>CM048755.1:777940050-779221300 GCA_026315105.1 Locusta migratoria
TCAACTGAAATCAGAGTTATACCTCCCGTAATATCAGTTGAGAGGTTCTTAGGCCAAATCAATAAAACTGAATGTGTTGGCTTATCGCTACAGCTGCCGTGCATCCCAATAATATTGCAACGTAAAAGGATAAACCAAAATGTCAGTACAGTGAGTGCTAGCCAAACTACGAGGAACCGCATAATTGCACATTACTTCTTACAAATAAATGACAAAAAATATTAAAAACCTCTGAGCAAAATTAAAAAAAAAAAAGTTCAAATGTTTGTTAACCTTATGGGACTTAACTGCAGGGTCATCAGTCCCTAAACTTACAAACAACTTATAAACTACTTTATACTGAATAGAACGCAAACATCCATGCCCGAGGGAGGATTCGAAGCCCCGACGGGGAACGGCCTCGAGAATCGGAATAAAAAATTATGCCCATCGGTATGGAAACTTAATATTGACTCACTGAAGGTGATTACTGGACATACTGAATTTATTGAGCTCAGAAAGAAAGAATAAGTTGGAACGGAAATTCCACTGATATCGCGAGCATCACACATACTTTCATATTGTGAACACGCGCAAGTTATTGTAATGCATTGTTGTTAGATATTAAGCCGTGTATTTGACTGCTGGATCATGGAGCTCATGCTCATGCCTCTCTCAAAAACCAGTATGGCTAAATTTCTCAACATGCGCAAAGAAGAGGATAGAAATATATCGGAAATATAGGAATAGATTTGAGGCACATCGCCACGGAAACACTATAGAAGCTCACTGAAGATAATTAGTGGACACTAAGAGAGATTATGTGATCAGACTAGACGATGACAAATAGCGGGAACTCAGGTCCAACAGGATTGTTACAAAGAAACAAGAAAATTTATCACAGACATGATCAGTTATTTTATACAGAAAGCACCCGCACTTGTTAGTAAAGCAAAGTTCCCAGATATTGACCCGAATATTTAATTGTATGGTGTGAAGCTGATTGCTCATGTCTCGGCTGTTACTTCTACAAGTCCCATATCTCACCGAATTTCTACCCCAAAAATACACAAAATCTCGCCCCACATTAGATGAGTGACGATTATTACAGTATCACCTACTGAGTTACTCCCTGCTCTCCTCGGGCTCCTGGCTATCGTGGCCGACTTCTCGCTCCGCCGCTCTCCGCTCTGCAGCTCCTCCCCTAACCTGGCCACCAGCAAAGATTCATACGCTGCCAGCTAGCATTCTTTGCTGATGCCACAGAAAGCAAAGTCTGGCTAACCTACCAGCTGCTTCTGCCAACCTGCCGACAACCCTGTTTTCACTGCACCTTAGGCACACTAACACATTTACTCGAGGAGGGAGAGATGGCAGCATGGCTTATCGATGTTACTTTATCGATTACATTTCCGTGTCCACTGGCTTCTATCCGTAACCTGAACTGCAACAAAATATGAACCAAAATGGTCTCCATAGCTTATTCAAAAATTATAGAACGCATGCAAACTGTTGCCATTAATTAAAATGAATAAAAATAACGAGCAAAAGTAATTAAGCTATCTTACAGTACCACTTCATCACCCTCCGCCAGTGGAGACAAAAATGACGTAGTGGCTGTCTTTCTTATAGGAAGGCAGTTACCGGCATTTTTCAAGTCAACATTCGGGTAACTGGGAGGAGGCCACTAGTCTTCCCCTACCTCATCTCAAAATTTGTTATATCACTACAGATTATTACATCCACCAAAAAATCTTATTTCATAAAGAAAAAAACATTAGAGATATTCTGCGCAAATATTAGAGACAAGAGAAAAGTGTAAACAATCTGTCATTTCTCCTAATGCTAAGCAGGGCATCCAACATGCGTTTCCTGACTGAACAGAAAACCTCTAGCAATCTGCTTGAAACAGCTTGACTCGACAATCTAGATGAACCCTGGAATGAAACAGCACCACACCTGGGTAACCAAACATGTGTTCCCAGAATTATTAACGAAATATCATTGTAATACCTACTATGATATGAGCCAACGTTAAGAAACGCAAAACGTAGACATAGCGAAAGTATAAATTAAATATTAATCTAACAAGAATGAACCCCCAAAATAGACAATTAACATTAGAGAACTTTAGCGAGACTATCTGGGCAACCTAACAGATTTTCCCCGGGTTATTAACAATACATGATTGCTGCTACATCTCCTTTGAAATTCCTGTCAACTCTCGTGAAACAAAAAACATGAAATATCGTGTATATAAATGAAAAACGAATTCGACATGAATTAACCAGCAAAATAGACAACTGACATCAGAGAACTTTAGCAAGATAATCTGGGCAGACCTAACAAATGGTCCCAGAGTTATTAACAAAATGCTATATTCCCTCTGACTCTCACCATGTACCCATCTCATCTTTTGATGAGAACTAACTCAATGCTCTTAACTCAATTTAGACATTCGAAATACAAAAGAAGTGAATTCAAACTACGGTGAGTACTGACAGATGACTGTCATGATTAGTCACTATCTTTATACGAACATTAAAAGAAAATGATAACATTCATGGGCCAAGGAACAAACTGCAACATCACTATCATGTGATATATAAGCTCAAGGTGGACCATTTTATCAGATATAATGGCAAATCATCACATCGAAAACGTTTCCAAGGCAAACTTTGTACCCAAATAGCATGAAAATACTAGGGAATTATGATACTTCATTATAGGAACAAATTATTAAAACTCATAGAATAAACACATACACAAAAGCATTATAAAACACAAAATGAGGGCAATATTGACTATACAACTGCACTATCAATGGCCACTCTTCCAAACAAGATGATAAAACTAATCTAGACATATCAAGAATGTATAACGAAACATTATAACACCCAAACATGGACAGAAAAATAGTAATACGCACAACAAGACGCTGAAAAACAAATCAAGAACAATAATGGGCATCATCCAATGATGAAAAAATATTACATCTCAGACTCAGTGCATATATGATAAACACTTCGTTGTGGGCATGTGTTAGGAATACCAATCACGTTGGCAGAACCACTGCTTCTGAGACTAAGCATGACATATTTACACAAATCTGACATACAGTTATCATCAACATAGTCACAGCATTTAACTTTGCTTCTCAAAGTTTCTGGTACCTGACAGATTCTTGAGCTCTTCACATCTCTGTTGTCAACCTGTGACATGGTCCACAATATCAACGTGAGTTCATTATATCAGAAATCGTTTATGTAGCCAGTTTTACTGTAAACACATGTTCGTGGATCACTATAATTCTAGTGACTTCATCACAAAAATACTCATTAATACCACCACTCTGTCTGCACGTATTATGGATCACCAAAGTTTCCAACGATTTCATAATGATCTTAAACACAAACAATTCATGCTGATCACCAATACTAATTGTTCTTAGAGACATATGTAGTATTCCATATTAAAGGAAAGGAAAAAAGAAACGTCACCAATTTCATCCACAATTCCGAGGAAATGGTTCTGCTTCATGGTTCACTGAAACATCATCAGTTCAAGATGTTATCTTCCTAGGTTGTCAGCTGACTACATGGTTCAATGAATTACATAGCGATTTCCTCATGCCCTAGTCACAACCTTGTTCAACTGTCTCTGCTACTAAATTACAAGCCTTCCACACAAGATAAACAAACGTAACTCCACTGTTCGGATCCAACTACTGCTGGACAATATTGTCCATAGTAGTTCCAGATCTCAAATGGTGGAAAAGTATGAAGTAGTGTTCCAAAGAGATTCTTTAGTACAAGACAGCCAAGCAGCACTGTGGTGGGTTCCATTGATCATCTACCTGCATATCAACCATAACTTTCGTGAGTACATGTGTGGTGAGCATGGGGCCCAGAGCTAAAGCAGTGTTCCTTACTTCTTTACTTCCCAGAGTGCATTACCTTTTCCCCTCCAATTATTTCCTATCCTCACTTCTTCCCCTTCCCACTGGGGGAACGATAATCTTAGAAGTTAAGTTTCCCTATCTCATCCAAACAACCCAACCTCCAACCCCGCTGTACTGCCTCGTACCTCTCTGCAGCATCGATGAAGCCACGCCCGACACGTCCACTCCATGTATTTATTTGTCTGGTGGCTGACTTCCTCATTGTGGCAGGCAGCGAGCTGGCGCACATTCATATAGCCGCTGAGGCGGTGTCATGGTGGAGAGGGGAGCTCGCTCTTCGGCTGCCGACCTTGAGCACGGTCGCGGTTCCTGCATTCCTTGGTAGCTGTTTCCCTTGTGCAGGGTACAGGTGTTGCCATTTACACTGTCTGCCTCACGCTGACTTCCACCTGGTGTCTCAGCCCAGGAAATTGGCAACTGTGGGCTCCCAGTGTCTCATGAGCACCACACCACTGGCTGTGGCCAGAAGCCCAGCTCGGCCATCCTCAAGTGCAACAGTTTGTCTCTTTCACACCAAAGACTCCATTTCCATTCCGCACCTCGTGATCCTGTGCTACTTGCAACAATGTGTGCACATCTGTTACTAACATATAGTACTACAATCAAATCACAAACGATAACCAAAATACAGATATGGGCAATATTATACTCTAGATAGATCTAGAATTGGGTACATTGTTGACCCAATATACGTAATTGGACACCAGAAAAAAAATTTACTTTGCTGACTTAGGTCTCTTTTAACAATTTATAAAATTTAAAGCATTCTTTTACTAGAAATAATGCAGATTTTAATTAAAAAAGAGTATTGTTTGACAGATCATAATACAAACACAGTTCTTTAATAGTCAAAGAATATTATTACATTACAGAGACATGTTTTTCTGAAATTTATTCATTATCAGCTACCGGCCACTGTGATAGTCGATCGTAAAAGCTTCTGTCTTCTTCTACAATATATGGCATAATTTTTTTCAAGTACTCAATTTTGCTTTTTTATATTGCTATTTTTCCTTCTGGATAAGCTCCTTGAGAAGGTAAATATACTTCCTTAGTTTTCTTGAGGATAAAGGTATTCAGGCTTTGAAAACCAGCTGATCTTGTGTACTCACTAGTTTTTACGACACCTTTGGGCTCATGTGAGTACTCAAAATAGTGATATGTGGAAATATTAAACTGCACCTTTTCATTTCTTGGAAGGTGTCTGCTTCAAGAGACTGTGTAGACTTCTTATAATAAGTAGGCCACCAAGTAGAACACCCAATGATTATGTGTGTTTCGATAGCCGTAATTGACCCTGGATGTTTTTTCTCAGCATTAGCTATAAGCTCACAAACTTCACGTGGAGTGTAGATACGGTCACATTTCCTAATGGGACGTTTTATTAGGCTGAACTTTCGATCACATGGATTGTAGGAGTGTCCACGTAACGGAAAGAACTGTTTAATCCTTTTAAACCTGCATGTATCGGTTAGGGCAAGACAAATTCTTGACAATGTGTGATTCTTGTTTTGCTCAGGACAATTATCCGAAAAGAGGTGTAGCTCGGTAACAGTCTCAGGCACATGATGTTTAATGTAGTCCAACAGGAATGAAGCAACTTCATCAGGTCCTTTGTGGGCCTGTCCTTCATGGTAGATGTAGTAATGGGCTGAATCTGTATTCGTGTTGAAAATACAAAAAACATTCACTGTGAGTTGCCTCAAATTATAAATTTCCTGAATAGGGATCTTTGGTAAACTTAGATTTTGCATGTAGTCAAATACAAGGCCTAAAATGTTTCCATTTTCTTGACTCTGTTTAGTCGTTTCATGAAGGGCAGACGTGATCTTCTTAGCTTGCCTCATGTGCACCATTGATTCTGCTGTCGCGACTCGTTTTGCAGTATCATGTAAATGAGGACTACGTATGCACACCTTTTTCTCCTCACAAAAGCAACAGGTGTCAATCTGTGGTTTTCCGAACTTTAGGTTAAAATTTTCTTTGAAGTAAGAATTAAAAGTCTCGTACTTGGTATTTGAACCAGGATATTTCACCTTATACAAGTCATACATTTTCTTGACGGACAGTTCAGATGACAAATACGTAAAGTTTGTATCAGACGCATAGTGCGTTTTGTACACAGGAAATGAGCTTATATGTTCGTGTATCTTCAAAAGTTCGTTAGGGCCAATTTTTCTAGCATAAGGATGTCTGCCACGTCTGTCACGTGGCGATTTTCCTTCCAGAAGTAACTTTCTAATACGTTTAATACGCTTGTCGCTCACATCATATAGCCTAAAAAAAAGCCTCCCGATAAACTTCTACCTTACTTTCACCGAGAATCACATGGTATTTATATGAGTGCATCCTCAAAGAAGCATCTTCATTCCTCAGACGGTGTTGTTTAACATTAGTCACCTCTATCATGCGTTGTAAATGCAAATCTTGCTCGTCTTTAGATTGCAAATCGGCATATAAAGAGTTGTATATCAAGGCTTTGTCTATGTCATCAAACTTTGTAAAGCAGTTTTTCTTGCACCTAAAACAAAAAAAAAAAAACGAGCTGTAACTGTATCTACACCAGTAAGGGGGCGTCCATAAATTACGTGAGGCCTTTAGGGGGGAGGGGTTCGACCAGAATCTCACCAAATCTCACGTGGTGGGGAGGGGTGCCTCGGCAAATCTCACATATTTTTTCCCATGAGAAACAGTGCAAAACTGCGAGATAATTGGGTTAAATTAAATAAAACATGTTTCACGTCTAAAATATGCCCAAATCCTACACAATAATATCTATCGCGGTTAAGGAAAAATCACAATTTTGTCACACAACATGACGGATACAGTTTTAATGACGCGATGATAAGCATTTATGGTCGCCCCCTAAGTTTTCGAAACTACAGCAGTAAATTGTTCATTAATTACTTTTTACCTGCAAGGCGAAGGGGTTGACCTTGATCCCTTCTGCTTTCCTCCGTGTCCGATGTATTCTTTACCTTGTAATTTCAGCTTCTTTATAACATTCCTTTTGTATGATTCTGGATGTGCCTTCCTCTTTTATGATTTTAATGGAGTGTCATTTAAACTGCTACATTCACTCATTTTGTAATAAATACCACACGTTACTAGTAGTACAATAACTTTATCTCCACTATTCAACAATGAACAGAATATACGCAGAACAACAAACAAATAAAAGAGGCAAAGATATTCATGTGCAGGAAATAATTTGTAGTGTTACCAACAGTTGCGTGTTAAAAGGGGTGAGAGTCAGTGACTTAGGTACCTTTTAACACTGACTCAGTAAAAGCGACTGCTTGTAGATCGTATAATGAATGCTTGTTTGAGGCACGTTTTGACACTCAAACGTATATAAACACCCATAGCTATCAAAAATGCAACTATCTCAAAACGTGAAAAAATGACTTAGGTACCTTTTAAAACTCACCCATTCACATATATTTATCTCACTAGTTGCTATTAACTATAACATCGTCAGTATGTAAACACACCAGCCCCGGTTCAGTTTTATCTGCAATTCTTCAACGTCTATCCATAATGCACTGAACAGATAATCGTGCACAAAAACTGAAAAAAAAAAGAAATACAACCAACCATCTACTACCAGTTTCTACTGTAATCTGCAATGCTACTGAAACATAATACATCCCCACATCGTCACACTGTGAAAGATACTTTACCTCTCATCATCCGATCTCCACAAACCATACTTTACCCAAATAGCTCATCACAACCATTGTCATTTGTTTAATAAGTCTTCTCCAGCATTCCTTGGCTCGCACTCGCTCTCACTTGTTTCCATCGACGGCGCTTTGAACTGTGGCCGTTACATTTCAGATGTCGTACGACCCGTGCCTCTACCCTTCATTCAATCCCTGCGAAACCCTACGTTTCAGCAAGATAATGCACGACCGCATGTTGCAGGTCCTGTATGGGCCTGTTTGGATACGGAAAATGTTCGACTGCTGTCCTGGTCTGCACATTCTCCAGATCTCTCATCAGTCGAAAACGTCTGTGACCGAGCAACTGGCTCGTCACAATACGCCAGTCACTACTCTTGATGAACTGTGGTATCGTGTTGAAGCTGCACGGGCATCTGTACCTGTACATGCCATCCAAGCTCTGTTTGACTCAATGCCCAGGCGTATCAAGGCCGTTATTACGGCCAGATGTGATTGTTCTGTGCACTGATTTCTCAGGATCCATGCACCCAAATTGCGTGAAAATGTAATCACATGTCAGTTCAAGTACAATATATTTATCCAATGAATACCCGTTTATCATAAGCATTTCTTCTTGGTGTAGAACTTTCAATGGCCAGTAGTATATATATATATATATATATATATATATATATATATATATATATATATATATATATATATACCCCAATCTCAAGGTGAGCTATGTGCCGAAGTGCTGCATGGCTATTCAGGTGGAACATTCGCTAGCGAGCAACCTATGGGGACCCTGCCGCACCTCAGTTGTATTGAGCTTACCCAGGCAAGTGGAGCTCTGACTGGATGGAACTGTATTTCCCCCTCGTTCCCTTCCCTGGCCATAGCATGTGAGGAACATAGGGCCTGTCAACTAGATGAGGCTTATGACCCTAAATACCTGGTCTGTAGCAGGATGGATGGAGAATACTTCATGATGATGAAGCTTTTCTTTTTGTCGAACACCTGAATTACAAGTTCGGAGAGGTGGAGGGCAGTTTAAAATGAGATCAGGGGCATAGCAACATCGTCCACATTGCAGTCATGGGCATTGCCTCTGACAAGCTGAATGATGTTTCTGTTACAATGTTGTTATGGTCTTCAGTCCGGAGACTGGTTTGATGCAGCTCTCCACCCTACTCTATCCTGAGCAAGCCTTTTCATCTCCTCATAAGAACGGCAACCCACATCCACTTGAATCTGCTTACTATACGCGTCTCTTGGTCTCCCTCTGCGATTTTTACCCCACACACTTCCCTCCAATGCTAAATTTACGATTCCCCGATGTCTAAGAATGTGTCCTACCAAGCGATCCCTTCTTTTTGTCAGGGTATGCCAAAAATTCCTTTTCTCACCAATTCTGTTCAGTACTTCTTCATTGGTTATGCGATCTACCCACCTAATCTTCAGCATTCTTCTGTAACACCACATTTCAAAAGCCTCTATTCTCTTCCTGTCCGCACTGCTTATCATCCATGTTTCACTCCCGTACAACGCAACACTCCAAACAAATGCCTTCAGAAAGGACTTCCTTACACTTAAATTAATATTCGATGTTAGCAAATTTCTCTTTTTCAAAAATGCTTTTCTTCCCATTGCCATTCTGCATTTTATATCCTCTGTACTGCGACCATCACATGTTATTTTACTACCCAAGTAACAAAACTCATCTACCACCTTCATTGTTTCGTTGCCTAATCTAATTCCTTCAGCCTCGCCTGATTTTCTAAGACCGCATTCCATTATTTTTGTTTTGCTCTTGTTAATGTTCATTTTATACGTTCTCTTCAACACACTGTCCATTCCATTCAACTGCTCTTCCAGGTCCTTTCCTGTCTCTGCCAGAATTACAATGTCATCAGCAAAACGCAATGTTTTTATTTCTTCCCCCTGAACTTTAATCCCTATTCCAAATTTTTCCTTGCTTTCCTTCACCGCCTGCTCGATGTACAAATTGAATAACATCGGAGAAAGGCTACAACCCTGTCTTACTCCCTTCCCAACCACTGCTTCCCTTTCATGCCCTTCGAGTCTAATAACTGCGGTCTGGCTTTTGTACAAGTTATAAATAACTCTCCTTTCCCTATATTTTACCCCTGCTGACTTCAGAATTTGAAAGAGTGTATTCCAGTCAACATTGTCAAATGCTTTCTCCAAATCTACAAAAGCTAAAAATGTAGGTTTGCCTTTCCTTAATCTATCCTCTAAGATAAGACGTAAAGTGAGTATTGCCTCCCGGGTTCCTATGTTCCTCCTGAATCCAAACTGATCTTCCCCGAGGTCAGCTTCTACCAGCTTTTCCATTCTCCTGTAGATAATTCGTGTTAAAATTTTGCAACCATGACTTATCAAACTGATGGTTCTGTAATTTTCACACCTGTCTGCGCCTGATTTCTTTGGAATGGGGATTATTACATTTTTCTTAAAGTCTGAGGGCACTTCGCCTGTCTCATACATCCTACACACCAGTTCAAATAGTTTTGTCATGGCTGGCTCTCCCAGAGACTTTAGTAGCTCTGAGGGTATGTCATCTACTCCTGGGGCCTTGTTCTGACCTAGGTCTTTCAGGGCTCTGTCAAATTCATCTCTCAGTATATTATCTCCTATTTCATCTTTGTCTACTTCCTCTTCCCTTCCTACAACATCGTCTCTAAGTTCATTTCCTTTGTAGAGCTGCTCTATGTACTCTTTCCACCTTTCAGCTTTCCCTTCTTTGCTGAGAACTGGTTTCCCATCTGAGTTCTTGATATTCGTAGAGTTGCTTTTCTTGTCCCCAAATGTCTCTTTTATTTTCCTGTAGGCGGTATCTACTTTTCCCCTTCTTATACATTCTTCTACAGATTTGCATTTGGCTTCTAGCCACTCCTGCTTAGCCATTTTGCACTTCCTGTCAATCTCATTTTTTAGTCGTCTGTACTCCATTTTGCCTGTTTCATTTGCTGCATTTTTATATTTTCTCCTTTCATCAATTAAATTTAGTATTTCCTGTGATACCCAAGGATTTTTTGTTGGTCTTGCCTTCCTACCTATTTTGTCCTCTGCTGCCTTCACTATTTCATCTCTCAATGCTACCCATTCCTCTTCTACTGTTTTATTTCCCCCTGTTTCTGTCAATTGTTGCCTAACGCTCCCTCTGAAATTCTCCAGAACTTCACTGTCCTTCAATTTATCTAAGTCCCATCTCCTTATTTTCCTACCTTTCTGCAGTTTTTTCAGTTTCAGCCTACAGTTCATGACTAACAAGTTATGGTCAGAGTCTATATCTGCCCCTGGGTACGTCCTACAGTTTAAAACCTGGTTCCGGTACCTATGTCTTACCATTATAAAGTCTATCTGATACCTTCCGGTGTCTCCTGGTCTCTTCCATGTATACAACCTTCTTTTGTGATTCTTAAACCAGGTGTTTGTTACTATTAAATCATGTTCCGTGCAAAATTCTACCAGGCGACTCCCTCTTTCATTCCTCCTGCCCAGTCCATATTCACCTACTATTTTTCCTTCTCTTCCATTTCCTACTACCGAATTCCAGTCTCCCATCACAATTAAGTTTTCCTCTCCCTTAACTGTCTGAATTATTTCCTTTAGCTCCTCATATATTTCTTCAATCTCCTCATCATCGGCAGAGCTAGTTGGCATATAAACCTGTACTACTGTTGTCGGTGTTGGCTTCGTATCTATCTTTACAATGACAATGCGATCACTGTGCTGCTCATAGTAGTTTACCCGCATTCCTATTTTCTTATTCATTATCAGTCCTACTCCTGTGATACCCCCAACTGATTTTGTATTTATAATCCTGTACTCACCTGACCAGAAATCCTGTTCATCCTGCCACCGAACTTCACTAATCCCCACTATATCTAACTTCAACCTATCCATTTCCCGTTTTAAATTTTCTAATTTTCCTACTCGATTAAGGGATCTAACATTCCACGCTCCGACCCGTAGAATGCCAGTATTGTCTTTTCTGATGACAACATCCTCCTGAGTAGTCCCCGCCCGGAGATCCGAATGGGGGACTATTTTACCTCCGGAATATTTTACTCGAGAGGATGCCATCATCATATTTCCATACAGTAGAGCTGCATGTCCTCGGGAAAAGTAACGGCTGTAGTTTCCCCTTGCTTTCAGCCGTTCGCAGTAACTGTGTGGCAAAGCCACATTAGCTGATGCTACAAGGCCAGCTCAGTCAATCATCCAGACTGTTGCCCTTGTAACTACTGAAAAGGCTGCTGCCCCTCTTCAGGAACCACACGTTTGTCTGGCCTCTCCACAGATACCCCTCCGCTGTGGTTGCACCTACGGTACGGCTATCTGCATCGTTGAGGCACGCAAGCCACCCCACCTCGGCAATGTCTGTGGTTCATGGGGGTGGTCTGTTACAATAACACCTCAAAATAGCTTAAATATGGCGCAGGGCACAATATTTCATAAAGACCTCTTGCTGTAATCTGATGAAGAACTCCGATATAACCTAGAGCATCAAGAAGTACATTTCCTCTGACTTATTTATAGGGGTGCGAAGGACAACAGAGTTACCACTGGTGCTTTCATCTTGGCTTTCGAGGGTGATCCATTCCTGAGAAGGAAAAGGTGATGATCTACCGGTGCGATGTTAAGCCTTACATTCCTCCTCCTATGCACTGTTTCAAGTACTGGAGCTTTGACTACATGTCTTCCCAGTGTGATGCCAACCCAACCTGGCAGGAGTGCAGACATGTATGTCGTCCCAACATCCCTTGCACCCCTCCTCCAGTCTGTGTCAACTGCAATCAGCAACACGCTCCCTGCTCGCCACATTGCACAGTTCTGCACAAAGAGAGGAAAATTATGGCATATAAGATCTTGGACAGGCTGATATACTCAGAGGCTAAACGTAAGTACCAGCAGCTCTGCCCTGTACGTATGATCGGATCACCTCCTATGACACAGCTGCATCGCCATCGCCAGTAACATGGGCCAAATCTGTTCAGCTAATTGCAGTTGGCCAACAGGCCCTATCGGAGAAATTTCTCCCCCCCCCCCCTCCCCAAACACTGGAGACATCGGTCCCCACCCCCAAGCCAGAGAAGGACCAGCCCCATCTACTTCTCTCTCAAGGAAGGGATCACTTGGATCCCATCCTTCCTCCATATCCTCCACTGGAAAAGCGGATTCTAGCAAGTGGCTGACAGTGCAAACGAAGGCTACCTCGTAGGGCTTTGTGGTCATACTCAGTCCCAAATATTGAGTCAGGGAAGCCCTCCAGACGAGAGAAGCCGAAAGAACAGCGAGAGAGAAACAATAAAAAGAAGAAAAGTGGTAAAAAGAAAGTGACCCCATTGATTCCCACAACAACACCCCATACCGCTGCCTCCGAGGACGAGGTGGAGATTCTAGTGTCCCGTGAGGACCTAGATTTGATTTGATTTGACTTTTCCAGGGAAGCCAAAACAGTCTTGGTCCAACCCACCACTGCCCGCACTGAAACTAAGTTTATTGTGCGGTATCGCTCCCTGTATATCTAGTAAAGCCAACCATTGCCCTTGAACAGTGCAAGGAGTCCTTTTACCAGTTCTTTATTAGACACAATTTCTTTGGGTCTAGTTGTCCCAAATGTTCTGTGCCTTTTACTCTCCAATGCAATCCATCCGAAGATTCAAAAAAACGTTCAACTGTTTGTTAATCTTATGGGACCCACCTATGGGGTCATCAGTCCCTAAACTTACAAACTACTTATCAACTACCTTATGCTAAGGACGGTACGAATATCCATGCCCGAAGGGGGATTCGAACCCCCGACCGTAGTGGCCGTGCAGACCGTGACTGGAGCGCCTCAGTACCCTCGGCCACCGCGGCCGGCGCATTCGAAGATTAGATGTGATGCAGTTTCATCACCATCATCACAGATCCTACATTTAGGGTCCTCTTCTGTTATTCCCATTGTATGTAGGTGCTTTTTGAAATTCCCATGACCTGTCAGCAATCCAACCATGAGTCTAATCTCTCTCCTGTTAAGGCCCAGGATTGCAGATCTCCTTTTAAAACATGGCTTTGGCATCATTACCTTGCCATGTTATTGTTGGTAGACTTTGGTCCAATATTCTACGTGCTGTCTTCTGAGTGAGTTACGTAGCTCCAATTTGATAATTGCCTTGGTGATTGTCAGGACAGGTTCCGGTCCAATAAATGGAGTCTCTGCCCCCATCCTGGCTTATCTGTCAGCATGTTCGTTGCCACTGATCCCCGAGTGGCCAGGGACCCACAATAGGTTTACTCTATTGCTTTCCCCTAGCTCCACCAGAACCCTGTGACATTCTGCAACAATTTTAGACCTTGTTGCAGGAGCTGCCAGTGATCTCAGGGTAGCCTGGCTGTCTGAATAGATATAGATGCTACGATATTGTAGCAACTACGCAAATTATCCTCCACACATGCCCTAATGGCAGTGATTTCGGCCTGGAATACTGAGGCCAGTTTCCCTAGAGAGATGACTCCCTCCAGTCTTGGCTGCACCCCGTATACCCCGGCCCCAACGCCTTGGTCTGATTTTGACCTGTCAGTGAACCAGACAATATCCCCCGTACGGTGTCGAACTATTTTCTCCCACTGCTCCCTACTTCCAATTGTTATACTGAAAGGCTTGTTGAAGCAGTATGGGGTTATAATAGTCGGCTGGCATTTCCCCAACCTTTCCTATATTTATCTCACTCACTATTTTAGTGTGTGATTCTGGATATCCCAAAGAGTTCCAGTTGATGCCAGTTTTGAGTTTGCATGCACCAGCTGCTGCCTCCATCTTGACCCAAAGGTGTAATGGGGGCATATCCAGCATGGTTTCAATCCCAGCAGTTGGTTTGCTGCTAATTCCACCTGTTATGGCTAAGCAGGCTAGTCTCTGCACCTTACCAAGCTCCTTAGTAGCAACCTGCTGTTCTGCCTTCTTCCACCACACGACCGCCCCATAGGTGATCCTGGGTCTAATCACTGTGGTGTATATCCAGTGCATACCCTTAGGACTCAGTCCCCAATTTCTGCCACAAGCTCTCCTGGTACTTACCAAAGTACCTTTTGCCTTGGAGCAAATATTCCTGATGTGAGGGGTCCATGTCAGTTTCTCATCTAGGGTAACCCCTAGATATTTCACTCTCCCCTTCACAGGTAGCGCTTCATTGAAAAGCTTTAGATTCCAACTTGAGTGTTGGATGCGTTTCCTTGTGAATGGTATAACAACAGTCTTCTTAGGACTAACCGCCAGATCCTGTTTTCTGCCCCAGTCTTGCACAATGTCCAATGCACCTTGTGCCATATTCTTCACTGTGTCAGCAAATTTTCCAAGTATTACTATGACAAGATCATCTGCATATCCTTGGCAAAAGTACTGCCTAGAATTTAATTCTCCAATAGGATCATACACCACTAGATTCCACAATAAAGGGGAAAGAACTCCTCCTTGCGGGCAACCCCTAGTGGTGTTGATTACCATTTTTTCATTCATCATGGTAGCCTCTACCTTTCTTCCTCTGAGCATGGCCCTAGTCCACCTACATATAGTGGTCCCTAGGTCATGCACCTCTGCTGCCCTAACCATGGAATCGAAGGTCGTGTTGCTAAAAGCCCCCTCAATGTCCAGGAATATACAGAGGGCTATTTCCTGAAAGTGTAGTGCTTTCCCCACCTTCCCAACGAGTTGGTGGAGAGCTGTCTCACATGATTTACCTGGCTGATATGCATGTTGGTTAGAATGTAGAGGAGCCCTACTTAACCTCCTTTCTCCAACATACACATTAACCAGCTTTTCCAATGTCTTAAGAATGAAGGAGGGCAGGCTGATTGGTCTCATATCCTTGGCCTTGGTATAATCAATTCTCCCTGGTTTAGGAATGAAGACAACCTTCACTGCCCTCCAGGCATTGGGAATGATTCCTGCTGCTAGGCTAACCCTGAATAACCTGCATAGGAATCTAATAAGATTTTCTCCCGCTTGTTGCAGGAGAGCTGAAAAGATTCCATCAGGTGCCAGGTGACCTGAACGGTTGAAATGTTCCCACCGCCCATCGGACCTTACTGAAATCGACACACTCCTTGGCCAGATTCCAGTCCTCTTTGCGAATACCTGAGAACCGTTGTCTCTCAGGAATCACATTCTGGTCTGAGTTATCCCCCAGAGTATATTGAGGAAAGTGAGTCTTGAGGAGCAGTTCCAGCGTTTCATGTGCTGTCTTTGTATACTCCCCATCCTCCTTCCTCAATGTTCCTCCTGGATTAGTTGGTACCCTAGTGAGGATTTTATGAAGTCTCGCTTGAGCAGCCGCGCCCTCCACGTCCTCACAGAATACCTTCCAGGATGCCTCCTTTGCCCATCTGATGGCAAGGTTGTAATTGACAAGGGCCTCACGATACTTTGCCCATTGTCCTTTGCACCTCACAAGGTTAAACAGTCTTCGTACTTGTTTCCTTTGCATTTCCAGATTATTACTCCACCAAAGCACACTCCTATTTGTGCACTTCTTGGTGATTGAGCAGTTTTCCTGGTATGAGGTCACTATAGCAGAGGTTACGGCTCTGCTACTTCCTCAAACTCTGCTGAATTCCTTATCGAAGTTTTAATTTCCGATAGGCTGAAGTCAAGGTCTCTCCTATATCTCTCCCAGTCCGTTTTCCTGGGATTCCTATAGGCCATGGTCTGTCTGGTTCCCATTTCAACCTTGAATTTAAAATACATGTGATCTGATGAGGATGGCTCGAGGACCACATGTCACTGTTTGACGTATCTTCCCATCATCATGGAACCAAAAGTTATGTCAATTACTTCTTCCCTTCTACTATTCCTGAATGTAGGTTCATCACCCATATTCAGGATCTCCAAGTTGTTATATAGGAGAAATTTAAGAAGGTGCTCACCTCTACTGTTGGTGTCCTTGCGGTCCCACGATAGATTGTGGGCATTGGCATCACAACCCACGAAGAGTTCGTCACCTTGCCAATGGCAGGCTTCCGTCAGTCTCTTCATTTCCAAAGGAGGAGGAGAGCTGTCTTCACAAGGAAGGTATGCCGAGGCCAAAACAATTTCCCTCGTGATATCTTCCTCACCCCCTCAGGGGCTCAGCATTAATTTGCTGAGTACGGGCTTGGCGAACCCGGGGTCCTGAACTGGGGACTGGTAAGTGCCACCAGTCGTCTATACACCGTAACCTCTGGGCATGCTTCAGCGACCACCGTGTGGCGCGGCGGTTGAACGTTGTGTGTAACAGGGAATGGGGATCTTGGCTTGACCGCCCGGGTCACGAGGATGGTACAAACCTCTATAAAAAAACCTTCAATCCCAAGGTGTGCTACGTGCTGATGGGATTGATGGCTGTTGAAGAGGAAAAGTCGCTAGCGAGCAACCTCTGGGGATACTGCCGCACCTCAGTTGTATAAGGCTTACTTAGGAACGTGGGGCTCTGCCTAGGCGGACAGATACTTCCCTAGCTGCTCGTTGGACCGAAATGAGCAATTCCAATTTGTCCCTCGAACCTTCCAGTGGGATGGGTGTACCACAGGGGGGTACCAACACCCAATCCAAAAAGAGGGCTAGGATATCCAGTCCTCATTAGGGGAGTAAGAAAAAGTATTTTGTGAATAGTAACAGAACACAAGCTGTTATGCAGAATGTGTTTATTGTTGTGAAACGAAAGGACGGATCGTTTGAGGGAGTATCTCCCTTCTACATTCAAAAAGGCCTTGAGGGAATTGCTGGCAGTCTAAAATCAGTGAAACGTTTGCGAAATGGGACATTACTGATCGAAACATCGAGTTCCCAGCAGGGAACCAACCTGCAGCAGGCGAAATTCCTGGGTGAATATGCCATAGAGGCGGAGTTGCATAACATCTTGAACTACAGTAAAGGCGTAGTGACCTTTGGAAGAACTGAAATCTGAGTGGGCACAGGAGGGTATTTTGGATGTGCAAAATATTATGAAAAGGGTGTATGGTGAGTTTGTGAAATCAGACTCATTCATCCTTACCTTCAATAATCCCCACCTTCCAGATCACGTCAAAGCAGGTTTTCTTCGTTTGAAAGTTCGACCTTACTTCCCCAACCCAATGCGCTGCTTCAAATGCCAACGCTTTGGGCATACCACCCTGGGGTGCAAAGGTGAGGCCACCAGTGGCAAATGTGGCAAGGTGGCACATGACGGAGCAGAGTGTACACCTCCTGCCACGTGTGTAAACTGCTCTGGGGATCACCCTGTCTGGAGTCGTAATTGTAAAGTCTTCCTTGAGGAAAAAAGGTGCAGGAAATAAAGACCACGAAGCGCATCTCGTATGCTGAGGCCAAGAAAATCTTCCTGGCCATGCAACCACCAGCCTTTGCCGCGTCTTTCGCTTCTGTTGTCCAGAAGCCGATTGTCAAATGTGATGCTGTCACGCAAACTGAGTCTGTTTGTGTTGGTACTAATACTTGCACTTGCCAGTGCACCTGCCAGGCGGCTGCTGCAGTCGTAGAAGATTCCAGTCCGGTTGGTCCCCAAACATAGGAAAATGGCACTGATCCGCCTCCTGTGGAGATGATGGCCCTCCCGGTAGTAGAGGTTGTGCAGAAATCCACCACAGCCACTACCTCTGCAACAGGCGCCCATCTGAGGCCACCTAAGGCTAAAAAAGCATTTGAAAAGTATCTGTCACAGGATAAAGCAGAAGTTACTTTGTTTGAGCCTGTACATTTACGTGTAACGGATGCTCCATCCGACTCTCTGTCCGATCCAATGGACCTTGATGTGCGTTTGGGGCAGCCAAACCGCCCCAAGTCGGACCCTCTACCCCATGGTGTCTCCCCCCCCCCCTCGGCGGAGAGAGAAGGTGAGGGTGAAACCTCCGTAAGCAATGGCTCCCATACTACAATGGAATATGCAGGGCTTTAGGACCCATGTGGAGGAACTTTGTCTCTTATCTCAGGGTCGACCACTGTGTATGTGTCTCCAGGAGACAAATTTTAAGCCTTCCCACTCCCCTCAGATACGTGGTTACACTCTACATAGGAAGGATGACGTAAGTTGGGTGAGAGCTAGGGTTGGAGTGGCTATTTTTGTTTGTACAGCCTACCACTCTGAGCCGCTCTCCCTCACCACAAGCCTCCAAGCAGTCGCAGTATCTGTATATGTGCGTCATCGACTGACTGTTTGCTCCCTCTATCTACCCCCTCATCATATGCTTAATGAAGAGGACCTCAAGGACTTTCTTACTCAGCTTCCCCAGCCATTTCTTCTGTGTGGAGACTTTAATGCACATAATTTGCTTTGGGGCTCTGTCACTACTTGCCCCAGGGGTAGAGCCTCCTCTTGGTGTCGAACGCACATTTACTTAACACCGGTCAGCCCACACATTTTTCTACTGCGACAGGGTCATTGTCTGCCATAGACCTCACTCTTTTCTCTCCATCCCTTACCCACACTATACAATGGGACGTGGTCGATGATCTCCATGGCAGCGATCACTTTCCAATCTCCATTTCCCAACTATATGGAATCGAACCTGAAAGACACCCACCGCAATGGATACTCAGTAGAGCGGATTGTATACTTGACAGCCAACTTGCTCACCTAGAACATCGTGACAGTGTCACAGATTGGGTGCACCATATTACTGCCGTGATGCACTTCGCCGCTAATGCATCCATTCCACAGTCTTCGGGACGTCAAAAACGGCAGCCAGTCTTGTGGCGGAATGACGAATGCCGATCTGCCATCAGGACCAGGCGGGCGGCTCTGCGTCGGTTCAAGTGTCGTCCGACTTCAGAGAACCTTGCTGCTTTTCGGGTTGCAAGGGCCAAGTGTCGTCAGGTTATTAGAGAGAGCAAACGGAGGTCATGGCAGCAATTCCTCAGTTCCATTAACCGTTCTACAACCATCACGAAAGTATGGGAGACCATCAGGAGGATTTCTGGAAGAGGAGGAAGGTGTGATGGGTAACGGAACTTTACAAACACGACTAGCAGACATTCCCCAGACCATGGCTACTTACTTCGCTTCCGTTACTGCCACTGCTAGTCAGGATCCAGAATTCCGGCGCCACAGAGTGGCTGCTGAAAGGGGCCCCCTGGACTTCAGGTCCGGGATTACAGAGGAGTACAACCGCCCCTTCTCCCTGTGGGAATTAGATTCTGCATTGTGTGTAGCCCGAGACACTTCACCTGGTCACGATGGGATCCACTATGCTATGTTACGGCACCTTACAGATCGAAACAAAGTTATCCTCCTTAACCTTTTTTAATGCCATTTGGATGTCAGGACACTTTCCCGACTTGTGGAGAGAGGCTATTTTAATTCCCCTTTTAAAACCCGGTAAAGATTCCACATGCCCCAGCAGTTACCGTAGTGTTGCCCTCATTAGTTGCATTGGAAAGACCCTGGAGCGGATGGTCAACCGCCGCCTTGTCTGGATGTTGGAATCCAGGCAGCTCCTTAGTAGCTTCCAGTGTGGGTTCAGGAGATATCATTCCACCTTCGATAATCTGGCCTCTCTGGAGGCGGCAATACAACAGGCTTTCCTGCGCCGTCATCACCTTCTGGGTGTATTTTTTTATATCGAGAAGGCCTACAATACTACTTGGAGGCATCTTATACTTAGGCAGCTTCATGAATGGGGATTTCGCGGTTGCCTTCCAATTTTTATTCAGTCATTTCTTTCTCCACGTTTTTTTAGATACCGAGTCGGTGGCGTGCTCTCTGACCGCTTCGAGCAGGAAAACGATGTCCCTCAGGGTAGTGTTTTAATGTTTTAAGTGTGACGTTGTTTGCTATAGCCATTAACAGTATCGCATGTGTTGTGAAAAGTCCTGTCCAGTGTTCACTATTTGTTGATGACTTCTCTGCCTTCTGTTCTTCTTCCAGCCTTGCAACGACAACTCGTCAGTTGCGCTCACTCTCCGGCGGCTCGACGAATGGGCACAGAAGACCGGTTTTACATTTTTAACAGAGAAGTCTGTGTGTGTTTGTTTTAACCGTTCTCGTTCTATTTTTAATTTACCTGATCTGCGGATGAGGGACACCGTTCTGAATTTTAAAGACATTGTGCGTTTTCTGGGTGTGACATTTGACTCTAAACTTACCTGGTTGCCACATCTTAAAGATTTGAAGAGACGGTGCCTCAAGGCACTAAGTATTTTAAAGTGTCTTAGCCACACTTCGTGGGGAGCCGACAGGACTTGTCTGCTACGATTTTATAGAGCATTTGTACGTTCTCGCCTCGACTATGGGTGTTCCGTGTATGGGTCAGCAAGACCCTCTTATTTAAAGATGCTGGACGTGGTGCATCATGAGGGGCTTCGGCTCGCAACTGGGGCATTCCGCACGAGTCCCATACCAAGTATCTGCGCCGAGGCTGGTGAGCCACCACTTCACATGCGGCGACAGTTCCTCGTGGCACGCCAGGCATATACGACTTTGTCCTCGCCAAATACACCAGCCCATCCTGTCGTTGTCCACCCTCCTGCGGAACGGCTTTTTCGTACCAGGCTACGGGCAATGCGGCCTTTTGGGATACGTTCTAAAGATTGTCTTTTGGATATGGATGTGTCTGGTTTTAATGTTTTGCAGCGGGGTTGGAGTAAATGTCCACCCTGGCTCCTCCAGCGGCCGAGATTACTTTCAGAGTTGACACATTTTCAGAAGCATTCTACTTCCGATTTTATAGTTCTCTCACATTTTAGATCGGCATCGTGATTTTACCGTGGTGTACACGGATGGGTCCAAACAGGGGGACTCGATATGCTGCTCCATAGTGTTCCCCAACACCACCATCAGGATTCGCCTCCCTCCCGCATACTCCGTTTTCTCAGCAGAACTCCATGCGATCCTGTTGGCGCTGGAGGAAATGCAGCGGGTTCATGGGTCGAAGTTTCTCCTATGCTCCGATTCTCTCAATGCACTGCAATCCATACGCAATTTGTATCCAGCTAAGAAAACAGTGCAGCTCATTCATGACAGATTGTACACTCTACATCAGCGGGGCAAGCAAGTGACATTCTGTTGGGTACCAGGACATGTCGGCATTAGTGGTAACGAAATGGCTGATCGGGCTGCCAAGGAGGCTTGCGAAGGTTCTGGTATTACACATTGTGCCGTTCCCCTGCCGGACATCATCTCTGTGGTGCGCCGGAAGTCTCTTCGTTTGTGGGAGGAGGCGTGGCAGGCAGTGACGAACAATAAACTGCGGTTGGTTAAGCCAACTGTCCGACCGTGGCGAACATCCTGTCAGTCATTGAGGCAGCATGAAGTGGCCTTGACACGTTTCCGAATCGGACATTGTCCTTTGACACATAGCTATTTACTCCGTCGAGAGGACCCTCCGATTTGCGATTCTTGTGGTGCGCAAATCACTGTACGCCACATTTTACTGGAATGTATTTCCTACCGTACTGCTAGGGCAGCGGTTGCTCTTTGTGGTCCCCTGTCCTCTGTTTTAGCTGATGACGAGGCGAGTGTGACGAAAGTTTTCAATTTCTGTGAACTTTCCGGACTCTGGCCTAAGCTTTTAGGCTGGAGGTTTTAGGACGATAACGAATGGATAGCCCACCACTCCTCTGGCATGGCATTTTGAGTACGTCTGTAAACCTTAGACGCTCACCATTTGTTACTACCTTGCTATGTTTGGTTGAGTCTTTCCTTCGTTCCCCTTATCGTTTGACTAGTTTGGTTACTTTCCCTTCTGTTCCCTATTTGTGTCCATTTCATTTTATTCAGGTCACACGTATCGCCTAATTATCTTGTAAGGGCGCTAAAGACCTAGTTGTCGTGCGCCCATAACATCATATCCATCCATCCCCACTATCTTCCTCACGTTGCTGCATCCTGATGGTCACCAAGTCCCTGGAACTAAAATCCATCATTGGTATGAAAGGTATTCCATTTCTAACATAAATGCATTTTTTGGAGTTTTTTAGATTTCTAGCATAAATCAGCTTACCTCCAGTACCACCGAGGGCTAATACACCCCCTTTGTATAAATAGGGTTCTTGTATCAGGGCCACATCCACCTCCTGTCTCCCCAGGCGACGGCTCAGGGCAGCAGTGGCCCTTTTACTGTGCTGCAGGTTTATCTGCAGCACTTCCAGTCCCCATCTTGCTGCCATTATTGCCTTTAAGGTCTGTGATTACCCTGACGCAGACCTGCGAGAACCCTAAAAACAGTTTCAAGCCTTGCTCTCGCAATGCCTTCAGGGACTTCTCTCCGACCTCCACCACCAGGGCGCGTCCTTCCGGAACGACCTTTTTGTTAATTACCCTCCAATCCTCTGTCGAGACTTTTGGTTTCTGGACCCTTATTTTCTCAAACAGAGTCTTTGGAGAGACATCCTTAAGGATCTTTGGTACCCATATTGATACCTTTGCCGTCTTCAGGAGTTCGGCTGCTGTCTTGACCAACAGTTTTGCATCTTCCCACGGGGATATCATGGGCACCTTGTACTTAAGCCATTCTGCTGAGTGCTCCCCCTTGCAGACAAAAATGAGGGCACCGCGATCTAGATAGACCCTCCTGAATTTGGGTCCTGGACCAGCGTCCCCCCCAATCTCTTCAAAGAGGGCTATTTGCATGAGCTCCTCCTGCTGCGAGGTGATGGTCACCAGTGGGTATCCTTCTTGGACAACCGCCATTCTAAAGACAGAGACTGCAGTACTATAGGTCTGTTTCCCTATTTCCTGCCTCAGCCTTTTAGAATCACGCTTGTCCAGAGAGGAGGGGGTCTTAGATTCCTCCCTAACCCTCTTGCCACCTGTCTTTGACGTCGGGGGGTCTGTGTATCCCCTTCGACCTGAGGCAGTTTCTGTTTGGAGGTCTTGGGCTCAAGCCCTTTTGATTCCCTCCACTTATGCTTAGGAAGCCATTCTTTTCCTTCCTTTTGCTTCTGTTCCTTGAGAAGTTTCCTCCTCTGAGCCCCAGACAAGGCCTTAATCCTAATCTGGTCCAACTTCTCTGTTACAGTTCCCACTTCTTGCTCAGGTCTAGATCCTGATTCAGAAGTAGGAGTGCACTCCATCTGTCCTGATCCCAATGTCTGAGTATCTGAGGTCTCAGATTGCCCCTCAGATTCTTTTAAAATACTTTCTTTCTCTGTGTTCATCTTAGTCCCACGAGATTTGGGGATTTATATGGTCCACACCATGATAACCCCGCACGGTGCAAGGCTACTTACTCAGGGAGGTCGCCCGGTATCCCTGAGGCTCTGTTCGAGGCACATCCACCCATGTGCCACGCACCCCTCGGCACGGATCGCATCACACCTTGGGTTGGGAAAGGACTAGGAGAGGATAAGGAAGACGGGACATTGTGAGACATGCTTCGTCTGATCCTGAGGCCTTTCTGGCAGTAGGTTCTCTACCTTTGGTATAGCCCTCCACTTCACAGGGATACGCAAGCCTCTCCACCCACATGGACAGTGCTTCGTCAAGGTGGTGTCCCCCGGAGAGGCCTGAGGACCTAAATCTCCACGGACCCTCTGAAACAATGGATATCGATACGACGGCCTCATCAGCTGTGACAGCAAGTGATCCCGAGGTATAAAATGTCCTCTCCAGCACCTTATGTCTTCGAAGACCATCCTCCGCTGGATTGCTGTGGGTTTTACCGACATCTGGTTGAATTACAACTTTAAAGCACAACACCTGCTTTCTGCATAGCCGCCCAGGAGACCTGGTTCCCGATAATGCGGTCCCCTGCCCTTCATGAGTACAAGGGTTACTACTAAAGTCGTATCGTTTATTGTAGGGTGTCAGGTGGAGTCTGCAGGTATGTCCATAGCTCTGTTTATAGCGAACCTGTGTCCCTTCAATCGCCTTTAGAAGCTCTGGCTGTCAGGGTAAGGATACCACACGAAATAAGTAACTGCAGCCTATATCTCCCACCAGATGGGATATACCACCAAACGTATTGGCTGCCCCGATGTCCCTACTCTCTTCGCCGTTTCCCCTACTGGGTAATTTTAACGCCCATAATCCATCGTGGGATGATGCAATGGTCAATGACCGCGACAGAGACATTTCAGTGTAGCGTATGCCACCTTCTCGCCTATTGACTTGTCGGTTTGCAGACCTGGCCTCTTACCATCTGTCGATTGTAGGAGACATGACGATTTGTGTTGTAGTGATCCTTTTCCTATCTTTCTACCAGTACCCCATCGTCAGTGCCAGGGATGCCCTCCCCAATAGGCTTTCAACAAGTCAAACTGGGATGAATTCAGTCCTGTTGGCACTCTTAGACCTCTCCCACGCGACACGATCGACGTGGTGGTTGAGTGTCACTCAGAAGATGTTATCTGCCTTGGCGGTCGTCGGCAGTTTCGGAAGCCATTAGAAACCGTAGGCCTGCTCTTTAGCGCCATAAGTGAAACTCGTCACTAAAAAATCTTATCGCCTTCAAACGACTCCGAGCTCGTGATCGCCAGATAATACAGACAAGAAAACAGGAATGTTGGGAGAGGTATGTCTCAACCATAGGGTCACGTACCACTCCTTCACAAGTCTGAACGAAGATTCGACGCCTGTACGACTGCCAGACACAAGAAGCGATCCCTGGGATCTCTATCCTTGAAGCTCTCTGTACGGATCAAGGCCCACCGTCGAGATTTTTGTAGAACACTACGCTCGCGCTCCTGCGTCCCAAAATTATCATCCTGCCTTCCGTACATTAAATCCGCGTATGAAACGCAAAAATCCCTCATTTACCTCGCTCCACCCTGAGGTATAAAATGCTCCATTTAGTGTGTGGGAGCTCCTCAGTGCTCTTGCCCATCGCACTGACACCGCTCCTGGGCTTGGGAATCCAGATTTTAAAATATTTCTCTGAAGACCCCAAGCGACATGTTCGAGCGTTGTTTAATCGCATCCAGAGTGGTGGTATCTTCCCGTCACAATGGTAAGAAAGCACCACAATTCCAGACCTTAATCCGGGTAAAGACACACTAACGTGGGCAGCTATCGGAACATCAGCCTTTACCAATGTTCTCTGCAATCTGCTAGAACGCATGGTGGGCCAGCAGTTGTGTTGGCTCCTCCAATATTGGGGCCTACTGGCTCCGTGCCAAGATGGTTTCTGCAAGGGGCACTCAAGCTCGGATAATTTATCTTACCGCAATAAATGCAAGAAAGGTTTCCTAGATCCTTCATAACTCTTTCTGCCGGGCTCAAAGTATTTATGGACCTAATTTTATATCGAAGAAGGGTTGCCTTCCACCTTGTCGAATGAAATTGGGGGCCATTACCTGAAATAATGTGGTCGACATGCGCTACTTATGTTAGGAAGTCCTGTCTGAATACCCTGCTCACGGTCAAAGCAGTTGCATTCCACAGAGGTGTCAGGGTAACATATTTCAAACTAAGCTCGATGGCTATGAAAATGTAACAGTACCTTCGACTGGTGCATGGTAACGATCCCAGTAGGTCCACTGCAGGAAGATATCTAAGCTTTGATAGTTATGGTGGGATGTAAGTGTCCTCTCATGGTGACTGTGGCGTGTTTCGCCTTCTGGCAGGGCTTGTACATGGACAGTACTTGGAAAATTCTCTATGTTCGTAAACGAAGACACAGTTATTAGCTTAAGAAAACACTTCCGTGATCAAATGTGCACCTGCCTTAAATGTGTGAGCCATATCGCTTTGTTTATTAACTAACTCAGGATGTATAGTTTCCACAACGTTTCCTGTCGAGCCTGTTGTAAAACAATATACCCCTTCTGAGCAGATAGAACTGTTGGAATAATGATGGATCTTGCTTCTTTCTCCGTCGGTCTTTTATGGCACATAGCTCAGGGTCCTTATACTACTCCTGTACTGCTAGGGGCCATCTCGTCAACCTCTTGTTTCTCGATTTTGCAAGCATGAGGAACTCGAGAGCTTTGTGATCAGTGTACACACTAGTCTTCATGCCAAAGAGAGAGAACTAAACTTTTCGAAGGTCCAAAACACTGCTAGGGTCTCCAGTTCCGTTGCATAATAATTTTTCTCGCATTTTTCGAGCACCCTGCTCCCAAACGCATTCATCTTATGCACCGTATTGTTGGTCTTATTGTACTTTTGGAATGACACCCAATCTTGTATATGAGGTGTCTGTCACCAAGCAGAAGTCTTCTTCTTTGGATGCTACAGGGTACAGAATTCCTCCTCCATGTGTCATCCCACAGTCATGCCATCTTCTTCCCTGTGAGGTTACAGAGGGAGGGTGTTGCCAGTTTAGTCACATGAATAAAGTGTCTGTAAAAATTTACGACCCCAAGAAAACCTCTTAATTGTCTCTTTGGCCCAAGAAAACCTCTTACTTGTCTATTTGAAGTGGGTCTCGCAAATTATTTAATGACTTGTAACTGATCAAGATCAGGAGACTGCCTCCCCCTGTGATATGCGAACGAGAAATTTGACCTCAGGAGTGCATATCCGAGACTCACTAATATTCACCGTAGTCCCACAGTTAAAGAAATTGTCGAGAAGTTCTCCGAACAGAGCACTGTGTTCCTCCCAGGTTGCCACGGCAATACGCACGTCATCCGTCTCTCGGTGGACTCTGAGAGGGTACTGTTTCATCCTCTGATAAAGGCAGCTGTTGACACGTTAAGACCGAAGGGTAGGCATTTAAATTAGCAGCAGTGCCCATCGGCCAGGAAGGTTGTATACTGTTGGCAGGCCAGGTGTAGTGTGATCTGACAGAAACAGGATATCCGATTCGATGACGAAAACACCTTGGCCAAGTGATTGTTTTGTAGCAATTCTTCCATCCTCTCTGTAGTATAGCAAAGGGTGTACGGCGACACTGAGAATCGGCCGTCTTTTGTTTGTCATGAACGCCAGCTACCGTTAAACTCCAACCTTCCACCCTCAGACACTTGCGCGGTCGCTGATCAAAGCAAACCGCCGCCCACAAACAATAGTGCAATTAAGGACAATTGACATCGAACATGTACTTGCACTTAGTAGGACAGTGATGCTCTTAAAAACGAATGACTGATCACGAGTAACTGCACATTGAACAGTGCAGTTACCGGAAATATTGCCTGATAACATGGAACATGTACTTGCACTTAAGGCAAGCGTTTTGTAAACAACTGTCCCTAGGCCCGGCGGTCACTTGTGTGCGACTAGCCGCCTGCCCCACTGCCTCCAGGCCCACCAGCCCTCTAACAATCATATCAATTTAATTGTCACATCTTATGTTTTTGCATTAACAATTTTCCAAAAAGAACATACTGTTTCTCTTGGAATTCGTCAGTGTGCTACAGTAGATGTCTTGCTGTTTGTAACTAAGGTTAAACAACAATTGTTTGTAAACAAAAACCAGTAGAGTCTTATTGTATTTGCATTATTTTCAAACGAGTTTGGTGGTAGATTGATTTGGGGGAGAGGGGCGGGGGGTGGGGGTACGGAAGCTTTATGAGGGGGTCAGATAAGGGAGAAGGAATCAGGATTTCCGAGTTCGAAACCTGATCAGAACCATCCATCACCTAACTTTCTTTGGCAGGAAGAAGACATCATGATTTTCCCCACTAATTGTCATTACATTGAAATGCAATTAAAAGAGTCGATAAAAAACCTATGTACTTTTATCAATAACTATTTAAAACAATTCTAACCAAAGTCAAGCTATAAAAAAAATTCCCTTTACTGAAGTCGTTCGCCACCTAAGGACTCTGTGCAATATAACTACATACTACATCTTGATACACTCTGTTAGATATTGTAATACAATTAAAACCTGTACGTATGCAACATTTGCATATAAGACATAATAAAGAATTCCATTTCTCACAGACATGTACGCAAGTATTTACAATGCCTCCAAACACGCTCTTTATATAGACAACGTATGTGACAGCCGATGGCGTGTTTAAAAATAAAAACAAGTATTGTCCTCACAAAGCGCAAATGGCACGCGTTACATCGCAGACAGAATGTAAGTGCAGCGACCTCCACAAGTCATCTTAACTAACACTCTTTCGATGTAACAACCACAAAAACAACAACAACAACGGAAGACATATTGTTTATAAAACGAATATTTAAATTTACAGGACAGAATACCGAAAACCCGCAGGTGAAATCCTTGTCTTAAACAATTTTTCTCAATACAAGCTACAGACGCCACGGAAACGGGGACTATGTAATCAAGAGCAACGAAAGACAAAGGAGAGCATCGTTTTAAAAATCAAAACGCCTAATAGTAATGTGAAATCAGTTCAATCACATCGAGACACCTCGCGTCAGTGCATTTAAACACCGGTACATCGCTGTT
This sequence comes from Locusta migratoria, assembly GCA_026315105.1. Taxonomy (NCBI): domain Eukaryota; kingdom Metazoa; phylum Arthropoda; class Insecta; order Orthoptera; family Acrididae; genus Locusta; species Locusta migratoria. Next base: position 777,968,947 of record CM048755.1, read on the forward strand.
AGTATCCTATGATCGTAACTTAATCATCAAGATCATTGTTTTATCCGTACCACTTCCATAGATACAAATTCACATAAAGCACACGACCGTCACACATACAAGACGAAAATATAAATGGTCGCTACGAACCTTCCTTTGAGAAACATACACATGTTCTCCGTTGGTGCAAACTAATCTATGCAGAATCTGTGAACTGCCACTATCAACTTTGTCACACCACACAAACTTACGGTATCTGGCGTGGAGCAGACCAGATCTCGCACCAGAGTGTCGAGTTTCATTTACGAAGGTAACAAATTTTCTACTAACCAAACATACAGATTATCATTCTTCCCACTATCGCTGTAATAAACTGCATGCACTAATCACACATGGAATAAACAGATACAATCAAACTCTATTTCATGCTGTATCCAATCGAGACATTATTAGACAATGTAAACAATTCTTTTCAAAATGTTCCAAGTCTTTACAACATTTAAGTGACACAGGTCAAACTTGAAAATACCGATGATCAAGCACTGCGCAAAACGGTTAACATCGTTATTTCTCTATGTTTAGACAAAACTAAACCCTTTCATAAAACGATATCTCCTTAGATTGGCATCGGTATCTTCTATTTCAATCTCCAACCAGTAATTCGACAGGTTCATGGAAGGTAAGTTTTAGAACTCCAATACGCATCACCATATTTTCCTGTAATCGATCTCTTTTATGTCATTAATTACCACGCATCACCATATTTTCCTGTAATCGATCTCTTTTATGTCATTAATTACCAGTTCGGTGCCATCCGAGGATTGTCCTAGGCGAGAGCATTCAGATAGTTTAATTTTACCTCTTATTTCTTACATAAAACAAATGTTAAAGCAGTACACATCCTCTTTCGTGTACACTATCTGCTTCTCTAGACCGCACTTTCGAGGAATTTCTGTTTGGAATTTAAAGTTTACAATATTTGTAAATCAGCGTTCGTTATAGGTAGTTGTTCCATCTATCTCAAACTCCGTAAACAGCTTCTCTGACGCTAACTGTACAACACCCAGTCCAACACATTTAGACGCATCCTTTTTAAGATGATCGAGGTGGGAAAGGAACTCTCCACAAAACACCATCAAGCCTCACTTAATTCGAGGTCCTGTGTAAAAAGAACACACGTGATGACAGACGCCCCATTCAACTAAATAATAGGCGACTGTGCTTAAACACCAATACAATTGTGCGATCACACGGGCAAAATAAGCGCTGACTCAAATTAGATCAATTTGCAGCACCAGATAACATATAACCACCGAAACATGCGCATAAGACGTTAACTGATCTCAGGAATGTAATTTCTAAAATTGGGGTTAGTTAAAGTCCGTGCGAACAATTTACTATTTGTCTTGGGGCCTTAGGAATGACGTTATTTGTAGGTACCAGACCTAGTCCGGTGATATCTGTATCTGGGGGCATTGTAGTGAATAATGTTCTGGATTTGGAGAATATCGTTCTAGTTGCTTTATTGTAGCTGTTCTGCGTAATACTTTTATTATCCTTGCTGGAGCCAGTGTTACGAATCTCCACGTAATTTACGCGCAGGAAGTTAAAACTAAAAGCGGAGGGAAAATAATTTATAAGCTTTACAAGCACACCAGTCAATTTTCTGGTGTTCTTATTACCCCAGTAAACAATTTGCAAAACACGATTAAACACAATAAAACCACTTTTCTCTAAGAAATTTGTTAGCTGAGACCGCAAGCATGGCATTGACATACTGTACGGGGTGTACTTCGTAAATATTGTCGGTTCTCGTTTAAAACACTTAAACAGTCTTGTAGAGGGTCAAAACCACGATCCATTTCGTAATTGTATATTGTAGCCTCCAACCTGGTAATGCCAGTTCTCAACCCAACAAAGATGTAAAAATCTGTCGTAGTCGCCTGTCTGGACAGTTTATAAAAAAATATAATGTGATTATCGATAACTTTGTTGACACCGCGACTCGTGATTTGACATATAAATTTATCATATATTTTTACTCGACAATTCGACGTCAACCACGTTGAACAATCTATCCGAACTGTCTTATCGTTGAAACTTCATGGCAGATTAAAATTGTGTGCCGGAACCGGGACTCGAAACTGGGACCTTTATCTTTCGCGGGCAAGCGCACTACCGACTGTGCTATCCCGACACGACTCACGATGCCGCCTCACAACTTTACTTCCCCCAGTACCTCGCCTCCTACTTTCCAAACTTCACAGGAGTTCTCCTGCGAAACTTGCAAGACCAGCACTCTTGGAAGAAAGGATATGGTGGAGGGAGCTCTCCCATTAAAACATTTAGTTTGATATCGGCTATTTCCACCTTATATGGTATAGCCACAGGATTTACATATTTCCTCGAGATGTTTTCCAGTGCTTCCTTCCCGAGATTCCCTAGTATTCCTCTTGCTGTTGCAAGGTAACTTCACGGCTTTCAGTGAGAGATTTGTCGAATTTACTACGCAGGTGAAAGTTAAAGGATCCACACATTTGCTTCTTTAACCTGTCCACATACACACTCCACTGATTGCAACTAGCCCACCTTAAGTCACCAAAGTATTGGAGACTTATGCAACCCGTTTACTCTCTACCAAAAGATAATAATATATCACCATAAACATCTTCCCTACACATCCGGAGAAACTGCGAAGCGAAGTTGACATTTGAAATACATGAGGCACGGTGCTAGCGCCTTGTCCGAGACTCGACCGTGAGTCTCGCTTCAGTCTCGGGACGAGTTAGCTGTGCACTTCATGTGTCTCAAATGTCAACTTCGCTTCGCAGTTTCTCCGGATATAACTGAAGCATCGCGATGCAGCCAGCGCCAGTCTTTTTGTGATTTTTCATGCTATTGATTGCTTAAGAAATAATATGAGATATCCATTAAAAAAAAAAAAAAAAAAAAAAAAAAAAAAAAAAAAAAAAAAAAAAAAAAAAAAACATAAGTTTGCGTTGAAAATAATATTTCTTTACGTTTTAGACTGTCTCATAGTACCGTGTTTCATAAGCTCCTACCGTACGTTCATGACCGGAAAGTCGTTTTTCAATATCCCGTGCAGTTCCAGAGACATCTGGGGTGAAACAGTTGAATGGGACACCGTGTATATCATTTCATTTTAACCAACAACACAAAGTAGTCTACACCATTTCAAACTAGTACAACACCCGAAAAAAATTATCTAATGCTGAGAAGAATCCTTTAGAGACTAAACATACGATTAAATGCAACGCCCAATGATGATAGTTGGGCGGCCTTGAGTCACCCAACTATAGGGTTTACGAAATTCGATGCTTCTCGACCGAAGAACAATTTACACGGTAATCGTCTCAGGTTTCTGAGATGTTCCCACCCGCATTGTAAACTCAACTAACAGACAAGATGCATGGAATACCACCCTAACACATGACCGTAGTACTGAGTATCATTATGCATTTCTACAAACGTGGGACACCTCTGTGTTACAATAAGATGTATTACTATTATGTTCAAACTCTGTATTTCGCGGTGGAGAACTATGCCATTTCCAGAGCAAAAATACCAGGAAGGGTAAACAGTACACACCCTAGATGACACACAACACCAAACTCCCAAGAGTCACAGAGTCATTAGCGAGCCATATACATAACATCTTATTTTATTCTACCAATCATCTGATTGCATCCATGCACTGTAGTCCTGCCAGATCATTTAACCCGATTGACTGCCTATTTGACAGATATGAACCGATGTACATAAGTCAAACTCCAATCCAAACACCCATGTATCGCACTACATCGATTTAAACAAACGCTTGCTTAGCTGTAGACTGGAAAAGTACAGAATTACACCTCCAGTAGCTGACAAAGTAACAGATTACCACTCGAGGTACTGTTCGTCTGACACGTATCCTGTCGTCGTGTACTTTTCCTACCTCTATAGACTCGAAAAACCGAAACGTTCTACTCGAAAAGTCATTACAACAAATAGCTGCTGCAGATGCAAACTATTACATATTTTAGGTAATCAAATAGACGTTTAAATGCTCCTAATCACACAACGATCTCCCTACTGAAGCAGTGCCAGATATCTTTTTATCTACAGCATACACTTCGTAATGACGGTCTATATACACCACAGAAAAGGATAATCCCAAAGAAGGAAGAATCCCAGGATGCTTATACCTCAAATCCCAGATCACGAAAACGATACTGTGCTACAGCAGCATACAACACATTAAAACCATCTCTAACCCTTTTTAGGACAAAGCGACCCACAGATCGGTGATTTACACATCCAAACTAGAGGAGTGCAACACACCAGAACCACATCTTACCCTTTTTAGGACAAAACGAGCCACATATCAGTAAATTCAAATAAAAAAAAAGTTCAAATATTTGTAAATCTATCGGACCAAACTGCGTGGTGATCAGTCCGTAGCTTACGAACTATTTAAACTAAGGTAAACTAACCTAAGGACAAACACACACACCCATGCCCCAGGGAGGACTCGAACCTCCGACGGCGAGCAACCGCGCGCTCCGCAGCGAGGCGCCTTAGTCCGCTCGGCTACTCCACCGTGGCCTCAAATCAAAACCACGGGATCCTTACCTAGAGTAAGACACCTGAATGTTAGTCGAAATATCCTTTTTGCGTGAGCATTCTATACGAAGAACCATCTAAAATCAAAACCAAAACGTTATTGTATGACTCTTCTGACCCTAACCACTTCTATTTGTACACCCTAACAACTCTATAGCTCTGAAAATACCAACACATCCTACATAACAAGTTCCAAATGTTTACAGAAATTAAATGATAATCTCTAACTTTCAACCACAAGTGAATTCCTTGTGGTTCAAATATCCAACACACCGAACGCTTAGCCATTGACAATAGATTGCAATACTAGGATGCGAGATGTAGAAGAGGATTCGGCAGATGTCAAAATGCAGCTCAATACTAATGAAATATTGGCAGATGCGTACATGTTCTACAAATCTTCTCACACAACAGAGCCAATACCATTCGTGTTATGTTCTCCAGTAAACAACAAGTAGGGATTGTATGTATAATTTTTATGCTCGAAAGATAAAGTTTAGATCAGTGTTCTGTCCAGGCTGTTTATATCTCACATCATGCATCGCGCAAAATGTACAGAGCTACGATAACTTTTAAAAAATGTAATAAAAGAGATTAAAAATTAAAAAAAACACACACAGACCTACTTCTACCTCTTTTTAAGGTAAATAGACCCAAATATCAAAGAAATACACCTCACAACATTTGTATCATTTTCTATTAAGCCAGCGGAATGTTCTTCGAATTATGCTTGTGTGTAATATTGTAGATGAAGATCCATTTAAATCCATGCACAAACCGATATTGTACGACTCTTGCGACTAACCATGTCTTTAAATTTAAGAGGAAATCACATTGACAAATCAGACAATTAGATCCTACACAAGTAAGTACAATGCGCAATAGCTTTCATGTATGTTAACCATCAATCTTCTGAAAGTTGGAGCAGGGTATCGCCGGCCGCGGTGGCCCAGGGGACTGAGGCGCTTCAGTCACGGTCTGCACGGCCACTACGGTCGGGGGTTCGAATCCCACCTCGGGCATGGAAATTTGTGCCGTCCTTAGTTTAAGGTAGTTGATAAGCAGTTTGTAAGTTTAGGGACTGATGACCCCGTAGCTAAGTCCCATAAGCTTAACAAACATTTTTTTATCAGGGTATCGAGGAAGAAACAGAGCTGATAAAAATAGAATATAAAAGCCTGTAGTTACGGTCAGATACTGAACTAACCACACAATCGAACCAATCATCGACTATGTTTTCCATATAGAAGGCGATGCAGACGTTAACGATCATACGACATACATATGAGAACCCAATAAAAACACACAATGAAGAGACAGAACACTATCATGCTGATTAAACTTTTATTACATATATCGTATATATCACTCCCACCCTACATAATTTATTGGTGCTAGCAACAGAATACAGTATTTTTAAGCATCCAGACCAATTTAGCTTAACCTTGTAGAATAAAAACTATAAAGTATTTTAGGTAATCATATCACGGACTACAACTGCATCACCATACATCGACAGCACTACAGAAGCAGTGTAAGATATCTTACAGTGCCAACAGACAACGCGTAAGGGTCATCCGCATGTACTACCGAAGGGTAAAAGGGTCTGTCAACAGAAGAAGATTCCTATAATGCTTATATTCACATCCAACAACACGAAATATGTGCAGAGGTATAAAAATTTAACATGCAACAGACCGACCTCTACCTCTATTTAGGGTAAATTAAGTCACTGATCACAAAAATTCACACCACAACCAGCGGATCCTGTCCTAGTTAGACCCTAGAATGTTCTCCAAACTATGCTTTTGACTGATAATTCTAGGCAAAGGAACAAATAATCCCCATAAAGGGTGAGAGGTACAACGCATCCTTCAATTCTAGTTGTATTCTCCGGAGCGTGTGGTATAGGGACAGATTGATCAGATGGCAAAGCGCACCACCGTACTATTTAACGTAAATAACCAACAGTCGTGAATGTTGTTTTAGTTCAAAATGGTGTAGACTATTTACGTTGCTGGTTATACAGGGTGTTACAAAAAAGTACGGCCAAACTTTCAGGAAACATTCCTAAAGAAAATATGTTTTGTGGACATGTGTCCGGAAACGCTTAATTTCCATGTTAGAGCTCATTTTATTACTTCTCTTCAAATCACATTAATCATGGAATGGAAACACACAGCAACAGAACGTACCAGCGTGACTTCAAACACTTTGTTACAGGAAATGTTCAAAATGTCCTCCGTTAGCGAGGATACATGCATCCACCCTCCGTCGCATTGAATCCCTGATGCGCTGATGCACCCTGGAGAATGGCGTATTGTATCACAGCCGTCCACAATACGACCACGAAGAGTCTCTACATTTGGTACCGGGGTTGCGTAGACAAGAGCTTTCAAATGCCCCCATAAATGAAAGTCAAGAGGGTTGAGGTCAGGAGAGCGAGGAGGCCTTGGAATTGGTCCGCCTCCACCAATCCATCGGTCACCGAATCTGTTGTTGAGAAGCGTACGAACACGTCGACTGAAATGTGCAGGAGCTCCATCGTGCATGAACCACATGTTATGTCGTACTTGTAAAGGCACATGTTCTAGCAGCACAGGTAGAGTATCCCGTAATGAAATCATGATAACGTGCTCCAGTGAGCGTAGGTGGAAGAACATGAGGCCCAATCAAGACATCACCAACAATTCCTGCCCAAACGTACACAGAAAATCTGTGTTGACACGTGAATCGAGGAAGTACAGTACATACTAACGAAACAATTGGGTATTTTGACAATTGTCTGCACGAATTATTTCAATTTACATTTAAAGAGAAATACTAAAATGAGCTCTAACATGGAAATTAAGCGTTTCCGGACACATGTCCACATAACATATTTTTTTTTCTTTGTGTGTGAGGAATGTTTCCTGAAAGTTTGGCCGTACCTTTTTGCAACACCCTGTATAAGAAAAAGAGCTTGGTGTTGATCTGGATCATTCCTTGTTAGTTGTTCTATATGTGTGTGTTCATAATTTTTACCATGTAACTGGTACTGTTACCGATGTTTATCGAGAGTAATAATTTGTTAGAAGCGGGAATATGATGGCTACTTGTGGGCGAGCGAGTGATCGTTATACGCATTAGGTATGTGGTATAGTGATTGAAAACGTTGCAGAAATATTGTCTGGTGAAGTATGTAATGCAAAAAGTTGCAGGCTCAGTTGGTTGGATGTTTGATAAGAATCCACCACCAAATGCATTTGTTGGGTGTATACAGATTGTCACACGCTTGTTGTGTTACAACTTTAGAAAAAAAGAGCCGGAATGACGATATCCGTTTGTTGTAGGTTAGTGTTGACTGCAGGCGTAATCCTGTCACTGGTTTGGAAATGGTTGTTGTTGTTACAAGCGCTTACAGAGAGCGCCACATCCTAGTTGGGTTAGAATTTAATAAAAAGTGTTTGAAATACTCTAAATATACGATGCAGTGTCTGTTTCCAGTTGTGGGTGATGTGTTGTGGTAGAGCTCTATAGAGGTCAGCTTAGGATTATGATCACACGGTTGTAAAAACTTTGCACAGTGAACGTTATCAGATGTTTGGTCAAAGCATTACCTTTTTGGTCGTGTGTTAGTGGTGTTTACTTTATGAATGGTACCATCAGAGCAGTGTAGCAGAGATGCTTGTGGTGGTAAATTATTATTCTTTGGTTGAGAGTAAACGGGTTTTATAAATCTTCAATAGTTTGGTGACTTAAAGTGGGCTAGTTGGAACCCAAATGTTGAAATGTTTGCAAAGCTTATGGGACTTAACTGCGGGGTCATCAGTCCGTAAACTTACAAACTAGTGATGAACTACTTTATACTGAAGACGGCACAAGCATCCATGTCCGAGGGGGGATTCGAACCCCTTGACGGAGAACAGCCTCGCGCATCGTAGTATAGCGCCTGAATGACCTCGGCCACGGCTAGTTGCAACAAATGGAGTGTGTATGTGGAGAGGTAATGTTAAAGAAGGAAATGTGCGGGTCTTTTATACCTGCGTAGCAAATGCGACAAGTTCGTCACTGGAAACCGTGGCGACAGCGTTGTGGCAGCATGAGGAATACTGGGGAAACTCGGTAAGGAAGTACTGGGAAACAATCTCGAGGAAATATGCAAGTCCTGTAGCTATACATTATAAAAGGGATGTAACCGATGTTGAACTAGATGCTTTAATGGGGGATCTCCTTGCTATACTACAACAGCTTCGTGTAGGTGACTTCTGTCTCCTGTATTTGGACATCCTACAAGATTTTGCAGGGATTTTTAACAAAATGGAAATGTATGAGTACCTAGTATTCACCCATGACTTTCGCCTGGAAGAAAGCTGTAAGGAGAACAGCAACATGATTGTGGACAATGACAGGGTAGTTTGAATCGATTGTTTAAAGGGATTGACGTCGAATCGCCAAGTAAAAATATATAATGAATTAATATGTCAAATCACGATCCTGGTGTCAACAAAGTTATCGGTAGTCACTTTATCAGTATTATAAAGTATCCAGAGAGGGGACTAAAAGAGGTTTCATTGGGTCGAGAACATGGCATTACCAGGTTGTAGGTTACAATATACAATTACGTAATGGATCATGGTTTTGACCCTCTACAAGACTGTTTAAGTATTTTAAACGAGAAAAGACAACATTGACGCAAGACCAACACTTATCCGACTCCCGTCGTGACGCAATGGATAGTGTCACCGATTGAGATGCTGAAGGTTGCCGGTTCAATCCCGTCCACTGGCAAGAATCTATTTCTTTTATTTATCATTTCCAGAATGTTGTACATGTTTCTTATGTTAACTTGTAATTTCTACTTCTTTATTATGTTAACTATTCTTCTAATTTCTGGTACATTCTGTCTGCGTATAAATAGCAGAGCACTCTGCCCGAGAGGCAGTCAGTGCTGAGTGTATGTTTCAGTTCGCAATAAACCTGCTTTCAGTATAAGTGCTGTGTTCAGTTGACACCCCTGCCTTCGAAGTCAAGTCTGCTTCCATTTCAACAAACATTGTTTGGTGGAGGCGCTGGGTATCATGTGCAACAGCTGCATCACCGTGGCTCCGATTAGGCAATGTAAAAGCCCTCGCTTACACAGACTAGAACTGGAATACAAGGGCTATACCGAGTACATCCTTCCGAAAGTCAGTATCATCAGAAGACCCATGGACACGAAACCAGCGGTAAGCCAGCTGCACACCAGACGCCCGTCGGTGTTCTCTGGAGACACTGGACAGGACCCCAACAATTGGCTAAAAGGGTTCGACCGAGTCACCAAGTATAACAGGTGGTATCATACAATGTGCTTGGCCAACGTATATTTCTACCCGGACGGAACGGCCCAGCAATGATTTAAAAACAACGAAAAGAAGCTGAGTGACTGGGAAACGTTCCAGAGAGAACTTAAGAAGACTTTTGGAGACCGCCAGCGACCGCGGCGGAAGAACAACTGAAGAAGCGGGCCCAACGGCATGGTGTGCCGACACAGTCATACATACAGAATGGTTTGGGCCTAGGTAACATAGTTAAACTGGATATGACTGAGGCCGAGAAAATCACACACCTGATGAAGGGCATTGCAGATGACATGTACCAAGCTCTTCTTATGAAAGACGTCTCTATGACGGAAGAGTTCATCAAGGGGTGCCAGCGGATTGCAGGGATACAACAGAAGAGGGTTGGACATACGAAGTATGACCGACTCCCCAATGTAGTCCCTATGGCCGTTGTGGAAGACCAGCATGAATTTGCTTCTCTCATACGACAAATTGTGAGAGAAGAATTACAACAGTCTATGGCAGCTGGGACTCTTAGAACAAGCGAGCATCAGATTATGGCCATGGCCATGTAAATCATGAGGAAGCGGACGAGTCCGCGGTGGAGTAGCCGAGCGGTCTAAGGCTCCTCGCTGCGGAGTGCGCGGTTGCTCGCCGTCGGGGGTTCGAGTCCTCCATAGGACATGGGTGTGTTTGTGTTGTCCTTAGGTTAGTTTACCTTAGTTTAAGTAGTTTGTAAGCTACGGACTGCTGACCAGCGAGTTTGGTCCGATAGATTTACAAACAATTTTTTATTTTCTTTTTTGCTGCGGTCGCCACTGAGGAAGAGGTATTTTGAGATATTAGCACGCGTCCGCCCCGCCAGTCGCACCAGACGCGAAGAATGGCGTCGCCCTACAATGACTTACGCTGCAGCGGCCAAACGGCAGCCTATGAACCGGCCGACGCGGCCACAACCAACTACCCCGGCAACTATGACGCCCCGCAGAAGAACAGACGTCTGGAGGACAGAAGACAACACACCACTGTGTTTCCACTGTGGGCGCCCTGGACAAGTCGTACGCTACTGCAGAGAGAGAAGGCTAGTATTCGACGATTATTTTGCCGCAAGACGTCAGCCATCAGAGCAGTTATATCGCAGGCATTCACCTGCTGATGAGTTCAGTCGACCTATGGAACCATCGCCGTACCCTGGACGAGGTCACTCCCCGACTCGCCGCTGCCGTTCACAAAAAAAAATAAAAAAAATAAAAAAAAAAAAAATTAAAAAAAAAAAAAATTTCAAATGTTTGTAAAGCTTATGGGACTTAACTACGGGGTCATCAGTACCTAAACTTACAAACTACTTATGAACTAGGACGGCACAAATATCCATGCCCGAGGGGGGATTCGAACCCCGACCGTAGTGGCCGTGCAGACCGCGACTGAAGCGCCTCAGTCTCCTCGGCCACCGCGGCCGGCTCTGCCGTTCACCATCGCCGTACAGAGGTACCAGCTGCTCCCCTAGCCGCCGCGCCCAGGAAAACTAAGCGAGGCGACCGTCTACGGAGGTGAGGCCGCCGCAGATGAAAATCCTCCATGGACGACAGTCGCTAAGATGTCGGGAAATCTCATCGACGTCGTAATTGACGGCCAATCTGTCCGGGCACTAGTTGATTCAGGAGCTTCTTTCTCTGTATTGTCGGATAATTACCGCAGCACAGTAAAGAAGACAATGTTCTGTGATATGGGAGAAACTGTGATGAAGGTCGCGAATGGAAAGTTCGTCCAGCCAGCAGAAACTTGTATCGCAAGTATAACCATCAATAACAGGGCCCAGCCGTTTGAATTTATCGTTTTAACAGAATGTAGTCATAATGTCATCCTCGTATGGGACTTCCTTCAGGCATCCCAAGCTCTCACTGACTGTGGAAGAAGTGAGCTGCAAATTGAGGCAGTCGTTCAGATGGGTGCACGTAATGCAGGATTTTCTGGGAAGTTATTTGTCGTTGACAATGTGACGATCCCACCGTAGACAATGAGAAGAGTTGCAGTCACAAACACAGATGGCCGGTTAAACTGTGACGTACTTGTTGATAGTAAAAACTTTATCAGGCTCAACAAAGAAATTTACATACCAGCGGCTATCGTAAGCATTACCAGTGGGCGAGGAGATATTTGGATCACTATTTGTCACGAGCGGTCACAACGTATTCCCAAAGGAATGTGTACCGTGACAGCTGAAAAAATCAGGAGTTCAATGTCATCAACGAAGACCCATGCTCTGCAGCTAGTACAGACAACACGCTGGAGGAAACAAGCGTGGAACTGGCAATAGGGCCTGGACTGACCAAGGAACGACGCCAGCAGGTGTTAGCTATACTACACCAATATTCGGGTGCATTCATACTACAGCAGGAGAAAATTCAGACGAAACAGCCCAGGATAAGGCACAGTATTGATATTGTGGATCATCCACCAATTAGCCATCGCTCGTATAGAGTGTCACCAGCTGAAAGACGGATAATTCGGGAGGAACTGGAGAAGATGTTGCACGATGACATTATTCAACCTTCAGAGAGTACTTGGTCGTCTCCGGTGGTCCTTGCAAAGAAGAAGGATGGCACGTGGTGATTCTGTGTCGACTATCGGCGGCTGAACAAAATCACAAAGAAATATTTCTACCCACTGCCGAGCATTGACGACACCTTAGACTGCTTGAAAGGAGCTACATACTTGTCAACTATGGACATGCAGACAGGTTACTGGCAAATCGAAGTTGACGAAGCTGACAGGGAGAAGACGGGTCTTATTACACATGATGGCCTCTATGAATTCAAAGTAATGCCGTTTGGATTATGTAATGTTCCAACGAAATTCGAACGCATGATAGACAACCTGCTTCGTCCAGTGGTTGACGTGTCTTTGCTATTTAGATGACATTGTCGTTTTCTTGAAAACATTTGAAGAACACCTGAGTCACCTGTCAAGTGTGTTGAAGTGTGTTCAGACTGCAGGACTCCACCTCAATCCAAATAAGTGCCTCTTCGTCGCCAAAGAGATAAAAATCCTGGGGCACCTAGTCAGCGGAGATGGTGTCCGTCCTGAACCAGATAAAGCAAGGACAGTCACATAATTGCCAACTCCTACGAACATTTTTGAAGTGAGAAGTTTTCTCGGGCTGTACTCATACTACTGACGTTTCATAAATGGATTTTGTAACAAGGCACGTTCATTGCAAGAACCTCTGTAGGGAGACGCCAAGTTTTACTGGGATGAGACAAAAGAAAGAGCTTTCCTGGCACTTAAAGGAGGCTCTAACTTCCGCACCAATTCTAACCTTATAAGACGAGAATGCGGAAACCGAACTTCACACTGACGCCTGTGGGTATGGGATTGGTGCAGTGCTTGTGCAAATTCAGTGAGGTGCGGGAAAGGTGATAGTCTATGCATCGAGATGTAATGTTTCGGCCAGGGACGCTTTTATTCGGTGACTTTGCCGGATGCAGGCAGCGGGGGGCACACAAGTTTCACATTGGGTATCGGCTGCCCCCCGCCCCAGCCTGACTCTATGAGCGTGCAGATAAATGGCGACAACGGGCGCAGGGCAGAGAAAGCCCTTATCTGCAGATACCAGAGGAGTCGTTTCCAAGAAACAGCAATGCCATCGCCTATATACTGTGGATCCCTGCAGACGGGAAGAAGACGAGCAAACCCCTGCAGTACACATGTGCGTGTGTTGGAGAGAATACGTCCTCAACTTTTAAACAGTCTGTCTGTTCTCGCGGCGGCGTCTTCTCCCTCCAGGATGCGATTGGCTGCCGGTCGTCCGCTGCCTTCTTCACGATCGTTCTAATGCGTCTGACATGTGGCGCTGACCTTACGCCACAACAGGGGAAAATGCAAAACAGTTTCTAAAATCCGTTTCGAAAGTCTGCTTCGTGTCGCCCAGAAAAACGCGTCTGTTGTCGCACCTGGCTGTGCTACTCGTAGTTAACAGCTTTCGTGTGATGTAGACTACGTTCACGTATAATCTACAGATGTACCATCGTGTCTCCTAGCCGTTTACGCTCGGCAGAAGACACTGAAGCTATCCGGTCGATCATAGCGAATAGGCGAGGAGTTTCGTGAATTGGTAGAAAAGTAGTAAGTGGAGTGTTTTACATCCGGCACCCTGCACTTTGCCCATAAAAAGTAACAGTAACGGTAAGAAATAATGTGTTTCAGAGATTTATTGTGAAATGATTCTGTAGTATCATTCCATTTGACTTACTTGAATTTATACGTGTTTCGTGCAAGCCGCAGTGTTGTGTGCACATTACTTTCTAATTTTATTTTTGTGTTTGACCTTTCGTGCCACCTCAATCAGTCATTTTGGGGCTAGTGCTAGGAGCAGTGGAGACAAGGGTGTATGATGATTATTACAGGCATAATAAGTGAGCCCCGCTCACATAAGGAGCTTTGCTCCACAGCACCCATCTGCCCATCCTACCAAGTGTGAGTGTGTGTGTGTGTGAGAGAGAGAGAGAGAGAGAGAGAGAGAGAGAGAGAGAGAGGCTGCAGCTGGGAAGGCAGAGACGCTCATAGTTAGAAGGTTAGCCAACTTCTTTCCTGTATTGGACAGAGGGGTTTCCTAGGTGGGACGTGGTCGACAGGTGTCTGTGATTTGCGATTCTTCCGTGATTCGCAAGTTGGCAAGATGTGCCCGTTAAGTGACTGGCCAAATGCAGGACGGCTCCGGCAAAGTTGAACGGGAAGGGCAGTTAGGCTAGAGGGCAGCCATTTTTCGACAGAATGTTTCCTGGGCTGGCTGAGGACGGACGTGTGTATGTTGGTCTCCGAGGGTAATGTATTTGGAAGTGTGTGTGGTTTGTGACAGTTTTGGAACAGATTAGCAGGGGAATGGTTCAGTAAATGCACAATGTTAGGAGAAGTCCATTTTCTAAATTTTTGGGAGCGTTTTCACGGAATAAGGACGAGTTCTGTTCTTTGCGGATTAGGCTCAGTTCATGTGGGGATCTCTTGCGTACCAATCTCGCTTAATTTCAATATAGTTAGGGTGGGAACTGGAACGATGTTCGCTTTGTCGATTTGAGATTCTACTGTGTGCGCGGAGGAAATTTATTAATGAAATCTCGTGTGGCTTCGTTTATCGTTTTGTCGTCCACTTAGATTCACGTGCTGGTGACCATGCGACAGGGTGGGCCAAGATACACAAAGAGAAGTGAACGTGAAACCCTCTTAATCGGATTTAAAGTAACTGCAACAGTTAGCTAGTGAGTAGTAGGTATCCGTGACATACGTTTCTGTGTGATCAATTATTTTGTGGGGATTTTTTTGTGGCACTTTGAATTTACGTGTGTGTCGCCACGTGGTTAGTACATCATAGCACTACGATTGTGGAATCCAGCCAGTAGACAAAGAGTGAGAAAGCTTTTGGTCCCTTTCTTAATCCCTCCATGAAATATTAATTGTATTCTAAATGTTTTAACTGAAATGACCCATATTTCTTGCTTAATCGAATAACAACAAGATCTATAAGTAAATGTAAATTTGTTAAAAGGGAAACTGCTTTCATTATACTAATTCCAAAAAAATGTCCAAATGTTTGTAGAACTTATGGGACTTCACTACGGGGTCATCAGTCCCTAAGCTTACAAACTACTTACGAACTAGCTAAGACTAAGGACGGCACAAATATCCATGCCCGAGGGGGGATTCGAACCCCCGACCGCAGTGGCCGTGCAGACCGTGACTGGAGCGCCTCAGTCCCCTCTGGTACCGCGGCCGGCATACTAATTCCCCGTCCTTGTTTGTATGTATAATATTCAGATAGGAAATCATGTTAGGCACGTCAATTGAGGTAAGCTACTGCCACCGCTGTCCAATTAGTTGCCATAGTTTCCTCGGTAAGGCGAATTCCGTTGCGCGTCATTTATTTAAAAAAATGTTCAAATGTTTGTATAGCTTATGGGACTTAACTGCGGGGTCATTAGTCCCTAAACTTACAAACTGCTTATGAACTAGCTAATACTAAGGACGGCACAAATATCCATGCCGAGGGGGGATTCGAACCCCCGACCGTAGTGGCCGTGCAGACCGTTACTGGAGCGCCTCAGTCCCCTCGGCCACCGCGGCCGGCTCATTTATTTAATCAGGGCACTAAGATTTGCTTTAACATCTTTTTATACCCGGAACAAGGTCTCTACCGATAGGAAAGCGGAGGGTGGTAAGCTTACAATTGAATCTCTTTTTCATCATTTACTATCTGAAGACTCGGCATGTAGCAGATATTTTTTTCTTCTGGTCTCAAGTTATTCCACCCCTCCTTTCCTTTTCTGTTCCTTATCTTTCCTCTTTCTCCGCCTATCTCGTCCCTCTCTCTGTCACCACCACCTCCCCCTTCTCACCTCCTCGCCTGCCGCAGTGGCCGAGCGGTGTGCGGCGCGCCAGGCACGTTCTGCACGGCCACTACGGTCGGGGGTTCGAATCCCCCCCTCGGGCACGGATATTTGTGCCATCCTTAGCGTTAGCTAGTTCATAAGTAGTTTGTAAGTTTAGGGACTGATGACCCCGTAGTTAAGTCCCATAAGTTGTACAAACATTTGAACTTTTGTTCGCCTCCACGTGTCTCCACCTCGTCAGCTCCACCCTGTTAACTTAGATGGTGTTTACGCAGGCCCGGCGCTGGACCTGGCGCGGCGCGCGTTCGCGCCGTGGCCGGCGTCGGCGGAGTGCTCTGGCTTCCGCGTGCACTTCGCGCGGCCGCGCTCGCTGCCCATGACGGCGCTGGTGTCCTTCCCGGGCAGCGGCAACACCTGGCTCCGCTACCTCATCGAGACCGCGTCCGGAGTCTTCACTGGCTCCGTCTACACTGATCGCCAGATCATCAGCAAAGGTAACCTACAATAACACACCGAGGAGGTGGCATCGTTATTTGGTAGGCGTGTGTACGTGCGCTCTAACAGGAAGACGCTACAACTTTGGTAACACGTGAAAAATGTATTACGACTAAATCGGTAGTCGACGGTGCATTCGGTGACGTACGTTTTGAGCGATCGAAGCTATCACTCGAATTCACATCTAAAGTAAACCGTAAAGTAATAAGCAATAACACTAGTAATTTTAACACAGTTTCCCCTCACGAAGAAGTAGCGCGAGGGTTAGAATATGTCTCCTCGGCCGTCGAACAGTGTAGCGGACAGAGCTCGGTGCGATCACTGCAGCAGCCGTAACCGGGTAGGGGGATGCAGCGGGTTCGTGAGCACGCAGAGCATTCCCAGTAATCACACGAGTATCTCCCAAATGTACCGAACGGACGAGACTCGCTGTTGCCAACTCCGCATAGCATGTAGAGTTTAAAGCGACAAAGAGCGTGATTGTTACTCTTCTCAGCAGATGTTTTAGTATTACTTACTTCACAGTGTAGATTCAACCGGGACAGCTTTTAGTGTTAATTCTTCAAAATAGATGATCAATGCGTAATAAAACAGAGAGAACATCATTCTCATAGTTGAAAAACAAAGGTAAGTTAATTATACTAAAACAGGGAGGGCGTGTATCGTGTTCAGAAGGAATTAAATGAGAACCCTTATCACATGTATTTTAGTAAGGTAAAAGAAGGGTAAAGCAGTCAACAATCCGAAGATTGGTTTGAATACCACAGTGCTTTACTAGGCGTGGTCCTGTTTGGAGGTGGTATGCCGTTGCCTTTCTCCGACCTTGGAACGACTTACCCAGCCAGTTACAGGGGGACCTACAGTTTAACATGGGTTCCGAACCACGGTGCTACTCGGTATTTTTCACATCCGCAATCCTGCCAGAGGTGAAAGAAGCGGAAAGTGACAGATAGAATTCCTAGGACTTGGCGGGAATCGAACACGCGACCTTTGGATTTGTAGTCTGGCACTTTACCACTGTGCTACGGAGCCGCACATAAACAATTATATATATATTTGGCGTCTTTTCTTTCGGACGTGTCCGAAAGGACAGACACCTCATGTATATAACTTACACAATTTGCCGATGACGGGCAATGATCCTTTCTTCAGTGCGGAGGCACACCTACCCCTTACTCTAGCGGGAATCAATTTGAATAACTACGAGTTTGAGAAATATGCGCATGGTAAAGTTGAGACTTTGTATGTGACGGGAGGCGTGCCTGAGTAATCCGTTGAAGGCGTGGGGTCCCCAGTGGTACGCGTGGTGATTTTCAAGTCCCGTACTTCACGCATCATACAGAGCGATCAAAGTGGTCTCATCGCTAAGGCTGTTACGTCCTGTGGACTTGTCTGTGCCGACGAATGTGGCTCATATACGCGCCGATCTTGAATATATCCGAAAGTATTATGTAGAGTTCACCAATATTCCTGAAAACCAAAAACAATTCCGCATTGTGACCATCTATAACGAACTTATTAAACGGCAGCCGGCAAACCGTATGAGTAACAAAAGTCGCACTGACGTGTTTTACGACCCACTTTAGATTTGTAGTTTTATAAGCTAAAAGTCCACCACGATACGTAACAAGAGCCTTGTTTTATTACTAAAATTAGCAAATGAGGTACGTGTGAATTACTGGTTACTCTCTGCTACAAAGCCTTGTTCCCTGGCCCAAACTGAGAACTGACTCGTTTTAAATTACTTCAATAACAGGAAGTTAATACTACAGTGGTCAAAATACATAGCAGCTCACACATTATTGCGTGGTTACGGTATATCGCCCCAAATTTGCGATTGGATAGGGGATTTCCTCTCAGAGAGGACATACTTCGTAGTAATCGATGGTGATATCGGGCGTTCCACAGGGTAGTGTTATTGGTCCTCTGCTGTTCCTTATTTACATAAACGATTTAGGGGGAAAACTAAGTAGCTCTCTTAGGTTGTTTGCCGATGACGCCGTCATTTACCGTCTAGTAAAATCACCTGAAGATCAAAACCAACTGCAGAACGATCTGAATAAGATATCAGTATGGTGTAAAAATTGACAATTGACTCTAAATAATGAGAAGTGTGAAGTCGTCCACATGGTACGAAAAGAAATCCGTTAAATTTTGTTTACAAGATAAATCAATCAAATGTGAAGGCCGTAAACTCCACAAAATACCTAGGAATTACGATTACTTCAGACTTAAATTTGAGATAACACGTCGATAATGCCGTGGGAAAGGCGAACCAGAGACTGCGTTTTATTGTCAGAACCCTTAAAACATGCAACAGAACTACAAAGAAAGTGCATACACTACGCTTGTCCGTGCATTTTTGGAATATTGCTGCCCAGTGTGGGATCCTTATCAGGTGGGTTTGACGGAGGAAATCGATGGAGTCCAAAGAAGGGCAGCTCGTTTCGTATTGTCCCGATGCAGGGGAGACAGCGTTGCAGAAATGATACAGGATCTGGGATGGGAATCATTACAACAAGGGCGCTTATTGCTGCGGCGTGCGCTACTTGCGAAACTCCAATCGCCAACATTTTCCTCCGAATGCGAAAATATATTGTTGACTCCCAGTTACGTAGGTAGAAATGATCATCAGAATAAAATACGAGAAATCAGAGCTCAAACGGAGAGATTCAGGTGTTCTTTCTTCCCGCGCGCTATTCGAGAATGGAATGGGAGATAAATAGTATAATGGTGGTTCGATGAACACTCTGCCAGGCACTTAAATGTGATTTGCAGAGAATCCCATGTAGATGTTGTAGAAGTACATACACAGAGACATTAATAAGCAAGCCACCACAATTAAAGTTATATTAGAAAGATTGCTAAGAAAACATTTATGGCACAACGGAATTTAGACATAAGAAAAATTGCAACTGAGCTTGTTCTCAGCACTTGTGAAGAAAAGTATTAAATAAAAGAGGGAAGGTGCTCTAAAACCACAATTTAGCGGCAACGTACGGATTATGCTGAACTTAGACTTGTTTATTCAGACATAAAACAAGCAAAATGGGAAACCAATTTTGTTAATACAATAAAATGCATCTCTTACATGGATTAATACGGACGGTGCCCAGCCTAAATTATACATGATTTAACGCTACTGTGGGGAAGGATTCACAAACAACACTCATTCTTTCACACACATGCAATGCCACAGCGAAACTCACCAAAAACAGCGTGCTGAGATGAGGCGGAAGCAGGCGCCGCTATCGTAGGCGAAATTCAGCAAGTCGGAGGTGGCCCAAAACACAATAGCAAAAAACACCTTGAAGCTGGCTCTGGTCAGTCGTGCCTGTTTTGAGATGGTGCGTGTGTATAGCCAAGTTAAATTACATCTGAATTGGACCGCGAGCAAACACGCTAACGGCGACACACGGCTACGTTACATGAATGCACTCCATTGAAGGTGAAGTGGTTGAATATCGGATTCTTTATACAAAATTACGGTGGATTCTTAAGCTGCAGTCTGTTAGGAGTCGATCTAGGTACTGGTTTTATATGAGAAGTGGCGTGAATTCAGGCGACTAGCTGCATAGCTGCAAACCCCGGAAGTCGGAAATCGGACCCACGTGGTTCCGAAAACCGATAAAATTGAATAAATTCAGTTTCCGAAAAATAAAGAAAATTAACTACAGCATGCAACTCATAGAAATGCTTGGAATTAAAGGAAGCGAATGAAATACAGTTACACGCGATAGGAGGCGATTACAGACACGGATGAAGTCCAGTCTCCAAAACTCGTAAAAGAGAAATAATTATAAGGTCGTAAAAATAAAATTAAGAGTTACAGCATGCAACCCACAGAAATGTTTAGAATTACATAAGGAAGCTATTGAAGGAGGTTGTACAAGACTCAGAGAGAATTACTGACGAAGACGGAGTGCTTGCTACCAGACGGGGAAAAGACAGCAAAGTTAAAATAGACGGAGAGAGAAGATTGCGAAATATTTGTGGAAATCAGAAGGATACCCACATAGTTACTTGCCTGATGGGCATGGAACAAACAAGAGTGGAAGCTGAAGGCTTTGTTCTATGAACCAACCACGTGGAACACATATCACTCACGGAAGGAAACGATGAGAAAATTTTTACATGCACTGTATAAAATGGACATATCACCTATTAGAAATCAGGACCCACAAAGCTAGAAAGTATTTACACAGAGTTCATATACCCCCACATGATCATAAAAGGTTTTAACATATCAGGTCGTTATGAAACTGCAACTAGAATCACACACACCATGTTTATATATTGGAACTCACTGAATTGAAAGACGAGAACACATTTCCACACACGATCGGAGAAAATATTCCAAAAATTGATTCTAAGTTCACGAATCTAAGTTAAACGTGCTAGTCAATGAAATGCTATCATCTCCAGAAACAAGAGCAGAACCAACCTTACCTCACCAGACGCCCAGAACAGAATGAACATCCAGCCGAGCAGCCACCAGTGATAGCGCAGGAAGCCACCGGAAGCCGGAAAATCCCTGAAAAAGTGGTGGTGGGGACGGAGATCGAGTACACTCGTGCTGGAGTATGTACGATAACTAGCTCGCAACCAAAGGGTGTGGAAACCTGTTTGGTAGGATGAGCAGCTATCGATACTGAGCCAGAGAGAATGATGCAAAGCGAGCTATCACTCCCCACATTCAAACAGCCATAGATTCTCACACACACTTAAAAAGTACAACTGCACATTCTCACAGGGACAGTGGCGTAGGGGAGAATCTGTACTTATGCCATATTAATTAATATAATAACAAATTATTAACATAACAAAATAAGAAAAACCTAGCAAAATTAACTAATATTTTAACACATGAAATAGAAATATTATTCCTCAAGCCTTGAAAAGAGTGGGGTTCAAGTTTTAACAAAATGATAATCTAGCGACGTTAAATAAATTATAACTTTATAGAAATATACAAAAAATATATGGAAGACGACAGACGGTCGGCTTTCATCAGCCCTTCGTTAATTGAAAATTTTGATGTAGGCTTAGGTAATTATATTACATCATGTACAGCAAACTTTTCAAAACTAACATGTGGTTGCCTTATGGGCTACATAGACAGCTGGGGCACGTCACACTAAAAAATGCACATTCAAAAATAATAATTGCCATAAAAACTAAAACAATGGAGATGCAGATGTGGCTGGCGAGACCGCGGGATTGGGACAACATGAATATCAATGCAAAATTTACAAGGCAACATAGATAGGAAAATCATAAATATAAATTAGAAATGAGGTTGAAACACAAAAAAAGAAAGATTACAATTTTGAATGTGTCCTTTTATGCTAAAACAGTTCCTCAATAAAAATGGATAAACTGTTTTTAAAATCACTCCGAATTAGGAAAACAGTGCAGTAAGTATCACCATATGTTCATGACAGACTTTTAAAGTTGTTGAGGGCGACCAGGGTCGCTACAGGAAAAGGGTCTCTTAGCAGGTGAATCGTATTTTGCACTCTCAGAGGGTTCACGGTTTCGACAACACACACCACTTTTCAACCTGATACTGTCCCTCACATTGTCTCTACTCAACACTGGTTTTTTACGTCAATAAACACTGTTCTCATTAGTTCGAACCGTCGACTAGGGACTTTGAAGAGGGAGGCAGACAATCTTGTAGAAGGTACTGGGAGGAATCTAAAACCCGCACACATAAGAAGATACTTTTACTTTTTTGTCTCTTCCTCAGCTATTCATCTGCATCCAACGTGAGTAGGAGGGTGTGGTTAGTGTACCTGTCTGCAAGGCCTGGTGTCCCTTGTACCTGTAACAGGCGTGCTGACAAGTGCTGGGCGTCGGGAGATATTGACCTCTGAAAGACATTAGCGGCGGCTGTTCCATACCATCTTAGCGGCCGCGTCTTCTGTGTGTGTGACAACAGTCGGTAGCATTTTGTGGCCGGCCAGTCGGGTAGTTTGTGGAACCGCACACCTGTTATGGAGGTAATGGCAGATCTTCCGGCTTTCCGCCTACCTCTGGTAACTCCCAAGTCGGGCTGGCACCGCTGCTTGGCGCGCAGCTGGCGTGAAGTCCACGGACGCATGCCTCCGTCTTGGCTTCAGACACCCTCACATATCTGCCAACACTTTGGTGCACCATGTTACCACAGGACATATTAAACTTACGAGGAACTCCATCGTGTCACAAACGTGGAGTGACTTCTTATTTAAACAAAACATTTAGCAAACATACAAATAACATCAATATATGTTCAGAAATAGCATTTTAAAATTCAAACACTTATTATTATATAAAAAAATTAACACTTGAGTTAGCCATATGGCGAACAGAACGCCTAGGCTCTTAGTCCTCCTGCATAAAACATTTTAACGTTAAGGATACAATGTCCATAGATATATACAAAAAATTGACATATTACAATGAAATAACACATGATAATAGAAGAATAATAGTTTATCCTCTAACTTAAGTAATATATTTATAATAAATAACTTAAACTTTAAGTCAGGACTCTCAGGGTTAGTGTTAGTGGAGCAGAGCTACTTTTACTCGTGCGGCATGCAGTGCTATGAAAAAAAAATAAAAAAAAATACAACGAACTACCAAGCTCTATGCAACGTTACGCAAACTAACTACTGCATACCTACCTACTGCCCGGGCGCAACCTAACTAATTTACTACAGCGAGAAGGGGAAGGGAGTTTTCTTGAGCCCATTGGTCTGGTTCCAACGCCGTTAATTCGTGGTTAGGGCCTGGAAACAGTCTTACAGAAATCGCTCTCGCAGAGACGAGATAAAACCATGACACATTAACAAAAAAAAAAAAAATACATCTTGGAAAAAAAAGAAGACAAAACATGATCAAGCGTGCAAGCATGTAACATAAACACTACAAATTTACACATGTCAACCAATCCTAGACAAAAAAGAAACAGATGATCAAATGTACAAACACATAAAATAAACACTAGAAATCTACACAAGTTAATAAAATAATCTAAGGTAAAATTTACTTACAGTGTAACTTATTCTTACCACAAGGCTGCAAAACAAGAAGGAAAATTAGTGGTTTACTGTCCTCTTCATGTTAGAAATTCAGGAGTCCTCATGGTACCTACAAGGAACATGGGGACGCCTTTCGACTTAATAATTGTGAAAAGTCCGCGAAACCTTAAGATTTTGCATAGACATGATAAGGGAAGAAAGTTAGATCTGCTAGAACAGCTGGAGATTACAATACATAACGCTAAAGGGACGCTTCATTAAATGAACAAGTTCAAGGTGATACATAAAGTTTTTTTTAAACTTTGTGGACCTATTATAACAAAAGTCGTTTATTTTAAATTTCAACCTCTGTCATACTATGCATTTTGTGTCCCAGCCTCGTCGCCGCTTTTGTGTCTCGTTTCCGTGGTAGGTGTCGGTGGCCGAGTGGAATGAGACCGACACAGGAATAAATATAGCACGCTGGTGCAGGTACGGAGGAGAGCAGCCAGAAACTAGAAACACTAGAGTAAATTAGAACGAGATATATATTGCACAGAATTTATACAATACTTAACTTTTACATTGCTCAGTACTGCAGATACATAGTTGAGCTAGAGGTCTGCCTAGTGCCTATCCGATAGCCAAGTCTTCACTGGTGCCTATCTGATTCTGAAGTGTTAACTGGTTCCTATCTCAGTCCCAAGTGAACGATGTCGTTCAGTGGTGGCCACGAGCGGAGTTCCAGCAGAGGGCGCTCGTGGCTGTCGTCGTAAGAACGCCGCGCCGTGCGTGCATCGCGGCGCGCGGCGAAAGTAGGTGGCGCGCACTTTGGACTTGTGCGACACCACACCCCTCCCCCCCAAACCGCCGCGCCGTCGTGGCGTAGGGCTGAGGGCCACGGCGACGGCACTGGGAGGAGGGCCTGGGCGGGGGCGTTACTGGTGGGACGGGCGTCGTAGCTGAGGCTGGGATCGAGACGCCGTCCGCGCCCCGGCATCCGCCTTGCGATCCTCCAGGAAACCCACCGAAACCTGGGGAAGGGCGCACACCCCCGCCCAGAGGGAGCAGGTCATCTTCTTCTGAGGTGCGTGACCCAAGCTGGGGGGGCCCGCACGGTCCCGAGTCCCTCTCGGTGACGCTGTCATCTGCGGCGGCGACAGCGGCGGCGACGACTGCGTCGGAGGTGCGTCGGGGACGAACGATGTGGCTGGCTCCCTGGCGGTGAACTGGGTCTGGAATCAAGAAACCGGAGACAGGATCGCGCGGCCTGTGCAAGCGCAATTGGTTTCCGTGGCGCCGCAGCTCCGACCCTGTGGAAGAACGTACAACATACATATTGCGACCGAGCACGCGCTGAATGGTGCCCGGCATCCATAGTTTCTTCTTGTTGCCAGCAAACACCCTGTACAGCACCGGCGTGTAAACCTGAAAACGCGTAGCGCCATACGAACCGACTCGGTGCGTGGGAGGCTGCAGCAGGTGAAGGAGAGTGCGGTGACGGCGGCCGTGTAGCAGCTCGGCAGGAGACGGGCCGTCACGTGGCATGCACCGATACGTAGACAGGAAAATTTGAAGAGCTTGCTGCCTGGAGTGCTGACCTTTCATCTTTTCCATGTGAGACTTGAATGTTCGAACGAAACGTTCTGCTTCACCATTGGACTGAGGGTGAAAAGGTGCGGTGGTGATATGCTGAATGCCATTCACAGGACAAATCTGTTGATATTCCGCACTAACAAACTGAGGTCCATTGTCACTGACGATAGTTTCAGGCAAGCCTTCGATGCAAAACACTGATATTAAGGCACTGATTGTACTAGACGTCGTCGTTGAGTTCATGGCAATCACGAAAGGAAACTTGCTGAAAGCGTCTACAACAATTAACCAGCGCGTATTCCAGAAAGGTCCGGCAAAGTCAATATGTAAACGTTGCCATGGTCCCTTGGGGCGTGGCCAGTCTGAGAAACGTTGCGGAGGAGCCGCCTGCTGCTCCACACAAACAGTACACTGTGACGTCATGCTCTCTATCTGAGCGTCCATACCAACCCAGGTACAATGACGTCTGGCCAGTTGCTTTGTACTAACAATACCCCAATGTCCTTGATGCAGGAGGCGTAACACTTCACGTTGCAGGGAACGAGGAACAATCACTCTCGTTTGGTCGTTGTCGGTATGTAACAAAATAACACCCTGACTTAAAGATAATGCATGACGTTGTGCAAAATAACGTCGAACCAGAGGTCGCTCAATGTCTTTGGCTCTGGCAGGCCAACCAAAGCGAACAAAACGTGCTACCACACTTAGGTCTGCACTCGCAGCTGTTTCCTGTGCAACCCGGCGAGAGTTCAAAAGGAAATCTGCGACAGCGATAGCATCTCTGGAGTCTATCTGACAACATGCCATTTCCGAAGAATCAAACGACACATCCTGGCCAACCGGAAGTCGGGAAAGTGTGTCCGCGTTGGCGTTTTTAGTGGTAGGTCGGTACAAAATCTCATACTGATAATTAGACAGTATTAAGGACCATCTCTGAAGCTTTTGTGCCGTTCGTGCCGTTCGTGGCGGAGAACAACGACGTGAGAGGCTTGTGGTCTGTCAACAAATAGAATTTTCTGCCATAGAGATAATGATGAAACTTTGTGACGCCGTAAATGATTGATAAGGCCTCCTGTTCTATCTGACTGTAATTCTGTTGCGCTAGCGTCAGTAGCTTGGATGCAAAGGCAATAGGTCGATCGTGAGATCCAATTCGATGTGACAAAACTGCACCCAGACCGTACGAAGAGGCATCAACTGCTAGCACTACAGGCTTCTGTGGGTCAAAGGGAATCAAACATGCATCACTGAGTAGTGCAGACTTGTCAAAGGCAACTTGGCAATCTTTGGACCATACAAAAGGAACATTCTTCCTACGTAAGTGATGCAGCGGAGCTGCAATCTGAGAGGCATTGGGAGTAAATCTGAAATAATAGTTAAGCTTTCCCATTACTGCTTGCAATTCCTGCACATTCTTAGGAGGAGGCAAGTCTTTGATTGCTCGAAGATGTGACTGTAAAGGATGGATTCCTTGGGCATTAATCACATGGCCTAGGTACTCTATTTCAGTTTGAAAAAACGAACACTTTGCTTTATTACAACGTAGACCTGCTGCAGTCAACAATTTGAAAAGGCACTCCAGGTTTGATAAATCTTCTTCAACTGTGCGCCCTGAGACCACAATATCATCTAAATAGTTCGAACAACACGGTATAGAAAGTGTCAGCTGTTCAAAAACACGCTGAAAAATGGCAGGGGCGGAAGAACTGCCAAAGGGTAGGCGTTGAAACTGAAAAAGGCCCATGTGAGTATTAATGATGAAAAACGTTTTTGACTCGTCATAGAGCAGAATCTGTAAGTATACCTGTAATAAATCAATCTTGGAAAAGAAGCGAGACTGTCCTAATTTGTCCATCAGTTCCTCAAGTCTGGGCAGGGGATAAGTGTCTACAATTGTTTGACTGTTCACTGTTGATTTGAAGTCCGCACAGAGACGAAGTTTTCCTGACGGCTTGGGTATAATTACTATAGGCGAGGCCCACTGACTCGCAGAAACAGGAGAAATCACACCACTATCCTGCCAACGTTTAAGTTCTGCAGCAACATTATCACGAATTGCGATAGGCACTGGTCTAGCTTTACGAAATTTTGGAACTGCAGATTCTTTTAAAGTTACATGTGCCACAAAGTCTTTTGCACAACCTAGTTCCGGCGAAAATAAGTCACTATATTTTTCACACAATGAATTTATTTTGTCCTGAGGCACTACTGACGAAATTTGAAGCACATCTCTTTGAATTGATAAACCAAACAAGTCGAATGAATCGAGTCCAAAAATATTCTGTGTAGATTTGGCCTGAAGAACAACAAAAGCAACTGTCTTTGTTACACCTTGAAAAGAGGCTACACGTTCCTAGCACGGGGATATTTTGACCTGTATATGCCGTTAGCACTTGTTGTGACGGCGATAATTTTGGCGCACCCAGAAGTTCATAAGTGTCTTTATTAATTAATGTGACAGAGGAACCAGTATCCAGCTGAAACCGCACAGTCTTATTGTCTATGAAAAGAGTCACAAAAAGCTTTTGCTTGTGGCGCTCGACAGGTGCGCGAATGTGGGCAACGTCTGATAGAACTTGTTTACTACGCTTGCGAATGCGCGGGCTGCGTAGTGAAGGAAGCGGCGCAGACTCGGCACGCAGCGGATTAACAACACTGTCACTAGATGGCACTACCGCCGGATCGGCGTCCGCGCAATGCGAAGCTACTGCACTAAAATTACTTTGAGTAGCTACACCAATTCTACTGTCACTAGTTACACAGTACTGGGCACTTATACAAGGAGAAGTTGTAGAAGGCACTAGGTTCACTACAGGATTACACTGTACATTGTCATTTTGCTTGTCCTGAACCCATTTCCGTTGCACTGTTTTACGCGCTCGTCGGCGCTTGCGACGTGGCTCACGACATAGTTGTGCAGTATGCGCAGAAGAACTTTCTCGCAATTGAGAACCAAGAAAAGCGCTGTTCAATTCCACAGCATGTATAACGTTTACTGCATGAACTGTTCTTGCACTCTGCAAAGCACCGCTCCTAACGGCACCGTTTCTTGAATGTTTGTCTTGCATACACACTGTTTGTATGTGTCCTGATTTGCCACATTGATAACAGGTTGCGTTGCGATTAGGGCATTGCGCACGCTTATGGCGAGATTCACACTGGGGGCAAGAGTTACGAACATTTTTCTGAAATGAGCGTTGGCGCCCGTTATTCAAATTACTTCGTCTAACACGACGGGGCGACCTTTGCGTCGCACTTTTACACTGGCTACTGTTCACTGTCTGTTCAGCACGGCCGGTAGAAAAATAAGAATCACTAGTGCTATACTGGGAACTGTGACTACGAAAGCGTCCGTTGCGGCGCACTGAATTAACACTGTGGCTTTGCATTTCTAAGTCAAAAGTATCATGCGCTTCTATAAGCTGCAGTACACTGTCTAATGAAGGGTCAGATTGTTTTAGAATTGCTGCCCTAATTCTGGGGTCCTGAATGTTCTGCGTAATCGCATCTCTCAACATAACGTCACTATAAGAAAGTCCACAAGAGCAAGTAAATTTACATTGGCGGGTTAAGCCCTTCAATTCCGTAATCCATTCCTGGTGTGACTGCTCAGGTAATTTTTTAAGTCTGAAAAATCGGTACCGTGCAGTGGCTACAAGAACTTTTCTCTCATAATGAGCATTCAGTGCATCTACAATTTGTTCAAAGTCTACATCACGAGGAGATGCGTGGGGGAATAGTTTCTGCAGTAATACGAAGGTCTGGGGGCCCACAATCGATAAGAAAAGGTTCTTCACTCTCTGACCTGTAATTTGATGAGCCGCGACGAGTTCTTGAAACTGTGCGAAATAGTCGCGCCATTCATCATCACGTTCGTTGTACTGGCGAAACGTAGGAAGCGTTGCGGCGACAGGTGTGGGCTGCTGAAGCGGCGGCTGTTGTTGTTGGTTAGCTGCTTGCGCTGTTAGCTGGGACACCGCCCGCAGAAGTTGTGTGATTTGCGCCGTCTGTAACTGAATAATTTCCATTAAGTTCGGGTTCGGGTTAGCGGCCATGCTGACCGATTAGGCGCCGCGCATACAAGTAAATTATAACAGAACACAAATGCAATATGAAAGAGGACGCTCTGCAACAAAAAAGTCCACAAAACACGTAACTGAACGTTCCCCCAAATATCTTATAAGAAGGGTGGGTGGGCAGGAGCAATTTCTGCGTGCTCCCACTGCTGCTGCTGTCTGGCTGTTGCAAGCGGGCTGGTCCAAGGTTCGTCTATCGCTCCTCGTCGCCACTTTTGTGTCCCAGCCTCGTCGCCGCTTTTGTGTCTAGTTTCCGTTGTAGGTGTCGGTGGCCGAGTGGAATGAGACCGACACAGGAATAAAGATAGCACGCTGGTGCAGGTACGGAGGAGAGCAGCCAGAAACTAGAAACACTAGAGTAAATTAGAACGAGATATATATTGCACAGAATTTATGCAATACTTAACTTTTACATTGCTCAGTACTGCAGATACATAGTTGAGCTAGAGGTCTGCCTAGTGCCTATCCGATAGCCAAGTCTTCACTGGTGCCTATCTGATTCTGAAGTGTTAACTGGTTCCTATCTCAGTCCCAAGTGAACGATGTCGTTCAGTGGTGGCCACGAGCGGAGTTCCAGCAGAGGGCGCTCGTGGCTGTCGTCGTAAGAACGCCGCGCCGTGCGTGCATGGCGGCGCGCGGCGAAAGTAGGTGGCCCGCACTTTGGACTTGTGCGACACCACAATGCAAATGATTTCGTGACACCTGTATGTACCCAGTAGCTTGTGGATGATATTTGTAATTTAGAGGTCTTTGTTTTCATGTGAATACGTGCGCCCCTGGATATAATTAACTCGACACCATGATGTATCGGATAATCAGACTCATTTGTTCTTAATGTCTAATGTCTGTCGTGCAATCGAGGATGACAGGGTAATATTTTGCAGCAACAATATCTTCTAGAATCCGTTCCTTAGTTGCTATACCTGTAAGAAAAGGTTTTTTAAGAATGTAAGGGTTTGTGTTAATTTTAAATAACGTTGAGGGAGGTGATACTTGGGGAAAACCGAGCGAGGTGGCGCAGTGGTAACGCACTGGACTCGCATTCGGAAGGATGGTGGTTCAAATCCACCTCCGGCCATCCAGATTTAGGTTTTCCGTGATTTCCCTAAATCGCTCCAGGCATATGCCGGGATGGTTCCTTTCAAAGGGCACGGCCGATTTCCTTCCCCATCCTTACCCAAAATACTCCGAGCGTAAGCTCCGTCTCTAATGACCACGCTGTCGACGGGACGTTAAACTCCAAGCTTCCTTCCCTTCCTTGGGGAAATTAATGAACTTGCAACCTTCCTATCGGTACTCACCAATAATAATTGGACAATACATAACTCAGGGTAGTAAAAGGTTTATGGCTCGTTCAGTGACGTAGCTATGTCACCAAGGGCCCCGGGGCAAAAATGACATTGGGGCCCTCTTTAAAGTAAAACTATACAGATACAAAACTATATCATCAGCTCCTTACTGCCCATTGGAAGACATAATAAGGTACACCTAAATACTACGAAGTAAATCATTATGTGTTACGCAGCAGATAATATTTAATCGTACTCTCTAATATAATTGTGAAAGTTTGTTTGTTTGCTATGTTTGTTCACATGTTTGTATAGTCTATGGGACTTAACTACGGGGTCATCAGTCCCTAAACTTACAAACTACTTATGAACTACTTACGAACTAGGACGGCACAAATATCCATGCCCGAGGGGGGGATTCCAACCCCCGACCGTAGTGGCCGTGCAGACCGTGACTGGAGCGCCTTAGTCTCCTCGGCCACCTCGGCCGGCTGTTTGCTATGCTTTCACGCAAAAATTACTAGGTGATTTGGATGAAATGTTGCAGAGGGCTAAAGATAGAGTTGGACCTGGGTAGGACATACAGATGAAAATGCCCCATGGGATATTTTTCGTCAGCGGTGACAGCAGGCCAACTTCTGTCAGTGCCGACAACTCACTCTCCCTAAACTACTGCGCTGTTGGCTCATTTCGTTGATAACCCAGTCAAAGAAGAAAAATAGGGGAAATATTCGTGTAGGATGGATTCATCGAAAGTAAGTTGCCTGATTTTGTTTGATGAAACACTTTGGATTGAGCCGTGCCCCTACCAGGCTTCTTGAAGTATATGTTACTGTGTGATCAGGAAAAAGTAATAAGTAAAATAACTAAGTGATATCTTCGCTTATTATCATGACAGTGGGGTAGAGGGCAGCATCTTGATGCACAATTCACTATTGAAACAAAGTAATTATTACATGAAAATTCTGATCCGTGAATGTAATTAAACCTTTAAATGGCAGAATAAACAAATAATGTGCAGGTAGAAACGTACCTTAATAGATTGCTTGAAGTACTGAATTTTCACTATTACTTTAAAACACAGTGAAGTTGTTTGTTTTTCACATAGAAGAACTGAGCAAAATGCGGCGGAGGGTATAGTGTTAGTATGAACGTAAATTGAAGAGCGAATAGTTCTTATGGTATGGGAAGGCGCCGTTCCCAGAAAAAAGCCACAGAATGCCGAATTCATTTCCCGCCTACCATTGCAAGGTAGTGCGTAGATGTATGTAGATTCTGTTCGGTATTCCTTTCAGTATTAACGCATTTGTGGAAAATAAACATGCATGTTTCCTGGCGCAACGCATTTTGTGGAAATTGCGCACTCTCCAGGTCTGTCTGCGCAGTAAGTCATCTGTGATTTATGAGGTGCACTGTGGAAGGGCCGGTATAACTTTTTAAAACACCTTGTAATTTCCTTTTGCGACGTAATGTGGTAGACAGAGTGGGGGCTCGCTTTCTCGCTATTCGTTTTGCCCTCCAACCCCCAACCCCTTCCTGCTGTCACCTATCACATCCCAACAACAAATCATAAGCCCCAATACTGTTCTACTGTACTTAAAGATGCTGTATCTGTAATGTCACAAACTGTACAGGGTGTCCGATCCAATACCGTGCACGGCCGTGAGTGATTCAGTCTCATTTGTTCGTGCACAATAGTGTTGCCAGGCATCCCGTATTTCCTGCTGCCGAAAGAGCATTAAAATATGGCCTGCGCTAAAATTTCATTATATGGAATTCCGCAATGAATGTCCTCGTCTATTAAGAAAGGTAATCACAAGTGAAGAATAAAAGGAAAAAAAAGGCGTATTTGTCGTTTCTTCATATCGTAATGTTTCCGGTAGAAACAACAATAATAAGAAGTTTGAATCAGATTTCCCGTCAGTTGTTGGAATACTTGCTGAAATACACGGCATTCGGAGATATATTGAGCAAAGAATAAAAGACAACTTTTTTCGGAAGTAAGGCAAGAGAAATAATGTGATAATCACTTAAGCAAAGGCTTAGGCAAAAGAATCTATTCCGAACGATTTTCTAGCCAATTATGTACGCTATTTGTTACCACGTTTTTCTCAGAAAACAACATCCTTTCCAAGATGCTGTTTTGAAACTAAAATCACTAAATTACGATCATTTTAAAAAATGTGCAAGCCTTTAAAGATCGATCAAGTGAACTCATAAAAATGAATGAACTCGTTATACGAAGAATTTCAATTAATTGAAAGAAACCTGGACATGGCACAGTCTTTTGATGACAATAATAAGGGTGTGATTTACAAACAGAAGAAAATCATTGAAGGGTTTACCAAGAATGAATATCCTAACATTTTTCAAGTCATACCGAACATCTTTGATATCTCTAGTTCAAATTGCTTGATATAAAGTTTTTTTTTCTTCACAGAAAGCATTAAAATGGACTGATGTACGAAATAAATGTAGGGCTAGCTCGAATTTGACAAAGTGAATTTGAATTGATGACCATTTTCAACTTTGATTATAACTGCATTTTTTATGGAAACTCAAATAAAGCGTATTAAAAATTTCACATTCTATATCTCTATATAAAAATGGTTCGTTGGTTTGTATACGCTTCAAAAACTCAGGTCCTGCGCCGATAGAGCCCAAAGTTTGATGCAATGTTGCCTTCTAATACGGGAAGGTTTTATTTTAGATACCTATTTTTTATATACAGCATGTTCATGTTAACTGATGACATTCAAATATCACGGAAATTACACATCGCATAAAAAAAAAAAAAAAAAAAAAAAAAAAAAGGTACGATACTAATTTGTCTGTATTGGTGTGCGATATCCAATGACACTAAATTCGCCTACGTTGACAAAACCATAAAATCTTCAATTCCGCAAGCGATTACACAATGCCGTGTGCCAACATTTTGCACGCAACTGGTTTCCCTTCGCCTTCGCCAACAATCGGGTCGAATTGGACGAGGAACATAGCCGAAGACATCAGCAGCGTTACGGAAATACTCGAATGGGTGTTTCCTTCATTTAGCTGATTGTAGCTGGTTCCAGCGTCGCCGGATTTCGCGCAACATGGCTGCCGTACTATAATTGCGGTTGTCTTTCCGCCCTCCTTTCATTTACGAGTAGTACTACATTCACGATTAGACCAGAGACGAACTTGCTTAGCACCACAGAGCAAGTAAAAATTCGTTTGCACTATTTCTCTGCATTCATGTTGCTTCGTCTAGCACCACTCTTCACAATTTGGCGGGAGGCTGCTCCAAATGCGAGGCCTGTAGCAACCGCTACACCCTCCACCGCAACCGATTAACATCAGATGGCCGACTATTAGATAGTCGTGATGCAGCTGCACGGTTTGATTTTTGCGTTCTAGGAGCATTCGTACGTCACTATTCAAAGATCAAAGCTAAAGGGAAGCAAGTTCTGGATCAATCGTACACTAAAAAACAAACGAAAAGACTTTGAAATTTTCATCAGTCACATGAAGAACTGATTAGGGCCAGCAAATATAACATACAGTATAACATAGAAACATTTCAGTATTTCGTTTCGAGACTAATAAGTTTCTACATCTACGTGGGATACTCTGCAAATCACATTTAAGTGTCTGGCAGAGGGTTCGTCGAACCACCTTTATACTATTTATCTCCATTCCATTCTCGAATAATGCGCGGGAAGAAAGAACACCTCAATCTCTCCGTTCGAGCCCTGATTTCTCGTATTTTATGCTGATGATCATATCTACCTATGTAAGTTGGAGTCAACAATATATTTTCGCATTCGGAGTAGAATGTTGGCGATTGGAGATTCTTAAGTAGCCCACGGCGTAGAGATAAGCGTCGTTGTTTAGTGATTCCCATCCCAGATCCTGTATCATTTCCGTAATGCTGTCTCCCCTGTATCGTGACAGTACAAAACGAGCTTCCCTTCTTTGGACTCTTTCGATGTCCTCCGTCAAACCCACCTGATAAGGATCCCACACTGGGCAGCAATACTCCAAAAAGGACGGATAAGCGTAGTGTATGCAGTTTCTTTAGTAGTTCTGCATCTTTTAAGGGTTCTACCAATAAAACACAGTCTCTGGTTCGCCTTATCCACGACATTATCTACGTGTTCTTTCCAGATTAAGTCTGAAATAATAGTAATTCCTAGGTATTTTGTGGAGTTTACGGCCTTCACTTTTGAATGCTTCATCTTGTAAACGAAGTTTAACGGATTTATTTTCGTACTCATGTGGACGTCTTCACACTTCTCATTATTTAGAGTCAACTGCCAATTGTTACACCATAGTGATATCTTATTCAGATCGTTGTGCAGTTGGTTTTGATCTTCAGATGATTTTACTAGACGGTAAAAGCGGCTTGTTAATTTCAAATAACTGATTCTGGCAGGGAACTGTCAGATAAAAGACGTTTGTTAAATTTCAAATAACGAATCCTGGCTGGAAACCGCCAGATAAAAGAGCTGCAGTTATTTAAAACTAACAAGTCCTAGCAAAAGGGATCCAAGATAAGACATTTGCGCAACGGAATACATGAGGTTTCCTCCGGGAAGCAGAGGGAAACCATAATAATAAAACGGATCTGAGGTTAAATTGCAAACAAGGGAAAATTCAACTAAGCTGGTCTATTGCCAGTTCACATGGAAATGGGGGCAACACCGATTTTAATTACACAATAAAAGTGCATCCCACTGTAATTTACAAGGTACTAATTTTGTTCACACACCAAGAGGGGTCAGATAAGCAAAACGAGGATATAAAGCATATAAGAACCAGGAGGATTGGTAGAACATGGGACACAATCATTCACAAGCGCGTAGCTGCGACACCTACTCTCACAGAAGACTGCGACATGAAATACAGCACAGCGCACAACCAGGCAGATAAGCCGAATCTGCCAAGTTACGATATTCATAACCACGTGCACTCTGTTCCACTTCCAATACCCGGAAGGGGCCACTAAATTTCACACAAGACTTACACACGAGTGAACTGATAAGAAGCCAGAAGGACGTGGAAAGATATTGCGGAAATAGTAAGAGGTAGCATTATTTCAATGCCTGAAGGGCTGAAAAACGTTGAACAAAGAAGAGGTCTTTGTTCCACGTGCCATAACGGACACCAAACTAAAAGTCACTAATCATTTACCGTTTTAACAAATCAAAGTCACACCAGAAAACATACACGAGAGGAATACGCCACATTCCCGAGAATAACATTATTCACACACGCCTAAAGCACACGTAACTTATTACTGCTACAAAGCGTAGCATGGACCTAGCTGTGGCTTACCATTTAGACCATACGAACATCTTACCTAAGCCGAAACCGGAGAGAGAGTGACGACGCCACTCCGATACGTACGAATCCTCGCGCCAAAGCTACCAAAGAGCATGGCGGAGACATACCGTACTCGTGCAAAGAGTCTAGCTGCCTGCGCGAGGTCGATCGGTGCACACCTTCGACCATAGATATTGGTAGACTGGGCATGGCATTGCTATCATGGCACAAACATCTCTACAGCTAAACCACTGCTTTGCCAACAGTCATGTGATGTTTTTCCAGCTTTGCTTATGAATTTGCAAATCGTTTTGTGTTAAGGGGCGTAACATTAAATTTCATTTGTAAGTATTATAAGTTTAAAATAGTGCCATTTCTTGAACATAGGAGAGTTGTTTTTTATAAACGACAAATGTTTGCCAATAGTCACGTGGTCCTATGTTGCTACCAGGGTATATGCATAGCCGTTCTGCTGTTTACCCGGTCTAGTAGTATCTATGCTAGAAGGTGCACACGCGGCTAATAGCAGCCCCCTAGTGGGAAGTGGCCGAACGAGGCAAGCGCGGAGCGCACACCGACGCTCCTAGCGTTAGTGGAAACGAGGCATAAGCGAACGATGCACCTGCGGCGAAACGAGGCAAGCGCAGCACGCAGTAGAAGCGTATCAGTCACACCCAGGGTAAATACAGGGTGGGGAGAATAACTACATGTCAATGCAAGTTAATACTTTAACGTATAGTCAATAAATCAATAAGTTTTTAAATTGAAAATAGATTCTAACAAGTGCAAAGCCTCTATAACTTCAAAGGGAGATGAGCAAATATTGAGATAAATGAAAAGAGGCAGAGAGCCGTCTTTCGACGGTAAATGACGGCGTCATCTGAAAACAACTCGAGAGAGCTACTTAGATTTTCTCCCAAATCGTTTACGTAAATAAGGAACAGCAGAGGACAATAACAATACCCTGTGGAACGCCCGATATCTCCTCTGTTTTAGTCGATGCTTTACCATCGATTACTACAGACTGTGTCCTCTCTGATAGTGTAATCCAGTGTCAAATTTGGGGCGATATACTGTAACCGCGCACCCACTGTTTGGTAAAAATACACAGAGACGAGCGTGTTGACGGCAGTGTGTGCGGTTGCAGGCTTCTACGGCGAGGCGGTGTCGCCGGACTGCGGGTGCACGTCGGTGCAGAAGACGCACGGCTTCTCGGTGGCGGGGCTGGTGCCGCTGGCGGCGGGGCAGCGCGCGGCTGAGGTGCGGCTGTTCCGCGGCCGCGGCATCCTGCTGCTGCGCAACCCCTACGAGGCGCTCATCTCCTACCGCAACTTCCTCTACGGCGGGCACACCGGCTTCGCGCCCAGCAGCCGCTTCCAGGGACCAGGTTTGTCGCCCAGCTACTTACTCTAGTCGCTCCTTCCCTTTCCTCTCTTTGTCCACATTCTCTCTCTGTCCGTTTCCTTCTCTCCGCCTCTCTCGTGTCCTCGTCTCCCGCTCTCTCTGTCCGAGTCGTGCCCCACTTTTTCTTCCGTAGCCTCCCATATCTGTGAAAAATTGTATAACTCTGTTAACAGTAGGAAAACTTTTTCTGCCTCGTTTCCGCCGGTTGTAGGTGTCGGTGGCCGAGTGGAAAGAGACCGACACAGGAATAAAGGATGCACGCGTGTGCAGGTATGGAGGTGATCAGCCAGTGGGACAGCAGAAACTATAAACACTAGAGTAAATTAGAACGAGATATATATTTCATAGAGACTTAGTAGTACTTAACTTTTACATAGTTCTTGACTGCAGAATGCTGATACATAGATTAGCTAGAGGCCTGCCTACTGATGATTACTAGTGCCTATCTGATAGTCAAGGCTTAACCGGTGCCTATCTGATTCCCAAGTGTTAACTGGTTCCTATCTCAGTCCCAAGTGAACGATGCAGCAGTCGTGGCCACGAGCGGAGTTGCAGCAGAGGGCGCTCGTGGCTGACGTCGTAAGAACGCCGCGTGCATGGCGGCACGCGGCGCAAGTTGGTGGCGCGCACTTTATACTTGTGCGACACCACAAAACTAGGACCTGCTCTGATCGCGAGGTCCTAACATTCCTAATGACCGCAAAAGATTGACGAGGGTGCTCACGTTTTGAGAGTAGGACTTTACCGATGTGCGTGTCCCACTGGTGGAAAATGCGGTTGCCGACGCATTAAACGAACAGCTGTTATTAGAGCCGAAGGGCACGAAAGGGAAGGGAGTAAGACAGGGTTGTAGCCTTTCTCCAGTGTTATTCAGTTTGCACATTGAGTGAGCTGTGGAGGACAGCAAAGAGAAATTTGGAGAAGGAATTGGAGTTCAGGGGGAAGAAATAAAAACATTGCGTTTTGCTAATGACATTGTAATTCTGTCAGAGACAGCAAAGGACCTGGAAGAGCAACTGAACGGAATGGACTGTGTGTAGAAAATCGTGCTTCGTTGAAGGAATTAGAGTAGTTAACGAAATAATAAAGGTGGTAGATGAGTTTTGTTACTTGGGTAGTAGTATAACGTATGACGTACATATCCGAAAATAACGGACACCGTATAAATAATTATATATCTGCCCCAACAGGCAACTGACGATTTCAATGCGGATGCATTAATACTCTGGAAACCTTGCGGGAATCCAGTATAGGCTGCCAGTAAGTGGAATCAAATGGGCAGTGGGCAATATAGCTGTAGTATGCTAGAAGGTGAGAATTTCGGGATGCGTGCCTGGATAGCCTTATTGGTTAAGGCAGCCGCTGGCTCAAAGCGGGAGATCCGGATTCGAATCCTGGTCCCGCACAAATTTTCATCTTTGCCATTGGATTTATTTGAATGCCCTGAAGCGGTCGAAATCTTTAAATATTTCGAATTTGGTTCGTTTATTTTGAATTTTTTCGCGCAGCGTGGTTCTTTGTGTTTTGCAGTGTCTAGAATATCTTAAAATTTGCACTGACGTCGTTTTCAGCATACAGTTCTGTCTAGTTTTGTCCACTTAGGAGGACATTAAGTTTATTGAAGTTATCTGCAGTCTAATACCTTCGAAGTGTTTTTGGTGGAATTGGGTTTGAATATCTTTGCCTCGGCGGATTGGTCGTGCGTACTGGGGCGCCAGGCTGCGTTGTAAGTTTAGGGACTGATGACCCCATAGTTAAGTCCCATAAACTATACAAACATTTGAACATTTTTTTAGACTATGTATTGGGCTTAAAACAACAAACACAGTAACTTGTGTAATCTACTGCCACTGAAAACAAAAAGTCGCCTACATCCTCGTCACAGATCATCAAATATACGCTGAAAGGCATCCAGGTGAAAGAAATGGTGGAAGCCGCTTCCGCAACTTGCTGTCCACTCTCTCGGCCTCAAGTATGTTGCCGCCCCCTCGTGCCTGCCCACGGCTGTCCCATGGTACAGTGCTCTTCACGTGTCACCTCCCAGACACTATTATACTACTTACAACCAGTGATATCAACATGTCTAAATCAGTGCTTCAACCCAATGTAAAACGTGCGACACGATATTAAGTGTCTCCTCATTAGAACATCTGGAGAAGAATTAGGTAACAGATATAGGTGTTTCTTTATATTTAAAATTTATTCGCACTTGTCATATTTCCAAAATGTACACAAAAACACTTCACCCACATTCATACACTTAGAAAACAAAATTTTCCAGTGAAACAATACTTACACGATGTACATTCTGCCATTTTTAATTAATTTTTTATTTTTTTTATTTTTACAGTCTTTTGATAATCTTTCTGAATTTGTCATTGAAATTCCCGATTTTTTGTGCATATAAACATGGACACATGTCACATGTGTCACAAAATGTTACACAAATATTTACTTTGTTTATGTGTACTAAAATATTTTTTTAAATGTTCAAATGTTTGTATAGTCTATGGGACTTAACTACGGGGTCACCAGTCCCTAAACTTACAAACTACTTATGAACTACTTACGAACTAGGACGGCACAAATATCCATGCCCGAAGGGGGATTCGAACCCCCGACCGTAGTGGCCGTGCAGACCGTGACTGGAGCGCCTCAGTCCCCTCGGCCACCGCGGCCGGCAAATATTGAAATGTAAGGGATTTAACTACTTTGGTCATCGGTCCTTAAACTTAGAAACTACTTAAACTAACTTACACTAAGGACAACACACACACACACACACACACACACACACACACACACACACACACACACGTCCGGGGGAGGACTCGAACCCCTGACGGTGAGCAGTGGCGCGCACCTCAGCAAGGCGCTTTTTCTTTTTTGTTTTGTCTTCAGGTATATCGATGCTTTGTAGTCGTTCTTTGGTATTGGTCTCAGGTTTTTTTTATTACAGAGCGCGTCGAGCCCTGTGACGGGGAGCGCTGAGCCACGGCGCACGGCAAAGCACACGGCACCCCACCGCGGCTTTCATTATGTGTTTCTATAGCCTTGTGTGCTTGTACACACTTTTCGCATCACACGTGTTTACTTACATGACAAAAACAATGTAACATACTAGACCATAAGTTAACAAAATTTCTACTCATGTAACAGAAAATAACAATGAACATTTTCAATGTTTGTTTCATCGTAAGGTATGGTTAATGTATATGTATGTGAACAAGGGACTGAATTGCTGAGACAGTACCAGAAATCCTGTTATGGGGTTGGAACCCTTGCGCAGAGTGTCATTGCTCTTGGCGGGATAACCTGCTTTTCGCAGGTACAGTCACACAACAAGTCCAGCAGTTGAGCACAGCCGCTGTTGCGTGCTGGCTGGCGGTCACGCCACAGCAGTAAGTAACCGTATATCGCTCCAAGGTGGCTCATTGACGCGTTCCGTGGCAAATTTATTTTTAAGGCTGTCGCAGTAACTAGAACTAACGATGAAATTCATAATCTCTTCTAATATTTTGATGATGCAAAGACTGTATGGCAGACAAGTATGAAACATGGATGTTCTTACGACTGTTAGAGCCTTATTGCCGTATTAGGACGAAATTTAAATTGATAAATTTATGTATCATAAGCGTTTGATTTAAACATTCAACATAAAAACTCAGAATGTCAATGAATATTATTTAATTTCCGTTTGACTAAAGGAACAAAGATATCACTTTTACAGTAAAGCTAATTCGAAGACAAGCTCTTTAGTTGAAATCTGCCGGTGAGTCCGTGGTTGGATTTCGTATTTGTGTGAAAAGTAGCATGTAAGGCAAGTCTAAACATAGACATAACCATAGCTGCAAATTTAATAGATTAAAGAGAAGTCTACGAGATTAATTTTGCTATTAAACTAATAACGCAAACTTCGCGCTGTAGGTGTATAAGTTCTAGTTGTAGACAAGTTTCCTTACCGTCAACGTAACATGCAAATTAGTAAAACTGCACAGCTACAGACTAATTCCTTCAGTGTTCCCCCTGTAACCATAAACGTGTTTTCAAAGTGAATATGTTTGGAAAGTTATTGGGACGTTAATATTTCTGTTAAAATATGATGACTTTCTTCAGTCATTTTATTTAGAACACCAAGCATAGAATAAACATATTAGGCATCCTGCACAGATATGTTGATGTGTCTAACACTACCATCATGCTACTGACATCGCTTTAAAAGCAGCTGCTATCCATTTTACCGGAAGACTCCACCCTAATGCTTCTTGGATTGCAAAACGATTTGGCTGTATTCGAAATACAATTAAGTCTAAGAAATATTTCAAATACGGTCTGTATAAGGGACTGTGGCATACCGAAAAATTCCAAAGATAATTTCTGATTTTTGTCACCATCTGTCTGAACTCGGTATAACTCAAACAGGGAGAAACAAATTGGAACATTTCCAAGACAACGGAAGCGAAAGAATTGGAAGACAATTTTTGCGTATCAATTACTTTCGCTCTTGACTGTATAACCATAAATTAGGGAATACACTGAACTTCTGTTCAGATTTCGAATGAAACAGAGGCTTACAATCAGACATCCGTACTACTGATACTCCGCAAGAAATCTGCGAGTAGATTTTTATTCAGAAAATTCAAGAAAAATGCAACCCTGTGGTCTAAATTACGAGAAGTACTCTCATATAAACATAAAGGGGAAAGGTTATGATGCCAGTAAATTTTAATGGGTGTATGTCTTGCAGTAACATGTATTTTTTTTTAAATAAAATGTTAAAATCCATTTTATCAGAGGTTAATATTTTTAACTCTGTGCATTCCTTTTCATCGTCAGTATTAACCAGTCTGAATGCGATTTTTCAGGAAGAAGTCTTGATGTGTTTTCATACTTCTATGCATTAATATTATCGAACATGTAACTTGTTTATTTTATGATCACATTTAAGTACCATTAATTAAAGAAAATTTATGGCTGAAATTTGAAATAAACATCGAAAACATATGACCATTACATCTCATAAAATGACTGCACAGAACTGTTGAACTATGTCTTGTGAATCTACGTACATAATCTGTCATTTGAAACAAATGTAGAATTGTAGAATACCATTTAAGGAAATTAAAATATCAGAACTCGATCAGAACTACGATGCGCGAGGCCGTTCCCAGTCAGGGGTTCAAATCCCCCCTCGGTGATGGATTTTTGTGCTGCGTTTAGTATAAGCTAGTTCATAACTAGTTTGTAAGTTTAGGGACTTATGACCCCGTAGTTAAGTCCCATAAGCTCTACAAACATTTGAACATAATAGACACAGTTTCTAAAGTAGAAGAAAAATGAGTCTCCCGTTAAACCCTTCGCCGTTTATACTGTACGTTAGCTTGCAAGTCTACACCGAACCTAATTATTACAGTTCCCCTGAAAACAGCACATTGTTTGCACTTCTACTGCGCTTCCTGTTGGCCGTGTTGTGCTACGTAAAACCGTCGAACCACTACATGCTCTGACAACCTAGACGGCTGTGTTGTTGTTGTGGTCTTCAGTCCGGAGACTGGTTTGATGCAGTTCTCCACAATACCCTATCCTGAGCAAGCCTCTTCATCTCCACATAAGAACGGCAACCTACATCTGTCTGAATCTGCTTACTGTATCCATCTCTTGGTCTTCCTCTGCGGTTTTTACCCCACACACTTCCCTCCAACGCTAAATTCACAATCCCTTGATGTCTAAGAATGTGCCCTACCAATCTATCCCTTCTTTTAGTCAAGGTATGCCAGAAATTTCTTTTCTCCCCAATTCTGTTCAGTACCTCCTCATTAGTTACGCGATCCACCCACCTAATCTTCAGCATTCTTCTGTAGCACCATATTTTAAAAGCCTCAATCCTCTTCCTGTCCGCACTGCTTATCGTCCATGTTTCACTCCCATACAAGGCAACACCCCATACAAATGCCTTCAGAAAGGACTTCCTTAGGCTTAAATCAATATTCGATGTTAACAAATTTCTCTTTTTCAAGAACGCTTTTCTACCCATTGCCATTCTGCATTTTATATCCTCTGTACTGCGACCATATTTTGATATTTTACTGCCCAAGTAACAAAACTCGTCTACCTCCTTTATTGCCTCGTTACCCAATATAATTCCTTCAGCATCACCTGATTTTCTTAGACTGCACTCCATTACCCTAGTTTTGCTCTTGTTAATGTTCATCTTATATGCACCTTTTAGTACACTGTCCATTCCGTTCAACTGCTCTTCAACATCCTTTGCTGTCTCTGCCAGAATTACTATGTCGTCGGCAAAACGTAATGTTTTTAATTCTTCCCCCTGAACTTTAATTCCTTCACCAAATTTCTCCTTGCTTTCCTTTATAGCTTGCTCAATGTACCAATTGAATAACATTGTAGAAAGGCTACAACCCTGTCTTACTCCCTTTCCAACCACTGCATCCCTTTCTTGCCCTTCAACTCAGACAACCGCTGTCTGGTTTTTGTACAAGTTGTAAATAACCTTACGCACCATATATTTTACTCCTGCTTGCTTCAGAACTTGAAAGAGTTTATTCCAATCAACATTGTCAAAAGCCTTCTCCAAATCTACAAAAGCTAGAAATGTAGGTTTGCCTTTTCTTAATCTATCTTCTAGGATAAGCCGTAAAGTGAGTATTGCCTCCCGTGTTCCTACATTTCTCCTGAACCCAAACTGATCTTCCCCAAGGTCGGCT
The DNA here is from genome assembly GCA_026315105.1 of Locusta migratoria. Classification (NCBI taxonomy): domain Eukaryota; kingdom Metazoa; phylum Arthropoda; class Insecta; order Orthoptera; family Acrididae; genus Locusta; species Locusta migratoria. The sequence continues at coordinate 778,013,134 of CM048755.1, forward strand.
TCTACCAGCTTTTCCATCCTTCTGTATATATTTCGTGTTAATATTTTGCAAACATGACTTATTAAACTGATGGTTCTGTAGTTTTCACACCTGTCTGCACCTGCTTTCTTTGGAATGGGGATTATAACATTTTTCTTAAAGTCTGAGGGTACTTCACCTGTCTCATACATCTTACACACCAGGTGAAACAATTTTGTCATGGCTGGTTCACCCAGAGACTTCAGTAGGTCTGAGGAATATCATCTACTCCAGGGGCCTTGTTTCGACTTAGGCCTTTCAGGGCTCTGTCAAATTCTTCTCTCAGTACAGTATCTCCTATTTCATCTTCATCTACATCCTCTTCCCTTCCTACAATATTGTCTCTAAGTTCATTTCCTTTGTAGAGCTGCTCTATGTACTCTTTCCACCTTTCAGCTTTCCCTTCTTTGCTGAGAACTGGTTTTCCATCAGTGTCCTTGATATTCATACAGCTGTTTTTCTTATCTCCAAATGTTTCTTTTATTTTCCTGTAGGCTGTATCTATTTTTCCCGTATTTATACATTCTTCTACATCCTTGCATTTGCTTTCTAGCCACTCCTGCTTAGCCATTTTGCACTTCCTGTCAATCTCGTTTCTTAGTCGTCTGTACTTCATTTTGCCTGTTTCATTTACTGCATTTTTATATTTTCTCCTTTCATCGATTAAATTTAGTATTTCCTGTGATATCCAAGGATTTTTGTAGGTCTTGCCTTTCTACCTATTTTGTCCTCGGCTGTCTTCACTATTTCATCTCTCAATGCTACCCATTCCTCTTCTACTGTTTTATTTTCCCCTGTTTCTGTCAATTGTTGCCTAAATCTCCCTCTGAAATTCTCCAGAACTTCACGTCCCTTCAATTTATCTAGGTCCCATCTCCTTATTTTCCTACCTTTCTGCAGTTTTTTTCAGTTTCAGCCTACAGTTCAAGACTAACAAGTTATGGTCAGCGTCTATATCTGCCCCTGGGTATGTCTTACAGTTTATAACTTGGTTCCGGAATCTATGTTTTACCATTAAAAAATCTATCTGATACCTTCCGGTGTCTCATGGTCTCTCTCAAGTATAAAACCTTCTTTTGTGATTCTTAAACCACGTGTTTGTTACTATTAAATCATGTTCCTTGCAAAATTCTACCAGGCGGCTTCCTCTTTCATTCCTTTTGCCCAGTCCATATTCACCTACTATTTTTCCTTTTCTTCTTTTTCCTACTACCGAATTCCAGTCTCCCATCAGAATTAAGTTTTCCTCTCCCTTAATTGTCTGAATAATTTCCTTTAGCTCTTCATATATTTCTTCGATTTCCTCATCATCGGCAGAGCTAGTTGGCATATAAACCTGTACTACTGTGGTCGGTGTTGGCTTCGTATCTATCTTGACTACGTTAATGCGATCACTGTGTTGCTCATAGTAGTTTACCCGCATTCCTATTTTCTTATTCATTATCAGACCTACTCCTGTAATACCCCCAACTGATTTTGTATTTATAATCCTGTACTCGCCTGACCAGAAATCCTGTTCCTCTCTCCACCGAACTTCACTAATCCCTACTATATCTAGCTTCAACCTATCCATTTCCCTTTTTAAATTTTCTAGCTTCCCTACCCGATTAAGGGATCTAACATTCCACGCTCCAATCCGTAGAATGTCAGTGTTGTCTTTCCTGATGATCACATCCTCCTGAGTAGTCCCCGCCCGGAGATCCGAATGGGGCACTATTTTACCTCCGGAATATTTTACCCGAGAGGATGCCATCATCATATGTTCATACAGTAGAGCTGCATGTCCTCGGGAAAGGTAACGGCTGTAGTTTCCCCTTGCTTTCAGCCGTTCGCAGTAGCTGTGTGGCAAAGCCACATTAGCTGATGTTACAAGGCCAGCCCAGTCAATCATCCAGACTGTTGCCCCTGTAACTACTGAAAAGGCTGCTGCCCCTCTTCAGGAACCACACGTTTGTCTGGCCTCTCCACAGATACCCCTCCGCTATGGTTGCACCTACGGTACGTCTATCTGTATCGTTGAGGCACGCAAGCCACCCCACCTCGGCAATGTCTGTGGTTCATGGGAGTGGCCTAGACGGCTAGCGAGCCCAAAGCCATCTGCCGCGGACAAGCCCTGCTTGTGAAAACCCTGTCCACTACCGGCAGTGTTCGGGCAAGTGTCACTCTTTGAAAATATCACAAATTCGTGTTTAGATTTTCTCCTTTTAAAAAAAAAAAACTGTTAGGTTATTACAGTTTAATTCTGGAGTTGATACAAAGGAAAGCAAAGTCAAGAAACGATAAAATAAAAGAGCTTCCAGCAAATGAGAAAAAGCTAAAGTATGAATGAGGCCTTTGGCATGAGTAGTGACACGCGGGAAATATTTCAAGTGTTAGGGAATATTAAGTGATTGATAGGGTTTAGATTTTTTTTAAGCTTATGGGACTTAACTACGGGGTCATCAGTCCCTAAACTTACAAACTACTTATGAACTACTTACGTACTAGGACGGCACAAATATCCATGCCCGAGGGGGGATTCGAACCCCCGACCGTAGTGGCCGTGCTGACCGTGACTGGAGCGCCTCAGTCACCTCGGCCACCGCGGCCGGCGGTTTATATTTCCTCTGGTCCATATCCCACCAGATTATTAGGAGTGATAATCCCCATGCAGAAGTCTCAAATGTTCAAATGTTTGTAAAGCTTATGGGACTTAACTACGGGGTCATCAGTCCCTAAACTTACAAACTACTTATGAACTACTTACGAACTAGGACGGCACAAATATCCATGCCCGAGGGGGGATTCGAACCCCCGACCGTAGTGGCCGTGTAGACCGGGGCTGAAGCTCCTTAGTCCCCTCGGCCACCGCGGCCGGCATGCAGAAGTCTTCTATGTGTGGGGTACTGAGATATGTCATTAATACTATGCCGATTTCCGATAGTAAATAAATATGTACCTTGATTAATTTGTTTCATAACTTAAGGCTTATCAATTTCTTTCTTTGGATTTGCGTGAAGTCGGAGAAGGAGGGGGAATTAAAGTGTATTCCACCCCCACCTTACAAGTTCATCCTAGATTTTCTGTTGGGCGGGGGCATCTGTGAGGCGACTGTTTTTCATCTAATACCTCTCCATATGAAGGGGTTGTCTCTTGTTCTTTAAAATACCACGGAAGGGCGGCAGTGCGGGGGGGGGGGGTTGTATAGCGGCCACAACTGACGCTCTGCTACTTGCAGCTTTAGCCTGTCTGCCATTGTCTCAGAGTCATTCAACTGGAGCCTACGACACTGTTGCGAATTATTCTTTAGTACGGCAGCCCAGCGTGGACAGTCCTGCCTGACATGGCCACTATCATGACACACAAATCAAGCTATCACCTTATCCGAATATCTGATTTCTATAGCAGCAAACGACTAAATGAGACGGTAATTCGTCCTGACAAGTATTTTGACTGATCTTATGCCGGCCGCGGTGGCCGAGGTGACTGAGGCGCTCCAGTCACGGTCAGCACAGCCACTACGGTCGGGGGTTCGAATCCCCCCTCGGGCATGGATATTTGTGCCGTCCTAGTTCGTAAGTAGTTCATAAGTAGTTTGTAAGTTTAGGGACTGATGACCCCGTAGTTAAGTCCCATAAGCTTAACAAACATTTGAACATTTTTTTTTAACTGATCTTATGTCATTATAACATTACAGTTTATGCAGTCCTGACCGCATTTCGTATTTAATGTTCCTGACCTCCTCATAGTTCGTTAAATGTTCAGATGTTTGTAAATCTACTTACCGGGTGATCAAAAAGTCAGTATAAATTTGAAAATTTAATAAATCACGGAATAATATAGATAGAGAGGTAAAAATTGACTCACATGCTTGGAATGAAATGTGGTTTTATTAGAACCAAAAAAACAAAAAAGTTCAAAAAAGTCCGACAGATGGCGCTTCATCTTATCAGAAAAGCAATAATTAGCATAAGAAATGTTCAAATGTTTGTAAATCTATCGGACCAAACTGCGTGTTCATCAGTCCGTAGCTTACAAACTACTTAAACCTAGGTAAACTAACGTAAGGACAACACACACACCCATGCCCCAGGAAGGACTCGAACCTCCAAGGGGAGCAACCGCGCGCTTCGCAGCGAGACACTTTAGACCGCTCGGCTACTCCACCGCGGCAATTAGCATAAGAAATTAAGACAAAGCAAAGAGTATGTTCTTTATAGGAACTGCACAATATGTTCACCATCATTCCTCAACAATAGTTGTAGTCGAAGAATAATGTTGTTAACAGCATTGTAAAGCATGTCCGGAGTTATAGTGAGGCATCGGAGTCGGATGTTGTCTTTCAGCATCCCTAGTGATGTCGGTCGATCACGACACACTTGCGACTTCAGGTAACCCCAAAGCCAATAATCGCACGGACTGAGGTCTGGGGACGTCGTCCAGTATACACCTTTCCAGCGCTAGAACATTTTCAGTTGTAAGTGTAACCAAATTCTCTCTAGAAGCTACATATTTTGACTTTTCAGTGCGCTTTCCCTTCAGTTAGTTCAAGTTATTGTGTGCTCGCGTTTTTATTTGATTCATATTCACTTTAAATATCTGGTTAGTGTATTATTCCGCCGTGTGAATCGCGTCGCGACAGTCGTCTGTCTTTATTTTCTGATTAGAAGCGACATATAGAATTTTGATTGTCGTCTGCCCGTTCTCGTTTCAATTTGTAAATTTATACTGTGCTCTCGTGCGCCTCGGTTGCACAGTGTTAGAGTGCCAGACTACAAATCCAAAGGTCGGGGGTTCGATCCCCGCCAGGTCCTGGGGTTTTTATCTGTCACTTTCCATTTCTTTCACCTCTGGCAGTATTGCTCATGTGAAAAATACCGAGTAGCACCGTGGCTCGGAACCCACGTTAAACTGTAGGTCCCTCTATAACTGGCTGGGTAAGTCACTTCGAAGGTCGGAGGAAGGCAACGGCATACCACCTCCAAACAGGACCATGCCTAGTAAAGCACTGTGGTGTTCAAACCAATCTTCGGATTGTTTTAACAAACAGTGTAGTCTTCCTTTGAACGTATCGCAAAAAAATGTTCAAATGTCTGTAAATCTATCGGACCAAACTGCGTGGTCATCAGTCCGTAGCCAGTGGCGTAGCTACTACACCAAGGGCCCCGGGGCAAAAATGACGTTGGGGCCCTCTCTAAACTATAACTATACCACAGGCGCCGACTTTTGAAAATCTTGGGGTATGCTCAGTGGCGTTTCCAATAGGGGGGAGGTGGTTGCCGGTCTGCAGCCCCCCCCCCCCCCCCCCCGACAGGTATTTCTAAAAAAAAAATCTTAATTATATTTTCCCAATTCCATGTAAAATGGTAAAGTAATAATTTTGTTTTATTTCAGTAGTATTTCTTCTTTTTTGCTTTATCTGGTGTTAATTTAGGACCATTTTAATCTCTGAAAGGAGAAAAGTAATTAACAGCCACTGATTTCAATTTCACGTTTCAGAACTACTGGGCGGGTTTTGCGACCATTTGAACCTGTTTTCCCGTAGTAGTAACTGCTAAAATAATTTTCAGAGTTTTCGTCTTCTGAGACATGCGTATCAGATAATGCTGTGCCTGTATTATGAATACTGTGTTCACTAACGCAAACACTTATATCAGATCGTCTTCTTGGCTTCATTCTTCTGCAAATTTATTTTCTATTCAGCATTATCAAAATAGTCCATAAAAACTTCTGCTGCCATACCATGTCTGTCGTTACTAATAGGTTCACAACCCATTGTTACTTCACACAACAATTCAGTAAGCAGTATGAAAAATGACACGACTTACACTAACACGATTCCTTGTAGGCAATTGACTTCTAAGAGAATACATAAACGTTAAATTAGTAGTATACACATTTTCAAACCCACTTCATTTCTAGTTATTTAATATAAGATTTAAAGGTTACCGCCTTCAGTTTACGATATTTAACTAACAAGCAGCATTCCATTAACATTCGGACTATTTAGAAAATGATCACTTCACTCACATGTCAACATGAATTTTAATGCCTACGAATTCAATTACCTGCTTGTTTTAGATAATCTTTTTACAGCGGTGTATTACAAAAGCCAGCCACCCATCAATGAAATGAGAGAGTGAATTTAATTACAATTAAGAAATATAATGTAAAGAAAAAATAATACCAAAATTTTCAGTGGGGTATGCCGAGCATACCCACTCAAATTTTGGGGTATGCTTGAGCGACCTAGCATACCCGTAGTCGGCGCCTATGAACTATACAGATGCAATACTACTTCGTCAGGTCCTTAACGCTTGCTGGAAGACATAATAAGGCAAACCTAAATACTCTTAAGTAAATTACTGTCACGCAGCAGATAATATTTAATCGTACTCGCCGCGGTGGAGTAGCCGAGCGGTCTAAAGCGTCTCGCTGCGGAGCGCGTGGTTGCTCGCCGTGGAGGTTCCAGTCCTCCCTGGAGCATGGGTGTGTGTGTTGTCGTAAAGTCTATGGGACTTAACTACGGGGTCATCAGTCCCTAAACTTACAAACTACTTATGAACTACTTACGAACTATGACGGCACAAATATCCATGCCCGTGGGGGGATTCGAACCCCCGACCGCAGTGGCAGTGCAGACCGTGACTGGAGCGCCTCAGTCTCCTCGGCCAGTGTGTGTTGTCCTTAGATTAGTTTACCTAGGTTTAAGTAGTTTGTAAGCTACGGACTGATGACCACGCAATTTGGTCCGATAGAGTTACAAACATTTTTATAATCGTACTCTCTAATATACGAGGCGCGTCCAGAAAGTAAGTTCCGTTTGGTAATAAAATGAAGTTGTACACAGATACAGAAAAATTTTATTGCACAAAATTCTACAACTCTTAAACTACTTTTCCACATAACTGCGGAAATTTTGTAGGCACTTGTCATAGCGTGCCACAAGTTTTTGCATGCATCCTTCACAGAAGGTTGCCGCCTGTGCATTCAACCATGTGGTAACAGCTCTTTATCATCGTTGAAGTGTTGACCACCAAGGACAGATTTTAGGTGTAAGAAGAGATGAATGTCGCTAGGAGAGAGGTCCGAGCTGTATGGAGGATGATCAAACAGGTCCCATTGAAATTTCCGTAAAGATTGTCTGGTCACATTCGGTGTGTGAGGTCAGGCATCATCGTGGAAAAAAAAAAAGAAAAAATCTTTTGACAGTAATCCTCTTCTTACACTTAAAATCTGTCCTTGGTGGACAACACTTCAACGATGATGAGCTGAAAGAACATGTTACCACCTGGTTGAATACACAGACGGCAACATTCTATGAAAAAGGCACAAAAAACCTTGTGCCATGCTATGACAATTGCCTACAAAATTTTGGAAGCTATGTAGAAAAGTAGTTTAACAGTTGTAGATTTTTGTACAATCAATATTTTTTCTGTATCTGTACCAGTTCGTTGTATATAACCAAACGGAACTTACTTTCTGGACGCGCCTCGTAATTATAACTGTGAAAGTTAATTATGCTTTCAAGCAGAAACTACTGGGTGGATTTGGGTGAAATTTTGGAGAAGGATAGAGTTGGACCTGGGTAGAACATACAGATAAAACTACTATGGAATAGTTTTCGAAGTTGCTCCATACTATGTGAATGAAGTCGCAGGCAGAAGCTAGTAAAAATGAAAAATGAAGTTTTACTCAACCACGAAAATATGGCCCGTTACCGCGAATCAAACCATGAACAGTATTGTCACACACTGCTAGTAATTCAGCAGGTGGCAGGGTGCACGTCTTAGCGGACAAGCAATAGCTTTTTATGTTTATATTCTGAGATGGGAATAATTTTTGGATTTCACTTCGTGCGTTTGAAGTTTGTTGGCAGTGTTCAAAACGTTAAAAGTCGAAAATCCTTGAATCAGCTAAAATATATACAGTAGAACGTCGATTATCCGAAGTGTAATTGGGGGATATGGATGTTTGGAAAGGAGATTACGGCCGCGTTGGCCGAGGGGACTGAGGCGCTCCAGTCACGGTCTGCAGGGCCACTACGGTCGGGGGTTCGAATCCCCCCCTCGGGCAGGATATTTGTGCCGTCCTAGTTCGTAATTAGTTCATAAGTAGTTTGTAAGTTTAGGGATTTATGACCCCGTAGTTAAGTCCCATAAGCTTAACAAACATTTGAACATTTTTTTGTACTCAGCGATTGTCGGCTTGGCCTGTCAGCAGGCCCCACTATAAGCAATGTTCCGTCACCCTGTGGCCCGGTGCGGCTACTGTGGGAAGCTTAGTTTGACGGGAGGGGGAATTGATGGACGGTAGGGTAGGAAGGTAAAAAATAAATGAATAAAAATTTAAAAAACGACGCTCTACTGTAACTTTTGGGCCCCTTGATCTCGGGGGCCCCGGGGCACTGCCCCGCCTAGCCCTATGATAGCTACGCTACTGTCCGTAGCTTACAAACTACTTAAACCTACGTAAACTAACTACGGACAAACACACACACACCCCTGCCCCAGGGAGGACTCGAACCTCCACTGCGAGCAACCGCGCGCTTCGACGCGAGGTGCTTTAGACCGCTCGGCTACTCCACCGTGGCGAACGTATCGCGACTGTAGTTTTTTTGTCGGCACTGTAATCATGGATAGGGACTGTGACTGCTGTGTGCGGATGCAGTCTGAGCTGGTGACACTTCGCTCCCAGCTTCAAGCTGTGTTAACCTCGGTTGCACAGTTGGAAGCTACGATCGAGGGGCATCGTTGTTGTCGGCCAGTAGTGGGGACCGAACGGACCCCGTCGTCTTCAGCGATCGGCCTGCGACATCGAAATGCCCCCTGATACTGCTAGCAGTGAGGCAGACACCCCACCCGTGGTTGCGTGGGAGGTTGCTCCAGTGAGTGGCAGGAGGTGGAAGACATTCCGGGGTACCGATCGTGAGGCCCCCCGGTTCGTCTTGCGAACAGGTTTGAGGTGCTATCTGTTCAGGACAACGTTCCTGAGTCGGATAGTGTTTCTCATTCTGAGGTCACCACCCAGCCTGCAAGATCCGGAATTTCACAGAGGGTGGGTTTGCTTGTAGTTGGGAGCTCCAACGTTAGGCGGGTGATGGAGGGGAAGAAGGCCAACGTGCACTCCTTGTGCATACCGGGTGGAGTCATTCCAGATGTGGAACGAGTCCTTCCGGATGCCACGAAGGGTATGGGGTGCAGCCAACTGCAGGTGGTGGCTCAAGTCGGTACCAACAACGTGTGTCCCTTCGGATCTGAAGAGATCCTCTCAGATTTTGAGCAGCTATCTGAAGTGGTAAAGACTGCCAGTCTTGCTTACAAGATGAAAGCGGAGCTCACCATCTGCAGCATTGTCGACAGGACTGACTACGGACCTTTGGTTCAGAGCCGAGTGGAGGGTCTGAATCAGAGGCTCAGACGGTTCTGCCTTTTACCGGCCTCCCGCCTCTGACGATACAATAGCAGAAAGTTTCAAAGAAAACTTGAGTCTAATTACAAAACCGTACCCGACTCACACGATAATAGTAGGCGGTGACTTTAATTTACCCTCAATCTGTTGGCGAAATTATACTTACAAATCAGGAGGTACCAATAAAACATCGTGCAAAATTGTACTCGACGCATTCTCTGAGACTTACTTCGAACAATTAGTTCATGAGCCAACTAGAATTGTAAATGGACGTGAAAACACAGTTGATCTCTTAGCAACAAATAATCCTGTGCTCATAACGAGCATCAAAACGGGTACATGTATTAGTGAACACAGAGCTGTCGCAGCGAGATTGAATATCGAAAGTCCCCAAGTTACGAAAAATAAACAAAAGCATATTTGTTCAGGAAAGCAGATAGAAATAAAATTCATTTCTTCTTGAAAGACAGCTTCCACTCGTTTCTAACACTAAACATAGGTGTAGACCAGATGTGGCTCAAATTCAAAGAAGTGGTATCGACAGCAGTTGACAGTTTTATACCAAATAAATTAATAAAAGAAGGAGGTGATCCCCCTTGGTACACAAAACAGATCAGGACACTGATGCAAAAGCAAAGGAAAAGGCATGCTAAATTTAAACGAACACAAAATCCCCAGGATTGGCGATCCTACACAGAAGCTAGAAATTTAGCGAGGATCTCAATGCGAGATGCCTACAATACTTATCACAACGAACCTCTTTCTCGAAATTTGACTGAAAACCCAAAGAGATTTTGGGCATACGTTAAATATACTAGGGGCAAAACACAAACAATACCCTCACTATGTGATAGTAATGGCGATCCTGCCGATGGCAGCGCTACTAAAGCAGAGTTACTAAACATGGCTTTTAGAAACTCATTCACCAAAGAAGACGAAACCAATATTCCAGAGGCCGTAATGAGTAACGTAGAAGAAGATATCATCGGAGTAGTGCGGCAACTAAAATCACTTAACAACGAGGGGACTGAGACGCTCCAGTCACGATCTGCACGGCCACTACGGTCGGGGATTAGAATCCCCCCTCGGGCATGGATATTTGTGCCGTCCTTAGTGTTAGCTAGTTCATAAGTAGTTTGTAAGTTTAGGGACTGATGACCCCGTAGCTAAGTCCCATAAGCTATACAAACGTTTAAGCATTGTTTTATAATGATTCCCATCCCAGATCCTGTAACGCTGTCTCCCCTGTATCGCGACACTACGAAACGAGCTGCCCTTCTCTGGACTCTTTCGATGTCCTCCGTCAAACCCACCTGACAAGGATCCCACACTGGGTAGCAATACCCCAAAAATGGGCGGACAAGCGTAGTGTTTGCAGTTTCTTTAGTAGTTCTGTCGCATCTTTTAAGGGTTCTGCCAATAAAACGCACTCTGCTTCGCCTTTCCCACGACTATCTTATTTTGACACCGTACATCACAAACGGCTTTTAATCAAATTGCGTGGTTGTGGTATATCGCCCCAAATTTGCGATGGGATAGGGGATAGGGGATTTCCTGTCAGAGAGGACACAGTTCGTAGTAATCGACGGTAAGGCATCTTCTAAAACAGAAGTGATATCGGGCGTTTCACAGGGTAGTGTTATTGGTCCTCTGCTGTTCCTTATTTACATAAACGATTTAGGGGAAACTCTAAGTAGCTCTCTTAGGTTGTTTGCAGATCACGCCGTAATTTACCGTCTAGTAAAATCATCTGAAGATCAAAACGAACTACAGAATGATCTGAATAAGATATCAGTATGGTGTAAAAATTGGCAATTGGCTCTAAATAATGAGAAGTGTGAAGTCGCCCACATTAATACGAAAATAAATCCGTTAAACTTTGTTTACAAGATAAATCATTCAAAATTGAAGGCCGTAAACTCCACAAAACACCTAGGAATTACTATTACTTCAGAATTAAACTGGAAAGAACACGTAGATAATGTCGTGGGAAAGTCGAAGCAGAGACTGCGTTTTATTGGCAGAACCCTTAAAAGATGCGACAGAACTACTAAAGAAACTGCAAACACTACGCTTGTCCGCCCATTTTTGGAGTATTGCTACCCAGTGTGGGATCCTTGTCAGTTGAGTTTGACGGAGGACATCAAAAGAGTCCAGAGAAGGGCAGCTCGTTTCGTAGTGTCGCGATACAGGGGAGACAGCGTTACAGGATCTGGGATGGGAATCATTATAAAACAATGTTTAAACATTTGTATAGCTTATGGGACTTAGCTACGGGGTCATCAGTCCCTAAACTTACAAACGACTTATGAACTAGCTAACACTAAGGACGGCACAAATATCCATGCCCGAGGGGGGATTCTAATCCCCGACCGTAATGGCCGTGTAGACCGTGACTGACGCGCCACAGTCCCTTCGGCCACCGCGGCCGGCGGAATCATTACAACAACGGCGCTTATCTCTGCGGCGTGGGCTACTTACGATACTCCAATCGCCAACATTTTCCTCCGAATGCAAAAATATATTGTTGACTGCCACTTACATAGGTAGAAATGATCATCAGAATAAAATAAGGGAAATCAGAGCTAGAAGATTCACGCGTTCTTTCTTCCCGCACGCTATTCGAGAATGGAATGGGAGATAAATAGTATAATGGTGGTTCGATGAACCCTCTGCCAGGCACTTAAATGTCATTTGCAGAGTATGCCATGTAGATGTAGAAGTACATTTATTAAGTTTTCGAATTTGTACTGATTTTTGATCACCCGGTATTGTACATATCAGTCCGTAGGGTTATACAAACTATTTGAACTAACCCAAGAGCAACACACACACACACACACACCCATGTCCGAGGGAGGATTCGGACCTCCGACGGAGAGCAACTTAGCACACCGCATTTGAACATGTTGATTAGTATTAGAAATGTAATCAGTAATTACAGTTCCATCCCAACGCCGACAGCCGGCTTTTCATTGTTATTTCATCAGAATCCTGTCCATAATAACGGGATTCAGTAGTTTCACAAGAAAACAGAATTGTTCCAAGTCGTAATAAGCCGTGTGTAATTGATCAAAAGTGATTCCGAAAACTTCCACAATCCAATCGTTAATCTCAGTTGAACTTGGTTGTAAGGATCTTTTTGACTTGTCGAATTCAAATTGTAAGGTGGTTTTCCTGGGAACAGTAGGACGCGACATCTGCTGACTGGGCTACTGCTCGCCGCGGCGGCATAGCCGTGCGCACTAAGGCGCCGTGCTGCGGCCGTTCGCCGACGGGGTGGCGGGCATCGGCGGATGTGTTTTCTTTACGTTAGGTTAACTTACTTCGAGTAGTTTGTTGTAAGCTACGGCCTGATGACCACGCAGTTTGGTCCGATAGATTTACAAACATTTGTTAAAAAACCACAAGATTCTCACAAAAGAAAAAAAATAATGTTAGCATTTTTCACCAGAATATTGGGGGACTAAAGAATAAAATGGATGATCTTGTAGTTTGTTTAGATGATATAGAAAATGATAATGTAATAGATATACTATGCCTGTCTGAGCATCACATTGTCACTGGTATCGAAAAGGTGAATGTTAGTGGATATAAACTAGCTGCACTTGTAAGTGGAGATAAGGTTAGAGGAGGAGTTGCCATATATGTCAAAAATATATAAAAAAATTTAGAATCAAAAAGGTTTTGTGTAGAGCAACATATTGAAGCATGTCTCTGTCAGCTTAAACTTCATGATGACTCTCTTATAATTGTAACAGTGTACAGGTCCCCTTGAGGAAACTTAGTTATTTCTGTGTTGTCTGTTAGATAGAGGGAAACATACTATTATTAGTGGTGATTACAATATTGATTCACTGAAAGAGTGTAATAGGAAGAATCACCTGGAAGTCTTACTTGGCTCCTTCAATCTGACTTCCATTATTGATTTTCCTACTTGGGTAGTAAACGACAGCAGCACATTAATAGATAACTTTTTGTAGACAAGAATAAGTTTAACAATGAAAATGTTTGTCCTGTTGAGAATGATCTTTCTGATCGTGGTACACAGCTAGTAACAGTATATGATATAGCTCCGTTCCGCAATTGGAAACAGTCTTCCAGAATTCTGCACTCAATTAATGATTTAGCAACTAGAAATTTCAAATAAAGTCTACAGCAGTTAGGTTGGGATGAGGTTTATAAGGAACCTGATGATGATTAATTTAAAATATAACTCATTTCATGATACATTTGTTAGGGTATTTTAAAACTGTTTCTCAAAGAAATACCCAAAAAACCATTACTTACTAAACGAATAAAAATATCTTGTAACCATAAAAGGAAACTATATTTATTCGCAACAAAGAGTAACGAACCAGAAACAATCAAATATTATAAAAACTATTGTGCTACATTAAGAAATGTTATTAAAAAATCTAGAATCATGAGCATCATGTATGAGATTAGTTCCTCTGAAAATAAAATTAAAACAATTTGGGACATTAATAAAGGGGGACAGGGCAACCAAGAGCACAGGAAGACGGTATTAGCATCAAAACAAATGAAAAGTTTACTAACAAAAAGTCAGGTGTTGAAACCATTTTTAATGATTATTTTATAAATGTTGTGGAGAAACTAGGACTTGAATGTTGATTAGAAGTAGCACGGCAGTTAATACCTACACAATTTGATACAACTGAAATGCCACCTATCTTTCCCTGAGAAATTATGAAATAATAAACTCAAGAATAAAAGCTCACATGGAACTGACGGCATTTCCAGCAGGGTATTAAAAGTTGTTCCCAAGAGATAAGTATGATTCTTAGCCACATATGTAATAGCTACTTAAATCTGGCTATTTTCTCTGATAGACTGAAATATGCTGTTGTTAGACATTTGCATAAAATGGGGATACGTCTGATGTCAACAACTTACTTCTGACAGCTTTATCCAAAAGTTTATAAAAATTATGTATTCCCGAGTAGCTTGACATACTAATTAAAAGTAAAGTTCTTAAAAATGTCAGTTTGGTTTTGAGAAAAGCTTTTCAACAGAAAATGCTATATATACTTTCACAGGTGAAATATTAAATGCTCTTGATTGATTGATTGATTTTTCCAGGGAAGCCAAAACAGTCTTTGACCAACCCGCCACTGCCCGCACCGAAACTAAGTTTATTGTGCGGTATCGCTCCCTGTATATCTAGTAAAGCCAACCAATGCCCTTGAACAGTGCAAGGAGTCCCTTTACCAGTTCTTTATTAGACAGAATTTCTTCGGGTCTGGTTGTCCCAAATATTCTGTGCCTTTTATTCTCCAATGCAATGCATTCGAAGATTAGATGTGATGCATTTTTTTTTATCACCGTCATCACAGATCCTACATTTAGGGTCCTCTTCTGTTATTCCCATTTTATGTAGGTGTTTTTTGAAATTCCCATGGCCTGTCAGCAATCCAACCATGAGTCCAGTCTCTCTCCTGTTCAGACTCAGGATTGCAGAGCTTCTTTTAAAACATGGCTTTGGCATCATTACCTTGCCATGTTTTTGTTGATAGACTTTGGTCTATTCTGAGCCAGTTACGTAGCTCCAATTTGATCATTGCCTTGGTGATTGTCAGGACAGGTTCTGGTCCAATAAATGGAGTCTCTGCCCCCATCCTGGCTAATCTGTCGTCATGTTCGTTGCCACTGATCCCCGAGTGGCCAGGGACCCACAATAGGTTTACTCTATTGCTTTCCCCTAGCTCCACCAGAACCCTGTGACATTCTGCAACAATTTTAGACCTTGTTGCAGGAGCTGCCAGTGATCTCAGGGCTGCCCGGCTGTCTGAATAGATATAGATGCTACGATCTGTGTAGCACCTACGCAAATTCTCCTCCACACACGCCCTGATAGCAGTGATTTCGGCCTGGAATACTGAGGCCAGTTTTCCTAGAGAGATGACGCCCTCCAGTCTTGGCTGCACCCCATATACCCCGGCCCCAACACCTTGGTCCGATTTTGACCCGTCAGTGAACCAGACAATATCCCCCATACGGTGTCGAACTATTTTCACCCACTGCTTCCTACTTCCAATTGTTATATTGAAAGGCTTGTTGAAGCAATATGGGGTTATAATATAGTCGGCTGGCATTTCCCCAACCTTTCCTATATTTACCTCACTCACTATTTTAGTGTGTGATTCTGGATATCCCAAAGAGTTCCACTTGTTGCCAGATTTGAGTCTGTATGCACCAGCCGCTGCCTCCATCTCGACCCAACGGTATAATGGGGGCATATCCAGCATGGTTTCCCTCCCAGCAGTTGGTGTGCTGCTAATTCCACCTGTTATGGCTAAGCAGGCTAATCTCTGCACCTTACCAAGCTCCTTAGCAGCAACCTGCTGTTCTACCTTCTTCCACCACACGACCGCCCCATAGGTGATCCTGGGTCTAATCACTGTGGTGTATATCCAGTGCATACCCTTGGGGCTCAGGCCCCAATTTTTGCCACAAGCTCTCCTGGTACTCACAAGAGTACCTTTTGCCTTGGAGCAAATATTCCTGATGTGAGGGGTCCATGTAAATTTCTCATCTAGGGTAACCCCTAGATATTTCACTGTCCCCTTCACAGGTAGCGCTTCATTGAAAAGCTATAGATTCCAACTTGAATGTTGTATATGCTTCTTTGTGAATGGTACAACAACAGTCTTCTTAGGACTAACCCCCAGATCCTGTTTTCTGCACCAGTCTTGCGCAATGTCCAAAGCACGTGTGCCATATTCTTTACTGTGTCAGCAAATTTGCCAAGTATTACTCTGACAAGATCATCTGTGTATCCTTGGCAAAAGTACTGCCTAGAGTTTAATTCTCCAATGAGATCATTCACCACTAGATTCCACAATAAAGGGGAAAAATCTCCTCCTTGCGGGCAGCTCCTAGTGGTGTTGATTACCATTTTTTCATTCATCATGGTAGCCTCTATCTTTCTTACACTGAGCATGGCCCTAGTCCACCTACATATTGTGGTCCCTAGGTCATGCACCTCTGCTGCCCTAACCATGGAATCGAAGGTCGTGTTGCTAAAAGCCCCCTCGATGTCCAGGAAGATACAGAGGGCTATTTCCTGAAAGTGTAATGCTTTCTCCACCTTTCCAACGAGTTGGTGGAGAGCTGTCTCACATGATTTACCTGGCTGATATGCATGTTGGTTTGAATGTAGAGGAGCCCTACTTAACCTCCTTTCTCCAACATGCACATTAACCAGCTTTTCCAATGTCTTAAGAATGAAGGAGGACAGGCTGATTGGTCTCATATCCCTGGCCTTGGTATGATCAATTCTCCCTAGTTTAGGAATGAAGACAAACTTCACTGCCCTCCAGGCATTGGGAATGATTCCTGCTGCTAGGCTAACCCTGAATAACCTGCATAGGAATCTAATAAGATTTTCTCCCGCTTGTTGCAGTAGAGCTGGAAAGATTCCATCGGGGCCAGGTGACTTGAACGGTTGACGTCGAGGGGGTCTGTGCGTCCCCTTCAACCTGAGGCAGTTTCTTTTTGGGGGTCTTGGGCTCAAGCCCTTTTGATTCCCTCCACTTATGTTTAGGAAGCCATTCTTTTCCTTCCTCTTGTTTCTGTTCCTTGAGAAGTTTCCTCCTCTGAGCCCCAGACAAGGCCTGAATCCTAATCTACTCCAACTTCTCTGATACAGTTCCCACTTCTTGCTCAGGTCTAGACCCTGACTGAGATGTAGGAGTGCGCTCCATCGGTCCTGATCCCGATGTCTGAGTATCTGAGATCTCAGATTGCCCCTCGGATTCTTTTAAAATAATTTTTTCTCCGTGTTCATCTTAGTCCCACGAGATTTGGGGATTTATATGGTCCACACCACGATAACCCCGCGCGGTGCAAGGCAACTTACTCAGGGAGGTCGCCCGGTATCCCTGAGGCTCCGTTCGAGACACATCCACCCATGTGCCACGCACCCCTCAGCACGGGTCGCACCACACCTTGGGTTGGGAAAGGAATTGGGGGGCAGTTTAACGTCGTGCCCGGGACGATAAATGCTCTTAATAACCGGACGTCACCCTTTGGGATTTTTTGTGATCTCTCACAGAGTTTTGATTGTGTAATTCATGGAACACTTATAGATAAGCTTAAGTATTGTGGTATGAGTGGGACACTGCACAAATGGGTTAAATCATACGTAACTGGAAGAGTGCCGAAAGTTAAAATAAGCAGTTCATATAATATTGCCGCGAGTCACCATGTAAACCAACAGCCGGCGTGGCGCAGGGGATAGCGTCACCGACTGCGGTGCTGAACGTCGCTGGCTCAATCCCATCCACCGGCAAAAATTTACTTATTTGTAATTGACAATTCCAGAGTGTTCTACATCTTTCTTATGTTCACTTGTAATTTCTACTTGTTTCTTATGTTAACTATTCTTCTAATTTCTGGTAAATACTGTCTGTGTATAAATAACAAAGCGCTCTGCCCGAGAGGCAGTTAGTGCTGCCTCTATGTCAACTTCGTAACAAACCTGCTTTCAGTATAAGTGCTGTGTTCAGTTGTCTTCGAAGTCAAGCCTGCTTCCATTTCGACGCGACAATATGCAAGAAACAGTTAATTCATCTAACGGGGGAGCTATCAAAAATGGGGTCCCACAATGTTCGGTCTTGGGTCCTTTACTGTTTTTAATATATATTGTCAAGTTGCAAACTGCAGGTGGTTCGGAATTCGAAGGCTGGTCGTTAACCGAGCACAACACTTTACACTAGATCTCGTTTATTGCTAACACAAGCGTACACTCAGTACAGACTGACCCCTCTTGGAGTGCACCACTGTTTATACATAGAAAGAATTACCTGGACCTTACAAGTACATCAAACATAAGAAACACGTAGAACATTCTAGAAATAGTAAAAACAGACAAATAACTTTATTTCTGACAGTGGCGGGATTTGAACTAAGGACCGCTAGCACCGCGCTCTGCGATGCTAACCACTACGCCATGCGTTCTGTCCAAACACTCGCCGCAATGTTAATCACCTGCCTTTTTATATTCACGATGATGCTAAGCTATTTCTTTTTGCTGACGGTACAACTGTAGCTATCACGCCTGACAAAGCGGAATTAACTGATGAAATCGTAAATAAAGTCTTAAAGAAAATTATGAAGTGTTCCCTCTGATTTTTTCAGTCTGCGCTTTAACCCATCCTTCACCTCTCAAAGATGTGAAGAGTCGTCAGAAATGACACGTGTTTCGGATTCCACGCTAAGCTGTAGGTCCCCTTTCCCCGGTTGGATAACTGGGGTAGGCTAGGGACATGCAAGTCGCCGAAGTGGCGTCCAGTTGAAAGACTTGCATCAGGCCAATGAGCCACACGAAATTATTATTAAGTGTTTCTCTGCTAATGGACTCACGTTAAACTTTGATCAAACCCGGCAAACGGCATGACACCATTAATAAATATGGACTTTGAACACAAATCTGTAGCCGAGGTAGCCATTTTAGGTGTTTGCACTGATGAGGGATTGAATAGTAAGAAACACATTGAAGATCTACTGAAACGTTTAAGTTCAGCTACTTATGCTAGCAGGATCATTGCAAAATTTGGTGATATATATATATCTCAGTAAGTAGTTTACTATGCCTATTTTCATTCACGGCTTTCATATGGGATCATATTCTGGGGCGATTCCACATTGAGTAAACAAGTATTCATTGCACAAATGCGTGTAATCATAATAATTGCTGGAGCCCACCCAAGATCATTCTTCAACCATTTAAGGATCTAGGGATCTTCACAATATACAGGGTGGTCCATTGATAGTGACCAGGCCAAATATCTCACGAAATAAGCATCAAACGAAAAAACTATAAAGAACAAAACTTTTCTAGCTCGAAGGGAAAACAGATGGCGCCATGGTTGGCCTGCTAGATGGCGCTGCCATAGGTCAAACGGATATCAACAGCCTTTTTGTTAAATAGGTACCCCCATTTTATTACATATCCGTCTAGTACGTAAATAAATATAAATGTTTTATTTGAGAAACCTTTGTCGCTTTGTGATAGATGGCGCTGTAATATTCACAAACATATTGGTCACAATTTTAGACCAACAGTGGGTAACACGCGGGTTTTTTAAATTGAAACACAGAACGTAGGTATGTTTGAAGTTTATTTCTGTTGTCCCAGTGTGATACCTGTACTTTTGTGAAATTATCATACATTATGAGAACGCATGCTGTCACTGCATTATTACCTGTAATTATCTCATGACTTCAATAAATGCTCAAAATAATGTCGTTCAACTTCAGTGCATTTGGCAATACGCGTAACGAAATTCCTCTCAAATAGCGAGTAGTTCGCCTTCAATAATGTTCTCACATGCATTGACAATGCGCTGACGCATGTTTTCAGGCGTTGTCGGTGAATCGCGGTAACAAATATCCTTCAATTTTCCCCACAGAAAGAAATCCCGGGATTTAAGATCCGTTGAACATGCGAGTCACGGTATTGGTGCTTCTACGACCAATCCACCTGTCATTAAATATTCCATTTAAGACCGCTTCAACTGCACGCGAGCCATGTGCCGGACATCCATCATGTTGAAAGTACATCGCCATTCTCTCATGCTGTGAAAAATCTTGTAGTAAAATCGGTAGAACATTATTAAAGAAATCATCATACATTGCACCATTTAGATTGCCATCGATTAAATAGGGGCCAATTATCCTTCCTCCCATAATGCTGCACCATACATTAACCCGCCAAGGTCGCTGATGTTCCACTTGACGCAGCCATCGCGGATTTTCTGTTGCCCAATAGTGCGTATTATGCCGGATTACGTTACCTCTGTTTGTGAATGACGCTTCGTCACTAAACAGTACGCGTGAAAAAAAATCTGTTATCGTCCTGTAATTTATTTTGGGCCTAGTGGCAAAACTGTACATGACGTTCAAAGTCTTCGTCATGCATATCCTGGTGCATAGAAATATGGTACAGATGAAATTTATGTTGATATAGAATTCTCAACACCGACGTTTTTCAGATTCCCGATTCTCGCCAAATTAATCTGCTATTGATGTGCGGATTAGTCGCAACTGCAGCTGAAGCACTTACTTGGGCATCATATTTTGTTGCAGGTCGTGGTTGACGTTTTACTTGTGGCTGAACACTTCCTGTCTCTTCAAATAATGTAACCATCCGACGAAAGGTTCGGACACTTGAACGATGTCTTCCAGCATAACGATCAACATACATAGCACAGGCCCGTTGGCGTTGGGCATTTTGATCACAATAGCCACACATAAATACCATATCGACATTTTCTGCAATTGGTAAACGGTCCACTTTAACATGAGTAATGTATCACGAAGCAAATACCGTCTGCACTGGCGAAATGTTACGCGATACCACGTACTTATACGTTTGTGACTAATACAGCGCCATCTATTGCAAAGCGAAAAAGTCTTCCAAATAAAACATTCATATTTATTTACGTACTAGATGAACTTGTAATAAAAATTAGGGTACCTATTTTTTAAAAATGCAGTTGATATCCGTTTGACCTATGGCAGCACCATCTAGCAGGCCAACCATAGCGCCATCTGTTTTCCTCTTCGAGATAGAAAAGTTTTGTTCTTTGTGTTTTACTCGTTTGATGCTTATTTCGTGAGATATTTGGCCCGGTCACTATCAATGGACCACACTGCATACATGCAGTTGTGAAATTTGTTATTAACAATTCAAACGTAAAAGCAGTGTGTATAACTGCAACACTTAGAGAAAGGGTGATATTCATCGTTCAAGGTTAAATCTAACTTTGGAACAGAATGGAGTGAATTATTCTGCCAAAATTGTCTTCATCGTTTACCAAATAGCATCAAAAGTCTATCAGATAGCCAAATAGTATTTAAGAGAAATTAAAATAATTTATGAATGGCAACTCCTCCCACACTTTACATGAATTTTTAAATAAAACTTAAGAATCCTTAAAATATTGAGTGCCATGTGCAGAGACCATTTATTAAACTGACACGTTCCACATCATTGTGAAATGTCGTATTTGTGATCTATGGAGGAAGTATTATCTAATCTAATCTCTACAGTTAAAGCCCAACGCTGAAAGCTCGCTTTTCCTTGATATTTTAACAGAATCCTCTCCATCACAACGGGATTCAATAGTTTCACAAGAAAACATAATTGTTCCAGGTCGTAATAAGCCGTATGTACTTGATCAGAAGTGATTTCACAATCTAGTTGTAGCGATCTTACTGACTTGTCGAATTCATACTGTAAGGTATTTTTCCTGGGAACAGTAGGACGGGACATTTGCAGATAACCCGACTCTGTTACTGCTCGCAGAAACACAGCAACTAGACGCCACGCAAACGCAAGTAACACGCGAGACACAACACGACGTGAAAGTTCAGATGGAAACACCGATGAAGGCGTCACACAATCTCACCTTTCACCTTGCACCTTTCAGCACACTGACCATTCCGTTCAACTGCTCTTCAACATCCTTTGCTGTCTCTGACAGAATTACTATGTCGTCGGCAAAACGCAATGTTTTTAATTCTTCGCCCTGAACTTTAATTCCTTCACCAAATTTCTCCTTTCTTTCCTTTATAGCTTGCTCAATGTACAAATTGAATAACAATGGAGAAAGGCTACAACCCTGTCTTACTCCCTTTCCAACCACTGCATCCCTTTCATGCCCTTCAACTCTGACAACTGCTGTCTGGTTTTTGAACAAGTTGTAAATACCCTTACGCTCCCTATATTTGCTTCAGAACATGAAAGACTTTATTTCCATCAACATTGTCGAAAGCCTTCGCCAAATCTACAAAAACTAGAAATATAGGTTTGCCTTTTCTTAATCTATCTTCTAAGATAAGCCGTAAAGTCAGGATTGCCTCCCGAGTTCCTACATTTCTCCTGAATGCAAATTGATCTTCCCCAAGGTCGGCTTCTACCAACTTTTCCATCCTTCTGTAAATAATTCGTGTTAAAATTTTGCAAGCATGACTTATTAAACTGATGGTTCTGTAGTTTTCACACCTGTCTGCACCTGCTTTCTTTGGAATGGGGATTATAACATTTTTCTTAAAGTCTGAGGGTACTTCACCTGTCTCATACATCTTACACACCAGGTGAAACAATTTTGTCATGGCTGGCTCTCCCAGAGACTTCAGTAGTTCTGTGGGAATGTCGTCCACTCCAGGGGCCTTGTTTCGACTTGGGTCATTCAGTGCTCTGTCAAATTCTTCTCTCAGTATATCTCCTATTTCATCTTCATCTACATCCTCTTCCCTTCCTACAATATTGTCTCTAAGTTCCTTTCTTTTGTATAGTCCCTCTATATATTCTTTCCACCTTTCAGCTTTCCCTTCTTTGCTGAAAACTGGTTATATTCATACAGCTGCTTTTCTTGTCTCCAAATGTTTCTTTTATTTTCCTGTAGGCTGTATCTATTCTTCCCCTATTTATATATTCTTCTACTGAATTGCATTTGTCTTCTAGCCACTCCTGCTTAGCTATTTTACACTTCCTGTGAATCTTATTTCTTAGTCGTCTGTACTCTATTTTGCCTGTTTCATTTACCGCATTTTTATATTTTCTCCTTTCATCAATTAAATTTAGTATTTTCTGTGATATCCAAGGATTTTTGGCAGGTCTTGCTTTTCTACCTATTTTGTCCTCTGCTGCCTTCACTATTTCGTTTCTCAATGCTACCCATTCTTCTTCTACTGTTTTATTTCCCTCCGTTTCTGTCAGTTGTTGCCTAAATCTCCCTCTGAAACTCTCAAGAATTTCAGGTTCCTTCAATTTATCCATGTCCCATCTCCTTATTTTCCTACCTTTTTGTAGTTTTTTCAGTTTCAGCCTACAGTTCATGATCAACAGGTTATGGTCAGAGTCTATATCTGCCCCTGGGTATGTTTTACAGTTTAAAACCTGGTTCCGGAATCTATGTCTCACCATTATAAAATCTATCTGGTACCTTCCTGTGTCTCCTGGTCTCTTCCACGTATATAGCCTTCGTTCGTGATTCTTAAACCAGGTGTCTGTTATGATTAAGTTATGTTCCGTGCAAAATTCTACCAGGCGATCTCCTCTTTCATACCTTTGGCCCAGTCCATATTCACCTACTTTTTTACCTTCCCTTCCTTTTCTTACTATCGAATTCCAGTCTCCCATCACAATTAAGTTTTCCTCTCCCTTAATTGTCTTAATAATTCCCTTTACCTCCTCATACATTTCTTCGATCTCCTCATCATCGGCAGAGCTAGTGGGCAAATGAACTTGTACTACTGTGGTCGGTGTTGACTTTGTATCTATCTTGACTATGATAATGCGATCACTGCGCTGCTGATAGTAGTTTACCCGCATTCTTATTTTCTTATTCATTATCAGACCTACTCCTGTAATACCTCCAACTCATTTTCTATTTATAATCCTGTACTTGCCTAACCAGAAATCCTGTTCCTCTTTCCATCGAACTTCACTTATCCCCACTATATCTAACTTCAGCCTATCCATTTCCCTTTTTAAATTTTCTATCTTCCCTACCCGATTAAGGTATGTAACATTCCACACTCCGATCCGTAGAATGCCAGTGTTGTCTTTCCTGATGATCACATCCTCCTGAGTAGTCCCCGCCCGGCGATTCGAATGGAGGACTATTTTACCTCCGGAATATTTTACCCAAGAGGATGCCATCATGATGTATTCATACAGTAGAGCTGCGTGTCCTCGGGAAAAGTAACGGCTGTAGTTTCCCCTTGCTTTCAGCCGTTCGCAGTAGCTGTGTGGCAAAGCCATATTAACTGATGTTACAAGGCCAGCTCAGTCAATCATCCAGACTGTTGCCCCTGTAACTACTGAAAAGGCTGCTGCCCCTCTTCAGGAACCACACGTTTGTCTGGCCTCTCCACAGATACCTCTCCGTTCTGGTTGTACCTACGGTACGGCTATTTATATGGTTGAGGCACGCAAGCCACCCAACCTCGGCAATGTCAGTGGTTCATTGGGGTGGAAAAACTATACGAAGTAAATTACTTTCAAAAATTATTAAGCAGAATAAAATGACAGAAGTGAATCCCTCATATTTTATGGTAAATTATGGGGAATATTTTACTAAGCATTGTTCACACGCTTCATGTTGAAATGTTTTTGGTACTGTAACAAATAGTGCCAGAGGAACAGTGAAAAAATTTGAAGAATTGGGGATAGTTTTAAGCATTTATAAACTGTACTTCAAGGTAACTGTAAAAATACTTTTCTCCGCAACTTCGAGATTTTACCTTCCCAAAACGTCTTTTACAGAAGGAAATATCCTTCAAAGCCGACAATTTCCGGTCTAATTTGGTTGACTCCGTGCATTTGATGAGAGTAACTTGCTCTTCCATGCGGTAATTACCATTAAATCTTTCGTAACTTCTAGGAACAATAACATGCTTAACGAGCGACCTAGTGCAGCAGTAACACTACAATATGGTGCTTCAAATACATACAGAATTAGGGTTTCTGCCATTTTCCTGAATCACTAATTGAAAGGACAACTTCAAATTTCCTTCCCCATAAAAAAATTCGCACTGACGTGTTTTAAGGCCAAATTTAGATTTGTAGTTTTTGCATACATTTTGGACCAAAATAATAATCTAAATAATAAAAAATTAATTAATAATAT
The DNA here is from genome assembly GCA_026315105.1 of Locusta migratoria. Lineage (NCBI taxonomy): Eukaryota > Metazoa > Arthropoda > Insecta > Orthoptera > Acrididae > Locusta > Locusta migratoria. The sequence continues at coordinate 778,038,207 of CM048755.1, forward strand.
TGTCTGAAACCCTTGTAGGAAAAATTTGTTTAGCCACTGTCTTTCAGCGTTATAGTTCAACACATTGCCCATTACGCTACAGCTAACAGTTAGGAATTGCGTTCTTTAATCTCATACTATTGATGGCCATTGTTAACTAATGCTAATATAGCATTTGTAGACACTAGATTATCATTTATCGTACGAAGAATGACGTCTTTTTTTGTCAATTCTTCAGTGCGGCAATGCTTTGAAATGACAACGTGTAAGGTACAATAAGAAAATCATCAAATACGCAACGCAAGATAGCGTATGCCAGAGACAGATCTGGGCAAGGAATGTCACGTGACATCTGCGAACGGCTGGTTGTCGTTAATTTAATGGAGCGTGTCAAAACTCCGTTATTTTTGCAAATATCTCTCAAACGATACGAGGTATGAAAAAAACATAAGGGAACAAAGTTGTAGAGAATTTTCTCTCCTACCAATTAGGTTATTCAATTTTCGTGTCAGATGCATGGTTAAGCCGTTATTTTCATTTAAATTTCGAGCTGTGGGCCAAAATGTTGAAAGGTCTGAAATACTACAGGACTTAACTACTGTGGTTATGAGTCCCTAGGCTTACATATTTCTGAAACTAACCCAAAGACAACAAACACACACACACACACTCACACACACACACACAAAAACACCCATGTCTGAAGGAGGACTCGAACCTCCGACTGCCGGCCGCGGTGGCCGCGGGGACTGAGGCGCTTCAGTCACGGTCTGCACGGCCACTACGGTCGGGGGTTCGAATCCCCCCTCCGGCATGGATATTTGTGCCGTCCTAGTTCGTAAGTACTTCATAAGTAGTTTGTAAATTTAGGGACTGATGACCCCGTAGTTAAGTCCCATAAGATTTACAAACATTTGAACATTTGAATTTGATTGTCAAGATAGATACCAAGCCAACACCGACAACAGTAGTACAGGTTTATATGCCAACTAGCTCTGCCGATGATGAGGAAATCGAAGAAATATATGAAGAGCTAAAGGAAATTATTCAGACAATTAAGGGAGAGGAAAACTTAATTGTGATGGGAGACTGAAATTCGGTAGTAGGAAAAGGAAGAAAAGGAAAAATAATAGGTGAATATGGACTGGGCAAAAGGAATGAAAGAGGAAGCCGCCTGGTAGAATTTTGCAAGGAACATGATTTAATAGTAACGAACACGTGGTTTAAGAATCACAAAAGAAGCTTGTATACTTGAGAGAGACCATGAGACACCGGAAGGTATCAGATAGATTTTTTAATGGTAAAACATAGATTCCGGAACCAAGTTATAAACTGTAAGACATACCCAGGGGCAGATATAGACGCTGACCATAACTTGTTAGTCTTGAACTGTAGGCTGAAACTGAAAAAAACTGCAGAAAGGTAGGAAAATAAGGAGATGGGACCTAGATAAATTGAAGGGACGTGAAGTTCTGGAGAATTTCAGAGGGAGATTTAGGCAACAATTGACAGAAACAGGGGAAAATAAAACAGTAGAAGAGGAATGGGTAGCATTGAGAGATGAAATAGTGAAGACAGCCGAGGACAAAATAGGTAGAAAGGCAAGACCTACAAAAATCCTTGGATATCACAGGAAATACTAAATTTAATTGATGAAAGGCGAAAATATAAAAATGCAGTAAATGAAACAGGCAAAATGGAGTACAGACGACTAAGAAATGAGATTGACAGGAAGTGCAAAATGGCTAAGCAGCAGTGGCTAGAAGCCAAATGCAAATCCGTAGAAGAATGTATAGGAAGGGGAAAAGTAGATACCGCCTACAGGAAAATAAAAGACACATTTGGGGACAAGAAAAGCAACTCTACGAATATCAAGAACTCAGATGGGAAACCAGTTCTCAGCAAAGAAGGGAAAGCTGAAAGGTGGAAAGAGTACATAGAGCAGCTCTACAAAGGAAATGAACTCAGAGACGATGTTGTAGGAAGGGAAGAGGAAGTTGATCAAGATGAAATAGGAGATACTATACTGAGCGATGAATTTGACAGAGCCCTGAAAGACCTAGGTCGGAACAAGGCCCCAGGAGTAGATGACATACCCTCAGAGCTACTAAAGTCTCTGGGAGAGCCAGCCATGACAAGACTATTTGAACTGGTGTGTAGGATGTATGAGACAGGCGAAATAACCTCAGACTTTAAGAGAAATGTAATAATCCCCATTCCAAAGAAATCACGCGTAGACAGGTGTGAAACTTACAAAACCATCAGTTTGATAAGTCATGGTTGCAAAATTTTAACACGAATTATCTACAGGAGAATGGAAAAGCTGGTAGAAGCCGACCTCGGGGAAGATCAGTTTGGGTTCATGAGGAACGTAGGAACCCGGGAGGCAATATTCACTTTACGTCTTATCTTAGAAGATAGATTAAGGAAAGGCAAACCTACATTTTTCGCTTTTGTAGATTTGGAGAAAGCTTTTGACAATGTTGACTGGAATACACTCTTTCAAATTCTGAAGTCAGCAGGGGTAAAATACAGGGAAAGGAAAGTTATTTACAGCTTGTACAAAAGCCAGACCGCAGTTATTAGACTCGAAGGGCATGAAAGGGAAGCATCAGTTGGGAAGGAAGTAAGACAGGGTTCTAGCCTTTCTCCGATGTTATTCAATTTGCACATCGAGCAGGCGGTGAAGGAAAGCAAGGAAAAATTTAGAATAGGGATTAAAGTTCAGGGGGAAGAAATGAAAATATTGCGTGTTGCTGATGACATTGTAATTCTGTCAGAGACAGCAAAGGACCTGGAAGATCAGTTGAATGGAATGGACAGTGTGTTGAAGAGAGCGTATAAAATGAACATTAACAAGAGCAAAACAAAAATAATGGAATGCGGGCTTAGAAAATCAGGCGATGCTGAAGGAATTAGATTAGGTAACGAAACAATGAAGGTGGTAGATGAGTTTTGTTACTTGGGTAGTAAAATAACATGCGATGGTCGCAGTACAGAGGTTATAAAATGCAGAATGGCAATGGGAAGAAAAGCATTTTCGAAAAAGAGAAATTTGCTAACATCGAATATTAATTTAAGTGTAAGGAAGTCTTTTCTGAAGGCATTTGTGTGGAGTGTCGCCTTGTACGGGAGTGAAACATGGACGATAAGCAGTGCGGACAGGAAGAGAATAGACGCTTTTGAAATGTGGTGTTACAGAAGGCCGGCCGCGGTGGCCGAGGGGACTGAGGCGCTCCAGTCACGGTCTGCACGGCCACTACGGTCGGGGGTTCGAATCCCCCCTCGGGCATGGATATTTGTGCCGTCCTAGTTCGTAAGTAGTTCATAAGTAGTTTGTAAGTTTAGGGACTGATGGCCCCCTAGTTAAGTCCCATAAACTATACAAACATTTGAACATTTTGCTACAGAAGAATGCTGAAGATTAGGTGGGTAGATGGCCTAACTAAAGAAGAGGTACTGAACAGAATTGGCGAGAAAAGGAATTTTTGGCATACCCTGACAAAAAGAAGGGATCGCTTGGTAGGACACATACTTAGACATCGAGGAATCGTAAATTTAGCATTGGAGGGAAGTGTGTGCGGTAAAAATCGCAGAGGGAGACCAAGAGACGCGTATAGTAAGCAGATTAAAGTGAATGTTTGGTTGCCGTTCTTATGAGATGAAAAGGCTTGCTCAGGATAGAGTAGGGTGGAGAGCTTCATCAAACCAGTCTCCGGACTGAAGACCACAACAACAACAGATAAATAGCTATCCGATCGCCATAAAAACGGTGCCTAAAACCTTCCCCGGGCAGACATTAGTAACTGTATAAATTTTTAGCTCTTTATGTCTTGTGGTTCAGACGTGATAAACGTACAGCGAACAGACATTCACATTTATAGATATAGATTAAACTGATTATGGATGAAGTTGTTGAAGGTATAACATTTTTAAAAAGTTACTTACTAACAATCTGCAGCCTTTGACAGTGTATAAAAGAAAGTCTGAGTATGTGTTGCCATCTCGTTTTGGACCATGTCCCTTCACGAAATGTGAAAAATCCCTACGTTCGCCTTGAAAATCCTTACAGTTGCAAAACAATTAGAATTACCTAAAATGATAATCACATACTGGATAGTCCCCTTTATTAACATTATTGTACACTAAACGGCAACTGTTTTGAAAGAAAATATTCACAATGTCATTTAGGAAGCTTACTGCTATTAGTTTGCATACCATCTGTGACCAAACATCATTTTGTGATTCCTACTAAACTTGCCAACAGGAGTATTTCTTTTTCAAATGACGCAGTATTTACAGTTATGAAAAGAAAAAACTCATTTTTAGTTTGTAGTTTTTATTGTTTTGTATATATTTTTATTTTATTGTCAGGGTTTTATTTTATTTTTTATCTAAGCAGTCGGCCACTGGGCAGTTGGGAAAGGCAAGTATGTGGGTAATGATGGGCAAGGAATAGTTATGTTCCGTATCACACAAAGAAACAGTTATCTTCCAGATGCACATTTTTATTTCTCCAATGACTAGTTTTGGGGTTTCACAAAGTCGTATCCTCAGATTATTACATTTTGAAACGCCGAAATGCGTATACGAAGATAAAAGAATTTACATCTGAAAGCTGGCTTTATTTATTTATTTTATTATTATTTTTTATTTTTTATTTTTTTTTTTTTTTTTTTTTTTTTTTTTTTTTTTTTTTTTTTTTTGCTAAAAATTAAATAGGTGCAGTATAAGTGCTGAAACCAAATCACTGTCAAGATATTTAGTAGTTCTGATAACTTAACACAGCTCGTAATTCCCTACCAGACACTTGCTGTGATTGCAATGAAATAATGAGGCAGCAATGTTTAATAAAAGTGCATTACAGAGTATTTCTTGCACGTCTGTGGTTGCCTCTCAGTCTCATTACGCAAGAAATGAGAACACAAGTTGCTTTCTGTACACTATTATTTTTTCACACCACCCGTTTCGAGCCCCATTGTGTATCTTAAACTCCACAAACATACAGTTCATGGTGAAACAGTAAGACACTCTCCCGTCGGAGGTTTGAGTTATCCTTCGATTATGAGGCCCTATAATAGAAAAGTTAAACAATAGTAGTGAAGTAATGACAGTTTGGGCCTACTGAGAATCGCCTGTCGACGTTAGTGTCATGACGGTCACGTACCCCCCTCCTCTCTTGGCCAATTGCCTGGCCTCTGATCAAACGACACCACCTCGCACTTCCGGGAACTGCGTCCCTCAAACAAAAAATGATTGACAGCATAGATGAAATTGCACTTAACACTGGTGCACTACCAGAAACCGACTCCCTCGAACAAAGGAGCGTTTATACAACTCCACCTGTCATCCCTCTCGACATGTCTGTACTTGCATTAACCCCGCCACTACCACCTCTGCAAACCACCATCCGCCACCTCTCTGGAGGAGATACCACAGCGGTCGCTGCCACGAGATCCGTGCGTACACAGTCTAATTTCTTTTACTAATGTTATTATCTACAGATTGGACTCCACCCAGAAACTTATTCCCCATTGAGGACTGAACCAAGATTGCTCAGATATAATGCAAACCTCATTATAGCCTTCAAACAAGAGAATCTGAATTTAAAACATATTTACAATGCTCATGTAGGGAGCGATATGCAATTCCCTGATTTTTTAGAGAATCATTCCCAGTCGTTATAGATAAAACACAGAAACTTAACAATGGACGGTACAGAAGAAACTTCCAAGACTCTTTGCACATATGACCCTTTCATTGAGCTTAGCGCACCAGTCAACGGAACAACATGGACTAATTCGCATGTACGTCGAGTGATCAGGGTGTACAAAGATAGAACATTCACATGTACTTGGATGCGAAAATTAAGCATGGAGCTGAGGAGGTGCATGAAGAAATACTGGAGCTTTATGAATTCAGAGAAGAGAGTTTGCCCAAGGAGTTATTATTGTATTATGAGCAAGAGGTAGGGGAAGCATGCAAGAATCTATTGACCTTTGAAAGACCACTGTTAATTGTAAAATTAATTCTGGCTGAAAGGAGCCAGTTAAAAGCTTACACACAATCAGTAATATACAAGCCACCACGAACTAAACCATTTCATGAAGGTGGCTGTGAGAACATTAACAGCGCAACGGAATTAAAAATATGGTAATATGCATCTGAATTTGTTCTCATCACTGGTGAAAAACAACATCAAAAAATGAAGGGTATTCATAAAATAATATTTATAAGAAGGATAAAGTTTCACTGACAATAAATTATTTATTCAGTTCAACCATGAGCAAATGGGGGCATCAGTTTTGTTAGACAATAAAAATGCATTCCATTGATCCGCTAAGTTAAAGTAATCTCAACTGAACATCGTCGGCGGAAGAATTTACAATCAACAAACATTTATCCACTCACATGCACGAAGCAAAGCGAAACTCACCCAACTCAGTGTGCTGATACGAAGCAAAGCAGGCGCCGCTATCATAGCTGTAATTCAGCGAAACAGGATGTACCACACAACACAAGAAAAAATAAATTTCGTTGGTCGCTCTGGTCTGTCCTTCTTTACTTGAGATGGTACGCGATAATAGCAAGATTAATTTCATTCATATCAAACCGTGAGCATGCGGAATTATTGACACACGCGGAACATGTCTGCTACATTACATATTCGCACCCCACTGAAGGCGAAGTGTTTAAAGATTGTATTCATTTCAACAAAAACCAACGTAATCACAGATTACGAAGCAAGAATACACAATAGGAAGGCACTGGTATATGAGCAGTGGCGAAAACTCAAGTGACTAGCTATAAACCCTTGAAGTCGGAGTTCGGAGCCAAGTGGTTCCAAAAACAAGTAAAAATACAAAAATTCAATTTCGGAAAAATTAAGAATAATAACTATGGCATGCAACCCTTAGAAATGCGTAGGATATCATAAGAAAGCTAAATAAATACAGTTAGACGCGATTGGGAAGGTTTTACATGGAGGGATTAAGTGCAGTCTTCAAAAATCAAAAAGTGGAATAAATTCAAAGTTGGAATACATCAACTAAGAAATACGGCATGCAGCCCGTAGAAATACGTAGTATTTCTTAATTTCATAAGCAAGCTAATAAAGGGGGTCGTACAAGGCTAGAAGAGAATTTACTGAGGAGTCTGAATGCAAAGTACAAGTTTGGAAACGAAACAGAAATTTAAAATAGACGGAGAGGAGATCACACTGTAATAAGGAAAATCAGAAAGATACAAAGATGATTTCTTGCCCAAAGGGCCTAGAAACAGACACAGGTGTAGCTGAAGGCTTTGTTCTAAGAACACACCACGTGGAGTACTTATCACTCGCAGAAGGAGGAAACAGAAAGAAATATTTCACATGCAGAATAAAATATTCCCGCACATTAGTCACGTTCCACAAAGCTAGAAAGAAATTAAACAGGGTTCATACACCACCAGCTAGTCTCACACAGGTTACCGATTCCCAGCCGTTGTCAAACCGAATTAGTTGCATATTCACCGCCTTTACCTATGCAAAATCACCGAAATGAAATTGAACACATTTCCGTACATGATCGGAGAAACTTATCTCAAAAAAATGAAGCTAAGAGCTGAAGTCTAACAAACCAGACAACGAATCGCTACTATCTCAAGGGAGGAAAGAAAATCAAAACGTCTTACCAGCTCGAAGCGCAGCCACAGAATGTCCAGATCGGCCCCTGAGACACCCGGCCACCAGTGGAAATCCACTGGAAATCGGTAGAAACCCCTGGAAAAACCACGGTGGTGGGGGAGCCTAAACTTGCGCGTCCAACCGAGGCTCGCTACTGGGCATTGTCAACCCAACTTGTAACGAAAGGGAGGAGCAACCTCTTTGGTAGCATCAAAAGCAGAGGTTGGTAATGACTACCTATTGACACGAAAGTAGGAGACGAGGTACTGGCGGAAGTAAAGTTGTGAGGCGGCATCGTGAGTCGTGTCGGGATAGCACAGTCGGTAATGCGCTTGCCCGCGAAAGGCAAAGGTCTCAGGTTCGAGTCCCGGTTCCCGCACGCAATTTTAACCTGCCAGGAAGTTTCATATCAGCGCACACTCCGCTGCAGAGTGAAGTTTCATTCTGGAAACATCCCTTAGGCTGTGGCTAAGCCATGTCTCCACCATATCCTTTCTTCCAGGAGTGCTAGTCTTGCGTGTTTGCAGGAGAGCTTCTGTGAAGTTTGGAAAGTAGGAGACGAGGTACTGGCGGATGTAAAGTTGTGAGGCGGCATCGTGAGTCGTGTCGGGATAGCACAGTCGGTAGTGCGCTTGCCCGCGAAAGGCAAAGGTCCCAGGTTCGAGTCCCGGTTCCGGCACGCAATTTTAATCTGCCAGGAAGTTTCATATCAGCGCACACTCCGCTGCAGAGTGAAGTTTCATTCTGGATACTTATGAACTACCTACAATTAAGGACGGCACAAATACCCATGCCCCAGGGGGGATTCGAACCCCCGACCGTAGTGGGCGTGCAGACCGTGACTGAAGCGCCTCAGTCCCCACGGCCACAGCGGCCGGCTTGAATATGTGCGCAAGGAGCTACTGTCATATAATGAAAGTGTTCAGAACATGATTAGAACCTTAACTGAGGGGGTTAATGGAAGGAAAAAATTGAAGTGGGTGCACTTATTATTAAGAAGAAGAGGAAGAACTGTTCAAATGTTTGAAAATCTATCGGACCAAACTGCGTGGTCATCAGTCCGTAGCTTACAAACTACTTAAACCTAGGTAAACTAACCTAAGGACATTACACACACACACACCCATGCTCCATGGAGGACTCGAACCTCCGATGGCGAGTGAAGAGGAAGATGATGAACACGTATATAAGAGAGGACACAACACCTAGGCCGTTTAGTAAGTGTTGAGATGTCGACCATGCAGAAAGTTATCCAAGCAAGGAAAGCCATTCGAGAGAAATTGCGACTGTTGAAGTTGAGGCAGTTGAATCGGGATCATACTGAAATCTGACAGTAGTTTTTCTTTAACACCCTCTGTGCAAGTTTAAATCATTTATATTCATATTGCCACTGTAGACTTACCAGGGCGTTGACATTTTTCCTACCTAACCAGCAGTCACTATTTGTAACTATTTAAATAATAAATTTGATAACCCTGATTTATCATGTGGCCTCCAATGGTCCACTAACTCATTTAATTTCTATTACACAATGGATAACGTTCGTTCCATATTGTGGCTACTGGCTACGATACGGTTGGCACCGTCGTACTTCCAGTTTGAGTCGCCGCCACAACTCAAACACACCCTTATTCATTAAATTTACTATTTAATAGGGCATAAAGGATGGGCAGAGATATGGAATAAAAGAGAAGATGGGGAAATATGTAAATTTTACATTGTTTATTGAAACTAGCATGTCCACAAAAATCATATAAAAATGAACAAATTAATGTATCATAATCTTACCATCTGGCTAGATAAGAAATTAAATAATACTGGTCTCACTAAATTTGCATTAGCATTTTGCCGTGGATAATCCTATATTGTTGGAACGGGACACAAAGGAGCTATTTCTCCAGTCATACGTCATTCATCTCCCCACTCTGCATGCTCGATAGTCTAGAAGATAGTCTAGAATCTGAATGTGGCATTCTCTATGGAAATTTGTATTACAAGACGTTAAACGTGAAATGTGGTGGTCATTCTTGTCTTTCAATTTTAATTGCTTAATATTGATTTTCGTTACATGAAATTAATTTATTTTTACATGTTTCCTGACTTCTATATTCTGCTATGGGTTGGGAGTATTGCATTAGGATTCAGATGTATTGGTTTATTTAGTTATTCTTTTTGATGTAGTGCTTCTGATTTCAAATTCTTTCCTTACTGTCGAGTCGGCGTTGTAGAGCAGCGTGCGTCAGGGCTCTTGGGCGGTCAGCTAGATCACAGGAATCCATTGTGGTGCCAGCTCCTTTGAGGGTTTCGGAGAAATCTGGCCACCCGAGGGGTCCCTATACTGCATTGGGGTGGGCGGCCGGTTTCGCACGGCGACACGACTGACCGCCGGTTACCAGTGTCAGCTCGCACAATGCATTTTAGCTGTTTAGAGCGACTGGCGTCTGTCTGGCGCCGCGGTGTTTCTTGGGCTGTGCGAGCAGGAGAGGAAAAAAACGTTTGATGGTTGCCGGACGCCCTGCTTCCTTTCCGTCGTTAAACTGTCAGTAGCAGGTAGCATAGTTTACGATTTAAAAATGGCAGGACTCTTCAAGTACGTGTCTCTGCGTGTCTGTCTGGTACAGCAGGACAGTGTCTCCAGCAGAAGTAAAAATAGGAAAATAGGCGCCAAGATGCCGACTAGTGATAATTCGCAAAGAATTTCCTAGTATTGCACGGGCGTACGTGACTAGGCGTGAGAAAGCTGTGTCTGTTGGGAGGAGGTTAAAGAGGCGTTGGTGGCAATCTCCACGATTGGCTGCCGTTGCTACTTCTACATCTACATAGATACTCTGCAAATCACATTTAAGTGCCTGGGAGAGGGTTCATTAACCACTTTCATAACTTTTCTCTAACGTTCCATTCTCTGATAGCGCGCGGGAAGAAAGAACACCTAAATCGTTCCGTTTTCGATCTGATTTCTCTTATTTTATTGGGATGGTCATGTCTCCCTTAGGTGGGTGCTAGCAAAATATTTTCACATTCAGAAGTAAAAGTCGGTGATTGAAACTTCGCAAACAGATCATGCCGCAATGAATAACGTCTTTCTTTTAATGATTTCCACCCCAATTCGTGCAACATTTCCGTGGCGCTTCCCCCCCCCCCCCCCCCCGTAATATGATAAAACAAAACGAGCTGCCCTTCTCTGAACCTTCTCAATGTTTTCCGTCAGTCCCACTTGGTGAGGGTCCCACACTGGGCAAAAGTACTCTAGGAGAGGACGCACAAGTGTGATGTAGGCAGTCTTAGGTGGAGCTGGTGCATCTTCGAAGCGTTCTGCCAATGAAACGTAACCTTTGGTTCGCCTTCCCCACAATATTTTCTATGTGTTCTCTCCAGTCAAATTTGTTCGTAATTGTAACTCCTAGGTATTTGGTAGAATTTACGACCTTAATGTTTGACCGATTTATCGCGTAATTGAAGTTCAGCGGATTTCTTTTAGTGGTCATGTGTGTTACTTCACACTTTTCTTTATTAAGTGTCAAATGCCAATTTTCGCACCATGTAGAAATTTTGTCTAAATCGCTTTGCAGTTGCTTTTGATCCTCTGTTGACTTCACTAACCGATAAACGACAGCATCATCCGCGAACAATCTAAGAAAGCTATTCAGATTGTCTCCTAAATCGTTTATAAACACGAGGAAGAGTAGGGGACCTATAACGCTTCCCTGTGGAAGCACGCAATTTCATTGGAAGCCGCTTGTGGGGTACATTGTCAAAAGCCTTCCGGAAATCCAGAAATATGGAATCGATTTGAGATCCCTTGTCGATGGCACTTAACACTTCATGTGAATAAAGGGCAAGCTGTGTTTCGCAAGAGCGATACTTTCTGAATCCGTGTTGACTATTGGTTAATAGGTCGTTCGCTTCGAGGTAGTTCATAATATTCGAACAAAGTATATGTTCCAAAATACTACTGCAAATCGACGTCAATGAGATTGGCCTGTAATTTTGGGGCTCACTCCTATTGCCTTTGCCTTTCTTGAATATTGGAGTAACTTGGGCAGCTTTCCAGTCTTTGGGTATGGATCTTTCGCTGAGTAATCGGTTGTAAATTATAGCTAAGTACGGAGCTATTGCATCAGCATACTCAGAGGAATCTAGTTGGTATACAATCTGTCCCGGTAGATTTAAGTTTCGCATGCTGGCAGCTGTTCTTGGATCGAATACTGGAGTGTTCACTTCGTCTTCTTTGGTGAACGAATTTCGGAAAGCTGTGTATAGTAACTCTGCCTTAGCAATAATGTCATCGGTAGTATTACCATTGCTATCGCGTAGTGAAGGTGTTGTTTGTGTTTTGCCGCTAATGTACTTCACATATGACCAGAATTTCTTTGGATTTTCTGCAAGATTACTTTTTCTCATTTTTGTTGTATGCAACTCCCGGCCGTGCATTCTGATTGAGTAGGCCATTTAGCGGGTTGATGTGAGTGGCTCTTTGACGAGTAAGGCGTGCCCACGTGCTGGGGTGGATCTGGGCTGTGGAAATGAGTTTTTGAGTTTTTTGGTGAGTGGACTCGGTGAGGCTCCGCCGCCGAGAACGGAAGCCTCCGCTCTTGTGCGCATCGTATCGTTGTCATGTTGGACACTGCAGTTGCGGTTTGCGTGTATCTGTGTTTTCAGAGTGTTGTTTCGCTGGCTGCGACCACACTTCGGCAATTTGTTGTTTTATTATTATAGTATTTTCGCGGATAGAATCCACAGCTGCTGCACCAGACTTCTGACATCGACGCCGCTGCTGCACGACCGTCACCCAGTGTTTGGTATAGTATTTGCTTGCGCTGCTCCAGTTCTGGTTAGGATTCAGCTCTTTGTGTCTAATGGGATCATTTGCTGTAGCTACCTTCTTTCTTTTGACTCGGAGTGGTATGAGATAACGAGGTCTATTTCGATATTGACTTTCAATGATAGACTCCTAAACGATATAGGCAGTCATTTGAATTAATTTACAATTTTATTTGTACGAGTGTATATTTCATTGTTAGAGATATTTGGAGAACTCTTTTTATTAAATTTTTGCAATCAGAGTGTGACACTTAGTCACATACAATTGTATTTGGTTAGGTTGCACATATTTGCCAATATATGTCACTTTTACCAATTTTATCTAACCTTATTTCTCTAAACCCAGTCACCATTTTGGAGGGAAAATAGTTTGTTTCTATTCGCAGTATGGGGAATGATCTGATTATCTTTTCATAAATTGATTCATGATAGAATTTTATTATTATTATTATTTCTTGGCGTTGCTCTGGTATGCCACTGTTCAGTTAGGTCAGGAATATATTTTCTATGTTTTGTAAAACATAGTGGCGACCCAAATTTATCAGACCTATAAATATATAGTTTATTCTATCTCATATCATTTGCATATTTAATTAATTAGATATATCGTGATCAAGCGTACTTGGCCATTAAGTATCTGAATGCTACAAATGGCTCAAGTCTACGATACATCTTACAAACTGTGTAATTCCCAAGAGAAACAGCACAGAGGTTCCTTGGCAGTACCAACATACTAATCACAAGTTCCATGACTTCCACTAATATCGCGAAACACAAAAACACCACAAATAAAAAATAAATCAAATATGCAGCAGAAAGAAAATACCTGTGACCGTTATGAAGAATTTAGAATGGGACATTGATTCCCTACAAGACTGGCACAATGAGGTGTAGCCAAGCCACGCGGTCCCACACAAATATTCATAATCTCTTACAAAGAAAAACCGTAAATCTGGAGGTAATCTCGGGGCAAAATTTGTCCCCGCGGTATAGAAACTTAATTTTGTTACACTGAGGGTGCTTACAGGAGATTTGTTTTCATACCAAACATGAAAAGAAAGCAAATGATAAATGGCGGGAAACAACGGCAATCATGTGGACTACCACGAAAAATCCGCTAACATGTATATAACTCGTATTTTCATATCCAGAACACACGGTATACTGTTCGCTTCAGTTCCTCACTATTGAGCCACATATTTAACTGCAGGTCGGTGGAGCTGATGTCCCATGACTTTAAAAAAAAAAAAACAGCTTTAGACCGTTGGCATAGGTCAACATTGAATACAAAGAAAAAGGCAAAACATTATTTAGGCACGATAGTTTAGAAAAGTTATTAAAGCACACTGAAGGTGATTATTAGCTATTATCAGGCCTTGAGGGCCCAAAATTTAGAGAAAACTGGATATGGCGGCAATGTATGCTCAGCACGCTCGTTAAAAAGAATCAAGTATATTCCTACCACGGACATCGTCATTTATTTTGAAATTCTAACACACGCACGTAATAATGAATCATTACTCCCTGATATTCACTCGAAACTTAAATTGATGGGCTGAAGCTGATGGCTCAAGTCCCACTCAAAAAGCCGTTACAATTTCAAGTCCCATATTAGGATGAATTTCTAGGTTAAAAATACACAAATTAGCACCCCACACTTGATCTCGCGATAGAATGACGATAGTTGCAACATTATGGATCGAATTATTCGAGAAAATGATCACAATAAGGCACGCGTACGATACTCACACCAGACCTAATATACTCACGTCCACTCGGCTGCAGGTCTCAGCCAACTGTCATCTCTCATGGCGGACACATGATCACAATAAGGCACGTTTACGATACTCACACCAGACCTAATATACTCACGTCCACTCGGCTACAGGTCTCAGCCAACTGTCATCTCTCATGGCGGACACGTGCCCTAACCGCTATCCGTTTCATGTTGCTCAGCGGAGCTCTCCCATTGGCTGAAGGCATAACGGAACCCTCCGCCAACCTGACAAACCCCAAAGATTCGTGTTCTGCTTGCTAGCAACCTCTGGTACCACACGAAAACCCCTGCTGTTCTCATGGTAAGCAAAGGTTGGCTATGCTACTTGGAACTTTCTGCTACTGCTAAACCCACTACAATTTGTGTCATCTCACCACCTCTGCCACACACACACATTCACATTCATACACACAGGAAGGGAAATGCGTGCTGTGGAGCCTGGCTCTTTGTATTTTCTTTATTTATTGCATTTCTGCATCCATTTGCCTGTATTTCTAATCTGCACTGAAACAAAATATTGACCTGAACGGCCATCTAAGCTAGTCAAAAATAAAGGATTCAACCATTCTGTTGGCACTAATAAAAAAGTTAATAAAAATATATGGAGACCGTGATTCTTGAAATACATAGACCTGCACGCAAATATATCATCGTAGACCTGTTATGATTAAAGGTTTTGATGACTTATGGCAGGCTGATCTTGTAGACATAAAACAGTATTCTAGAATGAATAATGGATTCAACTATATTTTAATGTTCATACTCCAATTCGCATGGACTTTACCGCTGAAAACAAAATCGGGGAAAAACGTCGCACATGTGTTTGAGCAGCTCCTATAAGTTGGAACGAATCGATGCCCAACAACCTTCAAACAGATCATGGGACCGAGTGCTATAACGAGATTTTCAAGACTGTAATGGATCGGTATAACATAAACCACTACTAACATTCACTCATCTGAGTATCCGAGGATCATACAACTGATAACTGCCAAGTAAAACCGAACCTGACATAGCACGATAAAAATGAGTCCCATCGATGTTAGAAATAATGAACTCCTGAATACAGTGCACTTTCGAGTGAAGATGCTTGATCCACGTAAGCAAAAGTTCAACGTGAGGAACTTGGTCCGCATTTCAAAGTACAACACTACTTTCGAGAAGTCATATCTACCAAACTCGTCAACAGAGATATTTACTACCCCCAAGGTACAGAGAACGAACTCTAGAAGCTATCTTTTAAAGGATAGCAAAGGACAGGAAATTGCAGGATGTTTCTACACTGAGCTACTACAAAAAAACTCTGAGCCTAATGTGTTTCTGGTGGAGAAGATAATAAGACATCGTGGGAATAGAGCCCTAGTTAAATGGTTGGTTTCCACGCTTCGGAGAATAGTTATATTGCAGTCGACGATGTGCTATATAATGAGATGCATGGGCCACACATGTATCAGTAGCATACCATGCACGGTAGGAGACGCATCAGAGGAGGTGGTGGTATTGTCGATAAACTACCAGTCAAGCTTCACATTC
Source organism: Locusta migratoria (assembly GCA_026315105.1). NCBI lineage: Eukaryota > Metazoa > Arthropoda > Insecta > Orthoptera > Acrididae > Locusta > Locusta migratoria. The sequence continues at coordinate 778,053,983 of CM048755.1, forward strand.
CTGGATATAACTACTGCGGGCCTGGGTCAAAACGTCAAAAACATTTAGCGCGAGGTGATAAAGGAATTAATCTGCTCGACGAAGTGTGCAAGGAACACTACATCGCATACGCATTGAATAGCGACTGTCACACTGCTGATTCTAGCCGATAAAGCTAAGGCGATACGTTTGAGGAAGCATCTTGGACTTGGTCAACGCCTTACAGCGCTTAAAGTTGATGAAACCATGCACGCGAAAATTAAGCTTGGTTTAGGGTTCGGCAGGTTATGAACGCTGCACGTCGTGCAATAAAGAAGAAGAAGAAGAAGAGCGGATGTGAAACGCTCCCCTTATGTAGTTTAAACTCCGACTATGGTAGAGGTGGGAAGGGAGAGTTCTACCGTGGAGCTGGCAGAAGCTAGTGGAAGGTCACAAGCTATCTTATAACAAATACCTTTATTTAGAATTTAAGTAAAGGCTCTATTACTAAGGACTAGCAGACACAAAATTTATGATTACAAGTACATGACTAGAGCATTGACAAGTTTGTGCATTAAATTATTGAACAGAATGCAATACTTAACCCCCTTCAATTAAAAATCTGGCCACTGATTATTAGCTCACTAAGGCTAAATTCTCTTAACTAGAAGTAAGGCTTTTATCATGCTCTGGAAAAGTGTATGACTTCAGTAAAATACATGCAACACAGCAGAGCACAAGCTAACAGAAATTACATTGTGATCGAATCAGTGATAAGCATTAGTTGAACCAAAATTTTAGAACTAAAAACCTCTTAACATCTACTAAGAATAACAACAATACAGCAGGGCCGTAACTTAATTAAACTGACGTCCAATTAACGACGGACATCAGCTCATTTACTGGAAGCGAAAATTGAAGACACCTGGTAAAGTGCTTAACATCTACGTAAAATACAGTTTAGCAAAGTCCTGTACAATCAGGGTCGAGCACTAGCTCATTTAACCTTAACCAAAACTTTTAACACAACTGGTAAATCGCTTAACATCTACCAGAGATCACCACTAGCGCATTTAACTTTCAACTAAATTTTGGACACAACTGGTAAATTGCTTAACATCTACGAGCGATGACCACTAGCGCATTTAAATTTAAGCAAAAACCTTTTAAGGCAACTGTTAAGATGCTTAACATCTGCTAAAGATAAACAACATTTCATTTAAGTTTAAGCAAAACTTTTAAGACAAGTAGTAAGGTGCTTAACATCTACATAGAAAAATTAGAGTATTGCAGAGTACAGCACTATCAGGGGGCGGGCACTGGCTCATTTAACTTTAAGCAAATTTTTTAAAACAGTTGGTCAACTGCTTAACACCTACGAGAGATGAGCACTAGCTCTTTTAACTTCGAGCAAAATTGGTAAGGTGCTTGACATTTACGTAGAATAACTACAGTGTAGCAGAGTACCTTATTATCATGGACGAGCACTAGCTCGTTTAACCTTCTAATTTTAAAAATGCTTGAATCATTAGAGAGGCAAGATAATGAAAAATATCACCTTGAGGTACATAATTGTGGCCAGATTAAAACACACTTGGCGCCTTGTATCACATAACAGAAAATCCATACCACATGTGACGCCTATAACAAAATTACAAACTGTATGTTTTTTATACTTTAAACTTCGTCACTCAGTAACGCACGGTGTGTTTTACACCAGCTAAACAACATTCCATTTTTTTTGGGGGGGGGGGGGGGGGCACCAAGCAAACGCTAGCTCGGATAAAGATCAATAACGTCTACCACTGACCAACAGAGAGCTATAAATGAACTTAATCTCACATTGGAGTACACAGCAACGGACGGCACTCTGAAACTTGGCGCAATTCAAACAACAACTAGCCGTGCCGATCACGTTGACAGGAACAAGTACACTCATTGGCCATGAAAGCTGGTTAGTACAGCCACTCAAATACTGTCGTCGATGGCGAAAAGAAATGGAAATAGTAACTTGTGATTGCATGGTGACGCGTCCTTTTCAAATCGCAGCGACGCCGCTTCCTGCGTCAACTCCGCCTCTGTCAGCTGATGTCGGCTGCCCTCCTGTTTACCACACGCGCCACACTCCACCGCCGATCACGTCCTGTCTCTTTTCTCGCAAGACCACGGACGATCCTCGATCCTCACCACGCAGTGACCACGCCCCTTGCTATCGATGGTGCGCGTTAGTATCTCTGGACACACTCGATATTCAACCCCCGTGGGCACGCCTCACGATGTATGAAGAACTGTATATTCACCGCATTGTATGCAGCTAAAGGCCTTCCAGCTCTGTCACCGAGTAATTCTTCTCACATTTAGTGAGAACACGACTCGCGAACGCAATTGTTTTTTGGAGGACTACCCTGTCTTCTTCAAATTCTTGGAACAGCTCAGAAGCAATTCCAGTTTACGAACAGTCCATTCCAAGGCAGAAACCCTTGGCAAGATCGGGGTATGCTAGCAAAGGCGCAGCCAGAAGGGCTTGCTTAACACTTTCAAATTCAGATGGTGCATCCGTGCCCCACTTCCACAGCTTCTTTTTCAATATGTTCAAATGTTGGACAAGCTTAAGGGACTCAACTGTGGGGTCATCAGTCCCTAAACTTATAAACTACTTATGAACTACCTTACACTAAAGACGACACAAACATCCATGCCCAAGGGAGGATTCGAACCCCCAACCGTAGCGGCCGTACAGACTGTGACTGGCGCGCCGTAAACCGCTCGGCCATTGCAGCCGGCAGGCTTGTTTTTACTCGTAAGTGTGCAGAGGGAAGGTGTACCCATGTTTGAAGAGGTAGAAATTTTTTGTAAAAAATTAAGAGACCCAAAAAGGAACGCACCTGCTTCTTTGTTGTCGGAACAGGAAAGTCTCGGATTGCGTCTAGTTTACTAGCGTCCGGAAGAATACTCTCTCTCTCGTAATCATGTGCCCGCGAAAGTTGACCTGTGGCTGACCGAATTCTGATTTCCTCAGATTAAACGTTACCCCTCATTGGTGTAAAACATGCAATAATTGATCTAAAACCTGGTTGTGGCTTTCCCATGAATTTTCTGCAATCAGCACATCATCCACGCAGGTGCTGATGCGCCGCCACAATTCATCCGGTAAGATGGAGTGAAAGCCACGAATAAAGGCGGTAGAACTGATGTTAAGGCCAAAATGAAGCTTTCGGAACTGGTAACAGGTTCCGCAGCAAAGGAAGACCGCGTAAGGCCAACAAGTGGGGTCCAGCTACTGAGCTGGCCCGTAAGTCAATCGAGTAGAGCACACGGACGCCATGGAATTTCTGCAACAGTTCATCTAACGTCTGCGGTCGATCAGTCTCAGGCTCAATATTATGGTGTTTATTTGTCTCGAATCCATGACAAGCCTGATCGATTTATCCTTCTTGGGGATGATCAACAATGGACTGTTATATGCACTCGCAGTGCATTCTATGACGCCGTCCACTAACATTCGCACAATCTCCTCCTCGACTTCCTGCTTGTATATCCATGGAATTTCGTATGGCTTCACTTAAAACTTGTTGAGAGGCCACACTTTAAACTTATATTGAAAGCCTTTGATCGTGCCTGAGAAAACCGTCGCATGTTTCCGCAAAATGGAATTAGTTTTCGCTCTAGGTGGGGCATCGTCTAACAAAGTCATTTTTCGGTCGACCTCATCCAGGACGTCTACCTTCTCACAATCAATAAGAAGTATATATGGATCATACTTCGAGAGCACCAGATCTGGCGAGCATATCGCCCGGTAATATGATAAAAACTGGTATCCCAGACCCGTGGAACTCAGCCTCGTGGTGCACTCGCTGAATTTTAACCTAATTTCTTTCTGATTCAGCCGAAGGCACGCTTCGCCTTCGCCAGAGTGCAAAGTAGCATGGTGTGCTACCAAAAATTCTACACCAAGCAACAAAAGGTTGGCTACAAAAACATGTCCTTGACACAAGAATTCAATCTTGGCGTGCCTCCATACGCTATGCCCAACCAAGGCGCCCTTAACCTTGGTACGTTGCAGGGGGCCGCGGTGGAGTAGCCGAGCGGTCTAAAGCGTCTCGCTGCGGAGCGCGCGGTTGCTCGCCGTGGAGGTTCGAGTCCTCCCTGGGGCATGGGTGTGTGTGTTGTCCTTAGGTTAGTTTACCTAGGTCCACTGATGACCACGCAGTTTGGTCCGATAGATTTACAAACGTTTGAACATTTGAACGTTGCAGGGGGAGTTCCGGCCAAGACGCAACTGCTTGGCAGCGCTCGTATGTCGCCTCACTTATTATGGATACGAGATACGGATGTCGAGAATGCAGCGTAACTCTACACCTGTCACTCAAATTGCCAGGACGGGTTGTATGCAATTATCGCTCGGCTCGGGTGCCTCCTCTGAAAGGACTTCTCTTAAGTCATCAGACCCTATCAGTATGATTTGTTCCATCCCCTGTTCATCGTCAGACTCCGAGCAGGAAGGAACAGAGTGAGAATGTCATTGTTTTGACATCGATGGTCCGGGTTACGTGTCTGGCTTTTTGTGTTTCAGGTCGGGTGAACGCACATCCACAACCAGCGGAGGCATGTTTGACCATTCCCAGTGAACGCGCTTGGAATTTGCATCATGTGGTTCGTTGTTATCAGAGTGCCAGTTATTGCCGTTCATCCACTTGCGTTTTTTCTTCCCACGATAATCGCCCTTATATCCATTCTCATGCTTGTTACGCCATTGCCCGTTTTGTTGGGTTTGCTGGCCATTTTCCCAAGACCGCTGATTAGAACAATTATTCTGCTCCTTCTCCGGTATCTGATTTTGATTACTATTCCCCTTTTCCTGTTTGGCTTGAAAGTTATTCTGCGTGGGGTCGTAATCACAATCGAGATCTTCAAAGAGTCCCTGAAACTACTCGAAATTGTCTTTGCATCTCCCTGCTAAGAGAGCATTGCGCAGACGTCACGGGAGCTTACCCAAACAAATCCTAATAAGCTCTGGCATGGTATAAGGGTTGGTTAAATAATAATTCTTATTTAACATATCTTGGAAGAACTCAGCCAGACTGGAAAAGTTCGACTGCCCGAATGGGGCCATCGTTTGGATGATGTGGTGCACATAGTCCTGCTGGTTCTCGGACAGTAGGAAGCTAAAAAGTATTGTTGGAAGCTATCGTAGCTTTCGACATATCTAGGGAACGACCTCATTCGCGTCGTGGGTTCACCTTTCAGGTGTCCACACACGAACTCGATTTTATGCCCTTCCAGCCAATTCGGTAGTAGGGAGAAATCAAATGGAACCACCCACGCCTGCAGACGTATTCCACTGGGTGCGTTCTGGAAGACTTCGAACTTACGCACTGTTAATAAATGGTTGTAATCGAAGCCCAGCCCGATTACAATGTGCGGTCCTGTTTTGATTACGGCTCAAGCTTGCCCGAGGAGGCTCTTTCGACCTCAAAAGCTGAGTCCGAGTCGTGACCTGCACTTCCATCTCAGCTACTACGCCGGCCGCGGTGGCCGAGGGGACTGAGGCGCTCCAGTCACGGTCTGCACGGCCACTACGGTCGGGGGTTTGAATCCCCCCTCGGGCATGGATATTTGTGCCGTCCTTAGTCTTAGCTAGTTCATAAGTAGTTTGTAAGCTTAGGGACTGATGACACTGTAGTTAAGTCCCTTATGTTCTACAAACATTTGCTTTTGATTTTTTCGGCTACTACACGCACCGCACGGTGCGGCCATTATTGCACGTGGCCTTCTCCTGCGGGCAAGCTACTCGCACACGCGGTTCGTCAGTGTGGTTGCAACTCACTTAAAGGCTGCGTGAGGTTTAACTCTACACGTGCAATCCTTTGCACGACACCATCTAGCGTGCTCTGCACACTACTAACTGCGGCAGTCATAACATCGACGTGGCCAGAAACCGCACCGATACTGGTTTGAACAGTTTCTAAGCATTCTTTCACATGTTCACACATGGTGGTCACCTGCGTGAGCACATCATCGACACTCAAATCTACACTTTTGACGTGTTCAACAAGACTGTAGAACCGCGTCTCTTCGCTCTCGACACATGATTTTATAGTTTATATTTCCGCAGTGTTCATACTGACTACCTCAGCCAGATGCTCGCGGAGGCCTAGTCATTTCTTGCAATATCGACGCCTCTCGATTCGCGACCTGCTCTTTCAATTCACGTAACCGATCGTTAGTGCGTTGATCTATTGTAGCAAATCGTTCCGCAGTACATTGATCGATTACATCAAATCGGTCTTCAATCCTTTTCGACTGTTCTTTCATCTCACGGAACTGTGTATTAATCTGTGCAGTCATTTGTTTAAAGAGCAGGGTGAGTGCATCAGTTGGTGGGGCTACCTGCGGACGAGGGCTGGCAGCTGGGTTATTCCATAATCCGTAACACAAGGGGAGCCCGCCTCATGGCTTCCGGCCGGCCGCTCGCTTCTAACCCACCCAGTGCCTATGCTTTGGACGCGGTTTTCAACTGAAATATTCTTTTCTGTTAGAAAGTTATCTCCCGCAATCGCAGCATCGCTTAAGACAACGTGTTGATTTTCAGTAGCAACTGAATCTATCTCCTGCGACCTATCGTGCTTTTCCTTCTCTTGCTCCTTAACAGCGGCCCGCCAATGTGTTTCGACTGCTGATACTGTAACGCAAACCATTTTCAAAATCACATTAAAATATCCACAAGCAAATACCACATAACAAGTTCCTGGCTACCCACGTGGTCAGAACACGAGGTTCTTCTGTAAGAGTTTCACACGCAAAATTATTTTAGCACACAAAGCAGTTGTAATTACACCCGTGTTTCACACTGCATAAACTCGACAATTATATCCCCCAAAAATACAAATAAATACACTCATTGAGCACTACTGAAACTGAAAACAAATGCACTGGCAATGTGCAGCTGAAAACACAATGGAAGTCCACTAGTGCTTGCTGTTTCTACTCATTCACACACATTCAAAGGACGGGAGGACATCTATAGAAACGAAGAAAAATTAAAAATGAAATCAGGAGACGCCAGAAGGACGAATCCTGGCAGCGGTAAGCCAAGTGAAAGTAGCTTGTTAATTTTTCTATGCAAGATCTCTGGCAGTAGAGATCTGTGCATGCAAGTTAAAACGCTCACTGGTGCTCTAAATTACTTTACGAGTGGCCACAGTACTTGTGCAACTGCTCACTCCTTAAGGGAGCACCCAACGTATTAACAAACACAAAATTAATGTTAAAAAAAGGAATAGATAATTAAACATGGGACAGGGAGCATTAAATTATGAAGCAGAGGTTCGATACTTTAAATCATTATCTATTCAATGAAATGAACAAGCGAATAAATGTGGGGAGACCAAATTAAGCACAATAAATCATGCACCTTGTATAAAAGTGAATCAAATCATATAGTTACTGCCCATAATAAAATTATTTGTGTCCTTCATGAATATGGAGGTAACGTTGGAGGCAATTTGCAAATACACAGTGGATAAAGGAAAGCACATTCATTCACTCTCAGACATGCGTATAATGCTTTCAACACATTACTCATGCGGCAAACCTTGATAGCAGCGGTGAAACGATGCATCAGCAGCATATTGACGAGATGGCGGGTGTCTTGAATCACTATTACAAACACACCATGCACCAAACGAACTCATGTTCGGGCAGGAAGCAGCATACTATTCTTAAGTACCACATGGTGTGCAACCATGATGAATTACATAGATTTTACAAAAGGTAATTAATTTAGAATAAGCGAGTAAAACATGCGAGAATTCATATAGAAGAAAGCTAGTGTCAGTAAGAGCATTGCTGAAGGCTACAGTAATGACCGTTACGAAAGCACGTTGTGCAATCGGTCATACCAAGACAGGAAAGATGGAATCAATCCAGAAAATCTGAGAAAATTTAGTATACTCACAGATACAGACATGATGCAAAAATGTTAGTTATAAAACAGTAAGGAAATTCAAACATACTAAGTTTTCACAAAAGCTGAAGGCCACAAACGTGAATTATAGCTTGAGAAAATCGGACACGAAATCATCACTGGAATAAAAATGCAGTTACTAAATTTACACTGAATTACACGAGTTCTGTAAGCAAATAAACACTTAATCTCGCATATCGAAAGAATTACTCAAGAGAAACTATCACTGATAAACCAAGAGTGCCTGATCACAAAGATAGTAAAGTTCTAACAGCATGCAATCCCCTCTGCATGATTCGACAATATACTCACTTGAGCGATTGCAGCAAGAGTGGGCTCTCAGGCCATGGGAAAAGCCGTCCCCTCCACACACCGGATGTAGGGCGATGAGAACAATGCACAGCGCATTCAGAGCATACTGTCTATCAACCCTCGTGACCTGGAGAAGATAATACGCTCTTACTAGCGCTCCAGAGAAGTCTCTTTTGTCACCTCTTTGTACCATGATTATGTTGGTACTACACTAAGAACAGGCCACCTCACTATCTTGCCAAGAAAGGTTGTCTCTGGTCACCTTGCAGGCGGCAATGCAGACGACATACGAAGCCATGCGTTCTTAACTAAAGGAAATGAGGTCTAAAGCTCGAGGCGGCGACTGTAAGCCTTTGTGCAGCAGAAGGTAGATATTAAAAACAACCTTCCATATTCATACGAACACACAAGTTCAATCACACAGGTGGAAACATACATAAACATGGGGCATTGATCATTAATAAAGGAATAAAATAATTGACATACAAATAGACAGCATTAATTGTGCCAGCCGTGGTGGCTGAGGAGACTGAGGCGCTCCAGTCACGGTCTGCACGGCCACTACGGTCGGGGGTTCGAATCCCCCCTCGGGCATGGATATTTGCGACGTCTTTAGTATAAGGTAGTTGATAAGTAGTTTGTAAGTTTAGGGACTGATGACCCTGTAGTTAAGTCCCATAAGCTTAACAAACATTTGAACATTAATGGTGAAGAAACACTTTAGAGTAATGAATAACTCAAAATGGAAGACGACTATTCAGTGGGCTTGTTTCAACATGTTCGATTTCAATCAGCCATTGCGACGTTCTTTTATCAGCTGCCGCTTAAGTGTCCAAGGGTGGAGAGGTTGGGGGTAACGTTACCTGACCATGATGTCACTAACATTAACAGTCGATTCTGAGTGGCTCATTAGTAGCATTGCTGTACTACTGCCAATAGAATTTATTGCTAAATGAACGCACTCATTCTCCATTATGTAAAATTAACTGTTTACCTTTATCTTGTGGTTTAAAAGCTCTTTAATCACCGTGTTTGCTTACAAAATAAATTTGCTTTACAGGTTTGGTCCGCCTTGAGCAAACACAAATGTTTTTTAATTTCTCCCAGACATGTTTCGCTGGCGTTGCAGCATCATCAGTGGGATGTTTATTGTCTGTCAAATTAACAGTGGAATGATTATTACTTTTAACATTAACAGTGAAAACTACAGATAATTGTGAGACTACTATACATAGTTTCTTATTTTCATAGGTATGCTAGGCCTACCTTAATACCACATGTTGTTATGTTTGTGGTTTGTCCACTCACAAAATGTCTCTGATAGTTTTTGACAGTTTGTCATCTGCAAACTAAAACGTGTGTATTTAATGAGGTGAATAGTTCGATTGTAAATATCGGGATTTTTACGAATATACAGGGCGTAGTTTTTGTGTTTTGGTTTGATTTTATTGTAGCTACTGCTTCTATAACAAAATGTCTAAGTGTTTATAACAAGTTCTTGTCACTTATTTTGGTGGATATGCGCTGTTTTTCGTGTTGTGGACAGGCACTGTGTCACTTTCACTTTCACTCAATGTTTATGTTATGAAAACAAGATGGTGGGCAGTTGAATTCTGGGAGTAGTGTTAGGAACAGCTGACTGTGGTGGGGGCGGGAGTTTTGAATCATGTTGTTTCTGTTTTGGTGTGTGTGTGTGTGTGTGTGTGTTTTTATAAGTTTTCTGTAAGTTCTTTGAGGGCAGAAAATATGGTTCCGTTGCAGAGGGCTGTGTATTCGTTTATTATTTCTTTTCTTTCTATTATGGCTTTCTGTATATGGTAGTTCTTTCGATTGTTAATTTTTGTGGGAGGCTTTTGCTGTGTTTCAGAATCTTTAGATCAGTATTTATGTCAGTTGGTTTGTGGTTCATGTTTATGAGGTGTTCTGCAAATGTGGAATGACTATTGCATTTTAGTGCTCTTCTGTGTTCTGTGTATCTGGTATTGAAATTTCTGCAAGTCTGTCCAATGTAAACTGAGTAACAATCCTGGCATGTCAGCTGGTAGATGCCAGAAGTGTTATGTTTGTCTGTGTTGGTGTTGGTTGTCTTTAGTTTTCTTTGTATTGAGTTGTCTGTTCTGTATGCTACTTTCAAACCTTGTTTTTGGAGGATGTTTCCTATTCTGTGTGTTGCTTTGTTGTCATATGTGAGAGTGTGCCATTTATTTGTTGTTATGTTTGATTTTTGTTCCTGTGTGTGGGTGTTTGGGGTATGAGTGTTGAGTGGGTTTATGTTTTGTGTGGTTGTGTTGTGTTTCTGGTCTGTTTGTTTTTGTGTGTTAGTTGTTCCTTTCAACTTAGCTTTAATTTTGTAGTTTAATTTGTCTATGATGTTAGTGTCATACCCATTCTCTGTTGCTATTTGTTTGATTGTTTGTATTTCAGTTTTGTACTGTTCATCACTAAGTGGGGTTTTGTGCAGTTTTGTGCTGTTTCTGTGTAATTGGATTGTTTGAGTGTTTGTGTATGGCTGTGCTTGTGGTGGTGGGCTTTCTGTATATGGAGAATTTGTGTTGATTTTTGTCTCTGTGTATTGAGAGGTCGAGGAAGTTTAGCTTTTTGTCATTTTCTGTTTCTATAGTGAATTTTATTTTTGGGTGAAAACTGTTGATGTCATTATGAAGTTCTTGTATGCGACTGGGTGTTTCATCCAGGAGGCATATGATGTCATCTACATAACGGTGCCAGTAAATTATTTTGTACTGTTTGGGTTTTACTATGGTGTCAAATATTTTGTTTTCGATGTGGTTGAGGAAAATGTTTGCTAGGAGTCCACTGACTGGTGACCCCATGGGAAGTCCATCTTCCTGTGAGTAAAATTGGTTGTCAAATGTGAAATAGTTTTGCTCTGTTATTAGTTTTAGGATGTTTGTTGTTTCTTTTATGTGTGAATTTGGGGTGTCTGTCTGTTGTTGTAATTGTTGTTTGATGATGTTGATGGTTTCTGTGATGGGGATATTGGTGTACATGGATGTGATGTCAAATGATGTGAGGGTGGCTGTTGAGGGTATGATGATGTGTTTGGGTTGTTTTTTTTTTTTTTTGTATTAGCTCTGAAAAATAGTGGATATGCTATTAGATATCACGTAAAGTCATTTGACGTTATTTAGTGTGTCAGTTGTTCTCATAATTTATATTTAATACTTTTCAGATGTTGTAAAAATGTTTTGTAGCATAATTATGACCTGTTTAGTGCTTCTACGGAATCAGAAAGGTTTGTTATGTGTAAACTGTATAGGAATTGTCCATTACGTATCACTTCTTTCCTGTGATTTCGAGGGAATGGAGCAGAAAGCCGTACGACTTCGGCACAGGTGACGAAAGGATAAATAAGGGTATCGTAAGTTGGGAGGACAGTGTGGCATTCGAATCCCCGTGTTAACCCTTTCTCTCCGGCGCCGTGATTGTTGCGCTGTGGTCGAGCGCCAGTCGCGCCCGGCCGTGTCCGCAGTACGGCGCATCTTCCGCACTCCCAACGGCGCTACTCTGTCCTGCTTTCACACTCTGTCTTATCGTAATTATTGGACTTTACACCATACATTTATTAGGGAAAATTAATTTGGAATAGAAACAGTTTTCTTCCTTCTTACAGATAATTCGCGTAATTTTTTCGTAAATTCTAAAAGATCAAGTTTTGGATTCAGGTCTGGTGGGATGTGGACGTTATTACTATAAACGCATATTTCGCTTGTTAAATAATATTTATTTACAATTGCTTTACGTTACATTTCAGTAGCATTACATTACGATGTATGACGCGAGGCGGAGCTGCTACAGCAATCCACCGGCTGGGCGGCACAGGCAGCACTCGACTGCTGCAGCAGTCCACCGCCTGTGGCTGTGGAGCACATTCGCTCCCGACTTCTGCAGAAGTTCACCGTAGCGAAAGGGTTAAGTCTGTCGGTAGTCTTAGGAGATTTGGACTATTCTCGGATTTTTCTGGATTTCCCGGTTATTTTCCGATCGAGGGTTAGTCCGAGGTATTTTAGTGTGTCAGTTTGGGCGACGGCACAGATGCGGATCGCGAGTTAGAGGTGACGGGGAAAGACGATTCTATTAGTTTTTGCTATAATTATTGGTCGGGCTTTGCGTTGCAGAGTGGGAGCGGTTCGCGTCGCAGCTGGCGCTGGTGTGGCGCGAGCTGGCGGCGACGTGGGCCAACTACACGCGCGCCGGCCAGGCCACGCTGCTGCACTTCGAGCGCCTGCGCCTGCAGCCCGGCGCAGAGCTGCGCCGCGTGCTGCGCTTCCTGCGCCTCGCCGTCGACGAGCGCCGCCTCGCCTGCGTGCTGCGACACTCCGACGGGCCCTTCCGCCGCCCGCCCGCCTCCCCGCAGCACGCACTCTTCTCTGCCAGGTACGTCTGTCTCTTCCTCTGCACTTCCCGCGCCTCTCGATAGACGCCTACGGGTCGCCTGACGCCCTCCTCCAGCTCTGTCTCTGTCTCTCTCCGGTTACCTCCCCTACCCCTCTGCCCCGTCTGTGCCGACCACCTCTCCGTCTCTCTGTCGTACTGCTCCTCCGCCTCCTCGACCCGTTGCCTCCACCGTCTGTCAAAAATTATACGCTCGAGAACCGAAAAAAAGTGGTACACCTACCTAATATAACCCGCGAGTAAACGGGAGTGCCGCAACGCGACGTCGCGTGGACTCGACTGACGTCTCAAGTATTGCCGGAGGGAACGGACACCGGGCATCCTGCGTGCGGGGCTGCCCGTATATCCGTAAGAGTGCGAGGGGTCGGAGGACTCTTCTCGAAGTCGCGTTGCGAGGTGTGCCAGATATGCTCAATAATGTACGTGTCCGCGAATTTTGGTGGCGAGCGAAAGTGTTTAAATTCGGAAGAGTGCTCCCGGAGGCATTCGGCATTAGTGGACGTCCTGCAGGAATTTCCCCGAGACCGTCGGAATGCGTGGGCGCGAATCGACGCAGGTGATCGGCCGGGATGCGGACGTACGTTTCAACTGTCGGACTCATTTCTAGACGTACCGGGGATCCGATACCGCCGGCCGCGGTGGCCGAGGAGACTGAGGCGCTCCAGTCACGGTCTGCACGGCCACTACGGTCGGGGGTTCGAATCCCCCCTCGGGCATGGATATTTGTGCCGTCCTAGTTCGTAAGTAGTTCATAAGTAGTTTGTAAGTTTAGGGATGATGACCCCGTAGTTAAGTCCCATAGACTATACAAACATTTGAACATTTTTGATCCGATACCGTTCCGACTGCACGCGCCTCGAGCCGTTCAAAATGTTCAAATGTTTGTTAAGCTTAAGGGACTTAACTACGGGGTCATCAGTCCCGAAACTTACAAACTACTTATGAACCACCTACAACTAAGGACGGCACAAATATCCATGCCCGAGGGGGATTCGAACCCCCGACCGTAGTGGCCGTGCAGACCGTGACTGAAGCGTCTCAGTCCCCTCGGCCACCGCGGCCGGCCCTCGAGCCGTGACAGATCCTCGACATTCTAGGGCAGTCCCCTGTCGACGTGCAGGGTCGTCTCCAAACCCGGACGCATCCATTTGTTCGACAGAATGGGAAACGAGACTCGACAGACCAGACAACGTGTCTCCAGTTATCACAAGTCCAGTGTCTGTTGACAGAGCCAGGCGAGGTGTAATGTCACGCTGTTACCACGGGTACACGAATGGGCCTTCGTCCTCCAAAGCCCATATCGATGATGTTTCGTCGAATGGTTCGCACACTGAAACTTGTTGATGGCCGAGCATTGAATTCCGCAGCAATTTAAGGAAGGATTGCAGATCTGTCACGATGAACGATTTTCTCGAGTCGTCGTCGGTTCCGTTCTTGCAGGATGTTTCCCGGTCGCAGTGAGACCGGAGATCGATGTTTTGTTGAATTTCCGTACGGGAAAATGTGCACCTCATCGCTACCTCGGAGATGCTGTGTCCCGTCTCTGACTATGACACCACCTTCAAACTCAGTTAAATCGTGATAACCTGCCCTCGTAGTAGCCGGCGCAAGACACCTGTTATATAGGCGCGACCGTCCTCTGTAATTTTTTGTTTCAGTACGCATGCCTATAGCAGTTTCACTGTACAACCCTGTTAACTTTCATTGTAAGCAGTGAAGAGGTCTCTAACTTTACTGCAATGTACCGTCCGTCACGCACTATACGGACCCTTGGGTAGAAGGATAAGTTTGCAAAATTTCATCAAGGTCGGAATAAAACGGTAGATTTCTTCAAAATAGGTAAACTACCCTCTTCCATGTCACATACAAGATTTTACGTAAACAATGACTTTCTCTTGTCTTAAATTTAAGGGTGCAAAGTTTCATGGAAATCAAATGAATGGTACAGCCGCGCTTAATATACGAACAAAGATGATGCTGCAGTTTCCCAGATGTCTCAGTACTTTTTATGCCATACCTCCTAATCGTATAACGAAGTAATTTCGTAGGTATATTCATTGGCATAAATAGGTACTGTTTGCAAAATATGTTGCGAATACACTTAGTAGCAAATAAATAATAAATTTAAACGTCATTCTTAATGCGTCAATTTTTCACGCATCTCAGTGTTCATGAGGTTGTATCTCCTGCACTGTGTGTTGTACAGTGATATGCCTATAACCTTTGCGAAAGTGCAAGCAATATTTTGACAATGTTTCACCGCAAACAGAGGAACGGTTTGGCACAAACATTCATTTTCATGCATTGGATCGTTACCAAGTTCAAATAGTTCTTCGGTTATTATTGTTAGAAAATATCCGTTATTTTTCTCAATTTAAACCCGAAAAATTACTAAATTTCGAGATTAGATTATGTTATCGAAAACGATCTGTTATTGGCTGATGCACTGGTGATGGCATACAACATGAGGAAGACGAAGCATTTTGTGTGTTATAGCAGCGTTAACCAAAGTTATTACATTCTTCCTTATTTTATGTGTTCTAGTTTTTTGTGATGGAAAACTCAATTAAAATTTTTATGCAAGAATGCAAAAGAAACATGTGAAGGTCGATAGTGCAAATCGTCTGAAAGTCGACGCATTTACGATATTTTAGTTTTTCAAAAACAACCCAGTTTTTTACGTGCTGGAAATAAAGGTTTAAAATAAAATAAACCTACATTTAAATAAAACAGTTTTTTGTTTGTGTCAACAGACTGACTAGTCTAAAGATCAAAACTGTTATACACCACAAACGTGTATAGATAAGTATTTCATCACGGTTTCAGAGTTCCTTTTTTTTTTTTTACCAAATGCATTTCACTTTTACATAAACAGTATTATTAAGGGACACTGTAAAAATTATACAGTAAGTGCATCTATGTAATTACAGTTCGTATGCAGATTAATTCACGTATACGTTATACGCACTAGTCTCTTTCCACATATCGTTATAGAATTGTTTCGTGCTGACTGTTTGCAAAGAAACTTTTCACGTTAATTCGAAATTTGGTAAATTAAACACTGCTGAAAATAAGAGAACAACTATTAAAAAATGTCAAATGAAACATCTACATGACAGTTAAGAGTACAGCAAACATGCAAATATTGCTGACTGCCCTAAAGGGAATGACAATGATTAAAACAATACATGTCCAGAGTAGTACTAACAAGGTTAAATATGATTAGCAGTGTATCTTTTTATGACAGTTACATGGAGTTACAGTTACGCAGGGCAATTTTTTTATCTTCTATTTTACACTCCACCAGGAGCGACACCATGGATCTCAATTA
Source organism: Locusta migratoria (assembly GCA_026315105.1). NCBI lineage: Eukaryota > Metazoa > Arthropoda > Insecta > Orthoptera > Acrididae > Locusta > Locusta migratoria. The sequence goes on from CM048755.1 coordinate 778,069,963, forward strand.
TGTATCCATATACAGGGTGTTTCACTAAGTGTGTTTGCCTCTGTAACTTATAAAATAATAGGTGACGGGAAATTTTAATGCGGTAGGTCAACACAAGAAATGTTACACTTTCTGTGGAGCTATGAACATAGTTTATTGTATCATTTTCCAAAGAGTTACAGCACAAGGATATAATTTTTTAAATGGAACAATAGTTTTTTCTATCGTGCATCGGATTCGTTGAAAACAGCTGCGTCCAAATCAATTCAAACTACATTCCTATCACTGTTAGTTTGGGAGCTACAACCCTCTAAAGTTTAGGGGGCGGAGGCTACGACAGCGTAGCTGACTGTCTGGTGGTCATGAGACAGTGGGTCGTGCCCCAGGGCATAGCCACTCGGCCAGTCAGCTATGCTGTCGCAGCCTCCGCCCCCAGAACTTTGAAGGGTTGTAGCTCCCAAACTAACAGTGATAGGAATGTAGTTTAAATTGATTTGGACGCAGCTGGTTTAAACGAATCCAATACACGATTGAAAAAACTATTGTTCCATTTAAAAAATTATATCTTTGTGCTGTAACGCTATGGAAAATGATACAATAAACTAAGTTCATAGCTCCGCAGAAAGTGTAACATTTCTTGTGTTGACCTACCGCATTAAAATTTCCCGTCACCTATTATTTTATAAGTTACACGGGCAAACACACTTAGTGAAACACTCTGTGTGTATTGTGACAAGTGTAAGTCCTAGAACATTTTCACTGTTGTGCAATCTCTAACTGATAAATATATATAAATATTAAAAGTTCTTGTCTTGCTCCTTGTTATGTAGGGTGTCCCAGACCACCTGTCCACCCCATCTGAAACCGAGGAAGTCGTATGAAATGTAAAATGCAATACCTTCTTGTAGTAAGTGTATGACGCCGTATCGATTGGCAATTTCTGATTCCCACCGGAAGTGGCCTATTCAGACCAGAAGTCGATTTTTATAAATGAAATGACATCGCTTTTCAAACTAATTTCGATTCTATGCTAAAAATTGAGAATGTTTGTTAAAAATGTTCTCTAAATAGTCATACTCCATTCCAAAATGCCTAGTACAATGTGATGGCCCAACCGGTAAGTGGCATGCATAGACTACTTGATATGGTTACGTCAGATAGTAAAGCCAAACAAGTTATCCACATCTAATAATGTAGTATGTTATTAAGGTGCATACATTGAATCCAATAGTACCTTGAAACGCAATGTAATTGGACGTGCAGTGATACGATCTCACACCGACTCTAACAAGGGGACCTGCAGCCCTCGGAAATTAAGTTGAGGATAGGCTTAACAGGTTAGTAGTATACCAGAAGGGTGTGAAGTATGAAAGCGCACTATCCAGAAATTTCCGAGAAAAACGGCCCTACAGGTTTCAGCGCAGCTCATAAACATGTTACATACTAGTTGAAGGAAGCTGGGTGCCCCCATGCGCCTCAGCTTCGGCAATAGCGTGGGCTACTGTCACGTAGCTGCTCTTGTCTCAAGGACGTATTATAGCTTTAAATCTGATTATTTGTTTAAACATTACAACTTGTAAATAAGTTTCATGACTTATGGTCCTATCAATTAAATCATAACTAATTTTAGTTTATTTATAAAATTTTAATTTCATTGTTTTCTTTTTTTTAAAGTCGAATAACGCCAAATGCATTTTACTGGCGGTAAATTAAAAAGTTAATTACTAATTTAGTTTTTTTTTTAAATTTCACTATTATCTTCATTTGTCAACTTTGTATTTTATGTGCAAGCATCATAGTGGTAACTGTCGTATAAACATGAAAAACAAAAAAATATTTTGGCATCTTGCACAATTTATAAACGACGATTGTTTACAGGGACAACGTTTTTTTAAAAGATGTGTTGAAAAACATACTTCGTTAACTTCCGTGAAAACTTTTCTTTCATCAGAAAGCCTGGAAGCGTACCAGGCATATCGGATCGTTTCCTCAAAAATTGGCGATGACAGCTGACGATGCACTATTCATTGTATCTTTATACAATCTTCACGGGTACGTACTGATTTCTCTGTTTCACTCAATAAGATAAGCGGAATTCTGAAGACGCTTTATCAGATTTTTTTTTTTACTTGTGTATAAAAACAGATGTCGCATTGTTGAACAAGTGGAGTACATTTAGGAGGAGTTACTTTAATTGTACATGTTGGTGATTTCTCATCTCTTCGTATATTTCAGGCTTTACTTGTTCACCCCAAGAGTTAATAATTAACAGATACCGTTCTTGTCTCAAACGAAGCTTTCGAAAGTCAGTATATACTTCTGTCGTTAACTTCCCAGATTTGGAAGACGTTATTACAACGTTTTTATACTTCTCGTATTCATTTACTGTTTTTTGAACTCGGTGCCCAAAGTTACCGGTTGTCTCTTCTAAACATACGAACACTTTAGGTAGAACGTAGAAAGCAAAATGAATTTTTAAATAATCTGCAATAAATACCTGTATGGTCAGTGTTGATAAAAATACTCTGTTAAAATTCGGTATCAATTTATTCGTCTGGATGCGATACGTGTCTGCAGCAGCCATGTATTCTGTTTCTTTTCTTAAAACAAATTTTGTCACTTTTCGCTGACGAATCCCGTGTTTATTTTTGAATCTGTGAACCCAGCTATCAGAAGCTTTAAATTCAAATTCAGTGAACTGTTGCGCTGCTGCTAAGCCCACTGCTGCAAATTCCTTTTAGTCACTTGCTGATAATTCTCTCGGGTTTCAACAAAACGATCACACGTCCAGGAACAGATTGCTGCGTACTTATCGAAGTGATTGCCTCCTTTTTTTTCATTCCTTCTTCCCATTGGGATAAATATCTCTTCTTTCTTCACCGGCTGCATCCTTTTTTCTGTAATGTTTGTGGGGTCAGCCTTTGCGATATTAACAACTTTAATTTTGTTATCCAAAGAAAGACCGTCTACTTCTCTTACCTGTTTTTTTTTTTTTTTTTTTTTCTGGTTCATATGCATCTAGTGAGCTGTGGTCTTCGACTTTTTAGAAAGTTTCCTCTTCACTGTTTTCATTTTCGTGAGAAATTTTTTCATTAGTCACAAATAGCCGCGCGGGAGTAGCCGAGCGGTCTAGAGCGCCAAGTTGCGGATCGCGCGGCCTCCCGCGTCGGAGATTCGAATCCTCCCTCGGGCATGAATGTTTGTGTTGTCTTTAGTATAAGGTAGTTCATAAGTGGTTTGTAAGTTTAGGGACTGATGACCCCCAGTTAAGTCCCTTAAGCGTAACAAACATTTGAACATTTTTTGAACTGGTTCTGAAGTAGGTAATGCCCAGTGGTCTATTAGTTCCGTGCAGCTATTCACACTTTCTGACTATCTGCCTGTTTATAGATAAAATAGGCCAACAGCTACACTCTGTTTTTTTGACGAAGAAACCGGTTTCTCTAATTTACAAAGGATACTTATAATTTTCCCACAGATTATAATATCGATCAATTTTGAAACAATACTGTAATGAGAATCTTTAATTTACATCCATTAAAATGCATTCGGCATTATTCGACTTTTAAAAAACAAAGTATTGAAATAAAATTTTAAATTAACTCTTACAGCCACTTTATAAACAAACTAAAGTTAATTATTCTCTAATTGATAGTACTTAACATCATTAAATTTATTTACGAGTAATAATTTTTAAACAAATAATAAAACTTATAAATACAATGTTTCCTGGAGGTAGAATCGAACCCGAGTCCACAGCACGGCGAGTGAACACACTACTGCTCTATTTTTTATTTTATTTTTTTTCCTCGTCAGGTAGATCTATGCTTTGCGGTCGTTGTTTCACTTCGTTCTTGTTTGTTGGTTGAATATTTGGCTCAGCTGCTTTATTACAGGGCCGTTTAGCCCCCTGACCGGGCGCGCTGAGCCACGGCGCCCGGCCTGTTTGAGCCCCTCCACAACACACAAGACTGGAACTTTTAACTACTACATCAGATTTACATCAGCTGCAGAGCCGTTACTGTCGGAGTTTTCTGGGTAGTGCGCTTGTACCAGAGGACAGCCTTGAGGTATACTACTAGTCTGCAGTCTCACCCCGAGACCAGAAGCTCCCCTCGTAAATAGTTTACGTACACATAAGCACATACGTGCGCTTGTAAGCTGCACTGAATCAGAAGGCCATTGATTGAACACATCCTGACACTAGGAACAACCTACTCCATGTCCCTGCTAGTACTGTGCTTCGTGTGACTTCTCAGGAAACACCTATATTTCGAAAGCGAATGCAAGTGGATCCGGCGTAGTATACTGAATACTAGGACGCACTGCATTTTACATTACATAAAAACCCCAAAGGATGTAAGGGGTGGTTTCAAACACCCTGTATAATACACAGTGTATATGTACTTATCGTTTCTGAAGCCATATTTTAAGAGATTCTTTATTCACGTCTCATTTTAAAATCTTTGCATTAAGTAGAAGGCTGAATCTGAGTAATCATAAATTAAGAGGACAGTTTGCTATGGTGAATTCTTCTTTAATTACTAGTGGAAAGTGATCCTTTCTTAATGCAACAATGCATTGCATAATACATTTTTGTGTTTTCAGCCAGCTAGCGTAACGGTGGTAATTTTTCCAATTTGTTTCATTGGGTAATTGGATTGGTTTTTCATATTGGTGTAGTGGAAGCCCCATAACTTACATGAGAGAAATGGAATGCCAGTAGCAATTTGAAGAGCTTAAACTGACGGTGTTTTACTGTTCCAGTAATAAGGTGTAGATCTAGAACCTGTAATATACCAGGTGATCAAATTTGAAAATTTAATAAATCACGGAATAATGTAGATACTAAAAACTGACACACATGCTTGGAATGACATGGGGTTTTATAAGAACAAAAAAGAAAAAAAAATTAAAAAAATGTCCAACAGATTGCGCTGGACAGCAAAACGTCAGTGAGTGTGCATGAAAATCGTGTATAAAAGGGGCTGTAATGAGAGAGCCAATCAGATGCACCAGCAGTCGCAGTCACGGTATGAGTTGGATTCACATCTACCTTTTTTCTTCCATGGACTGCGTGATTCTGGTTTTCTAACTGCTACCGTGACGGGTTACAGAATCGCACCATCCCCAGCCTGGCTGCAAAACACCTGCTGCAACGTACGACTTTTATGCAGGATGGCGCTCCACCACATATTGCTAGACGCGTGAAAGATCTCTTACGCGCGTCGTTTGGTGATGGTCGTATGCTCAGCCGCCACTTTCATCATGCTTGGCCTCCCAGGATCCTAGACCTCAGTCCGTGCGATTATTGGCTTTGGGGTTACCTGAAGTCGCAAGTGTATCGTGATCGACCGACATCTCTAGAGATGCTGAAAGACAACATCCGACGCCAATGCCTCACCATAACTCCGGACATGCTTTATAGTGCTGTTCAAAACATTATTCCTCGACTACAGCTGTTGTTGTTGTGGTCTTCAGTCCGGAGACTGGTTTGATGCAGCTCTCCACCATACCCTATCCTGAGCAAGCCTCTTCATCTCCACATAAGAACGGCAACCTACATCTGTCTGAATTTGCTTACTGTATCAATCTCTTGGTCTTTCTGTGCCGTTTTTACCCCACACACTTCCCTCCAACGCTAAATTCACAATTCCTTGATGTCTAAGAATGTGTCCTACCAATCTATCCCTTCTTTTAGTCAGGGTACGCCAGAAATTTCTTTTCTCCCAAATTCTGTTCAGTACCTCCTGATTAGTTACGCGATCCACCCACCTAATCTTCAGCATTCTTCTGTAGCACCACATTTCAAAAGCCTCAATCATCTTCCTGTCCGCACTGTTTATCGTCCATGTCTCACTCCCATACAAGACAACACTCCATACAAATGCCTTCAGAAAGGACTTCCTTAGGTTTAAATCAATATTCGATGTTAACAAATTTCTCTTTTTCAAAAACGCTTTTCTTCCCATTGCCATTCTGCGTTTTATATCCTCTGTATCGCGACAATAATTTGTTATTTTACTGCCCATGTAAAAAAAACTCGTCTACATCCTCTATTGCTTCGTTACCCAATCTAATTCCTTCAGCATCACCTGATTTTCTTACACTGCACTCCATTACCCTAGTTTTGCTCTTGTTAATGTTCATCTTATATGCTCCTTTCAGCACACTGTCCATTCTGTTCAATTGTTCTTCCAGGTCCTTTGCTGTATCTGACAGAATTACTATGTCGTCGGCAAAACGCAATGTTTCTAATTCTTCACCCTGAACTTTAATTCCTTCTCCAAATTTCTCCTTGCTTTCCTTTATAGCTTGCTCAATGTACAAATTGAATAACAATGGAGAAAGGCTACAACCCTGTCTTACTCCCTTTCCAACCACTGCATCCCTTTTATGCCCTTCAACTCTGACAACCGCTGTCTGGTTTTTGTACAAGTTGTAAATCACCTTACGCTCCCTATATTTTACTCCTGCTTGCTTCAGAACATGAAAGACTTTATTCCAATCAACATTGTCGAAAGCCTTCTCCAAATCTACAAAAGCTAGAAATGTAGGTTTGCCTTTTCTTAATCTGTCTTCTAGGATAAGCCGTAAAGTGAGTATTGATCTTCCCCGAGGTCGGCCTCTACCAGCTTTTCCATCCTTCTGTATATAATTCGTGTTAATATTTTGCAACCATGACTTATTAAACTGGTTGTTCTGTAGTTTTCACACCTGTCTGCACCTGCTTTCTTTGGAATGGGGATTATAACATTTTTCTTAAAGTCTGAGGGTACTTCACCTGTCTCATACATCTTACACACCAGGTGAAACAATTTTGTTGGTTCTCCCAGAGACTTCAGTAGGTCTGAGGGAATATCATCTACTCCATGGGCCTTGTTTCGACTTAGGTCTTTCAGGGCTCTGTCAAATTCTTCTCTCAATACAGTATCTCCTATTTCATCTTCATCTACATCCTCCTCCCTTCCTACAATATTGTCTCGAAGTTCATTTCCTTTGTAGAGCCCCTCTATATACTCTTTCCACCTTTCAGCTTTCCCTTCTTTGCTAAGAACTGGTTTTCCATCAGTGTCCTTGATATTCATAGAGCTGTTTTTCTTATCTCCAAATGTTTCTTTTATTTTCCTGTAGGCTGTATCTATTTTTCCCCTATCTATACCTTCTTCTACATCCTTGCATTTGCCTTCTAGCCACTCCTGCTTACCCAGTTTGCACTTCCTGTCAATCTCATTTCTTAGTCGACTGTACTCCATTTTGCCTGTTTCATTTACTGTATTTTTATATTTTCTCCCTCTGAAATTCTTAAGAACTTCAGGTTCCTTCAATCTATCCAGGTCCCATCTCCTTATTTTCCTACCTTTTTATAGTTTCTTCAGTTTCAGCCTACAGTTCATAACCAACAAGTTATGGTCAGAGTCTATATCTGCCCCTGGGTATGTCTTACACTATAATACCTGGTTCCGAAATCTATGTCTTACCATTAAAAAATCTATCTGGTATCTCCCGGTGTCTCCTGGTCTCTTCCACGTATACAACCTTCTTTTGTGATTCTTAAACCAGGTGTTTGTTATAACTAAATTATGTTCTGTGCAAAATTCTACCAGGCGGGTTCCTCTTTCATTCATTTTGCCCAGACCATATTCACCTACTATCTTCCCTTCCCTTCCTTTTCCTACTGCTGAATTCCAGTCCCCCATCACAATTAAGTTTTCCTCTCCCTTAATTGTCTGAATAATTTCCTTTACCTCCTCATATATTTCTTCGATTTCCTCATCATCGGCAGAGCTAGGTTGGCATATAAACCTGTACTACTGTTGTTGGTGTTGGCTTCGTATCTATCTTCACAATGATAATGTGATCACTGTGCAGGTCATAGTAGTTTACCCCTCATTCCTATTGTCTTATTCATTATCAATCCTACTCCTGTGATACCCCCAACTGATTTTGTATGTATAATCCAGTACTCACCTGACCAGAAATCCTGTTCATCCTGCCACCGAACTTCACTAATCCCCACTATATCTAACTTCAACCTATCCATTGCCCTTTTTAAATTTTCTAACTTCCCTACCCGATTAAGGTATCTAACATTCCACGCTCCGATCCGTAGAATGCCTGTGTTGTCTTTCCTGATGATCACATCCTCCTGAGTAGTCTCCGCCTGGAGATCCGAATGGGGGACTATTTTACCTCCGGAATATTTTACCCGAGAGGATGCCATCATCATATATTCATACAGTAGAGCTGCATGTCCTCGGGAAAAGTAACGGCTGTAGCTTCCCCTTGCTTTCAGCCGTTCGCAGTAACTGTGTGGCAAAGCCACATTAGCTGATGTTACAAGGCCAGCTCAGTCAATCATCCAGACTGTTGCCCCTGTAACTATTGAAAAGGCTGCTGCCCCTCTTCAGGAACCACACGTTTGTCTGGCCTCTCCACAGATACCCCTCCGCTGTGGTTGCACCTACGGTACGGCTCTCTTTATCGTTGAGGCACGCAAGCCACCCCACCTCGGCAATGTCTATTGTTGAGGAATGATGGTGAACATATTGAGCATTTCCTGTAAAGAAAATCATCTTTGCTTTGTCTTAATTTTTTATGCTAATTATTGTTTTTCTGATCAGATGAAGCTCCATCTGTCGGACATATTTTGAACTTTTATTTATTTTTGGTTCTAATAAAACTTCATATCATTCCCAGCATGTGTGTCAATTTTTACCTATCTATCTACATGATTCCGTGATTTATTAAGTTTTCAAATGTATACTGACTTTTTGATCACCCAGTAGATATATCCGCTGAGAGTAATACTTCACGTCCATACAATATACTGGGCTTTATTTACATTTTTAACTAGAGGTTAGTATTTCCAGGGAACTACCACACGTTCTACATCTACATCTACATGGGATACTCTGCAAATCACATTTAAGTGCCTGGAAGAAGGTTCATCGAACCACCTTTATACTATTTTATCTCCCATTCCATTCTCGAATAGTGCGCGGGAAGAAAGAACACCTGAATCTCTCCGTTTTAGCTCTGATTTCTCGTATTTTATTCTGATCATTTCTACCTATGTAAGCGGGAGTCGACAATATATTTTCGCATTCGGAGGAGAATGTTGGCGATTGGAGTTTCGTAAGTAGCCCACGTCGCAGCGATAAGCGACGTTGTTTAATGATTACCATCCCAGATATTGTATCATTTCCGTAACGCTGTCTCCCCTGTATCGTGACAGTACAAAACGAGCTGCCTTTCTTTGGACTCCTTCGATGTCCTCCGTCAAACTCACCTGATAAGGATCCCACACTGGGCAGCAATACTCCAATAAAGGACGGACAAGCGTAGTGTATGCAGTTTCTTTAGTAGTTCTGTTGCATCTTTTAAGGGTTCTACCGATTAAACCCAGTCTCTGGTTCATCTTTCCCACTACATTACCTACGTGTTCTTTCCAGTTTAAGTCTGAAGTAATAGTAATTCCTAGGTATTTTGTGGAGTTTACGGCCTTTACGTTTTTACAGTTAATCTCATAAGGATGTCTAGCTTTTTCTCAACAGTATTTTGTATATGGTTTACCCACGTCATTTAAGAAGTCAATATACTCTGGATAGTTACATTGTGTTAATTGTTTATTCTCATGCCGTAAATTTATACAGGGGATTTAATGAGCCAGCGAAAAAACTTGGAATAATGTCTCTTCGGGGTTAAATATCATAAAATTTTCTTTTGACCAGTTTGGTAGTATAATTATTCCTTGATTCATTTTCGCCATTAGTTGGACAATTTTTCTCTTTGGTAGTGAGATCCACATGACTACACATCAGCATAAACAACTGTTGTGATGCCTTTGACTTTTTATATTTATCCTGGTAAGTCATTAATCATGATATTAAATAATGTTGGTCTGATAATAGCTCCTTGAGGTACTCCAGTTTTCAGTTGTTTATAACCTGACATCACATTATTGATCATACTAGAACAGGTTCGTTGGTGGATAAGTAAATACGACAATTTCAACATTTTACCACTAATGCCATAATTTCACAATTCGTCTAATACTTTACTCTCCACACAGCGTCATAGGCACCCTTAACGAATGCTGTTATTTAAGACATCTTTGACTGAAGTGAAGCAATTGTTGTCTTGACCCGTGTTTACGTAAGACTGCTTTCTCAGGACAAAATAATGAGTATCAAGAAAATATTATAGTATATTGTTAAACATTGTTTCCATTGTCTTGGAGAGAATGTAAGTGAGCGAAACAGGTCGGATATTATCAAGAGTTTCCAGATTTCTGTGGTTTTAAGACTGGAACTGCAATGGCCTCCTTACATACAAATGGGATACCATCATTCGAACAGATATGAAAGAGTGTGCATAATGTGTGCTGTGCGACTGGTCGGAGATTCTTCAGATCATGTCTTCTTACTTTTTACCCAATTTATTACTCATTCAAATTCACGAATTGTGAAATCAGCATTACAAATTTGCTCACATCGTTTCTGCCATGCTATCTTAATATCATTTCTAATTTTTACCCTTTTCTCTCAATTACTTTCGCAACAGATGACTCTCGCTGAAGAACTAGTTGTAAGCTGTACTTCTAAAGTAACATGTCACTAATTTCCTCGTTAAATTTATCAGAAGACAATTCTTGAAACTTGTCATTTGCTTGTCACAACACGTTCCTAAAATTTAATGGGTTGCCCGTCTCCATTAGGAGTAGTCATTATTATGAAGTTTAGGAATGCCGTACTTAGTGATTTCTGGTTCCGATATTAAACATGCATTCCAATGAACAGCAATACTTCGCTATCACTATTTGTCTATCACATGCAGCAGTGAGTATCGAAAGACAAAATTTAGCAATTTTTGGAGATCTGTCTCTGGTGTTCTGGCCTACCTTAGTGTTTGAACTTACATTTATTAATTTAGAACAATATGGTGCTTCTTGCTAGTGGCTCACATTCAGTCTTTTATGAAGCGCTTCCAATAAAGAGCGCACTTTACAGTAGAATGCTGAGTGTAGATGTAGATATAGAATGGATTTATCCCAGTTGCTTTAAGTCATAAACTATTAGGAATTTGTCTATTTCATTTTCATGCCACAAACTTCTCTTTTGTGTTGCAGGGATCCCTTCTCTCAGAAGCTACACACAATTCTGGACCAGGTGATTCACGATCTTGACCGGACGATCGATAAGAGAGGTTGGGGTAGAATTCCAACACATCTGTATAAGTTTTACACGGGTAATCTCCACCACAATGTTTCAGAAGTTCAGTGAAACGAAAAAAGTAGTCCGGTAATTTTTTGCAGGTTGTGACGTTGGACTGAGGAAGTGTTCAGAGTTTGCGTTCACTACAGCCTTCACCGACAAGGTGCTACATTTTATTCAAGAAAATTATTTTTAATAAAACCGTCAAATTAAATTTGTGATTATATGTGGATGCTCAATGGTGCTATACGAAGTTGGTACAATGGGATGAAACTCTTTGTAAAGCCTCCAAAACTCTCCATCCTTTGGAAACACAATTTTTATGTTAGCCGCTATTTATACTACCAAATGTACAACAGTTTCTCATGTGAAATAGATATAAACTATTTTTATTGTTTATTTTGTGCTCCATAAGCTTGGTTCTGTCAGCGCATTACTGACTTTTGTGCTTAGTACTCATTTTCTGTAACAGAATTCAATCGATTATGAAATAGTTATTACATACTACATCGCAAAGTACACACTTGAGACATTTCACATGTACGATAATCAAGCAATATGAAATTAATTTAGAGACTGGATGTTCCTTTACTACGTTACTGCACAGTTATAAGTATTCATTCGCGATATGAAGTTTTTCTTATCGTTCATACCGTAATTACATGTTGGAGAATAAAATTCTAAATTATTCATTGCTAAAAACCGCTACATCAACAGCATTTCACTCGTAAAGATATATAATGGCACATTATACTAGAAGCTTTTCGATACGACAGGTAATGAAGCTTTATTCAATTTCAGTCCTACAACATAGTCAATAAACTAGCAACAAACGGCACGGACGATTATAAGCTAAGAGAAATTGTTATTGTCACGTATTGCGTAAGTCTAGAACACTTCATAGGTGATAAGAGATTATTTTTCTAACCAGACTGAACAACAAAATCTTGTAAACTATAACTAAAGTCAATGGATGAGTAATTGCATTTAGTAGTCACTATCTGAGAGTGGTTATGGATTACAAGAGCAGTTGCTGCATATTAGCAATAATGATTATATGAGTCGTATGTCACTTGAATTCTACTTTATGGCTGTGGACAGAACGACGCAATAAATCCAACGCTGGATGCTTAGTTAAATACTAAATATAATCTGAAGAAGCTATCTGGTTTCTTCCACGTCACGTCTTCCTCCTCACTTTCTGCAGATAATAAGGATTAATATGGTTATCATTTCAAGTATACTGTCAGAGTTATTAAATACTGATCCATCCATACACCTACATCTGTCTAATATAAAATATTGCAGGCGGAAGTTATTCGCTTTCTTGTACACTGGATGAGAAATGGCAGTTTGCAGTCAATACTTGGTACGATAAGAAATATGTTAGATATTTTAATAGTTTGTATGAGTGTAGATGTAAGGTGGTGAAGTCTTCCTGTGAAGGAATGTGGAGCGACATAGTCAATTTATGAAATGGTGTTGCATTATTGAAGGGAAGAAAAAAGATTGAGTCAAAGGAAACACATTCACTGCTTTGTGCACTGCCAAAGAAGCAGCTTCTTTTGAGATGTTACAGCGCTTTGCATGTAGCACAACAGAGAGAATGTAAGTCACTCAGTAAAACGTTCCTGAAAAATTGAAAAGTGATTGTAACACAGAATAAAATTAATTTTTAAAATTGTTATTGTTGTACATGTACATTTAACAGAATTGATAATTATAGTGCCTCAAATGAAACAATGAAGTGTATTTTTAATATAAATTTAGTTCAGCTTTTCCAGAAAATTGTAATTAATATGTTGTATTACAAGAATTTAATACTTGATTTGTTAATTGTACATAATTTTTCAGTAAAGCTTTCAGGAATGGATACTCATTTCTACTCTGTCACACCTCCAACCAAAGTCCCATCATAGTATTTCAATATTACCACATCAGATGTATATACAAATGCCACAGCCCTGAATGTAAAACATATCCAAGATCTGAATACATGCACATAACTCATCTTATGTATGAAACACACAAAAACACTTTAAGATTATTTACATAGTCCATTAAAAATAGAAAGGAAAAATTCTTTACCAGTGTATTTAACAGCCATTTAAAATTTCTAATATAGTATCTCTCTGCTCGAATATTACTTCCAAAATGTGACCAACAATATATGCTAATAATTCACCTATAATTTTGCTCTCATAAAGCAGAACACAACAGTCTACATGACTAAATGCGACCAATACCATTATTTTCATTTCAGATGTATCCAGTTAGACCTTTCCCATTACTCACCAGAAAAATTCTTCTTTAATGTTATACATTTCAAATTATTCAATAATCAAACATTTTAGTAGGGCTCTTAAAAGTGTATTGTCAAAAGTTATTGTCAACATTTTCCTATAAATGGATTTAATGAAACATTGTTACTGAATAAGTAAAAATGTGTTAAGCAGAGAATGATAAATGTACATCCTGTTTATGACTAATATAGTAACCTTATTGACAGTATTTACTGATAATTCCATTGCCCAAGTCTCATACTTTTAAATTCGAAGTTGTAGATTATGTTGTAACTAGTAAACAAAAATTAGTTTTGGATAAGGGATAAACAACAAACTGATCAATTGAGGCTTTCTTATTAAAAGTTTGCATACATCACTAAATCTAGGAACATATGATTTTAAAATTATATAGAGCACCCAAGAACCCCTTCCACACAATAAAATTTCAAATAGCAAAATATACATATTTTTAGAAAGATCTACATGCAAAATAAAACTGTCAAGTTATTACAGTTTGATTATTCACATGTAAATGTATGTTTCTCCATCATTAATAAAAAATTAAAAAGTAATACTTTAAAGACACACAACTGCAAACATTAAATAAAAAGACCACTGATGGTGAAAAAGCAAGACCAGCTGTCAGTTGATATCAAGGAACTGTTTGTCCTACAAGTCTAGTTGTGAATGTGAGTCTGAAGCGGTGCCACCGAAGCAATAGTGATAATCTCAAGTGATACAGGTCCATGACTTAATTTGTATAAGTCATGCAAAGTTTCCAGTACACTGTAAATGTATTTGGTATCTACTTCTCGTAATATCAAATTTATCTTCCATCTACAGACGAACAGGGCTTTCACGTGGATGAAAGAAAACTATACATGTAGTCAGTCCAGAAAGAGAAATTAACAAATAAACATTAAACAACGGAAACTATATAAAAATTAGTTTTCATAGAGTGTTGCGTCTGTGACAAGGAAGAAGTGCACAGTGCTGCACGACACTGCAGTCACTTGATCGCTTCCGCTGCACAGGTGATAGCTACTTGTCAGCACAGCTCTGTTGTATGAGAGAGGCGTCAACATATCTGATGTTGTAGAGCAGACAAAATTAATACTTAACCATCGTACAAAAGGTTGCTCTTTCACAACAAAATAAATAAATTCTGACAGGGGGTACAGAAAGCAGCAGACTTACGCTACACCGGCATATACCCAGCATACATTTCTTATATGCAGAATTAGTTTCAGCCTTCATGATCATTCTCAAATGTTAATATGATTAACATATAATATATATTACCTCCATGGAAAGAAAGATAATACTATTAAAATAAAATTATTTCAAATCCACTCACCTGCAATAGGAAACTATATCATTTAAGTTGAAGTGGTTGCACCTGTAAATTTATTTCCTATTCCAGTTGGATAATAAACCCTGTCTTGTTGGCTTTACAGTTTTAGATTTAGAAAGGTGGTACATTGATCAAAGAGCAAACCTATGAACCTCAAAAATGTAAAGGGAACAATACTCTCAAACACTATAACAGTACATTTCTATCTATATTTGCAAAAGTAAATGTGAAAGTTACAGAACTATCAGTTTAACAAGTTATGGTTGCCAAATACTAACGGGCATTATTTACAGACGAATGGAAAAACTGGTGGAATCCGCGTTTAGCTGCATTCCTTTCGCTTCTTCATGTAATTCTAAGCATTTCTAGGGATTGCATGCCTTAATTCTTATTTTTATTTTCCGATTTTGTAATTATTTCATTTTTGTGGTTTTTCTGAGAGAGGACCTCATCCGTCTCTGTGATCGCCCCCTATCGCGTGCAGCTGTATTTCATTCTCTTCCTAATATAATTATACGCAATTCTATGGGTTGCATGCTGTAGTTAATTTTCTTTATTTTTCGGAAACTGAATTTATTCAGTTTCATCGGTTTTCGGAACCACGTGGGTCCGAGTTCCGACTTCCGGGGTTTGCAGCTAGTCGCCTGAATTCACGCCACTTCTCATATAAAACCAGTACCTAGATCGATTTCTAACAGCCCGCAACTTAAGAATCCACTGTGATTTTGTATAGTGAATCCGATTTTCAACCACTTCACCTTCAGTGGAGTGCGTTCATGTAACGTAGCCGTGTGTCGCCGTTAGCGTGTTTGCTCGCGGTCCAATTCAGATGTAATACACACGCACCATATCAAAACAGGCACGACAAATCAGAGCCAGCTTCAAAGTGTTTTTGTATATTGTGTTTTGTGCTACCTCCAACTTGCTGAATTTCGCCTACGATAGCGGCGCCTGCTTCCGCCTTGTCTCAGCAAACTGATTTTGGTGAGTTTCGCTGTGGTATTGCGTGTATGTGAGTGAATGAATGTTGTTTATTATTTTGGTGTGGTGTCTGTTCTTTCGGACATGTCCGAAAGAACAGATACCACACCAAAATAATAAGTATTTAGACGCGACGACGGCGTCAGTTTCAATTACTTCACAGCAGATGCGGTCATACGTTCGACTTCGCACAGGAATCCGAAATGGCGAGTGTAAGAGGGCATGAACGATAGGGGCGCTACTATAGCGTGCGACATGTGGGAGTTTGAGACTGCCAGGAGGCGAGCGCGGGTGGCCAAGTGGTTAAGGCGACCGCTGGCACAAAGCGGGAGACCGGGTTCGATTCCCGGTCCGGCTCACATTTTTCACTTGTCGCCATTGTTTCATTTCAATGCCCTAAACCAGCTACTGTCAATCCTTTCCTTCCTAATCCTTCTTCCTTCCTCTCCTTTATCATTCATTTACGAATGTTGTTTGTTAATCCTTCCCCCCCAGTAGCGTTATATCATGTATAATTTCTGCTGGGCATCGTCCGCATTAATCCATGTAAGAGATGCGTTTTTATTGTATTAACAAAATTGGTTCCCCATTTTGCTTGTTTTCTATCTGAATAAACTAGTTTAAGTTCAGCATAATCCGTAAGTTGCCTATAAATATAAGTTTTAAAGCACCCTCCCTCTTTTATTTAATATTGTTCATCACAAGTGCTGAGAACATGCTCAGATGCAATTTTTCTTATGTCTAAATTCCGTTGCGCCATAAATGTTTTCTTAGCCACCTTTCTAAGATAACTTTAATTGTCGTGGCTTGCTTATTAATGTCTGTGTTTAATAACGTGTGAGCTACTATGTATATTGACCACTGTAGTATTAACTTCCTGTTATTGAAGTAATTTGAAATGAGTCAGTTCTCAGTTTGGGCTAGGGAACAAGGTTTTATAGCAGGGAGTAACCGGTAGTTCACGCGGACCTTATTTGCTAATTTTAGTGATAAAACAAAGCTCTTGTTACGTACAGTGGTCGACTTTTAAGTTGCTTTTGCATAAAGGTATAACACGCCGCGAAAGTAACTGAAAATGGCCCTAAAGTGCCAGATTCGTTATGAATCACAGATAATGATAATCACTTTGCACCAAGAAGGCAATAGTGTCCAACAAATAGCATAGAAACAGAAGATTTCCATCAGCAGAGTTGTCAAAACCTTACACCGGCATCGAAAAAGAGGATCTATGAAGATCGTCCTTGCTCAGGAGCATACCAGAACACCAGGAAAAGTATTTGGTAGTGACCAGTAAACGTAACAGATTAAAAACTGAATTGACTGCTGGACTAAACACAACGAGGGATACACCAGTGAGTGAGTCAACAGTAAGATGACGCCTGGCAGACAACAACCTCCGAGGTTATGTAGCAACAAGGAAACCACTGTTAACAGGAAGAAAAGGCCTAAGTGGGCTAAGACGCACCAATATCTGGGAATTGGGAAATGTCTTATCCAAGTTCGAAATATTTGGAAGTATACGTCGTCAATTTGTACGTCGTTTACCCCATGAACGCTTGAATCCTCGGTGCGTAATTCCAACTGTAAAGCATGGAAAGGGTTCTGTGATAGTATGGGGATCCTTTGAAGGGAATGAAGTTGGAGGTTTGGTGGAAGTAGATGGAAGAATGAAGCAAAAGTAGTATGATGCCATACTTCAGCGACAGGCTAAGACATCTGCTTTGCGTCTGATTGGGAAAGGGTTTGTCTTGCAGCAAGACAGCGACCCGAAACATGCGTCTCGCTTGTGTCAAAACTATGTGACGTCTCTAGAGGTTCGCAAAATATTGAAAAATATGGAATGGCGGCCCCAATCCCCCGATTGTAACCCAATCAAGCTACTATGGGATGAATTGGACAGGAGGACCAGAAAACGGGAAATCATGAGTGGGCCACAATTGTGGGAGATTCTGCAGCAAAAATGGAGATGAAGTCCAACTGAAACCTGGCGAAACTGACGCAGCGCATGCCGAGAGTGTGCAAGGCAGTGATGAACGCAAAGGGTGGCTGTTTTGAGGAATCGAAAATTTAATTGTTGACTCTTCCTGTGTATTATTTGAGGTTAATAAACATTTGGAAAACAACAAAATACATTTTATACTGTATTTCCTTTTCATTGTTTATAATTACTAGGTGTTTCCAGACTTAAAGAGGGTAGTGTATGTGTTTCATTTCTTAAATAAAGTACAAAATTTGAAGAATTTTCAGTTATTATTTTGGATGTGCGCGTGTTTTTCTCTATTGTTTTCCACATTTCTGAGTATATTTAACAAGTGAGCAAGGAATTAAAAATGTAAACTATAGTCTTGGCACTGATGATTGGATTTATAATTCAAATATATGAAACTGAGTCAAGAAAATGGCCATTCATTGTGGAAGAAGGAGGGAAGGAAGCTTGGAGTTTAACGTCCCGTCGACGGCGTGGTCACTAGAGACGGAGCTTACGTTCTGAATGTTTGGGTAAGGATGTGGAAGAAAATCGAGCGTGCTCTTTCCAAGGAACCATCCCCACATTTGCATGGAGCTATTTAGGGAAATCACGGAAAACCTAAATCTGGATGGTTGGCGCTGGATTTGAACCATCTTTCCGAATGCGATCCAGTGTGTCACCACTGTGCCACCTCGCGCGATATTTGTGGAGGAAGACCGCTATCCTTTGACTCCTGCCATAGTTAACCAATGATGTCCTTCTCCAAAGGCATGGGAAAGAAAGCCTAGAAACTCTCACACCACTTACATTTTCAAAAAAATGTTCAAATGTTTGTAGAGCTTATGGGACTTAACTACGGTTTCATCAGTCCCTAAACTTACAAACTACTTATGAACTAGCTAATACTAAGGACTGCACAAATATCCATGCCCGAGGGGGGATTCGAACCCCCGACCGTAGTGGCCGTGCAGACTGTGACTGGCGCGCTGCTGAACGCTCGGCCACCGCGGCCGGCTTACATTTGCAGTCCTGCCCAACTAAATCCATGGACATATCCATGCACTGGATGATGCTGCAAGTACTGAAATAATTACTTTGATCCAATCATAGATCTTACCGGTATATGAACAATCCCTCCAGCAGGCTGTTCTCATGCTTCACATACTTCTGTTTCGGATTTTTATCTTAGCTAAAAAGGTTTATTGTGCTTTATGAAAAAGGAAGATTTGTGCTCAACTGTGTCGACACTGCTGTCCCCTACTGGGCTGAAGTGGCAGATGGTCCTTTGTTCTCAACCTGTATCGAAAGTGACTTGTAGCAGAAAACAAATTTACTGCTTCTGTAAGTAACTTCCCTTCTACGTATCATGCAAGAACGCCAATCTTGTCAATATAACAGGAATTCTTCACTTTACTAAAAACAATACAGGAATAATAAGAAGTACAATCATTGACAGTAGTGAATGTTTCGTGCAGTGTTAATGATTGAGTCGACATCCTATTGTGAGGTAGCTGTAGTATGTAGTCAATTTTTTAATTAATTATTTTATTTTTGTCTCTGGATAGATGAGGAAGTTGAGTCTCATATTTACACACTCTTTTGTCAGATTTGTTACCACTTCTGTTTCTGTAGGGGTATTTCGTCTAAGGAAAGGTCCTTCAATTACAGCAGTTTCTTATTTAATTTTTCGACGATTGTTTCTGATATCTGCTGTCCAGTGGACAGGCTGACGATGGCAAGGAGACGGGTGGCGTGCTTTCTGTTGCGTAGCCTCGGCAGTCGGTATGCTGGAGTCCATAAATTAGCCGACTCGGCTGTGGAAGGGGGGGGGGGGGGCATGGTGAGGTGCTCGTGAGGTCCCGTTCTGCGGGCACTCTACAGGGTATCCGCCACTGCGAGACAGTCTGCCGTTCCAACTCAGGGCAAAATTTGCAGTGATTTCAAAAGCACCGTCGTCATGTCGGCGTATCGTTTTTACGGTTACAAATGCCTGGTCGGTTTCTCCGAATTTGCTGATAAGAGTGACGAATGTTGAGCAGTTTGCTGGGAGCATGAATCGGTCGCCTGGGCCAGCGGGGGCCTGGAGCCAAAGGCCGTAAAGTTTATGTATTTTGAGGCGTGGAGTCGAAAGAAAGCCGTACGAAAATTCCAGAGAGTTGACGGGCCTGTGTACGCTAATGTCCCTGTGGGCTCGTGTAGGAGGAGCTTGTAGGGGAGGCAGTAGAACGCTCTTTGATTCGACAAAGCTTAGGATTGTGACAACTTTGTAATTTGTCAGCGATATCATAGGGCAGGCAATTAGCGGTATGTGAGAACTGGAGCGCTTTGGCCGCAGAGGCGGGGTCGCGATCAGGAACTCTGGCGTGGAGAGAGCATTTTGGGGAGTTGCTTGTAGGTCTCCGCAGTGTGCGGATCGACTTAGGTCTCTTGCCGAGGACTCCCGAGTGTTGGGACCTCTTGGTTTCGCGGTTAACTTGTGCTGTTGCTTGAACTTTGATGCTTGTCCTGCGGGTTCGCTACGGGCGGCCACAGTTGACTTAGATTATTTTTGGAAGTCTAACTTTGAGCATTCGCACTCTGCGGACCGTGCATATTTTAAGTTTTGTGTCGCAAGTTGGACTCGGTGACTTGAAATTGTGAACACTCACAAGTACACGCTTTGACAAAAATCATGGCTTGGGGCCGGCTGTCGCCGAGCCTAAGTCCGCACCGATCACAACATAAGACAATAAACGTGACCGCGCTGATATGCTCTAAGTCCTGCCATCTGCACAATCTGGCAACACTGTAGACTGCGGCAGTGTATGCAGTACGTCTTGAGTTCAGTTACAAGCAGCTAACCTACACTACGTCAGTGGGCTCGTGGTAAAGTGCGTGATTTACATCTGTGAGTGTTAGAGATCAAAACCGCTCAGTGACAAAATTTTTATTTCATGTCCCTCATGAATGCTGTTGCCTCGAGGTAAGGTGAGTATATCCATAACGTATTTCACTTTTGATACACTGATAATAACATTTTGGCGCAATAACATTGCTGCCTCTGGCAGAGCTCTCCGCGGCAGCAGCGGTGGCGCTGCCTCGCCCTCTGCCCACTGCGCCTGCTGCCGCTGAGCGAAGGAAAATGCATTACAGTTGCTGCGTAGTGCTCCACAAAAAAGGTTGCCATTTGTATTTCACACTCGATATCAAAGTAACAGTACACACGGTTTTTAATTATGAGCATTTTATTACACTAATACACAACAGATTACAGAGGCAAGAAATTGTCATTGTTGTTGATGCAATCAAATAGCACTCTACAATGGTTAACACTGTATTGGTGGTGAAAAACTCGTTTCTCTTCCTTCCAGACAACACCTTCATGTAATTTGTATTTGTCATCAGATCGTATGTTTTCATGAAGCCACAGTGTGCAACTGCACTATAATGTTCTAGTGTCGTAGCTTTATTCCTAACGGTAATGTAGGCCATAAATTATGTGAATACCTTTGAGTGCAACAAGCAACACAGGTTCGTATCTTCGAGTCTCATTTCTACAGCAGATATTTCGTTTCCTTCATAAGAATCTCGCTAGCGTATGGGTCCTAAGGGAGTAATCAAAATTACATTCCTATCGCTGGAGATGAATTCGAATTTCTTCAAGTTTGTATGGTGAAGCAAAGCATATATCTATGACCATTTCCATAAGATGGAGTCGACCTTTCGGAAATACTTATTGTGTAATTTTGGGCCTCTTTAGGTTACGGTAGTAACACTAAAAGTGGGCCTTTGCGATCGCCTTTTGTCAGCTTGAAATTTAAATGATAATAACGGCTTAGCCGTTCATCTGACACGGAAACTGAATACATGAATTTGTAGTGGAGACCATTCTCTACAACTTTGCTCCCTTATGTGTTCTTCATACCTTGCATCGTTTCTGAGATATTTGCAAAAATATCGGCGATTTTACGATGTCTGTCTGTCTGTCCGTCTGTCTGTCTGTCCGTAAAGTGTTCCCACTTTTTAAGTCGAACCGTTCAACCGATCAACACCAAATTTCACAGACATGATTGTTGGCTACCAGAGGCCAGAATCTCGTATTTTCAAATATTTCGGACAAAAAATACGTTAGTAACACAAAAAAAGCCGTTTGTAATGTAATTTTAATTGCAAATAAACCGTTCATCTTATACGAAAATTGAATAACCGAATTTGTACTCTATTTAGTTTTTCCACAACTCGTATCGTTTGAGAGATATTTGCAAAAATAACGGCGATTTGACACCCTCCATTGAATGAACGAAAACCAGCCGTTCGGAGATGTCACGTGACATTCCTCGTCCAGAACTCTCTCGGGCATACGCCATCTTGCGTTGCGTATTTGAACATTTTCTTATACATAACTTTCACGTTGTCTTTTCAAAGCAATGGCGCACTGAAGAATTAACAAAAACACGTCGTTCTTCGTATGATACATGATAATCTAGTGTCTAAAATACCATATAAGCATTAGTTTACAACTGCCATCAATAGTACGAGATTAAAGGCAGTAGTCCGGAATTGTCCGCCGTAGTGTGTTTGGCAGCGCGTTAGACTATGATGCACGGGTCACTGGTTCGGGACCCACCACTAGCACAGATTTTCGCCCCGCATTTTCTCCTAAAATGGATTCGAACACTCTTATTAATCAAAAAGAGCTATGTTCTTCATGATTTAGAGTTGTGCACATGTAAGAATGCTCCGTCTAAAATGCGTGATTGTTCTACTTCGTGAACATGCCGTGAAATACGTAACAACGGATTGAATAAAGGTCTTCTGAAGCATATGCACGTTGTGGTGTCGCACAAGTATAAAGTGCGCGCCACCTACTTTCGCCGCGCGCCGCCATGCACGCACGGCGCGGCGTTCTTACGTCAGCCACGAGCGCCCTCTGGTACAGCTCCGCTCGTGGCCACCACTGAACGACATCGTTCACTTGGGACTGAGATAGGAACCAGCTAACACTTCGGAATCAGATAGGCACCAGTGAAGACTTGGCTATCAGATAGGCACTAGGCAGGCCTCTAGCTCAACTATGTATCAGCATTCTGCAGTACTGAGCTATGTAAAAGTTAAGTATTACTAAGTCTCTAAGAAATATATACCTCGTTCTAATTTCCTCTAGTGTTTCTAGTTTCTGCTGTCCCACTGGCTGGTCACCTCCTACCTGCACAAGCGTGCATCCTTTATTCCTGTGTCAGTCTTCCTACTCGGCCACCGACAGCTACGACGGAAACGAGACAGAAAAGCGGCGACGAGGCTGGGACACAAAAGTGGCGACGAGGATGGGATACAAAACACGTAAACTGGGAGGATACTGTAATAATGAATATTCTGAACAATATGCTGATACTGGTAGTTTCATACATAAAGGAAGTTCTAGATTTCTGTGGCAAGTGTAGTTCCTTAATGAAACGGAAGAGAAGTGTATACATTGCAACAAATTACCTTGTTTATTTTTTTTCTAAGCAATTATTCACTATTTATGGAATATATTGGAAGTCATTAATTAGAATTAATGCATCTACTAAAATGTTTGTCTTTGACATGGTTGCTGTGGACGCTTTTAACGTAGATGGTATTACCTTTCCTGTAGTTAGATATGACTACGCTACGCTAAAATAAAGAGCAAATATTTTGCTTCAAACCGTGATTACGTTTTCTTTTACAGCTAAAATCACAAACGGAATAAGTGTGGTAATACTGAATTCCACATAAATCTAGTACTTAATCTATATAGAAAAGTTAGTACAATCATTGTAACAGTATCTCCCCAGTTTTTGTACATGTGATAAAGAAGTCTATGTTTACAATACGTTGGTATGTATTTCATGACACATTCTCGAAACAGAACAAATGCACTTTTCAGAGAAAGTGCTGTTACCTTTGAACAAATCAGAATATTGCAGAATATAGTTGTATTCAGTTAAGAAGAGTGTACGAAAACCTTTTAGGACGCAAGAGGGAAAGAAAATTGTCAGTGGTGGTTTGTCTTCAGGGTGATCGATGCTTTGTGGATGTTGGTTCATGTTCGTTGAGAATTTTGCTCAGTTTTTTTATTACAGATGGCGCTGAACCAACACCGTCTGAAGAGTAGGCCTGTGCACTGCCGTGCCACTTCACGTCACGTCACGTCACGCAGAGTAGGTCGCGATCGCGTAGCTCACCGGCTGGCTGATGGGGCACAGCCCACCGCCTCCCATCGGCCGGTTTGATCAGTACTTTGTGGACGTTGTTGTGTTTTGTTCTCTTTTATTGTTTTTCCTCGATCACTTAGTTTTCTCGTTACAGAGGGCGTCGAGCTACCATGCCGGCAACACTCTGAACCGAGCCCTAGCATGTTTCGAACCACCATCTAACATGTTCGTACATTACAAAGTAATTCGTCGCCCATTATCCTATGGCGAGCAGCTGCGAGAGTAATCCGTAATTCTCGTACCACCGATGACAGGTGTTAACTAACTAACATTAGATTATAATTCATTGTCCAAAGAACGACGTATTTTTGTGTAATTTTCAGTGCTCCATTGCTTTGATAGGACAATGCTTGAGGCATGTCACCTGACTGATTTCCGAACGCCAAATGTGCGCTGTGTTCCATCCAGGCTTTTGTCACTTGTCCTAACGCCAAATGTACGCTACGTTAGTTCCCGACTATAGTCATCCGTAACCAGTACAACAAATAAAATAAACTTTGAACAAACTACCAAGGCAAGACAATTGATAATATTTTGATGGAAAATATAATGAAAATGTGGGAGAGATATTAAAATGATAGTTTAAATAGGAAATAGTGAAAAAAAATGGTTATCAAAGCTAAAGTCAAATATCATATAATTTTGGCTGTTTGTTAAAATACGGTCAGAAAGAATATTGACCACACGGCCTTCCGCGTCGGAAGTTCGAATCCTCCCTCGGGCATGGATGTGTGTGTTGTCCTTAGATTAGTTTAAGTTAGTTTAAGTAGTTTGTAAGCTAAGGACTAATAACCCAGTAGTTCAGTCCGATAGATTTACAAACATTTGAACATTTGAAAGAAAATTACGTGTTGGGTGCTTAGATATTATCACAATAGCAGAATCGTAATCTTATCACCATCATTTTTTATTATTTACATTAATATTTTCGTCCGAAATGTCTGCAAAAAATTATAAAATAACAAATCTAAAGTGGGCCGTAAAACACGTCAGTGCGATTTTTTTTTTTCTGATTTCGTTGAAGAATTTCTTCTTGGAATTTGCAGCGAATAAAATAAAACTAGGTAAAAAAAAATACCATCCTGAACAGTACTGTCTCCCAGCAGTATTAGAACTGGCGACTCACAGCACGCTTGCATCACAAGACATACACAGAACCACACAGCCCACGATACGCTGCCCCGTTTTGCCCTCTATTCTGACATATTCCATTCTGTCCCTTTAACGCATCGCGAACGATAACCTGAAATGTCACACGAATAAGAGCATTTGAGCAAAAGTTACATTTTCGGCTCTCATATCACACGAGCAATATAGAGCGTGAGTCATGGAAGTGGAAAAGGAATTTCAAGTGAACTTAGTGAGACAATTCAGTACCACTTGCGGAGTAGTTGCACTGTCACAGTGTTGCCAAATATTAGCAAAGATGCTGCCAGTTCTTAGTTATGCTAGGAAGACCTGTCTAGCGATAAGCGAGGCGAAATCGCGCTCGTCTCGTACGGACTTCCTGAGTGGAGTCGCCGATTTAGTTTAATATGCGGCGCTATCTCCTGATACTTTCTAAAGTCAATCTAGGCCGCAGATATTACGCCGAAACGAACGTTCAAATTTTTTGAAGCTTTACAGCGTTATGATATAATTTCAGAAAAAGAATAGGGAAGTTAGAAATGCTGATATTGTGCTAGCAACATACTGCAGCTCAAAGACTGATATATAATCTTCCATCAAGATTATTGTTTCCCCCTGCCCCCCCCCCCCCAAAAAAAAAAACAAAGGAATAAAATAGTTATTTTGTTACATTGCGATGAAAGATAATTTTGATTCCAGGAAAAGTTACTGAAAATGAAGGAAACAGGTAGGTTATCAAACATTTTGTGTCCCAACTTCGTCGCCGCTTTTGTGTCCCAGCCTCGTCGTAGGTGTCGGTGGCCGAGTGGAACGAGACCGACATAGGAACAAAGACAGCACGCTGGTGCAGGTACGGAGGGGAGCAGCCAGAAACTATAAACACTCGAGTAAATTAGAAAGAGATATATATTGCACAGAATGTAACAATACTTAACTTTTACATAGTACTGCAGAATGTTGATACATAGTTGTTAGAGGCCTGCCTAGTGCCTGTACGATAGCAAAGTCTTCAATGGTGCCTATCTGATTACGAAGGTCCTAACTGGTTGCTATCTCCGTCCGAAGTGACCGGTGTCTTTCCGTGGTGGCCACGAGCGGGGTTGCAGCAGAGGGCGCTCGTGGCTGTCGTCGTGAGAACGCCGCGCCGTGCGTGCATGGCGGCGCGCGGCGAAAGTAGGTGGCGCGCACTTTGTACTTGTGCGACACCACACCCCTCCCCCCCAAACCGCCGCGCCGTCGTGGCGTAGGGCTGAGGGCCACGGCGACGGCACTGGGAGGAGGGCCTGGGCGGGGGCGTTACTGGTGGGACGGGCGTCGTAGCTGAGGCTGGGATCGAGACGCCGTCCGCGCCCCGGCATCCGCCTTGCGATCCTCCAGGGAACCCACCGAAACCTGGGGAAGGGCGCACCCCCCCGCCCAGAGGGAGCAGGTCATCTTCTTCTGAGGTGCGTGGCCCAGGCGGCGGCGGCACGCACGGTCCCGGAGTCCCTCTCGGTGACGCTGTCATCTGCGGCGGCGACAGCGGCGGCGTCGCGTCGATCTCCATCGGGACGATCTCGTAGTCCGGGGACGCTGGACCCGTTGACGAACGATGTGGTTGTGCTTCCTGGCGGTGAACTGGGTCTGGAATCAAGAAACCGGAGACAGGATCGCGCGGCCTATGCAGACGCAATTGGTTTGCGTGGCGCCGCAGCTCCGACCCTGTGGAAGAACGTACAACATACATATTGCGACCGAGCACGCGCTGAATGGTGCCCGGCAACCATGTCTTCTTGTTGCCAGCAAACACCCTGTACAGCATCGGCGTGGAAACCTGAAAACGCGTAGCGCCATACGAACCGACTCGGTGCGTGGGAGGCTGCAGCAGGTGAAGGAGAGTGCGGTGACGGCGGCCGTGTAGCAGCTCGGCAGGAGACGGGCCGTCACGTGGCATGCACCGATACGTAGACAGGAAAATTTGAAGAGCTTGCTGCCTGGAGTGCTGACCTTTCATCTTCTCCATGTGAGACTTGAATGTTCGAACGAAACGTTCTGCTTCACCATTGGACTGAGGGTGAAAAGGTGCGGTGGTGATATGCTGAATGCCATTCACACGACAAAACTGTTGAAATTCCGCACTAACAAACTGAGGTCCATTGTCACTGACGATAGTTTCAGGCAAACCTTCGATGTAAAACACTGATGTTAAGGCACTGATTGTACTAGACGCCGTCGTTGAGTTCATGGCAAACACAAAAGGAAACTTGCTGAAAGCGTCTACAACAATTAACCAGCGCGTATTCCAGAAAGGTCCGGCAAAGTCAATGTGTAAACGTTGCCATGGTCCCTTGGGGCGTGGCCAATCTGAGAAACGTTGCGGAGGAGCCGCCTGATGCTCCGCACAAACTGTACACTGTGATGTCATGCTCTCTATCTGAGCGTCCATACCAACCCAGGTACAATGACGTCTGGCCAGTTGCTTTGTCCTAACAATGCCCCAATGTCCTTGATGCAGGAGGCGTAACACTTCTCGTTGCAGGGAACGAGGAACAATCACTCTTGCTTGGTCGTTGTCGGTATGCAACAACAGTACACCCTGACTTAAAGATAATGCATGACGTTGTGCAAAATAACGTCGAACCAGAGGCCGATCAATGTCTTTGGCTCTGGCAGGCCACCCTGAGCGAACAAAACGTGCTACCACACTTAGGTCTGCATCCGCAGCTGTTTCCTGTGCAACCCGACGAGAGTTCAAAGGGAAATCTGCGACAGCGGAAGCATCTCTGGAGTCTATCTGACAACATGCCATTTCTGAAGAATCAAACGACACATCCTGGCCAACCGGAAGTCGGGAAAGTGTGTCCGCGTTGGCGTGTTTAGTGGTAGGTCGGTACAAAATCTCATACTGATAATTAGACAATATCAAGGACCATCTCTGAAGCTTTTGTGCCGTACGTGGCGGAATCGGCTTTGTGGGTGAGAACAACGACGTGAGAGGCTTGTGGTCTGTCAACAAATAGAATTTTCTGCCATAGAGATAATGATGAAACTTTGTGACGCCGTAAATGATTGCTAAGCCCTCCTTTTCTATCTGACTGTAATTCTGTTGCGTCGGCGTCAGTAGCTTGGATGCAAAGGCAATAGGACGATCGTGACATCCAATACGATGTGACAGAACTGCACCCACACCGTACGACGAGGCGTCAACTGCTAGCACTACAGGCTTCTGTGGGTCAAAGGGAATCAAACATGCATCACTGAGTAGTGCAGACTTGCCTCGTCGTAGGTGTCGGTGGCCGAGTGGAACGAGACCGACACAGGAACAAAGACAGCACGCTGGTGCAGGTACGGAGGGGAGCAGCCAGAAACTATAAACACTCGAGTAAATTAGAAAGAGATATATATTGCACAGAATGTAACAATACTTAACTTTTACATAGTACTGCAGAATGTTGATACATAGTTGTTAGAGGCCTGCCTAGTGCCTGTACGATAGCAAAGTCTTCAATGGTGCCTATCTGATTACGAAGGTCCTAACTGGTTGCTATCTCCGTCCGAAGTGACCGGTGTCTTTCCGTGGTGGCCACGAGCGGGGTTGCAGCAGAGGGCGCTCGTGGCTGTCGTCGTGAGAACGCCGCGCCGTGTGTGCATGGCGGCGCGCGGCGAAAGTAGGTGGCGCGCACTTTGTACTTGTGCGACACCACAAAACACATCGCATCTTGATAGCAACTGCGTTTTTAAATTTAGCCTTGTGGCCGTACAAGTAAAATTTCAGGTCTTCAACGTCAATTCAGAATTGGCTTGTTTAAAAGCTATAAGAAACATAGCTAACAGATTATTTGTGCAACACAGTAATCAGTTCACTTGACGACTCAGAAGACAAGATACTTAAAACTACTGCCAGTAACACAGAAAATTAACTGTATATGTGGGCAATGTGCAATTCTGCGGTATTCATCTGCAGACCTATACCTATAATCAATAGACTACTAACAAGCTTATTTATTGCTTTCGCAGTTTTACACCTTTGTTGGGCCAACAAATATTTCAAATGTTTGTAAATCTATCGGACCAAACTGCGTGGTCATCAGTCCGTAGCTTACAAACTACTTAAACCTAGGTAAACTAACGTAAGGACAACACACACACCCATGCCCCATGGAGGACTGGAACGTCCACGGCGACCAACCGCGCGCTCCGCAGCGAGACGCTTTAGACCGCTCTGCTACTCCACCGCGGCGGCCAACAAATGATGATGAGAATCTGGACCCATATCTCTGATGGAGTCTCTGAATGGTGCTACCCAAAACTTGTATGTGTTGTTTCCTACTATCTGTCGTCACGATGTGAAATCAATAGAAATTATTTCAGAATTTTTGCCTTTGGGAATCGCCTCATGTTGTCGTCTTTTGTGGTGTACTTTCTCCTATTGTCCTATTTTCCATCAAACCACTCATTCTTCGTGATCCACTGCTCACATGGAAAAGAACGCTTTTGCAACTGAATTAATGATAATAATGATTGTTGGTAATAATGAAAGCTAGTAATCAATGATGTTTACCGTATTACAGTACGATGATAACGATTAAAATAACAGTAGAAAATGCCGTTTACTTGGTGAATTTTGGAATCTTTTACTGAATACCGTTTAGGACATTTATCAGAGGAGAAAAATAGACCTGAAGCCTCACGCATCACTAGTACAGCGATATCCCACTAATCAACTATGCTTGCTGTTTCACAAAACGAGAATGGCGCCTCAGAGCTAACATGATAATAATGGTTCAGCTGTCTGACGTTTTTCCCTCTGTTGGCAGTGAATACAGACAGTCCCCACATAAAACACAAAACAGTGGACGACCATCCTGTGGTCGAAAATTAAATTCATGTTGGTATTGTCATATGAATGGAGCCACTAATCACATCTCTTCATGAATGTTTGGAAATAGCTCGAATGCTAAAACCGAGTGGACGATGAAAGTTGCCTAGCGTCGTAAACAATACTGCCAAACATTAGGAAGAACTTCTTGGGCAGCTTACAACATCCTCACTCCTACAAACAGCTTGCCTCAATTGTCTTCCAATCGCCATTCTGAGGAAAGGCTTCAGTTCGACAGCCGATTACAGCATTGAAAAATGCAGTTGAATTGATGATTTTCCCTCATCAACTTTCAGCGAGAGCTTCTTCTAACAAAACGAAAAAGGACTGCGGAACGATCACTTTCTCCAGAAATACTAGGCAATGTTGGCACAAAACTAACGGTATCTACGTTCAGTTTTCAGCCATACGCGGCTCACACTCCCGGAATATTACGAACATGAGCAGCTATTATGGAAAATATACCAAAGCATCGATGCAGCGGAGTATCTAAACAAAATACAAATCCTTCCTCTTACAATTTCTACAATTCTTTGCTGAGACTCTCTTTCGTTTTGTTTATGATGTGACTTAATATTCTTGAAGTAGATGGCTATGACATCTGCGATGAGGTTGACACGAAGGGATTTGTTTGACAATAACCCGATAAATTAAAGAAGTACATCTACATCTACATCTTCATCTACATAGTTACTCTGCAAATCACATTCAAGTGCCTGGCAGAGGGTTCATTAACCACTTTCATAACCTTTCTTTACCGTTCCAGTCTCTAATAGCGCGCGGGAAGAAAGAACACCTAAATCGTTCCGTTTTCGATCTAATTTCTCTTATTTTATTGGGATGGTCATGTCTCCCTAAGGAGGTGGGTGCTAGCAAAATATTTTCACATTCAGAACTAAAAGTCGGTGATTGAAACTGCGCAAACAGATCATGCCGCAATGAATAACGTCTTTCTTTTAATGATTTCCACCCCAATTCGTGCAACATTTCCGTGGCGCTTCCCCCCCCCCCCCCCCGTAAAGTGATAAAACAAAACGAGCTGCCCTTCTCTGAACCTTCTCAATGTCTTCCGTCAGTCCCACCTGGTGAGGGTCCCACAAGGGGCAACAGAACTCCAGGAGAGGACGCACAAGTGTGATGTAGGTAGTCTCTTTGGTGAAGCTGGTGCATCTTCGAAGCGTTCTGCCAATGAAACGTAACCTTTGGTTCGCCTTCCCCACAATATTTTCCATGTATTCTCTCCAGTCAAATTTGTTCGTAATTGTAACTTCTAGGTATTTGGCAGAATTTACGATCTTAAGGTTTGACTGATTTATCGCGTAATTGTAGTTCACGGATTTCTTTTAGTGCTCATGTGTGTTACTTCACACTTTTCTTTATTTAGTGTCAATTGCCAATTTTCGCACCATGCAGAAATTTTGTCTAAACCGTTTTGCAGTTGCTTTTGATCCTCTGTTGACTTCACTAACCGATAAACGACAGCATCATCCGCGAACAGTCTAAGGGAGGTATTCAGATTGTCTCCTAAATCGTTTATAAACACGAGGAAGAGTAGGGGACCTATAACGCTTTCCTGTGGAACGCCAGATATCACATCTGTTTTACTCGATGACTTACCGTCAATTACAACGAACTGTGTTCTTTCTGATAGGAAATCGTGAATCCAATCGCACAATTAGGGAGATATTCCATAAGCACGCAATTTCATAAGAAGCCGCTTGTGGGGTACAGTGTCAAAAGCCCTCCTAAAATCCAGAAATATGGAATCGATTTGAGATCCCTTGTCGATGGCAGTTAACACTTCATGTGAATAAAGGGCAAGCTGTGTTTCGCAAGAGTGATACTTTCTGAATCCGTGTTGACTACTGGTTAATAGGTCGTTCTCTTCGAGGTAGTTCATAATATTCGAACAAAGTATATGTTCCAAAATCCTACTGCAAATGGACGTCAATGAGATAGGCCTGTAATTTTGGGGATCACTCATATTGCCCTTCTTGAATATTGGAGTAACTTGGGCAACTTTCCAGTCTTTGGGTACGGATCTTTCGCTGAGTGATCGGTTGTAAATTATAGCTAAGTACGGAGCTATTGCATCAGCATACTATGAGAGGAATCAAGTTGGTATACAATCTGGCCCGAAAGATTTATTTTTGTTTAGTGACTTAAGTTGTTTTACTACTCCAGGAACATCTACTTCTAAGTTTAGCATGCTGGCAGCTGTTCTTGGATTGAATACTGGAGTGTTCACTTCGTCTTCTTTAGTGAAAGAATTTCGGAAAGCTGTGTTTAGTAATTCTGCCTTAGCAGTACTGTCATCGGTAGTATTACCATTGCTATCGCGTAGTGAAGGTATTGTTTGTGTTTTGCCGCTAGCGTACTTCTCATATGACCAGAATTTCTTTGGATTTTCTGCAAGATTACGAGACAGGATTTCGTTGTGGTAACTACTATAGGCTTCTCGCATTGAAGTCCGCGCTAGGTTGCGAGTTTCAGTAAAAGATTGCCAGTCTTGCGGATTCTGTGTCTTTTTAAATTTTGCATGCGTTTTTCTTTGTTTCTGCAACAGTGATCTGACCTGTTTTGTGTACCACGGGGGGTCAGCCCCCTCTTTTATTAATTTATTTGGTATAAATCTCGCGATTGCTACTGATATTATGTCTTTGAAAGTAAGCCACAACTGATCTACACTCGCATTATTAGTTTTGAAAGACTGGAGACTATCACTCAGGAAAGCGTGAAGCGTATTTTTATCTGCTGTATTGAATAGATATATTTTTCGTTTATTTTTGGTGCATTTGGGTATTTCGACATTCAGTCTCACTACTACAACTCGATGTTCGCTAATCCCTGTATCTGTTTTGATGCTCTTTACTAGTTCAGGATTATTTGTTGCTAGGAGATCAAGGGTATTGTCGCAACCACTTACTATTCTAGTGGGTTCATGATCTAACTGTTCGAAGTAGTTTTCAGAAAAAGCATTCAGAACTAGTTCGGACGATGTTTTATATTTGCCGCCGGTTTTGAATACGTAATTATGCCAACATATCGAGGGTCAATTAAAGTCGACACCGATTATAACAGTATGCTTGGGATACCTATTTGAAATGTGATTCAAGCTTTCTTTGAACATTTCTGCAACCGCATCGTCTGAGTTAGGGGGCCCATAAAAAGATCCAATTATTAATTTATTCCGGTTGTCAGGAATAACCTCTACCCAGACCAACTCACAGGAAGTATCTGTCTCAATTTCGCTGCAGGATAAACCGTTACTAACAGCAATAAACACGCCACCCCCTTTTTTATTTATTCTATCCTTTCTGAAGACTCTTTGAAAAAATTTCGGCCGAACTTATCTCAGGCGTCAGCCAGCTTTCAGAACCTATAACGATTTGTGCCTCAGTACTTTCTATCAGCGCTTGGAGCTCTGGAACTTTCCCAATACAGCTACGACAATTTACAACTGTTATACAAAAGGTCCACCCCCATGAACCACAGACATTGCCGAGGTGGGGTGGCTTGCGTGCCTCAACGATACAGAAAGCCGTACCGTAGGTGCAACCACAGCGGAGGGGTATCTGTGGAGAGGCCAGACAAACGTGTGGTTCCTGAAGAGGGGCAACAGCCTTTTCAGTAGTTACAGGGGCAGCAGTCTGGATGATCGACTGAGCTGGCCTTGTAACATTAGCTAATGTGGCTTTGCCACACAGCTACTGCGAACGGCTGAAAGCAAGGGGAAACTACAGCCGTTACTTTTCCCGAGGACATACAGCTCTACTGTATGGAAATATGATGATGGCATCCTCTCGGGTAAAATATTCCGGAGGTAAAATAGTCCCGCATTCGGATCTCCGGGCGGGGACTACTCAGGAGGATGTTGTCATCAGGAAAGACAATACTGGTATTCTACGGATCGGAGCGTGGAATGTTAGATCCCTTAATCGGGTAGGAAAATTAGAAAATTTAAAAAGGGAAATGGGTAGGTTGAAGATAGATATAGAGGGGATTAGTGAAGTTCGGTGGCAGGATGAACAGGATTTCTGGTCAGGTGAGTACAGGATTATAAATACAAAATCAGTTGGGAGTATCAAAGGAGTAGGACTGATAATGAATAAGAAAATAGGAATGCGGGTAAACTACTATGAGCAGCACAGTGATCGCATTATCATTGTCAAGATAGACAGGAAGCCAACACCGACAACAGTAGTACAGGTTTATATGCCAACTAGCTCTGCCGATGATGAGGAAATCGAAGAAATATATGAGGAGCTAAAGGAAATTATTCAGACAGTTAAGGGAGAGGAAAACTTAATTGTGATGGGAGACTGGAATTCGGTAGTAGGAAAAGGAAGAGAAGGAAAAATAGTAGGTGAATTTGGACTGGGCAGGAGGAATGAAAGAGGAAGTCGCCTGGTAGAATTTTGCACGGAACATGATTTAATCGTAACAAACACGTGGTTTAAAAATCACAAAAGAAGGTTGTATACGTGGAAGAGACCAGGAGACACCGGAAGGTATCAGATAGATTTTATAATGGTAAGACATAGATTCCGGAACCAGGTTTTAAACTGTAAAACATACCCAGGGGCAGATACAGACTCTGACCATAACTTGTTAGTCATGAACTGTAGGCTGAAGCTGAAAAAACTGCAGAAAGGTAGAAAAATAAGGAGATGGGACTTGAAGGAAAGTGATGTTCTGGAGAATCTCAGAGGGAGATTTAGGCAGAAACAGGGGGAAATAAAACAGTAGAAGAGGAATGGGTAGCATTGAGAGATGAAATAGTGAATGCAGCAGAGGACAAAATCGGTAGAAAGGCAAGACCTACAAAAAATCCTTGGATATCACAGGAAATACTAAATTTAATTGATGAAAGGAGAAAATATAAAAATGCAGTAAATGAAACAGGCAAGATGGAGTACAGACGACTAAGAAATGAGATTGGCAGGAAGTGCAAAATGGCTAAGCAGGAGTGGCTAGAAGCCAAATGCAAACCTGTAGAAGAATGTATAAGAAGGGGAAAAGTAGATATCGCCTACAGGAAAATAAAAGAGACATTTGGGGACAAGAAAAGCAACTCTATGAAGATCAAGAACTCAGATGGGAAACCAGTTCTCAGCAAAGAAGGGAAAGCTGAAAGGTGGAAAGAGTACATAGAGCAGCTCTACAAAGGAAATGAACTTAGAGACGATGTTGTAGGAAGGGAAGAGGAAGTAGATCAAGATGAAATAGGAGATACAATACTATACTGAGAGATGAATTTGACAGAGCCTTGAAAGACCTAGGTGGGAACAAGGCCCCAGGAGTAGATAACATACCCTCAGAGCTACTAAAGTCTTTGGGAGTGCCAGCCATGACAAGACTATTTGAACTGGTGTGTAGGATGTATGAGACAGGCGAAGTACCCTCAGACTTTAAGAAAAATGTAATAATCCCCATTCCAAAGAAATCAGGCGCAGACAGGTGTGAAAATTACAGAACCATCAGTTTGATAAGTCATGGTTGCAAAATTTTAACACGAATTATCTACAGGAGAATGGAAAAGCTGGTAGAAGCTGACCTCGGGGAAGATCAGTTTGGATTCAGGAGAAATGTAGGAACCCAGGAGGCAATACTCACTTTACGTCTTATCTTAGAAGATAGATTAAGGAAAGGCAAACCTACATTTTTAGCTTTTGTAGATTTGGAGAAAGCGTTTGACAATGTTGACTGGAATACACTCTTTGAAATTCTGAAGTCAGCAGGGGTAAAATATAGGGAAAGGAGGGTTATTTACAACTTGTACAAAAGCCAGACCGTAGTTATTAGACTCGAAGGGCATGAAAGGTAAGCATCAGTTGGGAAGGGAGTAAGACAGGGTTGTAGCCTTTCTCCGATGTTATTCAATTTGTACATCGAGCAGGCAGTGAAGGAAAGCAAGGAAAAATTTGGAATAGGGATTAAAGTTCAGGGGGAAGAAATAAAAACATTGCGTTTTGCTGATGATATTGTAATTCTGTCAGAGACAGCAAAGGACCTGGAAGAGCAGTTGAATGGAATGGACAGTGTGTTGAAGAGAGCGTATAAAATGAACATTAACAAGAGCAAAACAAAAATAATGGAATGCTGTCTTAGAAAATCAGGAGATGCTGAAGGAATTAGATTAGGTAACGAAACAATGAAGGTGGTAGATGAGTTTTGTTACTTGGGTAGTAAAATAACATGCGATGGTCGCAGTACAGAGGATATAAAATGCAGAATGGCAATGGGAAGAAAAGCATTTTTGAAAAAGAGAAATTTGCTAACATCGAATATTGATTTAAGTGTAAGGAAGTCTTTTCTGAAGGCATTTGTGTGGAGTGTTGCCTTGTACGGGAGTGAAACATGGACGATAAGCAGTGCGGACAGGAAGAGAATAGAGGCTTTTGAAATGTGGTGCTACAGAAGAATGCTGAAGATTAGGTGGGTAGATCGCATAAATAATGAAGAGGTACTGAACAGAATTGGTGAGAAAAGGAATTTTTGGCATACCCTGTCTAAAAGAAGGGATCGCTTGGTACGACACATTCTTAGACATCGGGGAATCGTAAATTTAGCATTGGAGGGATGTGTGTGGGGTAAAAATCGCAGAGGGAGACCAAGAGACGCGTATAGTAAGCAGATTCAAGTGGATGTGGGTTGCCGTTCTTATGAGGAGATGAAAAGGCTTGCTCAGGATAGAGTAGGGTGGAGAGCTGCATCAAACCAGTCTCCGGACTGAAGACCATAACAACAACTAAGGCTGTCGGACTACCTGGACGGCGGCAAAACAAAATGAGCCCCCCCCCCCCCCGTCCATTTGGAAAGACAAGTATTACCATAAACAATAACTTTTGAGATTTTGAGGCCCCCAGGATGAGAAGCATGGGACAGGCCCAGGGCGCTCCAAAAAAAGAAAAAAAAATTGTTTTCGAGGCGATCCGCCCCTTCGCCCCCCCCCCCCCCGTCTATTCCGACACTGTTGATACCCGTTACTGAGCTACGTTCATTGTAAAGCTAGCTCATCGTAAAGTTAGTTTACAATCAATTGTAAAATTTGTACGAAACACACAATAGTAAAGCGTCTCGCTGCGGAGCGCGCGGTTGCTCGCCGTGGAGGTTCGAGTCCTCCCTGGGGCATGGGTGTGTGTGTTGTCCTTAGGTTAGTTTACCTAGGTTTAAGTAGTTTGTAAGCTACGGACTGATGATCAACGCAGTTTGGTCCGATAGATTTACAAACATTTGAACATTTTTTGAACACACAATAGACAACAAAGCAACCTAATAAACACGTGTTACAGCGATTAAAATTATAATTGATCGGTGAATCGTGACATAATAAGAACAATAATAAGAAAAGCAATTGCACTATCGGTTGTTAGAAGATAGTAAATAAACGCATTGAGCTATCTCGTATTCATTAATTTAGAACAGATCCCGCAGAAGCCACACAGCTTCAATTTTACCACTATTAAGAAAATTAAATCGATTGAGTATGGAAGACAAAATTTGTAAATATATCTTACACCAATTGTCATAACGAATGGAATAAAAGAGGAATACGAAGATAGTAAATCAGTAAGCCATGAGCGCCCTCTGTTTACATATCGGTTTCAAATAAAGTGTGTTAAAAGAGGTGTTCCGCATATTGAGAGCAGGTTTTATGGATCAAACAAGACAAATATGACCCCTATACATTAGCTCTAAGACGATTATCTCAATACATATGAGAAGTTGTTGATCTTCGGTACTGTGAAATATATAGAACAAACAAACGTAATGGCAATAAAAAATAAAAATTCAAAGATTAACGTTCAAATAAAAATCGGGCTAGAAAATTAGGATTGTGTCAATGTATTAGCCCTGTGAAGGGACAGATCAAGATGAGATGGTCAGATTTTACAACGTACTCAGGGATGTAGTTTAGCCGGCCGCGGTGGCCGAGGTGACTAAGGCGCTCCAGTCACGGTCAGCACAGCCACTACGGTCGGGGGTTCGAATCCCCCCTTGGGCATGGATATTTGTGCCGTCCTAGTTCGTAAGTAGTTCATAAGTAGTTTGTAAGTTTAGGGACTGATGACCCCGTAGTCAAGTCCCATAAGCTTTACAAACATTTGATTTTTTTTTATGTAGTTTAGTTAATCTCGGCAACGGACTCGGAGGGCACGGAATGGAGGGTGGAGTTGTTTTGTAAAGCAGGAATCGGTAGTTATGACTAACCGTAAGTGGACTGTCCTCTTGAAGTACAGTATGTGGGCACTAAGAAGCGAACTTAGAAGGTTGCAAGTGGAATTTGATACATTGCAGGAGAGAATGGCTAGGTTGGAAGTATTTTAGGATGTAGCAGAGGTGTTTAGGAACTTACAGTATTCATTATCGGCAGTTAAAGGATGAATTACGGCATATGCAGGAAATGGTTCCGCAGACCCATAAGAGAACCAAACGGGGTTGGATAGACGCTGGAAGTAAACTTTTGATAACTATTTTCGGCACAGCAGATAATGAAGACATTGTGCAGCTGAACGCCACTTTGATAGATCTGGGAAATACGGTGGAGCTGACTAAGGCAACGATGGCATGACATACCATGCAGATAGGGGGCCTGGAGCAGGCAATGTTGAATAACACGAGGGCCATCACGAATATTACACAGCAATTAAGTAGGCATCTTCTTTCGACCACCAACACATTAAATGCTGACTTAAGAATGGTACAGGCGCATCTCGACTCAATAGATGCAGAGTTAAAGTTGGGGAGAGCTCTGAGATTGCTTCAGGATCAAGTGGTAGATGCAAGGTTAACAGCAGAGGAATTTCAGGAGGCTGTACACCATGCGATACAGCGGCACTTATCGACGCCATTGTTGCAGCCGGATATTTTCGGGTAGATATTGTGCAGGGTTGAGAAGCAGCTACCACAAACACTAAAATTAATTTTTCCTCCGGATAGGGTACATTTATCACAGTATTATCATTTGGCCACAGTAATCGTAAGCACTGATGATGCTGTTTTGCAGATCCATGTTTCTTACACAGTGGCATATGAAATGAGTGTTTATGACGCATACACGGTACACACTCATTGAAAGTAAAGACTATGGCGTCTAATGCAATCCAATGCAGGCAGGAGCATAATACGCTGGTCAAGCATATATACAGGTCTCCCTCCACCATCTCACGAAGTCATGAGAGAAGCACAGCCTGGCGCAGGCAGGTGGGCCTACAATCCATCAACACACAAGCTCTGCAGAACACCACAAACGTTATCCATGACTTCACCTTTTGTGGATCAATAGAATTCACAGTCGCGAAACAACTAAAAAAAAAAAAAATTAAAAAATA
The DNA here is from genome assembly GCA_026315105.1 of Locusta migratoria. Lineage (NCBI taxonomy): Eukaryota > Metazoa > Arthropoda > Insecta > Orthoptera > Acrididae > Locusta > Locusta migratoria. The sequence goes on from CM048755.1 coordinate 778,109,283, forward strand.
AAAAACAGCTACACCACTGGGCAATCTTTTTCCAAAACGCCCTACAACTGAGAATTGAGGAACTGGAATTCAACTTGCTACAAGCAGAAACAAACACAAACATTGATACGAACTCGCCACATTCTTCTCATAGCTACACGACAAACACACGCCACACTTACGCCAGAGTGTAAATGCAGCACTGGCACACCATCAGTTGAGCAGTGCCACGACCAACAGGCTAACAACAGTACTAAGGCAACAGCATATGACAACTCGGTGCAGAGGATATTTTAAGCCATTATAATTCATTTCTGGTAGAACACTACATCCCACTGGGAAACAGGCCACAGACATCCAGAACCACAAGAAGGAACCAAAAAAACCAGACAACACGAAGAAAATGTAACAAACCCAAATCAGATAAAACGTCACAGGGCCATCAAATACGACTCCAAAACAACAACAAGGGTACATGAAGATAAGTAATAAGTAACCACAGAAGTGGATTCCACCGTTCAAGAATCAAGAAGGACACCACCAGCAATCTACTCCAGCACGGTATCAGATATCCACGGAAAACCAGCATCCATTGCGAGGACACCGTATGCTCAACCAAAACCCTTCCACCTATTGGACCTGAGAATAGACAACATTTCTTTAGAAATAAAAAAAAAGTTTAGTAATGATCACTGGATGAATGACTACAATAATCTCGACCTTAATTTAATTCAAAACGAAGCAGACCAGAGAACAGAGACACTTTTAAGACCGCTCAACAACTTCTAATTAGATAGCTAGTACGGATATACTGTTTGCGTTCCGATTACTAAAGAGACAGAGAGAATGACTCTTAGATCAGAAAATTTACCCACAGTCCCGCGACAACTGGAGGACTTGGCAATTAAAGCTTGTGAGAGACGATCTGAAAAGTACAACCCGTTGGGGGTATTCAGAGATGTTGCGCGCCCTCACGGGAGCACGTACTTTGACCACACACAGAGAGGACCAAAATGTTTCACATTCATCAAACATCCATGATCATTATGCAATTAAATGCGATGCACAGCAGACTGGTTAGTGCAGAAATCCCGAGGGTGGCGCTAGACGTGCAGGCTGACATTTGCTTGCAGGAACCACATGCTCCACCCGGCAAACTAACAAATGTACCATCCAATGCAATCACCATCACATGAAGTACGGACTGCAAAGCGGCCATCATACTATTAAACGCAAACATCAACGTCATCAAAATCTCACAATTCTGTGACACGCATGTTGTAGCAATAGAGGCGAAATGCTGTCCTGACACCTGGGTGATTGCACAATTCACGCACAGTTGAGCCACGGCATTGAAACATGTGCAGACGTCATCGAAGACCTTGCAGACTACTCAAGACAACAGACTAATTATAGGCGCAGACATTATCGCAAAACCCTCCCTACGGCACTCGGATACGACAGATGACAAAGGCAGATACAGGAACAAAGTAATTAACGAGGTTTATTATATGCAGTTAACTCAGAGGGACAATTACCGACGTACTGCGGAAGTGACGGATCAGAGAGTCGGATTGACATTACACTAGCAAACAATAAATCACTTGCACACATTGTGTACTGCACTGTACACGACAAGATTGTAACAAGCGACCACAATATCATTACCTTCAGAACACTACCCAACAGAAACACCTCACACACGACACCGCACAAACACTACGTCCTTCATAAAGCTGATTGGCATAAATTATAGACATTTGTGCAAAACAAAAATTTCACTAGTATACATGGCAGCGTGTACTATAGAACCCATATACTCACACAAATAATACAACAAGCACAAACAATTTCCATACCCACAGCATCTAGCAAGAAACATGGACCAGAACCATGGACAGACCAAATGACACGACTAAGACAAGATATGAGAAGGAAGTGTAAACTGTACCAAAGATCATGGATCGATCGAGGCCGGCCGCGGTGGCCGAGGGGACTGCGGCACGCCAGTCACGGTCTGCACAGCCACTACGGTCGGGGGTTCGAGTCCCCCCTCGGGCATGGATATTTGTGCCGTCCTTAGTGTTAGCTAGTTCATAAGTAGTTTGTAAGTTTAGGGACTGATGACCCCGTAGTTAAGTCCTATAAGCTATACAAACATTTGAACATTTTGAATTTGATCGATCGAGACAGACAAATACATCTAGCTGCATACAGACAAGCCAAAGACCTTTACAAACAAACGCTCTTGAAGACTAGGAAAGACAAAAGGGACGTTTTATGGCAACACACACACAACGGAACATATGGGGGGAACCATACAAGATACTAACGTAAGAAATAAAGACCCCATTAGTTCTTGGTACGCTACGGCAGGATGACGGCACAATGACAAAGGATGGAGACATGCAGCACAACACCTGTTGAACAAACTCCTCCCTCAGGATGTCACTGACACGGACACCCAGGAACAAAGATACATGAGAGATTCACTGCAAACACCCTACATCACAGTTGCAGTCACTTGCCCATTTGCGCAAGAGGAAGTTGCGGTAGCGTTATCAGAATTGAAAAATAAGAAGCGCCAGCTCCAGACAATATATATCCAGAACTGATTAAACAACTAGCACCACAGATCATCCCCTTACTAACCAGTTTATTAAATGAAGCATTAAGGCTGGATGGGGTACCCACAGTTTGGAAGACCTCCAATGCAGTAATCATAAAAAAAGGGCCGGAGCGGGATCCTTCAGATCCCAATTCCTACAGATCAATATGTCTAATTAATACGTTAGGAAAGGTCCAGGAGAAGCTATTGTGTCGTCGCTTACAATCACACAGAGCTCTCCGGGGACTAAACACACACCAGTTTGGCTCTAGACAGGGGAAATCAATTGATGATGCAATTAACAAGGCATTAGAATTAGTACAAAATTCAACACTAAAATACGCTATCGCAATCATGACACACATCGCAGGTGCATTCGACAACTTGTGGTAGCCTGCATTCTTCGCAAGGCTCAGAGAACTGGAGGTACCCCATACACTCTGCAATAGCTTTATCGACTACTGCAAGGATAGAATGATAGAATGGCATGTGGGCAATCGCAAGGTGGTCAGACGAATCACCAAAGGATGCCCACAAGGATCTATCTGTGGGCCCATCTTCTGGGACATCAGTATTAAACCTCTTCTAAACGTAATTGACGAAGACAATAGGAAAGGTGGAGTTGCCGCTTATGCAGACTATCTGCTTGTTGTTGTCTCAGCAAACAGTAGATCCCAGCTAGAGGAGAAAGGAAGTGGCATACTCTACACAATCACGCAATAGTGCATCATAAACAAACTCAAGATAGCAAAAAATAAAACAACATACACTCTCCTAAAAGGAGCTCTAGAAAGGGATCCATCAATCAAAATCTGGAAACAAACATTAAAAGAACTAAAGTCACACGCTATCTAGCAGTATACATTGACGAGGAAAGAAATTACAAGGAACACATCAGGATACAAACAGAAAAGGTAGAAAAAATTCTACACAAACTAGCAAGCTAAACACAGAACAGTACAAACTTCCTCTGCGTCACCTTACTGTACATGTGGGGAGAGGAGATCTCCCGAACACGTTGTCCTATTCTGCGGGACCTACAATCCATCTCAGAGACACATTAACAGCATTACATGCTCACACAAAACAACAAATATATCAGGCCATAAGACAAAAGGACCAATGGACAACACTCAACACTCAGTTAAAATCTCGTACGTGACCTATGACGAATACAAACGAAATAGACCATTCAGAAGACAATGACGGCCGACCGCGGTGGCCGAGCACTCTGCGGCGCGCCAGTCACAGTCTGCACGGCCGCTACGGTCGGGGGTTCGAATCCCCCTCGGGCATGGATATTTGTGCCGCCCTTAGTATTAGCTAGTTCATAAGTAGTTTGTAACTTTAGGGACTGATGACCACGTAGTTAAGTCCCATAAGCTCTAAAAACATTTGAACATTTGAAGACAATAACGTATGCAGCGTGCACAGAGTGTACCAGCAAAGCGACCGAAATCGAGAACACGACAGGGACAACAACTCGGACCCCAACAAAGACACCAACACGGACGCGAACAGTGGTCATCATTTAGTAGACAATAATTAGCGTAAATATAAAGTAATAAGAACAAATATGAAAATGTCAGAGAATTGTCGCTTTTGTCACCGGCTAAACGGCACTATAAACCTGTTAATAGATCATAACAAAACAGAAGACCACTGAATCTGAATTAGAAGTTAGTGTAACATACAGATAATATTAACGATGGTAGAGGGTTGACGACTTGATGGGAATGCCATGTCCTCGACCCTCAAACATCACAAAGTAACGTACTTCGTTCTCATAATTTCTCTCTCCTATCATCTTCTTCTATTAAATACAAATTCATGTTATTATTTCACTATCTTTTCCAACATAAACGTCTGTACTTACCCTTATTCTTTACTTCTTCTTCTTAAACAGATATGTATTATGTAACAAATTTTTCTAATTATTATTTATAGTTTTATTTCATAAGTTAGTTAAGCTGTATATTGTTAAATTTAACTAGATATAAGAAGAAATTATTCAGTGTAAAAAAAAAAACAATTAACTGTGCAAAATACCTGTTTTAGCATCCAGATAACAGGTCATTGTAAAAGAAAGCCAAGTAAATACAATAAATACACGGTACACCCATATCCGATAAGCTGTCATAGGCTAGGTAAGTTTTTGCAGTTTAAAACACAGCAGATATTGATAATCTGCCCCACGAGAAACGCTAGCGCGGCTATGACAGCAGACAAGTTGCGTGTTTGCATGTTTGAGCAACTAATTATATGTCCATACCAGATGATTAGATTGAAAACCGAGGGCTGTGAGCGTCAGCTGTTCTTTGGGAGAAAGAATACGTCAGCTAGCCAGCAAGAAATTCTACTCTCGATTGGCTATACGCAGTGCAACAGCCGTACTGATAATTCTTCTCAGCGCTTTAGTGATGGAGTGGCATCCACCGTCAGCATCTGAAGCTCCACCGTAGTGGTTTGAAGCTTAATGGAACATTATGTTCTATTACTGGGGCTGGTTTTCATTTACCAGCGATCATCACTGGCTTCACTCAAATGAATCTGTCATACCGTCTTGTCTCTTGGTCAGATCCTTCCATGTAGATATTACCAGTACACAATCTACCCTTCCTCAACGATTCACTAGATCCTGCAATGATCGAATCCCTGGATCATTTTATCGACATCCAGTAAGGCAGCGTTGACGCCAATGCCGTAATACGATGTGTGTTGCAACTTAAGCAAGAGCAAAGGACTAGAACTATACTCATAAGCACGGGCATTTCGGCAACATATTTTACTGGTACTACTTCTTTGCACGGGTTTTCTTGTCTGTAAGCAGAAAAAGGCAAAGGTTGACAGTGTCCCGGTACATCAAACCCCTGAGGCCCGGAATCTGCAGGTTTAAAGTGTCACTTTAGTGAAACTGCTGCTGTTATTTTACATTAGTTGTGGTGGTTATTGTGTGAAGAATGTTATTGTGACTATTAATGAGTAAAAGGGTCGCTTTTTGCTATTGTTGTTCCAAAGATGATACTGTCTAAAATTCTGGGCGAATTTTCCCCGGAGATGGAGGAGTGTAGGGGGCAGAGAACGTGAAAGTGATGGACTTGCAGAAATTGGCATATGTGGCGGGTGGAAGCAGTGTGCTAGTCAAAGTGTGTGTAAGGACTCCGTGTGGAGCGAGCAGACACGTGACATCAACAGCAGCCTTAGCAACGCGCGTGCGCTAAATTCTAAATAAAGACACTTCCTGGAAGAGGTGCCCCCACCCCTTGGACAATAAATGTTCAAATGTTTGTATAGTCTATGGGACTTAACTACGGGGTCATCAGTCCCTAAACTTACAAACTACTTGTGAACTACTTACGAACTAGGACGGCACAAATATCCATGCCCGAGGGGGGATTCGAACCCCCGACCGTAGTGGCCGTGCAGACCGTGACCACCGAGGCCGGCTTTGGACAATAACTCACCCCTTCCCCCAAACTGCGACCAATCCATCTTAACCCCCCCCCCCCCACACACACACACACACACACACATACACACACGAGTTATTAGGTCCTGTTTTGCTATTAAATATTGAAATTAAATATTTTTATTTCACGTTTTGTAAAGTGTTTTATAAAGGCGCCCCCCCCCAAGGCTGGCCAAAAGTACTAATTTCCGGTTTCTCCGTGCCACCACTGTCCCTGTGAGAATGTGTACTTGCTGTATTCTGTATGTGCATGTATGAGAATCGTCTGGCACGGGAGTCTGAGTGTATCTATGACAATTATTGTCGTCGGCTGCTGGCTGCACGCTTTGCATCTCTGGCTTCATGTCGATAGGTAGCCGTTAGCAACCTCTGATTTTGATGCTACTAAAGAGTTCCTCCTCCCTTTGGTTACAAGTTGGGTTGGCAATGACCGCTAGCAAGCCTCGGCAGGACGCGCGAGTCTCAGCTCTCCCCACCAACTCGGTTTTTCCTGTGGTTGAAACCGATTTCCGGTGGATTTCCGCTCGTGGCGGGGCTGGTTACGCTTAGACCTGGTAAGACGTTCTCATTTTCTTTTCCTCCCTTGTGATGGTAGCGATTCGTTGTCTGGTTCATTAGACTTCAGATCTTAGGTTCATTTTTCGGGATAAGTTTCTCCATTCATGTACGGAAATGTATTCAATTCGGTTTGATAATGACTGGGAATCAGTAATGTGTGTGAGACTAGCAAGCAGTGTATGAACTCTGTTTAATTTCTTTCTAGCTTTGTGGAACGCGACTAATATGCGGGAATATTTTTATTCTGTGTAGTGCATGTGAAATATTTCTATCTGTTTCCTCCTTCCACGAGTGATATGTACTCCACGTGGTGTGTTCTTAGAACAAAGCCTTCAGCTACCCCTGGTCTGTTTCTAGGCCCTTCAGGCTTCAATGGAATGCATATTTATTGTGTAACAAAATTAGTACCCCCCATTTGCTCATGTTTGAACTGAATAAATAATTTTTGTCAGTGAAATTTTATCCTTCTTATAAATATTATTTTATGAATACCCTCCCTTTTTATTTAATGTTTTTTTTTCACCAGTGCTGAGAACAAATTCAGATGCATATTACCATATTTTTAATTCCGTTGCGTCATAAATGTTCTCACAGCCACCTTCATGAAATGATTTAGTTCGGGATGGCTTGTATATTAATGATTGTGTGTAATTCTCGTGATCTACGACGTATGTTGGCCACTGTCTCCTTGTATTCCTGTTGCTAAAGTAAAGTTTGAGTCAGTTCTAAATTCTGGGCCAGGAAACAAGATTATATTGCAGGAAGTAGTCAGTACTTCACGCGAATCCTTTAGCTGGCTTTTACAGCCAGAGTTATATGTTTAGAGTAAAGCTTTTAACTGTCTCCCCTCAGCTAGAGTTAATTTTACAATTAACGGTGGTCTTTCAATTGGCTTACCGCTGCCAGGATTCTCTCTTCTAGCGTATCATCTGTGCAATGAAATACTTTCTTTTGTTTTAAATGCATGCTGGAATATTTTAACCTTTTGTCCCAGTGTGGGAATGTACGTTTTGAGCAGTGCGCATTAATCTATTTCAATTTATGTTTTCAGCACTCGTGTGTTTTAGTTGTATTATATTTGTAGAATTTTGGAAGGGTTATTTTATTTAATTGTTTTTGTAAAAAAGATCACAGCCACACTGCATTGTTTGTGAAGATTTCAATTCGTGTTTTACTACGCGTGTTTTTGTAGGCTAATTTTTGTGTTGGTAACCTCTTGTCATTCTGAATGAATTCTAAATACGGATACTATTTCTGCATCTTCCGTGTCCATTCGTTCTAGGCGATTAAACTGAAGTTAGGACCGTGAAAAATTCATTAGCCGGCCGCGGTGGCCGAGCTGGCTGTGGCGCGCCAGTCACATTCTGTACGGCCACTACGGTCGGGGGTTCGAATCCCCCCTCGGGCATGGATGTTAGTGCCGTCCTTAGTATTAGCTAGTTCATAAGTAGTTTGTAAGTTTACGGACTGATGACCCCGTAGTTAAGTCCCATAAGTTCTACAAACATTATTATACATTCATTAGGTTAGATGTTTCAACAGAAAGAGGAAACGTGGCGGGTACAGACGGCCGGGCTACCGTTGAGAACGAGGCTAGTTGAGACGTGGACGCTACCGGAAGTGATAGCAGGAGCGAACAAAATACGCCATCCAACCATATTTCGATTTCTGATACCTCACAAAATACTTCCAATTCCGTTATTAGGCCTGGGTCCGGTTCCGACGCCATTTTAAGCGACATTATGGCTTTCATTAAGGAGCTGAAAGTAGAATTAAAAGTACAGAATATTTCAGTTCAAGAACGAAAAGCAGGGATGGATGCACAAGGTAGTTCCATGCGAGTTGTGCAGGCCAAGCTGATTAAAGTTTCTGGGCAGTGCAGAGAGGCGCAAAGTAGTACCATTCAGGTCATTCACGATAAACTTGACGAGCAGAGCAGGAAACTAGATATTGTGTAGCTCGTACGTGTTAGGAGCGCATGTTGAAGAGCTGGCCACCTCAGTGGCACAGGTTCTACAGGCCGGCGGTAGGGGGGGGCGCAGCAGAAAGGGCCAGCCCCGCTGTCACGAATGAATCGGAGGAACTCTGTGACTTGCTTCGTTTCAAGGAGCAACAGTGGGAAATAAATGGTGGCGTCGTGATGTAGCAGCCAAGGTGCATGACCGCATCGCCCGATTAGAACAAGCCTCTAATGCAACGCCCAGAGAAAACGTTTCCCGCAATTTGTGCGGAGATCAGCCCTGTCGTTCTGAACGCAAAGACGATTCAGCGTTTGAGGAGGGGAAAGTCGAACCCCTACGTGTACGTCCTATGAGAAGCGAAAGTCAGAATCAAGTGCCAGTGCGGGAGCCTCAACAGCCATTTGATTACAAACACTTCTTGACTATAAGGAAGTACCAAGTTTTCCGGAACTATGCTAACGGAATACACCCCCGGGCATGGCTGGAATAATTCGATTAATAAGACCGAATATGTGTGCCACACACATGCGTCCGATCCTGAAATATTGCCGGTACTATGAGGAATTTAGGGAGTATTTCCTGTCTGCCTACTGGTCAGAGAGGCAGAAGCATATTAGTGATACCCCATTTTGTGAACAGCATTTGTAAGAGTCTCAGCGACTTCTTTCAGGGAATGATGCTGAGAAATCAGTTCCTTGATTACCTGTATTCTCCATGCGAATTAATTAGAATTTGCGCCCCAAAACTACCACAGAATGTGCGCTGCCGCATCAGTCGGGGCGACTGCTGGAGTAACTATGACCCCCAATGGCCTGCCTCAAGTTGAGGTGGGCAAGTCCTAGCTCTGGCCTTCACGTGGCGGGGTTGTCTTCGACTGACAGAGCAGGGCGAAATTTTCGGGCTTGGGGGCTGCCTCCCCCCTTGCCTTTTGTTCCAGCTGGCGCAAATACAAGAAATCAAGATGACAGGCCTCCCGCTGGAGAGCCTGTGCCAGTTGATGGGTCATCTAATCAGTCTTCCAGTGTGGCTCGAGCGCTGCCCCTCGTGTCCTGTCCGGAGTGCATGCGGTCCTTCAACACCGAGATTGGGCTCGGCGTTCATATGCGCCGTGCCCATCCCGTCGCAGCCAACGTGGGTATCCAGACAGAACGGAAGAAGTCGAGGTGGTCTCAAGAAGAGCTCCTGCGTCTGGCGCATGCTGAGGTGAGACTAGCCTCTAGAGGCTGCCGTTTCCTTAATCAAGAACTTGTGAAGGTATTTCCTCATCGTTCCCTTGACTCTATTAAGGGCCAGCGTAGATCCGCTGAGTACAAGGGAATGGTAGCTAACTTTGCTGCGGAGATCTCATTGCTGCGTGAACGCCAGCATCCGCAGCATACATCTCCACCTGGTCTTGAGTCAGCTTCTTCTATATCTGTTCCTCCCCGTTGGGACGAGGTTGACCAGTCCATCTGGTCTTTTCTTGCAGGCCTGCCACAGTCCGGTCCCCGCTTTCGCAGTTTAGATGATATTGTCTCTTTGGGTCCAGCAGCTGGTCACAATACCATCTTGGCGATGCTGCCTTCTGCCCTCGAAGCGATTGGCAGTAACCACCCTGATCCCAATAACTGTGTCTTGGCCAAGCCCCAGTTACTACCAGAGCGTAAGCGTCTTCGGAGGAGGTGGGAGTATGCCCTAGTTCAGCGGGCTTTTAAGAAGAGCCCTGCCCACTGTATCAAAGGCCTTCTAGATAATACCCTTCTGCACCAGCCCTCCCCTGTGCCTGGACTTGTTGATTTCTGGAAAGAGCTATTTACATCTTCTCGGTTCAGGCCCAATGGCTCAAGGGCTAATGTCCTGCAGAAATCTCTCTTGTTACCTTCCTCGAGGTTGGTGCCTTTTAGTGAACTCTGGGCACCCATTACGTCGGAGGAGGCAGCATCAGCACTCCAACCTCATAATTCTGTCGCAGGTCCCGACCGTCTCACCTCTTCCCAGCTTCGCCGTCTTCCGCATGAGGTTTTCGTTAAAGTCTTGAACCTCTTTCTCTTGACCTGTTCCATTCCTTCCAAACTCCTTCAGGTCCGAACCACCTTGCTGCCTAAGAGGACTGCAGTTGCATCCCCCACTGACTTCCGTCCTATCACGGTGTGCTCGGTCCTGGCCAGGGCTTTTCATAAAGTCCTGGCTGGGCGCCTTATGCGCTGCTGTGTCTTGGATGGTCGTCAGCGGGTCTTCATCCCTCAGGATGGTATGCTTCATAACACCTTCATTCTTGATCTGGCGATGACTCAGGCGCAGGGAGGCAGGGGCTCGCTTTATTTGGATTCCTTGGGCCAGTCCTAAGAGCTCATAGTCTTCTGGTTGAGTTCATCGACTACGTCCGGGGTTGCTATGGGGCGAGTTCCACGGTTATCTGCTGCGCTGGAGGGTCCTCAGGTCTGGTGTGGCCCTCAAGGGGTGTTCGGCAAGGTGACCCTTTGTCCCCGATCCTGTTCAATATGTGTGTCCATCTCCTCCTTTCCCGTCTCCCTGAGCATATTGGCGCCCGCCTTTTTGGTCGGCGGATCAACGCTGCTGCTTTCACTGATGACCTGCTGCTTTTCGCCAAGACGAAAGGTGGACTCCAGGAACTCCTCACCATTGCAACGTCAGTCCTTACTGACCTCGGTCTCGAGGTCAATCCCAACAAGTGCTTCAGTCTCTCCCTGGTTTCATCTGGAAGGGAGAAGAAGACTAAGGTCGATGGGAGAGTCATCTTCCGGGCTGGAAAGAACATCATTCCAGCTCTTGCCATGGGTGATACCTTCAAGTACCTGGACCTGCAGTTCACAACGTCTGGGTGCAGCCTGTTCCACCCCCGGCAGGAGGTCTCCAAGCAGCTGGACATCATCAAACGGGCACCATTAAAGCCTCAGCAGAGACTCCTTGCCCTTTCCCCAGTTATCCTTCTGGGGTTGTTTCATGGCCTGGCTTTAGCAAGGACTCGACTTGAGGCGCTCTCTTCCCTGGATGTTTGTGTCCGTGTTGCCGTAAGATCTTGGCTGCATCTCCCTGCGGACACTCCGGTGGCTTACTTTCATGCTCCAGTAAAATATGGTGGACTGGGCATTCCTTCTGCCCGCTGGCTTGGTCCCCTCCTTAAGAGGAGGCGGCTGGCAAACCTGGGAGTGCTGGGCATCCCGGTCGATGATCCTTCACAGGTCCTCATCCAGTGTGAGATCCTTCGCCTGGACCAATCGTTACGCTAAAATGACGTTGTCATGAAGACCAGCTACCAGCTTGGTAAGATGTGGGCTGACCGCCTTTATTCATCTGTGGACGGTGCGGCGCTGCGGAAATCTGCCCAGACACCAGGGCAGCACAGTTGGATATCTAATGCCAGCCAGTTTATGAGTGGCCGAGATTATATCTCCTGCTCGAGAGCAAGGTTTAATGCCTTACCAACTCGGGCACGGCTCCTGCGCGGTCGTGAGGGCGACACCAACTGCCGAGCAGGCTGCAATTCCATTGAGAATGCCAACCACGTCATACAGCACTGCTGGAGATCGCATGAAGCCCGAATTGAACGCCATGATGCCATTGCATCCTATATGGCGCATGGGCTTCGTAAGAAAGGGTTTGAAGTGCTGTTGGAGGCCCATCTTCGAACATCAGAGGACCTCAAGAAGCCTGACGTTATAGCAGTCCGTGGAGAAGCAGCAGATTGTCGGTGATCATCTGGATCTCGACTGGTGCCACAAAGAGAAGGTAGCTGTGTACGATCAGCCAGCCATCCACAGCAAAGTGTGAGACCTCTTTCCAGGAGTGCAGAGGATCATCACAACTTCGGCGACCATCAGCTGGCGAGGTGTCTGGTCACTGGAGTCCGAGAGGAACCTCCTTGAAATACGAGTCACAAGAAGCCAGCTGTCAACCATGGCTACGAGGGCACTCCTGGGCAGTGTCATGGCGGTGCGGCGTTTCGAGACCATGACTGCCCCTCGCCGCCGCACGATGCCCCGCACTGGTGTTGGTTAGATAGGCCCAGTTTTTTATGCGTTGCTGCCTGGCGCACCATCCAACAGGCATAATTCCGTCTTCTGTTTGCTTTGTGTATTCTGTTGTATCTGTGTACTGTGTTATTTTGTAAGATCTTTCTTCAATCGCCGCCTGCAAGTGGTGTCTCATGTCTTTGCTTTAATGTCTGGTACTTGTGAACTCATTGCTGAGTGGTACCTTCTTAACAGTGCACCTTTGTAAACCCACCTAGCGTGGGTATTGTATACCTTGTATATTTCCACATGGCAAATAAAGTTGGCTACATAGCCAAATGCCTCGTCATCGAATTAGCGACGAGATTTTCGATATCTTCCTGTAATCCACTTATTATCCAATGCGTTTCTGAAGCACTGAGCCTAAAATACACTCCATTAATAGTATTCATCTTTGAAAGTGCACCCAATTTGTAGCATATAATTGCCATTCCCCTCTTCGATTTGAAGTGTATGCTAATCTCCAACAAATCATTAAGTGTGTCTCATTAGCGTCTGTATTAAAACGAACCGTCTTCTTCTCTCCGTTGATGCTCATCTTCAAATGAGATGCTGAGTATGTTATATCTATATATTGCCAGTAAAAGTGCATGGAGGCTCCCCTAAGTGCACTACAGTAGTGTACTACATGGGAGAAAACATAAGATGTATTTAACTTGTTTCAATGGATGTGGTACGATTTTATATCCACATGATACCCACAATCGACCAGGTGAATCAATGCACAAGTCTTGACTTGGTGGACAGGTATGAGCCTGCAGGGACAAATGCTGAGCTTCCGTTGGTCAATGGAACAAGCAGATTGCTCAGTTACTTCCGAGATGTGGAAGAGTGAGTTTGAGAACTGTTATGTAAGTGATCGTAATTTTTTTTAGTTCATAACTGGTTGATTCATACTCTCTACAGCATTTACTATTGTGGATAGTGTTTAGGACTTGTGAGGTAACACCATTTTTTTTGTAGTAATAGTAGCTTACGTCCACTGCAACTGGTAGAGTTCAAGTGCTCGCATTAGTGTTAAAAAATTCTTATATGTGCAGCACTAAATAAATAAATAATCCCTTCCCTATTTATCCTTGTTTATAATACAAATAGCGTTGGTTCTGGTCTAATTATGCTGTATAATGTACCAGGGGGACTTGCTTTAACAACTCCTCTGCATGTGGAGGTGCTTCCGCACCAGTGGTAGAGCTATAAGTGAAGGAGCAGAGTCCTTACACGTTCTGAATGCTGCTGTGCTCTCATTGGTCGATGACAGAGTGGGTGCAGGTGGCCAGTGAGGGATAGGCAAGTGGGTATTTCACTGTCTAAGGGTAGGGGTAGGTGAGTCTGGACCTGCTGGGGTTGGGGGTGGGGCTGGTGCTGGTCCTGGGTTTTCCCTGGGGGTGGGGTCGGGGGTGGGGGTGGGATTTCCCCAGCCGCCATCTTTGATGACGTCACAGAGTTCAAGGTCAAAATCGAGCACCAGTACTCTCCTTGCCCTACTACTACGGCTCTTCTAGGAGAAGTAATCGGAGTGAAAATAGTGCTGGGGATAATCGCCAGGCGGAAAGTACCAGTAGCAGGCAGTCTGGTCCTTCCAATGCTGAAAATCAGCAGCAGAGGAGGAGCAAGCAAGGTTCTTGGCGTGATCAGAGAGCTGAAAGATGGAGGAGATTCGGGAACAGGAATAAAGGCTACCGACCCGATGAAGGCCAGGAAAAAACCACGCGACCTGCCAACAGAAGGCGTGGAAATCAGGCCAGCTGATCGGTGCCACTATCGACCCCAAGACCCCGCCCCTAGCACAAGCCAGTAATAATCTCCTGCAGTTGATCGTCACGCAATCAAATTGCTCGGAAAGGAACACATCCATCCTAAGTTGTTGTGTTTTCTAAGGTAAATTTGGTTATCATTCTTACCAACCAAGTGATGAGTGTTGTATTTTGTATGACTTTTGCAATTTTTTCTTTATGTGGTTTGTTTTAATAGTGTACTTTGTTATTTGTGTCTTTTGTATATGTGTTGTTTGCATGCCGTCTGTATCATATGGTGCACGCCATTATTGGTGGAGTTAACAGCAACTGGCTAGGTCCACCAGGTCATTTGTTCGAAGTGGGTTATCTTGACACTCCGTTTTGTTTAAGGAATTATTAGTGTGACACATCCAAGTGTATCTGTTGTCTAATAAGGCTGTCTACCTCACGAAATCGCTTGTTGTACTTCCCGTCCATGTTATTAGTATGTTTCCACCGTGAATTGATGGAGTGTAATTTAAGTTGTGTAGGCCATGCTTAGGTATATTATTGTGTAATTTTATTTTCTGTAATTTGTTCCCTAATTATCGTTTAAATTGTGTATGCTCCTCTTCACTGTGAGTGGAGCCAGCCTCGTGAGTAGTGTGCTAGAATTGCTACACTTACTGTAGATTTTGTGTCGGGAATCTCCCCATTGAATAGCATATTAATCAGACGCCGTGGTAGGTGACAACGCCGTTATTTATAGGATTTTAGGTGCATGATGATGCACTGTGGTGTTGATGCTTAGGAGCCTAGATAATTTTGTCTAAGGATTGTCCGGCTGAGTAACAGAAGGTGTGCAGTTCGACCAGCAGAAGGTCGCTAGAGCGCATGAACAAAAGGGTTCACCTAAATTTCATTTGACAATATATACCCTGGGCTGTTAATGGAACCAACTTGCATTTTTCAGATAAGTTTTACAGGACCATTTTGTAAATTAAAGTACAGAGCGTGATATGTGGAAGAGGCCAATATCACATTCAGAAGAGGCAAAATATTAGACAAAAAACAATAAGATAAAGGTGTTCAAAAAGGGCAAACTCAATGTCAAGTGACTGACTGTTTCAGATGAAAAACTGAAGAGATATGATGCCCAACATCAATAGGACAGTAAACCTGATTTTCCTGCGAATCACTAATTTGCTTTTCTTAATTTTTGCAGCATCATGGTGGTAAGATTGTATGCGTCCATTGTCAGTTGTTTACCAAAAACTCACTTGATTAGTTTAAAACTGTTTAACAAGTATGGACCTGTATTGTTTGTTTCATATGTTTCTCTTTGTGTTTTCTCTGTGTTATCTTTCGGTCACAAACTTGTTACGCTAACATTTTAGCGTAATTTAGATTATGCTTGTGTGTAATTATGAGATGTTACTTTACATTATCTGATATGGTATCTTCTCATTTTATTCTGTCTAGAGTAGCACGTGTAACTATGTTTTCTCGCCTCTGCAAGAGAGATTTATGTAGGGTATGTTTACAGGAACCAATTCGGAACTTACACCATGACGAATCAGGTCACCAGTTGCACGCAAGTGACTCGCACCTCGCGCAGTAGTTAGAGCAAATTGCGCCCGGGCTGTAGATAGTGGTTTGGTAGTTAATCTCTGCATAGTGCTGCATGGTTACCCTGACTTCCTGGCCAAATCCCCCCCCCCCAAAAAAAACTAACAAACTATGAACTATGACTTGACGTGACTGTTGAAATGCCCTATGGACTGCATTATGATAGGTAAGACACAGTTGTTTGTACAGGACCTTGTTTTGTTTATTATAACGGTTACTCTCGATGTTCCATTAAGTTATACCTTTATGAGATTTCGATTTTATTTTTGATATGTATCACTGTGTAAAGTGACTTATAAGGACTTAGAACCGTGGAGTTCTATTCGCCATGTAAAATGATAATTTTAATGTGAGTTAGGGAGACTTCAAACTGCTGTTCAAGTCAACTAGTTGAAAAGCTTATATGTTTATGTATTAGTGTGTGTAAATTTAAGTTAAATATGATGAACTTGGAACCATTTAAAAACTGCTTCTACCATAACAGTTAATGTTAATATTTGGCTTTTAATTTTAAAATGTTTTGTGTGAACATCTGTGTTGTTGTTTTTTTTTCTATTTATGAGTGTATTTCTTTTGTATGAATTTGGGAAGCCTTGTGTAAAGTCCAACTCCCATATAGGTTTTAAGTGTGGACTCCCTAAACTGAAGCATTGGAGTTGTTTATAAGTTTAGTGTTTCTTTTAGTAATAGTGTGTACCAAAGTGTTAACAGATAGTGAGAGTGACTGTGCCCACGACGGAGCAATGCGTCAGCCAGACTCAACGCCGCCGATGCGTGGTAGCAGTGCGTACAAACACATTGCGGACTTCCAAGGGTGTCAGCTGGGCAGCGAGACGTATAACGGGTCCCGTCTCCAGGGGCCAGCAGGATTAAAACAGGTGTACTGACCACACCCTTCACCTTACTCTGGGAACATTTGAATAGCTGGGGAAGCGAAGAAAACTTGTTGATATTTGCACACGCAATGTGTGCACTAGGCCACTCACTCATGCCGAGCCCAATGGCATGAATGAGACGAAAATAAAGCATTTGTTTCTCTGACCATGATGGCTCTGTCCGGGCAAGGACCCTTGTTAAATTGCTAACTCAGTAATTCCTCACACTAGAGGTCCTCATCTCCACTAATGCTGCGGTGAAATGTCTTTCATTTTGTGCTCAGCACACAAATTAGCTCCATGCTGCGTATGCAAGAAACAGGCATTGGAAGGACAGTGTTACGAACCTTCTTCTACAAATTATGTGGTCAACCTGGATGTGAGTACAATGCCCAATGGTGCTTGCGGACGGTCGAGATGGGCAGTGTTGCAAAATGCACCGTATCACCTTGGAGAAGAAGACGAGGAAAGTAGCCTCATTACCAGGGGCCAACCATTCTCTGGAGGAGGAGACGAGGAGCAATCCTGAGAGCCTTGGGACAATAACTGCAGCCCAGGAAGAAACAAAAAGCAAACGTATCTTCTTTTATGTGCGGGTGTAGTGTCCTCCCAGTCGCCTATAGGAGATTGTCTCCCTCCCCCATCAAAGGCCCTAGTCTACGATTCGATCCGAGAAAAACAGTGTTCATTTCTTGAAAACAGTGTTGGGTGGACGACAATGTCAAAAAGTGCGTCAATGAGTGTTAAAGTGGTGTGAGCAGTCAAAACAGTAAACTCTCTAAGAGTGCGAAATATAACTCACCTGCTAAGATCCTCTTAATTAACGTATCAATTTTGGTCGCCCTCAGCAATTCCATGCCAACAATTTAACCATTAAATATGATTTTTATGATTGTGCTACTAACGTCAAGGAGTGAAGCTCCTTGACACAGAGCGGTGCTGACTTTCGCCATCTGTAAATTTTTAAAACAAAATATAAGCTTTCATTACTATCTTGTTTAAATTAAGAAAATGAAAGACTGCAATTTTGACTAGGTTTCTATTTTACTTGGTTCTAGAAACATTTCATACATTTTATTTGTTTAAGTGTCATTCTATGAATTTGTGTTTTTCAGCATTTCTGCCTTGTTGAATTTTCACTTTGCCTTCAGCAACTTATCAAGAGATTTTTTTTCTCTCGCTTGCTGTTATTGTTGTATATGGAATGTTATGCATATTTTCATTTTCAATGTGTGTTATTTTCAATGTAATGTATGTTCTATGTTCATGATTTGTTTGTGTTGTTATGGTCTTCAGTCCGGAGACTGGTTTGATGCAGCTCTCCACAATACCCTATTCTGAGCAAGCCTTTTCATCTCCTCATAAGAACGACAACCCACATCCACTTGAATCTGTTTCCTATACGCATCTCTTGGTCTCCCTCTGCGATTTTTACCCCACACACTTCCCTCCAATGCTAAATTTACGATTCCTCGATGTCTAAGAATGTGTCCTACCAAGCGATCCCTTCTTTTAGTCAGGGTATGCCGAAAATTCCTTTTCTCACCAATTCTCTTCAGTACCTCTTCATTAGTTATGCGATCTACCCACCTAATCTTCAGCATTCTTCTGTAGCACCACATTTCAAAAGCCTCTATCCTCTCCCTGTCCGCACAGCTTATCATCCACGTTTCAATCCCATACAATGCAACACTCCACACAAATGCCTTCAGAAAAGACTTCCTTACACTTAAATTGATATTCGATGTTAGCAAATTTCTCTTCACATTGCCACCCTGCATTTTATATCCTCTGTACTGCGACCATCATTTGTTATTTTACTTCCCAAGTAATAAAACTCATCTACCTCCTTTATTGCTTCGTTACCTAATCTAATTCCTTCAGTATCACCCGATTTTCTTAGACTGCACTCCATTACCGTAGTTTTGCTCTTGTTAATGTTCATCTTATAAGCACCTTTCAGCACACTGTCTATTCCGTTCAATTGCTCTTCCAACAACGCAATGTTGTTAATTCTTCCCCCTGAACTTTAATTCCTATTCCAAATTTCTCCTTGCTTTCCTTTATAGCTTGCTGAATGTACAAATTTAACAACATTGGAGAAAGGCTACAACCCTATCTTACTCCCTTCCCAACTGATGCTTCACTTTCATGCCCTTCGAGTCTAATAACTGCAGTCTGGCTTTTGTACAAGTTGTAAATAACTCTCCTTTCCCTGTATTTTAGCCCTGTTGACTTCAGAATTTGAAAGAGTGTATTCCAGTCAACATTGTCAAAAGCTAAAAATGTTAGTTTGCCTTTCCTTAATCTATCTTCTAAGATAAGTCGTAAAGTGAGTATTGCCTCCCGGGTTCCTACGTTCCTCCTGAATCCAAACAGATCTTCCCCGAGGTCAGCTTCTACCAGCTTTTCCATCCTTCTGTAAATAATTCGAGTTAATATTTTGCAACCATGACTTATCAAACTGATGTTTCTGTAATTTTTACACCTGTCTGCGCCTGATTTCTTTGGAATGGGGATTATTACATTTTTCTTAAAGTCTCAGGGCATTTCGCCTGTCTCATACATCCTACACACCAGTTCAAATAGTTTTGTCATGGCTGGCTCTCCCAGAGACTTTAGTAGCTCTCAGGGTATGTCATCTACTCCTGGGGCCTTGTTCCGACCTAGGTCTTTCAAGGCTCTGTCAAATTCATCTCTCAGTATAGTATCTCCTATTTCATCTTGATCTACTTCCTCTTTCCTTCCTACAACATCGTCCCTAAGTTCATTTCCTCTGTAGAGCTGCTCTATGTACTCTTTCCACCTTTCAACTTTCCCTTCTTTGCTGAGAACTGGTTTCCCATCTGAGTTCTTGATATTCGTAGAGTTGCTTTTCTTGTCCCCAAATGTCTCTTTTATTTTCCTGTAGGCGGTATCTACTTTTCCCCTTGCTATACATTCTTATACAGATTTTAATTTGGCTTCTAGCCACTCCTGCTTAGCCATTTTGCACTTCCTGTCAATCGTATTTTTTAGTCGTCTGTACTCCATTTTGCCTGTTTCATTTACTGCACTTTTATATTTTCTCCTTTCATCAATTAAATTTAGTATTTCCTGTGATATCCAAGGATTCTTTGCCTTTCTACCTATTTTGTCCTCTGCTGCCTTCATTATTTCATCTCTCAGTGCTACCCATTCCTCTTCTACTGTTTTATTTCCCCCTGTTTCTGTCAATTGTTGCCTAAATCTCCCTCTGAAATTCTCCAGAACTTCACTTTCCTTCAATTTACCTAAGTCCCATCTCCTTATTTTCCTACCTTTCTGCAGTTTTTTTTTTTTTTCAGTTTCAGCTTACAGTTCGTGACTAACAAGTTATGGTCAGAGTCTATGTTTATTTGTAACTTTGGATTGTTTATGTATGTTGTCCCAACCCTGTGGTCTCACCAGCCTCATTTGCATCTTCATTGCCTTCGTATTTTAATGTGATATTATTTGTGTATAATGTGTAAATTTTGAGTTACATCCCAAAGCTCTTTTGTCTTGCTCATAAGTAAACCAGATGTTAGATTAGAAAAGTTTGCTGTCAGTGAGTCAGTAAAATTGCCTGATCTTCATCAAAATTTTCAATCGACTAGGGGGTGATGAAAGACTGCTCTCTGCCGTCTTCCCTATGTTTTTAACGTTGTGATTTAACTAAGTTCATCAGACGGCCCTTTTCGATAAACGAGAACCCCTCTCGTTCGGAGGCGTGAAGAATAGCATTTCATTTCATGTTTTTAAATGTTAGTTTCTGTAAGATTGCTGGGATTTTATTATGCTAATAATTTATTATTGTGTGTATGTATAACACCACTGTCCTGTGAGAATGTGTACTTTCTTTATTGTGTATGTGCATGTATGAGTATCTTCTAGCATGGGAGTCTGAGTGTATGTATGAGATCGGCGGCTGCTGTCTACACGTTTTGCATCTCTGGCTTTGTGTAGATAAGTAGTCGAGCAACCTCTGCTTCTGATGCTACCAAAGAGGTTCCTCCTCCCTTTGGTTACAAGTTGGGTTGGCAATGCCCGCTAGCGAGCCTCGGCAGGACGCGCGAGTTTCAGCTCTCCCCACCACCTCGGATTTCCTGGGGTTTATACCGACTTTCGGCGGATTTCCGCTGGTGGCGGGGCTGGCTGCTGTTCGACCTGGTAAGACGTTTTAATTTCCTTTCCTCCCTTGAGATGATAGCGATTCGTTGTCTGGTTTGTTAGACTTCAGACCTTAGGCTCATTTTTCGGGATAAGTTTCTCCGATGTATTTAATTTCATTTCGGTGATTTTGCATAGGTAAACGCGGTGAATATGCAACTAATTCGATTTGATCACGACTGGGAATCGGTAATGTGTGTGAGACTAACTGGCGGTGTATGAACTCTGTTAAATTGCTCTTTAGCTTTGTGGAACGCGACTAATATGCGGGAATATTTTTATTCTGTATAGTGCATGTGAAATATGTCTTTCCGTTTCCTCCTCCCGTGAGTGATATGTACTCCACGTGGCGTGTTCTTGGAACAAAGCCTTCAGCTACCTCTGTGTATGTTTTTAGGCCCTTCAGGCAAGAAATCATCTATGTATATTTCTGATTTTCCTTGTTACATCGCGATCTCCTCTCCTATTTTAAATTGCTGTTTCGTTTCCAAACTTGTACTTTGCATTTGGACTCTGTCAGTAAAATCTCTTCTCTCTTGTACGACCCCCTTTAGTAGCTTGCTTATGAAATACTACATATTTCTAGGGGCTGCATGCCGTATTTCTTAGTTGATTTACTCCGACTATGAATTTATTCCACTTTTCTGATTTTTGAAGACTGCACTTCGTCCCTCCGTGTAAAACCTTCACAATCGCGTCTGACTGTATTTCTTTAGGTTTCTTATGATATCCTACGCATTTCTAAGGGTTGCATGCCGTAACTATTTTTCTTAATTTTTCCGAAATTTAATTTTTGTATTTTTACTTTTTTCGAACCACGTGGCTTCGAACTCCGACTTCAAGGGTTTATAGCTAGTCACTTGAGTTCTCGCCACTGCTCACACACTAGTGCCTTCGTATTGTGTATTCTTGCTTCGTAATCTGTGATTCCGTTGGTTTTTGTTAAAATGAATGCGATCTTCAAGCACTTCGCCTTCAGTGGGCTGCGAATATGTAATGTAGCAGACACGTACCGTGTGTCTCAATAATTATGCATGCTCACGGTTTGATTTAAATGAAATTAATCTCGCTATTATCGCGTACCACCTCAAGTAAAAGAGGACAGACCAGAGCGACCAACGAAGTTTATTTTTCTCGTGTTGTGTGGTACATCCTCGTTCGCTGAATTACGGCTACGATAGCGGAGCCTGGTTCTGCTTCGTATCAACACGCTGAGTTGGGTGAGTTTCGATTTGCTTCGCGCGTATGAGTGGATTAATGATTGCTGATTGTAAATCCTTCCCTCAACGATGTTCAGTTTAGGTTACTTTAAGTTAGTAGTTCAATGGAATGTATTTTTATTGTGTAACAAAATTGGTAACCCCATTTGCTCATGTTTGAACTGAATAAATAATCTATTGTCAGTGAAATTTTATCCTTCTTATAAATATTAGTTTATGAATACTCTCCCTTTTTAATTATTGTTGTTTTTCACCAGTGCTGAGAAAAAATTCAGATGCATATTACCATATTTTTAATTCAGTTGGCCATAAATGTTCTCACAGCCACCTTCATGAAATGGTTTAGTTTGGGGTGGCTTGTATATTAATGATTGTGTGTAATTCTCGTGATCTACGACGTATGTTGCCACCGTCTCCTTGTATTCCTGCTGCTAAAGTAAAGTTTGAGTCAGTTCTAAATTCTGGGCCAGGAAACAAGATTCTGCTGCAGGAAGTAGTCAGTAGTTCACGCGAATCCTTTAGCTGGTTTTTACGGCCAGAGTTATATGTTTAAAGTAAAGCTTTTAGTGGCTCCCCCTCAGTTAGAGTTAATTTTCCAATTAACGGTGGTCTTTCAATCTCTTGGTCTCCCTCTGCTATTTTTACCCCACACATTTCCCTCTGACACTAAATTCACACTTTCTTGATGTCTAAGAATGTGTCCTACCAATCGATCCCTTCTTTTAGTCCAGGTATGCCAGAAATTCCTTTTCCTACCCCCAATTCTATTCAGTACCTCCTCATTAGTTACGCGATACACGCACATAATCTTCAGCATTCTTCTGTATCACCACATTTCAAAAACTTCTATCCTCTTCCTGCCCGCACTATTTTTCGTCCATGTTTCACTCCCACACAAGGCAACACTCCACACAAATGCCTTCAGGAAGGTATTCCTTGTGCTTAAATTAATACTCCATGTTAACACATTTCTCTTTTTCGAAAACGCTTTTCTTCCCATTGCCATTCTGCATTTTATATCCTCAGTACTGCGACCATCGCATGTTATTTTACTGGCGAAGTAACAAAACTCATTTACCACCTTTATTTATTCGTTACCTAATTTAATTCCTTCAGCATCGTCTGATTTTCTAAGACTGCATTCCATTACCCTTGTTTTGCTCTTTATAATGTTTTTCTTATATGTTCCTTTCAGCACACTGTCCAGTCAGTCAAGTGCTCCTCCACATCCTTTGCTGTCTTTGACAGAATTACAATGACATCAGCAAAACGCAAGGTTTTTATTTCATCATCCTGAACTTTAATTCCTTCTCCAAATTTCTCCTTGCTTTCCTTTATAGCTTGCTCAGTGTACAAATTGAATAACATTGGGGAAAGCCTACAACCCTGTCTTACACCTTTCCCAACCTCTGCATCCCTTTCATGCCCTTCAACTCTGATAACTGCTGTCTGGTTTTTGTACAAGTTGTAAATAACCTTCCATTCCGTATATTTTACTCCTGGTTGCTTCAGAACTTGAAAGAGTTTATTCTAATCAACATTGTCAAAAACTTTCTCCAAATTTACAAAAGCTAGAAATGTAGGTTTGCCTTTCCTTATCTACCTTCTAAGATATGCCGTAAAGTGAGGATTGCCTCCCGTGTTCCTACAATTCTCCTGAAACCAAACAAGTCTTCCCCAAGGTCGGCTTCTACCAGCTTTTCCATCCTTCTGTAAATAATTCGTGTTAAAATATTGCAACCATCATTTATAAACTGATGGTTCTGTAACTTTCACACCTGACTGCACCTGCTTCCTTTGGAATGGGGATTATTCCATTTTTCTTAAAGTCTGAGGGTATTTCTCCTGTCTCATACATCTTACGCACCAGGTAAAATAGTTTTGTCACTGCTCGCTCTCCCAGAGACTTCAGTAGTTCTGAGGGAATGTCAACCACTGCAGGGGCCTTGTTCCGACTTAGGTCTTGCAGTGCTCTGTCAAATTCTTCTCTCAATATAGTATCTCCTATTTCATCTTCATATACATCCTCTTCCCTTCCTACAATATTGTCTCGAAGTTCATTTCCTTTGTAGAGCCCCTCTAAATACTCTTTCCACCTTGGTGTAATTAGCAGGACAAAAGTAACCAACAAATTGGGAATCCAACGAGGAAATAAATATGATAGCTGCTCTGACGGCCATAGACCGTCAGCGATTATTTGAAGCTGAAAGGGCTGCGGAAGCCACCATTAAAGAGTACAGAGTAAGGAAAGGACCCCTTAAAAAGCCTGCAGAGGCAGCTGGCGAGCAAGATTATGCAACTGGAATGTTCTGAAAGAGGCATACGGTGAGTCAAAAACACTGAACATTCATTTCTCATTTTCTCGAAGCTACATTTTCAGAACATTAGGTAGATATATCTCCTTAATGATTTTAGCTACGTTCACCAAATTTCTTCCAATTGATGAATGGGACAGTATCTTTGTATTATGCCTAATACATCGCTGATATGATCTATTTTGTCATTTTGGATATAATTTTAACGATAATTTTAGACAAAATAATAATGAAATGTAATAAGGGATTTTGTGTTGCCTCATATATACTCCAAACTACAAAACGAGAGGCATAATGTGTTCCTATGAATGTTGACAGCAGCCTGCTAAATGCTATTAGGCTGGCGTTACACCAAAAAAAGGTTCCAGAATGGGAAAGTGTATTATAAAAATATCTATTAGGCAAAATATTGTAATTATTAAACGACAACAGATATTTAAATAAATTTCCTATTACAGTTTGAGTTCATATCCTAATACAATTTCCTATGCACTGTAGATCAAGGCCGCGCTTGAGTAGCCGAGCGGTCTAAAGCACCTCGCTGCGGAGCGCGCGGTTGCTCGCCGTGGAGGTTCGAGTCCTCCCTGGGACATGGGTGTGTGTGTTTGTCCGTAGGTTAGTTTACCTAGGTTTAAGTAGTTTGTAAGCTACGGACTGATGACCACGCAGTTTGGTCCGATAGATTTACAGACATTTGAACATTTGTAGATCAAGAGTAATGTGCACCGAAAGTTAGGTATGAAAATGGAGCCTGTTCACGTCCGTATTCCCTTAAACAGATGGTTCTGTATTTTCACACTTGTCTGCACATGTTTTCGTTGGAATTAAAGTTATAATATTCTTCTTGAAGTCTGAGGGTATTTCCCTTGTCTCCTACAGCTTGCACACGAGGTGGAACAGTTTCTTCATGACTGGCTCTTCCAATGAAGTCAGCAGTTCAGAGTGAATGTCATCTATACCGGGGCCTTGTTTTTCAGTGCGCTGTCAAATTCCCCTCGCATTATTGCGTCTCCTATCTCATCATCGTCTACTGCCTCTTCCTTTTCTTGAATAGCGCCTTTAAGTTCTTTTACTTTTGTAGGCCCTCTATATACTCCTTCCACCTTTCACCTTTCCCTTCTCTGCTTAGCACTGGTTTTCCACCTGAGTTATTAATATTCATACAGCTACTTTTCTTGTCTCCAAACGTTTATGTTCCCGTAGGCAGTATCTTTCCCCTAACTACACATTCGTCTACAGTCTTGCATTTCTCCTCTAGCCACTCCTGTGTAGCCACTGTGCAATTCTTCTCAATCTCATTTTCCAGCTGCCTGTACTTCATTTGCTGCCTGCATCACTTGCTGCATTTTTATACATTCTCCTTTCAACAACGAACTTCAGTAACTACAGTGGTATCCAAGGATTTCTATTACGCCACGTCCTTTTACCTATATGATCTTTGTGATCTTCATTACTGTGTCTCTGAAAGCTACCCTTTCCTCTTCTACTGCATTACTATCCCCCATTTCGGTCAATCTTTTCCTAATGCTCTATTTCTTTCCATTTATTCACGTTCCATCTCCTAACGTTTCTACCTTTTTACAGTTTCTTCAGCCTTAGTCCACGGTAAATTATGGTCAGAGCCTATATCTGCAACTCGATATGTCTTAAAGTTTATAACCAGATTTCTAAATCAATGTCTTACCATTATGAAATCAATCTGGTAACTTCTAGTGTCTCCTAGTCTCTTCCACGTATACAATTTCCGTTCGTAATAATTCAATTGTGCTCTTCACAAAATTCTAGAAGGTGATATCATCTTTCATTCATTTTCTCGAGTCCATATTCACCTACTTCATTTCCTTCTCTTCCCTTTCCTACTACCGAGTTCCAGTCCCCCATCACAATCAAGTTTGTCTCTCCCCTAATGGTCTGAATAATTTCTTTTATCTCCTTATACATTTCTTCGATCTCCTCATCATTGGCAATGTTAGTCGCCATATAAACTTGTACTTCTGCGGTGGTACTGGCTTCGTGTGTATCTTTGCTACGATATGTTCATTATGCTGCTCAAAGTAACTTACTGGAATT
Source organism: Locusta migratoria (assembly GCA_026315105.1). Classification (NCBI taxonomy): domain Eukaryota; kingdom Metazoa; phylum Arthropoda; class Insecta; order Orthoptera; family Acrididae; genus Locusta; species Locusta migratoria. The sequence continues at coordinate 778,135,865 of CM048755.1, forward strand.
CCTATTTTCTTACTCAGTGTTAGACCCACTCCTGCATTACCCCCTAGAGATTTTTTATTTATAACCCTGTACTCACATGACTAGAAATCCTGTTCATCTTTCCTCACTCTGATCCATAGAATGCCTGTTTTGTATTCCTTGATGACGACACCTTCCTGAGTAGCGCCTCCCCCCCCCCCCCCCCCCCACACACACACAGGTTCATGTTGGGGACTATATGACCTTTGGAATATTTTACCCAAGAAGACGCCATCATTATATACTGTTCGGAGTAACTCCATGGCCGGCCGCGGTGGCCGAGAGGTTTGAGGCGCTCCAGTCACGGTCCGCACGGCCACTACGGTCGGGGGTTCGAATCCCCCCTCGGGCATGGATATTTGTGCCGTCCTTAGTCTTAGTTAGTTCATAAGTAGTTTGGAAGTTTAGGGACTGATAACCCCGTAGTTAAGTCCCATAGACTGTACAAACATTTGAACATTTTGAGTAACTCCATGACAAAGCCATGTTAGCTGAGATTATAAGGCCAGCTCAAACATCCATACTGTTGCCCCTTTCAGTACTGATAAGGCTTTTCAGGAACCTCACATTACACTGGGAAGAAGGTTGAGCTGTCACAGGCCTCAAGTCAGATGGGGTTAGATGCTTTAGCTGTTAGTGACGTTAGGGTAAAGGGACAGAAAGAGGACGATGTCGGAGAATACAACGTCTACCTCTCAGGAGTCAAAGCAAGAATATGGAGGCCAATAAGCATAGAAAACAGCTCTTGGATTTCTGTTCCAGTATGTGCTTAGTTATCACAAACTCCTTTTTTAACCAGAAGGACATTCACCGGTATACTTGGTAGGGAAGGGGAACCAGATCGGTTATTAACTATATAATAACAGACCACTAATTCAGGAAGGCAGTCAAGGACACACGTGTTTTCAGGGGGTTATTTGATGATACTGAGAAGAGAAGAGAAGAGAAATTGACAAGGTTCAGGGAAATACTACTAGAAGTAGCTAGATAATGTCTTGGAACAGTAGTGTGTAAAGGCAGGAAGAAGCAGACAGTTTGGTGGAATGACACAGTCAAGGCAGCCTGTAAAAAGAAAAATGAGGCATTTCAAAAATGGCTCCTTACTAGAAACCAGGCAGACAGAGAAAGTTATGTTGAAAAAAGAAACAAAGCCAAACGGATAATTGCAGATACCAAGCAGAAATCATGGGAAGACTTTGGAAACGATAGAAACTCTGGGTCAAGTCGCAGAGGGGAAGAAGGAATTAACAAGTGTTTTGTGGATGCCTTGAGTATATAGAGGGAAAATTTTGAAGAATTGCTCAATGTAGCTGAAACGTTGAATGATGTGTCAGATTTTGAGGTAGAATGGATTGGGAGGAAGTAGAGAGAATGGTCAATAGATTTCAGTGCAGTAAAGCAGCTGGGGTGGATGAAATTAAGCCGGAACTCGCCAAATACAGCGGCATGTCTCAAATGGTTACACAGGATAATTAAGAAAGCGTGGGAATCGGGACAGGTTCCGTCTGACTGGACGAAAGCGTTTATCACGCCAATTTTCTGACATGGAAATAGAAAAAATTGTAACAACCAGTGCTCTTTTTCAGGGGGGACGCGTCCCCCTAAACTTTTTATGTCAGAAAAGTAAAGTTTTTTTTTTCCTCCATTGTTGCAGAATATAAAAGTTTGCCAACGATTTATTTCACAAACGTGAATCGAATTCATTATATTTTGTCATGTTGATAATCGCCTTATAAACAATGCCAGCGCAATCTGTGGTGGGGAATATTATAAATAAATGTATTGGGGAAGGGATACAAACAGTTTTGAAGTATCCAGTTCATAAGACTTTGTACAGACGTGACGTCACACGCTGTTATCGAAGAACACAGGAACTGCTGGCGACTTTCGTTAGCATTCGATACGGTTGTTTGGGAGACACCACTGCTCAAATGATCGTTTGCAATAATTGAATTAACTGCTTTCGATAATTGTATCGAAACAGACCGTTATCGATCATTGAATCTACACAGACTGTTTTGATAACTGAATCGACACAGATCCTTTTCGATAATTGAATTCACATTTACCGTTTTCGATTATTGAATCGATACACGGGGCAGCGTGAGCGTACTTTCTACTTTGTTCTTCATTTACTGTTCCGTTCTTCTTTGTTGTGTAAGTGATTGTGCCGTGAGTCCTGCCTTGTTAGTAAGTTATAGTATAGGTTAAGATGAGCAGAAAGATAACAAACTATTTTGCCGTGTTCCTTCATCGAAAAAGCAAAAACTTGTTAATAATCCATGTGCGAGTGAAAAGTCAGAAATTTCGACGTTCTCGGTGGATGGGTAAGAGTGTAAGTGAAAATCAAAACGTGTACACTGAACCCACGTGTGCTAATACAGTGAACGAATATGTGTACGACAGCAGGTCAAATGATCGTCCAGAATGTTGGTATTTGATTAAGAAACTACATTCCGTGAGAAATATGATTGGTCAATCATGTCAAATAAATAACTTGGTTGAAAAGTTTGCAAAGATGTAGGAAATTTGGGCGTCGAAAGAAACAAACAAGGCAAGAATATCGCACAACCTTGGGCCATCGTATCTGTGTCCCATTGAGGTGAGTCAAGAAAAGAAGGGATGGATTCTTTGCGGAAAAAAAAAAATATTGAAACATAAAGAGAGCTCCGCTCATTAAGCTGCTACAGAAATAGTGCTTTGTGCTAAAGAGAACACTTTGGAAAATGCTTGCACTTGGGTGTTTCAAAATGAACTAGAAGTTGCAACAAGCTGCCTGACATGAGAGAGCCCATAAATATTTTCATTGATGTGGTCAAGCTGAATAATGTTACTGCCGAAGGTATTCGTAACACATTGCTCTATTTTTGGAATCTATGGGATTTTCTAATGAGTTCCTCAAAGAACATCTCATTTCAATTGCAACAGATGGAGTAGCAGTGATGTTGGGAAGAAAAAAAGGAGTTGTTACATTAATGAAACAGTATTTCCCACATATTTTGGTTTGGCATTGTGCTAACCATAGACTTGAATTGTCAGTTGCTGGTGTGACAAAAACAGAATTCCCATCACATATGAGTCAATTCAAGTCTTTCCTGGACAAGTTATATTCAGTGTACCACCAGTTACCGAAGAACGCTCGAGAGTTAAAGCAGCATGCAGAGATACTTGAAACGGAAATTTTGAAAATAGGGAGAATCTGGGGTACCAGGTGGGTAGCATAGAGCTTTAGAAGTGTGTCAGCAGTATGGAAAAACTTTCAAGCTTTGGTTGCTGACTTTACAGCTGCAAAAGACGATCAAAGCAGGGAGTCAACTGACAGAGGTATGTACGAACGTTTACTGAAGTGCATCATGAAAGTTGATTTCATTCTCGACTTAGCTCTAATGTGAGATGTCTTTCAAGAATTATCAGAACTAAGTCTTGATCTACAGTTACGAGATATCACACTGTATTCGGCCCAGCGGAAGATCAAAAATCAGATATGTTGTTCGAAGAAAGGAAACTGAGCATTGGTCCTCATTGTGAAGCTCTCAAGGCAGTAGAAGAGCTGTACTTCGGAGGAAGTGCACTTGAAAGGAGAGCAAAAAGCAGACCGCTTGAGCCCAGAAGATTTTATGATTGCCTGAAGCAGCAAATGGAGAATCGTCTTCTGCAGACGGAGGAATGTCTGAATGTGGAGAAGTGTTGGACTCATAGACTTGGCCTGAAAACCCTGCAATAACATAGGGCGAATAAAATGTTAAAACCTTATGTTGTCCTTTTGGTCGTCCAGAGATAGTGACGCTTAGAGGATTTAGAGATTATTTGATGGAGAAGAAAATGCCAGCATCGCTCCTTCCTCTTCTCAATGCAATGAAATGTTTTCCCATTTCTACTAGTGAATGTGAACGTGGGTTATCGCAAATGAACCTCATTGTCACACCTACAAGAGCTTCACTCAATCTCTCTACTGTTAGCTATCTGATGTTTGTCAAACTGGGCGGCGGCGGACTATCCGTGAGCGCTGGGGCGCCGTGCTGCGGCTCGCGCGGCCGTTCGCCGTTGGGGGTTCGAGTCCCCCCTCCGGAATGGGTGTTTGTGTTATCCTTAGGTTAGTTTACCTTAGTTAAAGTAGTTTGTAAGCTATGGACTAATAACGCAGCAGTTGAGTGCGATAGATTTACAAGCATTTGAACATTTTTTGTTAAATTAGATGGGCCTCCACTGCAGGTGTTTCTACCCGTGGGCTATGTACGCTCTTGGTATGTAAACAACTTTGTAGGAAATGTTTGTTACCAATAAAAAATTTCAATACAGTATTACTTTAAAGTTCTGAGTACCTAATTATTTCACTTTAAAAAAATCCCCTACCATTAATGTAAGGTACATTGTAGTTTATTAGTAAAATCTTCAGCTTTATTAAGAGTTGATTCAGTTGAATCACAGGACTCCACCCATCTTCTTCACCATCTCGGGAGCCAAACAAGGCTACAAAAGATTCTTGTAGTGTAGTTTTTATTGTTGTTGATAGGTGTGGATGGTTTTTGTTGTATTGTGTCTTTTAGTGTTGTTATATAGATCAAAATATGTGTTCGGTAATACTTCCCTGTATTGTTTTGTATGTCGAGGGATTCATTGGAATCACCTGTTTCAGTTGGCGTGTATTATAGGTCAACGAAACTGTACGATGCTATTTTTTTTTTTAATTCAGGGGCTGATGGGAACTGCATGTTTGTTTCTATACCACATTATCTGCTACATTTGAGCTGTAGTAACGTCAACTGAAGAGTACGATACCATTTTTTGAGTGGGGTATCCCATGATTCAGTTATGAGTAATTTTTGCTGCATTATATCTAATATCTGGAGTACCCCCAAACCTTTTTTTAGAAAAAGAGCACTGGTAACAACTATCGAGGTATCTCTTTAATTAGCTCAAATGTTCAAATATTTGTAAATCTATCGGACCAAACTGCGTGGTCATCAGTCCGTAGCTTACAAACTACTTAAACTAAGGTAAACTAACCTAAGGACAACAGACACACATATGCCCCAGGGACGACTCGAACCTCCGACGGCGAGCAATCGCACGCTCCACAACGAGGCGCTTAGACCGCTTGGCTACTCCACTGCGGCCTTTAATTAGCGTTGTAGGCAAAATATTCTTAGGTATTGTTGAAAGGAGAGTGCAAGTATTAGTTGAGGACAAGTTAGATGAAAATAAGTTGGGTTTAGGCCTCTAAGAGGCTGTCAGGACCAGATATTTAGCTAATGGCAGATAATGAAGAAGTTTCAGGAGTAAGACAAGGCTGTAACCTGTCACCACTGTTGTTCATACTATTCATGGGTAATATGTTGAAAACAGTAGACTGGCAGGGCGGGATTAAAACAGGAGAAAACAAAATAAGCAGTCTCGCATATGCGGATGACTTAGTTGTACTGGTCGATTCGATTGAAAGGTTGCAAACCAATATTTCAGAGCTCGATCAGAGGTGTAAGGTTATGATATGAAAATCAGCATCTCCAAAACAAAAGTAACGTCTGTGCGAAAGAGATTTATACAGACTGAGTGCCAAATTGGATGAACAAAGTTACAAAAGGTAGTTAGTTTCAAGTACGTGGGATGTATTTTCTCACAGGAAGGCAATATAGAGAAAGAACTGGAATCGAGGTGTATCAAAGCTAAGGCAGTGAGTGCTCAGCTAAGATCTACTCTCTTCTGCAAGAAGGAAGTAAGTACCAAGACTAAGTTAACAGTGCACCGCTCTATCTTTCGAGCAACTTGAAAGTTGACCACTGCTGATGTAATGTGATATTTAGCTATTTTAGCTGAGTATCTTCACTGTCACTGTCTGCTAACTAGAATACATTGATCTTAGTCTCGGTAAATAATCAAAAATGCACTGCTTAAATAGTGTAATCAAACCTGCCATCAATTAATTTAATGAAAAACTCACAGTTATAAAATTAGTAAATAGAGTCTTGGCGAGAGGAGCCAAACCAAGATCAACATTAATTTAATGAAATGATTCTAGTAGTAGAAAACATAGGATTACTTTTGAAAATTATAGTTCTGGGTGTACAATTCAGTTAAAAGATTCCTGTAAACTACTTGATGTGCGGCTTAAACTTGTTCCCTGGCCCAAATTGAGAACTAGTTTGACCTTAAATTACTCTCACAGCCGCAAGTTAGAAAAGCAGTGGTCATATGAATTGTAGGTCACAGAAATTACACTTACTATGAAACGAGCCACTACAAATAAATTACTTTATGAAAGTGGCGGACTAAACAAGAGGCGCAACGGAAATATTAACAATAATCAGCATCTGAATCTGTTATCAGCACATGTGAAACAATATTTATAATGAAAGGGGGAGGTATTCTCAAACTACTGTATTAAAATATGATAAGATTTTACTGAACAAAATGCTTTTATTCAGTGTAAGCACAAGCACGTGGGGGGAACCAATTTAGATACACAATAAAAATGGATCTCATTGAAATAGCTCACAAACACTATCATATCTTATGCTAAAAATGCCCATAATAGAAATTTAAATTTATCTACACTGAATTGAATTTTAGTTGGGGGAGGATTTACAAATAATAAGCATTCATCCACACACACACACGCAATGCAAGCGAAACTTACTAAAATCAGCATGCTGAACCAGGCAGAAACGGCCGTCGATCTCGTAGGGGAAGTTTCAGCGAGCCAAGACGAAGGACACAACACAATAAAAATAACTTTCGTACGTGGCTGGTTCTATTCTTTCTTAACTGGAGATGGCGCGTATAGCAACAAAATCTGTTTGCATTTGAAGCTAAACCAAGCGCTGGCAAACTGAGGCGCGCACCACGTGGTTCCGAAATCCAGTAAAATGAAGGAAACCAGTTACTAAAATATTACGAAAATTAACTATAGCATCCAACCCATAGAAATGCGTGGAATGTTACAAGGAAGCGGAAGAAACACTGTTCCACACGATAGGAGAACTTTCGAGAGACGGATGAGGTCCGCTCTCAGAAATCAGCAAAGTTTAATAAACTCAGATTCGCGGTAAAACAAATACAAAATACGACATGCAACGCATCGAAATACGTAGAATGTTGTAAGGAAACGAAAGAAACCCAGATATACACGACAGCAAGAACTTTACAGAGAAGGATGAACTCCTATCTCAAAAATCATCAAAGTTTAATCAATTTGGAGTCGCAGAAATACAAACATGAAATACGGCATGCAACTTATAGAAATGGGCAACATTTCATGAGCAAGCAAATGAGAAAGGTGGTACAGGGCTAGTAAATAATTTACAAACCGCGGTTGGGAACAGAGTAGAAGTTCAAGAATAAAATAACAATTTACAACAGGCGGAAGAGGGAAGATCGCGCAGTACTACCAGAAAATTGAAAGATACATGCAGTTATTCTAGCCTGAAGGGCATAGAACAAATACGGGTTCCGCTGAAGGCTTTGTTCTGAGAACACACCACGTGGAGTACATGTGACTCGCGGACAGAGAAAACGAACAGTAAAATTGCACACGAGTTATAATAAGCAAAAATCCTGCTTAGTAATCGCGCATCTTTTGATGCATGCTCGGAGAAACTTACTCCGAGAGTGAATGCAAGTTCTAAAACCTAAGTTGAACTGAACAATGAATTGCTGCCATCTCCAGGCTGAAAGAGCAGAGCTAACTCACCATTCGAAAGGACAGCCACTGAACGAGTGAGCCTTTGGCGGGCAATGTGAGCCTCCGTTCGGAAATCGGTGGTGGGGGAAATGCAGAGATTCACACAAGGGCGCGTATAGGCTCACACCAGCCTCTTGCCAACCTAACTTGCAATGAAAGGGTGTGGAAACCTCTTTTGAGAGCATAGAAAGAGAGGTTGGTACTAGCCACTTATTGTCGCAGGTCCAGAGAGCATCGCCCAAGGCTAAATTTCTCATACTTCCAGACACACTAGCACGCCAAAAAATTCTCATACTCACACATGCAGAGACAAAACATTTTACACTCTTATAGGCATGGTGGCGAGACGGAGAAGCCGTCCATGTTGCCACATTGATTGACACGCTAATAAATTGATAACATAAATCTAACACAAATGAAGTTAAATACGATTACTCATAATAACATTTAAAAACGAGAACTGAAAGGCTACGTTACTCCTCATGCCTCAGAAAACGAATAGAGTACCGTTAAGCGACTTTAAATAAAATACATGATTAAGCTTTAGGGAAGGCGGCAGACAGCCGTCTTTCAAACTTTGTTGCATGGAAGTTAAAGTTGGGTGTATACAAGTTACGTTATTCATAAGGTAGAGGTTACAGATATGAAAGTAGCAAGAATGATTGCAGGTACTAATCGATGGGAACAATTGCGGGAGGGTGTTCATAATGAGGAAATCAAAGAATAACTGGGAATGAACACCATAGATGAAGCAGTTAGAGCGGACAGGCTGAGATGGTGGGGTCATGTTACACTCATAGTAGAAGCAAAGTTACCTAAGAGACTCATGGGCTCGGCGGTGGAGGGTAAGAGGAGTCGAGGTAGACCAAGAAGGAAGTAGCTACTTAGATCCAATGTTAGCATTGAATAGGGGATCATGGAGGAATTTTATTAGAGGCACTGTGCTCCAGACTGAACGCTGAAAGGCATAATCAGTCTAATGATGATGATGATGATGACTTTCCATTCTCAAAACAAGTATCTACTACATTAAAATATGTACATCTTATGTATCAATTTTATCCTTATATCACATATATTTACATGTGGATTAATCTAGACATTCAATTCTATCAGCAACCCAGACATTGTGTTCTTCCTATAACTGAGACCTAAGCAGTCATATTGCACTTAATACGGCTTAGACTTTATTTAGATACATATCACAGCTCAGTCATCAGATCAGCTTCTACATAGACATTGAGTCATTCCTATACATAGACCTTAGCAATTATAGATAGCTTATATGAACCTAGATATTGGGTTACAATGCACCTAGACCTTGTATGATACCTGCGTCAATCTCAACATTTCCAATACATTTGCAACCTAGACATTTAGTAAGCTTCATAACTTACACATTGGTAATTCCAAATAGATAAACCTTTATTATAAGAACAATGGTCTTTATTATAAATGTATATGCTTAATCTGTGATGACTCAATCTAATTTTATTGATGGACACAAATGTTAGCTCATTTAAATGCAAGATTTACATATTTTTTTATAAAAAAATTTAAAAAATTATCATTTTAGGGAGTGTGTCGTCTCCCATCCAATACCCTTCTGTTCTTGCTAGCAGGCCATCAGCACTGCAACTTGTATTGGTATGCACCATGCATCTTATTACACCCTTTCAGCGAATTGTAAACTTTAATTAGTAATTGAACTCCTAAATAAGGTATACCATATGTATTATTACTATTTAAAAAAGTAATTGTAATGTCACCCATACATAGAATATGGGTTATAGGTTTCATTTTAGACTAAAATTATATGACAAGTTGTTTTTATGCAATAACTGACTTCTGTGAAACCAGCTTACAAACAATACCCAGCTATGCGCCAAAATGATGTAAGCTAGAATCTTCAAAGCTGTCAGTATTTTGTATGTTGTCATGTTTTTAACTTGTGTATTTTTATATAGTGAGTAAGTGCAGTGTTGCACTTGTTACTTTGTCCCCAATTTTTAACAAGGTAGGTTAAGTGCCTCTTATCGCAAATGTATGTTATTTTTTATGTTTTACGTTATTTATTGCATGTCTTTTATATTTTTGACAGATGACCAGCTTGTAATATGTATTTGACCAGATGATGGTGACACAGTTCACCGAAACCGGTCGTCAATGAATAAATTATTAATGTGCAATCTTGGCATTTCATTTTGAAAACTATAGAACTATCAGATCACCTACAAACCCGACTATGTCAGGTAATCTTAACAAAGTTTATTGGTTGCGTCAGGTGTTTTCATCATATGGTGGAAAACTCCAATCTACAAGATGGATGTACATTGAGCAGTCATTCCATGGGTTCAGCTGGTGTACAGCTCTGAGCGGCATCGCATCTCCTGCATCGCGCGCGCGCCTGAAAATAATGTGGATAAAGCACTTGTTGCCTGAGTGCAGTGTACATAATATTGAGGGAAAAGAGTGTCACTTCCAGCGATAAAGGAAAGGAGTGTAATTAGTAAAAAGGGTAAAAAGGGTCCAGTGACTGGTGGATTAAATGTTAGGTAGATGGAACAGTGGTGGCGTGATATGCACTTGCTTGACAGCAATGAGCGGAACAAGCTATGTTGTATTTCACAGTGGGTTATGTATGTGTGTGGAAATAAACGATTATAGAAATATATATTCCTCTCTTTCTATATATATATATATATATATATATATATATATATATATATATATATATAATCACCTGTAGATACATGGAAGCCAGTAGTAACAAAAATGGGTGAGTGGAGTAAACAACCAGGTTCCGTAATAACAATTGGTCCTGTAGCGGTATTGGTAATCAAGTGAAAAAAGAAGAAGAAATGGATCCCTGCTCCCCGACAACATATGAGCACTAATTGTTGGGCCATCCCATCGGACTGTGGAAAAACGAAACTTGTTCTGTCTCTGTTAACACACCCTGAGGGACTTCGCTTTGAACGTGTGTATATATTTTCGAAAACACTCTTTCCGCCAAAATAGCAGGTGTTGCAAGAAATTCTACACAATATTAAAGGTGTTAGCCACCAGACCTTTAGTGAAACCAATAACATACCACCGCCTGAGAAGGTAAAACGAAACAGTGTATTTATATTCCATGACGTTGCTGTGAAAAATCAGGATCAGATTCACAATTTTTTTTTTTGCTTTGGTCGTCACATGAGTCAGTCATAGTCAAGGATTCCAAATCAGCTAATAATAGGTAATGCCAATCTTATTGTTGCTTTCAGACAGGATAACACTAAACCAAATTTACCTGGAACATGTTGGATCTGACATGAGATTTAATGGAATCATGGATTGACAAAAGGAGGAAACTGAACAACGGTCGATATATGCGCAACTTCCAAGAAATTATACATCTTAAAACGTAATTGTGTCAGTATGCAACGGATAGATTTGCTCGTATGACATGTAGTCATTGCAAGGAAAGATCCAATGCAATTAGAGCACAAATATCTGTATTAAATACTCGTATCTGAGCTCTTGAATCACAGGAAGTAGACACCCGTATTACGGACCGGGATCTAGGGGGGAGGGGGGGGGATCAGAGGGAACGCCAAAAAAGTCGATAAACTGAAGAAGTGAGGGCACTATATCGAACACAAGCGAAAAAATTATCGAAGCTTGCAAAGCTATTAGGCGGAAAGTATGACTGCTCAAATTAGATCAATCGCAGCGAGAAGAAATAGAGGAAATATATGGAGTTCGTAAAGAAAACCCATACAAACTGGGGTAAATTACCTATTCGTTTAACGCGAGATAAAATATAGGGCGGAACAGAGACACACCAATGCACGTCTGGTTTATTGGACTTAATATTTCTAAAGACATCGATACCACAGAAATTCAACCCAAAGGATCTGCAAACACGTGCCGAAATGTTACGAATAACAAATGTACTCAGGAAGAACAAGACAAAAAAAGGGACGTATAAAAGCGGAAGGCAGTTACAAGTACACGAATATTATTAAACCAGCTTTATCTGGTAAATTCGACTATGGTAAAGGTATTGACATTCAGAACAAAAAACTGAACAATTTGCCCCTGCAGTCTATATATTTCGACGATCCAAACGAAATAATACAACGTCTACGACTGGTTATGGCTTCATCTGCAGTATATAATAATGCCCGCACGAATAAAATCATATCAATAATTTCAGAACTATGAGAAAGATATATCATTGAGTAACATCAATGGAAACAGTTGTTCAGGAACTACACTACTGGCCATTAAAATTGCTACACCAAGAAGAAATGCAGATGATAAACGGGTATTCATTGGACAAATATACTAGAACTGACATGAGATTACATTTTCGCGTGATTTGGGTGCATAGATCCTGAGAAATAAGTACCCAGAACAACCACTTCTGGCCGTAATAACGGCCTTGATACGCCTGGGCATTCAGTCAAAGAGAGCTTGGATGGCGTGTACAGGAGAGATGCCCATGCAGCTTCAACACGATACCACAGTTCATCATGAGCAGTAACTGGCGTATTGTCACGAGCCATTTGCTCGGCCACCGTTCACCAGACGTTTTCAATTGGTGAGAGATCTGGAGAATGTGCTGACCAGGGCAGCAGTCGAACATTTTCCGCATCCAGAAAGGCCCGTACAGAACCTGCAACATGCGGTCGTGCATTATCCTGCTGAAATGTAGGGTTTCACAGGGATCGAATAAAGCGTAGAGCCACAGGTCGTAACACATCTGAAATATAACGGCCACTGTTCAAAGTGCCGTAGATGTGAACAAGAGGTGACCGAGATGTGTAACCAATTAACCAATGGCACCCCATACCATCACGCCGGGTTATACGCCAGTATGGCGATGACGAATACACGTTTCCAATCTGCGGTCAGCGCGATGTCGCCAGATACGTATGTGACCATCATGATGCTGTAAACAGAACCTGGAATCATGAAGTTTTCCCATTTCTGTACCCAGGTTCGTCGTTGCGTACACCATCGCAGACGCTCATGTCTGTGATGCAGCGTCGATGGTAACCGCAGCCATGGTCTCCGAGCTGATAGTCCATGCTGTTGCAAACGTCGTCGAACTGTTCGTACAGATGGTTGTTGTGTTGCAAAAGTCCCCATCTGTTGACTCAGGGATCGAGAAGTGGCTGCACGATCCGTTATAGCCATGCGGATAGGATGCCTGTCATCTCGACTGGTAGTAATACGAGGCCATTGGGATCCAGCACGACGTTTCGTATTGCCCTCCTGAATCGACCGATTCCATATTCTGCTAACAGTCATTGGATCGCGACCAAGGCGAGCAACAATGTCGCGATACGATAAACCGCAATCGCGATAGGCTACAATCCGACCTTTATCAAAGTCGAAAACGTGATGGTACGCACTTCTCCTCATTACACGAGGCATCACAACAACGTTTCACCAGGCAACACCGGTCAACTGCTGTTTGTGTATGAGAAATCGGTTGAAAACGTTCCTCATGTCAGCACGTCGTAGTAGTCACCACCGGCGCCAACCTTGTGTGAATGCTCTGAAAAGCTAATCATTTCCATATCATAGAATCCTCTTCCTGTCGGTTAAATTTCGCGTCTTTAGCACGTCATCTTCGTGGTGTAGCAATTTTAATGGCCAGGAGTGTGCATAAGCCAGTACGCAGAACTTTTCCATGAAGGCTTGTTATAGTCGTGGCCTTAGACGACTTATGGCAGGCATTCTCGTAGATATCAGAAAGTAATCACGTGTCAATAAGGAATCAGGTACATTCTAATATTATGGAAACTGTTGTGTCGCACAAGTATGAAGTGCGCGCCACGTACTTTCGCCGCGCGCCGCCATGCACGCACGGCGCGGCGTTCTTACGACGTCAGCCACGAGCGCCCTCTGCTGCAACTCCGCTCGTGGCCACGACTGCTGCATCGGCCACTTGGGAATCAGATAGGCACCAGTTAAGACTTGGCTATCGGATAGGCACTAGGAATCATCAGTAGGCAGGCCTCGATCTAAACTATGTATCAACATTCTACTAGTCTGCTGCTCTCGAAGATAAGTATTGTACTATCTATGAAATATATATCTCGTTCTAATTTACTCTAGTGTTTCTAATTTCTGCTGTCTCACTGGCTGGTCACCTCCGTACCTGCACACGCGTGAATCCTATTTCCCTGTGTCGGTCTCTCTCTACTCGGCCACCGACACCCACGACAACCGGCGGAAACGAGACACAAAAGTGGCGACGAGGCTGGGATACAAAAGAAACATATTCCAAATTTGCCTGGGGGCTTACCAGTGTAGGAAAAGACAACGAAGGTTGTTGCACGTGTATTTCAGCAACTACTAGAAACAGTTACAAACCGGTCTCCAGACAATCGACAAGCCGATCGGGGTGCTGAATTTTACAATGCACATTTCGCGGTAATAATGAAGCGATAAAGGATTGATCATCATTCAACATTCTCCCAGATGAAAGCTAGTATTGTGGAGCGATTGAAAAGGACTATTAATAAAGTATGTGGGTTGAATTTAAACTCCGTGGGTATACTCGTGGACTGATATTCTATCGTACTATAAAAATGCGTCCCATCGATGTCAGACAGGACAGTCTTCTCCGTTTACAATCACATAAACATGACTGATCAACGCAAACAGAAATTCATAAAAGGCGATGATGTACGAATTTCGAATTATAAGACTGTGTTTGAGAAAGAGTATATTTCGAACTCGTCGAGGGAGATATTTACAGTTTCCAATGTTCAGCGAAAGAATCCTAGAACGTACACATTAAAAAGCAGTGATGAACAAGACATTGGCGGGGGGCTTTCTATACGGAAGAACTACAGAAAACTTCTGGGCCGAGAGTGTTTCTCGTAGAGAAAATTTTAAAATGCCAAGGTAACCGTGATTTTGTGCAATGGTACGGTTTTTCATTGAAGTCCAATAGCTGGGGTAGCGCAGATAAACATATATAAGAGCATGCAGGTCTCAAGTAAGGCTGTAGATTACTCTATGTGTTCGGAAACACGTCACATAAAAATAATCATGGCGCTCCTTGTTGACAAGACAATTTGTGGAAAATTAACCACAGAGCCGGGATATCCTTCAAACGCGCTACGAAGGGCATTCTAAGCAATAAGAAGAAAGCAAGAACGTAAGGAAACATCGTAATCGTTCAGTAGTAACTGCTACTAAAAGAGTTATGCAAAGAGAAAGGAGGGGGGAGGGAAACAGTGTAACGGCTTCCAGAATTTTGAAAATACCCAAGGTTTCTGGAGGTATACTCCCGCTGCATCATTGGCAGGAGGCGCAGCGGCTATAACGTAAGCCGTGAAACGCGCAAACAATGCAGACAGACAGTTTCACGAGACAATATGACAATGGAGGTTACCGCTATTGGAAAGGGAATGCATTTGAGACATAACAATGGAGTTGGATTAATCATAGAGCAGGGAAAAAAACATTAGCAATATTGCCAGACCTACGACGAATAGAGATATACTTAAACTAGTTAGGAAATTGAAAATTCCGAATTTCCGCTGTGTGTTGATGAGAGATACGTTAACCGGTAAAATGTGGTCAGGCAGAGTGTGTGGAATCGTTAATCTGGACGAATCGAGAGGTCATGGTACGTATTGGGCAGCCTATGTGGAGAGAGAGAGAGAGAGAGAGAGAGAGAGAGAGAGAGAAAGAAAGAAAAAGAAAAAGATTGCACTTACGTGTTTTACGGCCCACTTTAGATTTGTAGTTTTATTATTTTTTGCAAACCTTTCGGACAAAAATAATGTAAATAATAAAAAATTATATTACGACTCTATTATAATATCTATGCACCCCACACGCAATATTCTTTCTGGCCGTATTTTACACACAGCCAAATTTATATGATATTTGAGTTTAGCTTTGACAAACACACTCTTTTTTAACTTTTACCTCTTTAAACTATCATTTTAATATCTCTCCCACATTTTAATCATATTTTTCCGTTAAAATATTATCACCTGTCCTATCTTGGTAGTTTGTTCAAAGTTTATTTTCTTTGCCAGTATTGGTTTCGAATGACTACAGGCTGGAACTAACATAGCGTACATTTGGTGTTCGGACGAGTAACTATAGCCTGGATGGAACACACCGTACATTTAGCGTAGATGCAGTGATTCTAATTAATGACTTTCAATATATTCCACAAATAGTGAACAAACGCTTAGGAAAAAAAATTAATTTGTTGTAATGTTTACACTTCCCTTCTGTTTGATTAAGGAATTACACTTTCCACAGAAAATGGGATTTCCCTTATATACGAAGCTACCTCGATCAGCACTGTGGCCGGCCGCGGCGGCCGTGGGGACTGCGGCGCGTCAGTCACGGTCTGCACGGCCACTACGGTCGGGGGTTCGAATCCCCCCTCGGGCATGGATATTTTTGCCGTTCTGAGTGTTAGTTAGTTCATAAGTAGTTTGTAAGTTTAGGGACTGATGGCCCCGTAGTTAAGTCCCATGAGCTATACAAACATTTGAACAGTTTTCAGCACTGTGTGCAGTATGTTCATTATTACAATATCCTCCCAGTTTACGTGCATATGCTTCAGAAGACCATTGTTCAATTGGTTGTTACGTATTTTGCTGCATGTTTACGAAATAGAACAAACACGCATTTTAGAGGGAGCATAATTGAAGAACATAGCTCTATTTAATTAATAAGAGTGTCTGAAACCCTTTTAGGAAAAAAAATTGGTAGTGGCGGGTTTCGAACCACTGACCCTTAGTACCACAGTCCAACGCATTGCCCACTCCGCTTTTATATAGGGGAATTTTTTTTTTACTCGGATACCAATGAGAAGTTCCGTTCATTAATCTCATACTATTGATGGCAGTTGTTAGCTGATGCTAATATGGCATTTTTAGACGTTAGATTATCATTTATTGTACGAAAAACTATGTGTTTTTGTTAATTCTTCAATGCACCATTGTTTTGAAATGATAACATGTAACTTACAATAAGAAAATAATCAAGTACGCAACGCAAGATGGCGTATGCCAGAGACATTTCTGGGAGAGAAATGTCACGTGACATCTCCGAACGGCTGGTTTTCGTTAATTCGGTGGAGGGTGTCAAATCTCGGTTACTTTCGCAAATATCTCTCAAACGATACGAAATATGAAAAAAAAGCATAAGGGAGCTAAGTTCTAGATAATTTTCTCCTCTACAAATTCGATTATTCAATTTTCGCGTCATATGAACGGTTTATTTGCAATTAAAATTATATTACAAACGGCTTTTTTTTTTTTTTTTTTTTTTTTTTTTTTTTTTTTTTTTTTTTTTTTTTTGGCGTTACTTACGTATTTCATGTCCGAAATATTTGAAAAAACGAGGTTCCGGTCTCTGGTAGCCAACAATTGTCTATAAAATTTGGTGCCGATCGGTTGAACGGTTCGACCTAAAAAGTGGGACCACGTTACAAAAAAGGTTCAAATGTTTGTACAGCTTATGGGACTTAACTACGTGGTCATCAGTCCTTAAACTTACAAACTACTTATGAACTAGCTAACACTAAGGACGGCACAAATATCCATGCCCGAGGGGGGATTCGAACCCCCGACCGTAGTGGCCGTGCAGACCGTGACTGGAGCGCCTCAGTCCCCTCGGCCACCGCGGCAGGATTACTGATTGCAGCAGACAGACTAAGCTGCTGACGTCCTTATATTAGGGCTGCATATTACGACTTCATTATGTATTTATGTCAGAACAATGCGTCTGTAAAGCAACTAGAGCAGTGTATAAATGCCTGTATTCACCCAACATCAAAATATGCAAAAGAAAACCCAAGAAGCATGCAATCTGTGGAAGCTGAATTTACTGAAGGAATGCCAATGTTTGTAATTGCGCCTATAGGGTTGAATACAGTTAAGAAGCCTACAGAAATAAATTATTTGGTCAATACTGTAAATAAAAAACTGGATGTATAGATTTAATAAAGAAATCATTATGAAAAAAACGTGTTTCTGCATCTACCCTATATACACACATATCGACAATAATGAAAATAATAATAGGAAAGGAGTAGGTAGTGAAAACGAAATGACAACAGGGACACAATCATTTAAGATAACTCACATTTTTTTTATTAACAAAAAAAATGTTCAAATGTTTGTTAAGCTTATGGGACTTAACTACGGGGTCATCAGTCCCTAAACTTACAAACTACTTATGAACTACTTACGAACTAGGACGGCACAAATATCCATGCCCTAGGGGGGATTCGAACCCCCGACCGTAGTGGCCGTGCTGACCGTAACTGGAGCGCCTCAGCCACCTCGGCCACCGCGGCCGGCTATTAACAAAACATTCGAACATCAGTTTGTATGCATAAGCAATATATACACTTTTTTAGATTAGGAGCACTTTAATGTATACATAATATCAAGAGGTTATTTTTATTTTTATTTTATTTATTTATTTATTTTTGCTTTACATGTAAGTACCATCACAAACATTCTTTTCACTACATTTCGTACTATGATTGGAGTGCACAAACATTAAAAACAATAAGAAAGACACTAACAGATAATTGATTTAAAATAATTATTAACAAAATAACATATTATTCAGCATTCTCTTAGTATCATACAACACATACTTTATTTGTTTATATATGAGACTACTGGAATATTTACAAAAAAAAACATATTGCTATTCCATTAGTATATACGAGTATTGCCCTACTAAGCATAGAGGGAGGTCTTGCAGCACACAGTCAGAAGCAGAAAAGAGGGTTCATATACTCAGTCTTTATTCAGGTAGTGTGAGAAAGGGCGGGTTGCAATGCCATCCTGACAGATAAAGCGTTTATCATCATGATGTGAGAGTTCGACCTCTAGTTGTTGCGTAGTATGCACCTCATGGCCTCGCGAACGAAAAACTACCTGACGCACCATGTGGGGAGCGCCATAATTAAACAGGCACTCCTTGTAGTCTTCGATCATGAGGACCCATGAGGCTGCACGATGGACACCTTAGCTCGTCTTTGGGTGGCGCCTGTATCTGTACAGTATGCGTACATTTTCGACCTGAGCCCCACAAACTCCATCTGCAACCCATTCGCCTTGTCTTTGAAACACGTCCACATAAAGTGTTCCATGAAGAAATGTTGACGAGCTTCAGACTTTTTTTTTTTTTTAGTGTAACATGAAACGCCACTCGCAATATGCGAGATACCAGGCGTTATATATTGATTTAGTTTTATCTGTATGTAAAATTCTGTCTATGTTGTACATGAGGCCCCAAATATGTATTAGTGTGTATTGGCCCTGGTTTGCACAGAATGAATGAAACTTTGTATGTAAGAAAGTTTAGGAAGTGCTAGGCGTGCCTCATCTGTTTTATGTCGTCGTTGCTTTCAAATTCTGGGCATTGAATGTCTCTGGGCGAGAAGTAGGTTTGCCAACTGCTGAGCAGAACCCAGTCTTAGCAAAGGTTCCTAATGTAGCTTGCTCCTAACCTCCTTGGCTGGGGGTTGGTCAGGTTACCTGCCTGATGAACGTGACGCTCTCTGGGCTCCCCTCCACTACCTCTCTCTGGTAACGGCTATTCATTCGCTTCTTGGTTCCTGGTAGGGTAAGTACCTGGTTTGGTTCTGCTGTGGCCTCGTGGCTCGACTTAGTTCAGGCTCCATAGTCGTACTTATGCCATTTCGCGAGTTTAATTCCGAGAGTAGCAGCTACGCTATGTGTAGTAGTGAGATTTTGCTTAATTTCCTACAGGATTGCTAATTTTATGTCGAAATTTGCTGGAATCTGATTCCGAGGCTCTGATGGTGTTTCCTTAGCATAGTTCTTGCACTTTATAACTTTTCAATCACTTCTTCGCCTGTTTAAATATGTTCAGTGTCTTCGCGTTCTTGTCGTAGTTGAATTGTTATATTTTCGAGGACTCGCGGTGCCTATACTGTTCGTACTTTGTCGACAGAACACGTGGACGATATCAGACTAAGCCTTCAGCTTTCCCATCATTCAGTGCACATAAGTGGTTAATAATTGTATGGCTAATTTGCTAAGGTGTTTCCTAGTGACTGTAGCGTGATAATTTTCCCCGAAAATTTTCCATTCTAACTTGTAATCTGTGTTCTAGTCGGCCCACGTGTGCGACGATTAGCGTGTTCCCTGTCGTGGTTATTTCCATTAAATATATCTTTTTCCTCTGTGTAGAAAGAACCGTTGCACGACGTCTATCCTGTTTTTAATTTTCATGAAATAGAATTATTTCACTTCTCTGAATTTTTGTGACCGAACTCTGTATTGTGCTGTAGCAATCTGTAACCTTGCTTATCTAATAGATATCATTCCTCTGATCAGAAAGAATGGTTACACGATATATTTCGCGATCTTATTCTCTTCGAAACTGATTTTGTTAACTTTTTGCATATTTTGTGTTCCGACTTAGTAGAGTGCTGTATTGATCTAACAACTTTAACCTTCTGTAGTTACTTCTCCCTGTGCTAAACGAACACCAGAGCGACCGTTTTTAGATATTATTTAATGAAATCTTGACTTAATGTAAAGTTAGAAGTTCGAGGGAAACTAACTTCCGTCTGTACACCGCACTTTGTTGTCTTAAACCAAGTGCGTTTGTTTCTGATAGTTTATCATGAGCCTAAGCCACTAGCTTGACACATTATGGAAGCGAGGTACTATTTCATTGTGCGCGAGTGAATCTTCAACCTGCATCCTCCACGTTGCTTGGCTGTCGTCTTGGTGTATTGGTGTCAGGTGCTTGGTAAGTACCTGCATGGCTTGGCTTATGAATCTGTCTGTGAATGTGCTGCAATTCCTCCGTTCCCCCCTATGAAACGTGATCTTAATTAACCTGTACTCAACTTTGCAGGTGGGCAATTTTAGGGCCATGTAATTGTGAATATTTTGAATATTTTGTAAGGTTTTTTTTTTATTGTAATTGTAAAAAAAATGCTCTCCCCCTTGTTGTTCTTGTTTTGAACATTAAATTAATTTGTTAAACTATAATCATTTTGTGCTAATTTAAATTCTCCCCTCATCATTTATTTTGGATTAATGTGGGATAATTTGTTCATGTATCTTGTGTCTATATTTGCGTATCCGTTGCCAATATTTATTTTTGATTTAGATCCATGACTGCGGATCATTATTTAATTGTGTGCAGTTTCCTCTGAAGATTGCAGTAAAGGTAGAACTGTTTGCTTAACTTATAGAATAAGAGTTTTGCTTAAGGGAACTGTATACTTCCGCTGCTCTGTGAATATCGCCGTAATTAGATTTTGTGAGCAAGCAGTCAATTGTTAACTTCACAAACACGGCTAGTTAACAGTCAAAAGAACAGCGGGCGAGTTTCATCTTTCATCAAGCCAATAAGCTTACTGTTTTGAGGTGTTATACCATAAGGATTATCAGCCGCATATCAAGACGTGTCGAATTACTTCATATGGGTCGCAGCCTATCCGTATCCATATAAAGCAATTTGGGATAAGCAAATAAGCAAAGTTTGATTTTGCGAACTCGTAATGGAACCAGTACATATGGAGTTTGGAGAGGTCCAGAACACACATACCGATATAGATATAAAGTAGTTTGGGATAAGCAAATAAGCAAAGTTTGATTTTCGAACTCGTAATGGAACCAGTACATATGGAGTTTGGAGAGGTCCAGAACACACATACCGATATAGATAAGCTTTGTAAACTCCACTAGAACCTTAGCCATTTCCACTGCGACCAGTCTTTATTAAAAATTGTGGAACGCTTGAAATTTGGTATCACAACATAATTTCTGGCACCATAACGTCCACACCATTCATAAACCAAATGAATTTCCCGATGCTTCCTGACATTCTCCATAGTTCTTCCAAAAATAGAGATATTCATTAATTTGTAGAATTCCTTATCAAATTCGCTGGTTGCTTGTGCCGTCTTTCCAGTATTTAAATCGATATAATCCTTCAGCCAGGGTCGTTGCTGGAAGGAGATCCCACGGTGAATTTTTACAAATTCCATCTCCAAGCTGAGACAATACAAGAGGTTTCGGTAACGTATAACATATCTCTGTTTATCCCCCAGCGTTGTCATCAGCTTGGGCACAGAACGTTTTCGTAAGACTTTGTGTTCCGCACATAGTAGTAAGTCACTATGCACATCATGGGATATGTCAAGTCTACCTCTAGGACATATCCCACGCCAGGATCAGCAGCCAAACGCTTAACATCACTCATAAATCTCACGATTTGCGTTTCAGACAGCCATTGGAACCCGCCAGTTGCTAGAGACTGCTACAAGGCATGCCCATATAGATTGTTTACATCGAGGTAGAGGATATAACTTAAATCGTCAGATGGTCGGTACTCTTCCTCACTCATTCGAAGGTTATTTGCCTTGGCATATCTATGCACACACTGGGAAAGTCTCCCATGAATCCCGCGTTCGAAGAACAACAGCATATCAACATCGGTCAACAATGCGAGGCTGATATGCGGAATTTTTCAAATATGTTTGCGAGCAGGCGTACATCAGTATCCATATACAATTTGGCATATTCCCCTAAATCAGAGATGTTAAATCCCTGCCAAACATTAACAGGATGCTCATACTCTGCATTCATTATGGCAGTACCTGTAAGTTTATTAGTGACATGTCGGGCAACATGGGTTCGTGGAGTCTCTCCATTGAGTCCATGTATTCATAAGGAAAGAGTCCCTTCTTCGTTACTAGCTGAAACTTTGAGTCAGCATGGTATGCTACTGGAGTGATATGCATATCTTCGTGACGCATTGTCTCAGCAAGTTTTTGAAGAAGTACCTGCATGAAACGCAATGAGTCTAGAAAGCGAAGTGTTATTCGAGATGCGATTCGCTTGGAGAAAGAGATGTATTGTTCCACATTGTCAGGTATAACACTCAGCCGGCCGCGGTGGCCGAGAGGACTGAGGCGCTCCAGTCACGGTCTGCACGGCCACTACGGTCGGGGGTTCGAATCCCCCCTCGGGCATGGATATTTGTGCCGTCCTTAGTCTTAGGTAGTTCATAAGTAGTTTGTAAGCTTAGGGACTGATGACCCCGTAGTTAAGTCCCGTAAGTTCTACAGAACATTTGAACATTTTATAACACTCACTCTATCTTTCTCCAAGCCGAGATCACCCAAGTGCCCAACAAGAAAGTGAGCATCATATCTAATCAAATTGTAAAAATAGACAGGTATGTGCCGTGGCAGTTGATACTGCAAATTACATGTATTGTGAGCTGCACCGCGGAACCTACCCGTTAGGTGGCAATGGTCCCTACTAGGACTTTCCGCTTCCCGATCAAGTGGCAGTCCACAAATGTGACAGTCAACTGCTTGCTCATATAAGGCATCATTCTCCTTTGAGTTGGTCATGGGAATATTGTTGCTATATAAAACATCAACTTCCCATGCAAGTTTTTCGAGCTCAGAGAGCAACCATCTCGCAGGAGCATCCCCAACGTATGATTCAAATTTATTCAGGCTGGAGTCATATGAGCACACAACCTGATATACTTCCGCAAATGGCACATGTCGTTCAGTGAAGGTGGTGTGAGAGGCAGTGGGATCACCTTCACAATGTGCCACTGGAACTAGTAAACACTCGAAGTCGGCATACACAATAAAGGCACAATGTTCCTGGTGGTGTAAGTTCTTAAACTTCAAGAACTTTTTATCCCCTGAGGGCATTTGCTCAAGGACTAGTTCATGACTCATGCAATCGATAAGAAACTCTCTCTTAGTAAAAGGATTGAGACATCTATGACAAAAATGCATAACAGGTTTCCTTTTACTTATTTGGGTTCTCAGTAGACAGGACATGTTTTTGATCCAAACGTAATGTTGCTTATCTCCCTTTTCAAATAGCAACAAATCTAGATGTTTACGTCGCCGACCACCTTCTTTGGAGAAGTAGAGGGGTCCAACTACTGTATGCTTGTCTTTTTTTTCTGCACAGTGTGCGCTTCACTGTCATCATCTTCTTCTGGCTTGCATTTGTTTTGTCTGGGACTATACACATGCACTGAGTAATCAGGATTTTGCTTCTCAAATTTAGGTATGTCTTGTATTTTGACAGGGAATGTGATGCCTTCAAAATTATAATGCGCGCAGACATTGCTTGTTTTGGATGTGGCTGGATCACAGGCATTTGAAGGATAGTTCCTATCGCAAGCCAGAAGAGACCAAGCAAAACAGAATTCATCCCCCTCAGCAGTATTTTGATTATTTACGCAGGCTTTTTTAACGGCAATATCTTCAAGAAGAGGAATGGAGCTGCCCCCCCTCCCCCGCCCAATTTACTCGATCATAAAGATGTGAGTAGATATCGAGGTGGAGTACACGACTTAATCCCTTACCTGATCCTCATTCCTGCATATCTGCAAACTGGCCGAGCATCACATTCCTGGCAAAAGTGTCAAACCACTCTGCAATTGAACTGCCCCGCGATATTACTCCAGTCTTCCCCCAAATTTTAACTATGGTTTTCTCTTCGACATCACTGGCTTCCTTTGGGGGGTGCGTCAGCTCACAGTAAAGAACTTTGCTTTGCTTTTTATAGAGGGGTACTGTGGGTCATTGACAATTTCGAGGAGCTCCCTTTCCAAAACCGCTTGACATGCATTCAGAAAGGTATCAGGATCCCAATATTCAGCATTTGTATAACAAATGCGGGATTGCTGGATCCTGTCCTCGAAAGCGCCAGCAATTACAGTGTAATTTAATGGTGCTACCTGATTCGCATTACGTGGGTGGGCAGGAGTAGGACTCAGCTGCTAGACCTATCTGGATGCTGAGAGCATGGCCCTGTCTGTGGTGAGTCAGGTGCTGTTCTGACGAGAATGTGTCCAGTGTGACGGCCCTGGCTGCGGCGAGTTGGGTGCTGCCCCAGACCCACAGGCAGGCAGTGTGATTTTCTTGGCAGTGCCTTCAATGACAACGATGCTGGAGGTCGTGGTGTTTCTGCACAGACAAAATGAACGAAATTGATAAGTATAATTGAATAGTTAGTTTTTTATCATTATGCATGATAATCTTCCATTCGCTCAACTAATTACCCAGTGGCAGAAGAAGCGACTTCAACCAGATGTCAATTTCGTCATCATCACCAGCGCCATGCCGTTGCTTTGCATGATGTTGAATAGCTGTATCCAATTCACTCTCCCGCTCACATAGTGTCTGCATCACCGATGGTAGAGGCTGCGGTATATCTGCACAGACAAAAGGAGCGAAATTGGTAAGTATAATTCAATATTTTCGTTTTATTTTTTTATATATAAACATAATAATTTATTCTCCTCTTCCATTCCACGCTTACAATTTCCTACCCCTCAACCATTCATCATTCTGCTGATTGAGCATGTAGTCTTTCATTGCCTCATCCAACTCTTGCTGCACAGCAAGATCATCGTCGAGTGCACCTACAACGAACATAATAATAATAAAGGAGCATTGTATAATAACTGATGGCTTGCCCAAGGAGCTATGAGATGAAAAGGGAGACATTTGGGGTGAGGGATTAAAATTATCCCACAAAGAATCTAAATTCTCCTCACCAACTAAAAGAGAGAGAGAGAGAGAAAAAGAAAGGTACCATTGCAAGTGTGAACATGGGAAAGAAGAATAAAATAACCATGCATATGAAAAAAAAACTTAAACTTTACCTTCACCTCGGATAAATTCCATCTCCTCCTCGTCAATGAGATTTGAGGATGTTTACACATCATCATCATCATCATTAGGAGTGCGTTTGCACCATTTTCCATCGTGCGAGACTGTTGGCGTTTCATACTGCCTCTCCAGCTAACACTCGGCGATGGAATGACCAGGCACAGAGCTGTGTGGCGTATTTGTATCGTGTGACATATATCCCAGTGTTGCAAAAGAGCGTATTATTTTCCCGGAACGCAAACAGACAAATGAAAAACAGCCGACTTAGTACTGCTTTTGTCATTTCCATCAAAGAACGTGTTTGTGAAAGCATAGCGAAGCAAGCAGGGGGTGGGAAACACTGACGCTCAACTTTCTCAGCCACAGCATTCACTCAAAGCTCAGCGGTGACATCATAAAATCCGAGTACGCTGGGTGTGCATGCAGTGTCAGAGCGCGCCGACTGTTTTCCCGAGAATTCAAAGCACAGCAATGACATCGCAAATTCTAGTAACGTAGTGTCATCGCAGCTTCGCGGCTCTGGCATTGAAACGAAATGTGCTCTCTCATCGCGAAAAGTTAGATTCGCTCTGACTGCCCATAACACAATTTACATTGTGGGTACTGGGATGCAACATAGAAATTCTCGTGATGGAGTGATATAGAGACAGACCGCCGCTGATCGCATTCGTTTTGAATATCGAATAGCTCAATTAGCGAAAATTATCGAACCGGTTCTCAATAATTACAAGCAATCCAACACTGAACACCACACTGTAAGGGACCAATAATTATTTAAAAAACACGTGCATTTTGTGTGTAAACATTTTTGCTCGCCATTTGCTCAGTGCCGTCATTTAAGGTGAGAGACAGATGTTCTTCCACTTAGGTTATTTTCTTAGGATCAGGGTTGCAGGTGTTTGGAATGATATCACTGACTGCCACCTGCAGTCTTCTTCAATTTCTGCTGTAGACGTCTGCAAAACTGCGGAGGTGTTAGTGTCACCGTTGGTGAATGTGATGGGGTAGTGGCTCTAGAACACGTGGCTGTTAGCTGACAGCACGACACCCAGCTGCTCTGAAAGAGAAGTGGCCAGTCAGCGATACCGCGGAGGTAATAGCGTCACCGTCAGTGAATGCGCTGTAGTAGTAGCTCTAGTACACGTGGCTGTTAGCTGACACCACTACGCCCTGAGAGAAGAACCGAGACTACGGTACCGCAGATGTTTTAGCGTCACCGTCGGTGAATGCGCTGAGGTGGAGGCTGTAGTAAACATGGCTTTTAGCTGACAGAACGATGCCCATCTGCTCCGAACGAGAAATACCGTGTATCTATTACCACAGAGGTGTTAGCATCACAGTCGGTGAATGCCCTGAGATAGCGGCTCTAGTACACGTGGCTGTTAGGTGACAACACGATGCCCAGAGTAGTACCGAAAGAGTAGTACCGGGTCTGAGGTACAACAGAAAAGTTATTGACACCGTCGATGAATGCGCTTGGTTAGGGGCATCAGCACACTGTAACACACATGGCTTTCAGCAGACAGCACGTCGCCCACCTGCTACGAAAGTGAAGTACCAAATCTGCGGTACCGCGGATGTGTTAGCGTCCCCGTCGGTTAATGCGCTTGGGTTGTGACTCTAGTACAGTTGCTGTTAAGTGACAGCACGACGCCCAGCTGCTCCAAAGGGATATATCGAGTCTGCGGTACCGCGGAGGTGCTAGAGTCCCCGTTGGTGAATGCGCTGGGGTAGCGGTTCTAGTAACCGTGGCTGTTCGCTGATCACAGCACGATGCCCAGTTGCTCCGAAAGAGAAGTACCAAGTCTTCGGTACCGCAGAAAAGTTAGCGACACCGTCTGTGAATGTGCTTCGGTAGGGTCTGTAATACAGCTAGCTTTCAGCTGACAGCACGTCGCCCACTTGCTCCAAAAGTGAAGTACCAAATCTGTGGTACTGTGGAGGTTTCAGCAACACCGTCTGTGATTGCGCTCGGGTAACGGCTATAGTACACGTGGCTGTTAGCTGATAGCACAACACCCAGTTGCTCCAAAAGAGAAGTACCAACTCTGCTGTACCACGAATTTTAAGTCACCATCGGTGAATGCGCTGAGGTATTGGCTGAAGTACACGTGGGTTTTAGCTGACAGCATGACGCCCATCGGCTGCGAAAGAGAAATACCAAGTCACCGGTATCGCGGACGTGTTAGCGTCACCGTTGGTGAATCCGCTGGGGTAGCGGCTCCAGTACACTTGGCTGTTAGGTGACAGCACTTCGCCCAGCTGCTCCAAAAGTGAAATACCTAGACTGCAATACCGTAGAGGTGTTGGCGTCACCGTCGGTGCATGCACTGGGGTAGCGGCTATAGTAAACACGGCTGTTAGGTGACAGTACAACGTCCAGCTGCTTCAAAAGAGAAGATCCGAGTCTGCGGTACCACGGAGGTTTTAGCGTCACTGTCGGTGAATGCGCTGGTGTAGTGGCTCTAGTACACATGGCTTATAGCTGGTAGCACGACGTCCAGCTGCTCCCAAATAGAAGTACCGAGTTCTCGGTACTGCGGACGTGCTAGCATCACCGTCAGTGAATGCCCTGGGTTAGCGGCTCTAGTACACGTGGCTGTTCAGGGACACCACGACACCCAGCTGCTCTGAACGAGAAGTACCAAGTCTGCAGTACCGCGGAGGTGTTAGCGTCACCATCGGTGAATGCGCTGGGATAGCGACTCTTGTACATGTGGCTGTTAGTTGATAGCACGACGCCCAGCTGCTCCGAAAGATATATACCGAGTCTGCGGTACCGTGAAGGTGTTAGCCACACCATCGGTGAATGGGCTGCAGTAGCGGCTCTATTACACGTGGCTGTTAGCTGATAGCACGACACCCAATTACTCCGAAAGAGCAGTACCGAGGATGTGGTACCACGGAGGTGTTAGCGTCACCATCGCTGAATACACTGGGGTAGCAGATCTAGTAAACATGGCTGTTAGGTGACAGCACCACGCCCACCTGCACCGAAAAAGAAGTATCGAGCCTGTGGTACCACGGAGATGCTAGCGTCGCCTTCGGTGAATGCACTGATGTAGTGGCTCTAGTACACGTGGCTGTTAGGTGACAGCACGATGACAACTGCTCCGAAAGAGAAGTACCGTGTCTGTAGTATTGCAAAGGTGTTAGCGTTACCATCAGTGAATGCGCAGAGCTAGCGGCTCTAGTACACGTGGCTGTTAGGTGACAACACTACACCGAGCAGCTCCGTTAGAGAAGTACCCAGTCTGCGGTATCGCGGAGGTGTTAGCGTCACTGTCTGTGAATGTGCTGGTGTAGTGTTTGTAGTAGAGGTTGCCGTTGGCTGACAGAACGTATCCCAGCTGCTCTGAAAGAGCAGTACTGAGTCTGCGGTATCGCGGAGGTGTTAGCGACACCATCAGTGAATTAGTTGGGGTAGCGGCTCTAGTACACGTGGCTGTTAGCTGACAGCACACACCCACTTGCTCCGAAAGAGAAGTACCAAGTCTGTGGTACCGCCAAGGTGTTAGCGTCAACATCGGTGAATGCGCTGGGGTTGGGCTCTAGTACACATGGCTGTTAGGTGACAGCACAACGCCCAGCTGCTCCGAAAGAGAATTACCGAGCCTGCGGTACCGCGGACGTATTAGAGTCACCGTCGGTGAATGCACAGAAGTAGCAGCTCTAGTATGCACGGCTGTTAGGTGACAACACGACGCCCTGCATCTCCGTAAGAGAAGTAGCGACGCTGCGGTATCAGGAAGCTGTTAGCGTCACTGTCGGTGAATGCGCTGTGGTAGCTGCTCTAGTCCACGTGGCTGTAAGGTGACAGCACGATACCCAGCAGCCCTGAACGAAACGTACCGAGTCTGCGGTACTGTCTAGGTGTTAGCGTCACCCTTGGTGAATGCTCTGAGCTAGAGGCTATAGTACACACAGCAGTTAGGTGACAGCACGACGCCCAGCTGCTCCTAAAGAGCAGTACCACGTCTGAGGTACCTCGAGGTGTTAACGTCACCATCGGTGAATGCGCAGAGGTAGCGCCTCTACTATACGTGGCTGTTAGCTAACAGCACAACGCCCAGCTGCTCCAAAAGAAATGTACCGAGTCTGTGGTACCGCGGAGGTGTTATCAAAACTGTCTGTGAATGCGCTGGGGTAGCGGCTCTAATAGAGGTAGCCGTTGGCTGACAGAACGACCACCAGCTGCTCTGAAAGAGCAGTAGCGAGTCTGCAGTACCCCGGAGGTGTTAGCGTCACCATCGGTGATTGCATTGTGGTAGCGACTCTAGTAAACGTGGCTGTTAGCTGACAGTAGATGCCCAACTGCTCCGAAAGAGAAGTACCGAGTCTGCGGTACCGCGAAACTGTTAGCGTCACCGTCGGTGAATGCGCTGGGGTAGCGGCTCTAGTACACATGGCTGTTAGCTGACAGCACGATGCCCAACTGCTCCGAAAGAGAAGTACCAAGTCTGCGGTACCGTGGTGGTGGTAGCGTCACCATCGGTGAATGCGGTGGGGTAGCGGCTCTAGTACACGTGGCTGTTAGCTGTCAGCACGACGTACAACTGCTCCGTAAGAGTAGTACCAAATCTGCGGTACCGTGGTGGTGGTAGCATCACCGTCGGTGAATGCGCTGGGGTAGTGGCTCTGGTACACATGGCTGTTATCTGACAGCACGTTGCCCACCTGCTCCAAAAGAGAAGTACTGAGTCTTCAGTACCGCGAAACTGTTAGCGTCACCGTCGGTGAATACGCTGGCTTTGCGGCTCTAGTACACGTGCCTGTTAGCTGACAGCACGACGTACAACTGCTCCGAAAGAGAAGTACCGAGTCTGCGGTACTGTGGTGGTGTTAGCGTCACCATCGGTGAATGCGCTGGGGTAGCAGCTCTAGTACATGTGGCTGTTAGCTGACACCACGACGCCCACCTGCTCCGAAAGAGAAGTACCGATTCTGCGGTACCGCGGAACTGTTAGCGTGACTGTCGGTGAATACGCTGGCTAAGCGGCTCTAGTAAACGTGGCTGTTAGCTGACAGCACGACGGCTACCTGCTCCGAGCCCAGCTGCATGGTATATTCAATTTCTGCCATATGCACAAGGCTACACACATGTGCGCTACCGCTTCTGGGGCCTATTGCGTAGCGAGCAGTAGTTCGCGTTCGGTTTTTTTTTTTTTTTTTTTTTTTTTTTTATGTCGAAACGCTACTTACCTGCAATCCAGCAATGAGAAACAAACTGTAAGTTGAATTTTTTCGGTGGGAATAATAATGATTTATAAAGAAACTTATTTTTTATTCATTATATAACAAAACAACATTCATATCATATACAGGTCATTTCTTCATCGTCATTGTAGTAATAAGCTGAACGAATTGTATTGTTAGCCTTCCTATCCATTTGAAAATGTCGTACGGTTAATGTTCAGATTTTAAAAATACTTTCACATTTTTTTAAGTTGCAGTGATCGAATACGGTACAATCATTCTGCAAATTTCCTCTTCGATTCGTCTGTAGAGCTAAGATAACAAATCTAGGTGTTTCTACCTGTACGGATGTTTTAATTGAACAGCTGTGACGCAGGCAGAAGCGGGAATTGGTTCAATTTCACGACCGGAAACTTAGTGGAATAATTGTAGATTTTTTAAAACAATTTTATATATCCGCTAACCGGTTGCGTAATTTTAAGGTACTTGACCCAGGTTTCGTTGTCGCTAGGGACAACTTCATCCGAAGAATAAAAAGCAGTTACCTAAAATAATTACAAAATAAATATCTTATATAAGGAAAGATTTTTACACAGGCTGAACAGTGAAAACATCAGTTCTTACATGGTACACATGACGTCAACAATATTAGGAGCAGAATTGCTCAAGTCGATTACAATAAAAAAAAACTCGTATTCTTGCCATGCAAATAAAATCAGTGTGGTGTGAAGGGCATGAAGGAACTGTCTACGAGGCATCAAACAGGTAGCCACGTAAACGTGCACTAGGGCACGCCACAAGTCACGTGGGCGGCACTAATGTTACACAATTACGGACATAATAGTTTACATGTGTGAAAGGCTAGACAAAAATTGTTTACAATATTATATTCCAGAATTAAATTAAAATTCCAAGTAGGAGAAAATGTGAGATAAAATCGTCACAAGTATACAAAAGCATACATACCATTACTCACAAAAGACATACATTAATAGCGAAGTAGTATAAGCACTTGTGCATACAACACCATTTTAAAAAAAACTGACAAGATCACGGTATAGCAGAAATAATGAATTAAAGTGGATGAAGTACAACCAGTTGAAGGACAAAGCAATGTTACTGAAGTGGAGGAGGAAAAAAACCCGGAATGCAAGCATCAGCATAACGTGAGCAACGGCTTGAAAGCGTAAAACAAATTTTTTATGTTTCAATTGCAATTATTCATTTAACATATCTTTATTAGGCAGGTTCCTAAATATTTCTAATTGTTCTAAGTTGTCAAGTTTCCACCCTTTCTTTTCTTTATGCAGAATCGTCATTTCATTTAAACTTTTAGGATTATGTCCTGTGAACAACAGATGGTCTGCAAAAGTTGAATTATGGACATTAGTACCTTTATTCCCTAACAAGTGTTCGTTGTACCTTACGTTAAAGGCTCTGTCCGTCTGCCCAATAGAAAATGCTGAGATGTGTCACAGGCAATTTTGTACACGCCTGAGCTACGTAAGGGTTCGTTTAAAGCTTTTAAATTATGAATTAATTTCTTTTTTGTAAATTATTGTTTGTGGAGAAAGCAACTTTGCACCCGTATTTCTTAGATAACAGACGCTGAATCCTGTACGATACGTTACCTAAACACGGTATTGAAAAGAACTTCTTCTTGTTAGAGATTTGACTAGAACCTAAAGTGGTGATTCTTTTATTGGTTTTCTGTTCAAAGATTTTTTTAACTAGCGATGGTTCATAGCCGTTAATGTGTGCTACCGTTTTAATCAAATCAATTTCTTCCTTTAGTTTTTCAGATGACAAAGGGATTGTTAGGGCGCGGTGAATAGCCGAATGAACGAATGCACTTTTATGGGATTGAGGGTGCGTTGAGTCAGAAGGTATAGCATGGTCAGTACTCGTAGGTTTGCGATAAATGTCAAAAATTACTTCTCCATCTGCTATCATCAATTTTAAATTCAAGAAATTTTATTCACGTCTTTCATTTTGAGGCTCACGTGTGAAACTAATTTTTTCATGGAGTTTGTCAATTCCTTCATTAGTGCCATTGTAAATAATTAAGATATCATCTACATATCTCGAATAAGATAAGATGCCCAATTCCGCAGAGTTGTATCTACTGAAAAATCTGTCTTCAAGTGAATTAATGAAAATGTCTGCTAAAAGTCCTGCTAACGGGTTACCCATTGCAAGGCCGTCATGTTGTCTATAAAGTTTCCCATTGAATTCAAAATAATTTACTTTTACTACATGTGTCAACAACCGTATAAGATCAGTAATTTGTTCATGGGTAATATCATTTTTATGGGTGCACAGGTTGTTTTCTACGATTTCTACTGCGGTCTGAACAGGTACATTAGTATAAAGATTAGTAATGTCAAAGGACACTAACTTTGTCTCTTCATTACATTCCAAATTTAGGCTTTTATAATTAGTGATTGACTGTTAGCTACTGAAAAAGTATTCTGGAATACGCAAGATTTTTTAATCTTGACATGAAGGAAGCTAGCTAGGTCGTGATACCCACTGCTGATACTGTTCACAACTGGCCTAATCGGATGATTAATTTTATGCACCTTAAACTGAGAGCGTCGTTTGGGGGCCTGTGGGTTCATATTTATCAGCTGTTTCTTTTGAAATGGTTTCGGCTGATGTTTGGCCTCGCCTACAGCGCATCTAATTTCTTTCTGTAAGGTAGGGGTTGGGGCCTCCTCCAGTTCAGAAATATTATTTTCTTCAAAAAATTCTAAAGTCTTCAAACTGATGAGGAGCTTAGGGAAAATCTCGAGCGGCGTGGTGTACATTTTGTTTGCCGCGTTCAGAGGGGACCTAAAGACAACCGCGTTGTTAATGGGGCCTTTATCTTGGCCTTCGAGGGGGACACACTCCCAGAGAAGGTCAAGATAATGATATATCGATGTGAAGTGAAACCCTACATTCCACCTCCCATGCGATGTTTTCGATGTATGAGGTTTGGTCATATGTCCTCTCGCTGTACGGCAGTCCCAGTATGAGGTGATTGTGGACGCCCACTACATGAGGGGAGCCCCTGTGTTCCTCCGCCGGTGTGCGTCAACTGTCATCAACACCCTCTTCACGGTCGCCAGATTGCCCTATGTTCAAGAAATAAAATAAAATACAAGAGTACAAATTCCTGGAGCGTTTGACGTACCCTGAGGCCCGCAGTAAATATGAACGTCTGCATCCCGTGCAGATGGCGACGACCTTCACTACGACGTTATCTTCTAACCTTTCACCCTCCCACTCCCATCTCCCCCCTACATCCCGTTCCCACCCCTCCCTCACATCTCCCTCTCCTGTAGTCCATTAGCCCTCCCTTTGTGTTCCACCCCTTCCCAGCCGGAGAAGTGCATCCCTTCTCCATCGCCTGCCGGTGACAGTGCCCCATCTCAGGGCCTTCCGTCCCGGCGTTCCCCAGATCGGAGATCTTCGACGTCCAGTCGGCCATCGGACTCCCAGTCGGTGAGTTCAAAGGTCGCCCGATCTTCGTCAGTACCAGACCTAACTGACAAAAGTTCTCTCTCTGGGGCGGGTCCTCCCCGTCCCACAAGAGAGAAAGAGAAAGATAAGGAGAAGAAGAAGAAGAAACCAAAGTTATAAGATAAAGCCCCTCCGGTACCACCGGTGGTTCCGACTGTGCTTTCGCAACTCGCTCATCCCATTGAGCCTGAGGCTGATCAGCTATTTATGGATGTTGTCCCTTCTTCTTTGGTGACGGACGCTGACAAAGCAGTGTGAGAGACGTTACCCCATTCGCTTCCCGCCTAGTTCCTCGTGATGTGATCATCCAATGGAATTGTAATGGCTACTACCGTCACCTCTTGGAGATTAAACAGCTAATCTCTCTTTCTTCTGCGACCTGTGTCGTCCTGCAGGAATCGAGGTTTATGAATGCACATTCACCGACCCTCCGTGGGTTCCGTGCTTTTTGTCGGAACCAGGTTGGTCCCCTCCAGGCTAGCCATCGTATTAGAACTGTTTTTGTCAATAGTGAACCTGAATCACTGAAAACAGTGTTAACAATTCTTCGCCTCAAACATGTACCAGGCTGGTTCCTATCCTCCCTCATTGTTTTTCTGAGTTCAAATCATAGAATATTAAAAGTGATAGTGAGAAGTATTTATTTAATGGTCACTGCCGCGGTGGAGTAGCCGAGCGGTCTAAAGCGTCTCGCTGCGGAGGGCGTGGTTGCTCGCCGTGGAGGTTCGATTCCTCCCTGGGGCATGGGTGTATTGTCCTTAGGTTAGTTTACCTAGTATGGCACAGTCGCGGTCCATGGAAACTGAACGTTGTCCACCTGACTGCTTCTGACTGTCGATGCGTAGGAGAGGAAGCATGTGCCATCTGCCGCCGCCGTCGCCCCGCCTACACGTCGACTTTATCATGGTGGTTATCCTGCGCGAAACCGTCACTACGAAAAGCATTGATGGGATACGGTAAAGATGTCAAGGCCTGGCAAGCAAGCACCTTAGACTTTCACTACGTAATCCTATGAGAGTGCACTTCGATGCCATTCTCTCCATCTCGACAGACGATCGTGCATCGTGCTAAAGCACATATCACCCTTCTCACGCGTCGACGGTTAGAAGGCGTCATTGTGAGGTCCCGTACTAATGATCGCATACCTCAGGAACCACCGTCTATGTACCACTTACTTGCAGAACGCAGTCGTCAACATCGAGCTCTTATACAAGATCTTGTCGATGTGGTAGGCCGACGACATACATCTCCTAAAGATATTGGTCATGCTTTTCATTCTCACTTCGCCCGGTTGTACATTGCCGCTCCACATAACCCAACTTTAATCGAGGAGGTTGCGGCACTCATCACTAACACTGTTCTGGAAGACGTGGCGATTGAAATCGAAGAAGACGTGACCACTGACGAAGTCCTGAACGCTATCAGGGCGGGAGCCGCCACTAAATCCCCCGGACCTGACGGCCTCCCCCTAGAATTTTACAAGAGTTTTAGCTACCTGTTGGTACCCACTTGGACAGCTATCTGCCGTGAACTGATGTCCCCAGCAACGACGATCCCTCCCGCCTTCCTAGACGGTGTTATTGTTCCCGTCCCTAAACCTCACGGGCGATCACGGATCAGCGACTACCGGCCCATCACTCTTCTCAATAGTGACTTAAAGATATTCACCCGCTTGTTAGCAACTCGACTCAAGAAGGCAGCACCGTACGTAACATCCCACGACCAGACTTCCCTGGGTGGAGCCAACAATGTTCGAACGGCCCTTTGCCGTTACAGGGACATGATTGCGCTCGCCAAGTTCCGACAACTGCCTCGTGCACTGGCTTCGCTTGACTTCAGTCAGATATTCGATCGTGTAGATAACACTTTTCTGGTGACGGCCCTACAACACATGGGCTTTCCGGCACAAATAGTGAGTGTCGTAAAGCGCCTTTTGAGTGGCGCAACTTCCAGAGTACTCTATAATGGACGCCTCACTGCGCCTCTTAGGATTGCACGGTCTGTTAGACAAAGTTGCCCACTTTCTACAATTCTGTTTGCATCTGTCCTAGAACCCCTGCTCCAAGGACTTCGCCAACGTCTGACGGGCATGTCTTTGCACTGACACCGTTTCTGCTGTGTGGCATACGCTGATGATCTCATACTCTTCCTACGCAGTGAAGACGACGGTCGCGCAGCTCTGACATGGATAACAACATATGGCGAAGCATCGGGCAGTTCTCTCAACGTTGCTAAATCTAAGGTTCTGCTTTTTGGAAAGGGTCTATCTGCTAGATGCGTTGCCCCCCCTAAGTGTGGCCACCACCGTCCGCTACTTAGGCATTGACTTTACAAAAGATCTTCGTCGTTCGGCGACCTTAAATGCCAGGCGTCTGCTCTTTCAACACCGAGTTAAATCCCTGGATGTGATTCAACGTGCGCGATACGTGAACGTTTATCACGCCTCTCGCATTCCCCATGTGGCACAATTGTTCCCGATCCCGATATCCATTGCCCGTCGCATGATGATGGCGATGGGATCCTTTGTCTGTACTGGACTATTATTCAAGGTCCAATATGCCTCACTTTCCCTCCCATGGGATCGTGGTGGGGTTGGTCTATTCCTCGTCCCACAAAAAGTTGCGGCACTGTTTGTTAGCTCCCAACTGAAAATATGGCAACACTGCCCGACGAGCATGACCGGACTGCTTTTACGCGAATATGCACCCGACTCGAAAACATCCCCAGTCAATTTATCTGACATTCCAGGCCCTTTTTATTACATCCGACATTTCTTTCTGTAATTAAGCTACATTTACCAATCCTTACCTCTTTCACGAATACTACGGGCAAAGACTGTCTATGAGGCCCTCCAACTACATCAGCCCCCCAATCCTATTGAACAAAAGTTTCCCCAAATCATATGGCGTCGTGCATGGAAAGCAGTACATGAGGTTTTTCTCGATTCCAGCGTCCAGTCCGCCTGGTATATCACCGTCAACGGTAAACAAGTCAAACGTTTTCGCCTGCACCGTATCCGACTCGCTGACACCCCCGTATGTATTCACTGTGTGGTGGATGACACCGAGAACCACCGGTCCGAATGTGGTCCGTCCTCCGACGTCTGGAGACTCACACAACGCATTCTCGCTTTCGTCACCCGACGTACACCTGCGCAGCTCTCATTCCAGACGCTGCTACTCCCGGACACGATTTATTACCCGGCCACGAAAACTAACGCTGTGAACAGGATACGCGGCCACACCGTCCGCTACCTTTTCGACCGCGACGAGAAATCAGAACTGGATTACTGGACGTATCTCAATGATCGCCATTGCGCTATCGTTCGTAACCCCAAATACCAACAGTTCTTTTCCAATTTTTTATGGAGCGTCTTTCACGATCCGCCTCACAGCTGAAACGTTCAAACTATGAGAAGTTAATGTGATGTTCTTGTTAATACGAGTCCTGAACGAACTGAAAACGGAACCTTTACAAAAATTATCGAGAAGACGAGTTTGGATGTTCCCCACTGAAGGCGTGTGGAGAACTGCACAAAGAGAACAAGACATAAAGAAATAGAAATAAAGAAATAAATGATTGCAAAGAACTCCTTCCCAGTCCTATTTTTTCCTCATATCACTTAGTGTATCTAGGTTAGTTCAATTTGGGATAGGTATAGACAAGAGCCAACGCCTGAAGAGGTACAGTTAATTTTTTTTGTTTTTTCTTAGGGCAAAAGTGGCGGTGGCACATAGGCCCCTTTATTTATTTTTCTTTTTTTGTAGTAAATTTTTTACTGACATTGGGGAGGGAAAAAAAAGCAAAGAAAAAAAAAAAAAGAAGAAGACGTTTTCAGTTGGTGCGAGATCTGGAGAATGTGCTGGCCATGGCAGCAGTCGAACATTTTCCGTATCCAGGAAGGCCCCTACAGGACCTGCAACATGCGGTCGTGCATTATCACACATTACAAAAATGTTTCAAATGTTTGTATAGTTTATGGGCCTTAACTACGGGGTCATCAGTCCCTGAACTTACAAACTACTTATGAACTAGGACGGCACAAATATCCATGCCCGAGGGGGGATTCGAACCCCCGACCGTAGTGGCCGTGCAGACTGT
This sequence comes from Locusta migratoria, assembly GCA_026315105.1. NCBI lineage: Eukaryota > Metazoa > Arthropoda > Insecta > Orthoptera > Acrididae > Locusta > Locusta migratoria. The sequence continues at coordinate 778,174,069 of CM048755.1, forward strand.
GACTGGAGCGCCTCAGTCTCCTCGGCCATCGCGGCCGGCCCTACTGAAATGTAGCGTTTCACAGAGATAGATTGAAGGGTAGAACATTTTGGTGAAATGTGTTTCTTGCACATACCATCTGAAGATCTTTTCTCGGAATCACTCATATTGTTGTTATCAGAAACAATGGCAATACTAGCGCCATCTGTCGCATTTTCGCCAATTTTAAGTGGCGCAAAATTCAATTGCAACACATGCCATGTTTTCAAATTACACAGAGATTTCAGTGCTCAATATTTTCTGTAACCAGTGAGTGGTATCTGTCTGAATGGTGTGTCCTCATCATATGTGGAGTTGGAAAGTGCTAGATTCTCAATTTGGTACAAAATCTGAAATGACGGCTTTTAAAACTCATTATTTGGAAAGGTAGTTTGCATAATGCAGTAAAAGAAGTCATTGCCGGATGTAGGGGGGGGGGGGGGCGGCAAACCGGGACCGGGTTGCTTTGCCCATCGCCATCGTCACTCGCAGAGGAGTGGGCGGGCGGCTAAACATCAAAGTGCCGTGCAGGGGGTTCAGTTTTGGCCGCGGTCCAGAAATATCGTAGTCCGAGTCTGAAAGAAGTGAACCCCAGTCATCTGAAGCACCAGCCGCCACTGAGTAACACCAAAACAGCTTTACTGTTGACTGCTGCATGTTAACCTGCAATAGTTGTAAAATTTATGCATTGTTTTACAGATGATTTAAATGTTTCGCGTCATTTGGTTTGGTACTTAGCATAGTGTGATGTCTGCGTCAGCTTGCCCATTTAACCCATTACTGGCCATTATCCCTTTTTTGGGACGCAAATATTTCATTAATTTCTACGTAAGTAATGAAAATTTTAGCTTTTATTGTTGTATCCGAAGGAAGATCTGACTGTTATAATACCTGCAAATTCAAAATAAATATTTTTTTCCAAGTACTTTGCTGTAGGAAAGAATTTAATTAGCCGATTTTCAGTCTCCGCGTATAGCTACACTGTATGGGTGCTGGTAGTTCCTGTACATCAATGAATTGTGATTTAGTTCTGTAGGTGTGTTTGTTAGGAACATACAGATGTCCGTGTAACATTCAGCATATTTCGGATATCCTGAAGTAAGTGCAACATCAATTTATCTTATGTGTCCCAGTAATGGGACAATGGAATGTTCCACTATCAATCATTTGTCGATGTGTCGTATTACTGTAACTATGTCTTATATACAAAAAATACTTTTACATTCTTGATATCTGGTTTCTTAATATTGTATGAGAGTTTCCCTCATTTGCATTTCAACGATTCCAACAGAATAATAACATGCCACAAGGACTTACACTGGAAGAAATTCTGGAGGAGCTGGAGAAAGACTCTGTGAGTGAAGATGAAGCTGCTGACTTCGAAATAGTGATTATTCCATCTGATGCAGATGAAGTAACAGATGAAGAAGACATTGAAGAAAGTGGACTGAACAATGACTGTATTGTACAAGATGTTGCCGGTACTTTAGAATTTATAACCAGCAGGGATGAAGCTGACGTTACCGATTTACCGCCAAACAAGAGAAGAAAAGCATTAGGAAATGGAGAGCAAAGTGGTGCATTATCCAAGAAAATAACAGAAATGTAAGTGGTATAAACGTGAACCTGTGTTGTCGCACAAGTCTGAAGTGCGCGCCACATAGTTTCCCCGCGCGCCGCCATGCACGCACGGCGCGGCGTTCTTACGACGTCAGCCACGAGCGCCCTCTGCTACAACTACGCTCGTGGCCACCACTAACGGCATCGGCGACTTGGGATTAGGACAGGCACTGAAACGGACTCATCTGTAGGCAGGCCTCTACCTAAACTATGTATCAACATTCTACTAGTCTGCTGCTCTCCAAGTTATGTATTGTATTATTTCTACGAAATATACATCTCATTCTAATCTAGCTTAGTGTTTCCAGTTTCTTCTGTCCCACTGGCCGGTCACCTCGGACTCTGTACCTGCACACGCGTGCATCCTATTTTCCTGTGTCGGTCTCTTTCTACTCGGCCACCGACACCCAGGACAACCGGCGGAAACGAGACACAAAAGTGGCGACGAGGATGGGATACAAAAGAACCAACGTATACAAACACTAATGAATCTGGTAAGAGCAATGAGAAATATGTTGCAGAACGTCTAGCAAGTAAGACAGTGCCCCAAGTGTTTGAGGATTTTTTTTCTGGGGAACTGGTGGATACTATTATTTAACAAAGTAAAATCTATGCATACGAACATATAACATAAATTTTCTTCTAACGAAAGAAGAACTAAAAGCCTTTATTGGCATATTGCTTCTGGGTGGGTACCATAAGCTTCCCCAGGAGAGCATGTACTGGGAACAGGCTCCAGATGTTGGTGTTCCTTTAGTCTTCATCTCCATGCTAAGAAATAGATTCTGGGAAATAAAAAGATTCATCCATCTGAACTACAATTCCAAAATTGAAAGAAATGACAAGATGTACATACTGAGGTTGTACTTTGAAATACTGAGAAAGGAATTTGGTAAGTTTGGCGTATTTCATTCAGAGCTGTCTATTGATGAAATGATGGTATGTTATGTCAAACATTCAGCTTAAATGTTCCTGAGGGGAAAGCCAATCAAATTTGGATATAAAATTTGGTGCCTTACTAGTTCCGACGGCTTTCTTTATAACTTTTCACCATATAGTGGCAAAACAGACAACAAACAGGAACCTTTAGGTGCAAGGGTCATAAACGAACTAATCAGCGTGATTCCAGAAACGGAGTATCAGAATCACAAGCTTTTCTTTGACAACTTTTTTACCTGTGTCGACACACTCATCACATTGGGAAAAAAGAAAACGAAAGCTACTGGAACAATAGGGACTGATAACCGTCGCTGTTTAGTCCCTTCCAAAACCCAACAACAACAACTGGAACAATAAGTGAGATGCGAACTAATGCATGTCCCTTGGTTGATACCAAAAAAACTTGTAAAAGAAAATGAACGAGGATTCTATGACTATATGTTTGACAAAAATAATGAATTTCTGGTAGTTAAATGGAGGGACAACAAACCAGTAAGTGTAGCCACAAATTATAGTACTATTACTCCTCTGACTTCTGCTTAAAGATACTCACAGGCAAAGAAAAAGGAAATATCTGTTAGAATGCCACATCTCATTGAATAATACAATGCCCATATAGGTGGCGTTGATCTGCTGGACAAGCAGATATCACTTTATAGGACAAGGATAAGGTCGAAGAAATGGTGGTGGCCATTGTTCACTCAGATGATTGATATCTGCATGGTAAACACTTGGCTCGCATACCAATTGTTAATCCAAATGAGTAGATCTCGCTTTTGGATATTCGACGGAGAATAGTGATGTTGTACCTGTCAAAGAAAACCGGATCGACTCCAAAGTGCAGAGGACCACATGGAAGCAGAGTGATGGGAGGACGTGTGAGCAAAGATGTACGATTAGATCCAGGAAACCACTTCATTGTACCGAGTAGAACGCAGAAGAGATGCGCATACTACAAGAAAAAAAACGATAAAAATATGTGATCGGTGCAATGTTGGTTTATATGACAAGTGTTTCGTTTCCTTTCTTACTGAATAGACACTAAATAACACTACAAGCAGTGTTTTTACTTTGTTTATGATGTTTCATACGGTTTTATGTATTGACAATAATGTTGTGTATTCTGATAGCTCGTTTTGCCAATGTCCCAAAAATGGGACGGTCTTTAATATTTGTTTTAATAAACTGAAATTTTTAAAAAACACATTTTCTTTCATTTGTCACCCAAGGTACAGTATTGATGTAAAAAAATTTGAAAAAATTAAGTTAATGGAGTTTTGGCAGGTAATGGGTTAATTAATCCTTCATTAATTAACTTTCATAATTAAATCATTTTACAATTTTTTTTCACTCATCCCTTGACCGTGGTACCATAAACTATTTCTATTGCTAAATTCAGTCAGTTCCACAAGTTTGTTCAACAGTTTGGCAACTTTAACAGCTTATAAAATATTTTTCTAAATTCTTTCCCAGCAAAATTCCGAGGACAATTGCATCCTCATCTGTTGCACCCACCAACACGAAATGTAGTTTGGTATGATGATTCTGCTTTTCTTCATAAATTCTCTGCAAGTCAGATTGGAGTGCATGACAGGGGGTTCATCGAACAGCTTTTATGATGTTTCTCTACACTTCCATTCTCTAATAGCTCGTGGAAAAAAAGGATACCTAAATCTTTCCGTTTTCCATCTGACTTCTCTTATTTAATTTGATTATCATGTCTTCCTATGTAGGTGCGTGATAATAAAATATGTTCGCAGTTGGAAGAGAAAGTTAGTGAAAGAAATTTGGCAAATAGATCTTGTCACATCGAGTAACTCGTGCATCATTTCCGTGACACTCTCTCCCCTATTTTCAGGTCCAGGACGCGGTTCCTTGCAGAACTTTTCGGGATGACCAGCACTGGCAGCAGGGGATCATTTCGTGTATCTCGGCACACAACATTTTTCTTGTTTCTTCTCCTACAGGGCACTGCCGAAACGACACAGGAATTAGCCCGGTCCTCTTAATTTTTGTAATACTGTCACTGGGTTTTCCATTTAAGATCCGGTATGTAACCAGGGGATGCAAGCGGGTTTTTCCATTGTGGGTAATGTAGTAGCCATTCTGGTGCCACCGCCCATAGATGTGAACGCACTCATCTAGCATCAACAGAGCAGCCCGTAGCACTACGGACGACCCTGGTGCGACCCACTGCCTTCTTCACTGATGGAGGCCCTTCATTTCCAGCTGTGTGTAGGCATGTGCTCTCGCTGCAGTTTGCGAGGCGTTTCTGTGGCGAGCAGGGAGCATGCTGGGACATGGACCAGAGCCCATTGCCATTTCCAGTCTCGGCTCCCATCCCATCAACTATGCCTCGATCTAGTCCTCCCCCTTGTTGTAGGTTCACACCTCAACCATATACGACCATGGCCAGGTGTTTGGAGTGGGGAGGGGGAGGACAAGGAGTGTGGTGTCACTAGCCTAACATGCACCTCCAGGCAGCAGAAGCATCATCAACAAATCGACATGATGGCTGATGAATAACCTTTGCACACAGCGACCATGGTAGTGGCGCTACCAAAAGTAGGTAAGTGCTGTCGCCAGGGGCAGAAGGATTTCCTCACCAGCCTTTGGACAAAGACGACCACTAAGAAGATAGACTACTGGGAGCTAGCCATAAACAATGTATCGTCTGTACCTATTCTCTTTCAGCTGATTTATAAGTTGAGTCTTGCAATAAACTCCAATGTATGGTCTTGTTAACTTATACTTCTCAAAGTTTCAGTTGTTCTACGCAGCTACAGTGTGTCCCACAAAACCCTGACCAGTTGTGGGTGGCGCAGAGACTTTAAATTGTGACACCATGTTATCAAAAGTATCCAGACACCTGGCTGAATATGACTTATAAGTTCATGGTGCCCTCCATCGGTATTGCTGGAATTCGAGCCTTGACAACAGTTCCCCTCTCGCAGGCATATGTTCAGTTAGGTGCTGGGAGGTTTCTTGGGGAATGGCAGACTATTCTTCATGGAGTGCTGCACTGACGAGAGAGTCACTGTAGGTCGGTGAGGCCTGCCATGAAGTCAGCGTACCAAATCATCCTGAAGGTGTTCCATAGGATTCGAGTCAGGGCTCTGTGCAGACCAGTCTATTACAAGGATGTTATTGTTGTGTAACCACACTGCCACTGTCCGTGCATTATGACCAGGTGCTTGATCATGTTGAAAGATGCAATAACCATCCCTGAATTGCTCTTCAGTAGTGGGAAGCAAGAAGGCGCTTAAAGCATCACTGTTGGCCTGCAACGTCATAGTGAAATGCAGAACATCAAGGATGCAAACCTGCTCCATGAAAAACAGGGCCGTAACATAACACCACCGCCTTAAAAAAATTTCAGATGTTTGTCAAGCTTAAGGGACTTAACAGTGGGGTCATCAGTCCCTAAACTTACAAACTACTTATGAACTACCTTATACTAAAGACGACACAAACATCCATGCCAGGGGGGGGGATTCGAACCCCCGACCGTAGCGGCCGTGCAGTCTGTGACTGGCGCGCTGCATACCGCTCGACCACCGCGGCCTGCCCACCGCCTTCGGATTTTACTTTTGCCACTACACTCGCTGATAGATGACATTCGCCAGGAATTTGCCATACCCATATCTTTCCATCAGATCGCCACAATTTGTAACATGTTTTGTCATTCCACACAACGTTTTTTCACTGTACAATGGTCCAATGTTTATGCTCCAGCTGCTCGACTACGAATTCCAAGTTTCCTTACCTCCTGCCTAATTGTCATAGTACTTGGAGTAGATCCTGATGCAGTTTGGAATTCTGGATAGATGCCTGCCTCTTCCACTGTATGACCCTCTTCAACTGTTGACGGTCTCTGCCAGTCAACATTCGAGTTCGGCCTGTATGCTTTCGTGATGAACATGTCCCTTCACGTTTCCACTTCGCTATCGTATCACAAGCAGTGGATGTAGCGATGTCTAGGAGTGTGGAAATCTCACATACAGACTTCTGACACAAGTGACACCCAATCACCTGACCACGTTCCAAGTCCACGAGTTCTGGAGAGCGCCCCATTCTGCTCTCTCATGATGTCTCTTACTACTGAGGTCGCTGACATGGAGTACCTGGCAATACGTCCTAGTACAATGCTACCAAAATGAGAAACCTATGTTTTCCGTGCGTTGGGTACTTCTGATCACATAGTGTGTATTAAAATCACCACATAATGCAATTTTTGCTGTTGTGTGGATTAGGTGATGCAGACAGCTTTCCAACTGGCCAATAAAGATTTCAAAATTCCCATCTGGGGAGCAGTACACAGAAACAACAATGATGTTCATATTAAGAAGCTCCATAGCAGCCAGTTCTAGATCCATGTCCCTACATAAGTTTTTTTTAAATCAATTTCGTTGGCGCTGCTATTCTCATTTCCAGATATTCAATGGAGGTGTAGTAGACAGCTTCTAGCTTAGCTAGCCAGTGTTTAGTACATCAGGCCTCATTTCATCAATAAAAAGTGACAGTGTATCAAAGTCTATCTGGAGGCACTGGGCATTGACATTGGTTATTACTAAAGCCTGCTTTCTGTTCAATAATGCCGTTTCTCTTATTTACTCGAGCGTTCTTCATCCCGAGGGTTTAGCGCACTGGAGTTCTGGGCATTCTCTAGAATAAAAAAGTAAATTTCGATTAAGATCTGCAGATCAAGTTCTGTAAAAGAACAATTGACACCTTACCATTTGCGGACTAAGGCTGTTGGAGGCCCAGGGCGGTGACAAAACAAACTGAGCCCCCCCCCCCCCCTCGTCCACTTGGCAATATATGTATTACCATAAAAAAGAATTGGAGGCCTCCCCCAGGACGAGAGACATGGGACAGTCTAAAAAAATGGCTTTTGAGATTTGGAGGCCCCAGCAGAACATGATCCCAAGCGCGCTTCAAACAAAAAAAAAAAAAAAAAAAAAAATTAAAAAAAAATCTTGCTTTCCAGGTATTTGGAGGCCCCCCAAGACCACCAAGACCAGAGGCCTGGGGCGGTCCGCACCCTCCCCCCCCCCCTTAGTCCGCCACTGCCATTATATCTCATTTCTCCAAACTTAATATCTTGTCAGCAAAACAAGTTTAGTGTTCTGATGTTAGGTGTTGCATGCTATTTACAATACGCTTAGGTATATTTGAAAGCTAAAATAACTACACTTAAACCACAGTTAAATATGACGAAATTTTAATCCATAATGAATTTTGATGTTATGCTTTGTACAACTGCACTGACAGTCCCTGTAATAGAGTTCATTTCTTTAATCAGAAGATACATTCAGTCACAAATTATTGCAGTAACCTGGTCACTTCCTTCCTAAAATCCATTTGACAAGTGTTTAAGAGCAACGAAGACGGCAATTACAGAATCTGAATATACTACCAGCACCACATTTATTTTCAACATTTTTGGAATGAAGTAGGCAGATGTGTAACTATGAATCAATTTTCAGCAGTTGCTCAATAATACTTCTTTAATCACACACAAATCTTAAGCAAATGTGGTGACAGTCATAAAATAGCCAATATACCCTCATGTGCTAATGAATGTTTGGTCTGTAGTTCGATGACTCACTATCGCTGTAGCTGGAAACTAAACGTAAAATCACATATTTTGGAGAGATCTTTAATTTGGTGCGCAATTAAAATCCATGTTGTTTGTAATACATCGGTGTAAAAACACGAAAACAGCAAATATAGCTTAAGCGTCGAAATCTTTTAAATACAAATGGCGACTCTTTGTTTTAATTATGAAAAAAGTGGCGTCACGAAGTTAAAATGACTTTAATTTTGCCTGAACATTAAATCCTGAGGTTTCTTGGGTCGCGAGGGTTGCAGTTTCAGACGGTAGAGCCACAAGTACGTAGTGTTGCCAGCCTGCCACTAGATGTCAGGCGCAACTTCTACTCATGACATGAAAATAACTGCAATGTATTTCAGCTACACACTCTAAATGTGTTTCCGTCTGTTTAGACGGTCTATTATGTAAAGTTTACTTCAATAAAAGCAAATATAAGCATTTATCACACAAGGTGACCTTATGAACGTGTGTATTGGCATTAATGCACCTGGCGGTAGTGGCTTAATGTGGACAGTTACAGATTACCAGTGAATGAGTACCATTTTCAAACCTCATTTGTGGCAATATTACTTACTTTCATTTAAATTCTATGTTTTCTGTCAACTGAAAATTATAATAAACAAAATGTGAATTTATATTCTGCAGCGAAATACATGCTGAAACGAAATTTCATAGCAGATTGAAATGAGGTTTATCTGCCAGGAAAGTTCATCAATGATATTGGTCAAATTCTCCACAGAATACTTACTGGATGTAAATATTCAAATGACTGGACAGTATCTGCAGAAATCACTATAGGTCAATTACAGATGCATTTTTTCTGGCAATTCCTCTGTTTAAGGCTAATGCCTTACAATACCTTCTTCCTTCCTTTGGAGAAATGAACATGTACGAATTGCACCAGTGTTACTGATGAAACGTTTTGTTTATTATTATTTCCAATCGATAGAAACCATAGAATTTAAATAAGTACAAAATGACAAAATGAGTTTTGAGCATATGACTGTTTCATTGATAATCTGTAGTTCTTGTCATTCAGCCACCAGCATAGGCTACATTGAAATTAACATTGATATGCACATCAGATGATCTGCTTCAAAATGCTTTCCGATCATTAAAGTCCCCACTAAATCCTAGGATTTTTATAGTCCACATTTCACTTCTTTCACCAGTGGCAACGTTGATGATGTGAAAAATTTTGAGTATCACCATGCTTCAGAATCCACATTAAACTGTAGGTCTCCCTATAACTGGCTAGGAAAGTCAGTTCACTGGTCAGAGGAAGGCCACCCCCAAACAAGACCATGCCTAGCAGGGGTGTAGATAAATTTTTCCTCTGGGGGGTTCAGAGCTATATTGAGGTGCCCTCGGACAGTTTACAGGTGCCAAAGCTGTGATGTCCCACCATAAAACAAACTTACGATTTTTTCTATGAATTTGGAAAATTTTGTGAATAGTTGATAAAATAATTAAGTGTTATTGAAAAAGATTATAGACATGAAGAGCAGTCTTTTCTGGTATACTGTGAAAATAACGGGCATCCACCTGCCGAAATACTGGCTGTTGTCGAAGAGGTTGCCCAACTATATTCCCATAAATTATTTAACATTACATACAGAATAAGGCCAATTTTGAGAGCAAAAGTAGTAACTGTAGGGATTAGTAAATTAGAAGTACCTTCCAAACTATCATATCTGGCTCAAGTCATCAGATGTCAGCAATCGTAAAAAAATCGAAATCCTATAGACAAATAACGTATGGGTATGTCGACACTGGCCACAAAAAAGGTGCCATTTGACTTTCGCCACGGAAAATGCTAGTGTCAATTGCAAATATTTGGGTGGCGCCACTCAATTGTCGCCACTCGACAAAGTTCATGTAATTTGAACTTGGTGGCGCCATTTCTCAGAATCAAAACAAACCGCTGCCATGTTTATTTGAAGGCTATTGCTGTATTTGGTGTATTCATATATTTATGCCTACATTTTACAAACAACGTGCATTTTAATTGCTCATCAGATTAAAGATCTTTCCAAAATATGTGCTTTTAAGTGTTTTAAGTATTTTTTGTTGGGTAACAGTGATAGACATCGGAATGCAGGACAAAGTTTCCATGAGCATACTGTAGTTAATTTGCGTATTTTATGATGTTCTTATACAGTGTTTGCTTAATATTTGTGTGTGACTATACGGGTGTTATTGAGTGATTACTTAAGGGAAATTTGTAGGTACACAACAGACTTTTTAATTCTACAAATGCGGAATATAAGTGTGGTGCTGGCAGTGTATTCAGATTCTAGAATCAGTATTCTCATTTCTCATAAACACTTACCACATGGATTTTAGAAAGAAAGTGACAAGGTTCCTGTTGTAACTTCTGATTGAGTGTATCTATTCATTAAGAGAATGAACTGTATTACAGTAACTGTCAGTACAGTTGTACAAAGCATACCCTCAAAAATCGATATAAATTAAAAAGTCGTCGTATTCAACTGTGGGCAAGTGTAGGTAGATATATTACGTTTCAAATAAGCGTCCATTGCATTGTAAATAGCATCCAGAACATTACATCAGAACACGGAACTTGTTTTGATGACAAGATATCAAGTTTGAAGAGATGACAGGTAATGGTCAGGTGTCAAATATCACAGTGACACTTATTGTATCACTTGATCAATTAGTGCATTTATAATGTTGATATCAGACTTTCTTACAGAGCTTGATTAGCAGATCCCAATCGAAATTTACTTTTTTTATTCGTAATTGGTTCAGTAAGAGAGTTTTGTTTATATGTGCTACTTGATTTAAACCTGTCTTTAATATATGAGTGTTGTTTACATGCAAAATACATTTCTAAACAACAATATTTACAATTTATTTCCCTCTTATTGTAGTCTTATATCAATTCTAAAACGATAACCTAAACGACAACACCAATGTCTGTTCGAAAAATCTCAGCAGATGAGCTGAGGCCATGTTGGCAGTCATGCTACCAGGATTCTGACAGGAGCGAGTGGAAACGGCTGTGACAGGACCACTTCCATATACGCCGTAATGCCACATGCTATGACGGCGTTTTTGTGGCTAGTGTTAACGTATCTTATAGGAGGGACCAGGGGAATGGCGCCATCGTAAGGGAAACAAGTAAGAAAACTTGTTTCTTACCTTATTAAAAGTGTGTCTTTTTCGTACAGAATAATACTACAGCTTCGTCAGCTAATACTACTTTATTTTATTTCAGCCATCCATCTTGTTAAATTTTATTATTTATTTACACGAATTGACCAACTAAGGACCACATTACAAATTCTATTTCATATTCAATTTCTTCTTTCTTCTCTCTAGAGCTGCTCTTCTGCCTGCTGCCGTTTTTGCCAGATATTCAGCTGTCAGTTTCCTGTTGGTCTTCGTTCTTGGGGCGTCCTGAAAAGCAATTCAGTTATTGCCTTTCTGTACTCATCCCTATTCATCGCATCCATTTCTGCGAGTCCAAGTTCCACGAGGTCTTTCTTTATTCCTTGCAACCAACAGCTGGGTGTTTTCCTCTGTTGAATTAAATTGAATCTTTTCTTCGTTATCTGCTCTCATCCATTCTCACCAGATGACCGAAGAACATAAGTCTTCTCTTTCTGATTTCAGCTGTAACTGGTTTAATAAATTGATAGACCTTCTCCTTCCTCATCTTTACCCATTTATTGCCATTTTTTGTGTCCAGCAAGAAGCTTCCTTAGAATTACCCTTTCCTTCCTCTCGAGCTCATATACTAGTCCTTTGTTCTTGACTGAGAATGTTTCTGCTGCACATTGTACTTCTGTTTTTGTCACTGTCTTGTACTGTAATAACTTTGCATTTTGAGATAAGCATTTTTTGTTGTACAGCTTCATTGTTAAAATTTGTGCCCTCCTGAGTTTAGCTACTTGGAGTTTGAGTTTCTTTTTCTATGCCAGTATCCGTTTTTGTTTCTCCCAAATATTCAAAGTGTTTGACCCTTTCAATGCATCCAATAATTGTGTGCAATTTGTTGACTTCCTTAAATTTGTTAGACATGAATTTAGTTTTTTCTTGTGATATCTGTAAACCAAATTTAGCTGCATGCTTTGCTAAGATTTCTATTTGTTTAATTGCATCTGGTATATTCGTGGACAGAAGAGCAATGTTGTCTGCAAAAGCAAAAGCCAGTGCATGTATTGTAAGCCCTTTGACTGATCCTCCAAAAGAAATTCCCTTCACTTTTTCTTGTGTGTATTCCACCAATGCCTCCCTCGTTATCTTTTCTAGACTGATGTTGAATAATATTGGGAAGAGTCCATCCCCTTGTCTCAAACCTGTTTGGATTTTGAAAGGGTCTGAAATCTTGCCTCGAAATTTCACCTTGGACTTAGCATCTGTCAATGTTTGCTTAACAATCTCTCTAGTTTTCCTATCAATTCCGAATTCTTCCAGAGTTATAATGAGGCTTTCTATGTCAATTGAGTCATATGCTTTTCTAAAATCAATAAATTGTTGTAACATGTGGTTGACCAGCTCATGTTCTAATTATGTTTTTAAGATTTATAATTTCCTCTGAACAGCTGTCCCTTTTCTAAACCCTATTTGTGCATCGAGAATTGGTTCAATTCTGTTTTATAATATCTTGGAAAGGACCTTGGATGGAATGGATAGAAGGGAAATCCCCCTGTAATTGTTCACGTCTGATCTGTCACCCTTTTTGTGGAGTGAATGTATAATAGAGTGGGCAAAAAAATGAAATTTTTGAGTATAGAGTTGTAATAGGGCTAATTAACGAAAAAATAATTTAAAAAATCTAACTTAATATCTTCAGTTCGTGCAAAGGGCTTAAAGTTTCTAAAAAAACGATAAATTTATAGAATTACTGAAATGTCATATAAAAATATATCTTTCAGTATCACGTCCTAATAGGACTCAAAAACTGTGTATCCATGTATAGTTTAACAAGATAATATTTTTGATAGTCCTAGCTTATGTAATCAGTTTGCGCTAAAGGCCTTAACTATCGAAATATGACAACATTTCTAAATGTTCAAAATGTTACGGAAATTTACTAACATCTCGTATTTATATGTATGTTTTAAATATGTTAGCTTTTATTTATTATGATTTGATTATTTAAAGAGATAACATCATAACTTTGCAGCTCTTCACCTATTTACCAGCAAATTTGGTTAAATGACCCAGAACTCACCACGAGGAGGTGGCTGCAATTCGAGTTCCACCCACACCCTATCCAACCAACCAACCGCCCAAGGAGGTCATGCTAATTATATATTCATATTTACAATATAAACATTTATTTACATTTTTATATCTTTATTTACATACTAGTCAAAGATGTAGTTGGCTTGAATTCTGATTTGTGTCCAAATTTTGGCATTATTGATCTTGACAGCAGAGTCAGCCTAATGAATCCATCTCTGCTATCTTGCCCACATACTTTTTCTGCAGCCTCTGTTACTAATTTTACACATCTTTCTACAGCCTGAGTGTGGCACGGAAAGTTCAGAAATTCAAATTCGGGCACAGTCTTATTCATCAAATATATAGAAATGGATTCTATCGTCAATTTCTGCATCACTGGGAGGGGGGGCGATAGCTCACTGTAGTCAGTAGCCTCAAAATCTAGTGTTGGTGTAGTAAACGTTCTTACTGCAGCTTTGCGGTTACTTTTCATATTTCTGCCTTTAGGACTCTTCTAACACCCAACTCTCTAATATGTGATCTCTCGTCTACTACCACAGCCAATAACACGTTTTCTGGATGACATAAAAACGAGTTTCGTTGAGTCACCGGTTCAATTTGCTTTTTTATGTTCTTTGGAAGATGTCTGGAAGTTTTAATAACCTTAAAAACATGCTTTGGACCATACTTTACTGATGCGTGTTTCTTAGTATCGCACCAGACTGGCACATATGTCTTTAGAATGTAGTCAGCTAAAATCATGAGTTCATTTGTGGGATTTACTTCAGAAATATACAAGCGCAACACTCTATTCGCACATGTCAACCAACGAGAGTGACTAAGAGGTCTAGGATCACGATTAGGCAGATCTGGAGTACATTTTCCACTTTGAATAGTTTTGACAATATCCAGGAGGTATTGTTGATCTTTGCTTAAATCTGGTATGTTTAGATCCAATTTTCTGACAACCCTGACTCCACAACCTCAAAATCAATAACAGGTAACTTTTCACAGTCAGTCACTCTTTTTCCAATTATTGCACTAAACGAAGATGGTCCAGTTGACTCTCCATTCAAAAACTGAAATAAGTGTCTGAAAGGTAATTTGTTGAAGTGAAGTAAACAAATGAATCACTGTAATGGTCGTTGAATTTTTAGTTCTATATTGCGAATAACACCATTTTTCCACCCAGTGTTTATTGAAGTACCATCACAACCAATAGCTTCTACCTCATTAATGTTAAAGTTATTATCTTCAAGGTACTTCAGAATGCACTCAGCTATTCCCCTTTCCAGTTGCACTTTCTGGAAAAATATGCCCGATATACTGCCCTCCAGGTTCACGAACTATACTGATATGCTCTTCTTTCTTGACTCTTCTGTACATTTTGTTTCCTATTTTCTCCTGGAATAAAGTGTTGTCTCTTTTGCCATCAAAGTATATTCCCTTTATTATATTAATGCTGCGGTTTTGTTGCTGAATAGACAGTCTTGCCTTGTGCTTTTCTCTTCGTACCTTATTTTTGTCTATAACAAGAGAGGTATCTGTTTCAGATATCATTCCTAGATCATACAAAACACTGGAAGCTATAGCAGCCGTAGTTCTATCTGAAACACGAAACCGATCACTAATTAAAGCAGTAGATGATAGATTTGTTCTTATCTTAGACGAAGTAGAAGGAATTGATGACAAATCGACCTCAGTTGTTTTCTTTGCAAGAGATTTTCGTGCTAATTCACGAGTATCTCTTGTAAAAGCAACATTTTGTCGGTCTATTTCTATCTGTTTCCTTTCTTCTTTCCTTTGTAGTTTTCTTGTTATTATTTTATCTACGTTGGTGATGCATGCAATCCTAGATGTTCACTGATCATGTATGAATTTTCTCTCTATAACAGGTATCTTTCTGTCTTTCTCACTATTCCAGTCTATAATAACAGGGCAGTCACATGTACTCAGCTTTTTTCCCACATTCAGAGGTGTAAGTCATAGGGCATTTGCAGGCGGAAATATCAAATAGTTTTGATTTGGCTTCAGCTACAAACAATTGCAATTTTTTCTTATCTTTTTCATGATCTCTGTTATACGATTTTCTTAATTTGTAATAATCATCGTGAAACTTTATCATTTGCACAACTCTTTTGTGAGATACAACTGGAATGGATGCTTTATAATAAATTGCTTCCATTTGATTATCAACATTCTCAGAAATTATGGAAAATGATACATTTTTCTTTGAATCTAATTGTGTAGAAATATTAAAGCTCTCTTCAAACAACGTAATAGAACATCATCATCAGTTAGAAGGGTTGTCGCACTAAGTCGTTTAGGCAAACCAAAAATAGGGCATTGATACGACTGTCTCGTCAATAACAACTTAGTCTTGTTTGGAGTTGCCATTTCAGACTTAGTGCCAACAAAACAGGTAACTTAAAGACACGTAATGCACTTTACTAAACAGTGCACACTCCACTAACGTTTAAACTAAATGCACACTTCAACTCGATGTTGCCACCAGCAATAACAAGTAGCAACTGACGGAGTCAATAGCAGTGGCAGAGCAGGCAGTGGTAGTGGGAGGGTCAGGGGGCCTTTCATGTCGCGACTTGTTTACTGGCCTGTCTGCCACGACCACTGCAGTCTGCCACCCACCTTTGGCTGGCCGTCACTCAGCAGACAACAAAACACATGCAAAGCTGAAAAATTCTTTCTCTGCTTTATTAAATGATGAAAATTGCCGATTTAATACAATTTTCTTGTACATTAACGCCCTCTGCGCGAACTGAAGATATTAAGTTTTTTTTATTATTTTTTCGTTAATCAGCACATAAATACGCAACTTTCGAGCCCTATTGCAACTCAATACTCAAAAATTCACTTTGTTCGGCCCACCCTAATGTATAAGTGCCATCCTTCAGTCTTCTGGGATCGTCTCGGTTCGCCAAATTTCTTTAATAATTGTACTGAGGTGTAGTGTTATTTTTTCCTTGCCTAGTTTGAAAAGTTCAACTATGATTCCATCTTCACCAGAAGATTTGTTGTTCTTGAGGGATTTTATAGCTTGCCGAATTTCATCTAGATACGGTGGATGTGATTCTGCAGGAATTTCTTCTGTAGTTTTGAATTCAAGTTTCTCGGGGAGCGCTTTAAATTGAGAAGGTCTTTGAAATAATGTGCTAAGTTTTATTGTTAAAAAATATATTGTGAAAGTGTACGCAGTGGCGCCATTACCATGGGTTACGGGGTAATGACACCAATCATTTGAAAATACAGGATAAACCTGCACGATTAATGTGTTACAACTGTTGTAATTTATACTTATCACTTTTCTGTATTAGACATTTAGAAGGTAAAAGCGGCTTGTCAATTTCAAATAACTGATTCTGGCAGGGAACTGCCAGATAAAAGGCGTTTGTTAACTTTCAAATAACCAATCTTGGCTGGAAACTGCCAGATAAAAGAGCTGCAGTTATTTAAAACTAACAAGTCCTAGCAAAAGAGATCCAAGATAAGAGATTTGCGCAACGGAATACATGAGGTTTCCTCTGGGAAGCAGAGGGAACCCATAATAATAGAACGGATCTGATGTTAAATTACAAACAAGGAAAATTTAACTAAGCTGTTTTATTGCCAATTCACATGGAAATAGGGGCAACACCGATTTTAAACACATAATAAAAGCGCATCCCATAGTAATTTACTAGGTACTAATTTTGTTCACACACCAAGAGGGGTCAGATAAGCAAAAACGAGGATGTAAAACATATAAGAAACAGGAGGATTGGTAGGACATCATTCATAAGCATGTAGCTGCGACACTTACTCCTACAGAAGACAGAGACATCAAATACAGCACAATGCACAACCAGGCAGATAAGCCGAATCTGCCAAATTACGATATTCAGAACCATGTGCACTCTGTTCCTTTTCCAATACACGGAAGGGGCCACTAAATTTCACACAAACCTTACAAATGAGTGAACTGATAACGTAAGCAAGCATTATATCTGTTGAGGCAGCATAGTGAAAGGAAAGGCAAGAAATACAACCTACAGAAAGTTAAACACCACGTGGGCACAAGATGTAGAAAATCTGGTACATTCAATAAATTGTAAAAGAAATAAACTAAGTATCACATTCAACTATTCTATGGACGCGAATAGTTGAAGAGAATAACACGAAACGGGCATTATAGAGCATTTAACGAAGTTACAAATCACACAGATAGAATTTCGGTTTCACAACAAAGTTTAGGGATCACAATATGAGAGTCGGGAAGGCAGAAGGACGCGGAAAGATATTACGGAAATAGTAAGAGGTAACATTATTTCAACGCCTGAAGGGCTGGAAAACGTTGAACAAAGAATAGGCCTTTGTTCCACATCCCGCAACAGATACCAAACTAAAACTCACTAGTCATCATTTACCGTTTTAACAGAAATCAAACAAAGTCACACCAGAAAACATATACGAGAGGAATACGCCACATTCCTGAGAATAACATAATTCACACACGCCACTTATTACTGCTACAAAGCGTAGCTTGGACCTAGCTGTGGCTCACCATTTAGACCATAGGAACATCTTACCTAAGCCGAAACCGGAGAGAGAGTGACGACGCCACTACGACACGCACGAATCCCTGCGCCAAAGCTCCCAAAGAGCATGGCGGAGACAGACCACACTCTCGCAAAGAGTAAAGGCGCCCCCACGAGGTCGATCGGCGCACACGCGACCAACAGCAGCGTACCTAGTGGGAAGCGGCCGATCGAGGCAGGCGCGGAGTGCTCACCAACGCTCCCAGCGCCAGCCAGTGGAAACAAGGCACAAGCGAACGATGCACAGCAGAGCTCCCCATGGCGAAACGAGGCAAGTGCAGAACGCAGCAGAAGCGCATCACTCACACACAGGGCAAACACATGGTGGAGAGTATAACTACATGTCAGTGAAAGTTAATACTTTAACTTATAGTCAATAAATCAATAACTTTTTAAATTTAAAATATAATCTAACAAGTGCAAAGCCTCTATAACTTCAAAGGGAGTTGAGCAAACATTGAAATAAATGAAAAGAGGCAGAGAGCCATCTTTCATCACCCTCTCGTTCATTAGAAATTTAGAGTGAGGCATTTCGCATAATATGCTACAATCTGAATGATAAATTTCTGTAAAAATTAATCCCCAAGCTAATTCAATTAGATGGGTAGTACCATGGGAGCATATTACAAAGCTTGAGTGGCACATAAAATAACCAGATAAACAATTAAAATCATCTTAGAACTAAGCCTAATAACTCAGTGGGAATGCAGGCGTGGCTGGTGAGACCACTCATTGGAGGAAACAATTCATAAACAATCATAAACACATTACAAAAAAAACAATAAGACACATAATACAATTAAAACAAATTAAAAACACACAAATCAATTCAGGTCGTGACACAAAAAAACTGCAGAGTTTAAGGAATGCAAGAAAATTTGTCATTGTGTCTGTTGCAAATGTAATTATTGAAGCACTTTGACATGCATGTCTATTGTATTTACAGGTATTGTATTGTGATAACTAATGATTGCTTTGCCGACACACAACCTAGGGTTATCGTCAGGGAGGGAACTTTGTACCGAAGGACTGGGAGGAGCTATCTGCGCACAGTTTTTTAGTTTGTACTATTTGACAGCTGTCTTTCCATGGCAGCACTCATCCCTGAGTCATGGTACTCAGTGTGGAGGGATCACACTGAACTACAGTCGGCCGTTGGCAGCAACTAGAGTAATAGTCAGAGTCAAGTGGTATACAGAACCACTTGCAGTCTTGTTGATATGCAGGGCGGAAGCATAGGTACTACTCACTGATGTCTAGCAGAGGATTAGTCAGTCTGTTGACCCATTCTGTACAGCATTGTTGTCGTTTTCTATCAGGGTTGGCCAAGGTGGCGTCAGGAGTGTGCTGGACTGCACCCCATGGCTATGACTGCGGCACCTAGAGCGCTGTTTTAGCGGGCGCCCACGCAACCATTTTGAAGCCGTTGATGACCCCCCGGCACGGCGCAGCTCTGTGATGTTGGGCCGGTCCCAAGGTTAGCAGCTTGTCCAGCTCTCAGCTGGCCGCAGTGACTGCCTCTCGCCCGGCTGGTGATCTGGGACAGCAGACCCCCATTGTGTAGCATGTGCAGGGCAGCGGCTGGCGTTACGTCACCGGTCCCTCGAATGCTCACCGGCAGCTGGGCCCACCTTGTGTGGAGTGGAGCTGCGCTATCGCTGGTGCTGGATCTCTCTGTAGACCATGCTAGAAGTAGTCCCTGCAATCATTTCACAGAATGATTAGTTACTTAACCTTACTTATATCTAATCACACTGTTGCACACGAGTGTCCGAAAATTTCAGTTCGTGGTAATCACTGTTCTCAAATGGTTTTTCACAGCATTTTGTACTTGCCGAACATGGAGTAAGAATTACACAAGAATTAAGCAACAAATTATACACACAAATCAAATACACACAAAATTTAAAATAATATACCGGGCATACCTGGTAGCTTTACAATAAAGGTAGCCATATTTTTAAAGAACATAAAATAAATCACAAGCTAATAACTTATTACTAGACACTTATTCATACAATTGATAGCATGGTACACAGTCAAAAACACAAGCGTAGCATTGGCAGCAAGCGGCGCGGCGCAGCGCAAGGCATTACAGCATGCACTAAGCTACTACTAAAGAGCCCGTCTACGCTATGTCATTGCGCGGCGTGGTACCTTTATCACACAAACCCATTCTAACACGGTCCCTCTGACCTGTTATAATTTGCCTGTAGTTTTCGCTTGGAATGTTCTGTCTTAATTCAATGCGAGGTTGTTCACATAAAAGTACTAAAATTATGTATTCTTATATGGTAACTAAAGTAAACATGAGTATACTGGACATACTTCCTAAAATAAGAGAATTATTTAAACAAAATATTCATATTCTGCAAGGACAACAATATGAGAGTCAGAAAGGCAGAAGGATGCAGAAAGATATTACGGAAATAGTAAGAGGTAACATTAGGTCTGTTCGAATGGCGAGAAATTTACCAGTCGCCACTGTTTCCGACTACCTCTACTGCGCATGCGCGGCCTCCGCGAGTTGTAACTGCAAACCCCAACTCAAATGCTTTTTTTCTCGTGTTTCGTGGTTTGGCCACCTATAGTGCTAGTTGACTCATTTGCTCTCTCGGCTGCGTAGACGAAAGGTTTAGGATTTAAAATAATGAAACACACAACAGCAAGAGTTTATTATACTGAGCACCTGTTCACATATTACTGGATCGTTAAATACAAATATTTATGTGACGTTTACATGTGGCATTCTGCTGATTTTGATCCATGCTATGTCGTGTTGGAGGTTATAACGCACCACAACATTGAAAATGTCATATGGAAAACAGTGGTGGTATTTGTGTGTATGTGTCTGATGGAGGAGGCAGTACTTTATAACGTAAAGCCGATTACAGTGCGAGAGAGGCGGTTAAATTACAGAAATAGCGTACGTTATGTACGTAAATGTTTGATCTTCATTTCGAGAATTACACAATACGTGTCATGTAAAGCATAACAACATGCACAACTCTTTCAGTGTTTCGTTAATCAAGTAATGGATATCTGAAATCATCAATTATACTGAATGAGAGTTGTCAAATTGTTAAAAAAAAGCTCTTAATAACTCCAGACACCAGTTTCACCATTAACATCCTATTTTACTTTACTGTTTTTAAATTAAAGGATTGGACAAATTTAAATTGTGGCTTATATTTTTTCATAGATTTCGCTGTTGATTGGTACTAATTATATGCTATTTATTGTCAATGTTGATAAACTAAAATTTTGTTCTTAACCAAATGTAACCAAAGCTGTAAATTTTCTAATTTTCTAATTTGAATTAGAACTCATTAAGCTGATAGGAAGAGTTTGAAAAACACTGCTGGAGCTAGAGGTATTACGTATAGAAACTTAAGTTTTTTTGTACGCTAGAAGCAGTGAATATGAAATTTATTTGTATTTAAAAAGAAACAGTGGGCAGTTGTTGCTTTCAAATTTACATAGGTCAGTCACCAATAGTTACCCACAATTGTTGATTTTTGTAATCCAATGCTTGTATGGAAGAAGCAAAATTTAATTTTTAAAGTGAGATCCTACTTTCAATATCCCAAGATTTATGTAAACGTCAGACATCGGCAGAAAAATGCCCAAAGAGAATACAAATTATATTATAAAATATTAAACTTTTACGAGACTGCTATTTACTGCCTGTTTAAAAGGAAAACCTGAATTCTGACTTCCTTTCTTCAAGGAAAAGGAACGAACTACATACAAAACACTTTGCACATGTGCTGGTTTATCTATTTGGTGCAAAGTTATTAAATGCTTTGGTGTTAGTCAGAAGAATTTTCTCTTACCCTCACAAATGATTGCAACTCCTTTCGCACCGCAACTCCAACGCCTCAATGCGTCATATTTAGTTTGAAAAGGTGGCGACCACAACTCGAAGGCTTTAGCGTGGTTGCAACCATTGCAATTGCAACTTGAACGAAGGTATTATTTCAATGCCTGAAGGGCTGGAAAATGTTGAACACAGAATAGGTCTTTGTTCCACATCCCGTAATGGACACCAAATGAAAACTCACTAGTCATCATTTACCGTTTTAATAGAAATCAAACAAAGCTACACTGGAAAACATACACGAGAGGAATACGCCACATTCCCGAAAATAACATAATTCACACACGCCTAAAGCACACATAACTTATTACTGCTACAAAGCGTAGCATGGACCTAGCTGTGGCTCACCATTTAGACCATACGAACATATTACCTAAGCTGAAACCGGAGAGTGACGACGCCACTCCGACACGCACGAATCCCTGCGCCAAAGCTCGCAAAGAACATGGCGGAGACACACCGCACTCCCACAAAGAGTCCAACCGCCCGCGCGAGGTCGATCGGTGTATGCGCGACCAACAGCAGCGTCCCTAGTGGGAAGCGGCCGAACAAGGCAGGCGCGAACCGCACACCAACGCTCTCAGTGCCAGCCAGTGGAAACAAGGCACAAGCGAACCACACACAGCAGAGCTCCCCGCGGCGAAACGAGGCAAGCGCAGTACGCAGTAGAAACGCATCACTCACACAAAGGGGAAACACAGGGTGGGGAGCATAACTACATGTCAATGCAAAATACTTTAACTTATAGTCAATAAATCAATAAGTTTTTTAATTGAAAATGGAATCTAACAATTGCAAAGCCTCTATAACTTCAAATGGAGGTGAGCAAACATTGAAATAAATGAAAAGAAGCAGAGAGCCGTTTTTCAGGGTTTGCACTGATTTCGGTACCTATCCATTACTACTCGGTCTGTCAGCTTCATCCATCGCTGACTTTTACACTGTTTATTAAATAATATCAAAGCCTTGACGACACTGGTCATCTATGCGAGCACCGCTGTTAAAACTGTTCAAATGTTAGTTAAGCTTATCGGACTTAACTGCAGCATCATCAGTCTCTAAAGTTACAAACTACTTATGAACTAACTTATACTAAAGACATCACAAACATCGAGGATTGAAATCCCAGATGCGGGAGTCCGCGCAATACGTGTATGGCCCTGCATAGCTCTCCTTGTTTCAGTCCACATTTCATTTGCGTAATTTTAGGCATGCTGAAACTGATTGCAGTTCATCTCGTATTTACATAATATTCTCTTGATGTTTACTTTGTGGAAGTGATTTCAAAGGGAAAAAAATCTCGCACAGAGTTTATTACATATAGTAATATATGGCTGGAATGGTTACATGAACTGTGTTGTGAAGATCGTGATATGAAATCTCTCACGGTTCCAGAACAGAACGCAAAGTATCTGAAAAAAAGGTACCTAGAATAACAGAAAGGGGTGATTCAAAAGGGTGATTTTTATCTTCATAAGATGAAGGTGGAACAAATAAATGGAGTAAAAGTAAATATTATCCCCATGTTAGAACCAGATCATGTAATATTATTTCTCATTTAGCTGGATCCAAAATGGAAGTTTGTTTAAGGAAGACAGGAACAGATATTTCTAATTTACTCTGGAACGAAAACACAATATGCATTATCGCAAAATGTATTAATAGTTACTTCAGTGAAATACATGAAAGAGGGTTGAAAGGCAGCTCTCTGCCTCTTTTCATTTATATCAATATTTCCTCACCTCCCTTTGAAATTATAGATGCTTTGCACTTGCTAGATTCTATTTTGAATTTAAAAACTTACTGATTTTTTTACTATAAGTTAAAGTATTAACGTGCATTGACATGTTGTTATGCTCCCCACACTGTATTTACCCTGTGTGTGAGTGGTACGCTTCTACTGCATTCTGCGCTTGCCTCGTTTCGCCGCTGGGAGCTCTGCTGTGCGTCGTTCGCTTCTGCCTTGTTTCCACTAGCTAACGTTGGTGTGCGCATTGCGCCTGCCTCGTTCAGCTACTTCCCACTAGGGGCGCTGCCTTTAGTCGCGCGTGCACCGATCGACCTCGCGCAGGCAGCTTAGACTCTTTGCGCGAGTACAGTATGTCTCCGCCATGCTCTTTGGGAGCCTTGGCTCGAGGATTCGTACGTATCAGAGCGGCGGCGTCTCTCTCTCTCCGGTTTCGGCTTAGGTAAGATAACACAGGTCAACAAATTTTGACTTTTTGTCTGGGGTTTGCATGAAAATATCAATTTCTGACTAAATTGACCCTACTGATCACAAATCTGCAGCCTGTTTCTCTGTAGCACGTCAGGTTTTTGCACCACCACTATCATCATCATATTCACCATTGTCTAACTCTGCACCCAATGAAATTGGAAACTGGAAAGCAATTACGGGACAATGGAAATGAAATGGAACAGTAAAGTGGTTAAAACATCATTATAAGAAGCAAATATTATGGTGGGCACTTACCAGTTAGAGGTATTACTTCTGTTTTCGTTTGCCCGTGAATGAACGCTTGATATCCTTCCTCTTGTGTGTCACTTCTCCTTCACGTGTGATGCACCAACAGTAGTCAGCCATCATGTTTATTCCCCAACGACCTCGATACCGATGTTCCATAGTTTTAAGTTGCTGATGAAATCGTTTACCATGTTCCTCTGATGTGTCAGAGAAAATGTAGTTTTAGAGAGACCTTGCATCCTAACTGTTTAAAGGACTGTAGCATGTCTTCCACTATTTCCTTGTAATCAAGCTGCTTATTCTGGCCAAGGAAACGATGCACAACATTTTTAAACTTCTCCAAGCTTGAAGTTCTATTTCCGTCATAGAACTGTCAAAGTGCTCATCAGACATCAACTTCCTTATATCTGATCCAACAAATATCCCTTCTTTCAACTTTGCAGCTGATAGATTTGGGAATTGCCTACACAGGTATTGGAAACAGTTTCCTGTTTTGTCCAGTGCCTTAACATACTGCTTCACGAGTCCCAGTTTGATGTGCAGTGGAGGCAATAAAATATGATCTGGATTAACCAAGTGTTCATTCGCTATGTTCTTTGCTCCCACTATCAGATTTTGCCTCTTAGGCCACTCTCTCCTACTCCAATGCTCATGATAAGCTCTACTGTCCCATTCACACATATAGCAAGGCATCTTAGTGTACCCTGCTTGCTGACCAAGAAGAATGCCAATCACTTTAAAGTCACCACACACAAGCCACTGGTGTTCTTCGTACTTCACATTTTGTAGAAGTATTTTCATGGTATTGTATGTATCTTTTAAATGTACTGAATACGCAATTGGAATTGACCCTAGGTCATTTCCAATATGTAGCAACACTGCTTTCAAACTTCGCTTTGAGGAATCTATAAACAATCTCCATTCCTCACTCTCATACTTCTGAGCTCCCATTTTCATCACTAATCCGGCGATGTCTTTGCAGAACATCATTAAACCATCTTCAACAAAAAATTCCCTGAAATCGTTATCACGATTTCTGTACAATGAATATGATGTACCGTGTGCATGTAAGTTATTTTCACTGAGACGTGATCCCAGTAGTTGTGCTTCATCTTTTGTGAGTCCTAAGTCTTTCACCAAATTGTCAAGTTCTGTTTGAGTAAGAGGTTTTGGGCTACTATCGGTACCACACTCAGAATAGTCGGATTCACTGCTTTCTTGACTTATATCTGGTTCAGAGAATTCAAGAGAATCCACTGATGTTGGTGGAGAGGGGATTGGTAGCCCTGGGCCATGAGGAACAGGTCTAATTGCCGAATCTAAGTTTGGATACGATATGTTTTTCATGTTTCTTCTGTTGTATCCCATTACATTCGTCATACAGAAGTAACAGTCATCAACATGATTCTTCTGTTCACGCCATACCATAGGAATTGCGAAGTTCAAGCACTTGATTTTAGCTTCACTCCATTTCCTTAACCGCTCCACACATGTATGGCACACAATGTGTGGAGCAAATGCCTTGTCCTGGTCGCCGAGCTTCATGCCGAAATATTAAATAAGACTTCTGCACAAATTTTGTCGACATAATTTCCACAGATATAACAAAATGTATCTGGGCTATTCAAACACTGCCTTCCTGACATTTTGTACAAGTTGTAAATAACTCTCCTTTCCCTATATTTTACCCCTGCTGACTTCAGAATTTGAAAGAGTGTATTCCAGTCAACATTGTAAAATGCTTTCTCCAAATCTACAAAAGCTAAAAATGTAGGTTTGCCTTTTCTTAATCTATCTTCTACGATAAGACGTAAAGTGAGTATTGCCTCCCAGGTTCCTACGTTCCTCCTGAATCTAAACTGATCTTCCCCGAGGTCAGCTTCTACCAGCTTTTCCATTCTATTTGATTTGTTTGTATGATTTGTTGCTTAATTCTTGTGTAATTCCTGCCCCATGTTCGGCAAGTACAAAATGCTATGAAAAAAACATTTGAGAACAGTGATTACCACAAACTGAAGTTCTTGGACACTCGTGTGAAACGGTGTGATTAGATTTAAGTTACGTTAAGTAACTAATCATTCTGTGAAAGGAATGCAGGAACTACGTCCTAGCATGGTCTACAGCGAGATGCAGCACCAGTGATAGCGCCGCTCCACTCCACACAAGGCTGGCCCAGCTGCCGGTGAGCGAGCATTAGGGGGACTGCCCCACACGTGCCACGCCATGGGGGTCTGCTATCCCAGAGCACCAGCCGGGCGAGAGGCAGTCACTGCGGCCAGCTGATAGGTGGAAAAGCTGCTAATGCTAACCTTGGGGTCGGTCCGACATAAGGAGCTGTGCCGTAGGGGGCGGGGGGGTCATCAACGGCTTCAAAATGGTTGCATGGGCGCCTGCTCAAACAGCGCTCTGGGTGCTATGGTCATAGCCACAGGGTGCAGTGCAGCATACTCCTGACGCCACCTGGGCCAACCCCGATAAAAAAGAACAACAATGCTGTACCGAATGGGTCAACAGACTGACCAATCCTCTGCTCAGCATCAGTGAGTAGTACCTCTGCTTTCGCATGTGGAACATTTGTTTTTTACTGGACATGTATTAATGCCACATTTTTCTATAAATCACCTGTTGCAGATGTTCAGTGGTCTCGAAGATCTTGTAGCTCGCCTGCCATTAACACATTACAAAATTATGTTATGACGTCGGGTTCTTGGGTTTTCAGGAAACTACATTTGTGACACTTTCATTTAATTTTTAAGTATGTTTATTCATCCATTCCTGATAAAGCATTTCACAACACACTTCCATACTAACTAAGATGTTACACCACAAAGACTGCCATAATACTCCAGACTACTACAGACTGATTACAGAGACTGACTGAGTTCGTGCCAATTCACACATATAAATACACAATCACATTTCTAGAACCTTCTAGAACACGGAAGTACAACATTTAAATATTTAACAATTTGTTCAATACACATTCATAACTCCTGCTTTACGCAAATATACATAAAAGTATAACAGATGTAATAATAAGTTTTTTACATCAAAATAAACAATAGAAAAGATCGTAAGTAAACAACAATTAGCGCAGTGTTAATATATGTTTCCATTATTGTTTGACATTAAGCTTCAATAATTAATTAATTTAGTTTGTTATAAAACCCTAGTAATGCAAATTATAATGATTAAAATAGCTTGACAGAAGCACTATCAAATGCTTATGTAATATAAACATGAAATATTAGGTTACAATGCTACGACCAATTATGGTATCGAATACTTCAGTTATTTAAAGAAACAGAACCTTCCTACCTAAATATATTACACGCCCTGCATATCAACGAGACTGCAAGTGGTTCTGTATACCACTTGACTCTGACTATTACTGTAGTTGTTGCCAATGGCCGACTATAGTTCAGTGTGATCCCTCCACACGAGTGCTGCCATCGAAAGACAGCTATCAAATAGTACAAACTAAAAAACTGTGTGCAGATAGCTCCTCCCAGTCCTTCAGTACAAAGTTCCCTCCCCGATGATAACCCTAGGTGGGTGTCGGCAAAGCGATCATTAGTTATTGCAATACAATACCTGTAAATACAATAGACATGCATGTCAAAGTGCTTCAATAGTAACATTTGCGACAGACATAATGACAAATTTTCTTGCATTCCTTAAACTCTGCAGTTTATTTGTGTCACAATTTTGAATTGATTTGTGTGTTTTTAATTTGTTCTAATTGTATAATGAGTCTTATTGTTTTTTTGTAATGTGTTTATGATTGTTTATGAATTGATTCCTCCACTGAGTGGTCTCACCAATCACGCCTGCATTCCCACTGAGTTATTAGCCTTAGTTCTAAGATGATTTTAATTGTTTATCTGACTATTTTATGTGCCACTCAGGCTTTGTAATATGCTCTCATGCTACTACCCCTCCAATTGAATTAGCTTGGGGATTAATTTTTACAGAAATTTATCACTCAGATTGTAGCATATTATGCGAAATGCCTCACTCTAAATTTCTAATGAACGAGAGGGTGATGAAAGATGGCTCTCTGCCTCTTTTAATTTATTTCAATATTTGCTCACCTCCCTTTGAAGTTATAGAGGCTTTGCACTTGTTAGATCCTATTTGCAATTTAAGAACTTACTGATTTTTTACTATAAGTTAAAATATTAATTTGCATTGACATGTTGTTATGCTCCCCACCATGTATTTACCCTGTGTGTGAGTGATACGCTTCTACTGCATTCTGTGCTTGCCTTGTTCCGCCGAAGGGAGCTCTGCTGTGTGTCATTCGCTTGTGCCTTGTTTCCACCAGCTAACGCTGGGAGCGTTGATATGCGCGTCACGCCTGCCTTGTTCAGCTACTACCCACTAGGGGCACTGCCTTAAGTCGCGCGTGCACCGATTGACCTCGCGCAGGCAGCTAGACTCTTTGCGCGAGTACGGTATGTCTCCGCCATGCTCTTTGGGGTCCTTGGCGCGAGGATTCGTACGTATCGGAGCGGCGGCGTTTCTCTCTCTCCGGTTTCGGCTTAGGTAAGATGTTCTTTTGGGCTAAATGGTGACCCACAGCTAGGTCCATGTTACTCTTTGTAGTAGTAATAAGTTACGTGTTCTTTAGGCGTGTGTGAATTATGTTATTCTCAGGAATGTGGCGTATTCCTCTCGTGTATGTTTTCCGGTGTGACTGATTTCTGTTAAAATGGTAAATGATGAATAGTGAGTTTTAGTTTGGTGTCCGTTACGGCATATGTAACAAACAACTATTCTTTGTTCAACGTTTTCCAGCCCTTCCGGCGTTGAAATAATGCTACCTCTTACTATTTCCGTAATAACTTTCCGCGTCCTTCTGGCTTCTTCTCAGTTCACTAAACTTTGTTGTGAAACCGAAATTCTATCTGTGTGATTTGTAACTTCGTTAAATGCTCTATAATGCCCATTTCGTGTTATTCTCTTCGACTGTTCGCGTCCATCGAATAGTTAAATGTGATACTTGGTTTATTTCTTTTACAATTTATTGAATGTACCAGATTTTCTACATCTTGTGCCCACGTGGTGTTTAACTTTCTGTAGGTTGTATTTCTTGCCTTTCCTTTCACTATGCTGCCTCAACAGATATAATGCTTGCTTACGTTATCAGTTCACTCATTTGTAAGGTTTGTGTGAAATTTAGTGGCCCCTTCCGTGTATTGGAAGAGGAACATGGTTCTGAATATCGTAACTTGGCAGATTCGGCTTATCTGCCTGGTTGTGCATTGTGCTGTATTTGATGTCTCCGTCTTCTGTGGGAGTAAGTGTCGCAGCTACGCGTTTGTGAATGATTGTGTCGCATTTCCTACCAATCCTCCTGTTTCTTATGTTTTACATCCTCTTTTTTGCTTATCTGAACCCTCTTGGTGTGTGGACAAAATTAGTACCTTGTAAATTACAGTGGGATGCACTTTTATTGTGTAATTAAAATCGGTGTTGCCCCCATTTTCATGTGAACTGGCAATAAACCAGCTTAGTTAAATTTTCCCTTGTTTGAAATTTAACCTCAGATCCGTTTTATTATGGTTTCCCACTTCTTCCCGGAGGAAATCTCATGTATTCCGTTGCGCAAGTCTCTTATCTTGGATCCCTTTTGCTAGGACTTGTTAGTTTTAAATAACTGCACCTCTTTTATCTGGCGGTTTCCAGCCAGGATTCGTTATTTGAAATTTAACAAACGTCTTTTATCTGGCAGTTCCCAGCCAGGTTTAGTTATTTGAAAGTAACAAGCCGCTTTTAGCGTGACATGAAACAACTCAAAGATCGTGTACTGTATGAAACAAATGGATATGTGTGGAGCATTACAAATGTAAACTGTGTTGTTAAATAATATGCAATTATCTCCATTGTGTTTACACTTTTTAACCTAAATTACTGTTCGTACTAATTAACTAGGCTTTTTTTAAATAAATATTTTCGTTTTACTTAGATCAGTATACAATGTTCACTCAGAAAGCAGATATAACTTGGCCACGGTATCTGGAAATGTTAACTTATTAAATTATCCCATAAACTGCTAGAACATACTAATTGTGTGTATGTATTAAATGTGTTCCATTTAGATATAATGTAAAATCATTCATTTTCACCGTTCTAAGTATCGAAATGAAGTGCAACATACTGGATGACTCCTGTCAGCCGCGCGAGCAGTGGCGTCAGGTATTACCGCACGAGTGACAGAGAGTTAATGTCCTCCTAACTAATGAAAAGTGGACAGAAATGTACTCTGTAAACGATGTCAGTGAAAACATTGTTCGTTTATTTTTTGCCCTTTCATCTCCCACAGTTGCTTTTTATAACATAATGTAGATATTTATTAATGTAAGCTGTCTATGCTGTCTGGTGAAGATGGCACCAAGTAAAAATACCGGTATGGAAATATTTAGTTGTACAAACAAGACTCAACAAAGTGTGGGAAAATTATTATATTTTTGATATACACAGCGAAACCAAGTGCAGCTCGTGCTATATTGTATCGAAAGTTGTTGAATTTGATACGACAAAGACGAATAATTCCGTCAATGATTCGATGTTCGTTGCAAGCACTTCAATGCATGAACATGTGCGCGAGAAACAAGGCTCGGAAATTTGTTCCTGTACCATTACAGCTGCGTGAGCGCTGTTTCAAAACAAAAAACATGGTTTTGCTCGAAATATATGAGCAACAAATTAGCCACGACTCTGAACAGTAAGAACTCGACAGGTGCCGTTATCTCGGTATTAATAGACAAGATATCAGTGTTAAATAAAAAATTAATCAACAGCAAGAATGCGGGCAAACAGTATAGGCCTATAAGTGAATGTGTTTGTGAAAACAAGCCTCAAGAAGACAGAAATGGAATCGTTGCTGCACATGAAAGTAGACGTGTGAAATGCTGTAAGAAATGTTTAAAAACAGCAAAGACCGCTGCATTGATCTGTGCCTCGATGGACTGTGAAAGACAGTTCTGTAAATAATTGCTCGCGTGATATCCCATTAAAAAACAGTTTTGACGCTCTCGGGGATTTAGTGCCACATTATGATGACAGTGGTGAGGTGACTACAAGGGACGAAATTGCAAAACAAAATGATGTCCCAGCAGTTGCAGAAGACACAGAAAGAAGATTCCAATATTACCAGAAGCCTTAGCAATGTAACAAACTTTTAATACTCGCCGATAGCCATGGACGAGGACTGTCTGCTCATATAAATGAAGAACCTTCTATGAATGCAGTGTGATACATCAAACCAGATGCATCGTCGACAGAAGTTTGTGAACTTGCTAATTTACAGAAGTCGGTAAGTTAACCTCAGTTGATTTTGTAGTGTTGTCTGCTGGCTCTAATGATGTTTACAAAAACAAAACCTCTATTGCTTGTAGAGAATTAAAGAAATGCCTTAGTCTCCTAACACATACAAATATAACACTATGTAATATTCCACACAGACATGATTTCTCACATTGGTCCTGTGTCAACCAAGGAATTTCCGAAGAAAATGAGTGTTATAAGAAAATATTCAAACGATTCAAAAATATGTGTGTAATAAATACAAATGGTGTGGATCGCAGATTCCACACAACACATGGGTTGCATATGAATGGGTTGGGGGAAAATATTGATAGCTAGTGTAGTGCTAAAGGAAGTTACCAAAAAGAACAAACAAATTAGTCTCAACTTTCAACACAGCCCTTCTGCAGATACCTACACACCTCCTTTTTTAGAGTAAACCATAGCAGGACAACCAGTAGTTCAGAGAAGACACAAAAGTTAATTTCTAAAGACATACAGACAACTACAAGAAAATGTAAATATAGTAATGTAACTCTCTGCACCAAAAAAGAAACAGTTCTCCTTCACATTAATGGGCAATCACTCAGGGGAAAACTTAATCAATTACAATACTGGTTGGAACAAAACAATAGTCTGTATAAATGAACACTCGCTAAACAACACAAAAATAGAGCTGTGTGTCCCATTTGGATACTCACTGATCTCAAGTTATTGTAGAACAAGTATGGTACATGGAGGTGTATCAATCTACATAAGAGATAATCCTTATATCAAGTACTCTGTAATAGATGTTAGTAGTTTGTGTCTAGAAGGTATATTTGAAGCAGCAGCATTGGTATTACACAGATATAAATTCATAATAGTCTCAATGTATCGTACTCGAGAAACTGATGAAAAGAATTTCATAGAACAACTCAACACACTAATACTACTAATTTCAAAATACAAACATCACAAACTCTCCATAACAGGTGACACTGACATAGATATAAGAGAAAAAAGGAAAAATGTTTCTCACTTAATAAATACAATAAAGTCACTCAATTTCTATTGCCTCAATGAACAACCGATAAGGCTATACGCTTGCTTGGACAACATAATTACTAATGATCATAAAGGCAATGTAGAATGTAGTGTAGCCAAATTAGGAATATCTGATCACGATGGGCTGTGGCTAAAAATAAAAGAGTCACCCTCAGAAGGTATCACAAATATTGTAAATCACAGAAAACTAAACAAAAATAACATTGAAAACATGTTTTAAAGTCAATAGACTGGTCCAGTACATTGACAGCTGAGAAAACTATTGATGATTGCACTTTTCTATTTCTAGACACACTACAACATATACTAAATAGCAACTGTCCAACCATATATAAGAAAAACACCAATGACACTACAAGTAGACCACAGAATACTAAAGTATGGTATTCACCAAACATGAATAAAATAAGAATACTCCTTCTTATAGCTAAAGACAGATCTATTAAATGTGAGGAAGTTAAGAAAATATACACAAAGCTTAAAGAAATCTACAAAAGGGTAATCAAAATAGCCAAATGTGAAGTAAATGATACCTACATTTTGAAATCAAAAAATAAACTGAAAGCGACATGGAATGTCATCAAAAGCGAAATAAATCAGCACAAAAGAGACAATACTATTCCCATAGATTCAAATATACTAAATGAATACTTTTTTAAACTGTACGGACTCTCACCATTCAACCTACAACAACAGCTTAGGTACTGAGAATCTGATACCCCAAGTAGAAAATATACCTACATTTTCATGGTCTGAAATCAGTCTCTACGATATCAGCAAAGCGATCAACAAACTTAACAAATCTAAAACAGAGGACTACTATGGAATCAGTAACGTTGTATTAAAGAGCATAGCAAATGAAATTAAATTGCCTTTGCTTTATTTAGTCAATAGAATTTTGACAGAAGGAAAAACACTAAAAAAATCACCGTCACACTACCAGTGTTTAAGAAAGGGGACAGAAACCTTACCAATGAATTGTACCAGTTGTTTCAAAAATAATTGAAAGCTGCATACACATACAAATATATTACTATTTTGAAAATAATGGGTTACTGAATGCAAACCAATTTGGCTTCCGACCACACCTGTCAACAGTAAAAGCAATCTATTAGACGATATACACAATGGTGTTTAAAATAGACAAACTGCATGTGCTACACTTATAGACTTGAGCAAAGCCTTTGATTCTGTGTCACATGAGACTACATTAAAGAAATTAAACTACTATGGCATAAGGGGAAAATCATTAAGTTCATTTAAAACCTGACAGGCTACAGCAAGTATATGCTAACAATCAAACATCGCAATTGCTGAAAACAAAATGTGGAATACTGCAGGGATCGGTACTTGGACCCTTTCTCTTCATTGTTTATATAAATGACTTTTCAACTCACATACCATGTAAGAATATACTGTACGCTGACGACATCACACTGATAACAACTGGCGAAAACTTACACAATGTACAAACCCTCAATAAGGAAATAATTGAGATAACTAATCACTGGTGTCGAGCTAACCAGGTATCCACCAATGAAGCAAAAACAGAAGAACTTTATTTCAATCTAAGAGCAACGAAATCTAAAAATAAGTACGTAAAATTACTCGAATTAGTGATCGAAAAAAGATTGTCATGGGATGGACACATATCCTATTTAAGCAGCAAACTAGCAAGGGTATTTTTCTATTGCATAAATTAAGGCAAAATATCAGCAAGACCCTCCTACTCTGCTCTTATTATGCATTCTTCCACTCTCACCTGCAATGTGGAACACTGTTCTGGGGAAATGCACCAGGATCGACATACATTTTCCAGTGGCAGAAGAAAGCCATTAGGTGTATCCTAGGTTTACCCCCCAGGAGAGACTTGCAGAAATCCCTTCAGTCTATTAAATATAATGACAGTCCCCAGCCTCTATTGTATAATCCATGGAAAAGAAAATTTAAACAAACTTAAACTAAGAAATAATGTACACTCACACCACACGAGAATATAACCACAGGATTGATTTACCATACTCCAGACTTTCTCTCACATCCAATAGCCATAAACACATGAGCCTCACATTCTTGAACCCTGCGGCAGGCGCGCTTAAGATTGTTACGTCAGCGGGCGCGGACGGCACTCAGTGTCGCCTACATTTAAATACGTAGAAAAGCTATTTTTTAAAAAACTTTGGGTGGAATTAATAATTTATTGTGTATAACGTTACGTGTAAACAGAAACGATTAACTGTAATTAACACATTGACAATGTCAGTTGTATAAAACAATACTGAACGGCTGATAACAATAAATAATCCAAAGAATCTAAACTTCACGAATAATGTAAGATTATTTTGCCATACGCATTTCGCCTTTATTCGTAAGGCGTCTTCAGTGGCTATTTTGGCCAAGATGGAAACAAAACAAACTACAGTCACCAAACAGCACCATAAGTAGATCAGCATCCAGAAAAATTTTCCACTGAAGATGCCTTACAAATATAGGCGAAATGCATATGGCAAAATAAACGCATTATTCAGTTGCATAGATAGCTTACGCCAATAAATATCTACATCATATTATAGAGGTCAATGCAAATTTTAAGATATTTCTAGACACTGCAAGCACTATTGAACCAAGCTACGTGCCAAAAAAATCAAAACAAACAGAGCAAAAGGCTCTCGTTAACATACTTCTGCAGCTGGCTGTCCCACAAGGCGTGTGGCATCATCTGCCCCATTCATCGCGCCGTTTCCAGTGTCTACACGTCAAGCACCAATCGTGGACTCTTAACTGCACTTTAATCTTGCTACCGACTCAGACCTAAGGAAGCTCAGGATTTAACATCCAGTTAATTTTTTTTAAATAAGGCGAAAGTTGAGTGGCGCCACAAAACTTGACACTAGTAACTGTCGTGATGCAAGTCACATGGCGCCGATTTTGTTGTTAATGTCAACCTGCAGTATTGGTGATTTGGTGTCAATTTGTCAGTGTTTGTGTGCACTGTGCTGAAGTGCGTGTTTGACTGTTTGGTGTTTATTGTGTTACAGAGGAAATACTTTACGGATGCGATATATATGAAGTGATTGGACCAGGAACGTGAAGTTTTTCGATTTACCCAAAAATTTTCCTACTGGAAGCGAATGCCTATTGTGGACTTAAATGTGCTTGGGGGATAACATGATTTTAAAAACACTGACTCCCCGACATTACATTTATTGTATGGAAAGAATTTTTAAAGCAGTGTTCAGTTGTTGAAACTAATACGAATACCTTACAAGTATTGGATCCAATGGAAACTCCCAGGTTTCCGAACACAAACTGGAAACTAGTTAATTCAGTGCAAGTTGATTGATCATAAATAGTAAAACACAGAGAAGCAACGAATCACTCTGGAATAGGAATCGTTTTATAAGCCAGTATGTTACAGAAGCTTATTTGTAACGATTGTACGTGAAGGCTGAACAGCAGTAACTTTTACTCTATGACAGTTTTACTCCGCAACGTGTTGTGTTTGAGTAAACAACAACGGATCTGTAACTAGTGACTGCCAGAAAAGACCATGTATGGCACATGCTTCCAGCATTTTATTGTTTGTTAATGCATGTCGCATTAGCTGCCCAGAAAATGGAGAGTAAATTAACTGAATAATGAACGTTCCTGATATGACAGGGCTCTATATTGCACTCATTATAACAATCAGTGGGTTGGGCATAATTTTTCTTGCAGTTCCAGATTTGATGGATCATGATACATGGATTTTTGCATTCCTCGATTTACTGGCTAACTGGGTATTAGTTTGGGAACTGACCAGCTTCTGTTACTTCCTTGAGGGTGTGCGACAGACAAATGTATTTGGAATGGAGGTAGCCACTCTTCGCATTTAGTATTATCACAACAAAACTTGTGTGCAGCATGCTTGTTGTAATGGATGCGAGGGCAGTAACAGGAAAAGCCTACCATTTAATTTCAGACCAGAAGGTGGAAAGTCAACCTGAGAGTCCTTCCAATCTCTCTTTTGAAGAGGACTGTTTAGATATATTTGATGAAAAAGAAGATAAGGAATTCCAGATGGTTAGATCCTTAGCCATGAGTGCCAATATAGCTAATGCTGTGAAAAATGAAGTGAAGCATTTAATTCATATTAGTGCAGTGGAATCGTGTATGGAAGAGAATCTGTGGCTTGGTGCTACCTCAGGCTCAAAAATATCACATGTAAATTATATTGCTAATGCAAGTTTCACTACTTCCTGTGTATTGCCTGCTACTGAAGAGCATCTTATTTCAGCAATTGTACTTTCCAGATGGGATGATATAATGGGTCCACAGACTGTCCATGTGTGGACTGAACAGACAGAAACTAATACATGCAACATTGATATGCTTCGTGCTATTAGATATGTTACAAATCATACTGTTAGTCAGACAGCAGAGACAAGTGGAATGGGGCCTAAAATTTTTGTAGTTTCTGACTTGCGTATTATTGCTCAGTCCTTAACATTTGGTGTATGTGTGCATCGCAGGCAACGGAGAGTGCCACACTCCATCTCTGTGTTGGTGTCATTGAGTCAGTACTCTAGATTCCTGGAGTTGCGGTATTTGTGTCATCAGTGGCTCATTCGTACAGCAGCCCGTCTCCAAACACAATTACAGGTGAGTTTAGGAAGTCATAGTTTTATTCATTCATAAATCAGTTCTAGCATATGTACGGTAAGTAGTTTTTCATTTTCTTGTGCTGATTAATGTGCCACTTGAATAAACCTGGTACCATTTATTGCTTGTATTCAGAATAACATTATTAAGTACTTCCATTCATTTTTTTGTCTGCCTTCCGTCTGACTGCAAGTAAACAAAGTACTTTTAAAATGTAGGCCTAGTAGCAAATATTGTAGCGGACTTCAAAAATGTGTTCTGTATTAGCCTATCTCAGAAAAAGGTATGTTGTAGTGTAAACACAGAGTGTTTACAATGTGATCATTCTAATCAGTAAGCCCTATGTCCCAAGAACAAGTTGAAAACTTGTTCAGTGCAAGATATAGGATTTGCCTCAGTGCCACACACAGTAAAATCCATCCTAGAACCACTTGCCTTGTAAGCAGCAATAACAGTTGAGCACTGTGACAACAGCATCATCCAGTATATTTAAGCCTGTTACAAAAGTAACACTCATAAATAGGATGAATTATTTACATTACCTGTCAATTAGCGTGATTTGTGGCCGTGAAAGGAGTGAGGTACTCGGACATTAAAATGCTCCCAGATTTGAAATAACTTCAAATACATACTGAATTCATAGCTCTTTCTACCACTGGGACAGTATGTAAATTTTTACCAATTAGAAGTATTCCCTGATTTTCTAATGACAAGAATATTCCACAGCATTTTTCAATTGGCTCTGGAGTGGATTTCTGTCGGTGAGAAATTCAACAGTTGGCAGAATGCCAATTGTTTACAGAGACTTTGTAAGTGCCAAAAAAATATCTGTGTCACTTTGAAGACTAACACAGTATTCAGTGAAATTTATTTGCCTGGCTATAGTAATGTGTAACTTATTCTTCAAAGTACCGGTAGGCCTATTTGCATATTTTATGGAGAACAGCTTAGCCACAATCTGATATCAACCAGAATTAATCTTTGTACGTAAGAGAACTTCAGCATAGTATGGATGTTAGATGAGAGGTAATGGAAAATAGAAGCTATGAAATGTGTTGTTTGATTAGGAAGTAGTTAGTTCAGACTGAACATTCGACTAAGACACACAGGTTAAAGCACTGAGTAAACATTCAGAACAAATTAAGTTCAAGTCCATCTTGTCTTCCAGTTGGAAGTTCTTTTTTGCTTCCATAAGTAACTTGGCATAATTGAAGACCGCAATGCAACCTGTCGGCTTTGACCAATGACGTCATGTCTGAATCTCACAAGATACAATACACAGATATACCAACTAGTAAAACAAACACTATCAATGGAGATAGTATTGTAATACGTGTTGTAGATAATAAATAATCTGTGATTATTCTCATAAATTACTGATTACCAAAACAGAATGTATGTAAAATCGATCACAGCTCTCAGGCCAAAAAGTCACACCTTCAGTGCTCACTTGCAGGAAAATAATAATAAAAATTTCTCTCTGTTGACCTATACCTAACCATCAGACAGAAGCTACAGATCACTTTTTAAACACAAATTGTAATCTATAATCTTACGTTCTGCTTGTAAACAAACTAGGACCTATTGTCTTTAACTCACATATGACGTCATTGGTCAAAGCCAACAGATCGTATTGTGGACTTTAATTGACCCCTCTGACTGAATACATTATCTTCAATGAGCTCATTACAGGAAGTCCCCAAACAGTATGCAGTCCACTGCAGAGTGGAAGATACATTCTGCCAGTTTGTGCTGGTTAATGAATGTGTTTGTGTTCGTGTGTGTGTGTATTGAACAGCTGAATTTATCTGATCATGTTTTGTTCTGGTGATTGCAGTCAAGAAGTCAAATGATGTTTCCACATTTACTGCATTTCCATAAAGATAGTTACTTAGTTGTTCCACACATCATGTTCACTTTAAACTTTGACATGGGCTGTGTTAACAGAGCAAACATAGAACTCTCCCCCCAACCCACACCCACACAGGAAGAAATAGGCTATTGGTGTTTGAATGACACAAATCTCTAATTATGTACTTTCTTTTGAATTATGGCCTACGGATACTTTGGAAAAGTACTGTAGTTTGGTTTCTGTACAAATTGTAAATTATGACACCTGTTTTTATCTTTATTTTGCCATTGTTCCCTTCAGAGTTTGTATTCCAAGGAAAGTTGTCTGAAGTTTTCTCTAAATGTACAAATACTGTAAACGTAAGTTCACTTTTCATCAGCTCATTACCTAAGATAAAGTGTATGGTTGTTATTCCTCTGCATGTTCCTGCATATCTCTAGAACCCAACTGATCAATCTATTTTTATATGTATTTACTCGGCAATCACATTTAAGTGCACAGCAGAGGGTTCATCGAACTACTTTCATAATATTTTTCTACCTTTCTATTCTCTAATAGTGCACAGGAAAAAGGAAAACCTAATTCTCTTTCTTTTCGATCTGATTTCTCTTGTTTTATTATGAGGATCATGTCATCTTATGTGGGTGCTAACAAAATATGTTCGCATTTGGAGGATGAAGTTGGTGAAAGATGTACAGATATTTTTATTTAGTTCGTTTCGGCCTACTAGGGACCACGAGGCTCGTCTTAACTCTCAGCTAG
The DNA here is from genome assembly GCA_026315105.1 of Locusta migratoria. NCBI lineage: Eukaryota > Metazoa > Arthropoda > Insecta > Orthoptera > Acrididae > Locusta > Locusta migratoria. The sequence continues at coordinate 778,214,011 of CM048755.1, forward strand.
GGTCTTCTGCTTTTTCTGTGTCCAGTACGCCTTCATCTTCTGGCTGTGAGCCTGCTTCCTCTCATCCGTCCATTTAGGTCTGGTGGTGCCTGTACACTTCTTGCTTGTGAGAGATAGTGGGAAGACTCCATGTAGAATGGCCTGGTGGTATTGAGTTCGGTTCTCGGTTATCTGTAATGGGATCTGCAATTCCTCTAAGTCTGATCTAACAGAGGTGAACCACTTAGCTTTGGACGCCTTTCCCCTGCTTGTCACTGTGAGGATCTTCTTGGTTAGCCTTGAGTGATTCAGGCGAGTCATGTGCCTGTAGAAGGTCAGTCGCCTTTTCCTCATACATGTGACTATGTCTTCCTGGTGTTCATACAGTTCGTTATTGTGCCTTATTCTGTAAGTACCGTCTTCCTCTCTTATAGGTCCTAATATTCTCCTCAGGATCTTCCTCTCTTTAAGTTCTAGTTTCCTGAGTGGGCCCTTTCGATTCATCAAGAGGCACTCGGACGCATAGAGTGCAGAGGGTCTTACTATTGAGTTGTTGTGCTTCAGTTTTAAGTTCTTGGATAGGTATAGATATTCTTACATGAATGATAGGCTCTCTCTAACTTGGTGCACCTGGCGTCTATGGCCAAGGTTTCGCTCTCACTTGCTGAAATCCATTCTCCCAAGTACTTGACTGTAGGAACTTTACAGATATTATTGTTTCCTAGTGGGATTGTAGAAGAAGCCTGCTTGATATTTGTGATGAACTCTGTCTTCTGTATGTTGACTTTCAAACCGGTTTTTACTGCAACATTGTAGAGGCTCTGTAGTTGATGAGTAGTCCATGCTCTTGGACAATAGGGTGAGATGTACAGATATTATTATTATTATTATTTTGCCCATTCTTTTGTAAATAATTAGTCAGTTTTTTGCAAGCGTAACTTATAAAACTGATAATTCAGTAAAATTTAACTTGTCAATGCCTGCCTTCTTTGGAATGGAACTACCACATTGTAACTGAAATCTGAAGATGGGTGTATTCAGCCTGTCTCTCATATTCTATCATGTGTCACAATTATCTTAGTAATTCTGGCAGAATGTCTCTTTGTGCTCTGTCTAGTTCTTTTCCCAATATTATTCCTTGCATCTCATATTCACCTACACCTACTTCCTTTTCTCTTTCTATAATATTGTCCTCAAAATTGTTTCACTCATATAAACCGTTTACATATTTCCTCCGCCTTCCACCTTTTGCTCAAACTTTACAAAGGGCCATCTGCATTCTTACCTCTAAGTGTATGTTGGTAACGCCGGCCACGAGTGAAGATGGCAGAACAGCTGATTTGTATAGCTAATTGTGATATTATAGTGTCAAATACTGTATTTTAACATAACATGATTTACCACAGCCAGGTTTTCTGCCTTCACATTAGTTGGCTTTGCCAACTTGGAACCAAACTGTTGCCTCCCAACCTAACCTCAATCTCTGGCTACACCACAGTTCAATCTGTCAACATGGCCAATTTGTCAAATTTTGTTTTTTCTGGTTGCAAATCCACTGCCATACTTGTAGAGGTGCTGCCAACATTTGCACCTTGGACAAGAGCACTGCCACGGGTAGCCCATAATCAAGTTAACCCCAGCAGTTTTTTACTGCAAACATGGAAATCATAAGAGCTGTGGGGGAGGGGGGGGGAATTGTCTTCATTCCTTACTATAGGCTTATATCTGAGCTCTTGTTATTCATGCAGCTGTTTATCTTTCCTCTAATTTTATCTTTGATTTTGCTATAGGCTGCATTTTGTCTATCCCATAGTCATGAACATTTGCCATGTCTCTGCGTTTTGACATTTGTATTCCCTTTCCTCTAGCTGAGTGCTCAATGTAGCTGACTGCCCTGTGCTCAGACAGAGTTGCCAGGAATTATTCCTCAACAGTATTCCATATCGAAACAATGTTATTGCATCGATAATATTACTGGTACTCTATACAACAAATTAAATTTTTCAGCATATGTAAAGTAGCAAATGCCTAGTTTGGTTCTTATTTTTTTTAAAAATAATGTAGAATGTTACTTTGACCTATTTGAGTAATAAAAGGAAGAGTAGAAGATAACAACAATTAGTTTCAAATATTTTCTTTATTGTAACACATCTAGATTTCAGTCACTTTGTGACCATTATCAATCCTTAGGCCTGTGTTAAAACATATGTTTTGTCCTTTCGTGCTGAAGGTTGAGTTTGGTCACAAAGTAGCCGAAATCTAGGTCTGCTGAATAGGGAAAATATTTGCATACGATTGCTGGTGCATTCTTCTAACTTGAAGAAAGTTGCTGGGCACCAAATATCCAATATGAAATCTAACCTGATAATACAAAGTGGGATGCAAAATCATTTTCATGGGGAGAAATTAAAATAGGTGCCCCACAGGGTTCAATCATAGGCCCACCAATAATTTTGCTTTACAGTAATGATCGGTTTTTTTATTTGAATAAGGAAGCAGAATTAATTCTGTTTTTATATTATACTAACATTAATACAAAAACGAGCAAAAAAAAAACTGCCATCAAAGACAGTAATGAATGATGTTTTCTGTGAAAAATTGTTTCTAGTGAAAAATGAACCTTGTCAAGGTAGAGTGGCTTCTGTTTCTCAATGATACAGACAGCTGTGATGGAGGTGCAACCACAACAGACTAGCATGTATGGGACACAAAACTAACCGATAAGTGTTTCTTTTGTGTGCTTTCGGCAGCTACAAATTGCAGGAAATGCATTGTAATTAAATGATCACTAGAACTGTGTTTATTATATTTTCATTGAAACCAGTAGAGCAACCAGTAAAAAATATAATAAACTCGGTTCTGGTGGTCATTTAATTACAGTGAATTTCATAACCCATGAGTCTTGAAGAGGAGCAGTAAGCTTTTAAAATAGTTGCAGGAATAGGTGTCAGGATGATTGGCCGATCTGACCATTTAATAGCTATCATAAAATACCAAAATTACCCATCGTGTGATCATGAAAGTTTTTGTCTTCATTCTGATGTCTCACAATCACTATAGCTCAAGAACCAACCTATTCTTGTCCTGCTGGTACTGTGAAAACTGAAAGCATGATGGAAAACAGCCATTACTTTTTCCTAAGGGCTGTCTGCTCTGCTGCATGTTTAAATTATCTTGACAGTCTTTTGGGCAATGTATTCTCAAGAAAAAACAGTCTCATATTCAGATATCCAAACAAGTGCTACTATGGAGAATATCGTCATCAAAATAAACGAAACTGGTAATCTACAAGATAGAGCATGAAATGTTAGAGCCCTTACTTGGCGTAGGTAGGTAACAAAATTGAAAAAGAGAAAAAGAACAGTTTGAAGTTAGGTATGTTGGAGGTGAATGAATTGCAGTGATGAAAGGTACAGGATTTTCAGTCAGGTCTGAACACATTTAGCAATATGCCTACAAAATAAAAGAAGGTAATGAAGGAGTAAGACTAACAATGAATAACAAAATAATTATATCAGTAAGCTGCTATGAACAGTGTGATAAAAGCATTACCATAGCTGAAAAAGATAGGAATCCAATACACACAAACAGTAGCATGGGTCTATATGCTATCTAGCTCCACAGGTGAAGATGAGATTGATAGACTGTGTAATAAAATTAAGCAAATTGTTCAGATAGTTAAGAAATATGAAAATTATAAATCTAAAGATTAGGTAAATGATTGGTTTAGAACTGTAGATTAAAAGGTGGGGAAAAATTAAGAATTTATGGAAAAGGGACTTGGGTTATATAAATGAACATGAGGTCGATAGAAGTTTAAGAAAAAGCAATAGGCAGTATTGGGTTGAAGCAGAGAAAAAGTGTTACCAAGTCATAGCTTTGAGAAGTGAAGACATGCAGGCAGTAAAGGATGACATAAGTAAACAAACACGTTGAAGAAATCCTTTGACAACACAGATGTTGAATTTAATTTACATATGTAATTGTTGCAAGTGGACAAGGCGAAAGGAAATAGGCTACAGGTAACTGCAATCAGACCTAGAGGGCTATGTGGCCCATGTGTCATCCTCTGGTATTTTTAGGATGCAGTTAAGAGGGGCATGGGCTCTCCAACTGTTGTCTGCTTCTAAAACCTCAGAGCCAGTACAACTCAAATTTTTCTCAGTTAGCATCACAAGATGGACTAGACGATGTTCCAGTTGTCCTCCTCCTCCTCCTCCTCCTCCTCTTCTTCTATGGCGCTACTGTCCAGGGTAAACCTTGGCCTTCCCAACAAGCTTCCACCATCCATCATGGTCACATGCCCCCCCAGGGGGCCCACAGTTCTTTTGTGGGTACGTGTGTGGCGCGCACGGGGCCCCGAGCCGGAGCAGCCTTTCTTCTGCCCCAGGCTGCTTCACTGTCCCTCCCGGTTTATGCCTTCGCCCGGAGACGGGCATATTTCGTGAGCTACTGTGGTTCTTGTTGTGGTTTTTCTTCCTTCGTTCCTTCCTTTCTTACCCTTTGTTTTCTGTCTTTCTCTCCTTGTACTCTCCTAGCTTTCTTCTCCTCATTAGTCTCCGCTTCGGCGTTTGAGACACTTCTTCCTTCTTTCTCTTCATTTCCTATCCTCTTCTTCTTTCCTCCCTGTGCGTGTCTGAAGGCCGACCCACGCATTATCGTGCGTAGCAGGTGACGGGGTAACGCGTAATTCCCCGCCCCGGGTAGACAAGTAAGGCACGTACGTACCCCCTGGTAAAGGCCAGGCCCAGGGAGGGGTGATTACCCGAGCTGGTACCTTCCGAACGTGCCGATTGGTCCCTCCGTCAGTTCTCGGGAGGTGTGACCTGAGGTGTGAACAATCACCTAAGGCGGGTAAGCCCTCGGAGAGGGCCCCCACTAGGAAGGAGCGCGCCATCGGAGACGCCGGTAATCACGGGGGACACTTCCGCGATGACTTCCTTATCTTCTTTCGTGACGTTGACCCATAAACGTAAGTTAGACTCGCCTCAGCCTAAAAAGACTCTGCCTAATGTGCCTAAATTTCTGGTTGTCTCTCGCACCGACGGAAAGGATTTCAATTCTGTCAATCCTTTCGTTATACAGAAAGGTGTAGATGCAATTGCTGGCCCTGTTAAAACCTGTTCACGTCAGCGCAATGGCACATTGTTGCTGGAAGTGGACAGTGCCTTCCAAGCCCAAAAACTGATACGTACTACGTTGTTGCACACGTTTCCCGTTAAGGTAGAAGCACACCGCACACTCAACTCGTCAAGGGGGGTAGTTTTTACGAGATCCCTTGACGGGCTGTCTGATGAAGACATCCAATCGTATATGTCCGATCAGGGTGTGACAGCCGTCCACAGGGTGATGAAAAAGGTCGATACCCAATTGACACCGACTCGTACTGTGTTTTTGACGTTCGACAGAGTTGACCTCCCGTCGAAGGTCAAAGCAGGGTATGAAGTCATCTCTGTCCGACCTTATGTGCCTAACCCAACGCGCTGTTTTCAATGCCACAGGTACAATCATACCCGTGAACATTGCCCAAATGCAGCGAAGTGTGTCACTTGTGGTAGGGACGCCCATGAGGGGGATTGCCCACCTCCGTCCCCTCACTGCCTAAACTGCAACGGTGACCATGCGGCTTCCTCTCGCGACTGTCCTGTATACAAGGATGAGAAGGTAATCCAGCAAATTCGGGTTACGGAGAAGGTATCAACATCTGCCGCTCGTAAGTTGTTGGCGAGTCGAAAGCCCACTGTCCTCCCAGCGGGTACATACAGTAAGGTACTCACCTCACCTCGACCTACCAAAGATTCCAGTACCCAGACATGTGACTTGACTTTCGCTGACACAGTTGTGCGATCTGCCAGCCCGAAGATTGCCCGTTCCACGTCCCCGCTTCCTCCTGCTGCTTCTAGGGTACAGTCTTCGTCCAACTCTAGTAAACCGCGGGCACCTAAACAAGATGCCCGGACCTTGAAAAAGGAACCCGTCCGTGAGGATTTTCTGCGTTCTCAAGCTTCCCAACCGTCAACTGCCTCTTCCCGCCGTCACTCTTCCAGAAGAGCTGACAAGAAAAAGAGTTCCTCTCCTTCCCCGCCGAGGCGTGACCCATCTGTCGCGCCGTCCAACAGTTGCCGGCCTCGGCCGTCTTCTGTTTCACCGGGACGCTCCGTTTGCCGGGCGCCCGGCCCTTTACCGGCGGTGGAAACTGCCCCTCCTGATCAACTCAGGGAGGTGGCAGGCGCGTCGGGCGAACCAATGGAACATGACCCTTTGCCCCCAGACAGCGATAGCAGTGCTCCCTCGAAATCCGGTCCTCAGCGGCCGTCGAGGTGACCCCGCTCGCTACTTGGTTTTTATCCTTATTTCTTCTCTCATTTTTATTATGGCGCTCCTTCAATGGAACATTCGCGGCTTTCGTTCTAATCGGGAGGAGTTAAAACTACTCCTTCGATTGCACTGCCCGCTTCTAGTCTGCCTCCAGGAAACTAAGTTGCGTCCACGTGATCGTGCAGACTTTCCACACTACACCTCTGTGCGGTTCGACCTGCCACCCGTGGAAGGTGTCCCAGCCCATGGAGGGGTTCTGATGCTCCTTCGAGACGACGTCTACTTCCATCCCATTTCCTTGCACACTCACCTACAGGCAGTTGCCGTCCGCATCACCTTATCCACCTTTACCTTCTCCCTCTGTAATATATATTCGCCATCGTCATCTGCCCTTACTAGGGCAGATGTGCTAAACCTTGTTGACCAGCTCCCTTCACCTTTCGTGTTGGTAGGCGACTTTAATGCCCACCACCCCCTATGGGGCTCTCCGGCACCTTGTCCGAGAGGCTCCCTTTTGGTGGACATTCTCCACCACCTCGATCTTGTCTGCCTCAACACCGGTGCACCGACCTTCCTTTCTGACACAACACACACTTATTCCCATATAGACCTCGCAATATGCACTCCTCAGCTTGCCGGTCGGTTTGAGTGGTATGCACTTTCTGACACGTACTCGAGTGACCATTTCCCTTGTATCATCCACTTCCTACATCATTCCCCATCTCCACGTCCCACCAGTTGGAACATTTCTAAAGCCGACTGGGGGCTTTATTCTTCCATGGCTGTTTTTCACAATCAGAATTTTCCCAACTGTGACAGTCAGGTCGAATACCTCACAGAGGTTATCCTCACTGCTGCTGAACGTTCCATACCTCGTACATCCTCTTCTCCACGTCGTGTCCAGGTCCCTTGGTGGACTGCAGCCTGCCGCGACGCGCTTCGAGCCCGGCGCCGTGCTTTACGCACCTTCCGCCGCCACCCAACCTTGGAGAATTGCATCAAATACAAACGTATGAGAGCGCAGTGCCGTCGTATCATAAACGACAGCAAGAAAGCTTGCTGGACAGATTTTACTAGTTCTTTTAACCGTTTTACTCCCTCCACGGTTGTCTGGGGTGGCCTACGCCGTTTGTCTGGCATCAAGGTCCACTCCCCGATTCCTGGCCTGACCGTGGAGAACGCGGTCCTCGTGGACCCAGCTGATGTTTCAAACGCATTGGGTCGTTTCTTTGCGGAGGTTTCGAGCTGTGCCCATTACCACCCTGCCTTTCTCCCTCGCAAACAGGTAGAGGAGGCACGGCCGCCTTCTTTCCGCTCTTTTAATCGGGAAACTTATAACGTCGCCTTCACCATGCAGGAGCTAGATCGTGCTCTCGCCCTGTCCCGGTCTTCTGCTCCCGGGCCCGATTCCATTCACATTGAAATGCTGAAGAACCTCTCTCCAGCGGGCAAGTGCTTCCTTCTTAGTACCTACAATCGCATATGGACTGAAGGTCATGTTCCCACAAGTTGGCGTGAAGCCATTGTTGTCCCCATCCCCAAACCAGGGAAGGACAAACACCTTCCTTCCAGTTATCGTCCTATTTCTCTGACGAGCTGCGTCTGTAAGGTGATGGAACGCATGGTTAACGCTCGGTTGGTCTGGCTCCTCGAATCTCGCCGCCTCCTGACTAATATCCAATGCGGTTTTCGTCGACACCGCTCTGCTGCTGACCACCTCGTTACGTTGTCGACCTTCATTATGAACAACTTTCTGAAGAAGCGTCAAACAGTAGCCGTGTTCTTCGACTTGGAGAAGGCATACGATACCTGTTGGAGAGCGGGCATTCTCCGCACATTGCACACATGGGGCCTTCGGGGCCGCCTTCCTCTTTTCATTCAAGCGTTTTTGGCGGATCGCAAGTTCCGGGTGCGGGTGGGCTCTGTTTTGTCAGATACCTTTTGCCAGGAGAATGGGGTACCACAGGGCTCCGTCTTGAGTGTGGCGCTCTTTGCCATTGCAATCAATCCGATCGTGGACTGCCTTTCAGCCGACGTCTCCGGATCTCTTTTTGTTGACGATTTCGCAATTTATTGTAGCGCCCAGCGGACGTGTCTCTTGGAGCGTTCTCTCCAACGCTGTCTTGACCGTCTGTATTCCTGGAGCATCGCAAACGGCTTCCGATTCTCCACTGAGAAAACTGTGTGTATCAATTTCTGGAGATACAAGGAATTTCTTCCACCTTCTCTACGTCTCGGCCCGGTTGCTCTCCCTTTCGTGGAGACTACAAAATTCTTGGGACTCATGTTGGATCGGAAACTTTGCTGGTCCACGCACGTGTCCTACCTGGCTGCCCGTTGTGCCCGATCCCTTAACGTTCTTCGTGTCCTCAGTGGCACGTCATGGGGAGCGGATCGTACCGTCCTGCTTCACCTTTACCAGGCCATTGTTCAGTCGAAGCTCGACTATGGAAGCCTTGTATACTCTTCAGCACGGCCGTCGATTCTCCGCCGTCTCAACTCTATCCACCATCGGGGATTACGTCTGGCGACCGGTGCATTTTATACCAGCCCTGTTGAAAGTCTGTATGCCGAGGCTGCTGTATTACCCTTGACCAATCGACGTGACATACTCTTGTGTCGGTACGCATGCCGCCTACGGTCGATGCCCAACCATCCATCTTATAGATTATTTTTTGACGACTCACTCGATCGCCAATATCAGTTGTCTGCGATTGCCTTGTTTCCACCGGGAGTTCGGTTTCGCCGTCTGCTACAACGGCTCGATTTTACCCTTCCTTCCACCCTTCGGTTGAGCGAAAGCCCATTGCCACCGTGGCATCAGGCCCAGGTTCACACACACCTCGAACTTAGTTCACTCCCCAAGGAGAGCACTCCGGATTTGGTATTCCGCTCGAGGCTTGTCGAACTCCGTTCGCGGTTCGATAATGCCGTATTTATTTACACTGATGGTTCCAAGAGCACTGCCGGTGTCGGATCTGCCTTCGTCGTCGGGGACAACCGTTTCCAATACAAGCTCCCTGACCGGTGCTCAAACTTCACGGCTGAGCTTTTCGCCCTCCACCAGGCCGTTTTGTATACCTGCCGCCACCGCGAACCTTTCTATGCCATATGTTCTGACTCCCTTAGTGCCCTGCAGAGTCTTAAGGACCCTTTCTCGAACCATCCGCTCGTGTATCGGATCCAACGCTCCCTCCAGTTGCTGGCGGATGACAGCTGTCACGTTTCTTTCCTGTGGGTCCCTGGCCATGTGGGTGTGCCCGGGAATGAGGCCGCCGACACAGCAGCCAAGGCAGCAGCTCTTTTGCCTCGCATGGCTACCTTTTGCGTCCCATCGGACGATGTTCAACGGGCTCTTCGCCGGAGTATCGTGTCGCAATGGCACAGTGTGTGGCTTTCACTGCACAACAATAAATTGCGAACTGTCAAACCGATCCCGACCGCTTGGAGGACATCCTCACGCCCATCTCGGCGGGAGGAGGTCATCCTGGCTCGGTTGCGGATCGGTCATTGCCGTTTCAGCCACCGTCACTTGCTATCCGCCGAACCTGCACCGCTATGCTCCTGCGGTGAACTGCTGACAGTGCGACATGTTTTACTGACTTGTGTTAATTTTAATCATCTCCGTGTAGCCCTTCACTTTCCGTCTACTCTGGAGGAAATCTTAGCTGATGACACACGAGCAGCTGCTCGAGTTTTGCGTTTTATCAATTTGGCCAACTTATCCAAGGATATTTAACTCTTTTAATTGTCTTTTATCTTTCGTTTTTAGCCTATTGTTGATGTTCTGACAGTCTACATTTTTTTTAGATCATAGCGAATCTATGTTCTTGGCTGGGCGCTAATGACCATAGAAGTTGTGCGCCCTAAAACCACAAAAAAAAAAAAAAAAAAAAAAAAAAATGGTCACATGCTGTCCCCCTCCAGTTTCTGCATTCGAGCTTCCATACCGGTAGGTCTTCTTCCACGCCATCCAGCCATCTTGCTCAAGGTCGACCTCGACCTCTTTGTCCTCCTGGATTTCCAAAGAGAATCTTCTTTGTTACCTCAGACTCCTCCATTCTTGCCACTGCCCATCTTATCCTTTCTGATCCTATGATTTTCGTTACCGGTACATGAGCATCGGCATATATAATGTACAATTCTGCATTGCACTTTTTCTTCCATTGTTCTCTGTAATACCCAGGACCAATTATTTTCCTCAAAACTTTCCTCTCAAATCCGTCGAGCAGCCTTGCATCAGTTTCCGTAACGGGCCATGTTCCTGAAGCATAAGTATGAACTGATCTAACTAGAGTTTTATAAATAGTGAATTTTGTTGGGTGGCTAAGGAGTCTTGACCGGAATAAATTACTCGAGGTGAAATATGCTTTATTTGCTGATATCAATCTAATCTTAATTTCAGTTGAGATGTCATTATGAAGGTAGTGACTGTGGAACCAAGATACTTGAAGCTATCAACTCTTTCAAATGTATATCCAGTCACACCGAAAGCTGACAGCATATTGGGTTGATATGCTTTCCCACAGGCCACGTATTTAGTTTTATCTTCATTTATCATAAGACCGATTTTCTTACTTGCTTGACTTAAGGTTGTAAAAGCTTCAATTTCGTTGCTGGTACTGTCTGTGCTATGATGTCTAAATCATCTGCATATGCTAAAATCTGCACTGACTTGTAGAATATGGTTTCCCTGGTCTGTAGGCCTGCTTCCCTGATCTTCTTATCAAGTGCTGCATTAAATAATAAGGATGCTAATGCATCTCCTTGACAGCCAATTTTTTTATTATTTCCTGGGGGTTCTGAGTAATTTCCTTTAAATCGAATGCAGCTTCTTATGTCAGATCTCAATCAATGATATTTCATCATTTAAGTGTATAACATGTACCCGATAAATGAAAAAAATAGGTGATACTAGAGTGCCACTTTTGAAATCAAAACTGTTATCGGCTAAGCTACTCAATGCTGTAAAGGTGAATGACAACCCTGGAGTGCATTACCTTCTCTAAAATTTTTGGAAAATTAGGTAAGTGGAGACATCGACTGTTAGTGACATCTGTGCAATCACTAGTCCTATCTGTGTCAAGAGGCCTAACAGTGGCACATTTCAGTTTATCTGTGAAAAACATGGCTTACTGTTGCCTCTTGCAAGTGTCTAACAAGATTACATGTTATAAGGATACAGCTTTTTGGCATTTTATTGGAGATAGTGCCCACACAATATGAAATTTGATGTTCTCGAGTCATGATGATCTTCCATATTTCCGATGATAATGAGAGATTAATTTTTTTTCAGTAACTGTCTGGGCAGAGCTGCAGTATCTTCACTATAGAGCTGGTAGCCATATCTCGTGCACTTGATCATATCTGCTCTTGCACTGGGAATTCCTTCCTCATTTGCAGTGACTACCAGAAAGCCTACAAGTCCTAAACCAGTGCTACCCTCATCATCTCTTGGTAATGGCCATCCGAGAGTCCATTAACACTTTGATTAGCCGGTAGTCTTACTATGGACCCTAGGACATGTCCAGAATAGTGGGAAATGAAGTAGCTGTCAGGCTAACTGAAGAGGGTTAAATTTTACTTATGGTGTTGGCAGCCTAGCACAGGGTGCGAAATTTCAGTTCTGAAGCCACCAGCCAGTCTAACAACTTTGATTGCTACAACCACTTTATCTGAATATGAAATGATTTCCCTTCCTCCTACCCCTCACTGTTTGAACAATATCTTTAAACATAACACCATATCAAATTGTTTAATAGAAAAATACATTTTTTGGAGTAATTGATGAAACATAATACTAAAAATAGCTATATCTTCCTGAACAGGTTAAAAATGTACAAACATAACCTCACTGGCATCCACAACACAAACCACAATAAGTCAAGAATGTAACCAGTAACTGTAAAAATGCACCCGATGATGGCAGCGTGCTGCCGAAACGCATCGTGCCAATAAAAATATTAAAAAATAGTGACTGCTACAGCATTAATTATTCCAAAAAAGCTTATAATACAGTCGCAGACCTCAAAAAAATCCAAATAACATGGATAAATTTATGTTTATAGAAAAATACATACCAGTACCATAGTCCAGCATTTCATTTTTGTGTAATGGTGCCTTTCTGTTGAGAAGTATCACTTTGACTGGCACTTTTGGGTCAAATTCAGACAGAGGAGGTCCATTCACAGATATTACCAGCAAATCCTCCAGATTATCTGTCTTCAACAGAGCCTTGTTCGCTGCATTTAGTATTTGGTACTTGCTCCGTTAATGTCTTTTGCGCCGTTTCTGGTTGAATTCTCGTGGATGAATCAGCTGACTGTGTAAATGTGTTTTGTAGGATTAAATAAAATACTTACCTTACAACTGACTATGAAACATAAATATGAAATAGTCGAACATGGGAACTGTAACAGCTTTCGAGACTTTATAGAGCCTGCCACAAAACAAAATCACACGAGTCTAACCTCACTAACTCTGACAGCTCTGCACATTCACAAATCTGGCAGCTTGGAAGCACTAGACAAAATTTCTGAGTAGAGTCTGCTAATAAGATTTCTTGCTGTCATTGCTTATACAGGAAAGAGCCACACCTCAAGTAGATAGATGCAGGAGAAGGTGCAGATTATACACAGCTCTGTACATGCATGTGAAACTGCTGACAGCTGCTTGAACAAACTGGAAGTGTTTGGAGAAGGTACGGTAGCTGTAATGTCAAAACAAAACTGACATTGATTGAAATCTGTTATTTGCACTAATACTGAGAAAGAATGTTAAAAAATTAAAAATACTGATACGACTACCTGTAAATGTAGGCCTGCTTTATTCATAAATATGAATCCCGCTTCAGGTTTGTACAATTCTGAACCTAGCTCCAGTGATTTCCGAAAATGAAATTTATGTGTAAGCCCAAATCACCAGCTGCCAATTTTCGATCACCAATGGCGAGCTGGCAACCATAAATTTCACATTCTGGCCTAGCATGTTGATGTTGGCAACGGACAAAATAGTATGAGTTAATTGGGTAATGACAATGTCAGTCACGTGATGGTATTCAGTTTCTCGTGAGATTTGCTGGTTTCTTACGTGGAATAAACAAACAACATTTGGTTGTTTCAAACAATGGAAATTCCAGGAAGGGTTCAACATTTTCATGATGGATAGGTGGCCACAGTGGCCAGAGATGGTGGTCATGTCGGGGGAAGGAGGGGGGGGGGGAGAGAGAGAGAGAGAGAGAGAGAGAGAGAGAGAGAGAGAGAGAGAGAGAGAGAGAGCGCTAGTCTGACCAACGAAGGCCTTAACGGCCACAAGCTATAAAGTTGCTTCCTGTTATTTGTGCCTTTCCGCAATTCATCGGACGTCTCTGTGGTGAGCAAGAAACCTATCCATCATGGAAACATTTTGTTGTTTGCCGTTAAATATTTTGTTTTGTTGCAAATGGTATGAGAGCTAATGTTAACAATGAAATGTTCCTGTTACAGTGATAATTAATTTAGTGACCGAGAAGGGTACATACGAGAACCCGTCAACTGTAGACCAGGGACAGCATTTATTATTTACTTGAATGTCAACACAAAGTATTATTTCCCTCATATGTAAAATTTTACCTAATTCATAGATTGGGTGACATAATCATTTCTGTTGGCCGCGAAATAAATATTTAATGCTGTTGCTGCTTTGTAGTTGTCGGATTTCTTGAGCGTACTCTTGTCTTGCCAGTAAATTCATTGTAAAGGGAACATTTTGTTGTCAACATTAGCTCCCTACACGGCCACTACCCTATGTAAAACTTCACTGTGTCACAATTCATCATAACATTTGAAACACTTAATATTATGCCCTTTCTTACTTATTCACATAACAATTAGAACTGGCTGAATTCTGATTGGCTGCCTGCATCTGCTTTGTCATTGGCGCCTCATTTCTAGCCATTTTTATCCATTGCCAAAACTTACACACTAGTTCACCAACATAGTAAGTCAAATTTCACCCCAAAGTGACTACCTATTAACCAGTTCTGGTGATGAGAATCACAGCAATTAATCTCTGGTCCTCCATGCAGGCCTCCTGCGAGAACTTCATTATCCTCTGCTGGCTCCACATTAGCCATACTTGGGTGGCTCATGGCCATCTCCTTTGCCACAATGACCCTCCTCACTGTCACCGTTTTTCACTATTGACAGTGGTCCACATATTGTTGGACTGTCCTGATCTAGCCCCCCTTGACATTTTGTCTCTAGCTTTAGGTGACAATGCCTCAGTGGCTGATAAAATTTTATTAATGAAAATGGTTATTATTATTCCATTTACAGTTTAGTGTATGTCCTTTACCTATCTGTGTTTCTGTTGCCTATTACTGTTAGGCTGGATATTTTAATGTGTTACATGGTGGCTGGATCATCCTCCTTATTACTGTGCTTGGCCAAACAAGATATTCTGCTATTTTCTTTTAAATATTTCTTCCATTTTTGTTACTGTTTCTAATGTTGAGATATTAATCACATTTACTGTTTAAATTCTAGTTTAGGTGACACTGGCTTTTTCTTTATGTGCTGATGTTGGTAGTGACTGGCGCAATGAATGCTTGGAACTGAAGGCCGCCAATCAGAAGTGGTGTTGAGAGAGGCAATGAGATTGCAGCTTTCGTACCGTGAATCAATATGGCATGTAATGTAAATGTCATAATGTCATTTACGTGAAGCATATATTTTAATGTGATATATAATTGTCATTAAAGGAATTGAAATATGGTAGTTTTATTTGATGTGCACTTTTCGAGATATTGGAATACAAATAGCTACGAGATGGTGAATGGAAAAAGTACCTTGACAACTATTCACTACAAGTATGACAGTTTTTTAATTAATGGAAACTGAGTGCAATTCATTAATCAATAATATTGATTTATCAGCATTTAAAAGACTTTGCAGTTAAAGCTACGTAAAGGAAAGAAAGCATCACACCCCTGTAGTAACTGATTCGTGATGTACTTTTCTGAAGATCTTCCATAGTGATTTTAGAGAAGTACATAGAGATCCAGTTACTATTTGGGTATGTCATTTTTCCTCGTTCATTTAAGGTGTAGAAAAAAAATCAAAATTATTGGCGAATTAATTGCGCTTAATTTCCATTAATTAACCCGCGAGAACTTGCATGCGAGCAAATGCTTATTTAGACATATTAAATACATTACAAACTTTTCTTTGACTGTTCTTTTATTGATACGTTATTATGTAGAAAGGTTCAAGTTTCTCCTGCAATTACTTCCAGAGATACTGAAAACTCAACTTTCCAGTTTTGTAAGTCCTAATTTTTCCACATACTTTGCTTCAAATTATACAAATGAAAATTGCTCAAGAAATACTTCGTTATTTCCCTTAAGAGAGGACAAAAAGTTGTACAAGTTGGCCCAGTCTTGTTCCTATCAAGAAAATATTGCCTGCAATTATAGCTCAAATTTGCCAAAACTTCAGGGGTGAATTGTTGATAGCTACACTCTGGTGTCAATCAGGTTACTGTATGTCCACAAGTATGGAATTGGTGATCATGAAACTTTACCATGATTTATTGGGAATAGATGAAAATCTTAACCCAAGGAAAAGCTTTATTCTTGGTCACTGACAATAACCTCTTGCATAATCGGTACTCCAACCATGTGTGTTTCTAATACATGATTGCTTTATGAAATTCATTTGTTTTGTCTCTCATATCACCCCTGTTAGTTTGGGCACTGAATTTTTGAACATTCTGTATCAATTTTCTTGCACTGCCAGTTGTTGTGGTTGATTCCAAATTTCTGGAGTTCTAGGCCATCCTTGACTACTCACAATTAAGTTTTTCATCTTGGCTGGAGTGTAGAACATGCACTTGATGTGATCAAAAAACACAATGGTAAGTGTGTATTCTGCCATCCAGCCAAGATGAAAATCTTATTAGGATCAGTCACAGATGACAAGATATGGAAACTGGAAATGTAACCAATCTGGTTTTACAAAGCATTGGCTCCTTACTTAGTTTTCATTTATTGTGAGTCTTTGATCCAGCGAAAAGTTGCAAGTGATTGGAAAAAAGCGCAGGTGACTCCCGATTATAAAGAAAGGCAAAAGAATTCACCCACATGATATCATTAACATCAATTTGCTGTAGAATTCTTGAACATGTTTTCAGTTCTAATGCTGTAAATTTCATTGAGGGGGGGAAAAGCTTCTGTCCATATACATCAGCACGACTTTACGAAGCATCAATCATGCGAAACCCAAATTTTCCTTTTCTCTCATGACATCTTGTGCGCCACAGATGAAGGGCAACAGACAGACTGTGTATTTCTCATTTTTCGAAAGGCATTCGAAATGATGCAACATTACAGACTGCTAACGAAGGTACAGGCATATGGAATAGGTACCCAAATATGAGAGTGGCTCAAAACTACTTAAGTAATAGAACCCAGAATGTTGTCCTCGATGGGGATTGTTCATCAGATACTAGGGTATTGTCAAGAGTGCTTCGGGGAAGAGTGATACGACCATTAGTATTTTTTATATATATTAAAACCCCGTTTTTCATTTTCCCGCCATTTACACCATTTTTTGTCAGTCCTGTCAAATTTCCTATGTTCACAATGTTACTTCACCCCCGTTTTTGCGTTAACTTTTCCCGCGTTTTACACTTTTCAAAAGCATGTTCGTGAAGAAAAAATATGATGTAATATATATAAATTGATGCTGGCATGGCTTAGGTCTTAAAGTATAGCATTTATAAATTTTTCATTTTTTTTTTTTTTTTTTTGCATTTATTCAAACATATATTTCGATTTCGTTGTTGGTAGTACACGTCTAGTAGAGCTCTGCATTTCGATGAAAACAACCACTCGAGCCTTTCCCATTTCGTGCCGCTGTTCGACGGCTGGGAAAGGCCCACGCTGCGGTGTGGCTGTGGTCGTCTAATGCAGCATGTGGCCAGTCGCCCTCCGCCTCTCGGTTACCGGTGGAACTGTCTAGCACTGCCGGGCACTCGAGCTTACTCATAGTCTTGGCTGGTGAAATCTCCTACAACTGCCGCACGCTCAATAGTGCGGAATCACACTAGAAATCGATCTGGCTTTGAGCAACACAGATAGTGTTATGGATCAGTGAAGTATAGGTCGTAAACGCTCAATTCATGAAAAGAAGTATTATACAGAGAATTAGAAGCAGCTCGTTAGTCCTGAAGAAGAAAGACGTGTCGGAACAAGAGGCGAAAAGTGAAGCTTGGAAATAGTTTGCACTTGTAGTGTCTCACAGGCTTCTGCTGGTTTTGTGCAATGTACCACGTGATACTATACTTTCGTACCAGTCAAGCACAAAAGATAGGATTCGGCATTGCAAAAGTAAATGCGGAGCAGAATTCCACTGACCACTTG
Source organism: Locusta migratoria (assembly GCA_026315105.1). Lineage (NCBI taxonomy): Eukaryota > Metazoa > Arthropoda > Insecta > Orthoptera > Acrididae > Locusta > Locusta migratoria. The sequence continues at coordinate 778,231,709 of CM048755.1, forward strand.
CAGTACCAAGTAGCACAAAGAAATTTGTTGTTGATAGGTTGGTTGATATGAATGGAATAGATTGCTACCAGTAAATACTTGTAGTAAGACTGGCTTCAAGAACTATTCGCAGGATCTCATCAATGTTGGCGCCACTTAAGGCAAAGACATAATGGGAGATTTTCTTCTGCACCCTACCACTGTATTGTGGCATATTAAAGAAAAGTCCGACAAAATACGGCTGACAACGGTGCGCAAGCTATGTGCCCTAAAGAACAAAATGTGTGCTAAACTCTGATCTGTGGTCTGATAACTACAAGAACAGAAATTTGTTGAGTGTGAAGTCGCTATATGTGAATGATGAGTGGCAGCTAGATAAGCTTGTTTTGATAACAACCGAGTTTCCAGATGCACCTAGGACGAGAGAACATATGGCTCGTAATTGAAGAGCGGATGCTTGAGTTTGAAATTAATAAGAATGATCTTACAAAATGTTTCTTGATCACCAACCAAGGAACTAATGTAAAGAAGGCACTTGAATCTTACGACAATTTGCCTTGCTTTAATCATTCCCCGATGAGTGCGCTTAGTTACACATTTTAAGAGACGTTTGTAAAAGACGAAGCCCATGAAATCCTGTCGTGTCTACTATCAGCAAGAGCTATATTAGGCTGTTTGAAGAGATTGTGCCATTTGGGGCATCTGATGCCCTCTGTGATGCAAGGAGCTGTAACTCGGTGGAGCTGATACTGTTAATGCTCAGTTCTGTCTTAAGTCAAATCGATGATATTGGAGATCTACTAGAATCCCAGGGACAATCGACACTCTTAGAAACCTTCCATGAAGGGTGCATACAAGATGTTGCTGCGTTTTTTACCCCCTATAAGGAAGCGAGTTGGGATTTAGAAAGTGAAAAAATAACAATGCTGGAACGTGTGCGGCCGTGGTACTAGAGTCTGTTACATCATTGTGAACCAATAGACAGCGAAAAGGAGGTAAGAACACTTTCTGTGGGTTACGACCATTTATACACCTGTTGAATTATCTGAGTGCAATTATTTATGCTGGGTATCCTTTTAATCTCATGGCGAAAATGGAAAGGAGAGCAACATACTTCATCACAGAGAAGTGCAAATTTGAGGCTATCCATAACGTTGCCACGGTTCTATGGCCATCATGGTGTCATTTAAAGAAACTCGCAGCATAAGAATAAAACAAGCCCCGTATGCTGAAGTTAGACAATTGTGCTTCCGAACTGTCTGTAAATGGTAAGGTTCATTCACTGAAACCAATTTTTAACAAATTTTCCTATGTTTAATCTGCCATCTTTCATTAGATCAACAGTCATTACGTCTACAATGCAATATTTGGGAAGGGGTTTCGCAGCCTAGACATTCCACAATGCGTTTCGATGTAATATGTGTGATATATATGTCACTGTAAATATAGTCGTTCAGTAATCAGTAATTCTAACTACGGTGTATACATATTTGAAGGTGACAGGAATATCTTACGGATGGTTTCATTCAAGCAAACAGTGACGAAGTTCTTTCCTTGAAAAAGTCCAAGATGGTCTGAAGTTGACAAAGATGGTCACATAATTAATACTAATGAACTAGACAGGTACCTTTCGCTCTCCAAATCCGACTGTAGCTGTGCCGAAGCACAAATTTTGCAGTGTGGGAAACACATGCAGGGTTATTTCCAATGCTGTCAGTAGTTGCCAGAAGAGTTCTCTGCTTTCCTGCCACTATTGCTGCCAGAGAGAGAAATTTTAGCCAGGCCGGTTACCTGCTGTCCAGCAGAAGATTGTGGCTGTAATCAAACAAGGTGGATGATCTCTTATAGATCTATCATTACGTAAGTATTCACAACATACCACGTAACGGGGTGGCCACTCAACTTGGAAACCGGGAAAGTGGTGACAAATTACTAAGTGCAGTACAGGAGGCATAGTGTTAAAGTGCGACTTGTGATACTTCATCAAAAAAAGATCCTTTAAAAACGTTCTTATTATCAGAACAAACAACAAAGGCCGAAATCCTGTGGTGTTTGAATGCTGTGATTCCGCCTAAATCTTTCCGCAGTGCAGGGGATACTGTTTCTCTGTTCAAACTTATGTTCCCTGACAGTGACATTGCACAAAACCTGCAGCTGCAGCGTACCAAAGTTGCATACACTATTGTGCATGGTCTTGCACCGTATTTTAGTCAGAGACTCTCAGAAACTGTTACAAAATGTGAGAATATTGTTGCATGCTACGACGAGAGTTTAAATAAAATAGCCCAGAAACAACAAATGGACGTAGTATTAAGATTTTGGAATACTGAAAAAAACGAAGTCGGTGTGAGATATTTAACATCTGTGTTCCTAGGACAAACGACAACCCAAGACCTCATAAATGGGTTAAAAACCGCTTTGGGCGAAGAAAACATGAAGAAAGTCATTCAAATATCAATGGATGGTCCAAATGTTAATTTAAAAGTGTTGAAAGACTTATCAAGTGAGTTAAAACAAACTCACGGTACAGTGCTTTTAAACATTGGTACCTGTGGATTACACACAGTGCATAATGCCTTCAAAGCAGGCTTTAAAAGCACTGGATGGAATTTAGAACAGTTTTTGCGGTCATTGTATTATTTATTTAAGGATGTTCCAGCAAGAAGAGCTGATTATGTAAACTCAACAGGTTCCAGTACATTTCCACTTAAGTTCTGTTCTGTGAAATGGCTGGACAATACAAATATTGCAGAACGAGCTATATCAATTTTGCCGAATTTGTCAGTGTTTGTTCACGATGTTATTCAGAACAACAAATCGTCAAAGAACAGTAATAGTTTTAAAGTAGTGTCGGAGCATGTCAGAGACAAATTACTTGGACCAAAATTGGCATTTTTTGTATCTGTTGCTTCACACTTTGAACCTTTTCTGAGAGAGTTCCAAAGGGATGCACCACTAGCTCCATTTCTTTATGGTGTGTTATTAAACATTGTGAAGATTTTTATGGAACGGGTTGTAAAAGAAAGTGTTTTGCACAGTGTGTCTTCATTGTCATTGATTGACCTTACAAAGAAAGATAATTTTATTCCTCCCAAAAGTGTTGACCTTGGTTTTGGAACCAAAAATGAGTTGAGAAAGGTTAAAGGTATCACTGATTTGCAGATGCTGCAGTTCAGAAATGACTGCTCAACCTGCATGAAGGTACTTTTACAGAAGTTAATGCAGAAGTCACCATTGAAATTTACATTAACAAAGGCAATTTCTTGTTTGGATCCACATTTGGTGGCATTCAAGTCAGCAGAAGCAACCAGTCATTTAAACTTATGTCTACAGCTTCTGGTTGAGAAAGGATGGTTTTCGGGAATGCAGGCTGACAATGCAAAGCATCAGTTTAAGGAATTTATTTCTCTACCGAGAATAACAGAAGAAATGTTGACTTACAAACATAATGAAAGCAGATTGGATCACCACATGATCAAACTGTTAAGCTCATTTGGGGAAGAGAACTTTCAAGAACTTAAATCTTTTGTTAAATTTGTGTCCATTCTTTCCCATGGTAATGGATCACTGGAACGTGGATTTTCTGTGAATTCAGAATGCATCATAGAGCATCAAAAAGAAAAAACTCTGATTGCTCAACGGCAGGTTTTTGATGCTGTGCTGTCATCTGGAGGCATTTCCAATGTTGAAGTAACAAGACGATTAGTGCATGCAGTGAAAAATGCACATTCATGTTACGTGGAGTCACTACAAAAGGAGAGAATAGAACAAAGAGAGCAAAGGGAAAAGGCAGAGTGTCAGAAGAGAGCTGCAGAAGAAATTAAACTTCTTAAAATAAAGAAGTTAAAATTATTGGCAGACACAGAAAGGGAAGTGGCACTTATTGACGAAAAAATGCAAGATCTAAAAAAGTAGTGTCACGTGAAACTTTGTTTTGTGTTTGAGACCAATACAGATTTTTGTTAATTTTAAAACTGTATTCTTTTTCTTTAAAATGTGTGTAGAATATATACTCAGTTACGTGTGTGTAAATGTGATTAGTACGTGTTTCAATGAATGTTTAGTGGTAAAACAATAAAATATAAAAACATAGTCTACAGTTTCCACATCATTACATGGAAGATTAAATTTATTAAATACCAGCTCACAAGAAGTCTTTCAGAAAGGGTTTGCATTAAACTGTATGTATTTTGGCAGTATCACTTCTATTCAGTTGGTCATTAGTTAATCATAAAATTTATACCTAGGGCCTATAGGCTATGATTACACGGCTGCTCAAACACTGTGAATGAATATGTTGTTTTCAAGTTTTATCATAATTTTTGATGGTCAAATGACTTTAATTTGAGTTGGTTTACGTTATAGGAGGCGATCCACTTATATTATTGTAAAAAGATATAAAATAGCCAAGATCGCTTATCATCAGTTTTTATTAATGACGACCGGTTTCACTGAACTATGTCAGCATCATCAGGTCAAATAAAATATTTTACAAGGCCATAATCTGTTGCTGTTTGCTTTTGGCACTCACTGTGTTAATTATGTTTTATTATAATGACATAGTGCACCTATGCACTGTAAATCGTTTTATATAACAACTATTTGACATTACAAGGTATGTCTCATCTCTAAATATGCCCGATCTTGCTCTTATGGATTTAATTGATGTATCTTCTCGTTTTATTATAATGACATGCATGTTTTAAATATCCGTTTTTCCTTTTTAACAGATTATGGCCTTGTAAAATATTTTATTTGACCTGATGATGCTGACATAGTTCAGTGAAACCGGTCGTCATTAATAAAAACTGATGATAAACGATCTTGGCTATTTTATATCTTTTTACAATGACTTTAATTTGATTTTGGGGATTGATTTAAAATGAGCACATGCTTCATATCTGGAATGTGTGTTGTTCATATGTTGTGCTTTATTCAGTGTATTGCAATTCATATTTCCGTTTGGAGTTGCACTGGAATGTCAATTTGTCAGAGTATTTTAGATATTTTCTGTTATGCATTAACATATAAAAACCAGGAATTTTAAAAAGAGCAATGAAAATACTGAATACTTAAGAGCATGCTCAACATTCAGTTCCCAACCCTAAAAAGACTATTTGGGAAAAATATATTAAAACTCACAGATCAACTGAAGCACAGGATACCAACCAAAGGCTTTGGACAATGTCGTTACTTTTTACAATACAAACTGATCCATTTATATTCATGCAGCCATCTACAGAGTCCCGTGTCTAAGTTAAAAGATAGGCCTACTAATTATTTGAAATGTTGATCATTTGCAGTGGGAATTAACTGTTCGGAAAATTTAATACGTCATCTATGGTGTCATTGTTCAAAGTCGAGTGATATCCCGTTCTTCAGTAATCACCAATTCTGGTCCTGCAAAAATCGGGGAAATTTAATCAGCCAGTAGAGTGGCCACCCTGTCTGAAGTTCGGATGAAGTCGACAAAGATGGTCACATAATTAATACTAATGAACTATACAGGTACCTTTCGCTCTCCAAATCCAACTGTAGCTGTGCCGAAGCACAAATTTTGCATTGTGGGAAACGCATGCAGGGTTATTTCCAACGCTGTCAGTAGTTGCCAGAAGAGTTCTCTGCTTTCCTGCCACTAGTGCTGCCAGTGAGAGAAATTTTAGCCAGGCCGGTTACCTGCTGTCCAGCAGAAGATTGTGGCTGTAATCAAACAAGGTGGATGATCTCTTATAGATCTATCATTGCGTAAGTATTCACAACATACCACGTAATCACAAGGAAGGAAACATGTATGGCCGGCCGCAGTGGCCGAGCAGTCTGCGGCGCGCCATTCAGTCTGCACGGCCACTCCGGTCGGGGTTTCGAATCCCCCCTCGGGCATGGATGTTTGTGCCGTCTTTAGTATAAGGTAGTTCATAAGTAGTTTGTTAGTTTAGGGACTGATGACCCCACAGTTAAGTCCCTTAAGCTTAACAAACATTTGAACATTTGAAACATGTATGACTCAACTGTGATAGGAAGATGTTCAAACCACCAGCTGTAGTAATAGCTCCAGGAATACAGATGACGCCTTTGTATGAGGGAGCACCAATGACGACAAACTAATTGTGTAGTCAGAATTCACTTGTAACGTTAGTTACAGGTCATAATTTGTTTATAAATTAACATTTGTACAACGAAATTTTGTGAATATTACTTTGAACTCTGTCATTCCTTTCCGATCCTGCATTCAATATTAGTAAAATGCATAGGTGTATCCAGGATATGATTTTGGGAGGTTTTTTTAATGAATGAACATTGTAATAGCGTGAACTCTTCATAAAACCCCTAACGGCACTAATACTGTCTATGGTATATTACATTCCAAAGGACTGTATACTAGAGTCACCAGAGTATAGATACAAAATTAGGATCAAGGCGCCGGCCGCTATGGCCGAGCGGTCTGCGGCGCACCAGTCACGTTCTGCACAGCCACTAGGGTCTGGGGTTCGAATCCCCCCCTCGGGCATGGATATTTGTGCCACCCTTAGTATTAGCTAGTTCATAAGTAGTTTGTAAGTTTAGGGACTGATTACCCCTTAGTTACGTCCCATAATCTCTACAAACATTTGAACATTTGAGGAACAAGGCAAATTATATCATGAAGATAGGAAAATTCAGATCGAAACATGGACGGCAATCAGAAAGGAAGTGCTTGAAGCTTGATCGTAAAATCACTCAAATTTTTGCAGTATGTGTAGGCTATCAGTGACAAGAAAGATGTGTGTAGGTTTTGACTAGACGGGAATCTAAAGTCGTTTACATAAGAGCATCAAGAAATATTGCTGATTGAGATTGTAATATATGACTGACATTGTAATTACCGTTAATAAAACTGCTTATTATTTCAGTAGTAATCACCATAACTGTTAATACATTTAACCCACTGTAAGACAAGATGGTCAATTCCTCCGTGCACAAATGTTTGCAGTTAGCTACAGAAGCATGTTTTTTACCCAGGTGTACACATCTTCACAAGAAACATACCGATGGCTATGAATGTTTCTTTCCAGGGCTCCAAAACATATGGGAATCGCATGAAGAGAAACCGAGATTGTGATGGAGCACGTATAACTGTTTCTCAGACTTGGCAAAATGTAGGTGGACTTTATTCCAATACACAATCATGCTAGTTATTGTTAGCTTTGTCAACATTTCAGGAGGGGCTTGAACACCAGAAACCACACCCCTGGTTACGCACATGGTGCAAAGTATATGTGGCCGAGCTTGGAGATACACCACACATAGCCCACGATTAGATTACTGAATTCCCGTTTGTCTACCGAACGGAACAAAATACTATATACAGACATTACAATTTTTAATGATACAATTACTGGAATAGATGATCACGTCAAAGATGAAACTCCAGTAGTCTGCAACATATTAACAAACATCAGTTGTATGTAACATTTAGGTTATAGAACTGATAGTAAACAACGAAAGACATCTGTAAAAGAAATAAGTGAGTGGTTTACTTGAAGCGGTGGCATCTGATCTCAAGTGGTCTGTCGAAGCGCAGTTTGTTGGTACTGAGTCCACCGTGCCGGTCACTGGCGAACGACCAAGCATTTGGCGTGCTCGGCCAAGCGCTGGCGATCGGTTGCCCACAACCAGTGGAACAGGACACTCGGCCGCACACTGCCAAGAGACAGAGTAGTGAGTGGGACTCGCCGGTAAAAATCGGAGATAATGCAGACCACTAATGCCTAGTTGACTTAAGACGCGCTGATTTATAGTTCCTCTTTCCACCAGCTTTCTTGCCAGAGTGCTCAGCGTGTACTCAGACAAACAACAGTTTGTTGACATGAGAATAACGCCGATTTGTGGTGGTGTAGTTCCTCTTTCCACCAGCTTCTTTGCCAGAGCAGCTGGTGTGTACTCAATCAGAACCAGTTGCTTTGTTGATGTGAGAATAAAGAGATGCATTGTTTTCGTGATACATATTTCTGATTAATAAAGAACGTTATCTGTTAAAGTTGGGTATTATTAGGTTCAGCACCACCATAATACCCAAAACCTCAAAAAAGTGATTATAGTGTGAGATACCGATCCTATGCAAATGTCACAAAAATACTTACACATATATTTGCACTCGAGGACACGAATAAATTCTCTAATATTGTTGTGTGAAACATCAAAAAACACAAAATGAATGGAACTTTAGGAGTTTTACTATGTAAATAATTAATGCCAGTAAAAGGCGGTAATTTTGAAGATGTGTTACATAGCCCAGCAGTGGTGTCCTTGATTATAATGAATGAAGTTGGGTCAAAAATTACTACTTCCCATAAAATTACCAGTTCCGCCTGGCAATTTGGTTAACTTTTATTATATAATAAACTTCCTGGCGAGTATTTTTATGACTATTATGTACATATATCACAAACTACTTAAATGCAAGGCTGATCCAATATGCATATTTTACCATTTAAAACATTGTTTCCTGCATTTTACACCATTTCACTGAAGTCCCTTGAAAAGTGTAAAAACGAGGTTCTGTATATAAACAACCTGAAGGACAGAGTGAGTTGCAATCTGTGGCCGTTTGCTGATGATACTGTGGTGTACAGGAAGGTGTCGTTATTGAATGACTGTAATATGATGCAGGATGATTTGGACTAAATTTCTAGGTGGTGTGAGTAATGGCAGCTAGCTCTAAATGTAGAAAAATGTAAGGTGATGCAGATGGGTAGGAGAAACAATACCTTAATTTTCAAATACATCATTAGTAGTGTGCTGCTTGACATCCCATCAATTAAATATCTAGGTGTAATGCTGCACAGCAATATGAAATGGAACAAGCATGTGGGGGAAGTCATGGGGAAGGACTCATTTTTTCCCTTGTTCTATGTGGGAGTGGAACAGGAAAGCAAGTAAGTTGTTGTGGTACTAGGTACCCTCTGCCATGCACCTTTGGGTGGATATGCGGAGTATGTATGTAGATGTAGTGTGCAAAGTGAATATATGCCAGATCACCCGGATGGTGCAGGAGAGATTAAACACCACAAGGACAATGAAGTCTACTATGAAAGAGCACAGTATCTCCCTATAATGTGAATTACAGTGGTTCACAGGTCTTGTTTTAGTCCAACATCTTTCATTGTTAGGCTATATTATTAAAGGTGCTGTGAGATCTAATTGTATGATGATCTCATGAATAGCCCTACTATACGGTGTTTATTTTGTACCTATGCATAAAATGTTCATGTCAAAAGAGATCCATAGTCCCCCCTCCCCCTCCCCTACTTTCTTCTTCTGTAGGAATGCTTTGATATATTTGTGAATTGAGATCATTAATAAAGTTATTATTTAAGCCATTTAATGTATTAATCATTTAAACTGCTGAATACAGGAAGTGCATATTACAATTGTGTGTGTTTATTTTCCTACAGTATGCCTAACTTATACAAACAGTTTTTACATATGTGTGTAAGATGTTGTTTTGCAAGTGAATCCTTTACACTTCACACATTTCTGTGAACTTTTGTTAACAGCTTTTCCATACTTGGGGTCTGCCTGTTATCTTACTGCTAGGATATTTTTTCTTCTGATGTGGATGGTGCAGATTCAATCACTGTTCCTCTCTCCAAAGATTCTCTTTCAGCATTCCCCCTGGGAGCTGTCCTAATCTTTTCATATACCCATCAATTAGCTGCCCACCAGGAGGTAATTGGAGAAGTTACATTGGCCTACCTTGTTGTTTCTGGATGTTGTAAGCCATCCCAATGAGGTTGGGGTTCTGTCTTCCATTCAATTGTTTTATCCTTTGACATCACAATTGCACTGGTTACCATGTTGTTTTGGTGTGCCATCTGCGCCTTCTACAGAAGGTGATGTGCTGCATTGTTAAACATGATCTTCTCTTCCGCAACTACTTTTTCATTGAGACATGTCCATCAGTATGTCTGCTGTTTCATCATCATGAAAGAGGCTATTATCTTCAGAAAAAAACCCTTACAAATCATATTACTTGTAAAGGTAGTAATTCAGTGACCAAGTAGAGGTGAATGACTTTTACGAACTGATTTGTTTGCAGGAAAACAGTGACTTGCACTCCCACTTCTTTCCTTTCCGTAGACAAACACTGCGTTGTTCAAAACAACAATGACTTCATTTGTTTATACCCACCTTATGTCACCCATACATATTCCATTGTTGGCAAATTGAATATTGTCAGAATTTGCTGTAATAATGAAGGTTAAAGTATACATGGTCTAAAAATATTCAAAATTATGGGCTATAAAAAGTCCTTGAGGGTCAAAATAGTCCCAGGCACCTTACAAGGTAAAGATAGCTATTTTCTACTTTCAATTAAGTATGGCCTTGGATCCGCCATTGAGAATGATTAAAAGCACAATGGCATGAAGATAGATGATGACTATGCACTGTCACTATGATGGCAGAGACCACTACTGAGGTGCTGGTTTTGATGTTCAATTCGCATTTTCCACCATCCCCACCCCGCCCTACGAAGTCTGCCACCTGAAACTACTGGAGGGACGGTACAGTTGAACATTCTTTACTGTTGCTGCTACTGATACTTAACACGTACTGAATAATCACTGGTGTCACAGAAGACACCTGTAGAGAAACCTGCCAGTGTGATGAAACCCATAAGGCATTGGGTTAAACCCAAAATTTAATTCATTTTCAGTATACTGTATTTCTATCTGTGTTTAATAGATGTTTCTCATTAAAAACCACAAAATGTGACACCAATGCTGTATCAAAGCAACCTAAGATAACAAAAAATATGACAGTTTCTATAGAGACTTGTTCGAAATTGCAAAGATATGGACAGATGTGTAATTGAAACTACACAGTCCAGTCACAATAAGGCCCGGGTTTGATTCCCGGCAGGGGACTGGGTGTTGTGTGTTATCCTCATCATTATTTTCATCATCGTTGACATGCGTGTCACCGAAGTGGCGTCAACTAAAAAGACTTTTGCTAGGCAGCCGAACAATCCTACATGGGACCTCATCGCCAAAAATGCCATATGATCATTTCATTTCAATGTAACCATTGGCTATGTTAGACGTCCACGTGGAGAAACTACTCACAGACGACAGATGCCAGAACTAGCTGTGGAGGATACAAGAGTGTGTCAGGGATGTGGACACTAGTACAGTCTTCGTAATGCACAAACTGAACAGTATGTATGATGTCCTAAAGGGCACGATAATTGACTCTTGGGGCGAGGGTGGAAGCAAATGTGTGAACTATTTGCATGCCAGTTAAAGTATAGCACGCATGGCAAAATGATGCTATCTAAAACTGGTACTGAGCCGGCAGGGTGACAGTGGCTACAGAGATGTGAACAAGTGAATAAATGTGTAAATGTTGAGCACTGGCCTCAGGGGCTACAAACAATGTCTTCTCAGTGACCTTTCAGCAAATATTGCTCTGCAGTAGTTAGGTGGCTCGGGCACTCGTGTGGACTGCTGTTCATTGGCGAGAAAGGCTGGAATTAACATGTCGATACAACTAGATGTCCACTAAGTGTAACATGTTGCTTTTTTCAGATGAATCATATTTTTTACTGCAGCTTGCAAGTAAACATTGTGCAAGAATTGTCATAAGGATCCATACCAGAGGAAGGAGCAATGTCATCTGGGGAATGTTTCCGTGACATGCCCTTGGTGATCTCATCATTCTGGAAGGGATAGTGGATCATCATAGGCATGCATTGATTCTTGGAAATAATGTCCAGCTCTATGTGAAGTTTATTTTTTCTCAACACGATTAGCATATACCAGCAGGACATTCAATGTGTGTGGTTAGAAGAGCACTGGGATTAGTTCATCATACTCCTCTGCCTACCAAACACCCCAGATTTAAATCCAATTGAGAATCTGTGGGATCACTTTTATCATGGTGTTCGTGCCGTAAGGCTTGTGTATCTGGCCATAGCACTAGGATTGGCATAGCAACATATACCTTTCTGTATATTTCAGACTCTCATTAATATGCTTTCTCTCTTTCACATCAATCTGTGCTGTAAATATACATTCCCTCCCTTTTTATATTCTGCTTTTGATCTCAAGTTATATACTTCAGCTACTGTTGTCGGTATTGGTTTGCTGTCGAGCCTGATTTGAACAACCCTATGACTGAACAGTTCAGAGTAACTAACTCTCTACTCCAGTGTCCTATTCACAATGAATCCTATTCTCATTAGGCCTATACAATTTTCTGCTGTTCTTGATATTACCCTATATTCCTCGGAACAGAAATTATTGTATTTCCAGTTGACTTTACTGTAGGTAAAGCAGTCAGCAATCTGAAGATCAGTTTAAACACAACAGTTCAGTCAGAATCCTTTTTGGAGATGGTATGTCATTGCCTTCCTCTGACCTTCGAACAGACTTAACCCAGCCAGTTATAGGGGAACCTACAGTTTAACATGGATTACAAACCATGGTGCTACTTGACATTTTTCACATCAGCAACATTGCCAGAGGTGAAAGAAGTAGAAAGTGACAGATAAAAATCCTAGGACATAGCGTAGATTGAACTTGCGATTTTTGGATTCATAACCTGGCACCTTACCACTGTGCTATCGAGCCACACAACACTCACTACGTCTAGATGCTCTAGGTGCATTTACCTATTCAGATTTTCTGGTTTCCTTACTTTTTCAAATTCTGGCATTTTGTTCTCTGACTCACTGAATGTTACCACTTTGTTTGTTGTTCAATCTTTTTCTCATGGTCAACTCCCCCCGTGACAGTTTCCTCCAAAAAATTCAAATTGGGAGACTATTCCAGAATGTTTTACAAATTGAGAGATCATGATGACACTTTTCTCAATTACAGGTCATATGTACTGTGGATGAAGGTCATTTTGACTGTTAATCAATGATGATACCACTAGACCATGGGTGCAGCACAAGTAGAAAAGATATACTTCGAAAAGACCTCTTTCCAGCTGGATCAAAAATCCCAAAATTGGATATTGGATTGTAAAGTGAAACAAAGAGCAGATATATACTCATTCTCAGAAAGAATCAGTGTCGTAGGAAATGGACTACCAAAAGTACTGAGGAATTATGTGAGACATTTGAATTTTTGCTGTTGATGTAGATAATGTAATAAGTAACACCAGTTCAATTGAAGAGGGATGGACATCTCAGAAAAATGCAGTCACAAATGTTGCTAAGAAATATTGGCACAAAGAAACTATGAGTAACAAAAGAAATAATACTTCAGCTGGCTGATGGCAAGTTATCTGAAGAACGAATAAGAGTTGTTTTGTGCATTTCAGATATATTGAGAAGAAAAAAAAAATGCTTGTTATAGTTATATCAAAATATCCTGAATGTTTTAAGCATGTAACAAATCTGTCAGTGCATTACATTGCTAATAAAAAGTCGTGTATGAGCTCCAAACTGTATGAGGCTGAAATAAGGCATTGGAATTGCCGACTTATATGTCAGCAAAAGAAGATATCAGTTCTTATTGTCAATTACCCAGTGCATCCTGCACTTTCTGGTCTGTAGAATATTAAGTTTGCTTTTCTTCCTAAAATATGACAAGTGTGATTATAGTCTGTGAACCAAGGAGTATGAGTCTGAAATCAAACTTATATTACCAGTACTGAAAATGATAAAATGCATTGAGAAAAAGAAGAATTATTCTGTTGCACTGATGGATGTAGCCAGATGCATTACCAAAGCTTGTGACCAGGTCACAGCAACCAAGAACTCTGTCATGACTAATCACAACTTAAGGAAATTGACACAAAATCCCCAAGATGACAGTCTGTTTTGGTTTCGCACACGATGTTTGACACGGTCGCAGTGAGATTCCGCGTGACTCGCTGTAGGGGCGCTGCTCTCAATATGGTGCTACGGCACTGCCAAACAGAATGCAGCATGCAGCTACAAGCACAGTTATTGTTCTACCATTTCAGCGTGTACATCTATTAGCTTCTCAAGTGTGTTTTGCTCTGTATGAATTATGAAAGTGTAATTAAAGTTCATTTAAAGTTACTACACTTCATTGGTGACGAGTTTGGGAGTTTCTGTCTCTTTAAGTAACATGAACATTAGTCTTATGGCAACTCTCGAGCAGGTTCTATGCAATTTAATCGAACAGCAATAGCTTCTCACCACTGCTGCATGCAAGCTCATTTACGCCTGCCTGTCATCGTAGACAATTCCCACTTTTCCCCTGTATGATGAGGTGGCGTAAGACTGGATAGACTACAAGAAATGCCTTTGGTAGCACTTCATGGCTTTCGGCGTTGCTGACCAACAAACTTGTATGTCTCTATTCCTTTTGAGGATATCGCCAAAGTTGTATCAACTGTTCTTTCAACTCGCACTGTTGAAAGAACTTTTCTTGTTGTCATTTTATGAAATGTGTACTCTTCTTTCAACATATTTTCAAAAACAGACACACATCGCTGCATCTTGTGTTGCATTCTATAGGTGTAAAAACAGCCTCATCAGACCTAACGTGCTTTGGCTACTGAATTGCAAGGACTCGGTCCCAAATGTCAGTTCGTAACAGACATTCACAAGGAATCATATGCTGACTCTATGGTTAGGGATGCGATTTTTGCCTTCTGCGTTGGGTAAAGAAGTTTGCCAATGAGCTCTTCAGATAGATAATCACACGTTGGACAAAGTACTTTCCATAGCTCAGTCTTTTGAAATCACTCGTGCCGTGGGTGCTCAATTAGAGGCATGGGGCGACATTGGCGAGATACAGTCAGGTTGGGCAGATGATGACGTGCCAGGTACTAGCGCAAATGAGGATGTTGCCGCAGTACACACGCTACTGCAGAATTGCCCATGCAGTCAACACAACATGAAACAGTAGATCAGAGGTTCACATTCTCTTCCTTCCTGCCCTAGTTGTTTCACCAAGCATGCGTATGAAGATGGTCCACAGCATTGGGCGACTTGCCACCGATGCAAAAAGAAAGGACTTGTTTCGTCTGTCTGCAAGTCATAAAAAGTACTTGATGTGCACAACAGGGTAGCCCGTGATGATTCTGTACTGTGTCTAAATTGTGTCTCCCCTCATTCCAGCAAACTTTACCTCATGGTGCAAATGCTGAAAAAGGACATAAGGATGCAGGTCGATACCGGTTCAGTGGCCACTATTATTAACAAGCAGATGTATTCAAAGCTGGATTCTCTGCCGTTGTTGGCTGTTACACTTCACCTAAGTACTTATAATCAGCAGATCATCTAACTTCTGGGTCAATTCAACATAGATATTTCCTACAAATCTGTTGCACGCACTGTCAGTGTGTTTGTTGTTGACAGCAGAGGCACTGAGAATTTATTTGGGTATGATGCATTTTGCATTTTTTGGATTCTCAGTAGGTGACACAGTGCACATCGTTTCCGATGACATTCCTTATGCTCAGCTTGATTCCTTATCAGGGGAATTTTCCACACTCTTTTCTCCTGGTCTAGGTTGTGCCACCAATTTTGAGGCACATATTACTCTCAAACCTGCTGCCCTGCCGTGGTTTTTTCAGGCCTGACCCATTTCCTGTTGCCTTGCGTGATGTGGTCAAACGGGAGCTTGATCGGCTGACTGTTTCATGTGTAGGGTGTCCCATCTCTTGCAGCAAGTGGTCCTCTGCCCTCACTAATGTTAAAAACCTAAGGTCAGTCTTTGCCTCTGTGGTGATTTCAAAGCATCCGTCAATGCTCAGTGCCTTATTGACACACATCCTATGCCTCTCCTTGAAGAATAATTTTAAAAGTTGGCCGGGGCTCAGTTCTTTTCTGAGATAGACCTATCTGAAGCATATCACCAGCTTCCGTTGGATGTTGAATCTTGCCAGTTTCTTGTTCTCAGCACTGTTTGGTTTTTATCAATATCAAAGGTTGCTGTTTGGGGCCGCTAGTTCCCCACCGTATTTCAATGATTTTTGGAACAGTTGCTCGCCACTGTATCGTTGCTTGCTGTATCAATTATCAAGATGAAATTGTTGTGACCGGTGCCACCACTGTCAAATATCTCAGCAACCTCTGGACACTCTTCACGGTTTTACAATCTGCGGGGTTAAAATGTAACCTCCAGAAATATCGTTTTTTTAACATTTGATTGTATACTTGGGTTTTCAGTTATCTATTGAAGGCATTCGTCCTCTTTGACAGCATGTTGCTGCTATTGAGACTCTCCCTCATCTGACATTGATTGAGGAGCTCCTGGCCTTTCTGGAACAAATAGCCTACTATCACAAGTTTTTGCCATCTGCTGCAACGGTGGCTCAGCCACTACATTGGTTGCTTCATAAGAATGTGCCTTTTTGCTGGTCC
The DNA here is from genome assembly GCA_026315105.1 of Locusta migratoria. Taxonomy (NCBI): domain Eukaryota; kingdom Metazoa; phylum Arthropoda; class Insecta; order Orthoptera; family Acrididae; genus Locusta; species Locusta migratoria. The sequence goes on from CM048755.1 coordinate 778,248,018, forward strand.
GCTGAGTGTGACACTGCTTTTCTTTGTCTCAAAGAACAATAGCAGCAGGCCCCTTGTCTTGCCACATGTTGCCCGGGACAATATTTGGTTCTAGCCACCAACACCTCCCACTATGGGATTCCCCCCAGGGGGCCCACAGTTTCTTCACGGTTTTACAATCTGCGGGGTTAAAATGTAACCTCCAGAAATATCGTTTTTTTAACATTTGATTGTATACTTGGGTTTTCAGTTATCTATTGAAGGCATTCGTCCTCTTTGACAGCATGTTGCTGCTATTGAGACTCTCCCTCATCTGACATTGATTGAGGAGCTCCTGGCCTTTCTGGAACAAATAGCCTACTATCACAAGTTTTTGCCATCTGCTGCAACGGTGGCTCAGCCACTACATTGGTTGCTTCATAAGAATGTGCCTTTTTGCTGGTCCGCTGAGTGTGACACTGCTTTTCTTTGTCTCAAAGAACAATAGCAGCAGGCCCCTTGTCTTGCCACATGTTGCCCGGGACAATATTTGGTTCTAGCCACCAACACCTCCCACTATGGGATTCCCCCCAGGGGGCCCACAGTTCTTTTGTGGGTACGTGTGTGGCGCGCACGGGGCCCCGAGCCGAAGCAGCCTTTCTTCTGCCCCAGGCTGCTTCACTCTCCCTCCCGGTTTATGCCTTCGCCCGGAGACGGGCATATTTCGTGAGATACGGTGGTTCTTGTTGTGGTTTTTCTTCCTTCGTTCCTTCCTTTCTTACCCTTCGTTTTCTGTCTCTCTCTCCTTGTACTCTCCTAGCCTTCTTCTCCTCATTAGTCTCCGCCTCGGCGTTTGAGACACTTCTTTTCTTTCCTTCTTTCTCTGCCTTTTCTATCCTCTTCTTCTTTCCTCCCTGTGCGTGTCTGAAGGCCGACCCACGCATTATCGTGCGTAGCAGGTGACGGGGTAATGCGTAATTCCCCGCCCCGGGTAGACAAGTAAGGCACGTACGTACCCCCTGGTAAAGGCCAGGCCCAGGGAGGGGTGATTACCCGAGCTGGTACCTTCCGAACGTGCCGATTGGTCCCTCCGTCAGTTCTCGGGAGGTGTGACCTGAGGTGTGAACAATCACCTAAGGCGGGTAAGCCCTCGGAGAGGGCCCCCACTAGGAAGGAGCGCGCCATCGGAGACGCCGGTAATCACGGGGGACACTTCCGCGATGACTTCCTTATCTTCTTTCGTGACGTTGACCCAGAAACGTAAGTTAGACTCGCCTCAGCCTAAAAAGACTCTGCCTAATGTGCCTAAATTTCTGGTTGTCTCTCGCACCGACGGAAAGGATTTCAATTCTGTCAATCCTTTCGTTATACAGAAAGGTGTCGATGCAATTGCTGGCCCTGTTAAAACCTGTTCACGTCAGCGCAATGGCACATTGTTGCTGGAAGTGGAAAGTGCCTTCCAAGCCCAAAAACTGATACGTACTACGTTGTTGCACACTTTTCCAGTTAAGGTCGAAGCGCACCGCACACTCAACTCGTCACGGGGGGTAGTTTTTACGAGATCCCTTGACGGGTTGTCTGATGAAAATATCCAATCGTATATGTCCGATCAAGGTGTGACAGCCGTCCACAGGGTCATGAAAAAGGTCGATAACCATCTGACACCGACTCGTACCGTGTTTTTGACGTTTGACAAAGTTGACCTCCCGTCGAAGGTCAAAGCAGGGTATGAAGTCATCTCCGTCCGACCTTATGTACCTAACCCAACGCGCTGTTTTCAGTGCCACAGGTACAACCATACCCGTGAACATTGCCCAAATGCAGCAAAGTGTGTCACTTGTGGTAGGGACGCCCATGAGGGGGATTGCCCACCTCCGTCCCCTCACTGCCTAAACTGCAACGGTGACCATGCGGCTTCCTCTCGCGACTGCCCTGTATACAAGGATGAGAAGGTAATCCAGCAAATTCGGGTTACGGAGAAGGTATCGACATCTGCCGCTCGTAAGTTGTTGGCGAGTCGAAAGCCCACTGTCCTCCCAGCGGGTACATACAGTAAGGTACTCACCTCCACTCGACCTACCAAGGATTCCAGTACCCAGACATGTGACTTCACTTTCGCTGACACAGTTGTGCGATCCGCCAGCCCGAAGATTGCCCGTTCCACGTCCCCGCTCCCTCTTGCTGCTTCTAGGGTACAGTCTTCGTCAAACTCTAGTAAACCGCGGGCACCTAAACAAGATGCCCAGACCTTGAAAAAGGGACCCGTCCGTGAGGATTTTCTGCGTTCTCAGGCTTCCCAACCGTCAACTGCCTCTTCCCGCCGTCACTCTTCCAGAAGAGCTGACAAGAAAAAGAGTTCCTCTCCTTCCCCGCCGAGGCGTGACCCATCTGTCACGCCGTCCAACAGTTGCCGGCCTCGGCCGTCTTCTGTTTCACCGGGACGCTCCGTTTGCCGGACGCCCGGCCCTTTACCGGCGGTGGAAACTGCCCCTCCTGATCAACTCAGGGAGGTGGCAGGCGCGTCGGTCGAACCAATGGAACATGACCCTTTGCCCCCAGACAGCGATAGCAGTGCTCCCTCGAAATCCGGTCCTCAGCGGCCGTCGAGGTGACCCCGCTCGCTACTTGGTTTTTATCCTTATTTCTTCTCTTTTTTATCATGGCGCTCCTTCAATGGAACATTCGCGGCATTCGTTCTAATCGGGAGGAGTTAAAACTACTCCTTCGATTGCACTGCCCGCTTCTAGTCTGCCTCCAGGAAACTAAGTTGCGTCCACGTGATCGTGCAGACTTTCCACACTACACCTCTGTGCGGTTCGACCTGCCACCCGTGGAAGGTGTTCCAGCCCATGGAGGGGTTCTGATGCTCCTTCGAGACGACGTCTATTTCCATCCCATTTCCTTGCACACTCACCTACAGGCAGTTGCCGTCCGCATCACCTTATCCACATTTACCTTCTCCCTCTGTAATATATATTCGCCATCGTCATCTGCCCTTACTAGGGCAGATGTGCTAAACCTTGTTGACCAGCTCCCTTCACCTTTCGTGTTGGTAGGCGACTTTAATGCCCACCACCCCCTATGGGGCTCTCTGGCACCTTGTCCGAGAGGCTCCCTTTTGGTGGACATTCTCCACCACCTCGATCTTGTCTGCCTCAACACCGGTGCACCGACCTTCCTTTCTGACACAACACACACTTATTCCCATATAGACCTCGCAATATGCACTCCTCAGCTTGCCGGTCGGTTTGAGTGGTATGCACTTTCTGACACGTACTCGAGTGACCATTTCCCTTGTATCATCCACTTCCTACATCATTCCCCATCTCCACGTCCCACCAGTTGGAACATTTCTAAAGCCGACTGGGGGCTTTATTCTTCCATGGCTGTTTTTCACAATCAGAATTTTCCCCACCTTGACAGTCAGGTCGAATACCTCACAGAGGTTATTCTCACTGCTGCTGAACGTTCCATACCTCGTACATCCTCTTCTCCACGTCGTGTCCAGGTCCCTTGGTGGACTGCAGCCTGCCGCGACGCGCTTCGAGCCCGACGCCGTGCTTTACGCACCTTCCGCCGCCACCCAACTTTGGAGAATTGCATCAATTACAAATGTATGAGAGCGCAGTGCCGTCGTATCATAAACGACAGCAAGAAAGCTTGCTGGACAGCTTTTACTAGTTCTTTTAACCGTTTTACTCCCTCCACGGTTGTCTGGGGTGGCCTACGCCGTTTGTCCGGCATCAAGGTCCACTCCCCGATTCCTGGCCTGACCGTGGAGAACGCAGTCCTCGTGGACCCAGCTGATGTTTCAAACGCATTGGGTCGTTTCTTTGCGGATGTTTCGAGCTCTGCCCATTACCACCCTGCCTTTCTCCCTCGCAAACAGGTAGAGGAGGCACGGCCGCCTTCTTTCCGCTCTTTTAATCGTGAAAATTATAACGTCGCCTTCACCATGCAGGAGCTAGATCGTGCTCTCGCCCTGTCCCGGTCTTCTGCTCCCGGGCCCGATTCCATTCATATTGAGATGCTGAAGAACCTCTCTCCTGCGGGCAAGTGCTTTCTTCTTAGTACCTACAATCGCATATGGACTGAAGGTCATGTTCCCACAAGTTGGCGTGAAGCCATTGTTGTCCCCATCCCCAAACCAGGGAAGGACAAACACCTTCCTTCCAGTTATCGCCCCATTTCTCTGACGAGCTGCGTCTGTAAGGTGATGGAACGCATGGTTAACGCTCGGTTGGTCTGGCTCCTCGAATCTCGCCGCCTCCTGACTAATATCCAATGCGGTTTTCGTCGACACCGCTCTGCTGCTGACCACCTCGTTACGTTGTCGACCTTCATTATGAACAACTTTCTAAAGAAGCGTCAAACAGTAGCAGTGTTCTTCGACTTGGAGAAGGCATACGATACCTGTTGGAGAGCGGGCATTCTCCGCACATTGCACACATGGGGCCTTCGTGGCCGCCTTCCTCTTTTCATTCAAGCGTTTTTGGCGGATCGCAAGTTCCGGGTACGGGTGGGCTCTGTTTTGTCAGATACCTTTTGCCAGGAGAATGGGGTACCACAGGGCTCCGTCTTGAGTGTGGCGCTCTTTGCCATTGCAATCAATCCGATCGTAGATTGCCTTTCAGCCGACGTCTCCGGATCTCTTTTTGTTGACGATTTCGCAATTTATTGTAGCGCCCAGCGGACGTGTCTCTTGGAGCGTTCTCTCCAACGCTGTCTTGACCGTCTATATTCCTGGAGCATCGCAAACGGCTTCCGATTCTCCACTGAGAAAACTGTGTGTATCAATTTCTGGAGATACAAGGAATTTCTTCCACCTTCTCTACGTCTCGGCCCTGTTGCTCTCCCTTTCGTGGAGACTACAAAATTCTTGGGACTCATGTTGGATCGGAAACTTTGCTGGTCCACACATGTGTCCTACCTGGCTGCCCGTTGTGCCCGATCCCTTAACGTTCTTCGTGTCCTCAGTGGCACGTCATGGGGAGCGGATCGCACCGTCCTGCTTCACCTTTACCAGGCCATTGTTCAGTCGAAGCTCGACTACGGAAGCCTTGTATACTCTTCTGCACGGCCTTCGATTCTCCGCCGTCTCAACTCTATCCACCATCGGGGATTACGTCTGGCAACCGGTGCATTTTATACCAGCCCTGTTGAAAGTCTGTATGCCGAGGCTGCTGTATTACCCTTGACCAATCGACGTGACATACTCTTGTGTCGGTACGCATGCCGCCTACGGTCGATGCCCAACCATCCATCTTACAGATTATTTTTTGACGACTCACTCGATCGCCAATATCAGTTGTCCGCGATTGCCTTGCTTCCACCGGGAGTTCGGTTTCGCCGCCTGCTACAACGGCTCGATTTTACCCTTCCTTCCACCCTTCGGTTGAGCGAAAGCCCATTGCCACCGTGGCATCAGGCCCAGGTTCACACACACCTCGAACTTAGTTCGCTCCCCAAGGAGAGCACTCCGGATTTGGTATTCCGCTCGAGGCTTGTCGGACTCCGTTCGCGGTTCGATAATGCCGTATTTATTTACACTGATGGTTCCAAGAGCACTGCCGGTGTCGGATCTGCCTTCGTCGTCGGGGACAACCGTTTCCAATACAAGCTCCCTGACCGGTGCTCGAACTTCACGGCTGAGCTTTTCGCCCTCCACCAGGCCGTTTTGTACACCTGCCGCCACCGCCAACCTTTCTATGCCATCTGTTCGGACTCCCTTAGTGCCCTGCAGAGTCTTAAGGACCCTTTCTCGAACCATCCTCTCGTGTATCGGATCCAACGCTCCCTCCAGTTGCTGGCGGATGACAGCTGTCACGTTTCTTTCCTGTGGGTCCCTGGCCATGTGGGTGTGCCCGGGAATGAGGCCGCCGACACAGCAGCCAAGGCAGCAGCTCTTTTGCCTCGCATGGCTACCTTTTGCGTCCCATCGGACGATGTTCAACGGGCTCTTCGCCGGAGTATCGTGTTGCAATGGCACAGTGTGTGGCTTTCACTGTACAACAATAAATTGCGAACTGTCAAACCGATCCCGACCGCTTGGAGGACATCCTCACGCCCCTCTCGGCGGGAGGAGGTCATCCTGGCTCGGTTGCGGATCGGTCATTGCCGTTTCAGCCACCGTCACTTGCTATCCGCCGAACCTGCACCGCTATGCTCCTGCGGTGAACTGCTGACAGTGCGACATGTTTTACTGACTTGTGTTAATTTTAATCATCTCCGTGTAGCCCTTCACTTTCCGTCTACTCTGGAGGAAATTTTAGCTGATGACACACGAGCAGCTGCTCGAGTTTTGCGTTTTATCAACTTGGCCAACTTATCCAAGGATATTTAACCTTTTTAATTGTCTTTTATCTTTCGTTTTTAGCCTCTTGTTGATGTTCTGACAGTCACCATTTTTTTGAGATGATAGCGAATCTATATTCTTGGCTGGGCGCTAATGACCATAGAAGTTGTGCGCCCTAAAACCAAAAAAAAAAAAAAAAAAAAAAAAAAAAACCACTATGGGATTGGTGCTGTTTTGGCGCGTTGCTACACTGATGGCTCAGAACATCAGATTGCTTATGCATCAAAGACACTCCCTGATACGCAATGGAAGTATTCCCAGATAGAAAATGAGGCTCTGACCATCGTGTATGCCTTGAAAAAGTTTGGTGTCTTTCTTTATGGGGCAAAGTTTCATCTAATCATCGATCACAAGCCGTTAGCTTCTCTCTTCTGTCCTTCAGCCTCACTCCCCAACAAGGCGGCCCACCGCCTACAACGTTGGGCTCTGTTCCTTTCTCGCTCCAACTATGAAATTCATTGCCGACCCACTGCTCAGCATGCCAACGCTGATGCATTGTCGCGTTTGCCAATGGGGCCAGACTCTGTTTTCGACTGTGATGAGCTGTTGTGCTCTCATGTAGACGACACCGAGCAAAGTGTTGTAGATAGGTTCCCCATCAATGGCAACAGGTTAGGTACAGATACTGATTCTGTTCTGTGTCATGTGCTGCGTTTGATTCAATGGGGTTGGCCTGATAGCCCATTCGGGAAGGCCTCTGATCCATTGCGTAACCACTTTGCCCTTCCTTTCTACCTAACTGCTCATAATGGTGGTGTTCTCCTCTCCATCAATGAGGCCTCACTGCGAGTGGTCATTCCTGCGGGTCTTCAGTTCTCCGTCTGCTTCATCAGGGGCACTGGGGTTGGCACCTCAGCATGCCTACTGGCTCTGCATTGATGCGGACATCACACACTTGGTTGCTGCCTGCGAACCATGTGCTAACCAGGTTCCTGCTCCTAAGACATCACTTTCTCCATGGCCTACACCCTCACGCCCATGCGAGCGCATACATGTTGTCTATGCGGGTCCCTTCCTTCGCACCTGTTGGCTTCTTGTGGTGGATGCCTATTCTAACCTTCCCTTTGTTGTACATTGTGTGTCACCTTCCACAGTAGTGACCACCATGGCGCTAGCCAGGATATTTTTCTTGGAAGGCCTCCATTCTACACTAGTCTCGGGCAATGGTCCGCAATTTATTTCCTCTGAATTCTCCAATTTTTGTACTCAACATTGTGTTACACACATCACTGCTCCACCCTTCCAACATCAATCGAATGGTGATATTGAACGCCTCGTTTGTTCGTACTTTCAAATCACTCACTTCCTCTGATGAAGCCTTGTTCCAGTTCCTGGAGTCCTACTGTTTTACTCCCATGGGTGACCACAGTCTGACTGAGCTCCTTCATGGACACCAGCCTTGTACCTTGCTCCACCTTCTTCGCCCTCCGCCCAATTGGGCAGGGCAGACTCCATTCATAAAGTTTTTGAAGGGCGCTCCTGTTTGGGTATGGGGGTACGGCAGGCACCCAAAATGGATTAAGGATTGGATCCTTACCCCTCCTGGCAAATGCCTTTAGAGTTTGAATGGCTGCTGGAGAAGTGGTACGCCATGTTCACCTACTTTGGCCACGAGTTACTCTGTCAGCGGGTTCTACAGCATTACCGACACCTTCTCCACCAAGAGCTGCACCGAACGGGGTTGAGGTGCCACGATTTGTTCCATGGCCCACTGGCACAGCAAGCCAACCATGAGCACAGCAACAACCACCGACAGTTCCTGTATCGGTTACCAACCCACGATCACAAGAAGACATCATCATGCACAAGTTCGAACAAACACCTCAGGTAGAGTCATCCTTAAGCCCTCTGAATATTAAGCTTGATAAAACACAAGGATTACAGGTCATTCCAACGCACTATTGTGTATTGTGTCCCACTCCAGGAGCACGTACCTGGCAGCTTTCCAATGTCTCCAGTCATCATTTGAAGGCATCTTCCCACAAGACAGGGGTCTAGTCGGGGACACTTTCGTCCATATGTGAAGGTGCCTCCCGGGAAGTTTGCAGACACGCACGCAGAACACATGGACATCAGCGCTCTTCACACCACCTACAGCAGCTCAAACCAAAAGGGGGAGAAGTATTGTGGTTTTGCGCACAATGTTTGACACGGCTGCCGTGAGATTCCACGTGTGTGACTATAGGGGCGCTGCTCTCAAAATAGTGCTATGGCAGCGCCAACCAGAACACAGCGCAGGGAAGCGCACAGTTAAGAGGACAGTTCCTGTTCAACCACTTCAGTGTGTACATGCCTTAGCTTATCCAGTGTTTTGTTCTGTATGAATTACAGAAATGGAATTAAAGTTCATCTAAAGTTACCAAACAGTCTTTTACAGAAACTCAAAATTTAGCTTGAACTTCAATGCAATAAGCTTATGATAATGTCCATGACGAAACCCCTTCTCGTAATTTGGTAGAGAATCCTAAGAAATAGTTGTATGTAAAGTATACTGTGACAAAACACAATCTATATCTTCACCACATGATTGCAATGGTGATACTACTGGTAACAGTTCTGCTAAAGCAGAATTGATAAACACAGCTTTCCAAAATTCCTTCACCAAAGAAAACGAAGCAAGTACTCCAGAATTCATATCAAGAACTGCTGCCAGCATGCGTAATTTAGAAGTTGATATCCCTGGAATATTGAAGCAAAGCATTAACAAAAGTAGGTCTCCAATCCAGATTGTATACCAGCTAGGTTCCTTTCAGAATATTCTGATGCAGTAGCCCCATATCTAGTGTTATCATATACAATCACTTGCTCATTGAAAGATCCATACCCAAACACTGGAAAGTTGCACAGGTCACTCCACTATTCAAGAAAGTTAATAGGAGTGATCCGCAAAATTATAGGCTTGTATCATTGAAGTCTGTTTGCAGCAGTATTTTAGAACATATACTTTCTTCAAATATTATGAACTAGCTAGAGGAGAACAATATATTAACCCATAATCAACGTGGATTCAGAAAGTATCATTCTTGTGGAACACAGCTAGATCTTTACTCCCATGATGTGATGAGTGCTATTGACAAGGTATCTAAAATAGATTTTGTATTTTTATATTTCCAGAAGGCTTTTGACACTGTCTTATTATCAAATTATCTTATTATCGAATTGTGTGCTTATGGAATATCGCCACAGTTGTGCGATTGGATACGTGATTTCCTGTCAAAAAGGGCACACTATGTTGTAACTGATGGAAAGTCATCATTGAGTAAAAGAGGTGACATGTGGCATTCCTCAGGAAAGTGTTATAGGATCCCTACTGTTTCTTATCTTTATAAACGATTCAGGAGAAAATCGGAGCAGCTCTCTTAGACTGCTGGCGGATGATGCTGTCATTTATCAGTTAGCACACACTTACATAGGGAGACATGATCATCATCATAAAATAAGGTAAATCAGATCGAAAACAGAGAAATTTAGAGAGCTAGTAGAGAATGGAACCCTCTGCCGTGGATTTCAATGTGACTTGCAGCGTATTTATATAGATGTAGATGAAGGAATAAATGCCACTGAAGTGAATGTACATTTGATGACACTGATGATCTGCATTGCTGTCCAACCAGAAGCAGTTTGTGGGCTATTTAAGGCCACTCTAGCACCAGCATAGACAGTCAGTTTCACCTGATGAAGACGCTGGAGGTAGTTGTCGAAAGCTTGAGTTTTTACCAAGAATTGACATGGCTAGAAGTCCAAGAATGTTTTATTCAAGAGTGTCTTCACACAAGACTTTGTTCCCATAAAATTATCTGTAGTTCAAATAATGAATACACACAAGTTAAGTAGCCATGATCAATGAAGTAGTTATATACTACTCATATTCAGGCCTGTATCACAGCTCAGCAATTAAGTGCACATTATTTAATAATTTCTTAATGGCTCAAGAACAGTTTGATATAGAAATAAACCAGAATATACCTAAGTTAACAATTCTGTCCAAAAGGGTATATCACTTTCCAATCATTAATAAACTTGCATACATAATTGTAATTAAAGAACTGTACAGTTATGTGTATCCCTTAAGGCATCTCGGCCGCTTACAGCAATAGGTGTACAGTTGTAATCTCTCTGTGAGTAGTGAATGTAACAATTATATCCTTGCCCAATTATATTTATCGTAACTAAGTTACACCAAATGAGTACACACAACTTAGTTTTATGATCACTCAAGGGGCTCCTGAAATACCTTAACGATTTTGGCCTGTATAAAGATCAGTGACCAGTGCACATGGCTTAACAAGTTTATGATAAGTTAAAGTTATCTAGCTTTAAGAAATATTCAGATTATCTCCGAGTCTCAGCAAGTTGAGCACTGGGCGGAATAATTTCAAGTATTTATGGACCCTCTTGAACCATACCAAGGGGAGAACTTCAGAAATATTGTCACATTGGAAACTTCAAGTGGTCTGGAATTTGAAAGGTGTTCGTTGATAGAGCACAACACTTTACACTTAGAACAGGTTTATTGCTAACACAAGCATACACTCAGTACAGATTGCCTCCTGCTTTGAGTGCTCCACTATTTACACATCGAATTTGTGGAACTTACAAGTACATAAAACATGAGAAACATGTAGAACATTATAGAATTAGTAAATACAAACAAATATTTTTTTTCTTGCCCGTGGGGGGGAATTTGAACCAGGGACCACCAGAACAGCGATCTGCAATACTAAACACTGCACCAAGCGTCCTGTTGGAAGACTCGCAGCATTGCTTCCCTTCCTGAAAGAACAATGACCCACTGTTAGGTTCATTTTGGAGCCAGCTGCAGTTTCCTGGATCTTGTCATGGGTTCTCCGTTGGACAGTTCCAGGAGAATCCTTCCATTCTGCCTGCACGCCTTCTGTACAGTGATGATGACAAGCGCCAGACCCTCCTGTCTTGACTTCATCATTATCATCTCAGTCTTAAGAGTCCTTGAACAAGAAGCTGTTTCTATCTAGCGATACTTTGGGATCGTGGTAAGGCTTCATATGGAGAATGTGAACAATGTCTCTTCATTTTTGTCATTTTGAGGACAACTCATAATCCTCGACTTTGTATGTGATGTTTAACAGTTGGCATATGAATTGATACGGACCAAAGTTTCGCTTCAGTAACTTTCCCGATAGCCTAACTTTCTGTACAGAGGTAAAACTCCATATCAGATCTTCTGGGCTGTACACAACAGACCGGTGATTGTTGTTATACCACTGACAGTCCTTCTCCTGGGCATCCAGTGTCAATATGCGAGCCAGCTGTCTTGCTTCTTCAATCCTGGTGATGAGCTGTTTCCCATGGTCAACTTAGTATGGAAACAATGTATCCTTTGTCATCTCAGCTTCACGACCATGGGACAGGAAAAACGGCATGAAGCCTGTGGTGTCTTGTATTGATGTATTACAGGCAAATGTCACAACTGGCTATATTGTATCCCAATCATTTAGCTCAACATCGACGTACATTGACAGCATATCTGCTAATGTCTTGTGAAAACAGTCTGTAAGAGCATTTTCCTGAGGATAGTAGGCAGTTGTTATTCTGCAGACAATGTCACAATGTGACATTACCTCTAAAAATGGTAAATATAAAGAAATAAATGCTTCAAAATAATATCTTCTAATAGGAATTTTGCGATATCTGGAGCCTCTGTAGTCAGCACAGGTTTGGTGACAGTGTAGCGGTTGAAGTAGTCAGTGCAGACTATTATCCATTGGTTGCCAGTTGTCAACATCAGAAACCTACCTATAAGGTCAATTCCAATCCAATGGAATGGAGCTGCTGCAGTTGGAATTGATACCAGGTACCCTGGAGGTATTTGTGGCACTTGCTCCCGTCTCTGGCACTCATTACAGAGATTCACATAGTGCTTCACAGATTGGTAGAGACCTTGCCAGTAATACCTCTGTCTGATTGTCTCTAGGGTCTTCATGAATCCCAGATGACCAGATATTGCAGAATTACGGAAACACTTGAGAATAGCTGGCCAGAGAAGAGCTGGAACGGACAGAAGCCATTTGGGGCACAGTGCATCTTAATTGCTCTTATACAATGTCCCGTTTATAAGTTGAAACTCTCCTTTGGTCGGTGCTCCTTTCTCCAAGGCCTCTATGGTTTATAATAATGATGGATCTTCCCTCTGCTCAGCTGTAATGTCACATAATTCAGTGGGAGCAGAAATTCCACCCATGCTGTTGTGTACCACTAATGGATTTCTTGAAAGGCAGTTGGTGTCCTTCTGCTTGCGCCCATTTTTGAATACCACTGTAACATTGTATTCTTGGAGTCTTTGTGCCCATTTTGCTAGTGGGCCTGATGGATCTTTCAAACTTGTCAGCCAACATAAAGAATGGTGGTCTGTAATGACGGTGAATGGTTTAACGAATAAATATGGCTGGAACTTGTTGATAGCCCAGATAACGATGAGACATTCCTTTCCGGTTGTAGAGTAGTTCATCTTGGACTTTGAGAGAACTCTTGATGCATAGGCTATCACCTTTTCAGCACCTTCCTGAAATTGTACAAGCACTGCACCAATCCCATAACTGCTAGTGTCTGTGTGAAGTTCAGTTTCCGCATTCTCATCGAATAAAGCTAAAACTGGTGAAGTTAGAGCCTCCTTAAGTGCCCGGAAAGCTCTTTCTTTCATCTCATCCCAATAAAACTTGGAATGTCCCTGTAGAAGTTCTTCCAATGGACGTACCTTGTACAAAAACCTTTTATGAAATGACAGTAGTATTAGCACAGCCCGAGAACTTCTTACATTCCGGATGTGCTGAGGAGTTGGAAATTCTGTGACTGCCCTAACTTTATCTTGATCAGGATGGACACCATCAACACTCACTAGGTGCCCCAGGATTTGTATCTCTTTTGTGATGAACCGGCACTTCTTTCGGTTGAGCCAAAGTACTGTGTCTGAACACAGTTAGATGTTCCACAAATGTCCTTTGAGAAAATGACAATGTCATCTAGATAACAAAGACATATTGACCAATGAAGATGTCAAAGCAAGTTGTCCATCATGCGTACAAATGTTGCTGGGGAATTACATAGTCCAAATGGCATGACTTTGAATTCATACAAGTCATCAGGTGTGTCAGCTTCGTCAGCCTCGATTTGTCAGTAACCTGTCTGCATGTCCATGGTTGAGAAGTATGTAGCTCCTTTCAAACAGTATAAAGTGTCGACAGTGGTTAGACGTCTTTCTTTCTTATTTTGTTCAGCCACCAATAGTCGACATAGAAACGCCATGTGCCATCCTTCTTCCTCACAAGGACCAATAGAGACGACCAGGGACTCTCTGAAGGTTGAATAATACATCACGCAACATCTTCTCCACTTCTTCCCGAATTACCTGTCTTTCAGCTGGTGACACGCTGTATGAACGCTGGCTAATTGGTGGATGATCCCCAGTATTGATACAGTGTTTTATCATGGGCCATTTAATCTGGCTCGTCTCCTGCCTGGCCCTGAATGCACCTTAAAATTAGTGTAGCATAGCTGCCAACTATTACGGATTGTCCGTAATTGTTACGGATTTATCGTCATATTTACGGAGTTACGGGAAGTTCGTGAAAAATTACGGAAACTAGACATTGTACGATCTGATGTGTTTTAAGAAAATCGGAGTAGTTAGTATCTACATTTTGGTAATAGCCGATAAAAGTTTTATATAAATAATTTATTTCATTCCTGAGTACGTAGCAAAGCTGTAGGAAATGTTAAAGATAGCATTTCCGTTGGAAAAAACTGGATCAAATCCCGCCTATAATCACTTATACACCTACCAAATGCACGCTCACACACCCAAGATCTATGTAAATTCTATGGTCTATAACATTGATCTCTATACTAACTGGATGTTGAACTTCTGCTGTCTTAGAGTGCCAGCCATAGATATTCATATTTAGTTTCTTGCCAAATTCAAACATGGCTGATATGAAGCATTACAAGAAAAAGAGAAGAAAATATCCTTCGATTTCGCTCCCATATCAGCCTACTACATTGAATATTGAATTGAGTTCCAAATGAAGAGGTAAGCAAGCAATTTCTTGTCACGTAATAACTGATAGAAACTCGTTTGCCAAATTTAAACATGGCGGACGATGCGAAATAGTGTGCCAAACATATGAATGTGCCGGCACGCTGCAATTCTATGCTCAGGCACCAGAGTTATACATCCAGTTTGTATAGAGATCACTGGTCTATAATGAGTATAATGTCTTTGGTTCAAGCTTAACAGCCCACGTTTTTTACCGGGTGGCGTAAGTTAGCCAGTTCGATCCGAAGAGAAAGCTTTTACTGGCTTTTCTCGCGGGTACATGTTTTCATAGCAGTCTTGTGCAGCTATAATGAAATATGAGTGATCAGCCATTTTTGACACACCTGTTGCACTTTTTGACACGTACTCGAGTGACCATTTCCCCTGTATCATCCACATTCTGCATCGTTCCCCATCTCCTCGTCCCACCAGTTGGAACATTTCTAAAGCCGACTGGGGGCTTTATTCTACCATGGCTGTTTTTCACGATCGGGATTTTCCCACCTGTGACAGTCAGGTCGACTACCTCACAGAGGTTATTCTCACAGCTGCCGAACGTTCCATACCTCGTACTCCCTCTTCTCCACGTCGTGTCCAGGTCCCTTGGTGGACTGCAGCCTGCCGCGACGCGCTTAGAGCCCGGCGCCGTGCTTTACGCACCTTCCGCCGCCACCCGACTTTGGAGAATTGCATACATTATAAACGTATGAGAGCGCAATGTCGTCGTATCATAAACGACAGCAAGAAAGCTTGCTGGACTGCTTTTACTAGTTCTTTTAACCGTTTTACTCCCTCCACGTTTGTTTGGCGTGGCCTACGCCGTTTATCCGGCATCAAGGTCCACTCCCCGATTCCTGGCCTGACCGTGGAGAACGCAGTCCTCGTGGACCCCTCTGACGTTTCCAACGCATTGGGCCGTTTCTTTGCGGAGGTTTCGAGCTCTGCCCATTACCACCCTGCCTTTCTCCCTCGCAAACAGGTAGAGGAGGCCCGGCCGCCTTCTTTCCACTCTTCTAATCGTGAAAATTATAACGTCGCCTTCACCATGCAGGAGCTAGACCGTGCTCTCGCCCTGTCCCGATCTTCTGCTCCCGGGCCCGATTCCATTCATGTTGATATGCTGAAGAACCTCTCTCCTGCGGGCAAGTGCTTTCTTCTCAGTACCTACAATCGCATATGGACTGAAGGTCATGTTCCCACAAGTTGGCGTGAAGCCACTGTTGTCCCCATACCGAAACCAGGGAAGGACAAACATCTTCCTTCCAGCTATCGTCCTATTTCTCTGACGAGCTGTGTCTGTAAGGTGATGGAACGCATGGTTAACGCTCGGTTGGTCTGGCTCCTCGAATCTCGCCACCTCCTGACTAATATCCAATGCGGTTTTCGTCGACACCGCTCTGCTGCTGATCACCTCGTTACGTTGTCGACCTTCATTATGAACAACTTTCTAAGGAAGCGTCAAACAGTAGCAGTGTTCTTCGACTTGGAGAAGGCATACAATACCTGTTGGAGAGCGGGCATTCTCCGCACATTGCACACATGGAGCCTTCGGGGCCGCCTTCCTCTTTTCATTCAAGAGTTTTTGGCGGATCGCAAGTTCCGGGTACGGGTGGGTTCTGTTATGTCAGATACCTATTGCCAGGAGAATGGGGTACCACAGGGCTCCGTCTTGAGTGTGGCGCTCTTTGCCATTGCAATCAATCCGATCGTGGATTGCCTTTCAGCCGACGTCTCCGGATCTCTTTTCGTTGACGATTTCGCAATTTATTGTAGCGCCCAGCGGACGTGCCTCTTAGAGCGTTCTCTTCAACGCTGTCTTGACCGTCTATATTCCTGGAGCATCGCAAACGGCTTCCGATTCTCCACTGAGAAAACTGTGTGTATAAACTTCTGGAGATACAAGGAATTTCTTCCACCCTCTCTACATCTCGGCCCTGTTGCTCTCCCTTTCGTGGAGACTACGAAATTCTTGGGACTCATGTTGGATCGTAAACTTTGCTGGTCCACGCAAGTGTCCTACCTGGCTGCCCGTTGTGCCCGATCCCTTAACGTCCTTCGTGTCCTCAGTGGCACGTCATGGGGAGCGGACCGTACCGTCCTGCTTCACCTTTACCAGGCCATTGTTCAGTCGAAGCTCGACTACGGAAGCCTTGTATACTCTTCTGCACGGCCATCGATTCTCCGCCGTCTCAACTCTATCCACCATCGGGGATTACGTCTGGCGACCGGTGCATTTTATACCAGCCCTGTTGAAAGTCTGTATGCCGAGGCTGCTGTATTACCCTTGACCACTCGGCGTGACATACTTTTGTCTCGGTACGCATGCCGCCTGCGGTCGCTGCCCAACCATCCATCTTACCGATTATTTTTTGACGACTCACTCGATCGCCAATATCAGTTGTCTGCGATTGCCTTGCTTCCACCTGGAGTTCGGTTTCGCCGCCTACTACAGAGGCTCGATTTTACCCTTCCTTCCACCTTTCGGTTGAGCGAAAGCCCATTGCCACCGTGGCATAAGGCCCCGGTTCACACTCACCTCGAACTTAGTTCGCTCCCCAAGGAGAGCACTCCGGATTTGGTATACCGCTCGAGGCTTGTCGAACTCCGTTCGCGGTTCGATAGCGCCATATTTATTTACACTGATGGTTCCAAGAGCACTGCCGGTGTCGGATCTGCCTTCGTCGTCGAGGACAACCGTTTCCAATACAAGCTCCCTGACCGGTGCTCGAACTTCACGGCTGAGCTTTTTGCCCTCCACCAGGCCGTTTTGTACACCTGCCGCCACCGCCAACCTTTATATGCCATCTGTTCGGACTCCCTTAGTGCCCTGCAGAGTCTTAAGGACCCTTTGTCGCACCATCCTCTCGTGTATCGGATCCAACGCTCCCTCCAGTTGCTAGCAGATGACAGCTGTCACGTTTCTTTCCTGTGGGTCCCTGGCCACGTAGGTGTGCCCGGGAATGAGACGGCCGACATAGCGGCCAAGGCCGCAGCTCTTTTACCTCGTGTGGCTACCTTTTGCGTCCCATCTGACGATGTTCAACGGGCACTCCGCCGGAGTATCGTGTCGCAATGGCACAGTGCGTGGTTTTCAATGTCCAACAACAAATTGCGAACTGTAAAACCGATCCCGACCGCTTGGAGGACCTCCTCACGCCCCTCTCGGCGGGAGGAGGTCATCCTGGCCCGGTTGCGGATCGGCCACTGCCGTTTCAGCCACCGTCACTTGCTGTCCGCCGACCCTGCACCGCAGTGCTCCTGCGGTGAACTGCTGACCGTGCGACATGTTTTACTGTCTTGCGTACTTTTTAATCATCTCCGTGTAGCCCTTCACTTGCCGTCTACTCTGGAGGAAATTCTAGCTGATGACACACGAGCAGCTGCTCGAGTTTTGCGTTTTATCAACTTGGCCAACTTATCCAAGGATATTTAACCCTTTTAATTGTCTTTTATCTTTCGTTTTTACCCTCTTCTGGATGTTCTGACAGTCCCCATTTTTTAGGCCATAGCGAATCTATGTTTTTGACTGGGCGCTAATGACCATAGAAGTTGTGCGCCCTAAACCCACAAAAAAAAAAAAAAAAAAAAAAAAAAAATGACACACCTGTTCAGTGGTTTCATTCGTCGTTTAAAATCCAAAACCATTTTGTGTATCCTTAGATGCTAAGGATTTTATATTTAAAAAAGGCAAGGAATTTCACCCTTTTCTGTTTCTTCGCAACTGTTAACTTTCCGTAAAGACAGTTAATTGAAACTTACAGGAATATTTCTAAGCAACTCACGGTATTTACACAAATGTGTTAGCTTCTTCCACCTAGCCTCAGTCTTTTGAAACAGAATAGTTATTATACGTTTCGTGGCAGATATGTAGGAATACAGTGTCAGACTTAAATTTTTAAAATATTCTTGGGACACGGCCATAGCCCCACGTCCTCTTTGGTTTTGCGCATCATTACGGACAGCCAATTGTAAAGGTTGGCAGTTATGGTGTAGTATGGTCAACACCTGCCGACATTGTTCCTGGGTCAGACCGGGCCCTATATGAATTCCATAGTAGTTTTCTCTATTGCGTTGTTTGCAATAACAGCAGAGCATGCGACTTCGTCGATGACATTACACTGATCATCCTTGACTGGTTTAGCTGTTCCAATACACATTCCTTTAGTTCTCCTCGACCACCTCTAATGCTTATGATAGCCACTGGTATGTAGTTTTTCTTCATTATACTGATTAGCTTTTTGTGATAGACAAGCACTTCACAGTTCAACTCATCATCTCGGCTGCTGTATGGAAATCTTCTCATTGTTAATGGCGGGATCTCAACAT
The DNA here is from genome assembly GCA_026315105.1 of Locusta migratoria. Taxonomy (NCBI): domain Eukaryota; kingdom Metazoa; phylum Arthropoda; class Insecta; order Orthoptera; family Acrididae; genus Locusta; species Locusta migratoria. The sequence continues at coordinate 778,266,728 of CM048755.1, forward strand.
TCTTGACAGCAAATAACCTAGCAGGAGAGTACGTGCTACGTGTACTTGATGGAACGGTCTCCTCAATTTGTACCTCAGATCCTCGACAGTCAGTAACAGCCTAGGATGCCTGAAGGAAGTCCCATCCGAGGATGGTGTTAGGGCTACATTCTGTTAAACGACAAATTCAGATGGCTGCGTCCTGTTGTTGATAGTTAATCTTGCAACAAATGTTCCTGCTGGCTTGACCTATTTCACATTTGCAACCTTCAACACAATTGCTCTTGTATCACAGAACATTATATTCTTTAGTTTGTGGCGGTAGTCATTCGACAATACAGAGAAGGAAGCTCCTGAATCGACTAGTGCCTGGACAGGTTGGCTTTCGATGATGATGTCAGTGAGATTTCCCGACATCTTAGCGACTGTTTTTCATGGAGGAATTTCATCTGCAGCGGCCTCACCTCCATAGATGGTCACCTCGTCTAGTTTTCCTGAACACGGCACTAGGCGAACGGCTGGTATCTCTATAAAGTGACGGCAAATGATGGTGGCATGATGGAGAGCGACCACATCCAGCAGTTTTATTGTCTGCAGTTAACTGCTGTTGAAAGGGCTGCTCCGATGGTTGGTGTCTCATGGCATAATAATTGTCAAATACTCGTCTTCTCTCTCTAGATTATCTTAAGACCTGTCCAGGAAGCCCACAGTGAAAACACAATGGCATGTTGTCTTCTGTCTTCCAGATATGTCCTGTGAGGTGTCGTAGTTGCCAGAGGATTTGGTTGTGGCCACATCGGTCAGTTCCTAGGCTGCCATTTGGTGGCTGTGGTGTAAGTCATAACAGGCCGAGGCCATTCTTCATGTTGGGTGAGACTGGCGGGCCTGATAGTTGTCAATGTTTGAAATACATCTTCCTCAACAGTGTCAGCTCCATGATGTACAGGGCTGACATTCATGGCTACAATCTGGTGCTCGCTTGGTCCAACAGTCCTGGCTTCCATAAACTGTTGTAATTATTATCTCACAACTTGTCATATGAGAGAAGCAAAGTCATGCTGGTCTTCCACAAAGGCCATAGGGACAACATTCAGGAGTCTGTCGTCCTTCTTTCGTCCAACCCTCCTTTGTTGCATCTCATCAATTTTCTGGCACCATTGGATAAACTTGTGTCTCGTCGAAACGTCTTTTAACAGAAGTGCTTTCTTAATGCCTTTCATCAGGTGTTTATCGGCATCTGTCAAATTCGGGTTAACTCCATGAAATAGGACCAAAACACACTATATATGACTCTCCATGTCACTGGGCCCTGCTCTTTCGGTAAACAGACTTGCCACTGGTGATCTCCAACGTCTTTTTAACTTCCGTCTGAAATTTTTCCCAGCTATCGAGTTTGTACTTCCTGTTTTCAAACCACTGCTGGGCTGTCTCATAGAAATATGTTTTCAAGCACATCTTGTAATTCCACCTATTGTACTTGGTTGAATCCTTTCAGCCATTTTCTTGGGTCCTGTACAGTGCCTCCAGAGAACACAAATGGGTGTCTGATGTGCAGCTGGCTTACCGCTGTTTTGTATCCATTGGTCTTTTGATGACGCGGACCTTCGGAAAGATGTGGTGAGTAAACCCTTTTGTATTTTGGTTCTTGTCTGTGTGGGCGACGGCTCTTATGCTGCCTAATCGGAGCCACGGTGATGCAGGTGTTTTGCAAAATACCCAGCACCTCCACCAAAAAGTGTCACATTGAAAACAGCAGGTGGTCCAGAATTCTAAGGGTGGTCGTAGATAGATCACAACACTTTACACTTAGAACATGTTTATTGCCAACACAAGTATACACTCTTTACAGACTGCCTCCTGCTTGGAGTGCTCCACTTTTTATACATAGAAAGAATTTTCTGGAACTTACAAGTACATAAAACATAAGAAATATGTAGAACATTCTAGAAATAGTAAATACAAAGAAATAATTTTTTTCTGCCCGTGGTGGGATGTATTTATTATGGGATGTATTTATTATGTTTTTGAGCTCCCATTTCTCAGTAAACTTCCTTAACAAAAATGTGAATACAAAATGGTTTTTGTTACCATTTATGAGTACTACATCCATCCAAGATTTCAAAGAAATCTAAGAGGGTCAGATTGTAGCAGTTGTTGATCTGACATGGAATAAACCAATAATGTAACGACTTTAGTCAATAAAATGTAGCAATAACTATAGAGAAATTTTTAATCATGAATATCAACATGTAACAGTGAAGGACTCGTCAGCAAAAAAATATCTTTTTCTCATCTGCTCCAATCCCCTTAGTGCCCTGAAATCATTGTAGCACATTCATCCAGTAGAGAAAATAATCTAGTTCATACATTACCAATTGTACTTGCTATCCCAATAGCTCTATACATTTCTGAAACATTTACATTATTAAAAACAGACGAACAAAAACTGCTAGCCTTAGAATGATACTGAGGAAAACATTTAGCCCCCAAAAGGTTACACCAATGGAGAATAACAAATACTAAGAACTTGAAGACCTATACTAAAAAGCTGATATTGACCTAAGAAGCGGAGATTGATCCATTTGTTTTGGATGGAAGAGGAAAGTTTACAATGAATAGTATGCTCAAGATCTATGCAAGGCTGAAGGTATCAAAGGAAGGTGACAGACGAGATGGAAAGGTGATACCAACAAGGATACAAAAACATATGTTTCCTAGGTGAAAACAACAATTAAGAAGAAAAATGATGACACGCTTCAACTGCAGAGGAAGCCTTTCTCATTCTGTTGGATATCAAACCTTCACAGATACTTTATGAAATTAACAAGCAGACCAAGCTGAGGCATGCATGCAATGTGACATGATGTGATCATGGTCTTACTGCAAAATCAGTTTAATGCAGATTTGATTATTTTTGTTTATCAGAAAGTAAATGCGATTCATCTGGAGAAAACCAGTTAAGTATACGGCAACACTTGGAAGTGTTATGGCAAAGTTTTATTGACGTATAATATTGGTAGTACTTACAACAAATGACCTAAATGTAACGTACGAGGGTGCAGGTTGTCAACAGTGTTTACTACAAAGCAGCAGAGTCAAGTGTCTTCTAAATAGGGCAATAATATAGCAGAGCTGGCTTAAAAGTCCGTTGCCAAAACTTGTTCAGATTTCTCTTTCTGAATTTTTAATTTGTATGTAATGTAATGTACGAGGGTGCAGGTTGTCAACAGTGTTTACTACAAAGCAGCAGAGTCAAGTGTCCTCTAAATAGGGCAATAATATAGCAGAGCTGGCTTAAAAGTCCGTTGCCAAAACTTGTTCAGATTTCTCTTTCTGAATTTTTAATTTGTATGTGTTTCAGAGGAATTGTGTATCATTCACTAAATATTATGCCAGCATTTGAACATAGAAAGTACTGTGTACAGTTCTGGGAGTCATATATATAGTCATTTACAATAAGGGAAATCACAAGTAGAGGTTGCTCATAATTTTCATCTATTTAGACAACAATTATCTGTCTGGAAATAATTTTAACAATAGGATATCTTACTGTTTCTGGAAATAGTCTTAAATGGTTAATTATGCCATCTTATGATTACATGCTTTTTCCCCCCTCCTGAATACTTTCTTTTATATATATAATTTGAAAACCCGTGAAAACACCCTGGGTCATGATGCTTGTGATGTCAGCTGACATTATGCTATGCCAGCTGCCGTAAAATTCACTCGCACTGATACGGTGTTTGGGCATTCACGTTTCTTAAAAATGGCCTACAAATATTGCATGTTCCAAACAATGAGAACATCCGTAAATTGTGAAGATATACATGGGTAAAAGTGTGACACATAATCGCAAACATCAACTTGCAGAAATACTAAACAAGTCAATCGCTTTAATTTCAAAGCTAGAAACTAATTCATCTCTTCTTGCCTCTCATTAGTTACATGAAATTGAGGTTAAATTTTATTTCCTGTCCTGGTGACTTGTTGTGATAATGTTTGCAAAGGATCCTGAATGCTGCCAATCGTGTGACGTTGGCTTTAGCCTATCATGTGACACTTCAAATGTTTTGTCATGAAATCTTAGTTAGGGCAGTTGCTTTAGCTGAGTGGACAAGGGTATATACAAGCACCTGTTAATCATGGAGCAGGAACAACATTATTTATTTACTTAATGGTATGTATGAAATATTAGTCAAATCATGATTTCTAATATTAACATCTTGGCAAAGATATTGTACAGTGTTCTTGATGCTGTAAACAATATCACTCGTAGCCAATGCCACTGGAAGTAAAATTTTACCTTAAATTGATATGCTTTTGCTACTCAAAGTGTGGGTTGCCAATATATGACCACCCCCCCTCCCCCCATATCAGCCACTCATTCTTCACACCGAACTCCCTCCAAAAAGGCACACAAACAGAAAAGTTTCTCTCCTTCCTCGCCAAGACGTGACTCATCAGTCATGCTAAGGCTCCTATAAGTACGAGATGATGCATCCGCCATTTTCATTCTCATGGCTCGTAAGTTAAACACACTGCGGTGTTATAGGATTTGCGTCACGGCACTTTAGCACAATATTACGGGTGGTTGTGTTGCCATAAACTACTCAAATCATTCCACAGGCACCTACAGAACATTTAGTTTCCCGAGAGATTCTAAGAGAAGAAAAATTTGATCATTAAATGTCCGCGGAAAAACTGGGAATCCGGACCGAGCCCACAGTTACCACAAAATATCATATTACAGCAAAGCATCCCAGAAAATACTGTTTTTAGAGCACAATATGTGTGTCTTATATAGTATATTGAGAAATACACCTCGTCAAAAATTTTTGTACTGACATTGTACAAATTGTTGAAGATACTTCTGGTACGTTATTGCGAGAAAGTATTACAAACACTAGAACGGAAAATATAAGTATACTGGGCAAAAAGTTTTGTCAATGGCTGCGACAGGTACTGTGCTGATACAGGCAACTACAGTTGAATGCGATTTGTGGTATTTCGAAGTTTTTAGCGTCATAACTTGTAGTATGCAATTTGAAGGAATAGTACAGTACCTGATGTTTTATCACAAAATACACCCTCAATTCAATTTCTTATTAGTAAATGCCAATATTGACGCTTATCTATAAGAGGCTGTAACATAACTGCCAAAGAATACTGGGTAAATTTTACTTACGCCTGCAGCGGCATAGTGTGCTGATGTTAGCAACGAAATGTTTCCTTTACAAGGTTTATTAAATTACTGACAAGGGTACTACTATGTATAAAGACCTGTCAGTTTTACAGAAGGAACAGAATTATTTATTTACTTCATGGTCAACACATTCTATACGATTAGGTTTTCAAATAGCATTCAAAAGTTGTTGCCAACATCAGCACCGTGTGCCTCTGCGACCATAAACTTAGATCCTGTACACTAATATTATTTTTAGTTTTAGTGTTCGTAATACATTCTGAAACTTTCTCAGTAACATAATAGAAGTACTTTCAGCAATTTGAGTACAAAAATCTGACGTGGTGAATTTGTCTTAGCAGACAACAAACACTTACTGCAAGACAACAAACAAACCTCGCATATTGACAGTCATTATTCAAATAGAAACAAAGATTGCTTAAAAATTTTATCTAGATGACCAGTTTCAGCAGCATTAAACGTAGTACGCAATTTTTATCACAGAAATATATGTTTCTTGCTCTTTTTTCTGTATTTGGACAGAAACAGAAATAAGTAAAGAAAATGCGAGATTTTTGTGTTTAGTCCACATATTGATGTAAACAAGAGCGGAATGCAAGCCCAAAGTAGCATGATCTAAGGCTCGATGCTGGGCACTTGTAAAATATTTCACTAAACTTAAACAACGCTGTTCGTATAAGCTGCGTGCTGTGTTTAGCGTTCGCAGGAATGAAAATGGCGGATGCGCCAGCCTGTGTTTTTAGGAGCTCTAGGTCATGCCATCCAGCAGTAGCTGGCCCCGGTCGTCCTCTGTCTCGCCAGAATTCTCTGCTGCTTGCCTGTCTGCTGGCCTTTCACTGGCGGAAGAAGCTGCCCCTTCCGATCGATCCAGGAAGGTTGTAAAAATGGAAAATGAACCTATGGAACACAACTGTCCATCTGTGGATTGCGGCAGCAGTGCGCCCCCCCCCCCCCCTTCCGAAGCCAGGCATTCAGCAGCCGTCAAGGTGTTCCTCCCTTGACTTTTCCTTTTTCCACTTCTCTCGCTTTATTTATGGCACTCCTTAAATGGAACACAGAGGCATTTGTTCCAACCGCGATAAATTTAAACTACTACTTCAACTGCACTGTCCGCTTATCATTGGCCTCCGAGAAACCAAGCTACGCCCAAACAATCATTTTGATTTCCCACAATATACGTCCATGCTTTTTGATTTACTTCCTGTGGTTAGTACTACTGCTCATGGAGTTGCTATGCTGCTCATTCGGGAAGACATCTATTATCATCATCATCCCATCTCACTGCAAACTCACCTACAGACAGTTGCCATCCATATCACACTCCCCGCATTCACCTTTTCTATTTGCAACATCTATACCCTGACGTCATCTGCCATTCTTAGGGCAGACTTACTGCAACTTGTTGCACAGCTTCCTATGCCATTTTTGTTGATTGGTGACACCAACACACTCTGTGGGGCTATCCAGCTTCTTGCCAGAAGGGCTCTCTATTGGCAGACCTTTCCAACAACCTCTATCTTGTCTGCCTAAATACCTGTGAACCAACTTTTCTATCAGACACAATGCATACATATTCACACTTGAACCTCGCAATATGTACTTCTCAGCTTGCGCATCGGTTCAAATGGTATGTTCTGTCTGATAGGTGTTTGAGCGACCATTTCCCCTGTATAATTTCTCTACTCCATCATACCACGTCTCCACGTTCCACCAGTTGGAGCATCTGCAAAGCCAACTGGGGGCTCTGCTCTTCCATGGTGGTTTTCCATGATCAGAATTTCCCCAGTTGTGACAGCCAGGTCAGCTACCTCACAGATGTTATTGTCACCGCCGCTGAATTTTCCATACCTCGAACTTCCTCCTCTCCATGTAGGGTCCCAGATCCCTGGTGGAACGCAGCATGTAGTGATGCCATTCGAGCCCGGCAACATGCTCTACGTTTGTTTCAATGCCGGCCTACCTTGAAGAATTGTCTCAATTACAAATGACTGTGAGCGCAAAGCTGTCGTGTCATTAAAGAAAGCAAAAAAAACCTGCTGGACTGCTTTCACGAGTTCATTCAATAGATTTATTACTTCATCAGTCCTCTGGGGTAACCTATGCCGGTTATCTGGCGCTAAGGTCCATTCCTCAATCCCCAGCATGAACGTTGCAAATGAAGTCTTCGTGGACCCTGTTGACTTATCCAATGCTTTAGGCCAATTTTTCGCTGAGATCTCGAGCTCCGCTCATTACAACCCTGACTTCCTCCCCTGAAAACAGGCAGAGGCGGCACAACCGTCTTCTTTAAATCTCCAAATCATGAAAGTTATAATGCCACCTTCACCATACAGGAGCTAGAACATACCCTCGCTCTGTCCCGGTCCTCTGCTCTGGGGCCTGATGTCGTTCATATTCAGATGCTGAAGAACCTCTCCCCTGCAGGCAAATGCTTTCTTCTTCACACCTATAATTGTATCTGAACTGAAGGTGAAGTTCCCTTGCACTGGCTTGAAGCAATTGTTGTCCTCATACCTAAGCCAGCAAAGGACAAACATCTTCCTTCCAGTTATAACCCCATTTCCCTGACCTGCTGTGTCTGTAAGGTAATGGAGTGCATGGTTAATGCTCGGTTGGTTGGGCTACTCGACACCTCCTCACCAATGTCCAGTGTGGGTTTAGAAGGCATTGCTCTGCTATTGATCACCTCGTTACCTTATCGACCTTCATTATAAATAACTTTTTGCGAAAGCGCCAGACCGTGGCTGTGTTCTTCGATTTGGAGAAGTCTTACGATACCTGTTGGCAAACGGGCATTCTCTGCGCTCTTCATACATGGGATCTTCACGGCTGCCTCCCTCATTTTATTTGTGCTTTACTAACAGATCGAATGTTCAGGGTACGAGTGGGCTCTGTTTTGTCCAACACCTTTCGCCAGGAGAATGGGGTGCCACAAGGCTCCATTTTGAGCGTAGCACTTTTCGCCATTGCAATCAATTTCATTATGGATTGCATTCCAGCTGATGTTTCAGGCTCCCTGTTTGTGGATGACTTTACGATATACTGCAGTGCTCAGAGGCTTTCTCCTGGAGTGTCGTCTTCAGCATTGCCTTGACAGTCTCTATTCCCGGAGTGTCGCAAATGGCTTTCGTTTCTCCCATGAGAAGACAGTTTGCATCAACTTCTGGAGATACAAAGAGTTTCTTCCATCATCTCTACATCTCGGCCCTTTTGCTCTTCCATTTGTGAAGACTACAAAATTTTTAGGGCTAATGTTGGTTCAGAAAATTAGCTGCATGTGTCTTCTCTGGCCGCTCGCTGTACTCGCTCCCTTAATGTTCTCCGTGTTCTTAGTGGTACATCATGGGGTGCGGATCGTACTGTCCTCCTGCATCAGTCCATTGTCAGATCAAAGCTGGAAGCTTTGTGTACTCTTCTGCACAGCCATCCATTTATTGCCGTCTTAACACGATCCACCATCGGGGGCTATGCCTGGAGATAGGAGCATTTTACACTAGCCTTATTGAAAGCCTCTATGTCGAAGCTGCTGAATTACCTTTGACCTATCGGCGCGACATATTGCTACGTCGGTATGCATGCCATCTGCTGTGGATGCCCAACCACCCTCCATATCCCTCATTCTTCAATGACTCCTTCGATAGCCACTGTGGGTTGTCCACGACTGCCCTGCTCTCTCCTGGAGTCCATTTTCCTCGCTTGCTTCAGCAACTAGATTTCACCCTCCCTTCCATGTTTCAAATAGGCGAGAGCCCAGTGCCACCTTGGCTTCAGGCTTAAGTTTGCGTTCACATTGAACTCGGCTCACTCCCGAAGGAGAGTACTTCGGATGTGGTTTACCACTCAAGTTTTTTTAACTTTGTGCGCAGCTCGATAACTCCATCTTCGTCTATACAGATGGCTCAAAGACCAATGAAGGTGTTGGATGTGCCTTTGTCGTTGGGGATGACAGTTTTCAGTACAGGCCTCTTGACGAAAGCTCGAATTTCACAGCTGAGCTTTTTGCCCTCTATCGGGCTGTACTATATATCTGCCAACTCCGTTATCTTTCCAATGTCATCTGCTCTTACTCCCTCAGTGCTATTCAGAGTCTTAAAGACCCCTATTTGCCCCATCCTGTTGTACTGTTGTTAGCTGCCAGTGGCTCTCACGTTCACCTCCTATGGGTACCTGGCCATGCAGGTGTGCCAATTAATGAGGCTGCTGATGCTGCAACATTCTTACCTCGGGCAGCTACTTTCTGTGTCCCATCGAATGATATTAGAGGGGCTCTTTCCTGTCACATTTTACCGCTGTGGCATAATGTCTGCTCCTCACTTAACAACAAGAAGCTTGGAACCGTTAAACCACTCCCGGTGTCTTGGAGGACCCCCTCTTGCTGCTGGTGGCAAGAAGAAGTCATCTTGGCCCGGTTGTGGACTGGACATTGCTGGTTCAGCCACTGCCACTTGCTAACTTGGTAACTGGTCACCCGCTGATGGTGAGCCACGTTTTATTGTCTTGTCCTCCTTTTAATCACGTTTGTATTGTATTAAATCTACTGAATACCCTAGAAGAAATTTTAGCTGATGACGCATGAGCTGTTGCTCGAGTCTTTGATTTTGTAAACATGACTAATTTATTAAAGGACATTTAGTTCTTCCTTTTAATATATGTTACCCTCTGTTTTTAGCTATAATCAGATAGTCTCCTTATCTTTCAATATATCTTGGTTTTGATTTGGGTGCTAATGACCTCAGTAGTTGTGCACACTAAAACAAAAACAAAAAATACCTATGAATGATAATGGAAGCACTGCCCATGGTACCTTCGCCATATTCCAGACTTGAGGCGTATTGTATAACTACACATTAGGCATTTTGCTGTATTTCACAGTTTTTAGTGTTACAACTTTCCACCAATATCAGAGGACGTAAAAATGAAATGATGACTGCATGTTTTATTGCATAATTTGAAGACTTTTAGGGTCAAGTCTGTTGACACGGATAAGTACTTGTCTTCAAATTGCATAAAAATGTGTCTAGCAATAGTTAGCTTTTACGTTCCTTATTCCAGCGCATGAAAGTCTGGATTGTTTTTTAAGAAAACAGATACGGGTCATTTGTAGGATGCGATTCCATTTGTTGGCTTTGACCTGTGACGTTGGCTTGTTGTGTTAAGAAGTCATAGTTGTGCAGTAATCTTGAGTTGTCTATAGGTGGTGTGAGTAGACGTGTGGTGGCGTGCTGTTGTAGTGGAATTTAAATGGTTTGCAGCCCTTTTTAGTTGTAATGTCCATATGGTGTGTGATTTCATATTCATGTGGTGTGGTTGCTTCTCTTAAAATTGTATTGTTTTCTGTTCTGTGTGTTACTACACATTTTAGTAATGTGAACTTTCCATTTTAGTTTGCCTTTCTATAATTTAATGTGTTTTATTGTTCTGTTTTTATTAGGATGGGTATGATAAATAAATTTAATTCTTTCTCACTGTGTGACACACTGAATGGCGGAGGGGGGGGGGGGGGGAAGACTATGTTGGCCACGTTAAAAGTTCCTTCAGCTGCTTAGTGTGATAGCTGATTGGTTACTAACATCTTGTACACCAAACACAATGAAGCTAAAGAAGTTGCAGCAATTGTGTGTGTGTGTGTGTGTGTGTGTGTGTGTGTGTGTGTGTGTGTGTGTGTGTGTGTGTTGGTTTATTTTTGGTATTGTTTTATACACTGCGACATATTTTTTGGTAAGTTTTTTTAAATATAATTTGTTGGCTTTTTGTGGTGTTGTTTCTATTGGTGATAGTTGAGGGTGTTTGCGTAAGGTTCAGATCACTGTAAGGGAGGATTTTCAGTGGCATTTCCATAGTGTGTGTAGGTTGGCAACATACCATATTGCATGTAGGTGATGTGGTGGTGTTATTGCTTTTGACAAAATGTGAAAAGCAAGTAACTAGTTGTGACAGACAGACCGATCTGCTGCGTAGCTCAAGGTCTAGGTTTGGTTGCAAGTTGTCAGAGCCAACAAGTGTGAAATCACAAAAGTGGTTGTGTTGAAGAACATTACGCTAAAATGACTGAAGTGTTTGATACAATTTCTTTATTTGTTTGGGGATGGGGGAGGGGAGGCTTTGAATTGGTATCGCTGTCTTCATTTGAGGTGTATTATAGGTCAATTTAAGTATTCAATACCTCTAATGTTGATGGGATTTTGGCAAGGTTTGATTGGTAACGCTGTCTACTAGGTCAACTGAACTATTCAATTCCATGTATAGTTTTTCGGTTTTTACTTAGCATATTTTGTGTGTTTTTAAAATTGTATGTTTGTGTGTTTTCGTTGCCTGTGTTATCCCCCACCCCCCTTTAAAATGTACCCACCCAAACCCTACATTCCCGTGTTTGTCATGTTAGTGTCATTTTATTTGTTTTACGTTAATTTTTGCATGTTTATATGTGCAATTTTCAGTGTTTATTATGATTGTTTTGGTTGTCATATTGGCTACGAGTATATATGTCATTGCCATCATGTTGATGATGTCATGAGTCAAAGCAGATTGGTGGAATCATGTCCTAAAATTATGCAGAAGATATCATAAATGCAGCAACTTTTGGAAGATTTCTACTATTTGCCTTCACAAAATTCTTTTTCATTTTTATATATAAATTGTAAATGCTGTTTACATCACAAAATAACTAAACCGTGCACAGAGAGAGTAAGGGAAAATCTTGTAACATTCGCTAACACTGTTATAATACATTTATAGCTTCCATTTTTGTAATGTCATGTTTCGTCACGAGAACATTGTTGAGGAAACATTATTCTAAACACTTAAAGAGTGCTACTGTAGTTCCCACTCTAAAAGCTCATAGAGTGTGAACAACACTTAACTGTTGATTTTGTGCATCTTGTCTATGGACGATGGGGCTTCAGCCATACATATAATAATGAATAATAACACCATCAACTGCTTTCTCATTTTCTTACTTATTGACAACCAGTTTCAATGGACCAAGCCATCATCTTCAGGCCTAATAGGGTAATCTGTATTCTGCTGTGTTAGAAGCAAGAAAATAACTGGTTTCGCACATTCGTGTAACATTATAGTAAGGAGGACTGATGGGAACTTTTGGTCCTCTTTGGTAATGTTACATGAATGTGTGACACCAGTTACATTGTTGTTTTTAACACAGCAAAATGCAGATTACCCTATTATAGGGGCCCCAAGATGATGGCTTGTTCCATTGAAACTGGTTGCCAATAAGTAATAAAATGAGGAGGCAGCTGACAGTGTTATTATTCATTACTACACTTAACTGTTTCCTTCAGATGACTGATATTTGCTTTCTGGTTAGTCAGTTGAGTGTTTGTGCTAAGTCCACCTGATATTCCCCAAATCTAGTATCTTCGTGTTTGCGGGAACAGGAATCTGTGGCAGTAATAGGCCTTAAACAGTGGTTGGGTTAAGTTAACTATCCAGCTGCTGTCACTCCAACAGATCAAGTGACCATAACCTGCTTCTGAATTGGCCACAGTTGCCTCACACACGACTTTCTACTCCTGTGAAGTAACCACCTTGATGTGATGTCTGTGGTGTGAAAATCACTGTACAAATAATTTTATCTAAGTGCATTTTGTATTGCCAAAAACAAGTGGAAAGAAGATTTACTCTGTATTTTAGTTGATGATGATAAAAATGTGGTGAAGTTTTAAACATTTTGAGAAGTGTTTGACCTCCAACCTAAGCTTTATGCTGAATATTTAACTGTTTCAGAGTGACTAGCTCATCCTTTTTAATCTAGTGATCAGCAAGCCACAGCTATCTATTATGCTATTTTAATTCTTTCCTCTACTGTTTCCTTTCTTAGTCTCTGCTTATTTTTATGTGTTTTGCTACATTTTATTATTTTTATTTGTAATAGAAAATTTATAATTCTGTGTATTGTATTTCATCAATCTTCATTTACAAAATGTTTACATGAGTGTTAAAGACCTTGCTGTCATGCACTACAGACATAATCATCACCACCATCATCAATATGTTCAATTAATGGTGTTGACAGTTTAATTAACTCTTACATTATTTTTAATGTTTTACAGGGTCCATTTAACTGTGCACCTTTCATAGCAAATGATAAGCTCAATGGTTGTATGATGGAACTTTGCCACATGTTAGTATCAGTGAAATCTTGTGGTTTTGGGAGAGTGCCACTCCAGCTCTCTTTAGAAATTCTGGATCATCCACTAATAGAGCGTGCTTTAACATCACATCTACAAACATTTGGTTGTACAGTTGTAATGGGAACCTCTGCTAATGACATCAATCAGGTATTGTTGTTTCAATAACTTCTATAAAACTGATAAAATTGTAAAAAACTTGCTCTTTTTAGTATCTGATGTACCACTTTTCTCTGCTAAATTGTATTTATTTATTTATTTATGGACTAGTATAGGTATTTTTGTATAGTATTTAGCATGATCTTTATGAGATAGACCTAGTTAAACTTACCAAATTAAGGCAAGAAGAAAGCTATACAGATTTTGGACTGAAACCACTGTCTGTTGTTTGGTTTTTGTTAGAGAAAGGGGTCGGCTGAGACTACTTGCTATGAGAGTAGCATCCCTTAACCTTATGACTTCCAGCTTGGTTAGAAACATAGACAAAATGAGTAGTGAGCAACCCTCAAAACTTGGCCAAGTTTCACTGTGTTAGGGACAGATTATTATTTAATGCCTACCATGGCCTCGAAAGTTACCTGATCTCAATCTCATAGAGACCATACGGACTAAACTCAATACGACTGTGCGGGATAATTGGCCAGATCGTCCTCCAAGAATTGTGAATGCCTTGTTGGACTTGGTTCACTTTTCATGAGAAAGAATTACTATGGATGAGGCCTTTTTCTGCAGATTTATATCTGCCTGGTACCTTCTGAACCTGCCGATTGGTCCCTCCATCCGTTCTTGGGAGGTGTGAGCTGAGGTGTGAACAATCACCTAAGGTGGGCAAGCCCTCAGTGAGGGACCCCACTAGGAAGGAGCGCGCCATCGGAGACGCCGGTAATTATGGGGGACATTTCCACAGTGACTTCCTTCTCTTCTACTCTGACTTCAACCGAAAAAAGAAAGATAGATTCACCTCAGTGTAAGAAAATGTTGCCTAATCTTCCTAAATTTCTGGTTGTTTCTTGAACTGAAAGTCAAGATCTCTCTTCCGTTAATCCTTTCATTATTCAGAATGCTGTTGATGTGATTGCTGGCCCTGTGTTCCCAGCAGCACAATGGAACTTCGTTGCTGGAAGCGGACAGTGCTTTCCAGGTGCAGAAACTGATGAGAACTAAGCTCCTACACACGTTTCCTGTCCAAGTAGAAGTGCATCGCATTCTCGACTCATCACGGGGGGGTATTTTTCACAAGATCCCTTGATGGGTTATCAGATGAAGAGATTCAAAACAATGTGCATACCTGCCAACTTTTACAGTTTATCCGTAAAATTTACGGACATTGCATCATTTTATGGTTTTACGGATGGTCGGTGTTATTTTACGACTTGCACAAAAAATGAAACGTTAACGTTTGATAATCACACCACATATGTTCAATCGATTGTTTGTGTGGGTCGAAGATACGTCTACGATAGTCGAAACTTTATTCATTGATCTGATTGGCACTTTTAACTCTGAAGCTCGTGACGCCATATTCTGTGGTGGCCCCATTGGAATTGAATTTAAAGGCGGGATAACAGTTCTTCAAGTTTTATGTGAATCTCAGGTGTCGAAAGGCTCTGCTCTGCAAAATTCGAAGAAGTGCTGATGAGTCAGTTATTGGCATTCAGACCTAGAACATACTTATCCATTTCCAGGATACAGATAAATACCATTTCTTTCCATCAATGAGGAAGTACTTCTTTACTTACCGCCTGTGACTAAATAATTAACGTTTGCACTCAAGGTGAGACAAAATTGAAGATGCACAGTTTTCTTCCGTTCCTTTTTTCTTGTTTAAGTTTTCCTTTTATGCAAGAGAGAAAATTAGGCTATAGTCGAACTAAAATATCATTTGCAGTGCGTGTTATTATTTCTTGCCTTTAAACAAGTTTTATTGTGTAAAACCTTTTTCAGCTATATCACATCTGCTTAATTTATGAAGGAAGTCCGGTTTTGTATGCTCACTGTGCCTACTGCTATTTAACGTGGATTTCTTCTTGATTGTTATGTCCGCTTGTAAAATGGCCTATGGCGTATGTAGATACGATTACATTATTGTATTTTGTAACCCTGAAAAAATCATTACTTTCGTCAAGCCTGACTGTGGAAGTTATTTCCCAGTTTTTTTGCGGCACGTGAGTTTTACTGAAAGCCGTTTTCAAAAGTAGGCAGGTATGGATGTGTCTGATCAGGGTGTAACAGCCGTGCATATAGTGCTGAAAAAGGTTGAAAACCACTTAACACCAACTCGTACTGTGATTTTGACATTTGACATACTTGAACTCCCGTCCAAGGTCAAAGCAGGATATGAAGTCATCTCCGTTCGCCCTTATGTACAAACCCTACGCGCTGTTTTCAATGCCGCAGATTCAACCACACCTGTCAATTTTTCTCCAATACAGCCTGTGGTAGGGACACCCATGAGGGCGACTGCCCACCTCCATCCCCTCGCTGCATTAATTGCATGGGTGACCGTGCTGCTTCCTCTAGGGACTGCCCTGTCTATAAAGACGAGAGGGTCAATAAGCAAATTTGGGTCATAGAAAAGGTTTCAACCTCTGCTGCTCGAAAGTTATTAGCGAGTCGGAAGCCCACTATCCTCCCAGCTCGTACACACAGTAAGGTCCTCACCTCCCTCTCTACCTACTAAGCAGGCAGGTACACATACCTGCGATTTTACTTTCGCTGGCGCAGTTGTGCGATCAACCATCCTGAAGATTGCCCTTTCCAGCTCCCCGCTCCCTCCTGCTCCCTCTACAGTTCAGTCTTTGTCAACGTCTAATAAATCGCGGGCACCTAAACAAGATGCCCGGACTTCGAAAAAGGAACCCGTCTGTTTAGATTTTCTACGTACTCAGCCTTCTCAACTGTCAACTGCTTCTTCTTCTCACTGTCATTCTTCCAAAAAAAGCTAACAAAAAGGTGTGACTCATCCGTCACACTGCCTAACAGTAGCCGGCCCCAGTTGTCCTCTGTCCACTGGGACACACTACCGTAAGCTGGGCAACCGGCATTATACCGGCGGAGGAAGTTGCCCCTACCGATCAACTTGGGAAGGTGGCAGAAATTCCAGTCGCACTGATGGAACAAGATTTTCCACCAGTGGATTGCGATAGCAGTGCTCCCTCGAAGTCCAGCCCTCAGCGGCCGTCGAGGTGACACCCTTTTTCCTCATTCTTCTCTTTTCTCCCCTTATTCTCATCATGGCACTCCTTCAGTGGAACATTCGAGGCATTCGTTCCAATCACGAGGAATTAGAATTACTCCATCGATTGCACTGTCCGCTCGTAGTCAGCCTCCAAGAAACCAAGTTATGTCCACACAATCGTATAGCCTTCCCTCAATATACCTGTGTGTGTCCTGTGGACGGTATTCCAGCCCATGTAGGGGTTATGTTGCTCATTTGGGATGACATCTATTACCATCCCATCTCTTTGCACACTCACATACAGGCAGTTGCCATCCACATCACTCTCCCCATCCTTTCCTTTTCTAGGTATCATTGCAAAAAAAAAAAGCTCTTATCGAGCAAAAATTTCGTAATAAATATAATGAAGCATATCCTTCTTTGAGGGTTTCTGCGAAATCTGTCATGCTTTTGGTGTAGTGTGTTCTAAAGATATATCACATGGCGGCCTAGGTGACTGCCGGAAACACGGTAATACAATAGTTCATTTAGAAAATGTTAAAGTTACATCCTCAAATAAAACCCCAACGAATTGCATCAAGAACACTGACCCCTTCCTACCCCTCCCCTACACGCTCATACATAATAAGTCGCATTACTATTTGCCATATTCAGAAGTTGGAACCTCTGTTATTCCCACTGTTGCTGAATATTCCATATCTTGTACTTCCTCTTCTCCACGTTGCGTCCCAGTCCCCTGCTGGACTGCATGCAGCATGCAGCGATGCTATTACAGCCTGGTGACGAGCTCCACGCACCTTCCAACGCCACCCGATAGAGAATTGCATCAATTACAAACGACTGTGAGTGCAATGTCATCGTGTTATAAAAGAAAGCAAAAAGCCTGTTGGACTGCCTTCACTAGTATTTTTAACAAATTCACTCCCTTATCGGTTTACTGGGGTACCCTGCACCGGTTATCTGGCACTAAGGTCCACTCCCCGATTTCCAGCCTGACAGTAGCGAACGCAGTCCTCGTGGGTCCCGTTGACGTATCCAATACCTTAGACCACTCTTTTCTGGAGGTTTTGAGCTCTGCTCATTACCACCCTGCCTTCCTCCCTCCTCCCTCTGAGCTCTTCATTGACACCAGTTGTGCAAATTAACAATTTGCTACTTGCAATGTAAACAAGTGACTGATGCACAAAATTGTTATAGTTGTAAAGTCGCAGCAATTATTACACTGTCCTTTAGGAATTACTCATTTGCTTTTAATTTAAGCAAGAAACAGTTGTACATTCATGCACGGAAAACACCGATGAACTGGCAATGTGATCAATGGATGGATATGATGTTATGGCCGGCCGCGGTGGCCGAGGGGACTGAGTCACGGTCTGCACGGCCACTACGGTCGGGGGTTTGAATCCCCCCTTGGGCATGGATATTTGTGCCGTCCTTAGTTGTAGGTAGTTCATAAGTAGTTTGTAAGTTTAGGGACTGATGACCCCGTAGTTAAGTCCCTTAAGCTTAACAAACATTTGAACATTTGAGGCACGGCTGCCTTCTTTACAATCTTTATATCGTGAAAGTTATAATGCCACCTTCACTATGCAGGAGCTAGACCGTGCTCTCGCTGTGTCCAGCTCCTCTGCTCCAGGGCCCGATGCCATTCATATTGAGATGTTGAAGAACCTTTCTCCTGCGGGTAAATTGTTTGCTTCTCTGCAGCTATAATCGCATATGGACTGAATGTCAGGTTCCAACAAGTTGGTGTAAAGCAATTGTTGTCCCCATCCCCAAACCAGGGAAGGAAAAACATCTTCCTTCCAGTTATCACCCCATTTCTCTTAGCAGCTGTGTCTGTAAGGTAATGGAACGCATTGTTAACACTCATTTGGTCTGGCTCCTTTAATCCCGACACCTGCTTACCAATGTCCAATGTGGTTTTCGTCGGCACCACTCTGCAATTGACCACCTCGTCACCTTATTGACTTTCATTATGAATAATTTTTCGAAATAGCACCAGACGGTGGCTGTGTTCTTTGATCTGGAGAAGGTCTATGACACCTGTTGGAGGGCAGGGATTCTCTGCACCATGTGTACCTGGGGCTTTCGCGGCCATCTCCCCCTCTTTATTCGTGCGTTTTTAAATGACCAAAGTTTTCGGGTACGAGTGGGCTCTGTTTTGTCAGATCCTTTTTGCCAGGAGAATGGGGTGCCACAAGGCTCCATTTTGAGTGTAGTACTTTTCACCATAGCAATTAACCCAATTATTGACTGCCTCCCACCCGACATTTCTGGCTCCCTCTTTGTGGATGATTTCACAATCTACTGCAGCACTCAGAGAACATGTCTATTGGAGCATTGTCTTAACTATATACATGGAGCATTGCAAATGGCTTCAGTTTCTCCAATGAGAAAACAGTCTGCATCAACTTCTGGTGACACAAAGAGTTCCTTCCACCATGTCTACATCTAGGCCCCATCGCTCTCCTATTCATGGAGACAACGAAATTCTTAGGACTAACGTTGGATAGGAAACTTTGTTGGTCTCCACATGTCTTCTCTGGCTGGCTGTTGTACACGTTCCCTTAATGTGATCCGTGTTCTTAATGGTACGTCATGGGGAGCTGATAAAACCGTCCTTCTTCGCCTTATTGGTCCATACTCCAATCGATCTGGATTACGGAAGCATTGTTTACTCTTCCGCATGGTCATCCATCTTGTGCCTTCTTAATTCACCATCGTGGGTTACGCCTAGCGATTAGAGCCTTCTATAGCAGCCCTATTGAAAGTCTCTATGCAGAAGCTGCTGAATTACCATTGCAGTATCGGCGTGATATATTACTCTGTCAGTACGCATGCCGGCTGCTGTCGATGCTCAGACACCCATCCTGCCCATCATTTTTCAACGACTCCCTCGATCACCAATATGAGGTGTCTGCATCTGCACTGTTGCCTCCTGGAGTTTGTTTTCGTTGCCTGCTTCAGCAACTCAATTTCACCCTCCCTAAACCCTTCAAATGCACGTGAGCCCAACACCACCATGGCTTCAGGCCCAGGTTCGCATCCACCTCAAACTCAGCTCGCTCCCGAAGGAGAGTACCCCAGATTCGGTTTGTCAAACTTCATTCGCAACTTGATGATAACATTTTCATCTATAAAGATGGATCTAAGAACACTGATGGTGTCTGGTCTGCCTTCGTCATCGGGTTTGACACCTTTCAATACAAGCTCATCGACCAATGCTCAAATTTCACAGCTGAGCTTTTCGCTCTCTATCAGGCAGTCCAATATGTTCCCCGCCACCACCATCCTTCTTACGTCATCTGCTCAGATTCACTCAGTGCCATTCAGAGTCTTAGAGACCTGTATCCAGTCCATCCTGTCGTACACCGAATCCAACGCTTCCTTCATTTGGTAGCTGAAGACAGCTGTAGCGTTTGCTTCCTGTGGGTACTTGGCCACGTAGGTGTGCCGGGGAATGAGGCTGCTGATGCTGCGGCCAGGGCTGCAACTCTCCTGCCTCGGACAGCTACCATTTATATCCCGTCAAACGACATTAAAGGGGCTATTTGCCGGTGAATTTCCATATCGTGGCATAGACTATGGTCCTTGCTTCGTGACAATAAACTTAGAAACATGAAA
Source organism: Locusta migratoria (assembly GCA_026315105.1). Classification (NCBI taxonomy): domain Eukaryota; kingdom Metazoa; phylum Arthropoda; class Insecta; order Orthoptera; family Acrididae; genus Locusta; species Locusta migratoria. The sequence continues at coordinate 778,286,862 of CM048755.1, forward strand.
CCGATCCTGACGGCTTGGTAGACCTCCTCCCACCCTTCTCGGCGGGAGAAAGTCATCTTAGCCCGGCTGAGAATTGGTCATTGCCGGCTCAGCCACCGACACTTATTAACAGGCGCCCCCCCCCCCCCCTCCACCATTGTGTTCCTGCGGTCACCCGATGACTGTGCGCCATGTTTTAATGTTCTGCCCAAATCATGTTCGTGTTGCAGCAAATCTGCCGTCCACTTTGGAGGACATTTTAGCTGATGACGCATGGGCAGCTGCTAGAGTTTTGCGTTATATAATATGACTAATTTGTCCAAGGACATTTAATTCCTTCTAATGATATTTTTTATTCCTCGTTTTAGTGATATTCTGAAAGTCTCCTTGTCGGCACCTTTTTTAACCTTGTTTCTTTAAGTCAATCTAGGGTCACAATCGGGTGCTAACGACCAATGCAGTTGTGTGCCCTAAAACCACAAAAAAGAAAAAAATAGATACATACATACATAAGTACATACTCCACAATGCACTGTAAGGTGCGTGACGGAGGGTACACTGTACCACTACTAGGCATTTCCTTTCCTATTCCACTCCCAAATAGAACGAGGAGAAAAAGAATTCCTATATGCCTCAGTATGAGATTTTATGCCTCAAAGGATCCGAGGTGTTCTTGATTCCAGTGGCATGTGGACAAAATACTGAAGATATAAGTAGCCTACTTTAAATTATTTTTATGGGAGGTCAGATGAAAAACACCCTCCCATGACGTTTATTTTCCAAGGAAGATTATTTTTAGATATCAAATTGACAAACTGTAATTAGTTATTTACAAGAGAATACTGAGAAAAGTAAAACAAATGTAATTTAATAACAAAAAGCAACTAGAGCAAGAAACATTTGCACTGTAATAAAAAATAAAATTAAAAAATAAAAAGGTAAATGCTTTGGTGGCATCCAATTCGATGCACTCCACTTAATCAGGAAGGCCAACACTACCAATGAGCTACCTGTCCTTCCTCGTTAACATAATGATTGAATAGTCCTACTGGAGTTGAAGAACGAATATTAAACTGGAAACTGCTGATACATTTATTTTAGCTTACCACTATAGGTTCACTACATGACTGTCGAAGTAATTACAAATACATGCATCCATTTTCAACATTTTTACTATGGCTATCATTTGCCCCATTGTTTAAGATTAGACCATTACAAAATTGAATACATTTAAGAATGTGCAATCTAGAGAAGCCTATAATTGCACAACTCCTAGCAAATCAATGTTACAAAATATTACCTGCATACGTCTTAAAAAAGAGTTGGCTCCAGTGGTACTTGAACTCCCACCCCTTAATCTATCCATGTGGAGTACTTATATCTCAACTGCTTCTATGTGCTCAAATAATGTTTTCAAAATAAATGATATGTGAGTTAAGCTGCTATGAATCTCGACATATACTGTATCCTAACTACTATATTGCTTCTATTTGATGATGTAAACATCAAGCTGCAGCTCCAAAAACCACTAGAGTTGGCAACACTCGCACATCAGAACTAGCACATGCACAATGTTATGTTCTTGCACTTTAAATTAACTAGGCCAGGTAATCTTTTTGTCTCCCGTTGTACATGTTTGATGAAGACCCTATTACGTTTAGAAACTTATTAGTGTGTATTTAAGAAAACAACATTCATTGGTGACAAAATGTTCTTACTCCATGCACCTTTCTCTTTCAACATTTGCTTTGCAATGACAGAAGGGGTATTATACAGAGTTATACACTGACTCGTTGACTGCCAGGAGGCTCTCGACGCAGCATTGCAATTGCAGAATTGTGTCTTTTTCCACAACAGTGAAAATCAGCTTCGGGGTGTTAGTCCATGCCTTAAGTCATATCGGGATCTACGCACTCTACTTCCCCTGTCACTTATATCCCCAATTTTCTGCTTACAATGAGGCTGCTGAGAAGTGGAAGCCCTATGAAAAGTGTTCGAGGCAAGTTAGGGAGTGTGCATTACAATGTGGAAACTGTTCACTGTGCAAGTTTCTTAAAAGTACCCACAGCAATGTACGACATGGGCTGCCCCTGCCATTGTGACATCCTTGTTTTGTAAGTCATGACTGTCACTTGTCCTCGGTGTTGTGGCACTAATGCATGTGGCTCAAGAAAGGTCACATCTCATCAGAATGCAAAAGATATTGTGTTGCATCTTTGGTGATTTCTTCTGAATTATTTCTTAAACTTTAGGTTTTTCAACAGATGCTACGTACACTCTCCTCCATAAGTTTGGAAACATCAGGCTGCGTATTACAACAGAGAAAGATGGAAGTGATCTATGTGATTTATTGGTTAAAATACAGAATAGCAAGCTCAAATAATGTTAATAATGAAGCAGTCTTGTAAACTTAAATTATTATACATATAAATACATATTGGAACATACTAGTATTGTTCCATTTTATGTAAACCGACGTTACCTGTCGAAGCAGTTCTACTAAACATGCCAGGTGGTGCAAGTAGACTGCATGGCTATGTAGAGGTACATTGTTTACAATCGTGTTTACTTGTGTTTGTGTAAACACTCCACGAAAGTAATTGAAAATGCCCCCAAAGTGCCAAATTCCTTATGAATCACAGGTAATTATGATCACTTTGCACCAAGAAGTCAATAGCGTCTGACAAATAGCAAAGAAACTGAAGATTTCCATCAGTGGAGTTGTCAGACCATACACCAGAATCGAGAAACACGCTACTATAAAGATGCTCCTCATTCAGGAGCACCCAGGAAAATATCGCAACACCAGGAAAAGTATTGCGTAGTGGCCAGTAAATGCAGCAGATTAAACACTGTCTGTGAATTAACTGCTGAACTAAACACAACGAGGTGAGTGTGTCGTTAGTGAGACAACACCTTGCAGACAACAACCTCCGAGGTTATGTAGCAACAAGGAAACCACTGTTGTGCCCTGTTAAAAAGAAGAAAAGGCTTCATTGGGTTAAGACACACCAACCTAGGACAGCGGGGTATTGGGAAAGTGTCTTATTCACTGATGAATCCAAGTTTGAAATATTTGGAAGTAGACGTCGTCAACTTGTACGCCGTTTACCCCATGAACGCTTGAATACTTGGAGCGTAATTCCAACTGTAAAGCATGTACGGGGTTCTGTGATGGTATGGGAATCCTTTGGAGGGAATAAAGTGAGAGATTAGGTGAAAATAGATGGAACAATGAACCAAAAGGATTATCATGCCATTCTCCAGTGACATGCTAAGACATCTGGTTTGGTCTAATTGGAAAAGGGTTTGTCTTGCAGGAAGACAACAACTCAAAACATACATCTCACTTGTATCAGAACTATGTGAAGACTCTAGAGGTTCATAAAATATTGAAAGAAAATGGAATGACCACCCCAATCCCCTGACTGTAATCCAATTGAGCTGCTATGGGATGAATTGGACAGAATGACCCGAAAACGAGAAATCATGAGTGGGACACAATTGTGGGGGGACCTGCAGCAAGAATGGAGAGTAATTCCAACTGAAACCGTGGCAAAACTGATGCAGTGCATGCTGAGAGCGTGCAAGACGCAGTGATGAAAGGCGAGGGTGGTTATTTTGAGGAATCAAAAATTTAATTGTTGCATCGTCCTGTGTATTATTTGAGCTTAATAAACATTTGGAAAATGAGAAAATACATTTTTATACTGTATTTCCTTTCCATTGTCTATAATTACTAGGTGTTTCCAAACTTATAGAGGGTAGTGTATGCAGGTGGAGACAGGTGTTGCAGACACTCTGTTAAAATCGCAAACCTATGTTGTTTTGTTCTCCCCTCCCTCCCCTGCCCTCCCCAAATTGCTTACCTATAAAAAACAATGGATTCCAGTGCTGGGCGAGTTCACCACACCTGTGGTGTATCTCACAGCAGATTCCCTACCTGCAAATAGACACACTGCGCCGACTGTTCTTTCTTATTCGTGCTAGAGTAGGACCATGCAACGTCATTTCAGGCCTACATAAATACAAAAGGCCACTGTTTTTCCAGGCTCAGTTGCTTCCTATTTTCCTTCTCGGTCAAGTTAAAGAAGAATTAGGTCACCTCACAAAGTTGTGTGCTATTCAACCTGTTTATCTGAGCAAGTATCCAAAAAACTGGTCACTGTCAAGAAACTGACAGGCAAGATGTGGCTCTGTAGTGACTTAAAGTTCACAATCAATGCGGAATCTGTTGTCGTCACACCAGGAGGAGTTGGTCACAGACGTTTCACAATAGGGCTCAGTCATAATTTTGGCCTGTAGTTACGAGGATGATGCCAAGTGTGTCAAACACTCTGAACTCTGCACCCTTAAATATTCCCAAACTGAGAAAGAGCTACTTTCCATTGTCTGCATGTAGGAAAAATTCTACATTTTTCTGTATGGTACCAAGTTTCACTTAATCACAGATCACAAACGCCTGGTTTTATTGTTCAGCCTGTCAGCAGCACTACCAGATATGGCTGTGACCTACATTTTTGCTCCACTTTTCAACACACTAATGTGGATCCCATCTGCCAGCAGGACCCAACCCGGTTTTAGATTTTTATGAGTTGCTTTGTCTCCACCTGAACATGGAGACTAAACCCCCCAGTGAATGGTTTCCCCATTACTGTATCTTGAATCGCCATGGCTGTCACTGCAGATCCCATGCTGCAGAAGGTGGTTCTTCTGAACCAAACAGTTGGCCAGAGAGGTGCCTGGGCTGTGCTTTGTAACTTCTTCACAACTACGTCTCTTTTCAGTACCAATTTTTGTCAGGGACACGGTTCTCTTATTGTTTCAGTGATGCTTTCTTGATCTTGAGTATCCATGCAATTCACCTTTGTTTCATCCATGTAACAGTGTAGCACAAGAAAGGAACATTATCTGCCTGATACCACATTAGGAACTGAACATAGAACCCAATTTACTCACCTATATTATTGTATGTTAGTCCAGTGTATTAGGCCCAATGTCCGCTACACTATGAATGTAGATGTTGACTTTGTGCGCAGTTTGCCTCACTGGAATATATAACAGGCTTGAATTGACTCTTTGACATACCACATGGACATGCTTGGGCCACCTTTACCTTTTCTCATATTGCACATTGGCTTTAACAAATTTCTGACACTAAAACCACATTTATTTTCTTAAAGAAAAGCTTAGTTGACTGTTTTGTTGATCAGATTCACATTGTGGCAGCATGGCATAAGTTTTTCAGCTGCCGCAAGTTATGTTCCAAAACTTAAAGGTAATGGATAGCCCAACTCCAGGGTCTGTCTTGGAATTGCCAGTTTCACTGCTTCAACAAGGCCTGCAAGCTGTCCTATGCCTTGGCCCTGTCCATGAAATGATCGTGGTCCGTGCACTAGGTATGGCGGTTGTTGCAAAAACAACCGGTTTTCGGTTATACCGGTTCTTTTCATTTCCAGTTTTAACATACTGTAAAAATTGCTCAAGATAACTGGTTATTTAAATAACCGGTTTTCGGTTCTTTATTGCTATTATTTCCAGTAGAGTTCGACCGAAACATATTTTGCGGCCGAAACAGAAACAGTAATCGAATTTTCGGTTCTTCTAGTTTCGGCCGAAATCGAAACTTACGAAATTAAGTTAAAATTTAGGTAAATTTACGTTATACGACAAATCACTAGTCTTTCCATATTTTGCAAGATCCCTTCCCAATACTACGCCTTCTTGAGTGTTTGTAAGCCTAGCCAGGAGTCCGTAGAAGACGATATACGAAGCATACAGATTTACTGACCTAGTATTTCCATCCGGCAGTTGCGAATATTGAGCCAACCACTCCGTAAGTTGGACTTGTGAGCCAGTGCATACAAATATCTCGTTATATATAATATAAAGTTACAGTCAGTAAATAAACTTCAATCAGTGCCGCAGAAGTATTTCGAAAAATAAAGTCACAGATCCGACTAACAGTATGATTGTTGTCAATGTAAATGTACGCAAATTGAACTAGGAAAGCTGTGTACCACATGATCAAAGAATATTCAAATGGGTGTGAGATCTTATGAGACCTAACTGCTTAGGTCATCAGTCCCTAGACTTAAAAACTACTTAAACTAACGCTAAGGACAACATACACACCCATGACCGAGGTAGGAGGGAGGACTTGAACCTCCGACTGGGGCAGCAGCGCAGTCCGTAACATGGAGCCTCAGACCGCACGGCTACCTTGCGAGGCACCACATGATCAGTGTTACCTTAAACCCATATTGGTTATTAAAAACGCCCCTCGCTTTCAAGAAATCACATTAATAAAACTTGTTAGCATAACAATATGATATTAAACTTCCTGGCAAATTAAAATTGTGTGCCGGAACCGGGACTCGAACCTGGGACCTTTGCCTTTCACGGGCAAGCGCACTACCAGGAAGTTTCATATCAGTGCACACTCTGCTGCAGAGTGAAAGTTTCATTCTGGAAACATCCCTTAGGCTGTGGCTAAGCCATGTCTCCACCATATCCTTTCTTCCAGGAGTGCTAGTCTTGCGTGTTTGCAGGAGAGCTTCTGTGAAGTTTGGAAAGTAGGAGGCGAGGTACTGGCGGAAGTAGGGTTTTGAGGCGGCATCGTGAGTCGTGTCGGGGTAGCACAGTCGGTAGTGCCCTTGCCCGCGAAAGGCAAAGGTCCCAGGTTTGAGTCCCGGTTCCGGCACACAATTTTAATCTGCCAGGAAGTTTCATATCGGTGCACACTCCGCTGCAGAGTGAAAGTTTCATTCTGGAATATGATATTACATTAAAAGTTATTATTCCAAGCTTACATAATAGGTATATGAATTGAATTTACCTTCTCTTCCAACAAACATTTTGGGTGCTTTCTCCTTAAATGACACAGCATGTTTGTAGTACCTCCACCCGCTTTCAGCTTTTTAAAGCAAATGGAGCATTGTACCTCACTGCTACCGAACTTCGTGAAGTACTTCCACACTCAGGATGGTGCCATTTAAGACACAACCGATGTCTGGCGATGACAGCAAGGAACTGCCGCATGACCAGACGGAGGCAAGTCTTGTACACTGCCGGTGCACGCGCATCGCCTAATAGGCTACACCACATGGCAACAGGTGCATCGATGCCTCAATAGCTGCACCAGTTCTTAAATTCTTATGCCACACGTTTTTTGCGCATTTCTGACTGCCGGGATTGTTCTTAAATTATGACTGATCGTTTTTCTTAGTTACTGCGAAGACCTAATATTTCACAGCAGTGGAAATTTTAGGAATAGCCCTAAATATTAGGGTGTACTGGTTTTAATTTTTTTAAATTATTTAAAAAAAAAACACACATTTTGAACCACTACTACAGGAAGTAGTCGTACCGGTTTTTTTTACCCGGTTCTTGGCAATAACTAAAAAAAAACGGTTACAACCAACACCAAATAAATACCGAAAAAAACCGGTTATTCAAAACTAAAATACCGGTATCGGTTTTGACCGGTCAGTTTTTCCCATCCCTACTGTGCACCCGATGAAAGTCTCTGGCAGGATCTCCTGAAGTTGGACCCATCCCTGGAAGCCTGCCTCCCCCTCATCAGGTCATTCGAATAATCGGTCAGGGCTGCAGCGGCTATCCAGGATCCAGCACTGGCTAAAGATTTCAAATGAAGGAGATGGAGGATTTCACAATGGCGAAAGGTTGGAATGACCACCTGTTCACTCCATAACATAACACTCACTCTCTAATCTTCCATAAGTTTGCAATGAAGTACAGGTGAGACAATTTTCATTAAATGCAGAAGTCATAATACCCTTTAGACAGTAGGATATTTAGGGAATGCTGATGCAGAAACAGTAGGAAAAACTTGCAGTGTTGCAGGTTATTTGTGCTTAGGTAAGATTCAATGTGTTTCTTATTTAATTGGCATTTTAGTTAGCCAATCAGGTCATTATGCATGTAAATGTAAGCAAGCCTACCAGCGACAGCATTGCCAAATCTGTCCCTCAAACCAAACAATACAGCCATGCAAAAATAGAACACTGGATGGCATAAAGGCTCAAACACAAGCCAGTGGCTCAGTGCAATCATATGCTACCTTTCTTTTTGATTGTTCGGGATCAATTAACCAAAGGAAGAACACATTTAGCCACCCCCCTCTGACAGGCTGCTTGAACTTCCATGTACTTTGACCTAGTTCAGAGGAAGACAACTTCAGGCGGTGTGACGTGTGAGCAGGAAGAGCAAACCTGTCAATCCGTGTGACGTTAAGACGAGAGCTGTGTTCGCAATGTTGCCTACACAAACAGGGCTGTGAGTACGTAGCTGGAGGACTCAGTTAGCAATAGCGCTCTTGACAACAATAACATTGCAAGTACATGCAAAATGGAGCAACTGGTTTTTCTTTCTGTGTGAGGGGAAACTGTTTCTTTTGTGCAATGCTGTGAAGTTGCAAAGCTTTTGGTGTGTAATAGAGAAATACGAAGTATATATATAAAGAAGTAATTTACAGCGTCATTATTCCCCGTGTCACGCAAATGAGTATGGGAAATATGAAGGAGAAGAATGAGACATCTTAATACCTGAATTAAATGAATGTTCTGATGTGGAGGACTGTCAGAATAGCAAGCGTCTATCCTTCTGAGCTACAGAATAGCTATATAGTTTAGCCAAGAAAGTTAGACCTTTTACTGAGTGTGACTTTGAAAAAGGTGTGATGGCCACTGAAGAAATGTGTCCACACTTGGTAGAAGACTTTGAAATAGTGAGTTTGTCTCCAAAAACTGTTATGCAACATATTTAGTACGTGGCTGCAGATATGCAAGAAGAACTGAGTGTTATGGCACATAAGTTTATACATTATTCTTTAGCTGTCGATGAGAGTACTGACATTTGGGATACTGCAAAGTTAGCTATTTTTATTCGGGGCGTCGATGATAAGGTGAAAATAACACAGGAATTTTTAGATTTGATGCCCCTCAAGGGCACCACCACTGGGTAGGACATTTTCAAAGGCGTTGAAAAAGCTGTTGAAAATGGTGGTCTGAGTTGGAATAAGTTTGTTTCTGTCGCAACACATGGGGCTCCGTCTATTGTAGAAGTTAATGTTGGATTAATAGCACGGGTGAAAGGACATGTGAAACAGTTTCTGATGTAACACAAAAACTCACTGCCGTCCACTGCATACTTCATCAAGAGAATCTATGCACAAAATACATGAAAATTAGAAATGAAGTGGATACGGTGGTACAAGTCACAAATTCCATATGATCACAAGGCCTGATACATAGACAATTTAAAAGTTTTCTTGATGAATGTGGTACTCAGTATTGTGATCATCCTTATTTTTGTAATATACACTGGTTGGGCAGGGATAAGGTGTTAGATAGATTCTTTGAGTTAAGAAATGAAATGGCATTATTCATAACTATTCAAAATCAGCCTGTTCATCAGTTGCAGGAAGAAACCTTGATTTGTGACTTGGCATTCCTTGCTGATTTAACAGGCTTGTTAAACGATTTAAATACCTAATTCCAAAGAAAAGGTCTCCTCATTATAGATATGTAATACAGAATTAAAACTGTCAAAGTGGCACTGAATCTGTGGATGAATCAACTGCAAGCTGGAAACATTGTGCATTTTCTGAAGCTATCGCAGGTGCCTGCTCCTTATCTTAATCTCTCTGAAGAATATGTGCAAATTCTGGGAGCTCTTTGTAATCCGTTTGACTATAGGTTTGAAAATGTGGAAATACTGTGTACCATTTCAGCTCTTTGCAACACCATTTTCAGTGGATGTTGATGTTCCTACCAGGTTTCAAATGGAACTGTTAAATTTGCAGTGTGACGATTTATTGAAGGACAAATATAACCACAATGAAGACTTGCCAGACTTTTATAAGAATGTTCCTCGAAACAGATTTCCGAGGTCATATTCCCTTGCTTCACGGGTATTGTGTATGTTCGGTTCGACGTATGTGTGTGAACAATTATTCCCAATACCAAACACCATGTCAGATCACAACCTAACATGCGGTCTTCGATTTAAAATGTCTCAAACACTGCACCCTAACATTCAAAAACTAACCAAAGAAAAATGAAACGGAAAATTTCTGAAAATGCCTGCTTAATTCTACTGTACAGCTTTGCTCTAAATTGTAGAGAAAAATGTATTATGTTCCATTCTTTTTGCTTTTTAACAGTGCTATCCTCACATTAAATTACACCTACATTATAATGTTTTCATTGTATAGAGGCTATATAAAATTGTTTGTAATCTGTGTTTATTATTTGAGTAAAACAGTATGTTTTAAAATTAGGATATCGTAGACCTCACTGTATTCTTCGCACCCCCGTCTTTCCTAAATTGCTGGACTCCACATGCTGCATTCAGTTTCTTCGTGGCATCAGTAAAGAGTGCGTGATGTCATAAGGTCAACTCTCCTTCCTTGTGAGCAGCCAGAGCAGCCTGGGCTGACGTAACACCAGTGCTGCCTGTCCTTCCCTGATCTAATTCAGTGCTTATTAAGTTGGAAATGGTGCAACAAATAGATTGCTATTGTTGCTGTTATTATTATTATTATTAATAATAATATTATACATTTTTGCCATTAAGACAGTGGTTAAACTTGAAAATTACATGATTAAAAAAGTATTACTTTTTTCCTTTTCTTTTTTTCTATTTTTTCTTTTTTATTTTATTTTATTTTTTTCTTTGTTTTCTTCACCTTCTTCTCTTCCCAAAACCTATTTATTCTTTGATTGTGTTCCTGTTTCCTTTGTTCTGTCTGTACTTTCTCCATTTTCTTCCTCTTTCTCACTTCAAATTTTTTATCCATAATTATACTTCTGAATGTGTGTATATCATTTATCATTTCACTATTAATTCCTGCTTGCTTAAGAACTCATACTTCATGAAACCGGTTGGTTTTCTTGATTGGTCTACTTACTACATCAAAAATCCTCTGGGCCATTCCATGTCAAGTGGCCTAAGGGTCCCCACTCAGCCCTCTCCAATTTTGATGAAAGTTTTACAGGATGTACATATAGGACTTGCATGAAGCACTGCCATAAGTAGTATGATTAGACCAATAGCCACCTTTTTTGGAAGGCTAGTTTTTTGACATGACAATTTCAACGAATAATTCATCAATTTTGTTTAACCATTGCTCAGAATCTGAGACCTGTTGTGCTGAAACCTTGTGATCCTTTTCAACATTTTGCATACAATAGCTTAATTGAAGAACAAAAGGTCAAACTATAGTGAAGTCATCAAAATGTGCTGTCAAAGTGGCTCATAAATCTTGTCGTACAAAATTTTGACTATACTTCATTGCCTTGTATCTACTGAGAGAATAACTTTCTGATGCTAATTCTTTAGTTATATGCAGATTTAAGTGATCCCTTTTGTGACATGACCTCTTGAAAGTGAGACAAAATTGATTAAGTTTTTGAGCAGACTTTGAACTCTGATAACCCAGTTATTATTTGAGCAATCTGGGTGCCACTTGCAGAGCTTTTTGAAATGCCAGCAGCTTGCAAGTAGCTAAAAAATCAGCTTGAAAAAGTTATCCTTTCAGTAGATACACGGTGATAAAGTATAGTCAAAATCTGTTAAGACATGATTTATGAACCACTTTGACAGCAAATTATGATGAATTTACCACAGTTTGATCACTTGTTCTACAGCTATTGTACCCAAAAAGTTGAACAAAATCACCAAGTTTCAGCAGAACAGGTCTCTTAGATCCTGAGCAATGATAAAACAAAGTTGATGAATTATTCACTTAATTCGCATGTCAAAAAACTGGTGGTCTTACCATACTACTTACAGACCTGTAATTTGGCAGAGCTTCATGTAAGGCCTGTATGAACATTCTGTAAAAAATCTCATGAAAATCAAAAATCGTCATGTGGGGAGTTTGTCTAAATTTAGGCCACTTGATATTGAATGACTCCTCTTCATTATTGTTTTGTTCTTCATTCTATGAATGTGTTGATAGAATATTGTTAAAAGTTTTATTATTATTATTATTATTATTATTATTATTATTACTACTACTACTACTACTACCACTACTATTATTATTACCATCACTATTAACACTAAACCCCCTACAATCCTTTCATACTTTTTCTGAGCACCATGAGTAAGCCTTTGAAAATGATTGATGTAGTGAGAGGCTTAAGTATTAGCATTTGCAAGTAAATTAAGAATAAGTTAAGAAACTCTTTGTTCTGGTTCTAAAAAAATTCATGTTGTTTGTTGCAGTTCATCATCTTTTTGGCACAGTTCCTAAGTGCCAATGAAAGAGTATGTTCACGCTTGGTGATTCCTAATGTCCATTATCCATTTCATGTTGGGCTATACTTGCAGGTAAATACAAACTGAGAAATGTTTCTTTAATTTTCATAGTTGTGTTGACAGTCATTTAAAGCATGTCAAAAGTAATTATTGGCCTGTCTATGTGAAATATTTCCTTGTTCAATAATTTAAGGAGGCTGTAGCATAAACAGGAGAAGTTAATATGCTCTCAGTCTTTATTGGCAGGATGCCTGAATAAAATCTTCTTGAGTTAAAAGCCACTACATTATTTTGCTTGTTAGCAGGTTTAATGTTTATTTAGAATGTTGTAGCTTGTAACCGAGAAGATTTTAATCAAAAATTATGTTTTATACACTTGTAATCAAATTTGGGTTATTACAACTCAATGAGAGAAAAAGTCCTAATAAGATATATCTGTTGTGTTTGTCTTTGTTCATCGTTCAACACAATAGATAACAGTAGTATATATAATCTTATGTAATTGCACTACTCTTAAACAAAAAACCTAAAGCTATTCGAGGTTGTTAAAAGGTACTATCATATTCAACTTTGGTTCCATTTCCATTGACATACACTTTCATTATTACAAAGATTAAACAGTTTCCAAATAGGGTTGTAGCTGTTTTCTATGAGCAGTTTGTTCCTTCTGCCAATCATTGATCACATTGCCCCCCCTCAGGGGCTCAGTATTAGTTTGTTGGGTATGGGCTTGGCGAACCCGGGGTCCTGAGCTGGGGACTGGTAAGCGCCGCCAGTCCTCTAGACACCGTAACCTCTGGCACGCTTCAGCGACCACCATGTGGCGCGACGGTGGAACATTGTGTGTACCGGGGAATGGAGATCTTGCTTGTCTGCCTGGTCGCGATGATGGTACAAACCTCTATAAAAAAAAAAAAACTTCAATCCCAAGGTGAGCTATGTGCTGATGGGATGCATGGCTGTTGAAGAGGAACAGTCGCTAGCGAGCAACCTCTGGGGATACTGCCGCACTTCAGTTGTATAAGGCTTACCTAGGCATGCGGGGCTCTGTCTAGGCGGACACGTACTTCCCTAACTGCTCGTGGGACCGAGATGAGCAATTCCAATTTGTCCCTCGAACTTTCCAGTGGGATGGGTGTACCACTGGGGGGTACCAACACCCAATCCAAAAAGAGGGCTAGGATATCCAGTCCTCCTGATTCGGGAAGTAAGAAAAAGTTATGTGAATAGTAACAGAACACAGGCTTTTGTGCAGAATGTGTTTACTGTTGTGAAATGAAAGGACTGCTCGTTTGAGGGAGTATCTCCTTTCTATATTAAAAAAGGCATTGAGGGAATTGCTGGCAGTTTGAAATCAGTGAAACGTTTGCGAAATGGGACATTACTGATCGAAGCATCAAGTTCCCAGCAGGCAACCAACCTGCAGGAGGCGAAATTCCTGGGTGAATATGCCATAGAGGCAGAGTTGACATAACACCTTGAACTACAGTAAAGGTGTAGTGACCTGTAGAGATCTAGTCAACTTCCCTTTGGAAGAACTGAAATCTGAGTGGACACAGGAGGGTATTTTGGATGTGCAAAATATTATGAAAAGAGTGGATGGTGAGTTGGTGAAATCGGACTCATTCATCCTCGCCTTCAATAATCCCCAACTTGCAGATCATGTCAAAGCAGGTTTCCTTCGTCTGAAAGTTCGACCTTACATCCCCAACCCAATGCGCTGCTTCAAATGCCAGCACTTTGGACATACCACCCTAGGGTGCAAAGGTGAAGCCACCTGTGGCAAATGTGGCAAGGTTGCGCATGACGGAGCTGAGTGTACACCACCCGCTACTCTGGGAATCACCCCGGCTGGAGTCGTAATTGCAAAGTCTTCCTTGAGAAAAAAAAGGTGCAGGAAATAAAGACCACGAAGCGCATCTCGTATGCTGAGGCCAAGAAAATCATCCTGGCCATGCAACCACAAGCCTTTGTCGCATCTTTCGCTTTTGTTGTCAAGAAGCCGATTGCCAAATGTGATGCTGTCACACAAACTGAGTCTGTTTGTGTTGGTACTAATACTTGCACTTGCCAGTGCACCTGCCAGGCGGCTGGTGCAGTCATAGAAGCTTCCAGTCCGGTCAATCCCCAAACATCGGAAAAAGGCACTGATCCGCCTCCTGTAAAGATGATGCGCCCCCCCCCCCCCCCCCCCGGTAGTAGAGGTTGGGCAAAAATCCATCACAGCCACTACATCTGCAACAGGCGCCCTTCTGAACCCACCTAAGGCCACAAAAGCAGTTGAGAAGTCTGTCACAGGATAAACTAGAAATTACACTGTTTGAGCCTGTCCATTTACATGTAACAGATGCACAATCCGACTCTGCACCCGAGCCAATGGACCTTGATGTGCGCTTGGGGCAACCTAACCGCCCCAAGTTGGACCCTCTACCCCATAGCGTCTCGCCGCCTCGGCGGAGAGAGAAGGTGAGGGTGAAACCTCCGTAAGCAATGGCTCCTATACTACAATGGAATATGCAGGGCTTTAGGACCCATGTGGAGGAACTTTGTCTCTTATCTCAGGGTCGAGCTCTGTGTATGTGTCTCCAGGAGACAAATTTTAAGCCTTCCGACTCCCCTGAGATACGTGGTTACACTCTACATAGGAAGGATGACGTAAGTGGGGTGAGAGCTAGAGGTGGAGTGGCTATTTTTGTTTGTACAGCCTACCACTCTGAGCCCCTCTCCCTCACCACAAGCCTCCAAGCAGTCGCAGTATCTGTATATGTGCGTCGTCGACTGACTGTTTGCTCCCTCTATCTGCCCCCTCATGATACACTTAATGAAGAGGACCTCAAGGACCTTCTTACTCAGCTTCCCCAGCCATTTCTTCTGTGTGGAGACTTTAATGCACATAATGTGCTTTGGGGCTCTGTCACTACATGCCCCAGGGGTAGAGCCATTGAGCAGCTCCTCTTGTCGTCGAACACACATTTACTGAACACCGGTCAGCCCATACACTTTTGTACTGCGACAGGGTCATTATCTGTCATAGACCTCACTCCTTGCTCTCCATCCCTTGCCCACACTATACAATGGGACGTGGTCGATGATGTCCATGGAAGCGATCACTTTCCCATCTCCATTTCCCAACCATATGGAATCGAACCTGAAAGACACCCACCACAATGGATACTCAAGAGAGCAGATTGGGCACTTTACAGCCAACTTGCTCACCTTGAGCATTGTGACAGTGTCACAGAATGGGTGCACCATATTATTGCCGTGATGCACCTTGCCACTGATGCATCCATTCCACAGTCTTCAGGACGTCCAAAACGGCAGCCAGTCCCATGGTGGTGGAATGACGAATGCCGATTTGCCATCAGGACTAGGCGGGCGGCTCTGCATTGGTTCAGGTGTCGTCCAACTTCAGAGAACCTCGCTGCTTTTTATCGGGTTGCAAGGGCCAAGTGTCGTCAGGTTATTAGAGAGAGCAAACGGAGGCCATGGCAGCAGTTCCTGAGTTCCATTAACCGTTCTACAATCAGCACGAAAGTATGGGAGACCATCAGGAGGATTTCTGGAAGAGGAGGAAGGTGCCCCATAGCTGTTGTAATGGGTAACAGTACTTTACAAACATGCCCAGCAGACATTGCCCAGATCATGGCTACTTACTTCGCTTCCGTTACTGCCACTGCTAGTCAGGATCCAGAATTCCGGCGCCACAGGGTGGCTGCGGAGAGGGGCTCCCTGGACTTCAGGTCCGGGATTACTGAGGAGTACAGCCACCCTTTCTCTCTGTGGGAATTGGATTCTGCATTGTGTGTAGCCCGAGGTTCTTCACCTGGTCACTATGGGATCCACTATGCTATGTTACGGCACCTTACAGATCGAAACAAAGTTATCCTCCTTAACCTTTTTAATGCCATTTGGATGTCAGGACACTTTCCCAACTTGTGGAGAGAGGTTATTTTAATTTCCCTTTTAAAACCCGATAAAAATTCCACATGCCCCAGCAGTTACCATAGTGTTGCCCTCACTAGTTGCATTGGAAAGACCCTGGAGCGGGTGGTCAACCGCCGCCTTGTCTGGATATTGTAATCCAGGCAGCTCTTTAGTCGCTTCCATTGTGGGTTCAGGAGATATCATTCCACCTTCGATAATCTGGCCTCTCTGGAGGCGGCAATACAACAGGCTTTCCTGCGCCGTCATGACCTTCTGGGTGTATTTTTGTATATCGAGAAGGCCTACAATACTACTTGGAGGCATCTTATACTTAGGCAGCTTCATGAATGGGGATTTCGCGGTTGCCTTCCAATTTTTATTCAGTCATTTCTTTCTCCACTTTTTTTAGATACCGAGTCGGTGGCGTGCTCTCTGACTGTTTCAAGTAGGAAAACAGTGTCCCTCAGGGTAGTGTTTTAAGTGTGACATTGTTTGCTATAGCCATTAACAGTATCGCTTGTGTTGTGAAAAGTCCTGTCCAGTGTTCACTATTTGTTGATGACTTCTCTGTCTTCTGTTCTTCTTCCAGCCTTGCAATGACAACTTGTCAGTTGCAGCTCACTCTCCGGCTGCTCGACGAATGGGCACAGAAGACCGGTTTTAAATTTTCAACAGAGAAGTCTGTGTGTGTTTGTTTTAACCGTTCTCATTCTATTTTTAACTTACCTGAACTGCGGATGAGGTACACTGTTCCGAATTTTAAAGACACTGTGCATTTTCTGGGTGTGACATTTGACTCTAAACTTACCTGGTTGCCACATCTTAAAGATTTGAAGAGATGGTGCCTCAAGGCACTGAGCATTTTAAAGTGTCTTAGCCACACTTCGTGGGGAGCCGACAGGACTTGTCTGCTACGATTTTATAGAGCATTTGTGCGTTCTCGCCTTGACTATGAGTGCTCCTTGTATGGGTCAGCAAGACCCTCTTATTTAAAGATGCTGGACGTGGTGCATCATGAGGGGCTTCGGCTCGCAACTGGGGCATTCCACACGAGTCCCATACCAAGCTCTGCGCAGAGGCTGATGAGCCACCATTTCACATGCGGCGACAGTTCCTTGTGGCATGCCAGGCATATACGACTTTGTCCTCGCCAAATACACCAGCCCATCCTGTCGTTGCCCACCCTCCTTGCGGAACGGCTTTTTTGTACCAGGCTACAGGCAACGAGGCCTTTTGGGATACATTCTCAGGATAGTCTTTTTGATATGAATGTGTCTGGTTTTAATGTTTTCCAGCGAGGTTGGAGTAAAAGTCCACCATGGCTCCTCCAGCGGCCGAGATTACTTTTAGAGTTGACACATTTTGAGAAGCATTCTACTTCCGATTTTATATTTCAATCTATGTTTTCTAACATTTTAGATCAGCATCGTGATTTTACTGTGGTGTACATGGATGGGTCCAAACAGGGGGACTCGATAGGATGCTCCATAGTGTTCCCCAACACCACCATCAGGATTCCCCTCCCCCTGCATACTCAGTTTTCTCAGCAGAACTCCATGCGATACTGCGGGCGCTGGAGCAAATGCAGCGGGTTCGTGGCACAAAGTTTCTCCTGTGCTCTGATTCTCTCAGTGCGCTGCAATGCATACGCAATTTGTATCCAGCTGAGAAGATAGTGCAGCTCATTCATTACAGAATGTACACTCTCCAGCAGCGGGGGAAGCAAGTGACATTCTGTTGGGTACCAGGACATGTCGGCATTCATGGTAATGAAATGGCTGATCGGGCTGCCAAGGAGCCTTGCGAAGGTTCTGGTATTACACATTGTGCCGTTCCCCTGCCAGACATCCTCTCTGTGGTGCGCCGGAAGTCCTTTATTTTATGGGAGGAGACGTGGCAGGCAGTGACGAACAATAAACTGTGGTTCGTTAAGCCAACTGTCCGACCGTGGCGAACATCCTGTCAGTCATTGAGGCAGCATGAAGTGGCCTTGACACGTCTCCGGATCGGGCATTGTTCTTCGACACATGGCTATTTACTCCGTCGAGAGGACCCTCCAAATTGCGATGCTTGTGGTGTGCAAATCACTGTACGCCACATTTTACTGGAATGTATTTCCTACTGTACTGCTAGGGCAGCGGTGGCGCTTTGTGGTACCCTGCCCTTTGTTTTAGCTGATGACGAGGCGAGTGTGACGAAAGTTTTCAGTTTATGTGAACTTTCCGGACTCTGGCCTAAGCTTTTAGGCTGGAGGTTTTAGGATGTTAACGAATGGCTACCCCACCACTCCTCTGGCATGGCATTTTGAGTACATCTAAGACTGTCAACCTTAGACGCTCACCATCTGTTACTACCTTGCCATGTTTAGTTGGGTCTTTGCTTCGTTTCCCTTATCATTTGGCTAGTTTGGTTACTTTCATTTCTGTTCCCTATTTGTGTTCATTTCATTTTATTCAGGTCACACATATCGCCTAATTATCTTGTACATGCACTAAAGACCTAGTTGTCGTGCGCCCATAACATCATATCCATTCTTCGATCACATTGCCAGTTCATCGGTGTTTTCCATGCGTGAATGTACAACTGTTTCTTGCTTAAATTAAAAGCAAATGAGTAATTCCTAAAGGACAGTGTAATAAGTGCTGCGACTTTACAGCTATAACAATTTTGTGCATCAGTCACTTGTTTACATTGCAAGTAGGTGATATGATTCAATCATGTTCAGGTGGGAAATTGTTAATTTGCACAACTGGTGTCAATGAAGAGCTCGGATAGTATTCTAGAACAGCATAGTGAGTTTAACCCTTTCGCTGCTAAATCCGTGCAATCTGCCGAGCATGCCCTGTAGGCAGCGTAATCCCACTACCAGCGCAAAAGAGGGGCCGCACCAACTGCTGCTTGCACTGAGCCCGCCACTCGGCCTCCCTCGCCCTGTGCTAAATTTTCCTGCAGCCAATGGTCGTTTCTTTCTCGCCTTCCGAATGTGATCACCGACACACAATGCATCTGAATACTTTTTAGTGGCTTTCAATCTGCTGATATATTACAGGACAAATTTTATGTGCATTTAAACTGCTTACCGGTATGGCCCAGTCCAGGTTAAATTGCCTAATTTTGGAATATTTTACCGCTCTAGCATCACAGATTTTGAAGAAATTTTATGTAAATAATTGTACTTGTCGCTGCGTTGATGTTGCTGAGTGCGCATTGTAGTACAGAGCACACCGATACTTGTGTGACTGGCTTTTTAGTAGAAGTGACATATTTTGAGTGTTCAGTGATGTTATTGCTCAGTTTATTAAATTTATCTTGTGCTCACATGTATATTAGATTCAGTTTTGCATTAAGCATCTCGTTAGTGTATTTTTCTGCCATCTGAATCTTGATAGTCGTCTGTTTTGTTTTCGTTGGATTAGTACTATCTCTAGCCAATTTTGTTTACCTTACTTACCCTCTGTCGAGTCTATACCGTGTCTTTCTAATTGTTAGTTTTCTGGGTATTATAATCATCAATAGGGACTGTGTGCCGATGCAGTCTGAGCTGGTGACACTTCGCTCCCAGCTTCAAGCTGTGTTAACCTTGGTGACAGAACTTGAGGCTGTGGTCAAAGGGTGTGTTGTTGTTGTTGTTGTTGTTGTTGTTGGCTGGTCGTGGGAACTGAACGGTTGCCGGCGTGTTCACCCATGTTGGGAGCTCCAATGTTAGGTGGGTAATGCAGCCCTTTAGAGAGATGGCTGCCAAGGAAAGGGAGAAGACCAATGTGCACTCTGTGTTCATACCTGCTGGAGTCATTCCAGATGTGGAACGAGTCCTGGATGCCATGAAGGGTACAGGGTGCAGCCAACTGCTGGTGGTGGCTCATGTTGGTACCAATGATGTGTGTCACTTCGGATCTGAAGGGATTCTCTCAGGTTTTGAGCGGCTGTTTGAAGTGGTAAAGACTGCCAGTCTTGCTTGCAAGATTAAAGCAGAGCTCACCATCTGCAGCATAGTTGACAGGACCGACTGTGGACCTCTGGTACAGAACCGAGTGGGGGGTCTGACTCAAAGGCTCAGACAATTCTGCAACAGTGTTGTGGGCTGCAGATTCCTGGACTTGCGCCATTGGAGGGTGGGGTTCCAGGTTCAGCTGAATAGCTCAGGAGTCTACTACACGAGGGAAGTGGTTATACAGGTAGCAGGGGCTGTGTGGCATGGACTGGGTGGTTTATTAGGTTAAAGGCCCTCAGGAACACACACAAATAGTCTAAATCTCAAAGGATACTGTTCAGAGATAGGACGAACACAGATACAAGAGCCATTGGTCTAACAGTTGTAAGTTATCGTAGCTCTGTGGAAAAAGTACCAAACTACTAAGTGCTAATAGAAGGCACTGAAGCTCACATCATTATATGTAGTGAAGGCTGGCTAAAGCCAGAGATAAGTTCAGCTGAAATTTTTACTATGCGGCAAATGGTGTTCAGAAGGATAGCTTGAATAAAACATGTGGCGGCTTGTTTATTGCTGTCACAAGCTGTTTATCTTGTAGCATAATTGAAGTAGATAGTCCCTGTGAGTTGGTATGGATAGAGGTTATACAACAAGAATAAATTAATAATTTGCTCTTTTTTATCGACCCCCCCCCCCAACTCGATTACAGAAATGTTCAAAGAAATCTTGAACCAAATTTCAAAACTGCTCTCCAAGCATACAATTTTTATTGGTGACGACTTTAATGTACCCTCAATAAGTTGGCAAAAATACATGTTTAAAACTGCAGCCAAGCAGAAAACATGGTCCAAAATTATACTGAATGCATTCCCTGAAAATTATCTCAAGCAATTATTTCATTAATCTACTAGAATAGTAAATGGTTGTGAAAATAGACTTGACCTTTTAGCAACTAATAATCCGGAGCTAATAAAGAGCATCAAAACAGACACAGGGATTAGTGAACACAGAGTTGTTGTAGCGAAAATGAATTTCAGATTTCCCAAATCTACAAAAAAACAAATGATCAGATGTGGCTTACATTCAAAGAAATAATATCGATAACTATTGACAGATTTATATGAAACAAATTAACAAAAGTGGGGTCTGACCCGCCATGGTACACAAAACAGGTTATATCACTTTTGCAAAAGTAAAAAAAAAAAAAAAAAAAAAAAAAAAAAAAAAAAAAAAAACCATGCCAAATATAAATGGACACAAAATACTCAAGACTGGCAGTCTTATACAGAAACTCGAAATTTAACTCTAAGTTCAATGCGAGAAGCTTATAACAAATTCTACAACAAAACCCTGTCACGTAGTTTGGTAGAGAATTCTAAGAAATTCTGGTGGTATGTAAAGTATACCAGCAGTAAAATACAATCATTACCTTCACCACGCAATAGTAAAGGTGCTACTGATGACAGTTCTGATAAAGCAGAATTACTTAAAACAGCCTTCCAAAATTCCTTTACAAAAGAAGACAAACCAAATACTTCAGAATTCATATCAAGAACAACTGCCAGCATGTGTAATTTAGAAGTTGATACACCTGGTGTATTAAAACAACTTAAATCACTTAACAAATAGTAAATATCCCAGTCCCGATTATATACCAGTTAGTTTCCTTTCAGAGTATGCTGATACAATCACCCAATACCTACTTATCAAATACAACCGCTCGCCAAGCGAACATTCTGTACCCAAAGACTGGAAAGTTGCACAGGTTACACCAATGTTCAGAAAAGGCAATAGCAGTGATCCACAAAATTGCATGCACCAAGATTTTAGAACAGATACTTTCCTCAAATATCATGAAGTACCTCAAAGAGAATGACCTATTGACCCATAGTCAACACGGATTCAGAAAGTATCATTCTTGAGAAACACAGCTAGCTCTTTACTCACATGATGCGATAGACAAGGGATGTCAAATAGATTCCGTATTTCTAGATTTCCGGAAGGCTTTTGAAGCTGTACCTCACAAACGTCTTCTAATCAAACCATGTGCTTATCAAATACCGTCACAATTGTGTGATCAGAATTCTGATTTCCTGTTAGACAGGACACAGTATGTTGTAATTGATGGAAAGTCATTGAGTAGAACTGAAGTAACATCTGGTATTCCCCAGTGAAGTATCATAGGGCCTCTACTGTTCCTTATTTTTATACATAATTTATGAGTACCTCTCTGAGCAGCTCTCTTACGTTGTTTGCGGATGCTGCTGCGTAAAGACACCAGAAGATCAAAAGCAATTGCAAAATGATTTAGATATCTGCATGGCGCAAAAGATGTATATTAATAATGAGAAGTGTGAAGTCATCCATATGACCACTAAAAGAAGCCCGTTAAACTTCATTTACAAGATAAATCAGTCGAAACTATAGGCCGTAAATTCAGCTAAAAACCTAGGAGTAGCAATTACAGACAACTTAAATTGGAAAGAACACACAAAAAATATTCCAAGGAAAGCAAACCAAAGACTACATTTCATTGATAGAACACAGAGAAGATGCGACAGTTCTACTAAAGAAACTGCCTACACTACACTTGCGCGTCCTATTTTGGAATATTGCTGCACATTGTTGGATCCCCACCAAGTGGGACTAATAGGCGATTTAGAGAGAGTGCAGAGAAGGGCAGCTTGTTTTGTACTATCACAATATAGGGGAGATAGTGTCACAGAAATGATGCACGAGTTGGGGTAGAAATCATTAAAAGAAAGGCGTTATTTGTTGCGATGAGATCTACTTGCGAAACTTCTTTCACCAACTTTCTCTTCTGAATGTGAACATATTTTGTTAGCACCCACCTACATAGAAAGACATGACCATGAAAATAAGAGAAACCAGTTTTAAAATGGAAAGATTTAGGTGTTCCTTTTTCCCATGAGCTATTAAAGAATGGAACTGTAGAGAAACATCATAAAAGCAGTTCGATGAACCCACTACCATGCACTTCAATGTGGCTCGCAAAGTATTTATGTAGATGTAGATGTAAATATGAACATTGGTGAAATTTAACTATCGTAGAAATAATACTGGGTGATATGTAATCACTTGCTTGACTGCATTCACAAAGTTGCGCAGAGTAAGCGTGAATTTCTGGGGAATTAGAGCTGTTATATCTCAAGGAAGCTTTTGTTAGAACAAATGGCCACCTTGCACAACTAGAATCATTCTCTTAGGAATAATGAAGAAAAGAATTTTATGAGCCATATTTGACCAGATAATGTTGAGCAAAGTTGCTAGAAAAAATTGGCACCAGATAAAAAGCAAAGTTGGCTTCTTATATCTGAGTAACCGTAAGTATGACAAATGTGAAACTTGGCATGTAGTAATCTAACAACACAATGTTTTTGAATTTAAAGTTCCATTTATGTACCTTTTTTATCCTATACCGAGTAAATTTAGTTCAAATTTGTCCATCAAGTCATAAAAGTGACTATATCTCTGTCAGTATTTTTTTGATCTTGAATATTACCAGTTTTTGTGCCTTCTGAATAAAACTTTCCATCCTTCTTTTTGATCTGGGCTTTGTACTGGCCCTGGTGAAGTTAAAATTTTTCTTTTCTATCTTACTTAGTTTTTTTTTTTTCTTTCTGTTCTTAGTAACTCATTCAGAATGTCAATAAATTCTCTCTGTTTTAGTTCCCAATGATTAGTAATGCTTCTTTGTATGATAAGTCTCGAAGCAGGATACAACACATAAAGGAACATTGCAACTTTTGCATCGGTTTCTAGTTTCCCCGGCACACTTTGTTTCCTGCAAACGACGCATCTGTGCAATAATGTATTTTTCTGTGAATGTTCACTCACAATAACATATGGAAAATGTCTCCCTGTGAAACGCAGAGAATTCTCGTCGTCATAGTGCCTTTCCCTACCAACTTTTTTCTGTTTGTTGGCATATTTTTTTTTATAATCTCCCTTACAAGAGAACAGTGAAACTCTGCAAGTGCCATTTTTCGCCCTGTTATAAACCCGTGGAGAGCATGAACATTTAAAATGCAATATAAATTTCTTGTACCATTTAACAGTCTTACAGACTGATCCCACTGAGCTCAGTAACATGTCACGATGGTCAACTAAACCAGTACTTTAATTGTAATCTACAATGCATTGCATTTTTATCAGAGCTAGACTTACGGGTCTCGAGGGAGTTTCCACGATAGTCATATGAAAAAAATTCTTGAAAATCAGTCTCCAGATTGCTTTTATTTTCTAGAACATGACCGGTTTTGGGACAGCTGCCCATCTTCAGATCAAGTTTATGAAGCTACAGAGTAACCTGTCACATGCTGAACAAATGTTTAGTCGTTTCCTTATTTTTTCAACAGTATTTCTGTCAGTCTTCTCAGTTTCAACCATTTGTGGTGTGTGACATGTAGTCAAGATCAACTCCTCTCTTTTATCCCACCACTTGATACCAAGGATCTTGTTAGTGGACATAAACTCAGTTTCTCCTCATTTTAATCTTTTCTGCAGTTTTGGCATCTTGCACCTATTCTTACGAACAGTGCCAAATGTGGCAGTTTTGTGGTTGTGAAGCCAGAGGAACAGGTCTGGGCTGGAGTACCAATTATCGACAAAGAGATTATGACCCTTTTCCAAATATGGTCCCATAAGAGTTGCCACTACATCGCCACTTTTCCCTAAATTGTGGAACCCAATTTACACACACACACACACACACACACACACACAGTACAAATGTCTTTACCCCAAATCTGCTTCGCTTGGATGGAATGTATTGTTTAAAAGATAATCGTCCTTTGGACAGCCAGAGACTTTCATCTATACAAAGCTTGTGATGTGGACGAAATGAATTGCGAAACGTCTCGTGAACGTTGTCAACAATCGTCCTAATTTTAAACAGACTGTCACCTCCAGTACTCACAGAGTTATCATTGAAGTGGAGGATTCTCAGAAGTAGAAAAAAACTGTCTCAGGACATAATTTCGCTGAAAACTGGTGTGTTCAGTAGTGTATATCTGGACCAATAATCACATAATTTCAAATCTTAACTTGTGCCATTAGAAGGCAAATAGCAACAAAACAATACATTTCCTGAGAGCCAGTGTCTTCCCACTTTGATAGTCAGGAATTCACAGATTCTGTATTACTGTTTTTGTTTCTCGTCGCCCCCGGTTGTCCTAGGTGTTGGTGACCGAGTAGAGAGAGACCGACACAGGGAAATAGGATGCACAGTTCAGACTTGCGCGACCCCATAACCTTCACTGGTGTAAACGTAAAATCAATTTGTTTTGTCTGCAATAAATTGCAACAGTTCTCCAGACGTAAATATCACAAGAAATGAAAGAATGCTTGACTCAGTATCTAGTTGACATTCGTGTCCTGCAAGCGAGGCATCAAAGTCACGGTTTAATGCCTGGAAATCGATTTCTTTCCAGCCAAATGTGTCACTAAAGTGAGCTCTTTCCTGAATCCTTTCACTGTCACTTTCTGATTCCTCAGATTCTGAGGAACTGCTGACTGTGCATCTTGCTCTCCCCTCTTATGTAGAGGGCTGAGGAGTACAGTTTTGAGATTATGTTGAAGACACTTCACTGCTAGAGAATTCACACTTACTGTCACTGAGCATATGCAGAATCTCTTTATCCGTGCAACCACAGCGACGTGACATTTCTGCCACAGAAAACAACAAAAATGACGAAAACACGGAAACTGAACGTAATTCTCCAAAGACAGATTACAGCAACAAACATATACATACTCTCAAACAATGCAGCCAGAACACTGAACAGTTACTGCAAGTGAAGGCCAGAAAGATAGTCCTGTGTGTTAACACATGAGTAGCACTCAGGAATCTGTCACTCCGCGTGTAAATGCTTCCGTAGCAGTGAGGGGGCTGGCAGCACCAAATGTATCACCACGTCGTTAGTGCTGTAGGGAAACCCATTGGCCATATGTAAATGTGTCCGCAGCACCGGGAGGATGATGAGCAAGACGATTTAACACGTCTGCAGCAGTCAAAGGGTTAAGACAGGTTATAGTGCAACTTTAGCCTGTGATAAAATTGTGTTTTTAGAAAAGGCACATGTTTAAGTTGAAAGGTTTTATAAGAGTAAAGCATAGTTTACAAGGTAAGTAATTGAAGCCAGGCTGCATACTGCCACTTGTTGCACCGAGCAGAGTGGTGCAGTGGTAACACACTGGACTTGCATTCAGGGGCATGGCGGTTCAAACCTGCTTCCGAGTCATTCTAATTTGAATTTTTTGGGATTTCCCTAAATCACTAAAGGCAAATGCCAGGATGGTTTCTTTCACCATACCTAACAAAAACTATCTGAGCTTATGCTTCAGCTCTAATGACTACAATGTCAACGGGAAGTTAAACCGTAATCTCCTTTCCTCCTTTCCTTTATTTCTTCCACTGGTTGCTTCTACTCTTCTACTCTCCACTGTACATTATATTTGCACAGTCATTTCAACGGTGTTTGCACATCTGAGTTATTTTTGCTACATTTAGTGTAGAGATTATTGAAAGATGCAATCATTGAACCATGGAATTTTATAACTGCATATCACAAATCAATTAATATATTAGGTGTAGTCCACATCAGTTCAGGCAGACTAGGAAAAATTTTTACTTTCGTAGTCTCTGATATTATTGAATTTACCATATGTTAAAATTCAGGACTAAGTAAAAAACCCATTTTTTTTTCTTTCTCCAAAAAAAAAAAAAAAAAAAAAAAAAAAAAAAAAAAAAGCCCCAACGTACAGGCCTCCAAAAATGACACTGCGAGCATGATTTTGAAGTTGTAAATTTTTTTTTAAGATAATGGCTTTATTATTACAGTGCTATGCTCAGTTTGGATGTACCTGCCAAATTATTTTCTTGTAGAATTTTAAATTATTTTTCTAATTTAAGGGAAAAAGTTATTAAAAAATGGCAGTCCATTTTTTTTTTCCTTTTTATTGTTACCATATAGTACTACATTCCCTGAAAAGGAGAGCTTCCAGTTTTGAGTTGGACAGGTTTCATAAACAATTTAAATTTTTCCCACATGTTAAACTTGTTTCTATTACCACATTGTCGCTTATCAGGCTCATAAAAAGCAAAATCTTGACTTATGTAACAGAATTTTAGTTTCATATAAATAAAAAATAGATGAAGATTACTCACCAGGCGAAGGAGCACAGGTGGTGATAGTAGCAAAAATAAAACACACACACACACACACACACACACACACACACACACACACACACACACACAACCTTTCGCAACCCAGTTGCTTCTTCAGGCAGAAGGGAGGGAGAGGGAAAGGAAATGATGGTTTTAAGGGAGGGGGTAAGGAGCCATTCCAATCCCGGGAGAGGAAAGACTTACCTTGGGGGAAGAAAAGGAAGGTAAACAAATACACACACACCCACATATTTACACAGATTCAAACACACCTAGGCAGACATACTGTAGAAAGCAAATTTTAGTTTTGGAAGATCAGTAACAGAGACATTTTTCAAATGTTTTAAATGGCTACAAAATGTGAAAGATCAAAGGAATCACAGGTTCCAATTCATACAACTTCTTTGCACTATGCTGTTTATTGAAATTAGCTACTCTGCTGTGTACTTAAATTAGCTAGAACTAAAAATGTGTACCACTGTGTCAGTATCTTCCTTTGATGTAGAGTGATGCCTTCCTGTTGAACCAGTGGATGTGTAAGATTTCACAAATCTTGTAAAAGCCTTGGAATTCTGAATTTCAGCTGTAACTGGCCGCCTACACCATCACCAGGCTGTTTCCCATGGGCAGTAGCACTGTATACCCACTCAGCTGGCACAACTGACTTACTCAATTCAAACTGGTAACAATTTTTAAAATGACTAGGAGCATCATTGGAAATAAATATTATATTTTATGTCCCTGTTTGCAGTTGAATAATTTTGCACATTGGTAGCAAAGCTTATGCTGAGTCATGTCCTGTGTCATCACTTACAACTGCAACACTTGTGGTCTTGTTTTGAAAATATGTAACTCCTGTAAAAAGTGAAACCTGATCATTACTACAATTATACCCTTGTACTTCTCGTGGGAGAATTATAGACCAGTTCGCAGAAAAATCACAGTGTAGTACTAAACATAATTCTTCAGTCTGTATGTGCCCCTTCACTTCTCCAATGTGTTGTTATTGCAATTTCTTCAAATGTTGATGTGTTACTGCTTTCACTGTCCATATTCCAAGTTCGTCAATGAAATTGTCAGTGGCAACAGTTTTTGTAATTGGTTTGCATTCCTCAGTGTCACATATGTAGTTCCTGCAGAGTTATCCGCTATGTCTCCCAGTTCAAGTTTCTGTAAAGTAAGTTCTCTTTTTCTTGGGCATCACAGACAACTAGTGACTTGACACACCTGACCAAGGTGTCATATGTCACATGTTCCAGTAAGTTCTTCAAAGTTACCACATGAACTTCAAAATTTGCGCAATATAAACATAAACAGACATCTCTAGGTGCGTGTGGAACTACCCTCTTAATCACAGTGCAAAAAATTTTGATCTTCCAATGAGTAAAGTTCTATAGTTGTCCCTGTAAATGGCAAATGTTTTTTTAATACTACCAGTCATATACCTCTTAACTTTCAAATCATTTTGTCCTTTAACTGTAACAGTTATAGTGTCAGTATTGTTGGCTCTCTGGCGAGAACAGTCCCATCTATCTTCTAGATGAAATGCAACACATGTTCAAATTCCGTAGTCTTCTACAAGATAACCGTAATAGGGATTAGGTCTTCCAAAGACTCCTTTTAAAGACCTAGTGTTTCTTCATTTGTGTAACATACATTTTGATGCTGATAGAATGCAGTTGAAAATTGTTTTCTTTGAAAATGTCTCTGGAATAATAGTTAAAACTTGCCCATATTCACTGTAGGATGTACAACATTCAACAGCTGAATTGATATTTGTGAAAAATTCCTGGCAAGATGTGCAAGAGCTGTTTGGTTCACTTTGTTCTGAAGATGGAATTTCTACATTGAAGAGAGTTGTCAGTTTTGCTTTGGTGTCCTTGTCCATAGGTTTTGTAATTTCTTTGTGTTTTCTTGATGCATGGAGCTGGGGTTTAGATTTCACTAACCACAATTTCTTAACAGGACTAACACCTACTTCTGTAGCTCACTGTTTTAAGCAATGTAAACGGTTTTGTATGCTTCTACAGAACACCTTATTTTAAACCCGGGCAAAGCCGGGTACTTGCAGCTAGTCTATGTATAAATTGCTAGTATTTGAAAGTACACAATTGACATTCATAACAGTCATCATCGTCGCCATCAACAACAACAACAACAACAACAAGTGTCTTGTTAGACCGGCAGACTAAGGCAATGTGACCATCCTTATTACAGGAGAGACACATTCCCCAGCGTTAAGGGCAATCTACTCTCTCTCGTGTGTGATAAAGCAATGTGGACAGGACAGAAGCACTGAATGTACCTGACTTTGCTGCTGCATCTGCCGTTGTTGCTTCTCTTTAACGCGTGGTTGCCCCGCTTGTCATCAATTGATATGTATAGCAGCAACTTCCCCATCATACAAAACAGACACACCATCTTCTGCAGCATCAGGCTGCACAACACTGATGCCCATGTATTCGTCAATTTGGGTGCCTGCGGTATGAGAAATTTCATACAACTGGGCAGTAATCAATACTTCAGATAAAAAGGGGTTCGGGAACTGGAGGGCCCGTTGTCTGACTTCCTTATTCGGAGCCAACCTAAGAATAGCATCTGTAACCATGGAATCGGCATAAGATTCATGATGCACGTCTGTAACGAATTGACATTTTCTACTAAGGCCCTGTAATTCCATGGCCTATGCACGATATGATTGATGAGGCTGCTTGTGGCACTTGTAAAAAGCCACCCAGGAAGCAACAACTTGGATGTTTTTGCGATAATATTTAGAGAGCACGTCACAGATTTCAGTAAAAGGCAATGACACCGGATCCCATTGGCATGCTAGCTGAGACATTAGTTGATACACTTTTGGAGAAATCTACGAAAGAAATGGAGATTTTCAGAACTGATCGTTACCAACGCCCAAAGCCACAAAATGTTGCCACAGACTCTTTTCATAGTCCTCCCATTCTTCTGCAGCTTCCTTGTATGAAGGAAATGGAGCCAGAGAACATGTTGCAACCTGACTAGATGACAACATCGACACAACTGACATAAGCGTCTGTGGTAAGTCACGTAATGATGCTATTAGGGAAGTCTGTTGCTCGATGAGCATGCGCAATAGCTGGTCTAAAGTATCCATATTTATCAAGACACTGCCGATGACAAGGCATGGAGTATTTCACAACTCGTTGGCAGTTAGTATTATAATTTTATTAGCACAAGAAAACAAATTCTTTACATTGAGTGTATTGAATCATGGTTCACTACAGACTGCCATGCTCTGCAGAGTCACAGGCAAGCCCCGATTCACTTAGGCAGCGCTGTCTAATTGCCGTAGCACACCTATATTACCGCAGCAGTAGATTTGAATTTCTGACGCACTGTCACAACACTCTCCTTTTCAGGGAATGGTGATAATAAACAGGAGAAAACTCAAAATATTTGGATTGGCATCTTTAATATAATTTTTTTGCCTTAAATTGAAAAAATAATTTAGAAAGTTACAATAAAATAACTTTGGCAGGTACATCCAAACTGAGCATACCACTGTAATGATAAAGCCATTATCTTTCAAATAAAAAATAAATAAATAAAAATAAAAAAAATATCCCTAACTCCATGTCTAGTATTGTTCCAGAGATACAGTGTTTTAAAACTTTCTCCAAAATTCACATTTTCAAAATGGTGCTTGCAGTGTCATCTTTGGTGGCATGTATCTCGGGGCAGGAATTTTTTGGGAGAAACCAAAAAACTACGGGTTTCTTACTTAGTCCTGAATTTTAACATATGCTAAATTCAGTAATATTCAAGACTGTAGGTAACCCCCTGCCTGAAGTGACATGGATTATACCATTAGATTTAGTTTCAAAAGAAATATGAAAGTGCTCCAACAAAATGTGGACAACTTCACAATTAAGTTATTATATTAGTCACTGAAAAGTAATACATCCAGATCTTTTATGTGACAACTCTTAAAGCTGTTAAATTAAACTAACTTTATTAAAATTCAACATCTTTGTCATTTCTACATATATTTCCTAAACAATATGAGGTGGCTTTCGACCCATTACCTTAGAAATAGCTTTTAATCGAATTGCTTGCTTATGGAAGTGGACGTCATTCAGAACACACCTGTCCAGTGCCAGCACATCTTCAGTTGTAGGTGTAACCAGCTTCTCTCTCGAAGCTACATATTTTGACTTTTCAGTGCACTTTCCCTTCAGTTCATTAAAGTTATTGTGTGCTCGTGTTTGTATTTGATTCATATTCACGTTAAATATCTGGTTAGTGTATTATTTCGCCGTGTGAATCGCGTCGCGACAGTCGTCTGCCTTTATTTTCCGATTAGAAGTGACATATAGTATTTTGATTTTCGTCTGCGCATTCTCATTTCAGGTGATAAATTTATACTGTGCTTTTGTGCATATTAGATTCAAATGTACATTTTAACAAACTGTGTAGTCTTCCTTTGAATGCATTGTGACTGAAGTTTTTGTTTTTGTCGGCACTGTAATCATGAATAGGGACTGTGACTGCTGTGTGTGGATGCAGTCTGAGCTGGTGACACTTCGCTCCCAGCTTCAAGCTGTGTTAAACTCGGTTGCACAGTTGGAAGCTGCGATCGAGGGACGTTGTTGTTGTTAGCCAGTAGTGGGGACCGAACGGACTCCCGTCATCTCCACCGATCGGCCTGCGCCATCGACATGCCCTGATACTGCTAGCACAGAGCAGACACCACACCCGTGGTTGCGTGGGAGGTTGCTCCATTGTGTGGCCAGAAGTGCAAGACATTCCGGGTAACCGATCATGAGGCCTTCCCGGTTCGTCTTGCGAACAGGTTTGAGGTGCTATGTGTTCAGGACAACGTTCCCGAGTCGAATGGTGTCTCTCATCCTGAGGTCACCACCCACCCTGCAAGATCTGGGCTTTCACAGAGGGTAGGTTTGCTAGTAGTTGAGAGCTTTAGCGTTAGGCGGGTGATGGAGCCCCTTAAGAGAGATGACTGCCAAGGGAGGGAAAGAAGGCCAACGTGCACTCCCGTGTGCATACCGGGTGGAGTCATTCCAGATGTGGAACGAGTCCTTCCGGACGCCATGAAGGGTACGGGGTGCAGCCAACTGGAGGTGGTGGCTCACGTTGATACCAGTGATGTGTGTCACTTTGGATCTGAAGAGATTCT
This sequence comes from Locusta migratoria, assembly GCA_026315105.1. Taxonomy (NCBI): domain Eukaryota; kingdom Metazoa; phylum Arthropoda; class Insecta; order Orthoptera; family Acrididae; genus Locusta; species Locusta migratoria. The sequence continues at coordinate 778,319,349 of CM048755.1, forward strand.
CTCAGGTTTTGAGCGGCTATCTGAAGTGGTAAAGACTGCCAGTCTTGCTTGCAAGATGAAAGCAGAGCTCACCAACTGCAGCATAGTTGACAGGACCTACTGTGGACCTCTTGTACAGAGCCAAGTAGAGGGTCTGAATCAGAGGCTCGGACAGTTCTGCGACTGTGCAGGCTGCAAATTCCTTGACTTAAGCCATCGGGTGGTGGGTTTCCGGATTCTGCTGAATACATCAGGAGTCCACTACATGCAGGAAGTGGCTACACGGGTAGCGGGGGCTGTGTGGCGTAGACTGGGCGGCTTTTTAGGATAAAGGGCCTCGGGGTAAAACAAAATGGGCAATCTCAAAGGATGGAGGTGGATCACAGGAGAAATGTAGATATGGGAACTATCGGTATAACAGTTGTAAATTGTCATTGCTGTGTCGGGAAAGTACCAGAATTCCAAGCGTTAATAGAAGGCACCGAAACACACATCATTATAGGCACTGAAAGTTGGATCAAGCCGGAAATAAATTCAGCAGAAGTATTTGCAAAAGATCTAACTGTGTTCAGAAAGGATATATTAAACAAAATAGGTGGAGGCATGTTTGTCGCCTTCTAAAGTAGTATTTTGTGTAGTGAAGTTGAAGTTGATAGTTCCCGTGAGCTATTATGGGTAGAGGTTGTATTTGAAATCATAAGAAGTTAATAATTGGTTCCTTTTACCGGACTCCCGACTCTGACGATACAATAGCAGGAAGATTCACAGAAAACCTGAGTCTAATTACAAAAACGTACCCGACTCACACGATAACATTAGGCGGTGATTTTAATTTATCCTCAATCTGTTGGCAAAATTATACTTACAAATCAGGAGGTACGCATAAAACATCATGCAAAATTGTAGTCAATGCATTCTCTGAGAATTACTTCGAACAATTAGTTCATGAGCCAACTAGAATTGTAAATGGATGTGAAAACACACTTCGTCTCTTAGCAACAAATAATCCTGAGCTCATAACAAGCATCAAAACGGATACAGATATTAGTGAACACAGAGCTGCCGTAGCAACATTGAATATCGAAAGTCCCCAATTTACCAAAAATAAACGAAAAGTATATGTGTTCTGGAAAGCAGATAGAAATAAAATACATTGCTTCTTGAAAGACAGCTTCTACTCATTTCTAGCACTAAACATAGGTATAGACCAGATGTGGCTCAAATTCAAAGACGTGGTATCTACAACAATTGACAGTTTTATACCAAATAAATTAATAAGAGGAGGAGGTGATTCCCCATTGGTACACAAAACAGATCAGGACACTGATGCTAAAGCAAAGGAATAGGCATACTAAATTTGAACGAACACAAAATCCCCACGATTGGCGATCCTACTCAGAAGCTCGAAATTTAGTGAGGCTCTCAATGCGAGATACGTACAATACTTATCACAATGAAACTCTTTCTCGAAATTTGACTGAAAACCCAAAGAGATTTTGCTCATATGTTAAATATGCTAGGGGCAAAACACAAACAATACCCTCACTACGTGATAGTAATGGCGATCCTGCCAATGACAGTGCTACTAAAGCAGAGTTACTAAACATAGCTTTTTGAAACTCATTCACCAAAGAAGAGGAAACCAATATTCCAGATTTAGAATTATGAACAGAGGCCGTAATGAGTAACGTAGAAATAGATATCATCGGAGTAGCGCAGCAACTAAAATCACTTAACAAGAACAAGTTTTCTGGTCTGGACTGTATACCCATTAGATTTCTATCTGATTATGCTGAAGCGATAGCTCCTTACTTAACAGCCATATACAACCGCTCTCTCAAAGAAGGATCTGTACCAAAAGATTGGAAAGTTGCACAGGTTGCACCTATATTCGAGAAAGCCATTAGGAGTAACCGACTAAACTACAGGCCTATTTCAACGACGTCAATTTGCAGCAGGGTTTTGGAACATAACCTGTATTCAAATGTTATGAATTATCTCGAACAGAAAGCTCTATTGATCCAAAGTCAACACGGATTTAGAAAATATCATTCATGCGAAACACAACTAGCTCTATTCACACGAAGTGATGGGCGCTATCAACAAAGGTTCGCAAATCGATTCCGTATTTCTTGATTTCCAGAAGGCTTTTGACACCGTACCTCACAAACGGCTTTTAATTAAATTGCGTGCTTATAGTATATCGCCCCAAATTTGCAATTGGATGGGGGATTTCCTGTCAGAGAGGACAAAGTTCGTAGTAATCGATAGTAAGGAATTGACTAAAACAGAAGTGATATTGGGCGATTCACAGGGTAGTGTTATTGGTCCTCTGCTGTTCCTTATTTACATAAACAATTTAGGGGAAAATCTAAGTAGCTGTCTTAGGTTGTTTGCAGATGACGCCGTCATTTACTGCCTAGTAAAATCATCTGAAAATCAAAACCAACTGCAGAACGATCTGAATATCACTATGGTATAAAAATTGGCAATTGACTCTAAATAATGAGAAGTGTGAAGTCGTTCACATGAGTAAGAAAAGAAATCCATTAAACTTTGTTTACAAGATAAATCAATCAAAAGTGAAAGTCGTAAACTCCACAAAATATCTAGGAATTACTATTACTTCAGACTTAAATTGGAAAGAACACGTAGATAATGTTGTGGGAAAGGCAAGCCAGAGACTGCGTTTTATTGGCAGAACCCTTAAAAGATGCAACAGAACTACAAAAGAAACTGCATACACTACGATTGTCCGTCCATTTTTGGCGTATTGCTGCCCAGTGTGGGATCCTTATCAGGTGGGTTTGATGGAGGACATCGAAAGAGTCCAGAGAAGGGCAGCTCCTTTCGTATTGTCACGATACAGGGGAGACAGCGTTACGGAAATGATACAGAATCTGGGATGGGAATCATTACAACAACGGTGCTTATCACTGCGGCGTGGGCTACTTACGAAACTCAAATCGCCAACATTCTCCTCCGAATGCGAAAATATATTGTTGACTCCCACTTACATAGGTAGAAATGATCATCAGAAGAAAATGCGAGAAATCAGAGCTCGAACGGATAGATTCAGGTGTGCTTTCTTCCCGCGCGCTATTCCAGAATCATAAATAGTATAATGGTGGTTCGATGAACCCTCTGCCAGGCACTTAAATGTGATTTGCAGAGTATCCCATGTAGATGTAGAATATCATTGCAGATTTGTGACTGGATTGTCAATTCCCTTTCATAGAGGGCACAGTTCATTGTAATTGATGGAAAGGCGTCAAGTAAAATAGAGGTGATATCTGGAGTTGCCCAAGGCAGTGTTATTGGTCTTCTGCTTTTCTGTATCAATGTAAATGATATAAGCAGCCCTCTTTAAACTATTTGCCAACAATGATATCATTTATAAAGTCATTGTAAGACCAAAACCAACTGCAGAAAGACTTACATAGGATAGTTGTATGGTGCAAAATTTGGCAATTCTCTCTAAATACTGAAAAGTGTGAAGTCATCCACATGAATACTAAAAGGAACTGATAAACTTTGTTTATAAGATAAATCAATCAAACCTGAAGGCTGTAATTCAGCAGAATACCTAGAACTTAGTATTACAACAAACTTGACCCTTTAGCTGCTTCCTCCGAGTGTTCGGTCTGTCAGGACATGCGCACCCCTCAGGCCACCTAATCGCCACACCTGTGCTATTGTGCTTGCCGACGGCCTGCTGCAAGCTGCTCAACGTGCCCATTACTCAGCCGACCTTGCCCTTTGCTGAATGTTTCTGTAGCCAGGGCAGTTGCAGCTGTGTTACCTTCTGAGTGTAACCACCGACACACAATGTACACTACCTGGATACTTCCTCCATGACAGATGAATTACTGAACAGACAGTAAGTGCATTGAAACTGCTTATGGGCCATTCCAGGTCAAATAAATAAATATTGGAACATTTTCCCGATCGATTAAAACAGATTTCGAAGTAATTTTACATGAACATTGTCATATATCCATATGAACATTGGTGAAGTTTTACAGTTGTTGATGTTATACTGGATGTGATATAGCCACTTGTTTGACTTCATGCGCGACGTTGCACAGAGTGCATGTGAATTTCCGGAGAATTTGAACTGTTATATTTCAGTTAATATTTTGTTAAAATACATTAAAATTGGCTATCTTGTAAAACTATATTCGGTAGCTTAAGAATAATAAAGAAAAGAATTTTACGAGCCATATTAAGCAGAAAATATTAAGAAAATTCACCATAAAAAATTGGCACCAGAAAAAACCTCGAAGTTCAGCTTCTTATATCTCAGGGACTGAAACTATGATGAAAGTGAAACTTGGTATGTAGTAACCTAACAAAACGAGGTTCTCAAATATAAAGTTTAATTTATGTACCACTTTCCCATACCGAGTAAATTCATTTCAAATTTGTGCATCAAGCCATTCAAGCAACTATATCTTAGTCAGTATTATTTTGATGATCGTTTAACATTACTAATGTTCACACCTTCTGAATATATTTGACATCCTTTGTTTTGATCTGGGCTTTGGACAGGCACTAGCAAAGTTGAAAATATATTTTTATTTGGTTTTGTTATATTCTTCGTATTTTGCTGTGATTAGTAATTATCATCACAACAAATTTTCATAACAACACTTTCCCCTGCCAGCTTTTCTGCACTCTGATGCACACGTTTCCACGAGTTCCCTTATCAGTGACAGATGAACACTATTGACCTGTGTAGGACATGAGAATGTAAAACACACAGATTGAGAACATGGAAAAAGAACTTATTTGTTTTCAGTATATATCCAACAGAGCTAAGCATCATATCAGAATGGTCAACTGCTTGCATATTCAAGTTATAATCTTCAGTGCTTTGTAGTTTTTTAATTTTCTCTCCTGTAAGCTTGTCAGCTGGCTTGTTTCAGTCATTTCTGTGGTGTTACAAGTGGTCAACATCCACACTTTCCTTTTGTCACACCACTTTATAGCAAGCATTGTATTAGTACATATAAACTGAATATCTCCTCGCTTCAGTTTCTTGTGAAGTGTAGGCATGTTGTGTCTGTTCTTACAGACAGTACCACACACGTTCGTCCCACGACTGTAAAGCCAAGAAAAGTGGTCTGGGCTTGTGTACCAATTATCGACGTTGAGGGTATGTTCACATTCTAAATAGTGCTTTATAAGTGTAGCCACAATGTCACAACTTTTATCTAAATTATGGAACTCAGTTTCTTTTGACGTCCCCGTATAAACAATGAAATCTAAGATATAACCAGTCTTACAATCACATAACACAAATGTCTTTATTATGAATCTACTCCATTTGGAAGGAATGAATTGTCTGAAAGATAAGCATCCTTTGAATAATAAAAAACTTTCATCAATGCAGAGTTTCTGATGTGGATTAAACGCACGACAGGAAGCCGTCGCACTTCATCGAAAGTGTTCTTAATTTTGAACAATCTGTCTCCTCCAGTACTGGTAGAGTTGTCACTGAAATGTAACATTCTCAGCAGTAACAAAAAGTGGTCCCTTCACATGAGTTCACTAAAAACTGGAGTATTTAGAAGAACATACCTGGTCCAGTATTAGCTAATTTTTAGTTTTTTCATGCAAAGCGTCAGAAGGCAAGCAGCTATGAAACAACATATTTCTTCATATCCAGCATCTTTCCACTTCTTCTTCTTCTTCATCTTCTCCTTGGTGAATAAATAAAACCGATTTGTTTCATCAGCTATATATTTCATCAGTTTTTCTATAAAGAATAACATGAAAATTGACAGAATACTTGGCTCATTCCCTGTTTGACGCACATGTCCCAATAGCGCATCACCAAATGCTTGATTTACTGGCCAAAAATCATTTTCTTCCAAGTCAAAATTATCACTGAGACGCGATTTCACTATCACTTTCTGATTCTAAAGATTCAGAACAACTAATGTCTGTTGCTAAAACATGAGACTGCATTGACACCCCTGATGATGTGGATGGTTTATTACTACAGTTTTCAGATCCTTTGGAAGAGCTATTACTTTTGTCAAAATTAAAATAGTTAATCTTCACTCTTGCTTCTCGTAAGAACCTCCATGATTTCTTCATTAGTCCACCCATGAAATCTTGCCATTTTCTTTGTAAAATACGGGATGTGAAGAACACTGATATAAATACCCATGAACTGAGTACTGTGGTGTAAAGCCTAGGTTTGTTTTGTCCTCATTGGCCTATATTTCAGGAAAGGATCTGCTCGGGATGCATGGACAGCTAAAACAGCTATACAGATTAGTAATATAGGTTTTATTTTCTAAGGTATACAAAATATTCAACTTTGTCTCTCTTTCTGTTGTCACAGCATCGTCTTCTTGCATGATGCTAGCTGTGCTGTATCTGGTAACTTCGTAGTTTAGAGTCGAGTTCGGAGTGCCCTTCCACGCCTGCGTGGCGTGCAGGTCCAGGTCCATGGGGATGTCAAGGGGAGGCAGAGGTGGCAAGGGCTCCGTCTCCATGAAGTCGGGCCGTGGTGCCGTGGAGATCTGCTGCAGGGGCAGCTGTCGAGGTGATGTGGGCGGCGGAGGCCACATGGTCTGCGTGTTGCGTGAATGTGCCATCGGCTGCTGCTCTCCCCCCAGGGGACCCACAGCTCTTTTGTGGGTACGTGTGTGGCGCGCACGGGGCCCCGAGCCGAAGCAGCCTTTTTTTTCGCCCCAGGCTGCTTCACTTTCCCTCCCGTTCATGCCTTCGCCCGGAGACGGGCGTCCTTTGCGAGTAAAGGTGGTTTCTTGTCCCAATTTCTCTTTTTCCTTGGTTTCTTCCTTTCCTAACCTTTGCTTCTGTCTTTCTCTCCTTGCTGTACTTTCCTAGCCTTCCTCTCCTCCTCATTAGTCTCCACTTTGGCGTTTGAGACACTTCTTTCTCTTCACTACCTCTATTCTTCTTCTTTCCTTCCTGTGCGTGTCTGAAGGCCGACCTACGCATAATCATGTGTAGCAGGTGACGGGGTAACGTGTAATTCCCGGCCTTGGGTAGACAAGTAGGGCACGTACATACCCCCTGGTAAAGGCCAGGCCCAGGGAGGGGTGATTACCCGAGCTGGTACCTTCCGAACATGCCAATTGGTCCCTCCGTCAGTTCTCAGGAGGTGTGACCTGAAGTGTGAACAATCACCTAAGGCAGGTAAGCCCTCAGATAGGGCCCCCACTAGGAAGGAGCGCGCCATCGGAGACACCGGTAATCACGGGGGACACTTCCGCAATTACTTCCTTCTCTTCTTCTGTGACTTTGACCCAAAAAAGAAAGATCGATTCCCCTCAGCATAAGAAAACTGCCCAATCTGCTGAAATTCCTAGTTGTCTCTCGAACCGATGGTAAAGATTTCACTTCTGTGAATCCTTTTGTCATTCAGAAAGGTGTTGATGCGATTGCTGGCCCTGTTAAGACCTGTTCGCGTCAGCACAATGGAACATTGTTGCTGGAAGCGGAAAGTGCCTCCCAGGTGCAAAAACTAATACGGACTACGTTGCTACACACGTTTCCTGTCCAGGTAGAAGTGCATCGCACGCTCAACTCGTCACGGGGGGTTGTTTTCACGAGATCCCTTGACGGGTTGTCTGACGAAGACATACAAACCTATATGTCCGATCAGGGTGTAACAGCCGTGCATAGGGTGTTGAAAAAGGTCGATAACTAGCTGACACCAACTCGTACTGTTTTTGACGTTCGACAGAGTTGAATTCCCGTCAAAGGTCAAAGCAGGATATGAAGTTATCTCCATCCGCCCTTATGTACCAAACCCAATGCGCTGTTTCCAATGCCACAGATACAATGTGTCACTTGTGGTAGGGACGCCCATGAGGGGGATTGCCCACCTCCGTCCTCTCACTGCCTTAATTGCAATGGTGACCATGCGGCTTCCTCTCGGGGACTGCCCTGTATATAAGGATGAAAAGGTCATTCAGCAAATTCGGGTTATGGAGAAGGTATCAACATCTGCCGCTCGAAAGTTGTTGGCGAGTCAAAAGCCCACTGTCCTCCCACCGGGCACATACAGTAAGGTCGTCACCTCCACTCGACCTACTAAGGATGCAGGTACACAGACCTGTGACTTCACTTTCGCTGACACAGTTGTGCAATTGGCCAGCCTGAAGATTGCCCATTCCATGTCCCCACTTCCTCCTGCTGCTTCTAAAGTTCAGTCTTCATCAACGTCTAATAAACCACGGGTACCTTAACAAGATGCCCAGACTTTGAAAAAGGAACCCGTCCGTGAAGATTTTCTACGTACTCAGGCTTCTCAACCGTCAACTGCCTCTTCTCACCGTCACTCTTCCAGAAGAGCCAACAAAAAAAAAGAGTTCCTCTCCTTCCCCGCCGAGGCGGGACACATCCGTCACGCTGCCCAACAGTAGTCGGCCCTGATCATCTTCTGTCTCGCCGGGACACACTACTGTTAGCCGGGCAACCGGCATTTTACCGGCGGCAGAAGCTGCCCCTCCTGATCAACTCTGGAAGGTGGCAGATGCATCAGTTGAACCTATGGAACATGATTCTCTGCCTCTAGATAGCGATAGTAGTGCTCCCTCGAAGTCCAGTCCTCAGCGGCCGTCGAGGTGACCCCACCTGCTTGTTCCTTTTTATCTTCCTTTCTTCTCTTATTTTTTTATCATGGCGCTCCTTCAATGGAATATTCGTGGCTTTCGTTCCAATCGGGAGGAATTAAAACTACTCCTTAGATTGCACTGCCTGCTTCTAGTCTGTCTCCAAGAAACTAAGTTACATCCAAGTGATCATGCAGTCTTCCCCCACTACACCTCTGTGCGTTTCGACCTGCCACCTGTGGAAGGTACCCCAGCCCGTGGAGGGGTTCTGATGCTCATTCGGGACGATGTCTATCACCATCCCATTTCATTGCATACTTACCTATAGGCAGTTGCCGTCCGCATCGCTCTATCCAACTTCTCCTTTTCCCTTTGTAATATCTATTCGCCATCGTCATCCCCCCTTACTAGGGCAGATGTGCTTCACCTCGTTCATGAGCTCCCTTCACCCTTCGTGTTGGTAGGCGACTTTAATGCGCACCACCCCCTATGGGGCTTTTCGGCACCTTGTCCGAGAGGCTCCCTTTTGGTGGACCTTTCAAGACGCCTCAATCTTGTCTGCCTCACCACCAGTGCACCGACCTGCCTTTCCGACACAACACTCACTTATTCCCATATAGACCTCGCGATATGCACTCCTCAGCTTGCCGGTCGGTTTGAGTGGTATGCACTTTCTGACACGTACTCGAGTGACCATTTTCCTTGTGTCATCCGCTTCCTGCATCATTCCCCATTTCCTTGTCCCACCAGTTGGAACATCTCTAAAGCCGACTGTGGGCTTTATTCTTCTATGGCTGTTTTTCACGATCAGAATTTTTCCAGCTGTGACAGTCAAGTCGAATACCTCACAGAGGTTATTCTCACAGCTGCCGAACATTCCATACCTCGTACATCCTCTTCTCCACGTTGCGTCCTGGTCCCCTGGTGGACTGCAGCCTGCAGTGACGCTCTTAGAGCCTGGCGACGTGCTTTACGCACCTTCCACCGCCACCCAACGTTGGAGAATAGTATCAACTATAAACGACTGCAAGTGCAATGTCGTCGTGTTTACCAGTTCTTTTAACTGCTTTACTCCCTCCTTGGCTGTCTGGGGAGGCCTACGCCGTTTATCTGTCATCAAGGTCCACTCTCCGATTTCTGGCCTGACCGTCGAGAACGCAGTCCTTGTGGACCCCGCTGATGTTTCCAACGCATTGGGCCGTTTCTTTGCGGAGGTTTCGAGCTCTGCCCATTACCACCCTGCCTTCCTCCCTCCCAAACAGGCAGAGGAGGCACGGCCGCCTTCTTTCCACTCTTTTAATCATAAGTTATAATGTCTCCTTCACCATGCAGGAGCTAGACCGTGCTCTCGCCCTGTCCCAATCTTCTGCTCCTGGGCCCGATTCTATCCATATTGAGATGCTGAAGAATCTTCTCCTGCGACCAAGTGTTTCCTACTTAGCACCTATAATCATATATGGAATGAACTACTACTTCGAACAGTTAGTTCATGAACCCACTAGAATAGTAAGTGGTTGCGAAAATACCCTTGATCTCCTAGCAACAAATAATCCTGAGCTAGTAAAGAGCATCAAAACAGATACAGGGATTAGCAAACATCGAGTTGTAGTAGCGACACTGAATATCAAAATGCCCAAATGCACCAAAAATAAACGAAAAATATATCTATTCAATAAAGCAGATAAAAATTTGCTTTCCTGAGTCAATGTCTCCAGTCTTTCAAAACTAAAAATGCGAGTGTAGATCAGTTGTAGCTTACTTTCAAAGACATGATATAAGTAGCAATCGAGAGATTTATACCAAATTAATTAATGAAAGAGGGGGCTGACCCCCGTGGTACACAAAACAGGTCAGATCACTGTTGCAGAAACAAAGAAAAACGCATGCAAAATTTAAAAAGACACAGAATCCACAAGACTGGCAATCTTTTACTGAAACTCGCAACCTAGCGCGGACTTCAATGCGAGAAGCCTATAGTAGTTACCACAACGAAATCCTGTCCCGTAATCTTGCAGAAAATCCGAAGAAATTCTGGTCATGTGTGAAGTACATAAGCGGCAAAACACAAATAATACCGTCACTACGCAATAGCAATGGTAATACTATCGATGACAGTACTGCTAAGGCAGAATTACTAAACACAGCTTTCCGAAATTCGTTCACCAAAGAAGACTAAGTGAACACTCCAGTATTCAATCCAAGAACAGCTGCCAGCATGCGAAACTTAGAAATAGATGCTCCTGTAGTAGTAAAACAACTTAAGTCACTAAACAAAAATAAATCTTCCGGGCCAGATTGTATACCAACTAGATTCCTCTCATAGTATGCTGATGCAATAGCTCCGTACTCATTTACAACCGATCACTCATTGAAAGATCCGTACCCAAAGACTGGAAAGTTGCCGAAGTTACTCCAATATTCAAAAAAGGCAATAGGAGTGATCCCCAACATTACAGGCCCATCTCATTGACGTCGATTTGCAGTAGGATTTTGAAACACATACTTTGTTCGAATATTATGAACTACCTCGAAGAGAACGACCTATTAACCAGTAGTCAACACGGATTCAGAAAGTATCACTCTTGCGAAACACAGCTTGCCCTTTATTCACATGAAGTGTTAAGTGCCATCGACAAGGGACCTCAAATTGATTCCATATTTCTGGATTTCAGGAAGGCTTTTGACACTGTACCGCACAAGCGGCTTCTTAATAAATTGCGTGCTTATGGAATCTCCCCCCAATTGTGCGGTTGGATTCATGATTTCCTATCAGAAAGAACACAGTTCAGTGTAATTCATGGTAAGTCATCGAGTAAAACAGAAGTGATATCTGGCGTTCCACAGGGAAGCGTTATAGGCCCCCTACTCTTCCTCGTGTTTATAAACGATTTAGGAGACAATCTGAATAGCTCACTTAGATTGTTCGCGGATGATGCTGTGGTTTATCGGTTAGTGAAGTCAACAGAGGATCGAAAGCAACTGCAAAGCGATTTAGACAAAATATCTGCATGGTGCAAAAATCGGCAATTGGCACTAAATAAAGAAAAGTGTGAAGTAATACACATGACCACTAAAAGAAATCCGCTGAACTTCAATTACGCGATAAAGCAGTCAAACCTTAAGGTCGTAGATTTTACCAAGTACCTAGGAGTTACAATTACGAACAACTTTGACTGGAGAGAACACACAGAAAATATTGTGGGGAAGGCGAACCAAAGATTACGTTTCATCGCAGAACGCTTCGAAGATGCACCAGCTCCACCAAAGAAACCGGCTACATCACACTTGTGCGTACTCTCCTGGAGTACTGTTGCCCCTTGTGGGACCCTCACCAGGTGGGATTGACAGAAGACATTGAGAAGGTTCAGAGAAGGGCAGCTCGTTTTGTTTTATCACGTTACGGGGGGGTGGGGGGGGGGGGCACCACGGAAATGTTGCACAAATTGGGGTGGAAATCATTAAAAGAAAGACGTTATTCATTGCGGCGTGATCTGTTTGCTAAGTTTCAATCACCGACTTTTAGTTCTCCCCCACCTACTTAGGGAGACATGACCATCACAATAAAATAAGAGAAATCAGATTGAAAATGGAACGATTTAGGTGTTCTTTCTTCCTGCGTGCTATTAGAGAATGGAACAGTAGAGAAAAGTTATGAAAATGGTTAATAAACCCTCTGCCAGGCACTTGAATGTGATTTGCAGAGTATCTATGTAGATGTAGATTACACACATGGGGCCTTCGTGGCCGCCTCCCTCTCTTTATTCAAGTGTTTTTGGCGGATCGCAAGTTCCGGGTACGGGTGGGCTCTGTTTTGTCAGATACCTTTAGCCAGGAGAATGGGGTGCCACAGGCCTCTTTCTTGAGCGTGGCTCTTTTTGCCATTGCAATCAATCCGATCGTAGACTGCATTTCAGCCGATGTTTCCGGATCCCTTTTTGTAGAAGATTTCGCATTTATTGCAGCGCCCAGCGGACGTGTCTCTTGGTGCGTTGTCTTCAACGCTGTCTTGACCGTCTATATTGCTGGAGCATTGCGAACGGCTTCCGATTCTCCACTGAGGAAATGGTGTGTATAAACTTCTGGAGATACAAGGAATTTCTTCCACCTTCTCTACGTCTCAGCCCCGTTGCTCTTCCTTTCGTGGAGACAACGAAATTCTTGGGACTCATGTTGGATCATAAACTTTGCTGGTCCCCACGCGTTTCTTACCTGGCTGCCCGTTGTGCCCAATCCCTAAATGTTCTCCATGTCCTCAGTGGCACATCATGGGGAGCGGATCGTACTGTCCTGCTTCACCTTTACCAGGCCATTGTTCAGTCGAAGCTCGACTATGGAAGTCTTGTATACTCTTCTGCACGGCCGTCGATTCTCCGCCGTCTCAACTCTATTCACCATCGAGGATTACACCTGGCGACCGGTGCATTTTATACCAGCCCTGTTGAAAGTCTGTATGCCCGAGCTGCTGTATTACCCTTGACCAATCAGCGTGACATACTCTTGTGTCGGTACGTATGCCGTCTGCGGTCGATGCCCAACCATCCATCTTACCCCCCCCCCCCCCATGGGGCCCACAGTTCTTTTGTGGGTACGTGTGTGGCGCGCACGGGGCGCCGAGCCGGAGCAGCCTTTCTTCTGCCCCAGGCTGCTTCACTTTTCCTCCCGGTTTATGCCTTCGCCCGGAGATGGGCATATTTCGTGAGTTACGGTGGTTCTTGTTGTCGTTTCTCTTATTCCTTGGTTCCTTACTTTCTTACCTTTTGTTTTCTGTCTTTCTCTCCTTGTACTCTCCTAGCCTTCTTCCCCTCATTAGTCTCCGCCTCGGCGTTTGAGACCCTTCTTTCCTTCCTCTTCACTTTCTCTATCCTTCTTCTTTCCTCCCTGTGCGTGTCTGAAGGCCGACCCATGCATTATCATGCGTAGCAGGTGATGTGGTAACGCGTAATTCCCCGCCCCGGGTAGACAAGTAGGGCACGTACGTACCCCCTGGTGAAGGCCAGGCCCAGGGAGGGGTGATTACCCGAGCTGGTACCTTCCGAACATGCCGATTGGTCCCTCTGTCAGTTCTCGGGAGGTGTGACCTGAGGTGTGAACAATCACCTAAGGCGGGTAAGCCCTCGGAGAGGGCCCCCACTAGGAAGGAGCGCGCCATTGGAGACGCCGGTAATCACGGGGGACACTTCCGCGATGATTTCCTTCTCTTCTTCTGTGACGTTGACCCAGAAACGTAAGATAGATTCGCCTCAGCCAAAGAAGACTCTGCCTAATCTACCGAGATTTCTTGTTGTCTCTCGCACCAATGGAAAAGATTTCACGTCTGTAAATCCTTTCGTCATCCAGAAAGGTGTAGATGCAATTGCTGGCCCTGTTAAAACCTGTTCGCGTCAGCGCAATGGCACATTGTTGCTGGAAGTGGACAGTGCCTTCCAAGCTCAGAAACTAATCCGGACTACACTGTTACACACGTTTCCTGTCAAGGTAGAAGCGCATCGCACAGTCAACTCGTCACGGGGGGTAGTCTTCACGAGATCCCTTGAAGGTTTGTCTGACGAAGACATACAAACCTACATGTTAGATCAGGGAGTCACAGCCGTGCATAGGGTTTTGAAAAAGGTAAATAACCAGCTGACACCGACTTGTACTGTGTTTTTGACGTTTGACATGGTTGAACTCTCGTCGAAGGTAAAAGCAGGGTACGAAATTATCTCTGTCCCAAATGCAGCAAAATGTGTCACTTGTGGTAGGGATGCCCATGAGGGGGATTGCCCACCTCCGTCCCCTCACTGCAACGGTGACCGTGTGGCTTCCTCTCGCGACTGCCCGGTATACAAGGATGAGAAGGTCATCCAGCAAATTCGGGTTACGGAAAAGGTATCGACATCTGCCGCTCGAAAGTTGTTGGCGAGTCGAAAGCCTGCTGTCCTACCAGCGGGCACATACAGTAAGGTCCTCACCTCCACTCGACCTACTAAGGATTCAAGTACCCAGACGTGTGATTTTACCTTCACTGACACAGTTGAGCGATCCACCAGCCCGAAGATTGCCTGTTCCACGTCCCCGCTTCCTCCTGCTGCCTCTAAAGTACAGTCTTCATCAACCTCTGGTAAACCGCGGGCACCTAAACAAGATGCCCGGACTTTAAAAAAGGAACCCGTCCGTGAGGATTTTCTGCATTCTCAGGCTTCCCAACCGTCAACTGCCTCTTCTCGCCGTCACTCTTCCAGAAGAGCTGACAAGAAAACGAGTTCCTCTCCATTCCCGCGGAGGCGTGACCCATTTGTCACGCCGTCCAACAGTTGCCGGCCTCGGCCGTCTTCTGTTTCACCGGGACGCTCCGTCTGCCGGGCACCCGGCCCTTTACCGACGGTGGAAACTGCCCCTCCTGATCAACTCAAGGAGGTGGCAGGCGCGTCCGTCGAACCTATGGACCACGACCCTTTGCCCCTAGACAGCGATAGCAGTGCTCCCTCGAAATCCGGTCCTCAGCGGCTGTTCAGGTGACCCCGCTTGCTTGTTAGTTTTTGTGCTTATTTCTTATCTCATTTTTTATCATGGCACTCCTTCAATGGAATATTCGTGGCATTCGTTCTAATCGGGAGGAGTTAAAACTACTCCTTCAATTGCACTGCCCGCTTCTAGTCTGCCTCCAAGAAACTAAGTTGCATCCACGTGATCGTGCAGACTTTCCACACTACACCTCTGTGCGGTTCGACCTGCCACCCGTGGAAGGTATCCCAGCCCATGGAGGGGTTCTGATGCTCCTTCGAGACGACGTCTATTTCCATCCCATTTCATTGCATACTCACATACAGGCAGTTGCCGTCCGCATCACTTTATCCACATTTACCTTTTCACTCTGTAATATCTATTCGCCATCGTCATCTTCCCTTACTAGGGCAGATGTGCTACACCTTGTTGACCAGCTCCCTTCACCTTTCGTGTTGGTAGGCGACTTTAATGCCCACCACCCCCTATGGGGCTCTCTGGCACCTTGTCCGAGAGGCTCCCTTTTGGTGGACCTTCTCCAACACCTCGATCTTGTCTGCCTCAACACCGGTGCACCGACCTTCCTTTCAGACACAACACACACTTATTCCCATATAGACCTCGCAATATGCACTCCTCAGCTTGCTGGTCGGTTTGAGTGGTATGCACTTTCTGACACATACTCAAGTGACCATTTCCCTTGTATCATCCACTTCCTGCATCATTCCCCATCTCCTCGTCCCACCAGTTGGAACATTTCTAAAGCCGACTGGGGGCTTTATTCTTCCATGGCTGTTTTTCACGATCAGAATCAGAAACTGTGACAGTCAGGTCGACTACCTCACAGAGGTTATTCTCACCATTGCTGAACGTTACATACCTCGTACATCCTCTTCTCCACGTCGTGTCCCGGTCCCTTGGTGGACTGCAGCTTGCCGCGACGCGCTTAGAGCCCGGCGCTGTGCTTTACGCACCTTCCGCCGCCACCCAACTTTGGAGAATTGCATCAATTATAAACGTATGAGAGCGCAATGTCGTCGTATCATAAACGACAACAAGAAAGGTTGCTGGACTGCTTTTACTAGTTCTTTTAACCGTTTTACTCCCTCCACGGTTGTTTGGGGTGGCCTACGCCGTTTATCCGGCATCAAGGTCCACTCCCCGATTCCTGGCCTGACCGTGGAGAACGCAGTCCTCATGGACCCCGCTGCTTTTTCCAACGCATTGGGCCGTTTCTTTGCGGATGTTTCGAGCTCTGCCCATTACCATCTTGCCTTTCTCCCTCGCAAACAGGTAGAGGAGGCACGGCAGCCTTCTTTCCACTCTTTTAATCGTGAAAATTACAACGCCGCCTTTACCATGCAGGAGCTAGACCGTGCTCTCGCCCTGTCCCGATCTTCTGCTCCCGGGCCTGATTCCATTCATTTTGAGATGCTGAAGAACCTCTCTCCTGCGGGCAAGTGCTTTCTTCTTAGTACCTACAATCGCATATGGACTGAAGGTCATGTTCCCACAAGTTGGTGTGAAGCCATTGTTGTCCCCATCCCCAAACCAGGGAAGGACAAACACCTTCCGTCCAGTTATCGCCCCATTTCTCTGACGAGCTGCGTCTGTAAGGTGATGGAACGCATGGTTAACGCTCGGTTGGTCTGGCTCCTCGAATCTCGCCGCCTCCTGACTAATATCCAATGCGGCTTTCGTCGACACCGCTCTGCTGCTGATCACCTCGTTACGTTGTCGACCTTCACTATGAACAACTTTCTAAAGAAGTGTCAAACAGTAGCAGTGTTCTTCGACTTGGAGAAGGCATACGATACCTGTTAGAGAGCAGGCATTCTCCGCACATTGCACACATGGGGCCTTCGGGGCCGCCTTCCTCTTTTCATTCAAGCGTTTTTGGCAGATCGCAAGTTCCGGGTACGGGTGGGCTCTGTTTTGTCAGATACCTTTTGCCAGGAGAATGGGGTCCCACAGGGCTCCGTCTTGAGTGTGGCGCTCTTTGCCATTGCAATCAATCCGATCGTAGATTGCCTTTCAGCCGACGTCTCCGGATCTCTTTTTGTTGACAATTTCACAATTTATTGCAGCGCCCAGCTGACTTGTCTCTTGGAGCATTCTCTTCAACGCTGTCTTGACCGTCTACATTCCTGGAGCATCGCAAACGGCTTCCGATTCTCCACTGAGAAAACTGTGTGTATAAACTTCTGGAGATACAAGGAATTTCTTCCACCTTCTCTACGCCTCGGCCCTGTTGCTCTCCCTTTCGTGGAGACTACGAAATTCTTGGGACTCATGTTGGATCGTAAACTTTGCTGGTCCACACACATGTTCTACCTGGCTGCCCATTGTGCCCGATCCCCTAACGTTCTTCGTGTCCTCAGTGGCACGTCATGGGGAGCGGATCGTACCGTCCTGCTTCACCTTTACCAGGCCATTATTCAGTCGAAGCTCGACTACGGAAGCCTTGTATACTCTTCTGCACGGCCGTCGATTCTCTGCCGTCTCAACTGTGTCCACCATCGGGGATTACGTCTGGCGACCGGTGCATTTTATACCAGCCCTGTTGAAGATCTGTATGCCGAGGCTGCTGTACTACCCTTGACCACTCGACGTGACATACTGTTGTGTCGGTACGCATGCCGCCTGCGGTCGATGCTCAACCATCCATCTTACCGCTTATTTTTTGACGATTCACTCGATCACCAATATCAGTTGTCTGCGATTGCCTTGCTTCCACCTGGAGTTCGGTTTCGCCGCCTGCTACAGCGGCTCGATTTTACCCTTCTTTCCACCCTTCGGTTGAGCGAAAGCCCATTGCCACCGTGACATTAGGCCCAGGTTCACACTCACCTTGAACATAGTTCGCTCCCCAAGGAGAGCACTCCGGATTTGGTATACCGCTCGAGGCTTGTCGAACTCCGTTCGCGGTTCGATAATGTCATATTTATTTACACTGATGGTTCCAAGAGCACTGCCGGTCGTCATCGGCGGCGACAACCGTTTCCAATACAAGCTCCCTGACCAGTGCTCGAACTTCACGGCTGAGCTTTTTGCCCTCCACCAGGCCGTTTTGTATACCTGCCGCCACCGCGAACCTTTCTATGCCATATGTTCGGACTCCCTTAGTGCCCTGCAGAGTCTTAAGGACCCTTTCTCGAACCATCCTCTCGTGTATCGGATCCAACGCTCCCTCCAGTTGCTAGCAGATGACAGCTGTCACGTTTCTTTCCTGTGGGTCCCTGGCCACGTGGGTGTGCCCGGGAATGAGGCCGCCGACATAGCAGCCAAGGCCACAGCTTTTTTGCCTCGCATGGCTACCTTTTGCATACCACCGGACGATGTTCAACGGGCTCTTCGCCGGAATATCGTGTCGTCATGGCACAGTGCGTGGCTTTCACTGTACAACAATAAATTGCGAACTGTCAAACCGATCCCGACCGCTTGGAGGACCTCCTCACGCCCCTCTCGGCGGGAGGAGATCATCCTGGCCCGGTTGCGGATCGGTCACTGCCGTTTCAGCCACCGTCACTTGCTATCTGCCGACCCTGCACCGCTGTGCTCCTGTGGTGAACTGCTGACAGTGCGACATGTTTTACTGACTTGTGTGAATTTTAATCATCTCCGTGTAGCCCTGCACTTTCCGTCTACTCTGGAGGAAATTTTAGCTGATGACTCACGAGCAGCTGCTCGAGTTTTGCGTTTTATCAACTTGGCCTACTTATTGAAGGATATTTAATCCTTTTCATTGTCCTATCTTTTGTTTTTAGCCTCTTCTTGATTTTCTGACAGTCACCAAAAATTTTTTTGAGATCTAGTGAATCTCAGTTCTTGTCTGGGTGCTAAAGACCGTAGAAGTTGTGCGCCCTAAAACCACAAAAAAAAAAAAAAAAAAGGATGCTGCTCTGGGTGGCGCAGTGGGTGGCGCAAATGGAGCAGGGTGCGGTGGCAGTGGTCGTGCAGAAGCTCGGCCAGCAATGACCCTTCTCGTGGATGTGAGCCGTAGGAGGCGAGAAACAGTTGCAAAGCTGCCTCCCGTGAGTGTGCTGAACGGAGATTGGACATCTGTTGCTTAAATGTCTGGACAAAGCCTTTGACTGCATGTGAAACAATGCACTGGTGAGATACTCAATTCCATTGCATACACAAAAGGAGCGAAATTCATGCAATGTGAACTGACGGCCATTTTCAGAGACTATCAGTTCAGAGAGACCTTCCAGACAAAAAATTGAAGACAACGCCCTAATTGTGCTACTAGAATTGTAGAATACATTGGCACTGCAAATGGGTAACTACTAAAAGCATCAACCACAATAAGCCCCTTAGTGGTCCAGAAGGGATAGTCAATATGCACTTGTTGCCATAGTGAATCTGCTTTGTGCCATGCAAAAAAATTTCTGAGGTGAGGCAGACTGGTTGGTAGCACAGACTGAACACTGTGACATCATCTGTTGTATATAAACATCCATACCCTGCCAAGTACAGTGTTGCCATGCCAATTGCTTAGTGCAAACCATTCCGAATGTTCTTGTTGAAGTAAGTTCAATACTTCTTTCTGCAAACGTCATGGGATCAACACACACAATTGTCCACTGTCATTTGAAACTAGAATGACATCTCTGTGGACTGAAAGTTCATTTCTTCTAGCAAAATAGCAACACACCAGCAAATTTTGAATGTCACATTGTGAACGAGGCCATTCTGTGGGAATGTAGCACAGAAAAATTCATAAATCGGAGTCTGTTTCCATGCCCCAAGCAATTTTCCTATAGTCCAATGGGAAGGATAGCAACAAACTGTCATCCTGGGCATCTATCTGACAAAAAACATTATAGAAGTGTCAAAGTCTTTATCCTAACCAATCGGAAGACAGAAAATGCGTCGGCATTTCCATGGCGAGTTGCGACGCTGTACACAATCTCGTACTGATATTGTGATGAGAGCAATGCACAGCGTTGCAAATTGTGTGCCATGTGGGTAGGAAGCGGCTTGTCTGCAAAGGCTTGTGGTCAGTTACTAAATAAAATTTTGTGCCATATAAATAGCGATGGAATTTCTTGACATACAATATTGCTAAAGCTCCCTTCTCAATTTCAGAATAAAGGCACTGTGTGTTTGTCAAAAGTTTGGGCGCAAGTGCTATCGGACGGTCCATATCCTCAAGTCTATGTGACAGCACTACACCTAGGCCATACGATGATGCGTCCACTTGCAAAAGAATTGGTATTTCCGGATCGAAGTGCACCAAACATCGATCACTGAGCAATGCATCATTTAACTGTTGAAATGCATGTTGGCATTCTTCTGTCCAATGCTTGGGGGCTGATATTTGTGCTCCATTGGGAATAAATCTAATATAGTAAGTTAACTTTCCCAAGACGGGCTGTAATTCTTTCACGTCTTTTGGTGATGGCAGGTCGCAAATGGCAAGCAAATGTGATTGCATGGGGGTGCATACCTTGACTGTTTATCATGCGCCTAGATACTGCAGTTCCGGTTTGAGAAAGTCATCTAAGCGATACTTGAGACCTGCTTCTGACAAAACGTGAAATAATTTTCTCAAATTTGCAATGTGTTCTTCTGTGGGGTACAGCCTGACACAACTATGTTGTCCAAGTAGTTTGAACAACAAGGCACCCAATCTGTAAGCTGTTCCAAATACTTTGAATAATTGCGGGAGCGGATGCACTGACAACCTGTAGATGCAAATATTTAAACAAGCCCAGATGATTATTGACAACACTTGTTTTCTGTGATTCCTCTTCTAGTGGCAGCTGAAGGTAGGCATTGCACAAATCTATTTTTGAGAAATATTTTCCTGCACCCAATCTGTCCATTAAAACTTCTGGTCTGGGCAAAGGATAACCGTCTACAACTGTTTGTGAATTTACTGTGGCCTTGAAATCAACACAAATACGGATGCTACCTGACGGCTTTGGCAAAATTACAAGCGGGTCGCCAACTGGCTAGCGTGTATTGGTACAATTGCACCATTCCCTTGCAATGTGCGAAGTTCTTGTGCTACTTTGTCTCATAAAGCGAGTGATACAACATGAGCTTTGCAAAATTTTGGTGTGGCATTTTGCTTTAGAGTAATGTGCGCAGCAAAATCCTTAGCTTTTCCTAGTCCAGCAGAAAATAAATCCAAAAAGTTTTTCAGCAACCTGTCTACACTGTATAGCATCAGAAGTGTTCACAACTAAAACATTGTCTTGCACAGTAAAACCAGAAAGATCAAAAGAATCTGAACCAAAAATATTTTCTCCTTTGTAAGACTGAAGCACTTGAAATTTCACTGTGTACATTGCGAATGGTATTCTGTAGGTTGTGAACACTGTCCTAGTACAGGAATTTCGTTGCTATTGTATGCTGTTAACAGTGTGATAGCGTGAGAAAGGGTGCAGCGATACTAACTGTTCGTATGTTTTGCGGATGAGGAATGTAATTGATGCACTTGTGTCTGGTTGAAAGTTTACAGAAATATCATTCACACGCAAATTAACATATATTTTTCTGTCCTGGCGAACAACTTGTGCTACTTCCGTGTCTGTGATGTTTCGAGGGACAGCTTCTGGTCTTGAAAATACTGCATTTATTGAATAAGTATTGTCTTGTCGCTGTTTGGGCTGGGAAGGCAAATTCCGTTTCTTTTGCTGTAAGCAGACTGCTTGTATACGACCTTTCTTGCCACATTCCACTGACTGGGACGAACAATTCTGCCTTCCGTGCCACGAGAAACATTTTGGACAAGACTTCACTCTGCGCAGGCAGGACGAAGTATACGTCGTCCGACCTTACGCTCGCGTGCGCTTGATGTCGCTACCTGAATAGATCTGTTCCAAAATCTGTTACACTTGATGGAAAGACAAATCTGACATTTTTAGAATCTGCTCTCGAAGGCTGCCATCAGATTTGTTATAGACAATAGTGTCTCATAACATCGCATCCCAATACAAACCCCCTCAGGGACTCAGCATTAATTTGCTGAGTACGGGCTTGGTGAACCCAGGGTTCTGAGCTGAGGACTGGTAAGCGCCGCCAGTCCTCTAGACCGTAAGCCCTGGGCATACTTCAGCGACCACTGTATGGCGCAGCGGTGGAACGTTGTGTGTTGCAGGGAGTGGGGATCTCGGCTTTATTGCCCGGATTGTGAGGATGGAAAAAACCTCTATAAAAAAAAACCTCAATCCCAAGGTGTGCTGCGTGCTGATGGGATGCATGGCTGTTGAGGTTGAACAGTCGCTAGCGAGCGACCTCTGAGGATACTGCCGCACCTCAGTTGTAAAAGGCTTACCCAGGCAAGCGGGGCTATGCCTGGGTGGATCGTCCCTTCCCTAGCTGCTCGTGGGACCGAGATGGAGTCCTCACATGTTTCTAACCCCGGCGGGATGGGTGTACCATCAGGGGGTACTCGCACCCAGTCATCTAAGCGTTTGAGGGACGCCAGTCCTCCTGAGACACAATCTACTCATAGTAACAGGGCTCAAGGAGTCATTAATAATAATGTTTTCGTAGTTATTAAGAGGAAAGAGGGTACCTTTGAAAAGGTCTCCCATTTCTACATTAAAAAGGGACTGGAAGGACTTGCAGGTTCTTTGAAATCTATTAAGAGGCTGCGGAATGGTGCTTTGTTAGTTGAGATGACCAGAGCAAAGCAGGTGGACCTCCTTCTGAATTCAGCAAAGCTAGGGGAATATGACATTGTTGTAGAATTACACAACACGCTAAATTCCAGCAAAGGAGTGGTCACATGCCGTGACATTATGGACATCGAAACGGCAGAATTAAAACAGGAGTGGGCGTCACAGGGTATCATTGACGTTGAGCAAAGGACCCGCAGGAACAATGGAGTAATAGAGAAAACCCCTACCTTCATTGTTACCTTCAATTCCCCATCATTGCCAGAACATCTTATGGCAGGGTTTCTCCGTCTGAAAGTTAGGCCTTTTATACCGAACCCTATGAGGTGTTTCACATGCCAGCGTTTCGGTCATACAACACTGAATTGTGGAGGCAAACCAACCTGTGGGAGGTGTGGACAGGCAGCTCACGACTCTGGGGTTGACTGTCCTTCCCCAGCAACTTGTCTAAACTGCTCGGGAAGCCACCCTTTATGGAGTCGTGATTGCCCTGTCTTTGTTGAAGAACAAAAAATACAGGAGATAAAAGTGCGCAAACGTATTCCATATGTGTAGGCCAAAAAAGAATACAAGGCGACACAGCCTCCTGTGTTTCCGACCTCCTATGCCTCACTACTCCAGAAACCCATGCCCACTGTTGATGCATCAACACAGACCATCCCCATTTCCACCAGCGAAACTTGGACATGCCACACTTCGATTAGTCGAGATATTGGAATACAGGTCGACCCAATGGACGTGAAAGACGAGATAGCTGCAATAATAATTGAGAAGACACCTCAAAAGGAGAGTACCATCCCACAGGAACGTGCCGTTTCAACAGAGCGCGTTCCTCAACAGCAGACAGCAGGGAGCTGCCCAGAAGCAGAGTGCTCCCCGAAAGCAGAGTGCTCAGCAACACGCCCTTCCTTCATCTTCTTCAGAGAAGAGGAAACCAAAGAAGGCGTCTCGGCATTTGATCGAAAGCCTCCCCCAGGCACCATCGAATGTCGTTCTGGCAGCCTTAACCAATGACAAGGATATCATAATGGACCTGGATACCTCATCACCGGAATCAGTCAGCCCTTCTGCCGCTGCCCGATCAAACAGTGCCTCACCGTCTCGGCACAAGGATAAGGGGAAACTACAACCACACCGCTGAAATGGGAACCATACTCCAATGGAACGTGAACAGATTCAGGGCTCATTTGGACGAATTACATCTTATTCTGCAGAACAGACCATTCTGTGTCTCCCTTCAAGAGACACATTTCAAGCAATGTGACGCACCTGTACTTAGAGGCTATCACCTATACAGAAAAGACGACCTGACTGGCGATAGGGCGCAAGGCGGTGTGGCGGTGTTCATCAAGGACACATTCCATTCTACGCCTGTGCACCTAACTACAACGCTACAGGCAGTTGCAGTCCGTGTGTTGGCACACACTGAGCTTACAGTGTGTTCTCTGTATTTACCACCTGGAGAGCCTCTTGATGTTGTACTCTTGACACAGCTTCTCGATGACCTTCCTCGCCCTTTTCTCATTTTAGGAGATTTCAATGCTCATAATGCTTTATGGGGATCTAACACCACTTGCCCCAGGGGTCGAATGGGTAACTCTGCCAGATGGAATGGATCATGCTCGACAGCCTCCGAGGTGGCTTATTAAGAAAGTTGATTGGCAGCTTTTTAAACAGTTGGCTGTTTTGGAACGGCATGAAGGTGTTCAGAACTGGGTGGATCACACTACAGCCATGATTCGCGCCGCCGCCGATGCGTCGATCCCCAAATCAAAGGGCAACTTTAAGAGGCAGCCTGTTCCTTGGTGGAACGAGGAGTGAGGGTCTGCAATCCGAAACAGGAGGGCAGCTCTCCGACGATTCCACAGGTGCCCTACTGATCACAATCTTGCAACTTTTCGCGTGGCGAGGGCACGGGCAAGACGCATTATTCGCGAGGACAAGGAGAAGTCTTGGCAAGAGTTTCTGAATTCTATCAATAGGTTCACATCAGCAAGCAGAGTATGGGAATCCATTAGGAGGATCTCAAGGCGGAACTCCCGACCACCAATAGCAGCTGTACAAGGGCAAGGGCGTCTCCTGACTTCGCCACGAGACATTGCTCAGGTAATGGCAGAATTGTTTTACACCATTACATCGGATTCTAGCCAGAATGCAGCCTTTCGGCAGCATCGGGCTATACAGGAGAGGGTTGGTTTTGATTTCTGGTCCTCAAATGCTGACGAATATAACCAACCGTTCTCACTGTGGGAGCTGGAGACTGCATTAGCAGTACCTTGTGATACTGCCCCTGGCGTCGATGACATAACGTATAGCAGGCTCCAACACCTGGAACCGCAATCGAAGCAGGTCCTCCTTCAGCTTTTTAACCAAATCTGGTTCACTGGAAACTTTCCACGCTCGTGGAAAGAGTCTGTTTTAATACCTATTTTAAAACCAGGGAAAGATCGGACTGACACTGGTAGTTATCGTAGCATAAGCCTCACCAGCTGTGTAGGAAAGACATTGGAGCGTATGGTTAACCGACGCCTAGTCTGGGTCCTAGAAATCAGGTCCCTACTCAGCCGCTCCCAATGTGGCTTCAGAAGGTACCGTTCAACGCTTGACAACTTGATCTAGCTTGACCGGGAAATCCAACAAGCTTTCCTACGTAAGCAACACCTGATCGGTGTGTTCTTTGATCTCGAAAAAGCCTACGATACTACCTCGAGGCGTAAGGTTTTACAGCAGCTCCATGAGTGGGGTTTTCGTGGTCGTCTACCCATTTTTATTCGGTCTTTCCTTTCGGATCGGTATTTTAGATACAAGGTCGGGAGCATATTGTCTGACCGTTTTCATCAAGAGAACGGTATCCCCCAAGGGAGTGTTTAAATGTGACGGCCTTCGCCATTGCTATCAATAGTATTACGTCCACTGTACGAAGTCCAGTACAGTGTTCCCTCTTTGTGGACGATTTCTCCATTTTCTGTCATCCTCCTCCGTCACAATTGCTGCTCGTCAATTACATCTGACGATCAGGTGGTTGGAGGAATGGTCCAACAGAACAGGTTTTAAATATTCGTTGGAGAAGACCGTTTGTGTAGATTTTAATCGCTCCCGCTCTCTTTTTAATTACCCAGTTCTCAAACTTGGAGGGACTGCTCTCACTTTTAAGGATAAGGTGAAATACCTAGGTCTTACTTTTGATGAAAAGCTCACTTGGTTGCCACACCTTAAGGTAAGGTAAAGCAGTCAACAATCCGAAGATTGGTTTGAACACCACAGTGCTTTACTAGGCATGGTCCTGTTTGGAGGTGGTATGCCGTTGCCTTCCTCCGACCTTCGAAGTGACTTACCCAGCCAGTTATAGGGGGACCTACAGTTTAACGTGGGTTCCGAACCACGGTACTACTCGGTATTTTTCACATGAGCAATACTGCCAGAGGTGAAAGAAGTGGAAAGTGACAGATAAAAATCCTAGGACCTGGCTGGGATCGAACCCGCGACCTTTGGATTTGTAGTCTGGCACTCTACCACTGTGCAACCGAGGCTAAAATTACGATGCATCAAGGCTTTAAATCTCCTTAAGTGTGTTAGCCATCGGGTCTCCAATTTTACAGGTCATTTGTGCGACCCCGCCTCGACTATGGATGTCAAGTTTATGGATCTGCGAGACCCTCTTATTTGAAAATGCTGGACTCCATACACCATGAAGGTATCAGGTTGTCCACAGGTGCGTACCGCACAAGACCGGTTGTTAGCCTCTGTGCAGAATCTGGTGAGCCTCCGCTTTCTATTCACGGCCTTTTACTCACTGCACGTCAAGTGTACCGATCTATGTCAACTCCAAATACCCTAGCGACTTCCAATGCTAATCAACAATCATTGCTACGCTTGTTCCGTAACCGTCCGCAGGCGACAAGGCCCTTTTGGTTCCGAGCAAAGGACAGCCTCAATTTCCTACAGGCGCAAGGCATTCAGGTCCAACGCCAGGGGTGGAGTAGGGGATGTCCCTGGCTACTTCAGAGGCCCAGGGTGCTTTTAGAGTTGACTATCTACAGGAAGGCTTTTACTTCAGACACCTTTTATAAACGTAAATTTATCGAAATTTTAAGTCACCATTCTGATTTTGTCATGGTCTACACGGATGGGTCCAAGCAGGGTGATCATATTGGTTGCTCTGTCGTGTTCCCCGATGTTGTCCTTCGGATAGGGCTCCCAGAACAGTTCACCGTTTATTACGCAGAACTGTTTGCTATCCTGAGGGCACTAAAACAGATAAGAAGACATCATGGAGTGAAGTTCATAATCTGTTCAGACTCCCACAGTGCCCTCCTGGCTATTGACCAAATGTACCCATCAGATCGGATGGTGCAGGATATACAGGACACTCTCCTTGCACTGCAACAACAAAACAAGGAGATCATCTCCTGTTGGGTTCCTGGGCATACTGGGATCCGGGGAAACGAGCTTGCCGATGTGGCGGCTAAGGAGGCTTGCTCCCTCCCCCCTGCTGTACGCTGTTCTGTCCCACTGCAGGCTGTTACCTCGTATGTGACAAGGAAAGCCATGATTTTGTGGGAGGATCAGTGGTTGGATGTGGCGGATAACAAGTTACGCGCCCAAAAATCTTCAGTACGTCCATGGCGTACTTCCTTCCACCCTCGACGAGCTGAGGAAGTCGCCCTTACTCGCCTTAGAATTGGACACTGCCCGCTAACGCAGGGCTTTCTTTTGGGTCGTGAGAAACCGCCAGAGTGTAATAGATGTCGGACACAATTGTCGATACGACATATTTGAACAGAATGCCATTTAAACGCTGGTATGAGGACAACTTTAGGTCTCTCACAGGACCTGAAATCTATTTTAGGTGACGATGAGGCGTCCGTGGATTGTGTCCTAAGATTTTGTACAGCATCTGGACTTCTTCCCAAAATATTGGATGTACGATTTTAATGTGTGACAGTGTGGCTCGGTCACTCTTTAAGTAGTCACCGGGCCCCATACATCTATCAAACTTTTATCCCTTTTATGCAGTCCTTTCCTTTGAACTGTCTTTTAAATTTTTAATGTACAATTGAAGTTAAATGTCCATACGACTGGACCCATTTTTCTTCTCATCTCCTTACGTTATCATACGGGCGCTGATAACCTCACTGTTGAGCCCCTTAAAACACCAATCATCATCATCATCCCCAATACAAAGTTCCATATGAACACTTAAATTTGCACTTTCTAGTAAGACCTTGAAGATCTGTTATCCACTGCCGGTATTTTTGGTTCCGACCTTTCCTACACTGGAAGAACTGATACCTAGCGGCTACTACATTAATTTGCTGTCAATAATATGACGTTAGGGCTCCTATAACTGAATAATAAGAAAGTGCAGAAGGCTCCATGGTGGGAAACAGTTTTTTGACAAGACGGAACTTTGTATCCTGTGAACTGTTGCGTAGGCTTTAAACTGTTGCAGCCATTCTGTCCATTCCTCTTGTGTTTCGTCAAAGTGGCAAAATGGCGGAATTACTGGAGGTGTTAGCTGGTGCAGTGGTACTTGTGTATTTTGTGGCATGGATGCAGCATGAAATTTTCAACCAGTTTTCATTATTTTTCTTATAACTTCAAACCATGCATTTTTTGTGAAACAACATAGAAACAAATTTGGGGAGCATAACATTTCCTGCACATGTCACTGGTCAAAAGTATTTACCCAGTAGTTATCAAGATACAGTGTTTCAAAAGACAATAAATTTCCCAAAATTTCAAAAATAGCAGGAAAAAACAGATTTTTATGTTACAAATTTTATTTTTCAA
Source organism: Locusta migratoria (assembly GCA_026315105.1). Lineage (NCBI taxonomy): Eukaryota > Metazoa > Arthropoda > Insecta > Orthoptera > Acrididae > Locusta > Locusta migratoria. The sequence continues at coordinate 778,347,838 of CM048755.1, forward strand.
TATTTTTGTGTAAACTACGTAAGGTGCTGTATGTTCGAAGTAGTGGTTCTTTTTTTCAGTCAGTTTCATTGTAGCTGTGCAATGAGAACGGTCTTAGGTGACATTTGAGTGACATTGCAATGTGTTTTCCTCAGACTTTCAGAGCTTTAAATTATTTTCTTGGTGGTACTGAGCTAATATGGCATCTTCAGTAGTGTCAGAACAATGTTTCATATGTGATTAAACTTTAGCAGAATATGAAGTGGCTGTAGTTAAAAAAAAAATAGCAGTTGAAAAAAAAATTACAACCACCAGAAACTGATTTTTGCCTCATAAAGTAGTGAACATGATAAATTTATAAATGTCCATAACCCAATACGTAAGTAGTCATATCATTTGACTTAAACAACAAAAGCTGTTTATCCGAGGAAGAAGTTACTTAAGAGTACAGACAAAACCGGAGTAAATTACCTAAGTAGAGGTGCAGTCTTGTGGTCAAAGTAATCCTTCCAGTGGTAGCAAGCACAATATTGTCATATCAAAGACAAAGAGGTGATAGGTGGGGTCAAAAAATGAATGGAACTTATGGGCATGTTGGATAATAGGGACACACATTTTATTGCAGTTAATGGAGAATTTCATAGAAAGTGTATTCACAATTTCTACAAAATACTTGCACTCACCCACAAATTGTCAAAACAACCTATTTCCAAAGTAGAGCAAACCATGCAAATTATATTCAGCTTTCTGGAAGAATTTGTGAAGAGTGTCTGTTTTCCCTTGGACAGTTATTTGATGTGGTACCTGAAAATTCTCATCCACTTCTTAAAACTGTGGAAAAACATCTTGAGAAGTATAAAGATGACATAATCATCTCTGCCTTAGCAAACAGAGGGAGTATCGTGTTTCAAGAATGCTGGCTTAAAATTTTGTTTGTCAATTGCTAAGGAAAAAAACTAAACCCTCCAGAAAAAGGTCTAGAATTTTTATAACTGCTGGAAAAATTATTTTAGAGGATATGCACTCAAAAGTGTTCAGTTTAACTGATTTTGCCTGTCCCAATCAATAATTTTTTTGCTGTTTCTAGTCAAGCTACCCGCAATACGCTGCTACTCCTCCTGCATAGGATTATTTAGACAAACAAACGGGGTTCATTGGACTCGTGGAAAAAGAAATTTTTTGTTCTGGCACATGCCACCGTGCTAGCCATGTGACCAAAATCATTTTCATCTCCCATTTTAATTGGGTTTGCAATGTATTTTTACCAGAAGCTTAGATCCAGATTTCTTGTAAATCTCCTATCTATGTTAGGATTTTCAGCTATCTATGATGAAGTTTCTAGGCTTGAAGGCTCTTATGTTCTACAAGCAAAGAAAGACACAGTTGACGAGTCGGCCAATCCATTCAGCCAGTTCATCTTCAACAAGGCTAACTTCAGTGTGTACCCTCCCCCCCACCCCCCTGTGGAAAGGGCATGTTTCACGCAGTGGGCTGTCATCCCTGGAGACGCTGTGGTCAGTAGTCTGCATTCAAGTCACATAATCGTCGACCTCATTGGTAAAGCTGAGTTGGCACTGTCGAAGTTAAGCAGTTTCTCCAACCACCAAATGGAGTGTTAAAAATATTGTAAAATTTGTTTCATATAAATATCAGCCGTGCATAGAACATTGTACCATCATCATCAGTACCCAGTTTAAATGGATTCATGGAACTGAGGATAATAAAATGAGAGAAATATGAATGCTCCAAGATTGTGTGCCTCCCATTCATCAATGCACCTACAAGTGATTACAGTTATATACATCCGACCTCATTCCAGCTGAAGATTTAAGCAAATTAATCAAGAAAACACATGTAATCACTTTTGACCAGCCATTATTTTGGAAGGCTTGTGATATTTTGACTCACAATTTCATCAGTTGTTAGACAAGGCACACCATAGATTGGCTCATGGTGTAATTGCTTTCATTCCAGAACTGAACAATGTCATCAGGCTACATGGTTTCAACCTCTTAATGTCCTTTGTGCATGACACGGGGATGATTACGACCGAGAGTGGTCTGAAAGAGCTGTTTTATGACATTTTTGCAGTGAAAAGTGTTGATAAACTACTACATGGACACGCTTACCCCAGCGGTGGAAGTGCGAATAGCCTTACCTATGGTGTTAAAAGAAGAATTATTCTCACTGAATACAATTATTAATTCATTTTACCAATCTAAGATATATTCTGAGGATCCAACATTGAATGCAGTGAAGGTTAAAGTAGGAAAGTGCTGAAGGAAATTGAGGATAGAGGGCCAAACTGCTGCACAGTATTTTCACATGAGTACCACAAAAGAAAAATTTAATCAGAGTTACCCGGACAGGTGATGGGGAAAGCAGTCAGAGAAATGATCCCTTACTTCCATGCAGCAGACCTTTTGAACTATGCCAAGAGTTGACACTTGAACTACCTGGACATGAACACCTTAAAAGACAAAATGAATTATCGAGAATATGAAAAGTTAACCACTAAGGGCTCCCTAACTATTTGCAGAACTGACAAAATTCTGGTCAGGAACCTGGTCACACGTGACCTTAAGACAGGTTTTCGTGTGAGCTAAGAAGAGTTACGGCAGACCTACTCCTGGTTATGGTGTCAATGATAGTGGATGGATTGTCTCTATGTGTCTAATATCTTAGGCACATAACTTAATTTACACAAAAATGAAGACAAATGAGTTGTAAGAAAAATCCGACATTTTACTGTTGTTTTTTAAATTTTCAGAAATTTATTGTATTTTTGAAACTATCTTTGTAACTACTGGTTCAAAAAATACCTTTGACACGTGTGTGTGTAAGGGGAGGGGGCTTGTTTAGTGAAATTTCTGTTTTGTAATTTGATGTTTTATACAGTTTTTTAATGTTTCCTTATTTGTTTGCAGGGTCTTCTTTTGGATGAATTTGGATGCAGAGAGCTCTGTTCAGCAGAGCTTTCATCAAACCCATATCCTGTTACAGCAATTGATTTAACTCAAGCCTCACAGATTGGTGCAGTGAAACAAACACTTCTTTTGCCTTTTAACTCTGAGGGTTGCCTCTTTAATGCACAAAGCAGAGGTCAAGCTACAGATGATCTGGCAGGAGTTCATGGGTAATCACAAGGAAAATTATTTGTATTCATATACGGTGATGATCTACAGTGGTTGATATAATTTTATCGAAATTTATTCAAAATAGCAGATTTTTTTTACAACTCTGCTGTATGAGATGTAGATGTTCTAACAAATGGTGGCAGATGCAAATGGGACTCGAACCCTGATTTCCCACTTTGAGTCCCAGTCCAGCACAAATTTTCATCTGCCACCATTTGGTGTAGAACATCTACACCTCATACACCAAATTTCCAAAAAAATCATTGTTGTGAATAAATTTTGATAAAATTGTGTGTGTGTGTGTGTGTGTGTGTGTGTGTGTGTGTGTGTGTGTGTGTGTGTGTGACAGACTTAGCTGAGAAGGGATCATGATGTTCACATGACAGTTTTAAATCAACTTGTTTGTGTTCTAGCAATTTTTATGCAAAGACTTCCTTAGCTGCTTGGGTGCGAAGATTAAACAAGCAAAAAACAACATTGGCAGACCTACAACTGCTGTCTCGAAGTGGGAAAATTTCAGTACAGTACAATGCAATGCAATATGACCCAAGTCTTTTCCTTCCCTTGCCACACCATGGGAGAAATGATGAGCAGCATAGTGTACAGAACCCTATTTACACCAGTATCTTGTTTGCACAAGGACTGATGAGGGGTTCCTTTGCTTTCACTAATCCCTTGGTTTTTTTTTCCTTTGGACAATTTGGAAAATAAGTATGGAGAAGTGGCGGCACTATCAAAGATGCAGAGTGGCTCAGTCCTTACCAAAATGGCATCCCCTGCCCAGTCACGGGCCTTACTAACCTGTGATGATCTGGGTGATATGACTGTATCCGTAACTCCTCACAAGTCACTCATTATGATACAGGGTGTCATCTTTCACCTAGACCTTCTCTTGCAGTTTGAGAAGCTACGTGCCAACCTTAAGAGTGACAGGGTGGCACTATCAAAGATGCAGAGTGGCTCAGTCCTTACCAAAATGGCATCCCCTGCCCAGTCACGGGCCTTACTAACCTGTGATGATCTGGGTGATATGACTGTATCCGTAACTCCTCACAAGTCACTCATTATGATACAGGGTGTCATCTTTCACCTAGACCTTCTCTTGCAGTTTGAGAAGCTACGTGCCAACCTTAAGAGTGACAGGGTGGCACTATCAAAGATGCAGAGTGGCTCAGTCCTTACCAAAATGGCATCCCCTGCCCAGTCACGGGCCTTACTAACCTGTGATGATCTGGGTGATATGACTGTATCCGTAACTCCTCACAAGTCACTCATTATGATACAGGGTGTCATCTTTCACCTAGACCTTCTCTTGCAGTTTGAGAAGCTACGTGCCAACCTTAAGAGTGACAGGGTGTTCACTTCATCCGGCACATATGTAGGGGACCCAAAGACAACAGAGTTGCCAGTTGTGCCTTCATCTTGGCCTTTGAAGGTGATACGTTACCAGGAAAAATCAAGATTATAGTCTACAGTTGCGACATAAATCCTAAAGCCGTATGTCCCTTCCCCTTTGCGATGTTTCCATTGGTGGAATTTTGGAAGGGATTGTTTGGATCCCTTGGTTCCACGATTTCCATCCCCATCGACTCCAGCCAGAGGCTGAAATTGCCACTGACTGAGTGTTGGGCTTCCGGGTCCTCTGTGGTCCACTTCGTGGAACCAAAGGAATAATGAGACCATTCTGAAAAGAACAGAAAAAGGAGGAGGAAAGTGTGCTCATCTCTGCCTCTGAGACTGACAACGGAACATTTAGTGTCCATTCAGGACCTAGATTTTGCGGCAATCTCAGATTCGATGGAGATCGACCTGGTACCTCCCAACTTGTGGTGACAAGTACTACTGAAAACGTCATCCTTCAGTGGAATTGCTGTGGTTTCTTCCACCACTTAGCTGAGCTACAACAACTGCTGTGCCACTTCCCTGCCGTTTGTCTAGCCTCACAGGAAACCTAGTTTCCTGTCCAGCAGACCCTGCCCTTCTTAGCTACTGGGGTTATTACATAAATCATACAGACAGTGACAGGATGTCTGGTGGAGTCTGCCTCTATGTCCTCCCCACTGACCCCAGTGCACCGGTGACACCTCACCTGACTCTCGGCGCAGTGGCTGTGAGAATCCAGGCAGGAAGGGACATTACTATCTGCTCTGTATACCTTCCTCTTGATGAGGTAGTGCCTTCTGCAGACTTTCTGCCTTGGTCACCTAACTTCCCTTGCCATTACTCTTCCTAGGGGATTTCAGTGCCCACAAATCCTTGTGGAGTGACACGCAGACCTCTGGCCGTGGTAGGAAAATTGAGACCTCTATTAATACAGATGGACTTGTGCCTTCTCAGTATGGTTGCTCCCACATTTCAGCGTGGCACATGGCATATTCGGCTATCAATCTTTCTCTCTATTTCTCTCTGCACTCCGAGCCTTCTCCCACAGCTCATCTGGAGGGGATGGGGAGGGGGGTCCATGATGACCTTTATGTTAATAACCACATTCCCATCCATATTTCTCTCCTTGAGTTTCAACCTCTGGACTGCCTGCTCAGCTGGTCTCTCCTCCGGGCTAACTGGCTGGCTAACACTTCGGCAGCTGTGGTACCAGTTATGCTTCCAGCTGATACCGACATGTCAGTTCACCAAGTCACTGTGCCCATCATTTCCACTGCTGAGGCAACGGTCCCATGTACTGCTGATTCACTCTGGCGTCAGTAAGTTCCTTTGTGGATACCGGAGATCGCTGAGGCCATATGGGAGCCGGATCCAAAGCCATGATTGATCTGGCATAGTAAGCAGGACTGTTGGGAGAGATTGTTGCCACCATTAGAAGTCGCACCCCCCTTCTCAGGTATGGTCTCTAGTGAGATGCCTCTTCAAGTTACACCCACCTGCAGGAATCCTATGTCTCTCCATCCAGGGTACCCTTTGCACTGATCCCACTGCTTTCACTGACTGTCTGGCAGAGCAACATGCTCATAGTTCTGCGACTGCTGCTTACGTCCTGGAATATGTGCAGTTATTGTTCATCACATGTTGTAGGGAAAAGTAAAACACCCCATATAGTGTGTGGGAGTTCCAGAGTGCTCTTGCTGCATGGCCTTATACTTCTCCAGGACCAGATCGTGTACCACGGCAAAATCCTCCGCCATTTCTTGGCTGAATTTCACCATCAAATACTAGCCTTGTTCAACTATATCTGGACAGAGATCATATTCCTGTCCAATTGGCGGGATGGTATCATTATTCCAGTGTTGAAACCCAGCTCAGATCCCCTGGCAGTTGATAGTTACCGCCCTGTCAGTCTCGCCACTGTTTTGTGCAAACTATTTGAATGCACAGAGTGCCGATGGCTTGTATGGCTCATTGGAGCTCAGGGTCATCTGGCCCCATAGCAAGGCAGCTTCTGTCAGGGCCTTTCCACTTTTGAGACTTAAGTATCCCAGGAATCGGCCATTTGTACTGCCTTCGTTCAGCGTGAGCACCTCATCACAGTCTTCTTCGACCTATGAAAGGCTTTCGATACAACCTGGCGCCATCATATATTTGTAACACTGAGTGAGGTCTCTGTGGTCCACTCCTGATATTCATCCAATACTTTATCACTTTGCTCCTTTAGGGTTAGGGTTGATACCTCCCTCAGCTCATCCAATGTTCAGGAGAATGGTGTCCTGCAGGGCTCTGTTCTTAGCATTCCCCTCTTTTCTGGTTGTTATCAGTGGTCTTATTGCGGCAGTCAGGTCATCAATCACATCCTCGTTGTTTGCCGATGACTTCTTGCTTCTATTTTAGCTCTGCTAGAATCGGTGTTGCTGAATGGTGGTTGCAGGGAGCTATCAGAAAGGCACAGTCCTAGGCCTTCACTCATGGCTTTCAGTTTTCTGCTGCAGAAAAGAAGATTGTTCATTTCTGTTGCTGTAGGGCGGTTCACCCAAATTCAGAGCTCTATTTAGCCAACAAACTCATTTGTGTCAAGAAAACGCTTCACTTCTTGGGTGTACTCCTTGATGCCAAGCTCACCTGTTTACCCCACTTCTGTCAACTTAAACTAAAATGCAGACAGTATTTGAATCCTTCATTGCCTTACCCACACTGTTTGGGGAGCTGCCCATCCTACTCTTCTGCAGCTGTATAAGGATCTCAACCAATCCCACCATGACTACGGAAGCCTGGTGAATGATTAGGCAGCGCCTTCTGCATTGCAGATCTTTGACCCAATCCTACACAGTGGTGTCTGACTGGCGACAGGTGCCTTCCGCACAAGTCCGGTGACGAGCTTCCTTACTGAAGCTGGGATCCTTTCCCTGTGCTTCTGCTGGGAACAGCTTCTTTCCTCATATATTGCCCATGTTTATGCCTTGCACCACCACCAAAACTACAGGCTTTTTTTTTTCCAGCCACAACACCTGCCCTACCATCCCGGCAACGCAGTTCGAGTCTCGCGATTGCGGTCTGGATTTGTATCCTTCTCTCATCGCTTAAGTCCCTACCTCTCCCTCCCACTACCTCCTGCCAACCCCATTCTTCTCCTTGGTCCATCCCACGCTTGCATCCCTACATGGAATTGTCCCACAATTCAATAGCATCAGTTTCGCCAATCTTTCCATTGCAAGTTTGTGGCCTTTCTTGACACATTCCATGGTGCAGAAATGGTTTACACTGATGGTTTCTTGGTAGCTGGTCAAGTTTGGTATGCCTGTGTTCCTGACAACCACCTTGAACTGCACTCCCTGCCTCCCAGCTGTAGCATTTTCACTGTGGAGTTGATCGCAATATCTCGTGCTCTTTAACACCTCGTAGCATACCCCAGGAAGTCGTTTGTCATCTGTAGTAAAAGCCCTTGAACAGTGTTTTGCTACCCGTCCTCAACTCCATCTTCACCCTTGACAAGTTTGGTTGTTCCGTAGACTTTGTTTGGACCCCAGGCCACACCTGCATCCTGGGCAATGAGTACATCAATCGGCTGGCCAAGCAGGCTACCACTTCCCAGCACAAAGATTTTGGTATCTTGAAAAGGAAGGAAATGGGTTTGCACTATAAGGTCTTCGTGGCTTGGAACTCTGAATGGTCCACCTCGAGCATGCCAAACTAGCTCCGTGCAATCGAGCCCTCTACAGCCACATGCAAGTCCTTCCTCTGGCCCTCTTTTTTTGGGACACGGTTATCCTATGTCGCCTACGTACTGGCCATATGTGGCTCACGCATGGCCATCTACATCATAAGGACCTGCTCAAGTGTTGCTGTGGTGCTTTCATGACAGTAGTTCACATCCTAGTCTCTTTGCAGCAGGCTCACAATCTACCTGCTTCTCTCCCTTTAAGTCTTGGTATGATGCCTATATAGCTGATAGTACCCTATGTTTTATCCAGTAGCCAGTTTCTATTATACTTTGTAGTGGTGAGTATTTTAGCCTAACTTTTCAGGCTTACACCCACTCCAACTGTAATCTATTTTAGAATTTTATTTGTTCCATCCAGCTTCTGGCTGGTGTTTTTCCTTGCTTTATCTTTTATGTAATCCTCCTCCTCTGTTTTAGCTTATGACACCACTCTGTACACCTTGGGGTTTCCCCCTCCAGGTTTTGCGTGCTAGAGTTTACTTTGTGTCGCCCTTAGCTTTTAGATCTCAGTAGGGAACAGGACTGATGACTTTGATGTTTAGTCCCCTTAAAACCCACAATAACGAACCAACCAATTTCTGAATGAACCTTTGTTTAATAGAGATTGTGAGAGCAGTTAAACTCAGTGCAGTATCTCTCAAGCAATGACTCAATCAACGGTCCCAGAACATAACTTTTATGATTGTATCTTTCAATTTCTGTGTGCTCAAGTGTTTTATAATGCGATAGATTGATGTCGAACAGTTAGGGGCTCGTAGATTATTAGGTAGAAGGCAAATGTAAGTGTTAGCCAAGCAGTTACCCCGAGCACATTAAAAACAGATGTGAGGTGTGGCCCACAAGCCCCATAGGTTGTGCTAAATTGTGAGAATGTCAGGGAGCTCAAAATTCATTCTCTGAGTGTGAGCTTGGAAACTTGGGTTTCTTGTGTAGGGGACTGAAGAATGCCACTAGTCCTCTGTAACCGTAAGCTCTGGAAATTACTCAACTACCACTGTGTGCCATAATGGTGAAACAGTTTGTGTCATTTGAAGTGGGAATCTTGGCTTAGCCACACAAACAATGAAGATATTGAAAAATAAATAATCCTCAATCCTATGTTGAATTCTCTGCATACACACTGTGCACAGGCAGCAGAGCTTTGATAGTTGTCACAGCCTTCAATGTAGGAGAGGGTCAGGAGGTTGGCCTCAAGGGAAGGGAAGGGAGCTGAAGGCACCCCAAACACGCAGTTGCTCTGTCTGTTACCAGTAGATCTAAGATGTTATTTCCACGAGTAGGTTATCTGGCTAAAGAATTTACAATAATTACAATTGATATTCTGTTCATACCACTCATCTTAAACATTTGATGTGGTGTCCATATCCGATGAGGACATTGTTGGGGAAGATGCAGAACCAATGTTAATTACCACATCCACTGTTAATGTCTTGACAATGGTGGATGCAGAGGTGACAGGGCTGGCAGCAAGTAGAGTGCTCTTGGCAGCGGCCAGTAGCACCCTATCATCTAGAACGGCTGCCGTGTGGCTGAGAGCCAGCTGGCCCGTCAGTAGAGTGTACGCTGCTGTAGAGGCTACTTTGTGTTATGTTTTAGAGTTAGTTCGTTATTTTGTAATCCTGAATTGTTTGCTGTTTCTGTTAACTATCCTGTTTGTGCAAAGGTTATTTAGGTGGATATAACAATCGGAGTTGTTTCTATTGTAACTTCTAAGTAGGAGTCATGAGCACTAATAATAGTGTCTAGTGGAATACAATAAGAACTGATCGTCAGTATGACAGCATGTAACACCCGATGCTATGCACTCTCGAACAAGTCTCACACACAACTGAGCCGGGTTGCGGTTCACTTGGCTTCGCTGTGCCAGCGGCCACTAGGTGGCAGGCCGGTTACACTGGTCCGCGCTGGTGTCGCCGTCTCGTAGCTGGTGGCATAACCACGTGTGGCGGCGCGTAATTAGTAAGCTGCACGCCACAACGTATATCAGTTTCTGCCATTATTAACTTGGTCAGCTTGCCTTTAGCAGCATTTTAGAATAGATTGTGGTCCACACTGTCCCATCCATACCCAGGTATACTTACTAAAGAGGTGACGAATCTGATCCGTATATGCATTGTTTGTGTTACATTGTGGACGATGGGTTTATGGAATTTTGGAAACTACAGTCACAATCACTGCAGCAGTGACGTTCTGAGCTGCTGCAAATGTTGTTTTGGATTGGCCGTGGCAACAGGGGCCCTCAGCTCCTGCGTTTGGACCCTTTGACAGAGGCACAGAAAATAGGACGCTTATCTGACAAGGGGAACACCAAGTATGGTACAAACAAATTTTGATGGATTGCAGGTATGTTGTGTGGGAACTCCTCCACACCACTGAGCTAAAATGATTTGTTCCAATGTGCCTTGGTTTTCCACAAAAAGTTTAGGGACTGATGACCCCGTAGTTAAGTCCCATAAGCTATACAAACATTTGAACATTTTTTTCACATTGTCAACAGCAAATAACTTCTCAGAAAATTCTGTATTAGATGTACCCGTCGAAACGGCTTCCTCAATTTGCAGCTCAGATCTTCCACAGTCAGTGATAGCTTGGGATGCCTGAAGGAAGTCCTATCTGAGGATGACATTATGACTACATTCTGTTAAAACGACAAATTCAAATGGCTAGGTCCTGTTGTTGATGGTTATTCTTTGAACACTAGTTCCTGCTGGCTCGACGTACTTCCCATATGTGACCTTCAGCACAATTGCTCCCGTATCACAGAACATTGTCTTCTTTAGTGTGTGGCAGTAATTATCAAACAATACAGAGAAGCAGCTTCTGAATCAACCAGTGCCCGGACAGGCCGGCTGTCGATTATGACGTGGGTGAGATTTCCCCAATATCTTAGTGACTGTCATCCATGGAGGATTTTCATCTGTGGCGGCCTCACCTCCGTAGATGCTCACCTTACTTAGTTTTCCCGGGCGTGGCATCTAGGGCAGCGGCTGGTACCTGTGTAAGGTGACATTGAACGACAGCGGCACATTGGGAAGCGACTTTGTCCAGGGTAGATCAACTGCACTCATCAGCAGATGACTGCTTGGAATAGAACTGCTCTGATGGCTGACGTCTTGCGTTAAAATAATCGTCGAATACTCACCTTCTCTCTCTGCAGTAAAGTACGATATGTCCAAAGTGCCCACAGTGGAATCACACTGGTGTGTTGTCTTTTGTCCTCCAGATGTCTGTTCTTCTGCGGGGCGTCATAGTTGCCAGGAGATTTGGTTGTGGCCTTGTCGGCTGGTTCCTAGACTGCCGATTAGATGGCTGTAGTGTAAGTCATAAGTCATTGTCGGGTGAGGCCATTCTTCACATCGGGTGCAACTGGCAGGGCGGACAGGTGCTAATGTCTGAAATACCAGTGGCGTCAGCTTCCTCATGATTTACAGGGCTTATCTCCATGGCCATAATCTGATACTCACTTGGTCCAACAGCCCCAGCTGCTGTAAACTGTATTAATTCTTCTCTCACAATTTGTTGTATGAGAGAAGCAAAGTCATGCTGGTCTTCCACGATGTTCATAGGGACAACAATGGGGAGTCTGTCATAATTCTTTTCTCCATCCTTCGACTGTTGCATCTCTTCAATCCACTTGCACCACTTGATGAACTCTTCCGTTGTAGAGAAGTCGTTTATGAGAAGAGCTTGGTACATGTCTTCTGCAATGCCCTTCATCAGGTGTGAGATTTTGTTGGCCTTAGTCATATCCGGGTTAACTATGTTACATAGGGCCAAAACATTCTGTATGTACAACTGTGTCGGCTCACCATGTCATTGGGCTCGGTTCTTCAGTTGTTCTTCCGCCGAGCACATTTGTTGCTGACTGTCTCCAAACGTCTTAAGTTCCGTCTCGAACGTTTCCCAGTCATTCAGCTTCTCTTTGTTGTTATCAAACCATTGCTGGGCTGTTCCATCCAGGTAGAAATAAACATTGGCGAAGCACATTGTATGATTCCACCTTTTATACTTGGTGACTCGGTTGAACCCTTTTAGCCAATTGTTGGGGGACCTTTCCAGCGTCTCCAGAGAACACCGATGGGTGTCTGATGTGCAGCTGGCTTACCGCTGGTTTCGTGTCCATGGGTCTTTCGGAAGGATGTACTCGGTATATCCCTTGTATTCCGGTTCTAGTCCGTATAAGTGACGTCTTTTACGTTGCCTAATCGGAGCCACGGTGATGCAGCTGTTGCACAACAAAATCACAGTTAAGTGTGAGGCCAGTTGGGAAAGAACTCCCGACCTAGCCCCCTACTGCATGGATCCTCCTCCCTTCCTTTTACCCTTCCCCCTACCCCTACTAGGTCCCCAACATGTGTGGTCAATCCATGGGGAGGAGAGGGTGTCTGTTATTTACCCTTCTAACTGAGCCCCCTGATAACACTGGGGTCCTACTGATGGTACCTTATCTGTTACCTCCCCACGTAGGCCAAGGAATCAGTACCCATATTCTTGGGGTTATCAGGACTCCTGGCAATGGCGATCGTGCCAGCTGGCCTTTGCTATGGTTGGGTGGCGCCCATGGGGAGAGCCCCTCATCACAGTGGGTGGTACAAGGCCAGACGTTTTGCGCAACGAAACATGTGAATTTACAAAATGTTCACACAACTGCCATCTTGGAAGTCAGGAATAGTACATATAATATACAGCTACCTATCACAAGAGGACCTTCCCCTCTCTGTCTATCCCCTGGGAGGAAAGCCAGGCATGTCGACTTGGGGTGAAATCCTCACCACGTTAGCTGGTTATGGACACTGGGACATTACCAAGATGGTTACAGATGGTTACAGGCACACAAAGCTGCAGATTCAGCTGCAGAGACTGTTTTAATGAGCAGGGAACCAGAACACATCTTGCTCATTGACTCGATTTCTCCGTACTTATCTTCGATGTGCGATCTGCGATAGTGATCACTTTCTGTGGTGTCGCACAAGTACAAAGTGCGCGCCACCTACTTTCGCCGCGCGCCGCCATGCACGCACGGCGCGGCGTTCTTACAACGACAGCCACGAGCGCCCTCTGCTGCAACCCCGCTCGTGGCCACCACGGAAAGACATCGTTCACTTGGGACTGAGTTAGGAACCAGTAAAGACTTCGGAATCCGATAGGCACCAGTGAAGACTTGGCTATCAGTTAGGCACTAGGCAGGACTCTAGCTCAACTATGTATCAACATTCTGCAGTACTATGTAAAAGTTAAGTATTGTATAAATTCTGTTCAATATATATATCTCGTTCTAATTTACTCTAGTGTTTCTAGTTTCTGGCTGCTCCCCTCCGTACCTGCACCAGCGTGCTATCTTTAGGCCCGGCGCACACTTGACGCAGCAGAGGCAGAGGAGAGGCAGAGGATAGGGCTGCGTCCGTCTGTAACGCGTGCTTTCTTATGGGGCAGCGCACACTTAACGCAGCCGAGGCGGAGGGCAGGCGTTTCCTCGGTCACGCCTCTGTCCGGTTGTCCGAGGCGCACAGTTTTCCTGCGCCTCTGTTCCACCTCTGTCGCAAAGTGAAATTTCAAGTCATCCCATATGCTTTGAAAAAATTTGTTTTATGTAGACGAATATAAGCTACATCCTTCTCTTTATTTAGTTTTTTTGTAACACTTTTACTTCTTGCGTAAAAACATTAAAAATACTATTTTCCGATTTGTGCGTGTTTTGCGCTAACGCAGATTCCTCAATCGATTTTGCAGAAACTACTCACTAGAAAAAAAATTATTTTTCTGTATCATATAGGCAAAAGCCACCACATGACGCTGGGGAGGTTTTCTTTTCGTTATTGTACATAGTTATTGTTATAGTGAAAACTAAAGTACAACGCCGCGCATATTTTGAAGGCTTTGCAGTGAAAAAAGTAGTCGCTGGCTAGTTTGCGTTTGCTGCGTTTTACATCATACATTACTGCGAACGAAATGTAGCTAACATATCGAAATTGTTTTTAACGGTGGAATGAGAGCTATATCTCTTTCGATTCTCGAGAAAATACCTGAGATACACGTTTGACGCGCCGCGGTCGGCAGCTACGCGGCACACGCGCGGCTGTTGCCAAGTGCGGAGCTGCCTCGTGTCTCTGTTCTTCGTATGCTGCTGATACAGATCCAAGCTGGAAACGAACAACTTACTGAAATAGAAACACACCGAGATTCATAAACCGAAGATGCTGATTGTGTATTTTTACGGTCTATAGTCTCTGGTTTCAGTAAACTTTGAGGCAAGCATGAAAGCACTATACAACCTAAAATTCCCGTTACTACTGAATAATAAGTTGGGTGAAATCAGAATGGACGTGCAACGATTTTCTTTTTTTCTCTTTACTATGAGGGACCTTCTTCAATTTCTTGAAACAAAATGTCCACCCCTTCGTGGAGCTTCAGCTCACTGCTAAACCATAGATGATTATAGGAACGTCTCTCGTCAGTATTTCTCAACCTGAATTCTATACTACTTTCAGAAATTCTACATTTGCAAATGTATTAGCATTAGCTTCAATAATTACTGACAAATATAATGGCTGCTGAAGGTAATTATCATTAGAAATTATGACAGAGACAAAATAGGAATGCAATGTAATAAAATACTGCAGGTACATGCACAGCTGCCGTCATAGAAGAAGAAAAAAACAAACGTCAGTATCTTAGTACTCAGGAGCATGGAAGCGCTACAAATAAAGACCTAAGTAAGGAATCACGTTGCGTGCAAATGCAGTTAAACAAGGAAACTATGATTTGCAAAATTTTTCATATCGATATATCTTTCAATCTAAGACATAGGAAAAGCATACCAGGTGTCACCGAGAAGAAAAGTGTTTCTGATCGTATATACTGCGCCACAATCATGATTAAACATGACAGTTGTATAAAGGTTCTTCCAATTATTGAATTTGCTGTGACACTTGTTTCACTGAATTATAAAAGAAATGAAAGAAAAATAAATCTGACTTTAATTAAATTACTAAAACATAACCCTAATTTTTCTTTAGCGGGTATGACGTGTCACACACTATTTTTCTTCTGTGTTAAGTCCTTCTTACTCAGCATGTGACTCTCTTTGAACTGTCGTCTGTTTAGTCGAAATAGCTCAAGAGCTTAAATGAGCTTCCATGGACCAGAGAAATTCAGCATGTATACGTCACTTTTGCCTGTTGCTCAACAGACCTTTAACTGCTCTTATACTCTATCAGAACACACACACACAAATTAAATTAACTGAGTTTTGAAGGAGATCCAGGAATTAAATCTGATTGCATGGAGAGGTTTGCAGTGGACAGGCAGCACGTGCTGTTGCAAGCTGCGCTGCCCTCCTCTGCCTGCGCTGCTTCAAGTGTGCGCTGACCAGCAGAGGACCTGCGCCTCGCCTCTGCCTCTGCTCTGCCTCTGCTGCGTCAAGTGTGCGCCGGGCCTTATTCCTGTGTCGGTCGCATTCCACTCGGCCACCGACACCTACGACGGAACCGAGACACAAAAGCGGCGACGAGGCTGGGACACAAAACTTTCCATTGATTCTTTTACTCCCCTCTCACTTGACAAGTGCTAGGCTACTACATTGGGTTTTCCGTCGTGCTAATTGGCCTTTGTAGACATCCGAGGTGCTTTTCATACCATCCCCATCTGCCAGTATTAATGATGTGATTCGCGTATGTTTACTGCAATTAATCGAGCTGATACCATTTCTGTTCCCCAGACAACAAGCCGTGCTAACGGCCGCCCAGTTCCACGGTGTAATGCAACTATTGCCATGGCGATTCGTGAACGTCATCAACCCTTGCAACATCTTAAGTACTACCCCTCCCATGCTACTCTTATCAACTTTAAACACCTTCGTTATAAGGCTCACTGTATTATCAGACAGACGAAGTGGGTTTGCTGGGAGCATTTTGTCTCTTCCTTGGGCTGTTCTGTATCCTTGTCATGAGTGTGGGCTATGCTCCACTCCATCCAAGGTTGCCAGCAGCCATCTTCAATCCCTGGCCTTGTCCTACCAGATGGGGCTTGTACCAACCCATCTTTTCTCACAGAGCACCTTGCGGATCACTTTGCAAAGGCATCAGTGACAGCTTCCTACCCAGCGGCTTTTCTACTCAAGAAACAACAGGCCAAATTCTCCAACTTTAAGTTTTATCGCTCACCAGGAAGAACCTTGTAAAAAACCCTTTATTGAATGGGAATTACTTCTGGTCCTGATGCCATCCATAATCAACTTCTCCACTTCAATCCTCCACAACGGCAATATCTCCTCCAAGTATTTAACCATATTTGGCTCCAAGAGGAAGCATAGTGGTTCCTGTTCTTAAGCCTGGCAAGGATCCATCATCCCTGGACACTTATCGGCCAATTAGCCTGACAAATGTACTGTGTAAATTACTTGAAAGAATGGTTGCTCATAGATCATGCTGGGTATTCGAATCTACATCTACATCGATACTATGCAAATAACATTCATGTGCCTGGCAGAGGGTTCATTAACCACTTTCATAACTTTTTTCTACCATTCCATTCTCTAATAGCGTGCAGGAAGAAAGAACACCTAAATCGTTCCATTTTCGATCTGATTTATCTTATTTTATTGGAATGGTCATATGTCCCTAAGTAGATGGGTGCTAGCAAAATATTTTCAAATTCAGAAGTAAAAGTCGGTGATTGGAACTTCACAAACAGATCACGCTGCAATGAATAACGTCTTTCTTTTAATGATTTCCACCTCAATTCGTGCAACATTTCTGTGACGCTTCCCCCCCCCCCCCCCCGGTAACGTGATCAAACAAAATGAGCTGCCCTTCTCTGAACCTTCTCAATGTCTTCCGTCGGTCCCACCTGTTGAGGGTCCCACAAGGGGCAACAGTACTCCAGAAGAGGACGCACAAGTGTGATGTAGGCAGTCTCTTTGGTGGAGCTGGTGCATCTTCGAAGCGTTCTGCCAACGAAATGTAACCTTTTGTTTGCCTTCCCCACAATATTTTCTGTGTGTTCTCTCTAGTCAAAGTTGTTCATAATTGTAACTCCTAGGTATTTGGTAGAATTTACGACCTTAAGGTTTGACTGATTTATCATGTAATTGAAGTTCAGCGGATTTCTTTTAGTTGTCATGTTTATTACTTCACACTTTTCTTTATTTAGTGTCAATTGCCAATTTTTGCACCATGCAGAAATTTTGTCTAAATCGCTTTGCAGTTGCTTTTGATCCTCTGTTGACTTCACTAACCGATAAACGGCAGCGAACAGTCTAAGGGAGCTATTCAGATTGTCTCCTAAATCGTTTATAAACACAAGGAAGAGTAGGGGACCTATAACGCTTCCCTGTGGAACGCCAGATGTCACTTCTATTTTACTCAATGACTTACCGTCAATTACAACGAACTGTGTCCTTTTTGATAGGAAATCGTGACTCCCATCACACAATTGGGGACATACTCCATAAGCACCCATTTCATAAGGAGCCCCATGTGGGGTACAGTGTCAAAAGCCTTCCTGAAATCCAGAAATATGGAATCAATTTGAGATCCCTTGTCGATGGCACTTAACACTTCATGTGAATAAAGGGCAAGCTGTATTTCGCAAGAGTGATACTTTCTGAATCCGTGTTGACTACTGGTTAATAGGTTGTTCTCTTCGAGTTAGTTTATAATATTCGAACAAAGTATATGTTCCAAAATCCTACTGCAAATTGACGTCAATGAGATAGGCCTGTAATTTTGGGGATCACTCCTATTGTGACTGATGACCATTGTAGTTTGGTCCCCCTTAAACATCGAACCATCTCCTATTGCCTTTCTTGAATATTGGAGTAACTTGTGCAACTTTCCAGTGTTTGGGGTATGGATCTTTCGCTGAGTGATTGGTTGTAAATTATAGCTAAATAAGGAGCTATTGCATCAGCATACTGTGAGAGGAATCTAGTTGGTATAAAATCTGGCCCGGAAGATTTATTTTTGTTTAGTGACTTAAGTTGTTTTACTACTCCAGGAGCATCTATTTCTAAGTTTCGCATGCTGGCAGCTGTTCTTTGATTGAATACTGGAGTGTTCACTTAGTCTTCTTTGGTGAACAGATTTCGGAAAGCTGTGTTTAGTAATTCTGCCTTAGCAGTACTGTCATCGGTAGTATTACCATTGCTATCGTGTAGTGAAGGTATTGTTTGTGTTTTGCCGCTAGTGTACTTCACATATGACATGGACTTCTGTCACTTTATCAGTGTGGGTTCCAGGAGGGACGATCAACTATAGACTATCTACTTCGACTGCAAACAGCAACCAGACAGGCCTTCTCAAATCGTCATTTTGTTGCTGTTTTCTTTGATTTACGTAAGCTATAAGACACTCCTCAACATCCCCTCAGGGGCTCAGCATTAATTTGCTGAGTACGGGCTTGGCGAACCCGGGGTCCTGAGCTGTGGACTGTGTCGCGCCAACAGTCCGCTACACCGTAAGCTCTGTGCGTGCTTCAACGACCATCGTTCGGCGCGACGGTGGAACGTTGTACGTTTCAGAGCCCGGGGATCTTGGCTTAATCGCCCGGGTCGCGAGGACGGTACAAACCTCTATAAAAAACCCCTCAATCTCAAGGTGTGCTACGTGCCGAGGAGATGCATGGCTGTTGAGGTTGAACAGCCGCTAGCGAGCAACCTCTGAGGAACCTGCCGCACCTCAGTTGTACAAGGCTTACCCAGGCAAGCGGGGCTCTGCCTGGCTGCTCGTGGGACCACAATGAAACGAGCAACAGATAATGTTGGTGGACGTACAACCACCGTCTCTAAGCGTGGGAAGTTTCGTGCTACTTATTATGACCCCAAGTTGTTCCCTTCCTTGGCTACGCCCTGGGAGGAACGCAGGGCTGCTAACAATGAACCATATTCGCCTAAATATCTCGTATGTACGAGGACTGATGGGGAATCATTTACAACAGTGAAGCCTCAGTTCTTCGTAGAACATCTGGAGGAGAGGTTTGGAGAGGTGGAGTCCCTCTCGAAGATGCGTAATGGCTCTGTCTTGATCCTCACTGCATCCCCAGCCCAGTCGCGGGCGTTGCTTGCTTGCGATAAGCTGGGAGATATCGCGGTCAACATTGCGCCACATAAGTCGCTCAATCTGGTCCAGGGCATTATTTTCCACAGAGATCTCCTCTTACAATCTGATGAGGAGCTGCGCGCCAACCTCGAGCGGCGAGGTGTTCACTTTGTCCGGTGCATCCATCGTGGGTCTAAGGACAATAAGGTTGCCACCGGTGCCTTCATTGTAGCCTTCGAAGGCGATACACTGCCGGAGAAGGTGAAGGTGATGTGCTACCGGGTTGATGTAAAACCCTACATCCCTCCTCCCATGAGATGCTTCCAGTGCTGGAAGTTTGGGCATATGTCATCCCGTTGCCCTTCCAGCGCCACTTGCCGGGATTGTGGACGTCCAGCCCACCCGGACGCACCATGTACTCCGCCGCCCATCTGCGTGAACTGTGGCCAGGAGCATCCTCCCTGCTCATCACAATGCCCTATGCTCCGGAAAGAGAGAAAAATTATTGAATACAAGACCTTGGACCGGTTGACCTATACTGAGGCGAAAAAGAAGTACGAGCGCTTGCACCCAGTTGCCATGACGACTTCTTTTGCAGCAATTACATCGTCAGCACCATCTGTGGCGACACCCATCTCTTCTCATTCTTTTTCTGTGGCCCCCCAGGGCCACAAACCTACATCTGCCCCCAAGGTAGTTGGGGGCCCCCTTCCTTCTTCTGCTCCCCAGGTACCTGCCTCAGGAGCAGCCTCCACCCTTCTGCCGGAGAAACAACAACCTTCTCCGGCACCCCTCGTTCGGAAGGGGTCCCTTGGGACACTCCCTTCCGAGGGTTCCGCCCGTGTCGCTTCAGACACACGCCAGCAGCAGGCCAAACCGAAGGCTGCTGGACGCGGGGCCTCATCCTCCTCCTCAGCCCCTGAGGCTGAGTCTGAGAAGCCAGCCCTGCCGGCGAAGCCCCCGAGGGGCAAGAAGGATCGGAGGAAAACTGTTAATGACGACGTGAAGGATACTACGGTGGCTCCCGAGCCACCTCACCACTCCACCTCGACCTCTGGGGACGAGGTGGAGATTCTAGCGTCCCCAGACGACCTCGCCGTCGGGGACATCACAGACCTAATGGATACTGAGCCAGAACAAAGGCAGACAGCGGATCTGAGTGACGCTGATTTGTAATCTCCATGTCTTCCCAGTTATCAGACAGCATTATCCTCCAGTGGAACTGTGGCGGTTTCTTTCCCCACCTGGCTGAGCTACGACACCTTTTAAGCACAACACCTGCCTTCTGCATTGCCTTACAGGAAACGTGGTTTCCGGCAATGCGGACCCCAGCCCTTCGTGGCTACAGGGGATATTACTGCAACCGTAGCTCATATAACAGGGTCTCAGGTGGTGTATGTGTGTATGTCCTTACTTCTGTTCATAGTGAACCTGTGCCCCTTCGTACACCACTAGAAGCAGTGGCTGTCAGGGTAAGGACAACACAAGAGTTTACCGTCTGCAGCCTTTATCTCCCTCCAGATGGTGACCTCTCTTTGAATGATTTGGCTGCACTTATATCACAACTACCCCCGCCTTTCTTCTTATTGGGCGACTTCAACGCCCATAACCCATTGTGGGGTGGTACTTCGCTTTCTGGCCGAGGCAGAGTAGTCGAGTCTTTACTTTCTCAACTCGACCTCTGCCTATTAAATACTGGTGCCCCCACACACTTTAGTGTGGCACATGGCACGTTCTCGGCCATTGATTTATCAATCTGCAGCCACAGCCTTCCACCATCTGTCCACTGGAGAGCCCACGACGACCTGTGTGGCAGTGACCATTTTCCGCTCTTTCTGTCACTCCCACAACGTCAGTCCCCAGAACGCCCCCCTAGGTGGGTTTTAGGCAGGGCTAACTGGGAAGATTACACATCCACTGCTGTTGTTCAACCTCCCCCACTCGATTCCATCGATGTGGTGGTCGAGGGCGTCACTCTCACCATTGTTTCTGCTGCAAAAGCTGCAATTCCATGCTCCACAGGGTGCCCACGGCGTAAGACAGTGCCGTGGTGGTCGCCGGAGATCGCTGAGGCCATTAAAGACCGCAGGCGGGCCTTACAGCGATACAAACGGCACCCCTCTCAGGAGCACCTAATCAATTTTAAACGGCTTCGCGCTCGTGCTCGCCAGCTTATAAGAAGACGGAAACGGGAGTGCTGGGAGAGGTACGTTTCCACTATTGGGACAGATACCTCAGCCTCGCAGGTCTGGAGTAAGATCAGGCGGCTACAGGGAATACAGACTACATCGGGAATCCCTGGGATCTCCACAAATGGAGTCCTATGTACGGACCCGGCCACTCTTGCAGAGATGTTTGCCGAGCATTATGCTCGCGCCTTTGCCTCTGCAAACTATCCACTGGCCTTCCGTACATTGAAGGAGTGGGTAGAACGCCAGCACCTCTCCTTTCGTACCCGCCGCTCTGAATCCTACAACAGTCCTTTCACTGAGTGGGAGCTCCTCAGTGCTCTTCGACAATGTCCAGACACGGCGCCAGGGCCTGATAGCATCCATAGCCAGATGCTGAAACATCTCTCAGCAGATAGTCGGAGGGCCCTACTTGCGGTCTATAACCGCATTTGGTGTGATGGTGTTTTCCCGTCACAGTGGCGGGAGAGTATCATCATCCCCGTACTTAAACCCGACAAACATCCTCTGAACTTGGATAGCTATCGGCCCATTAACCTGACTAACGTTCCCTGCAAACTGTTGGAGCGGATGGTTAGTCGGCGGTTGTGTTGGATTCTTGAGACTCGTGGATTATTGGCTCCATGCCAGGGCGGTTTTCGCCAGGGTCGATCTACCACCGATAATCTGGTGTGCCTCGAGTCTGCAATCCGCACAGCCTTTTCCCGGTGCCAACACCTCGTTGCCGTCTTCTTCGATATGCACAAAGCATATGATACAACCTGGCGACGCCACATCCTCAACACTTTATATGACTGGGGCCTCCGGGGCTCCCTACCGATTTTTATTCAGAATTTTTTAGCCGTCCGTACCTTTCGTGTTCAAATTGGTGCTTCTCTGAGCTCCTCTCATATCCAGGAAAATGGGGTTCCTCAGGGTTCCGTTTTAAGCGTCCCATTATTTTTAATCGCCATCAACGGTTTAGCTGCAGCGGTTGGATCGTCGGTGTCCCCCTCTCTTTATGCTGACGACTTTTGTCTCTCTTTTAGTTCCTCCAGCACCCAAGTTGCCGAGCGCAGGTTGCAAGGTGCTATTCGGAAGGCGCAGAACTGGGCGCTTACCCATGGCTTTCAGTTTTCTGCCTCCAAGACCAGAGTGATGCACTTCTGCCGGCGTCGGACCGTCCACCCACACCCTGAACTTTATCTGAATGACGAACCACTTACGGTAGTGGAAACTCACCGTTTTTTAGGACTGGTCTTTGACGCCCGGCTGACATGGCTCCCCCACATTCGTCAGCTGAAAAGGAAGTGCTGGCGCCATCTCAACCTTCTCCGCCACCTGGGTCATACGACCTGGGGTGCTGATCGCTCGACACTGTTGCGGCTTTACACGGCGCTGGTGCAGTCCCATCTCGATTTTGGGTGCATTGCCTATGGGTCTGCAGCACCTTCGGCACTGCATCTCCTGGACCCCATTCACAACTGTGGGGTCCGCATTGCGACGGGCGCTTTCCGCACCAGCCCGGTGAACAGTTTACTAGTGGAGGCTGGGATCCCACCTTTGGGGATCCGCCGCCAACACCTGCTCGCAGCTTATGCAGCGAACGTGTATTGCTCCCCAGGCCACCCAAACCGTCGTTTTCTTTTTTCTAATGTGGTCGTCCCTCACCATCAGCGACGCCCCAGGTCAGGTCATACGATAGCCTATAGAGTTCGGTCCCTCCTCCTGGAACTTGAGTCTTTGCCCCTTCCGTGTCCATATCGGGTCCAGGTGCATACACCTCCATGGTGTTTGACAAGGCCGTCTATTCGGCTGGACTTGGCCCATGGGCCCAAAGACTCAGTACCACTGGAGGCGCTCCGCTGTCAGTTCTCGGCTGTCATAGCGGAGTTCCGTGGTTATGACCTGATCTACACCGATGGCTCAATGGTGGATAACCGTGTTGGATTTGCCTATACACACGGTGACCATGTGGAACAACACTCTCTGCCGAATGGCTGCAGTGTTTACTACACTGCAGAGCTGGTGGCCATTCACAGAGCTCTTGTGCATATCCAGTCTTGCTCTGGCGAGTCTTTTGTTGTTTGCAGCGACTCCCTGAGCAGCCTTCGAGCTCTGGAGCAGTGTTACCCACGGTCTACCCTGGTGTTGGCCGTTCAGGAGACACTTTATGCCATTACACGGTCCGGGCGATCGGTGGTGTTCATCTGGTCTCCAGGTCATGTTGGTATCCCGGGCAATGAACGTGTTGACAGGCTTGCCAAGCAGGCTGTAGGTATGTCCTGTCTAGAGATCAGCCTCCCGGCTTCTGATCTCCGTTCATTGTTGCGCCAGAAAGTACGTCAGCTTTGGGATACTGAGTGGCGTAGCCTGCACACGCCCAACAAGCTCCGGGTGGTCAAGGAAACGACGGTTGCATGGCGCTCCTCCATGCGCGGTTCACGACGGGACTCAGTGGTTTTATGTCGCCTCCGCATTGGGCATACGTGGCTCACCCATGGACATCTCCTTCGGGGTGAGGACCCAGCCCAATGTCGGTGTGGCTCCAATTTGACAGTCGTGCACATATTGTTGGACTGCCCCCTTTTAGCCGCCTTGCGGAGACATTTTAACCTCCCTGCTGTTTTATCGGAAGTTTTAGGTGACGATGCCACAATGGCAGATACCGTTTTACGTTTTATTCGAGCGGGGGGATTTTATCGTTCTCTCTAACTGGAGATTTCTTTGTGAAACCTAGTGGTTGACTTTTCCTTTTTTATTCTTATGGTCGGTCAACCACGGCTATCGGTTTCTTTGTTGTAAGTTGTCTTTGTGTAACCATCTTTTGTTTAGTCTTGTGGTTCTTGATGTTTTATGGACTAGTAGGACTCCTTTCCCACTTCGCTATTTTAAACTCTAGGCGTATTATCTTTTACGTGTTTGGATTTACTTTTGACGCCTAGAGATGGAATGGGGGACTGATGACCATTGCAGTTTTGTCCCCCTTAAACAACCAACAACAACAACAACAACTCCTCAACATCGTCATATTTTAAGTACCCTTTATGACTTGGACCTATGGGGATCCATACCGATTTTTATCAGCCAGTGTTTATCCCACGACATGTTCCGGGTAAGGGTTGACTCTTCCTTCAGCTCCCTACGGATCCAGGAGAACAGCATTCCACAGGGTTCTGTGTTAAGTTTTATACTCTTCCTAATCGCCATCAATGGGCTGGTGAGCTCTGTTGATTCACTTGTCATTTCTGTGCTGTACGTCGATGACTTTTGCATATGGTAAGCTCCCACTCGGTAGCCTCACATAGTTTTCAGTTCTCCCCTACTAAAACGAGGATAATACATTTTGGTCGTCCAATTACAGTCCACCCTGATTCAGAACTCTTCTTGGGTACTTGACACCTGGAAGTTGTGGCGCAGCACTGTTTCCTGGGCCTCCTTTTTTATAAAAAAAATAAATAAAAATAAAAATAAAAAACTGAATTGGCTGTCCCGTATTTAGCAGCTGAAGATGAATTGCTCAATGCTCTCCATTTCCTAGCCCATTTGGGGTGCAGATCGTACAACACTCCTTCATTTCTACTGGGCTCTGATTCAGTCCTGATTAGATCATGGGTGTCAGGTTTATGGCTCGGCAGTGCCTTCTCCCCTATAATTGTTAGACCCAATTCACCATTGTGGAGTCTGCTACAGGTGCCTACTGGACCAGCTCTGTCTCCTTACCGAAGGGGGAATTCTCCCTCTTCAGATTAGGCGGCATCAGCTTTTGGAGTCCTACATCATTTCTGTTTCACAATTCCCAGCTCATCCCACATATCAATTTCTTTTTGCAGGCGATGGTTTTCTACATCCTGATACTCGCCCTCATGTGGGTTTACCTGTTGGATTGCGGCTTGCCCTTTGCAGGGACTTCCAACTCCCTTTCCTTGGCTGTACATGCTGTGCTATACCACACACACACACACACACACACACACACACACACACACACACACACTTGGATGGTGCCCTGGTCACATATCCGGTTGGATTTCTTCTAAGGTTCAAATGCTTCAGACTCCTCCATAATATTCCAGCATTTGTTGCACACAGTACTTGCAGAATTTGAGGGGTGGCATGATTTTCTACAGTGATTGATCAAAATCAGCTGGTCATACAGGAGATGCTTTTACGTCTCCCATTGGTATGGAATGCCATTCTCTGCCGGAATCATGCATTGTTTACAGCAGAACTGATGGCTATTGGTAGAGCACTTCATTTTATCAGACAGACAGCCGTTACTGTACACACTCGATGAGCAGGCTGTACGCCATAGACCGATGCTACTCCTCCCATCCTTTGGTCATTGGTATCAACAATCTCCTTGCTGACCATCATACTGCTTGTTCCATTGCTTTTTTTCTGAGTCCCCAGTCACATAGGTATCCTAGGGAATGAACAGGCTGACCAGTTGGCTAGAGTAGCCATTACTTACTACCCATTCACCTTGGCAATCCCAGCTGCAGATTTGTGGGTACAGATGAGATCTCTATTCATATGAGATTGGAACAGCTACTGGCAGGCCACAGCTCCTTCTAATAAACTCTGCTATATCATAAAGTCATGCTTTAGGAGCATACTGTTCACCAGTACATGCTCACTGTCAATGGATGGGGGTTATAGAGTTGTAGATATGTACATAACAGAATTCAGCATTTTTTATTGGTTTTAAGCTGTTGTAATAATTAATTTTAACTCCCTTTTAATTCTTCCATTTTACTATCGGAATGTCAAGAGCCAGACTGCATCTGTGCTTGTATTCCATTCAGAGCTAACAGGAATGGTGACCTAGCTGATAGGTCCCTTCCTTCCATCAGCCAACCAATGAACCAATTTCCACACCAGACAGACACCCATGATAACTTTTTCAGTTATGGTCAATATGGAAATGCCACTTAAGTTGGGAGTCAATGTATATTCCCAGTAGTTTCATGGACTTTGGTTCTATGTTTTTAGAATATCAGATTCTTAGTTTTCTCTGGATTGCACAGTAATCCATGAGAATGGGTCTAGTGTTAAGAATCAGAGCCTCTTGTCATTTCTGGTGTACCCTTGTTATTTCTTGACTATGGTGATCAAAGTTGTATCATCCGCATAACACATAACTGACTCACAAGGAGAGGACACATACTTGTCATCGCCGAATTCGTACAAATTTATGGTACATGTAGGGCATGGTGAGACACGAAAGTGCCCCAAGTAGAAACTCCAGATGGGTAAGCATTTAGGAAATAAAGGGAAGTTTGATACGGATCTATCACCATGTGCATCTTATAAACAGTCCCTGTGATGGTGTGTTTAGGGAGCCGTGTTTGGCTCAGCAGTGAAAGATCAGATTCTTATTGAAAAGTTTCTTTTCTTTCAGGCCAACAGCAATAAATATGTCAGAGAATGACATTTTAAGTTAATAATTCGTCCAGTTTGCTGCTATAAATATCAGGTCCATCTAGGCATACTTGGCAATGACTATAAAAGCTGAAACAGCTGTAGTACATTATAAATAAATATTTATAGCAGCAAACTGGATGAATTAACAACTTAAAACATCATTCTTATTGAGAAGGTCGCGGGTTCAACTCCAGCCGGTGGCAAATTTTCTTCTGCTCCTTCGCTGTGCGTACACCTACATATTGTTCCCATAAGGATCATGAGGTCAAGATTGTATTAATTACAGCACACACAGAGGCATTTAAACAATCATTCTTCCCAAACTCAATAGGTGAAGGGAATGGGAAAAACCCTAATAACTGGTACAATGGGACGTATCGTCTGCCGTGCACTTCACATTTGTTTGCAGAGTATTGATGTAGATGTAGACTGACATCACAATTAACCGTAACATCATATAGGTTATTTTAGTAATTTGTATAAGCAAAAAAAGGGCATTGTATGAAATTTGGAACTACAAACATTTAAATAGGGACTATAGTTAATGCGTACTTGGGGACGTCGTGTATGTAAATCAATACTTCCATTCTTTTGAAATTGATCAATTACATGTACCAGAGTGATACTCATCGAAGAAAACAGGGTAAGCAATAATTTTGACCACATCTTGCACACGTTATGAACGCCGCTCTTTTACAGTTGTGTTTTTAATGTCTCCATAGAAAAACAAACTTGATTGACATTCTGAAAACAGCTTCTTTCATCGCACAGTCCAGCAGCGAACCAAGTGTAACGGATCATGTAGCTGAATACTTGCGAGGACAGCTAGTGATGTATAATGGACTGTAGTTAGATGCAAGCTTCTTGGGAAGTGATTTCTTCTTCTTTCTTGATTAGGTAAGTGCAGTTTTGAAATTTTTTTATGAAATTTTTTACCTGATGATAAAAATATATGTCGCGTGGTGCACTAGCAGCATACATTTGGGGAGAATTACTTTGATACTTCATGTTGGCAATCTAAAGTAACATATATGATGTTGCGACTAATTGTGAAGTCAGTAGTGTACGCATTGTCAGGGAGCAGAGAAATATTTGCCGCTGGGTGAAATAGAATCTGCGAACCTTTCAATACAAATCTGATCTCTTACCACTGAGCCAAACACCACTTTCTAAAGAGACTCTCTTAAGGGTAGTTGATAAGGTGCATATGGTGATAGAGCCACACCAAAATTCCTTTTATTTCCTAAATGCTTAGCCATCTGGAGTTCCCACTTGAGGCACTTTCGTGTCTCATCACGTCCTACATGTATAATAAATTTGGATGAATTCAATGATGACAAGTAGGCATCCTCTCCTTGTCAGACCCAATATATAGTGGCAAATCGTTAATTGCAACAATAAAAAAGAAGGGTACAAGGACAGAGTTCTAAGCCACTCCAGATGTGACTGTCTTCATGGAAGAATGTCTATTTTCAATGGACACAAATTGTCTCCTATTATTTATATAACAATTAAGTTTCTAATGATATATTATTTATTCAATAATGCTGTAGTTTGTCTAGTAAGATGTCAAAAGGGGTACAGTGAAATGCCGTATTCAGATCACATAGTTCAAGCAAAACTGTGTGTTTATTTTCAAATGCTGTTAAAGTGTACAATCTGAAGGACTGCAGAAGTGGTATTTTTTCCCTGTCGAAAACCATCATGTCCGTTACTGAGGAGGTCATACTAAGCTGTTTGTGATCGGAACAATGGACACTATCTGTAGTTTTCATGGAGATGCTTTTCCCCATCTTTGTATGAGGTGTGTCCAAAGTGTAAGATGACTTTATATTTTTATGAAAAGAATATTTATTTATTTGTCAATGTTAACATTGTCCTCTTCAAAGTAATCCCCCTCAGATACAATAGCCTACACTTGTGCCAACACTTCTTCCAATCCTCAAAGCTCTTCTCATAAGTACTTTCTGGTACAGCCGTGAGTACTGTCAGTGATGCAGCTTTTACTTCCTCAGTCATTGCAAATCGTTGTCCTTTCATAGGTCCATTCAGTTCTGGGAATAGGAAAAAGTCGCAAGGAGCCAAATATGGTGAATATGGTTGCTGAGGCATGATTGTTCTGTTGTTTTTGGCCAAAAACTCACACAAGCAATGATGAACGAGTAGGTGCATTGTTGTTACGCAAAAACCATGAATTGTTTCTCCACAATTGAGGAAGAGTTTTCTGTATTGCTTAAAAAAGTCACATAACATCAAGGTAATATCTTTATTGACCATAAAACCAGAGGCAAAATTTCTCAATGCACTGTGACACGGTAATTGATTCAATGTGGCATGCTTTTTTCAGTCTTGTGTCACCAGGATGCTTCATTTGGGACCAATGGGCTTCGATTTCAACATTATAACCATAAGCCCGTGTTTCATCACTAGTTGTGACCCTTTTGGGCAAGTCAGGATCATGATTTCTGTCATTCAAGAGCTCCTGAGTGATCATCATGTGACAGTTCTTCTGATCAAAATTGAAAAGTTTTGGAACAAACTTCGCTGACACACGTCTCTTGCCTGAAACATCCAAAAAATTGCATTACACGAGCTGACCAATATCTCAACATCGTCAGCAACTTCTCTTACAGTAATTCAAAGATTTTCCAAAACAACTTTCGTCACAACTTCAACATTATCATCTGTTGTTGATATGCTGGGGTGTCCAGAGCAAGGTGTACCATTGGCATCTTGTCAGTCATCTTGGAACAGCTTGTACCCCTCGTAAACTTTTTCTTTGTTTTCTTTTACTTGGAGGAGACTCTCCATATGCCACTGTCAATATTTCAAGTGTTTTAGAACACTTCATTCCATTTTTACACAAAATTTGATGGAAATTCTTTGCTCCGTTTCTTACAATAATACACTACTGCCCATTAAAATTGCTACACCAAAAAGAAATGCAGATGATAAACGAGTATTCATTGGACAAATATATTACACTAGAACTGACATGTGATTAAATTTTCATGCAGTTTGGGTTCATAGATCCTGAGAAATAAATACCCAGAACAACCACCTATGGTCGTATTAAACGGCCTTGATACGCCTGGGCATTGAGTCAAACAGAGCTTGGATGGTGTGTACAGGTACAGGTGACAATGCAGCTTCAACATGATACCACAGTTCATCAATAGTAGTGACTGGCGTATTGTGATGAGCCAGTTGCTCGGCCACCATTGACCAGATGTTTTCAATTGGTGAGAGATCTGGATAATATGCTGGCCAGTGCAGCAGTCGAACATTTTCCATGTCCAGAAAGTCCCGTACAGGACCTGCAACCTGCAGTCGTGCATTATCCTGCTGAAATGAAGGGTAGAGCCAAGGGTTGTAACACATCTGAAATGTAACGGCCACTGTTCAGAGTACCGTCAATGCAAACCAAGCTGGGTGATATGCCAGTATGGCGATGACAAATACATGCTTTCAATGTGCATTCACCACGATGTCACCAAACACGGATGTAACCATTATTATGCTGTAAACAGAACCTGGATTCATCCGAAAAAATGACGTTTTGCCATTCGTGCATACAACATCGCAGGCGCTCCTGTCTGTAATGCAGCATCAAGGGTAACTGCAGCCATGGTCTCAGAGCTGATAGTCCATGCTGCTGCAAATGTCGTCGAACTGTTCATGCAGATGGTTGTTGTCGTGCACACGTCCCTATCTGCTGACTCGGGGATTGAGACGTAGCTGCACGATCTGTTACAACCATGCGAATAAGATGTCTGTCGACTGCTAGTAATACAAGGCCGTTGGGATCCAGCATGGCGTTCTGTATTGCCCTCCTGAACCCACCGATTCCAGATTCTGCTAACAGTCATTGGATCGCGACCAACGCGAGAAGCAATGTCGTGATACGATAAACCACAATCGCAATAGGCTACAATCCGACCTTTATCAGAGTCGGAAATGTGATGGTACATATTTCTCCTCCTTAAACGAGGCATCACAACAACATTTCACCAGGTAACACTGGTCATCTGCTGTTTGTGTATGAGAAATCGGTTGAAAACTGTCCGCACATCAGCACATTGTAGGTCTCGCCATCAGCACCAACCTTGTGTGAATGCTCTGAAAAGTTAATCATTTGCACATCACAGCATCTTCTTCTTGTCGGTTAAATTTCACATATGTAGCATGTCATCTTCGTGGTGTAGCAATTTTAATGGCCAGTAGCGTATAAGTAAAACACGCCCAATCTTTATATCTATCAAAAACAAACAAAGTATGCTTTACACTTGAAACTGTGAACTTATGTTTGGGACATATGTACCAACATAACAAAAAAGAAAAGTGGAAGATCAATAATCTAACGTATTTTGCCCCCCCCCCCCCCCCTCTGCAATTTGAGAAGTCCCCTTACTTTTGGAACGGCCCTCATATGTAGGTATTACTTTAGAAATTTTAAGGCGGGGAGAGAAAACTCCAAATTCTAGGCATTTCTTAATAACAAAAGCAAGTGAATTGCAAATAAGGTGTTTTTTTTTTTTACTGTGTAGGTAGATAATCTGTAGTAATCCATACTTTTTGAGTTTGAAAACTTTTCAACAGTATTTACTTTATTCGTGGATGTGACAAGTATCCAGTGAAATTCATTACCTCTATGAAGCTGATCAGCAAGTATGTTGCTTTATGTTATGTTAGACTGTTTATTTTTTCGCTGCTCCGTTTTACCACCTATTCTGACATCACCTTTAAATAAGCTTTGGACAGTATTGAACTAGATGGGTAAGTAAATGGTTTTCTGATCAATAATATTATGTAGTTTGTCTAAAAAGTTCAGTGAATGCAATCAGGTAACAAAACAAAATGCATACAAACAAATTTTTGCATTGCATTGTTCGTACAGCTTCTGGAAACCATCAGTAAATGCCTCCTGTGGAATTGATTGCAGAATGGCTGTGACACAAACTTTGATGGCCCTCACATCCATGACACATTCACCTTTCATGGCCGCCTTCAAGCAGGGAAACAGTAAGAAGTCGACATGAGCTAGATCAGAGTAGTACAGAAAGTGTTCAAGAACAGTTACTATATTCTGCACTATTAATTGGTTGCCACTTATTGCACAGTGTGCAAGGGCATTGCTGTGGAGCAGCATTCATTTTCCAGTACTGTGCAACTCTGGCCGAACCCGCCCGATACGATGTAACAATCAGTTCAAAATGAAATGATAAAATGCAGCATTAATGGTTTGACCTGCAGGAACAAATTCTTTGTGAATGATGCCGCTGTTGTCATAAGTGATCAGTAGTGTTTTTCACCTTGAATTTTTGCAGACTTTTATTTTCTGTCAAAAGAAAGACTGGCCACCATGCCATCGACTGCCATTTAGATTTTGGATCGAAGTTTTAGCATCTGGTCACATTTCCCGTAATGGTGGTGTTTAGAAGCAATGGATTGTGGTCACACATGGACATGAAATTGCCAGAAATTTCTATCCATTTTGCGTTCTGCTCGTCTGAGAGCTTGGGTGGCACAAATCATGAGCAGATCTTCCACTTACCCTAATCACCGCAGACAACGATGTGTACCATGTCTTTTCTAATGCCCAATTCCTCCGCAGTCAATCTGAGAGTCCGTCGCCGATCTTGGGCTAACATTCGTTGCACTTTCTCGAACATTTCTGGCGTTCTGCTTGTCGATGGTCAACCTAAACGTGGCTCATCGTCAGTCGATTCCTTCCTTTTATGAAAGTGTTTAAACAATTTGTAGACACATTTTCTGCTCACGGCTTACTTACCATATACCTGCACCAACTGGTGCAGTCTTCCACAATTTGTAATGCAACTTGATATTTACATGTTGCTCCATTGCCCTGTGACACTTTCTTCCATACTGACTATGTTCAACTGGTAGCAGCCTGTTCACATTACCAGTCGCAGGCTGTGCATCCATTCTCCTCAAGTCTCTGAAGACTCATGCATGAGCGTGCGTGCGTGGCGCGCGCGCGCGCGCGCGCGCGCACACACACACCATGTTGTCATTCAGATATGACATCATTACACCATTCACCAAACTTTTTAGACACACCAAGTAGGTATGCAGATGTCACTATGATTCGGTGCAACATTATAGAAGGCCTTCAAGAGATCCTGAATAGAAACCATCTCAAAAGATCTACAGTATGGCCTCAAATAAATGGCATTTACCAGAAATAGTAACACAAATGTCACTATCTCACTCGACAACATAAAATAGCACAAGGCCATCAGTTGAAATAGCCTGCAGTTATACCAACAGTATGGACCCAAATAAGAAAATCATTTGTAGAATTGAGAACATTAAAGCTACTTTTTGTAAGAAGAGTTCTTTGTTCTGTAATAATCAACTACATCTTGAAATCAGACTTAGGTGAATGAAATGTTACATCTGGTCAGTACTGTTGTTTGGTGCATAAATATGGTTCTTAAAAGGAACAACTTGCAGCTTTCGAAATGTGGTTGTGCAGAATAATTCTAAGAATAAATACGTTGGACAGATATGGGCCGGCCGCGGTGGCCGAGGGGACTAAGGCGCTCCAGTCACGGTCTGCACGGCCACTATGGTCGGGGGTTCGAATCCCCCCTCGGGCATGGATATTTGTGCCGTCCTAGTTCGTAAGTAGTTTGTAAGTTTAGGGACTGATGACCCCGTAGTTAAGTCCCATAGACTATACAAACATTTGAACATTTGACAGATATGGTAATACCAATGAAGTTCTAAGAAAAGCTTGAACAAAGTGAGAACTAAGAAAAACAGTAAAAGTCTGCTAAATAGATTACCTGGGTGACATATTAATGGGCAACAAAAGTAGCCTCATAAAATGCATACTGCAAGGTAAAAATCTGTTAAGTACAGTTTGGAAGGTCATTAATATACAGATAGGTAAAAACTCGCCATAAAGACAATAATTGAGCTGCAGACACGAATGTAAAAAAGACAATTATATTCTCAAAACTTAAAAATTCAGCCACAGCCTTCATCAAAAAAAGATACACACAGATTTACACAATCACTCAGAGTGACTTCGACACCATCTGACTGATGACCGTGATAATTGTCAAAGAGGTATATGTAATTTTTCATGTACTGGGGAAGGAGGGGAGAAACGGGGAGGGAGGCAGTAAGAGAGCCATGTTGAAGTGTTGAAAGAGTAGAGAGGAGGAGTTCAGTGCCTGCTGCTGACGCTGCTGCATCGTACAGAGCGCTAAGTGTCATAATTTAATTTTCGTGAAATTTTGTTGGCAGTTAATTTCTTAATTTCCATTTAGTGCTTCTGTTTTTAAGAGTCTTCTTGTCACCTACTTGAATTATTTCGTTTGTGTTACTGTTTTAAGAGTACATTCTCTCATGTTTTGATAAATACCGTTGTTTGTGCGTGTTTGTCAGTCGCCTGCAGCTTTTCTTTGGCTTAGGGAGCATCTATATTTCATGTAGATCTTTTACGGTAGAGCAGTGATTTCCGCACATATTTTGTTTTCAGTCCAGAGAAGGTTTTTGCTAATTTCCATTGTTTCCAACAAGAAGTTTCTAGTAACCACCGTTTATTTAGCTATCAGTCTCCTGTAGGGAATTAGCGGTCTTGTTAAAAGTTGATTACTTAATCTCTACAATAAATTGTTGATTTGTTAGGATGGATAGGATGTGTGACTGCTGCATATGGAGGCAGGAGGGGCTGGCCGCCGTTGGCGAACAGCTGAGCGTGCTGATGGCCGCGATCAGCCGCCTTCAGGCTGCTGTCTCGGACTGTAGCATCAGTGGGGAGTCTGGTGCGTCGCATGGGACACCTCAGGTTCCTGCTGTCGAGACATCTTTGCATGTACCGGACCCGGTTGGGCCACCCTCTCCCCCAGGGGAATGGCAGGTTCAACGGCGTTCGCGGCGCTCGAGGCGGAGGCTCAAAGGGGAGGATGGCCATGCGGCATCGCCCGCTCTGCCTGTGAGTGAGCATGTGGTCGCTC
Source organism: Locusta migratoria (assembly GCA_026315105.1). Taxonomy (NCBI): domain Eukaryota; kingdom Metazoa; phylum Arthropoda; class Insecta; order Orthoptera; family Acrididae; genus Locusta; species Locusta migratoria. The sequence continues at coordinate 778,382,683 of CM048755.1, forward strand.
CTTCAGCGAGGTCCGAGCAGGCACATGGGGGGGAGAGGTTTATTAGTGATCGGGAGCTCCAATGTTAGGCGGGTGATGGAACCCCTTAGGTAGATAGGGGAAAGGTCGGGGAAGAAGGCCAGTGTGCACTCTGTTTGCTTGCCGGGGGGTCTAATCCAAGATGTGGAGGAGGCCTTTCCGGCGGCGATAGAGAGCACTGGGAGCACCCAACTGCAAATTGTCGCTCATGTCGGCACCAATGACTCCTGCTGGCTGGGTTCAGAGGTCATCCTCTGTTCATACAGGCGGTTGGCGGAGTTGGTGAAGGCAGAAAGCCTTGTTCGTGGGGTGGAATCTGAGCTAACTATTTGTAGTGTCATTCCCAGAACCGATCGCAGTCCTCTGGTTTGGAGCTGAGTGGAAGGCTTAAACCAGAGGCTCAGACGATTCTGCAAAGATCTGGGCTGCAAATTTCTCGACCTCCGCTGTCGGATGGAGAAATGTAGGATTCCCCTGAATAGGTTAGGCGTGCACTACACGCAGGAAGCGGCTACAAGGGTAGCGGAGTACGTGTGGAGTGCACATGGGGGTTTTTTAGGTTAGAGAATTCCCTCCCTAGGCCCGACAAGATGCCTCCTGAGCCGCGACAAGGTAGCAGTAGGCAGAACACAACAGGGAAGGGAATGATCAATTTAGTAGTAGTTAACTGCAGGAGCGTCTATAGAAAGGTCTCAGAATTGATCTCAATAATAAACGATCACAATGCCTACATAGTACTAGGGACGGAAAGTTGGCTGAAACCAGATGTAAACAGTAATGAGATTCTAAACTAAGAAGGAATGTATACCACAGAGATAAGCTGGACAGTGAAGGGGGAGGCGTGTTTATAGCGATAAAAAGTGCACTAGTATCGAAGGAAATAGACAGAGATCCGAAGTGTGAAATAATTTGGGCGAAGGTCACGGTTAAAGCAGGCTCAAACATGGTAATTGGATGCTTCTATAGGTCTCCTGGCTCAGCAGCTGTTGTGACAGAACACCTGAAGGATAATTTGGAAAATATTTCGAGTAGATTTCCCGATCATGTTATAGTTTTGGGAGGAGATTTTAATTTATCCGATATAGATTGGGAGACTCAAATGTTTATTACAGGTGGCAGGGACAAAGAATCCAGTGAGATTGTTTTGAGTGCATTTTCTGAAAACTACCTTGAGCAGTTAAACAGAGAACCAACTCGTGGTGACAACATATTAGACCTTCTGGTGACGAACAGACCCCCAACTATTCGGAACAGTTATTGCAGAACAGGGAATCAGCGATCATAAAGCAGTTACAGCATCGGTAATTTCAGCCATAAATAGAAATATTAAAAAAGGTAGGAAGATTTTTCTGTTCGGAAAAAGTGACAGAAAGGGGATTTCAGAGTACTTGACGGCTCAGCACAGAAGTTTTATCTTAAGTACACGTGGTGTTGAGGAACAGTGGTCTAAGTTCAAAGCCATTGTACAATATGCATTAGATGAGTATGTACCTAGCAAGGTCGTAAGAGATGGAAAGGAGCCACCGTGGTACAAAAACCGAATTAGAAAGCTGCTACGGAAGCAAAGGGAACTTCACTGCAAACATAAACGTAGCCAAAGCCTTGTAGACAAAAATGTAGTGTGAGGAGGGCTATGCGAGAGGCGTTCAACAAATTCAAAAGTAGAGTTCTTTGTACTGACTTGGTTGAAAATCCTAAGAAAATTTCGGTCTTATGTCAAAGGTAGATCAAAACGAAGTGTCCAGACACTCTGTGACGTAAATGGCACTGAAACAGAGAACGACACTCTGAAGGCGGAATTACTAAACGTCTTTTTCCAAAGCTGTTTCACAGAGGAATATTGCACTGTAGTTCCTTCCCTAGATTGCCACACAGATTACAAAATGGCAGATATCGAAATAATTGACAGAGGGATAGAAAAACAATTAAAATCGCTCAAAAGAGGAAAGGCCGCAGGACCTGATGGGATACCAGTTTGTTTTTACACAGAGTATGCGAAGGAACTGGCCCCCCTTCTCGCAGTGGTGTATCGTAGGTCTCTAGAAGAGCATAGCGTTCCGAAAGAGTGGAAAATGGGCCGGTCATACCCGTTTTCAAGAAGGGTCCTTGAATAGATGTGCAGAACTATAGGCCTATATCTCTAACATCGGTCAGTTGTAGAATTTTGGAACATGTATTATGTTCGAATATAATGACATTTCTCGAGACTAGGAATCTGCTCTGTGGGAATCAGCATGGGTTTCGAAAAAGGCGTTTGTGAGAAACTCAGCTTGCGCTATTCGTCCACGAGACTCAGAGGGCCATAGACACGGGTTCTCAGGTAGATGTTGTGTTTCTCAACTTCCGCAAGGCGTTTGTTCATTAAACGTTTGTGGGGAACTGTATCAAAGTAAGAGCATATGGTCTATCGGACCAATTGTGTGATTGGATTGACGAATTCCTAGATAACAGAAAGCAGCAGGTCATTCTCAATGGAGAGAAGTCTTCCGAAGTAGGAGTTATTATGTCAGGTGCGCCACAGGGGACTGTCGTGGGTCCGTTGCTGTTCACTATATATGTAAATGACCTAGCGGATAACATCGGAAGTTCACTGAGGCTCTTTGCTGATGATGCGGTAGTATATAGAGAGGTTGTAACAATGGAAAATTGTATTGAGATGCAGGAGGATCTGCATCGAATTGACGCATGGTGCAGGGAATGGCAATTAAAGCTCAACGTAGACAAGTGTAATGTGCTGCGAATACACAGAAAGAAAGATCCTTTATCATTTAGCTACACTATAGCAGGTCAGCAACTGGAAGCAGTTAATTCCATAAATTATCTGGGAGTATTCATTAGGAGGGATTTAAAATGGAATGACCATATAAAATCAATCATCGGTAAAGAAGATGCCAGACTTAGATTCATTGGGAGAATTCTAAGGAAATGCAGTTCGAAAACAAAGGAAGTAGGTTACAGTACACTTGTTCGGCCACAGCTTGAATACTGCTCACCGGTGTGGGATCCGTACCAGGTGGGATTGATAGAGGAAGTGGAGAAGATCCAACGGAGATCAGCACGCTTCGTTACAGGATCATTTGGTAATCGTGAAAGCGTTACGGAGATGATCGTTAAACTCCAGTGAAAGACTCTGCAGGAGAGATGCTCTGTCGCTCGGTACGGGCTTTTGTCGAAGTTTCGAGAACTTACCTTTACTGAGGAGTCTAACAGTATATTGCTCCCTCCTACGTATATCTCGCGAAGAGATTGTGAGGTTAAAATCAGAGAGATTAGAGCCCACACAGAGGCGTACCGACAATCCTTCTTTCCATGAACAATACGTGACTGGAATAGGAGGGAAAATCAATAGTGGTACTCAAGGTACCCTCCGCCACACACCGTCTGGTGGCTTGCGGAGTATGGTTGTAGGTGTAGATGTAGATGTAGCAGCAGCAGCAGCAGCAGGTGGCACATGAGAGGGGAGGAGGAGCACATGACCGAACAGAACATTAGGAAGGTAATAAATAGGTGCAGAGCTACGGGAGTTGACGGCAGAGAGGTTAGTGGATGGGGTGTAGGATGTATATCCAATTTCCATCCGTATTAAGCAATGCTGTGTTCCATAGTCATTTATATAAATAAGAAACAGTAGTGACCCCAGCAGTGTCCCCCACTTAACTGTGTCCCATTGGGAGTGCACGTTGTAACCATTCTCAGCAGTGTGGGGAATGACCTGCTGACTGTTCTTAAAGCAAAAGGTGAACTGGTTGTTACCCACTCTACTTATTCCATAAAGGTCCAACTTATGAAGTAATATTCTGTGATCAGGAAAATCAATGCCTTAGGTCAGTGTTTTTTCAACCTGTAGATCGTGACCCCCAGTGGGGGTCGAGAAGTCTTGCTTGGGGACTCGCCATCACGGGAAGAAGTACTTGCACTGTAAAATAATTAGAGGTTCAGTAAAACAAAAGCGAATGCCTAAGTGAAATATATTTAGTGTTAAAATTACAGAGTTCCTTGTGTAAAATTCATTTTGGATTGAATGGATTGTTTTATAATACAGTGTGTTAATTATGAATAAGCGCAAAGTTTGAAAACTGTTTTCAGGAACAAATTGATTGGCAAAAGAACTTGATACAATAAGTAATTCTAGAAAATTTAAAAAAGATCTACTTCTTTACAAATTGTCTATACAGTGGGGCCTTTCATAATGAGCATAATTTTCTTCCGAGTCTCGCCTGAAATGTGAAAGTCGTTAAGCAAAATAAATTCTTCTGTTGGAAATCATGTAAAAATTGGATAATGTGTTCCATTTAAAAAAATACACACACAAAATTCATCCAACAGTTTTACAGAAAGCTGAAGCAAAAGAAATAAGATTAAAATTGTTTCCATTGAGATAACATGGTTTTGTTAAAGTTTGTTGAGGGAGGTGGCCAGAATATTTTTATTTGGAAGGGGGTCGCCTGTTTGAAAAGGTTTAGAAACACTTAGTTAAGTCAGAGTAGGTTCTTAGCTTGTGCAAACTTTTATTTAATACATCTAGTGCCTCAGTTCTCATAATTTGCTGTCAAATGTAGTTTAGTTTTAGAAGTGGTTTAACAACTGAAAAGACTGTGTGCAGCTTTTTCAGTTACTTTAACAAACATTGATGGCATAGAAATAGGTCTAAAGTTGTCTACATTATCCTTTTCTTCTTTTTTACAAATAGCTTCACTACTGAATACTTTAATCAGTCAGAAAATTGATCATTCGTAAAGGAAAAATTACAATAATTACTGGGCTAATATGTGGTATTCTGCTACATACCTCATTATATCCATAAGACTCTTCAGTGCTTAGTGATTTAATTATTGCCTCAATCTCTCCCTTGTCAGTACAAACATCACTATTTCTGATAAGTCTCAGAAAGCTATTTTCTAAATGGGTTATATGATTCATTGTAAGATCTAAGCTTTTGTTTATTTCATCTGCAATATTCATAAAATGTTCATTAAATAGTGTACATATGTCTGACATATCAGTAACAAAAACATATCTACTATGCACTGACTATATCCGCTGACCAGATACTTCCTTCACAAATGAATGTATGATTTCAAATTTATCCTAAGAAATAGCTATTCTTATTTTTACCACTTACTGTTTGCCTTCCTAATAACATTTTTAATAACTACTGTGCTGTTTGTAATTGGCTGCTGCAGCTTGATGACAGCTCCTGACGTTTTGAAATGATTCCCGTTATGTTCTACAAGATATTCTTATAGCCCATGTCAGCCATCCAGGGTGCCTGTTAGAGGTAGTACCCTGTTTTGAATGTTCTAGTGGAAAGCAGCTTCCAAAGAGCATGAGAAATGTGTTCACAAAAGCATTATATTTATCGTCTAGATTGTTAGCAGTATGAACATCTTACCCCCTCTGTTTGCATCAGATAATAAGAATTAAAGAGCTGTAGCAAGAATCCTTTTTGTTGCACAGCCACTTACACGGATAATGCTGAAATCACCACATAGAACACTCTCTAGCGTAAGCAGACGTGTTTTGAAATGAAAGGCAAGATAGACATAAAGAATAACAATTCTAGGTTTAATTCCCATAAATTCAACCACACCTGCACAACATTCAAATATCTTTTCAATGACATGTTTTGAAACATCAAGTGACTCAATTGGAATGCTGTTTTTTACACATTTCCCCATCTCCCCACACTGCAAAGAACCCCTGGAGATTCAGGGAGCTGATTTCCTGGCAAAGGAAACCTCTGAATTATCACATTATTTGAGAAGTGCCTTGAAATACCAATGACATCAGTCATCATCTATAGGCAGTTCACTATCATCATCTCTAAGTTCACCAACATTATAGTGATCTAACAAACCATATTCTTGTCTAAGAATTGTGCCCCTTTTTTCAGGTGAAAATGTGAGGACCGTAAGTGTAATTAAAACAAATGTTGCTGTCATAAGACTCCTCCAAGACTGCTTCAGATATTTTAATGCCTATGTCACATAGAAATCAACTTTCCCTTTGTAGTTACCAAACTACATGTAAATGATTTATAATTTCATGCTCAAGTGTACATTTCTGGTTAAATATTAACTTGTAACAAAGGTTTTCTTTTACTATCAATTTCTAAAATAGTGTGTTTCGCAAATTCTGAACCTCAACAGCCATAAATTTTGTTCAAAAACATCTGTCTTACTACACTGATACTTTTTAATTTTTTATTTTCTGTTTCATTGATTTGTAACATATCTCTTTATAGGAGAATACTACATCCTGTGAAAGACAGTGCATCATTAGTTAAAGAATTGTTAAAGGACTTGAGGAGGTTACAACCACCAGATTGGGCCAAAGTTGTGACACTATTTGTTCAGAAGATCAGTACAATGGCACACTGTCTGCTAAGTCATATTCAATGTGTAAGGTATGTTGAATTAACACAGAGAAAAATGCTATATAGTTTAATATTGTGTGAGTATGCTATAACTATTGATCAAGGTGATACTGGCTGACTCTTTTCCCTATTTACATTTTCCACAATTAATAATATGATGCTTGACACAGGGCAGTTTGTAGCAATATTACATACACTCTGTGCTGCTGCTGCTGTTGTTGTTGTTGTCTTCAGTCCACAGACTGGTTTGATGCAGCTTGTTATGCTACCCTGTCCTGTGCAAGCCTTTTCATCTGAGAATAAGAACGGCAACCAACATCCTTTTGAATCTGTTTATTGTATTCGTCCCTCGGTTTCCCTCTATGATATTTAACCCCCCCCCTCCCCCCACTTCCTTTTCATGCTAAGTTGACGATTCCTTGATGTCTCAGAATGTCCCCCACCTACCTATCCCTCCTCCTAGTCAAGATGTGCCAGAAACTCCTTTTCTCCCCAATTCTGTTGAGCACCTCCTCATTAGTTATGTGATCTGGCCATCTAATCTTCATCCTTCGTCTGTAGCTCCACGTTTCATTCCCATGCAGTGCCAGACAAATGCTTTCAGAAAGGGCTTCCTAACATTTAAACTAATATTGGGTGTCAACAAATCTAGCTTCTTCAGAAATGCATTTCTTCGCATAGCCATATTCTGCATTTTATATCTCCATTACTTCGGCCATCAGAAGCTATTTTGCTACCCAAATAACAAAACTCATCTACTACTTTTATTATCCCATTACCTAATCTAATTCCTTCAGCATTGCCTGATTTTCTGACACTACATTTTACTCTTGTTAATGTCCATCTTATACCTTCCTTTCAAGACACTGTCCATTCCATTCAATTGCTCTTCTAGGTCCTTTACTGTGTCTGACAGAATTACTATGTCATCAGAAAACCACAAAGTTTTATTTCCTCTCCCTGGACTTTAATTACCTCTCCAAATTTGTCCTTGAATTTCTTCACAACTTGTTCAATGTACAGGTTGAACAACATTGGGGAAATTCTCTGGAAAATTTCTTGTTGAGTTTGAGTAGCCACCCTGTCTCAGAAACTGTGATGTAGTTTGGCTGTCAGATGTGCATCTGTGGAAAGTGTCAGTAGGAAGGCCAAATTCTCGAAGGTTTTATTTCAAGTGGACCACAATATTATCACAGGAAAAAAATACCACTATGAAATAACTACACCCATTTGTTTTATCATCAAAATCTATTTTAATATACAATTGCTAATAGAAGATTATGTTGCTTTTTGAAATATAGCTGAACATATTGTTAGATTTTTAGAAATTGTGCTCTTGTTCTTTAGATAAACCATAATTAATTGCAAGGAAAGATATGTAAAAACTTAAAAAGTTTGAGTGGCCATCTGAAACTGCTGCAACATTTTAACAGCCATTTCTAAGCAGTTACGTTTTCGTTAAATATTTGTTTTTTTGTTTTCTCCCAAGGTGGACTGGTTGAGTGATTACTGTGTACTGCCACTGTGGTACTTGCCAGAGCTGGACAGCGTTAACCAAAAAGTTAACTTCATTAATCATTAACCCAGAACTGTATTGTAGCTAAGAAATCTCGCCTTCAGTCTCTTAATTTATATTCGTGTGTTGTCATACCGTTGAAGTAAAACGTATTATCCCATCTGATATAAAAAAATCTGAAACATTTTAAGAAAAAAGTAATATAAATTACTGCACACCATGATCTTAGTGATGGAAAGAATTGAAGACTTTGGGATAAAGATGAAATATTATGTTAATTTGTATTAATCGCTTACAAACTTTGGGCCAGCTTAACTTCTTGTGTATCCAGATGGCGTGTCCCGTCGGCCCAAAATTCTCACTAGTCCCACATTATGAAAGTAGTGTCCCTCGACCATATTCGTCAATGTTCACTATCAGGGTTTCCCATATGAGGTCCAATGATTTTTTCACATTAGCGATGAAGACTGGAACCCAGAACGCCATCATTCCATGTGAATACTACTTACATATTGGTGTGATGTCTGTTCTTTCGAAAGACATCACACCAATAAGTATTTACAATTTATGTTGATTGTGTGAAAGAGTGTTGCAGAAATGGTAATTTCGGTAGGCAAAATGGCATATATGTATTCCTCTGACTTCTACTATTTTCTTTTCTTCTATTAGTTTCCTGTTAAAGTGATTATATTTGCAAAGGTGTGAGCAATGTTGTAACTACTCACTACTCAGAATTCAACAATGTCCTGTGATAGTTATACATTATAGAAGCTTACAATGAAATGAGTAACAGGCACCAAATCATAATATAGAAAATATAACATAAAACATACATTATTCACAGCTACAGTGTTAGATATACTCAAGTATTAAAAATTAGTAAAAACCTTGCTTAGGTAAGTTCATATAGCTTTCGACTCTCACCTGCTCATGTTTCAAAAATAAAGAAATGACAGTCTTTGAGAGTTTTTTGCTTAAATTTGATTTAATTATTAAATTTTCTACTATGGCTGTTGACAGCTGGCTTTTATTTAGAACTCTACAACCTAGTACTACCTAACGTGATGTAACTTATTCATTAAGTAGCATATATCTAGAGAGAACACTGGCAGTAAATATTCTTACTTAACTTGGCTGCTGAAATTTAAATAGCTGAACAGACTTTTCATGGAACATAGTTTAAAGAAAAAAAGCTCTGCTTTCAAATCGGATCTACAATACCACTGACTTACAACACCCCCTCTGTTTGCATTGGCGTTAATAAGAAAAGCAACGTGTTAACAGTCCTAGAGTTCTGGCATATGTGCACCACATCCAATAGGGACAGCCCACGTCAGTTTTCAGTGATGTATCAATTATCACAACAGAAAAAAAATTATAGCTCTCTGAGATATGGTAAATACTTAATTTAAAGAGGAGTTATAGTATACAGTTTTTGCACTGAATTATGAATTTTTCATCTCTTCTGAAGTTCTGAATTGAAAATGCAGTGCCATTTGGGGATATGGAAGTATATAAACAAATTGAGAAAAGATTCCGTGATTTGTGTGCTACAATACTCACGCTGTCAAAAACAATCCCGAAAAGCAGGGCTATCGCTAGGCAAACCCAGCTCAGCAACACCAATTTCAGCGTAAGTATTATTACAGATCTTGATAATTAATGTGCCATCACATTGGTTGTATAAACGCATTCTGAATTCGGTACGGAGGACACCGGGACTGTACTCAAAAACCTGGAACTGCCACGGCCAAATCTGGACATTGATCACTTAAATTAGCTGTACAAAATAAATTCTGACCAAAAGGTAGGATAGGTGTATTATTCATACAATGGCATCTGCACTATTACTTGTCGCTACTTAGTTGTATTTTGTGACCTACATGGCGCATAAATTGATATTTGAGTGTGGAGAAAACTGTTACTGGCTGAGAAGGAATGTTACAGGAAGAATGTTTACCTATCTTTCATATAGCTGGTATTATTGTCAACTCAAATTTGACTCTTGATAAATCCTATGAGCGCACCGAAAAAGGCATCATAAAAACACTGAGTGAAGGTTTTATTTGTTTTACTTTCTTTTTTTTTTTTTTTTTTTTAACCCATGTTCAAATTCTTTCAGCAATGTCTGTAAATTCAAGGATTTTAGACAGGGGAAAATTGTCCAAATTTTTTTATTCATGCTGACTTTTAAAAAGGAAAAGCTGCAATTTGAAACTTTTGGCACAGTCACACACAGTACCAATTAATTTATTTTCACCTTGCCAGTTGTTTGTAATTCTGTGAGACCAAACTACTTTGGTCATAAGTCCTGACTTAACAAACTACTTAACCTAAATTTAACTAACCTAAAGACAACACACACACACACATCCATGCCCGAGGGAGGATTCGAACCTCTGATGCGGGAGACCTCGCAATCCATAACGTGACACTCCAGACTGCTCGGCTACTTCCGCGCAGCTTCACATTGCCCCTCATGAGTTACAGATTGTTTATTTCGGTGGCGACAGTGCACTGGCGATGCTTTGATATTTATGGTTTAGTTGCATATTAAGCACAGTGCTTTCATAACACACTTCACAAACAATCTTACCTGTAAGTATAAAAAATGGCACACTAATACCCGAACCATTTTTGCTCATGCTGAATGGTCGCAGGACAGATTAACAGTGATAGGTTTCAGAATGGATGCTTCAGCATGCCGAAAAGGACGCAACTGCGAGCGCTGTCTGAGCCACCACCCAGGGAGGACAGGGAGGGGGAAAGCACCGGGGCAGCACAGTGCGGCTTGGGGTACGCAAACACTTGAGTGCTCCAGTCAGAGGGGCCTGCTCAAGCCCCCACAATTCCATAAGCGGCCAACTATGAACAGCAGGCAAACTGAAGAGCGCCTTGGGGCCATTATGATGGCAAACTTCCACACGAACTTTAAATGTGCTTATGACTCTTTTGATTAGTGTGTGTAATCATTAGAGTTAAGTCGTGAAAACTGTCTCATTTAAATACATAACTACAAAACAGCTTCAGGCTCTTTGAATGTACAGCAACTATCAGTTGTGTGTAAATTTATTACACAAACGGGATAGAAATTGGCCAGCAGCTTTTCTCCTTCCTAATTCAACGGAATTATAACATTTATTTATTTATTTATTTTTTTTTTTTTTTTAACGTACTAAGTGCAGCATATGAATGGAATATATCCTCAGACACTGTTTTTTGGCAGTTTCTCAGTATATTCTACGATGGTGAAATTTTGTACAAACATTAATTTCGGTATAGTTTCACTCATTTTACATCTTTTTTGGACTGCCTGTTGGTATTCTCAAATATTTAGATATTTTATACCACCAAAAAATGAAACGGAGCTGCCTGAAATGGCTAATGTTAAAAATCGGCTGTGAAAATTAAATATCCCATCAGATACATAACTGTAAAATAGCTTCTTACCTCGTGAATACAGCAACCAGCCACTACCAAATTCTTTTAAGAACATGAAGTGTGCCATAACTTTTTCGTAACTAAGTGCACGTAATATTAGCATTAGGGTATCTAGCACGAATATTAGCATTTTGAATGCTGCAAGCCAAATACCTTACAGCAGTGTGAACTGCTCAAAAGGTCAGCAACTGTCATCCTATGGTTCAACTTCACAATGTGCATCCAGTGTTGCTTTGTGTCATTGATATATATGGTACTATACAGTTCTGCAAACCCCTTTCAGTTGTTATACCTGTATGTAGAGCAGATGACTTAAATTACGTGTTATAAGTTTGTAATATTAAATATTAATTTCATAAACAAAAATTCAAACAACAGTGAGGTAACTGATCTCATGCCCCCAATAGTCATTTTAACATCATAAAATAAAACTTTTCGAACTTCCTGTCCACTAGTACTGCCTAGAGTGACCCATTTTTAAGAGCTACCATTATTGTAAAACCCTGTTGTTTATTTCATTCAATCCTATATTGCCTTGAGTAACAGCCTGTTAAGCAAGAGTAACTATCTGTAAACACAATTAGTAGGTCTGCTTGTATTCCTGAGAAATATAAATGGGAAGACAGTAATCGTTCTTTTTGTTCCTTTGTTAAACCGATTTGGGCAGTGAAACGCAGAACAGATCTTCACCATTGTGCTTCATGTACACTGCAATAGTCACAGTACAGACATGACTATGAATTGGGTATATACAGGGTGTCCCAGCTATCTTGTCCACCCAAAATATCTCTGGAACAATAACAGCTATTGGAAAACGACTTTCACCGGTATCAATGTACGGCTGGGGCCCATGAATGTACATATTTGGAAACATTCTAAAATGAAAGCAAATGTGTTTTCTAACACAAATTTATGTTTATTTAAATGGACACCCTATATTTTTTCTTCAGCAATCCATAGCATGACAAATCACATAAACAATGGCGTTGATTGCATCGCAATATTCCAATTACATCCAAAGATATTGCGACGAGAAGTTGACGTTTGAAAAACCCGAAATACGCTGCTAGCGCACATCCTGAGGCTCAGGCGTGAACCCCTATGCTGCTCGTAATCGTGATGTGATTGACATGTGTAATCGCACTTCCATACTTATCAAGAGGTCCGAAACGAATAATACGGTCTGCTGCCATCAACTCTCATAAGCACATGCACGTTTTGTGTGTCTACGTACACAATATGAACCAGTACCGATTGGTATACACCAGTCAGGTTGTCTTATTTATCCTGCACACCCAAAATACGGTTTATTGAATGCGTTAAATGACCCATGGTGCCTTTCACGCACTCGTTCATCCAGGGCCTAGCTCTACCTTGACAGGTGTCCAACGTAGTTCCCACTACAGCCACAGTTACCACTTCGCCTTGTTTGTGATTTGCGACCCATGCAAGCTCTTGTACGCCACCACCCTCCGAGCATCCCATTTGTTGTTGCTTTGGCGTGCAGTACACCACTTGCCAGTGTAGTCGTGCATCAGAGTAATCTAGTGACGGCACGGAGGTAGTACACATTGTGAATAAATGTTGTGTTGTCGAACTTATACTATATTATGTACACACATGAAGATATGGTAGAAATACTGCTGATCTATGGAGAATGTACGTTGACGGGAAGTACGTTATTAGATTGCTTGTTTGTTTATAGTACTGTTAGAGAACATTATGATTATTACGTTAATATGTCTGTTTTCTACCCTACTCTACATACCTGTACTGTACCCTGTTATAGGCGGGCGAAATTCTGTTCAGGCAGAACGACTGTACAGAAGACGATTCCCTGACAAGCCATCGCCTTTGCGCCTGATGTTTGGTCATCTCTCATCTCGTCTACATGAAACGGGAAGCTTAAATCCAAGACCTAGACATTGTCCTAGAACACGCACAGATTAACATGCTGAAGTTGCTGTGCTCGCTACCGTAGCTGTGAATCCTCACATCAGCACACGTCAAATTGAACGTGAAGTTGGTGTGTCGAAATCAAGTGCATAGCGTATTCTTCAACGTCATAAATTTTATCCTTACCATGTTCATTTACACCAGGATCTTCATGGAAATGACTTCAGCAACAGAGTAACATTTTGTCGGTGGGCTCAGCAAAAACTTCTGAATAATCCAAATTCTTTCGCAGATGTTCTGTTTACCGATGAGGCATCATTCTCCAACAAAGGAATTGCCAATATGAGCAATATGCATTATTGGTCCGCAGACAATCCAAAATGGCTCCTTCAAGTAGAGCATCACTGTCCATGGAAAGTGAATGTTTGGTGCAGGATTATTGGAGATACCATTATCGGACCTTTCTTTGTAAATGGCGTCCAAAATGGCAGACAGTACTCCAGATTTATGTGACACAATCTTCCTGTTCTCTTGAACACAGTACCTCTGAACAGGAGAATGGTCATGTGGTATCAGAATGACGGATGCCTTGCCCATAATGACTTAAGAGCATGACGACTTCTGAACCTTAAGTTCCCTGGTAGGTGGATTGGATGTGGTGGCCCGATCTCCGGACCTTACACCGTGGAATTTGTTGGTTTTTTTTTTTTTTTTTTTTTTTTTGGGGGGGGGGGGGGGGGGCAGTGAAGGATGTGTTTACCAACATGAACCACAACACCAGAAGACATGAAGCAATGCATTATTGATGCTTGTACAGCTATCAAAGAGGAAACAGTAGCACGAAGTAGGGCATCCTTCATCCGCAGAGTGGCCCTATGTATGCAAGCCAATGGTTATCGCTTTGAGCATGATATGTGAACGCTGTCTTTAGTATGTAGTGCTGGTATCACAGTGCAAGTTTCTACAAAGGGCCATTTTACCCAGTGATGTTCAGATACATTTGTTTGAAACAATTTGTCATGTAACGCATTATATAAACATAACATTAATAATTATGTGATAATAAAACTAATTGGTTAAACATGTTTATATTCATCTTCTATGTCTTACCGCAACTTCCAATATCAAAACATTTTTACCTAAACAACGGTAAAACCTTTAGTCCACTTGCTCATTTCACTAAAACCATCAACATGAATTTTACTATGAGTGAATGATTCACTGTCACTTGCGCTAGATCTACAGTAAAGTTTTAACGTTGAACGGCATTACCTTTTTAGTAACGGATTAACGATAAGCGAAATTAACTTTGTAACTAATGTTGTGGTACACAGATACGTTACAGAACCGCATCACCCCTAGCCTATGGGATAAATACCTGCTAGAATGTACAACTTTAATGCAGGATGACAGCAGACCGTATTATTCGTTTCGGACCTCTTGATAAGTGTGGAAGGGCGATTACACATGTCAATCACATCGCGATTACGGGCAGCATTTTGGGTTCACGCCTGAGCCTCAGGATGTGCGCTAGCAGTGCATTTCGGGTTTTTCAAGTGTCAACTTCGCGTTGCAATATCTTGGGATGTAATTGGAATGTTGCGATGCAATCAACGCCATTGTTTATGTGATTTGTCATGCTATGGATTGCTGAGGAAAGAAATATAGGGTGTCCATTTTAAAAAAAAAAAAAAAAAAAAAAAAAAAAAAAAATGTGTTAGGAAACACATTTTCTTTCGTTTTGGAATGTTTCCAAATATGTACATTCATGGGCCCCAGCCGTACATTGATACTGGTGAAAGTTGCTTTCCAATAGCTGTTATTGTTCCAGAGATATTTTGGGTGGACAAGATAGCTGGGACACCCTGTATACCTCAATAGCTATATAATGCACGATTTATCTCCTATGCCTAACACCACTCTTATTTATCTGACGCTTGCCACTATCATAGCGGCCGCCCGAAGGTTCAAATTGCCCGGCGACAGCAGTGCCATTAGTGAATCTAGTTATTTTTTACAAGGTCTTTTGGCCTGCTTCACAACAGTCGTGCGTAGTGCAGAATATGCTGCTTAAGTTCAGGACAGGACACTGGCTTCGTCGATTTTGCTGTACGCATCTCGCCCATTTTTATCAGCCAGTCATTAGAGATTTTTATTGTGAAATTTTGAATGCTGGACGACTAGCTTGCCAGGCCACTCAAGAAAGCTCGGCGGGCCACAAGTTGAGTACTGCTGGTGTAGATTAATGGAAATGTCACTCAGTTGGACAAATCACGTTTCTCATTAAATCAGTTTGCCAGTTGTGCCCTTATATACCTTCATCCAGCCAAACAACCACTTGAAACGTATACTGTGCCACAGGTGAGATCAGTATTCTTCCATAGGAGACATACTGGACTCGCATTTGGGAGGACGGTGGTTCAAATCCACCTTCGACCATCCAGATTTAGGTTTTCCGTGATTTCCCTAAATCACTCCAGCCAAATGCTGGGATGGTTCCTTTCAAAGAGCACAGCCGATTTCCTTCCCCATCCTTATCTAAAAACTCCGAGCATTAGCTCCGTCTCTAATGACCAAGCTGCCGACGCGACGTTAAACCCAAATGTCCCTCCCTTCCATAGGAGACATTCACCTGGACTCTCGTGGGACCTTTCATGCTGATTGAAGGCATTGTTACTACTGTGGACGGAATGAACATTATTGTGGGCCATGAGTATCCCCTTGTGCTCGACATTTTTGCCACTGACACTAAGCCAAAATCATTGCACAGTCTCGAGTAGTTCAATTATGAACTCATTTTGCCTGATTTGAACTTACATGAAATACATCTGCTATGTTATATTGTATTTTCTTAGTTTACACAAAACTAACAGTGCATAATTTATAGGAATTGCTTTATGTGCAAAGGTGTCTGGTGCTCCCTCTGGAAATATACCGAGGGCTTATTAAATCCAGTATATAGTGTGATTAAAATGTGACTGGAGGATGTATACATGGAGATATAGTCTAGAAGGGTGTCAGGATCTGAGGATGGGTGGAGCAGCAAGTTTTCAGCTCCAAAGTACAGGGAAACTAGAGGGGATAAGAAATAGAAATAACTCATCTGTTGTAGCAAGTGCCTGATCCCATGAGCCATTCTATAGAGCACTTTTAAATTATTTGGAGTGCCAGTGGATATAAACGTGAATTTGTGTAGAGTTTACTGTCATTATTTTCATTGAGATTGTGTTGTTATTTGTAAAATTCTGATACTCATAACATTTTAATCATATTTCTGTATGTACGTTTTTGCAGTGCCTATTCATTGTTGATAGATGGTATGAAGTTTCTCATCTGTGGATCTTCCCTGTACAGAAGATATTACACTTATTTTAATTATGTGAGGTGGTTAATGTCCTTGTCCAACGAAATACTGTGTTAACGTCTTTCATTCGTGTGTGTTGTTGTAAATTACCTCATCACTGTAATGTTATTTGCCCCTAAAATTGTAACCTATTCAAAGCCTAATAGTAATGCAATAGTGTTTGCACACTTTTGATGCTCACACATATCTGTAGATAACATTCTGATGTGTAACTTTAACCCAGATAATCCTGATATCCCCCCCTCCTCCTCCCCTCCTCCTCTTTTTTTTATGTTTTCATTTTGTATTACCTATTTGGGTTGCTTTTAACTAATTGTACCAGGTTCAAACCATTATCATGAATCGTTTTTTATTATTGCACTATACTGTGAAAGTATGTTAGGATTATATGACGTCAATACATTTTTGTGTGTGTAATCAAAACACAGGATTTTAAGAAGAATATCTGTTAGAGAATTGTAATAACCACATTGGAAAAATAAAACAGAGAATATTGAATGCTACATATGTTTTGTTATCTTTCACTACTTAACAGATTTCCCATTTCTAAATCGTATGGTAGCTGACAAATCAGTGAACACGTAGAGACATTTCTCATTTTATACATTCTGTAGTTGCTTTCTTCCCACACATCCTTAAGCTAAACTGCTTATCACCACATATCTGGAATCTACTTTGGATCAAGCAGAAAGCCATCCTCAACATGTAGTTACACTCTTTCTGATTTCCAGTATTTCCATTGTAACAGGGTGCTGGCCCCCATCTTTCCTATACAAAGACCATGCATTTTTCTCAGCTACATCAATTATATGGGCAACCACAGGAAAGTACCATTCCCCCCCCCCCCCCTCTTGTTGATATTCAGTAAAGGGGAATATTCTGGCCTGCATGATCTATTCCTCCTGTATTTGTATTGTAAACTTGTATCATGTATGTCTATGGTACTTGAATCTTTTTATTCTTCCCTCTTCCAAATCTTGCAACTTGGTGCAAAGGGTAAAAAGTATCAAAAGTTAGTGGCTTCTGAGACCACACTATTGTCATGCCACCTTACTAGAGAGAAACACCTGCCTCTTTATTGGAGCAATATTCAAAGGTTCTTCTTCTTATTTTCCCTCCCCCTTCATATCTTCAGGTGCAGATAAATCACGACTTGTCCATTTGATTTGCTCAAATGGATCCTGTAGCTTTCACTCCCCTTGCTTTCAGATCTATTAGGAGGTCCATACTAGTAAACAGATGATCAAACAACAATCTTTGTGGCACTCCGGGAAGAAGTTGATCAGAATATGTCATAACAATCACATATCTCAGTCCCCTGTCTGTCTTTGTAGTTTGAACTGCATGTGCCAGCTCATTGATAGGATTCCATCCAAACTAAATAGCCACTGCTGGTTCTACTACACTAGAATTTATAGCTGAATCTTATCAGTTTTCCTGAAACAGTAGAGAATTGTTTAGGATTACAAGAATGGACACACACAATACACTTTGTAATGAGTCATTACTGCCTCTTAGGAGCCACAACATTTTCATACCCCATATGAACTGTTTACGTCCATGTTCTCCATAGTGTAGGTTATCATACTTCTGTCAACTGTACAATTTTCCCCATGTGGTGCAAAATTCCTGAAGTGTGCATTTGTTTCATCCAGACGTGGACAGACCTTTGAAAAATGATCATTTTTGTCTATATCATCATTACTGTAGACATGGAAATTTGAGAAAATGAAATCAAATTTATCTCGGGACATAGCATTAGAGACCAAGTAATTGTAGGCATCTTTTTCATTTTGACAATGCATTCTTTTTTGTGGAAGAACCACATAACCACTTAGGAGTAGTATTCTGATGAAAGTAATAATTTGGTCTGGTGTGCAATCTCCTGTTTTATTTTTCTTTGTTGTATACTCATTTCTATATAGAGTTGTTATTTCAATAACTGGTTCATCAAAAAAGTGTGTGAAATATTCCAGTGGGCTCTTTGCTGACTAGTGGAATTCTGTACATCTGTGGTCACTGTGCAATAGAAATTGGCAGATCAGTATGCTCACAATTCCATTTAAATTGCTTTTGCTTCTTAGACTTTGACTTGTAATGAAAGCACATCTGAGCATGTGAAAAAGTGCCAGAAGTATGCAAAGATGATTCGGGTTTGGATGGTACAATGCTTCTTTTAGTATTGTTTGATATAGGTTCTAATTCAGCATGACTGTTCAGCTGGCTAGCCTGTAAAATTATCAATATTTGGATGACCTTCAGGGCCAGAATCCTCATCAGTTAAATCTTCATTATCATTCAGTGGATGCATTAATACAACATCTATTCCACATTCAGGCATCTCATTGTCTTCACAAGATTCTATTAGTTCAAGCAGTTCCTAAAAACAGAAAATGAAAGAATGAATTTATGTCATGTCATCCTAAATCCTTCTGGAAGGATTTTGAAAATAGTGCAAATAACTGTCCACATTGGACTAAAGTTTTGGTAAGGAAAATAATCATTCTTTAGTATATATTTTGAAATGCAAAAGCTTTGGCATATTGTTACAGAAATATACTTACCCTTCAACACATGTGTCTGTGTAACTGTTCATTATTTTGAGCAACAGAACTTCCAAGTGTTATTGTCACTCACAGCTTTATACCCAAAGAAAGATTCCTACAGTGTCATGAAGTGCCAACCCCCCCCCCCCCCCTTATTGACTATTAGACACTGCCAACAATAAAAGTAAAGTTCCTCATGTTCTATAACACAATTTCATTTCATGTCATGCATCCTTCAAGAAGGATGTTAGGATTATCTGGGTTAATAAATAAACAAATAATAGGTTTATCCATTGTTCAGTACCTGGGAGGAATAAGAATAAGAACAATTATTATTTTATTTTAATTCACAGATATGCTGAAATAGTTTCATCTCCCTTGTTTGGCACTACACCTCATCATCACTTCTTGATGAAGTGCTTAAATCTTGAAGATAGTGACTTCCGCATTGTCTTGGCCGCAGCTGAAAAACTGAAGCCTGGAGTTTATTCATATGTGTTAAAGGTAAAATCTTTGTATCATTTGCTATGCAGTGAAATTCAACTTAAATGTGGTATGATATCTATGTAAGACTTTAAGTACTCTGCACTGAAATATTGAAACTTTCAGATGTGAAAATAAAAAGTTGACAGAAAACTTTTTTGTGGAGTGTGTTGCACTGAAAGAAGGTCAATGGGATGGTGTGTGTAAGGAGAGGGTACCTATAGAATTACAGATTCCTGCCCCCCTTGTATTCTTTAACTGGCAGTTAAGCATCAGCGAGTGATGAGGAACCAACATTTGAAGTGGTTCATAACACAGATGTGTTAATGGAAATGTGTGATGCAACAGTCAGTCTGCAGCTTCCAACCTTCATTTATGCAAAACCACCAGATTATAATTAAACTTCACCAATCAATCTCAGTGTCATACCAAGAATTTTCCCATTTACCTAATATGCAAAGCGTTAAAACACACATGTGATTTTTTTAATTAGAATTCTATAAATAATTTTGGAAGTAAGGAGTATAAGCAACTAAATTACTCTAGTAGTAGATTATTTGACTTTGCCTTACAATCTGTGCCCATCATCATGAGACCAGTAAATCTGTGTCAAAGTACCAGGTTCATTAATCTTGCATTGGGACAGAACAGGTGTCACATTGTTAATACTACATTAATGAACCATGTACTATTAATTTAAGAAACATTGTTTTTTTATATTTTTACTATTTTTGTATGTTGTTACTATGGACTGTAATTATTGTTAAAAAGATAAATTCAAAATCGTATTGTTTAAACTGAAAGTGTCTTTTAATGGGGCTTGAAAATATTATTAGAACTGGTGAAGAGCTGCAATGTTTGAAAACTTAAAAACATTTACCGAAGACTGGAAACTGACCTTGAGGAAAATAAGTTAGGATTTAGGGAAATGTATGAAAGCTTGAGCCAGTTCTGCCCGTACATCATTTCTTAGAAAATAAGTTAAGGAAAGACAAACCTACATTTATAGCTTTTGTAGATTTAGAGAAAGCTTTTGATCATGTCGACTGCAATATGCTCTTTCAAATTCTGAAGTCAGCAGGGGCTAAATAAAGGGAATGGAAAGTTATATCCTACCTGTACTAAAACCAGACAGCAGTTATAAGAGTTGGAAGTGGATAGGAAGAGGATAGAAGCTTTTTTAATTTGGTGTTACAGAAGACTGCTGAAGATTGAGTGGGTAGATCACTTAACTCCTTAGGCGGTACTGAAGAGAATTGGGGAGAAAAGAAATTTGTTGCATAACTTGACATAAAGAAGAGTTGATTGATAGGACACATTCTCAGAAACAAGGAATAGTTAGTTTTGCATAATACATAATAGGGAATTGGGGGTATGGAGGATGAAAATGACAGAGGGAGACTAGCATAGTAACAAGATTCAAATTTATGTGGATTGCCATAGTTACTTGGAGATGAAGAGGCTTGCACAGGGTAGAGCAGCTTGAAGAGCTGCATCAAACAAGTCTTTAGACTGAAGAAGACAACAATAAGAACAAAATAGCACAATTACAGTAGTGAAACAGTAATATAGCACTCTTTTGGGGTTAGAGGTGTGTGTTAATTGTTAGACTTGTAATAATTAAATTAAATTTTAATTTATATTCTGCTTTACAGCCATTACAGCTACCGAGAGAAGATACGTGGAACCAGATGCAGCAGATATGGCTAGAGGATGTTTCTTTTGTTGAAATACATTCCCCTGATTCTTGAACTGTGTTAATTGTTACAGTAAACATGGGCAAAACTTTGTCTTTCGGTTTATAATGTTGTTGTTGTTTACTGTAGCTTTCTTTTGCCTGGCTGTGAAGAGTATTTGATTGTTTTTCTTGTTATAAAACCTCAGAATTATTTTAAGGTTTTACGAATGTTCTATTGTTGTCTATCTTTTAATGAAGTTACTCCATTTTAGAGCTTTAAGGAAAAAAAATGTTTAAAGTATTTTCAATTAAGACAAC
Source organism: Locusta migratoria (assembly GCA_026315105.1). Lineage (NCBI taxonomy): Eukaryota > Metazoa > Arthropoda > Insecta > Orthoptera > Acrididae > Locusta > Locusta migratoria. The sequence goes on from CM048755.1 coordinate 778,404,319, forward strand.
ACTGTATACAACATTTCAGTGAATGAAGTGAAAATGAAAACAAATTATTTGTAATACAATAAGACCATAATTTTATTTCCTGATAGTTGTTATTGTTGTTTGTGTTTGTAAAATAGTTTTAAAACATGGAGTATTAACAACTGTGATTCTATATTTTGTAATTTGAACAGTGCTCATCAAATTTAATACAATTATATAATCATGTTGAAAATAAATTTATAAATACAAAAAGATTTGTTTCACCTTTTCCGTTTCATATGAATGTGTGTACTAAATGTTGTGCTGACTTAATGAGACATCTTCTGGTATGTATTGTAACATGTGCTCAATGTCCTTTCCTCCAGGTGCTCTAATTGCTTTTATTTCTCGCATTGTTAACTGATGCGATTTCCAGACATGTTAGGAATAGGCTGCCACTAAGATATTTTTGTGTTCTTGACAGGTTTGTGAACTGAGTTGTACTTTTGCTGCTGTACTGTTGTGTTGCTAACTTCATCTTTCTCATAAGATTCAAATAAACACTCAAGAAGAATCACTGAAAGTAGTAGTGAGAATGTACTTTCCATTAATAATGAGTCTTAGACAGAGTCACGGCACTGAACATTTTGTGGATGTGCTGAACTTCAGGAAGGTGCTGAATTTATTTTACATGCTTTGTGGAGAGCTAGCATTAACAACCCACACGGAACACATCTCGCAGCTACAGAATCGGGATGAGATGCTCATGCAGCACCAGTGTACAGCTCGTACTACTAACCTTCATTGTGCACCACACCATGGCAAGGAGTTTTTTTGGGTGATTGCAGAAACCGTGCAGATATCTGATGACGACCCCTTGTGCTAGCTGCCTACCGCTCGCTGTTCATGTGTTTCTGCTGTAAGGCAGCCAGGTTGTACAACAGTATAAAGCAGGAACAGTGAAGATTGGGGACAAACCATAAGTTTCCATATAAACTGTGATAAAGATGACAAACTGACAAACATAACACTAGGATTTACAATTACCAGGAATGTAAAATATTTAGAAATTTTTTGAAGAAGTGAATCATGGAAGCAAATTTATGATACAAGTACTGGAGACATATCTAAGAAATTTGATATATTTATTGACAGAGTTAAATATCATGTTGGTATAGCCATTCCAGTTAAAACTAGATCAAAAAAATACTCTCCTAAACAAGTGGGTCACTACTGGTATTAGAAAATCATATGCAGAATTACCAAAATGTGGCACAATATCTGAATTTGATAGGTATTTTACAAGTTATAAAACTGTACTCAACAAGGTAATAAGCAGTGCCAAAAAGCTAAAAAATGACAGACAAATAATAAATGCATCCAATAAAATGAGACCTGTGTGACACAGAGTAAAAAAAAAAAAAAAAAAAAAAAACAGGAAACAACACAACTAAAATTAGGAACATACAGTTGAATGAAAATTTGCAAACTACCAGCAAACCAAAAGATGTAGCTATTATACTTAACTGTTATTTTATCAATGTAGCAGAAAAACTTTTTGAGAAAAAGTCACACGTAATTTCCTTTCACAACTAGCATCAAAAATTAAACAGGTAGATAAATCAATATTTCTCATTCCAATATACAGGACGTGCAGCAGGAAATCAAACTTCTAAAATCAAAACACTCATTGGGAACAGACAATGTACCAGATTTTCTTGTAATAAAATGTGTAGACTTACTCTCTGAACCACTGACTTATCTTGTGAACTTGTCCTTCTCAACTGACGGCTTTCCAACATGCTTAAAAATTGCTAAAGTAAAAAAAAAAAAAAAAAAAAAAAAAAAAATTTAACAAAAAGGGAAGTTAGGAGGAGGTGTCAGACTATAGGCCTGTTTCTCTACTACCTAGATTTTCAAAAATACTAGAAAAGTATTTTATAAAAGACTGTACAATTTCTTAAGTAAGTAACTGAATCCCAACACGGATTTTGAAAAAAATCACTCAACCAAAACAGTGGTCTTTTCTTCATGAAACACTACAGACCCTAGATAGACAGGAACATACCACAAGCATATTCATAGACCTGTCAAATCATTTGATACCCCCAACTCTTTATCTTACTAAGTAATTCATCATAATTGATGGTATCAGAGTGTTGCGCATTTCTTTTTACTTGACATACATTAAAGCCACATTTTTAATACATTACCTGTTATTTATGTTCAGTGGTAGAATGCTCGTAGATCTCGTAGCTCGCCTGCCATTAACACATTACAAAATTATGTTATGACGTCGGGTTCATTTAAGAAACCGTAAATGTGACACTTTTCATTTTTTTTTACGTATATTTATTTATCCATTCTTGGTAAAGCACAAAAGTAATGCAAAAGTAAGATTGGGTCAGAACACACTTCCATACTAACTCAAGAGTAAGTTGTTTCTACTCCATTACTAACTTCATACTGACTCCTTCTGTTCGCGCCAATTCGCGTGTATTAATACACAATAACATTTCTAGAACACGGAAGTACAACATTTAAATATTTAACAATTTGCTCGATAAACATTAATGAATCCTGCTTTATGTAAAGAACACAAAATTATGACAGATGTAATAATAAGTTTTTTTACATCAAAATAAACAGAAAAGATCATAAGTAAACAACAATTAGCGCAGTGTTAATATGCTTCCATTATTGTTCGACATTAAGCTTCAATAATTGAATTAAGTTTGTTAGAAGACCCTAGTAATGCAGATGATGATTAAAATGACTTGACAGAAGCACTATAAAATGCTTATGTAATATAAACATGGAATATTAGGTTACAATATTACGACCAACTATGGTATCGAATACTTCAGTTATTTAAACAAACGGGACCCTCCTGGCTAAATATATTACAAGAGGAACAGCACATAACTGAATTAAATCATACCTCCATAACAGAAAACAGTTCATTGAGATTATAATGAATCAAATGGCTCAAGTCAGTACCTATCATTCTGGTTTACTGGAGGTAAAACATGGAGTTCCATAAGGTTCAATATTGGGTCCAGTTCTCTTTTTACTGTATGTAAGTGATACGAGGGTTGGAACTTACATAGTTGCAACTATTTATCCCAAACTGATACAAAAGCATACATGTTTTCACCCATTACTGCCCTTCAAAGTAGTTACTACTGTTGTGTAGAACCCATTGCCAGTGAATTGGAAGGCATAGTATGCTGTTGGCAGAGCCTGTTCTGTTGATGGTGGGAATGAGGCGGTTGCAGCAAAGCTGGACATCAACATCGGATGCTGATTGGCTAACGTCCATGAGTTTATACCGGCGCACACAAGCATGGAACTGTCGCCATCTGTTGACTGAATGCTGGAACTTGTCATTTTGTAACGAGACCAATGAGAGAGAGAGGCCGCGGCGCACCTGTCAGATTACGTAAGCAAGGTAGGCCTGAGCCAGCACGATTGCTAGCGGATTGGCCGGGCACTGGGGCACAACCCACTGCCTCGTAGCAGCGGGCCACTCAGCTAGCAATCGCACCAGCTCAGGCCTACCTTGCCTAATTTGACAGGAGTGCCGCGGCCTGTATCTCTCTTTTTGCAACAGGTTTCGTCACTTATTTCCATCCTCGGCCATATTGTTTTCTTGTGGCTGTCTAGTTCGTTTGTATTTTTACCTGTTTATGTGAAGGTAATAAAATGGAATTATCTAACGGTACGTACCTCTTAACTGCTGATATAAGCAATTGTTTTAATAATCGCCAAGTATTTTCAAGGATTTCTCTGATTCTGCATTAAGTTTATGTCAGAAGTTATTGAAATATACGCTTTTGTAAATTGTATTTTCTAACAGCAGAATTGCTCGCCTTTTCAGGTACTAACAAATTTGAAGTGCCGTAGCTGGTTGTAAAATTAATTACAAACTGAACAGTCTGCACATTTCTTTACCAGCTATGAAGAACTTATGGTAAAAAGGCTGAGCAAAATTTGCACTGACTTCTCAAAGTTACAAGAAGCCTGTAATTTGCATGGAGCAGTTTAGTGAAGAGTGCATACATTGACAAATACTTTGTAATTGATGGATAAGTGGACGCAAGTTATCCATAGCTGGAACCCATTGCAGTGCCATAGATTTTCTATAAATTGCAGCTATACTTAACAACAGCAAGCTCCTTAGGCAGAGTGATATTTTTTTAAGCAACAGCGGTGATGTCAAACAGAGAAAATGGTATGAAGAGTAGAATGCTATTGCTTAACAAAGGACAGTGCTGTGTTTGATACTACTGGTGAAATACGTATTTTATGAAAATGTGTGTGTGTGTGTGTGTGTGTGTGTGTGTGTGTGTGAGAGAGAGAGAGAGAGAGAGAGAGAGAGAGAGAGAGAGAGAGAGAGAGAGAGAGAGAGAGAGAGATTGATGAAACATGTAGTAATGGTCAATTTGGAGAGTAGACCGACTGTATGTGACATAAAACTTTTTGTGAAATTGAACGCTCTGAGCAATACCGAAAGAAATGTTTCTCCAGTTACTTTACAACTGAAGCAATAAATAAAACTTCTGTACCTTTTGTTTCTAATGTAAATAATCATCCACAAATAGATTGATATAGTGCAGCATCTATTTCAAGTGTACAACAGATTTTGCATATCAAGTAATGGACCACTAGCAGCCATTTTTCAACCATAGAAATATTCCACTGTTGTATATTGCATCCAGGCAATAACTTCAGTTGGCCATGGCTGTAGCCCAAAAGTTTTTAAATAGTTAGGAGATCTATCAATGCTGAATAGATTGCTGTATGGTGTTTCAGCTGTGTGTGACTGAAATCTGTTACCAGTAACATGATTATGAACTACAGGCGTAAGTTCACAGGATTAGGTTGGAGTGTTTACTATGGTTGTCAGTGGCCACACAGTATCTGGTGTGTGGTTCTGCTGTTGATAATGTCAGTTAACATGGCAAGTAACGTGATTATTGTGACAAATCTCGAACTGACTGCAATCAAATACCATTTTATAGCACACGTGGGTTAAATTTTACTTATTGTCCTGGTGGCCTCGCATTGTAATGTTGGCAATCATTACAATCGTGCGACTGTCTGATGTGTTATACGGACACAGGGCTTACACCTTCTCATAACAATGACAGAGAACCAACCGAGGCTTTCTGTTATAATTTTATCTTGTGCTGCCAAAAGGTTTCTTTCGAAAAATCGTCATAACTTTTCTACTCGCCACAAGTACATTCGAGGTACATGGTTTCAGAGTATGCTGCTGCTAACGAAGATAATGTAACTATGACAAATCTTACTGTAATCTATACATATTATAAAAATGTATGTTTTACATATCTTTTTCAACTGTTGGATTGATTTCAACTGTATTTGTTTCACATATTTCTTACTGTCATGGAACTATTGCTGTAGGCATAAGTATCACCTACAACAGATAGTTTAGGAGATATGCGGTTTTGAAAAATGAAGTCAGCGAAAAATTGTCAACACCACCTATGTCATATAGCTTAGGAAATACATTGTCATGAACAATGAGAGTCACAAGACACCTTCCCATGAGGCAATGCGTGAATAACCAATGGCAGATACAGAATTGTTTTCTGGGGGGGAAGGGGGGCAAAGCCCGAGGAGGGTGAACATGTCCGTAAGGGCTTTGTGAGACTAATTTTAAAACACACACACATATACTGGGTGATCAAAAAGTCAGTATAAATTTAAAAACTTAATAAATCAAGGTATAATGTCGATAGAGAGGTAAAAATTGACACACATGCTTGGAATGACATGGGGTTTTATTAGAACCAAAAACAAAAGTTAAAAAAATGTCTGACAGATGGCACTTCATCTGATCATAAAAGCAATAATTAGCATAACAAATTAAGACAAAGCAAAGATGATGATCTTTACAGGAAATGCTCAATATGTTCACCACCATTCCTCAACAATAGCAGTAGTCGAGGAATAATGTTGTGTGAGTTATGGCGAGGCATTGGCGTCGGATGTTGTCTTTCAGCGTCCCTAGAGATGTTGGTCAATCACGATACACTTGCGACTTCAGGTAACCCCAAAGCCAATAATTGAACAGACAGGTCTGGGAACCTGGGAGGCCAAGCATGATGAAAGTGGTGGCTGAGCACACAATCATCACCAAATGACGCGCACAAGAGATCTTTCACGTGTCTAGCAAGACTTTTTGGTTCTAATAAAACCCCATGTCATTCCAAGCATATGTGTCAATTTTTACCTCTCTGTCTACATTATTCTGTGATTTATTAAGTTTTCATATTTATACTCACTTTTTTATTACCCGGTATATGTATATATGAAATAAATTTTATTACAGTTATTGTCACATATAACTGCTATAGGAAACACAAAATATGTTCCAAAGCTACAGTTGCTTCTTAGGGAAAAAAAAAAAACTTTTTAATTTACTTCCATCTGACTACCAATGTATAGAGGCACCGGTTTGTGGTGAAAATTTTTGCTCGATTTCGTCATTGTTTAAAACCTATTTCGGTATATTTTTCGGTATTTTTATTTTATATCGTCAATAATTTTATTTTCACTTTTTAACGAATAAAAACTAAAGCAAAACCCAGTTATAGCCTCATTGCAGTCTAAGGCCTTTTATTTTATTCAGAAAACATGAAAATTTGACATTGATGGAGATACATAAAAAAAAAGTTTGAGGAACACTTATTGTGCTACTTATACAATTTTTACTAGTCTAAGTAATTTACATAAGTGTGTATGTTTTATGAAGACTCAAAGTCGTGTTTGTAACAACACCAAGATAATTGCTCTCAGAAGCACCACAATCTAACTGGCGCTTTGTTCAACTCATATTGATTCTATTAGGAAAAAAACTATGTAATCCGATTTTAAGCCACACTTGAAAACGTAAGATATGGATAATCGAAATGGATAGCGCGGGGTTTCCTTTTCGATTTGCACACTTACATTACTATTACATCGCAGACAACGACAGCCGTGAGTAATACGTACATCTATTAACCGTTTTTGCACATTTACTGTCGACGGCGCCAGCATTGTGCACGAAATTATTAGGGAATACTGCAGATGAGGACTTATCACATGGTGTGTGTGTGTGTGTGTGTGTGTGTGTGTGTGTGTGTGTGCGCGCACTTTCTCCTTGTTCTTCTTATGGGACGAACTGCTATTTATATATTTATTATTTTGGTGTGGTGTCTGTTCTTTCGGACACCACACCAAAATAATAAGTATTTAGACGCGACGACGACGTCAGCTTCAATTACTTCACCGCAGATGCGGTCATACGTTCGACCTCGAACGGGAATCCGAAATGGCGAGTGTAAGAGGGCATGGAAGACAGGGGCGCTACAACCATAGCGTGCGACATGTGGTAATTTGAGACAGCCAGGAGGCGAGCACGGGTGGCCAAGTGGTTAAGGCGACCGCTGGCCCAAAGCGGGAGACCCGGGTTCGATTCCCGGTCCGGCTCACATTTTCACTTGTCGCCATTGTTTCATTTCAATGCCCTAAAGCAGCCACTGTCAATCCTTTCCTTCCTAATCTTTCTTCCTTCCTCTCCTTTATCATTAATTTGCAAATGCTATTTATATGTATTGGGCATGTGTCCCTTCATTGCCATTCAATACACACATAGCTGTATTTGCACATAATTATTTTCCTTGGTTTATGATAAAAGTAAAATCCATCTGATGCGAATTCTCTTTCACGATCAAAAACTGTTACGACCATCTTAATAATCTGCTGTACCAAAAGCGCAAAAAGAACCAGCATTCAAAAACGATTACGACTACGCAGTACACTGCCAGTCAGCAGATCAAATAAAGCGCCAGAAACGGACTTCACTGCACAGGAAATGCGGTTGGCACGACTCGAGACGACATATATCGAATCAGTGTACAATCGAATGTGATTTATATCTTGAAATTCCGCCAGTACATTTAAGTGACTGATGAGATTTCACAAAATTTTCCAGATTATTTCGTGATTTTTCGTAAATTTAAACGATTTCGCGATTTTCCGCAAATATTGTAAAATATCGCAAAAATTTCGTGCCTCGCGAAAAACAGGTGCCTCTACCAATGTACTATTAGTTTCTGTGCACTATGACATATTTTTCAAATGCCTATGATCACAAAAATATTACAATGATTCAATCACATTAAACAGTGTAAATTTTCTAAATCTACCACCAAAAAAATTAAAATAATAATAAAAAACGAGAATTTAGAGCGTGAATGCCCCGTGTTCAACTGTGTGCACACTTGTTTCATCCTTCATCATCATAAAGGATGAAACACTTGCCAACAACTGAACACTAGCATTCAGGCTCTGAATTTAATTCAATATGTAATTGATTCTGAGCTTCGCCAGGTGTGTAACGCGAAACACTATACAGCAGAAGCCATGCGAAATTGCAATAGGTTTCTCTACATATTTACAACCTTGGAATAATTGGACTACAAGACTGACCACTTGAAAATTCAAACAATTGTACAATATGGTCGAAAAATGTTTTGTACATATTAAATGAGCCAAATGCTAAAAGAACAAACTGCTAAGGTCATCGGTCCCTAGTCTTACAATCTACTTTAAATTATTCTAACGACAACCCACACATCCATGTCCAACAGAGGACTCGAACCTCTGGTGAGAGAGGCCGCGTACTCCCCAGATCAGACGGCCATGCCTGTGCGGCGCACATGGCAGGGCCGGGTCTAGGAGACTTGCCGAGGGGACAAGCTTAAATCTGCCGCCCCTTCTTTCACCCCCCCCCCCCTGTAAGAATAGACTTTTTGACGCTAATTTGGTTACATATTTCTAAATAAATATCACAATCTCACAACATGAACTTATTTTATTGACTGAATTAAGATCAAAGGAAAACAGAACAATTTTAATACATACAAAAATATAAGATTACTCATCGTACAAAAATCAATTCAAAATTTCGCTTTTCGAGCTTTTTTTGCTGCAAAACTGTTTTGATAACATCATAGTTTAGAGAAGCAGCTCGTTTGTCCTCTATGGATATTATACTCAGATTTGTTAAGCAGTCGTGCTCCTCAAGTGTATTTAATTAGTTTCAGGTTGCTGAAACTTCTTTCTCCAGACGAAACAGAAACTATAATGGTGAGATATATTTTAACGCTGTAGTAAGGTTGGGATACCCCTCTACCAATTTATTTTTATAACTTAAATTTAATGTTGATGATGCAGTGGAATCTTGCAAGGCTCTGTCTACTGCCAGCGCATGTTGTCTGATACTTTCAACTTCAAGTTCTGCCTCGCTAAGATCTTCTGCCAGTTCCGCTGCTTTGGCCTTCAAGTCCTCCACTTCCATTTCTCGAATTTGCACACCACACAGAAAACTAATTTTTGCACCAATTTTCTCAAGTGCGATAAACCTGGTACTAAGCTCTGTCAATTATTCCTTATTCTTTCTTCGAATCCTTTTTTCGGAGAATACCATTGATACCTCATTATCTTCTGCTAGCACTTTGGCCTCATAAACAGCTTCAGAGGTACAAGTATCCCGGGAAGTTTTGAGAAAGCCCAAAAGTCTTTGAATGTTTCGAACAGCTTTATCAATTGCGAAGTATTAACTTCGCAGAAACTGATTAACATGAGCAATTTATTTTAATATTGCATACCAGAAACAAGTTAAAGTAATGAATTTGAGTTTTCACATTTTTTTTAAAAATAGATCTTGTCCCTGATTTTGTTTCTGGTGTTGACAATTTGTAAGTTTCAGTTTCTTCCAGGGCCTTCAAAACTTTATGAAAATTCTTGTAAATAGCTTCAACTGCATCTACTCTTGCAGATCACCTAGTCTTGCTGAATGTCTGCTGAATTTGCTCCTACTAAATTTAAAGAGTGAGCAGCACATGGTACGATATAGGCCAGTTCATTCTTCTGTAGTATTCTTGACTGGACCCCTTTGTACTTTCCAGCCCTGTTTGCCCCATTGTCATGAGACTGCTCCCTGCAGTACTTAATTTTCAACCCATCTTGTTCCAATTTTTGCAGTATCTCTTGACTAAGGCCTTCTCCTGTTTTGTCTGTAACTGTAAAAATGTCAGTAAAACTTTCCACAACCTCTGAGTCATTCGACTTGACATATCGAACTATTTGTGTCATCTGCGCATTGTGGCTGATATCTGGAGTGCAGTCAAACATCAGTGAAAAGTATTTAGGAGCTAAAATATCTTTATTTATATCTTGTTTTATTTTTGTCAGCAATCAAGTCACGGAACTCATCTTGTATATTTCTGAAAAAATAGCTAATCTGGCCTTTCTTGTGGCGTTCAATACGCAGACAAAGGGGGACACTATAGTATGATATGAGATCAATTGTATTTAGAAATTTGCCGCTAAGTGGATCACCAAAACCACCATCTTCTTTTGATCCTCTAAAAGGACTTCCTTGCTTAGCTAGAAAAAGGACAGCATCAATAATACAGTGAGATTCCTCCTGTTTTATCTGGTCTTGCTGCCCAGTGTGCGATACTTATCAGGTGGGTTTGTCGGAGGACATCGAAAGAGTCGAAAGAAGGGCAGCTTGTTTTGTATTGTCGTGATACAGGGGAGGCAGCGTAATGGAAATGATCTGGGATGGGAATCATTAGAACAAAGGCGTTTATCGCTGCGACGTGGGCTACTTACGAAACTACAATCGTCAACATTCTCCTCCGAATGCGAAAATATATTGTTACGTCCCACTTACATAAGTAGAAAAGATCATCTGAATAAATACGTGAAATCAGAGCTCGAACAGAGAGATTCAGATGTTCTTTCTTCCCGCGCGCTATTCGAGAATGGAATAAGAGATAAATAGTATAAAAGTGGTCCGATGAACCCTCTGTCAGGCAGTTAAATGTGATTTACAGAGTATCCTGTGTAGATGTCTATCAATTCTACCGCTACCGAGAGAGGACTCTAGATTCTTAATGCTTTTGACTTTCAATAAGAAGTGAACGAAACTGAAATACTTTTATTTTTATAAGGACTGGAACGTTATTCAAATTCACCTGTTCTACAAATATTACCTTGATATGAAATATGAATATTCTTTTTTTTTTAAAAAAAAGGAAATCTATGCAAATTAATAAACATTGTGCATTTACTTATGCAATAACGCAAACATCTCTCTCATTCTGGCTAATATCTAGTAGATTTTTAAGGTTTGATTAGCTATAGTACCTGTGTTTTATTAAATGATTTCGGTATTTCTTACAGTCATTTTAATAATTCTGTGCCAGTTAATTTTATTAAATTATACCAGAACGATACATTTTGTAAAAAAAAAAAAAAAAAAAAAAAAAAAAAAAAAAAAAAGAGAGAGAGAGAGAGAGAGAGAGTCGGTCAAAATTTGCCGCCCTCTAAATACTGCCGCCCGGGGCAACTGCCCCCTTTGCCCCCCTTTAGATCCGGCCCTGCACATGGTTTGATGAATTATTAAACTTTTCACTGTTTAATGTGATTGAATCATTGTAATATTTGTTTTAATCATAGGAACTTGAGAAAGATACCATAGTGCATCGAAACTAGTAGTGTTTTGGTAATTAGATGGAAGTATATTGTCGCGTTGCAATGGAAACGGGCTTGACTTCGAAGGCAACTGAGCACAGCACTTATACTGAAAGGACGTTTATTCCGAACTTAACATACACACAGAACTGCCTCTCGGGCAGAGTGCTCTGCTATTTATACACAGACAGAATGTACCAGAAATTAGAAGAATAGTTAACATAAGAAACAAGTAGAATTTACAAGTGAACATAAGAAAGATATAGAACATTCTGGAATTGTTAATTACAAATAAATAAAATTTTGCCGGTGTTGGAGATTGAACAGCAGCGCACTCGGTGACGCTATCCCCTGCGCCACGCCGGCAGTCATTTTACTTGGTGTCTCGCGGTATTGCTCCCTCTCCTGGAAAAACAGCGACCCGCTGTTATGTTCCCTGTGGAGCCAGCTGCAATGTCCTGGATCTTGACCTTGTCATGGGTCCTCTGTATGGCAGTTCTAGAGAATCCTTCCCTTCTCCACCATTATCGACGACAGACGTTCCTGTCGTGGTTTTCAGTAACATTACTGTCCTTAGAGTCCTTGAACAAGAAGTCATTGTCGCCTACCTGCTCTTCAGGATCGTAGTAGGGCTTCATGCGCAGGACGTGAATAATGTCTCTTCGTTTGTGTCGTTTCGACGACGGCTCATAATCCTCAACTTCGTATGTGACGTCTGACAGGCGGCATATGACGCGATACGGACAAATGTATCAGTTCAACAACTTTTTTGACAGTCCAACCTTCCGTACAGGGGTAAAAATCCATACCAGATCTCCTGGGCTGTACACAACAGGTCAGTGCTTGTCGTTGTTACTGCAGACGGTCCTTCTCCTGGGCGTCCAGTGTCCGTATTCGAGCCAGCTGTCTTGTTTCTTCGACCCTGGTGATTAGCTGTTTAACATAATCATCCCGAGTGTCGTCCGGTTGGAACGGGAACAGCGTATCCATTGTCGTCTCAGCTTCACGGTCATGGAGCAGGAAAAACGGCGTGAAGCCTGTGGTGTCTTGTCTTGCGGTATTGTAAGCAAATGTCACGACTGGCAGAATTGTGTCCCAATCCTTCTGCTCAACATCGACGTACATCGACAGCATGTCGGCTAATGTCTTGTTAAAACCTTCTGTAAGACCATTTGTCTGAGGATGGTATGCAGTTGTCATTCTGTGGACAATGTCGCACCGTGACATTACCTCTGATACTAGTTTTGACTGGAATACTTTTCCACGATCGGATATCATGACACTTGGTGCTCCATGCTTCAAAATAGTGTCTTCTACAAGGAATTTTGCGATCTCTGGAGCTTCTGCAGTCGGCACAGGTTTGGTGACAGCGTAGCGTGTGAGGTAGTCAGTGCAGACTATTATCCAACGGTTACCGGTTGTCGACTTCGGGAACCTCCCTAAAAGATCGATCCCAACTCGGTGGAATGGAGCTGCTGCCGGCGGAATCGGTACGAGATGTCCTGGAGGTAATTGCGGCACATGCTTCCGTCGCTGGCACTCTTTACAGTGACTCACATAGTGCTTGACAGATCTGTAGAGACCTTTCCAGTAATACCTGCGTATGATTGTGTCTAGGGTCTTCACGAATCCCAGATGACCGGATATTGGAGCATCGTGGAAATATTTGAGAATAGCTGGTTGGAAATGAGCTGGAGCGACCAGTAGCCATTTGGGGCCCAGTGGATCGTAGTTGCTCTTATACAATGTTCCGTTTATAAGTTGGAACTCTCTATTGGTCGGTTCTCCTTTCTCCAAGGCTTCTATCGTTTTTAATAGTTCTGCATCTTCCCTCTCTTCAGCTGTATTGTCATCTAATTCAGTGAGGGCTGAAATTTCATTCTTGCTGTTGTGTTCCACTAATGAATTCCTCGGAAGGCAGTCGGCATCCTCGTGTTTGCGCCCGTTCTTGAATACCACTGTGACGTCGTACTCTTCGAGTCTTAGTGCCCATCTTGCTAGTCGACCTGATGGATCCTTCAAGCTAGTCAACCAACATAAAGAATGGTGGTCTGTCACGACGGTGAATGGTTTGCCGAATAAATACGGCCGGAACTTGTTGATAGCCCAGATAACTGCGAGACATTCTTCCTCAGTTGTAGAGTAGTTTTTCTCGGATTTTGAGAGTGCTCGTGATGCATAGGCTATCACTTTTTCAGCACCTTCCTGAACTTGTACAAGCACTGCACCAATCCCATAACCACTGGCATCCGTGTGAAGTTCCGTTTCCACGCTCTCGTCGTACAAGGCTAGCATTGGTGCGGAACTTAAAGCCTCCTCAAGTGCCTGGAAAGCTCTTTCTTTTGCCTTATCCCAGTAAAACTTGGCGTCTCCCTGCAGAAGTTCTTGTAATGGACGTACCTTGTTACAAAATTCTTTTACAAAACGTCGGTAGTATGAGCACAGCCCGAGTAAACTTCTCACATCACGAATGTGCTGAGGAGTTGGAAATTCTGTGACTGCCCTTATTTTATCTGGATCAGGACGGACACCATCTCCGTTGACTAGATGCCCCAGGATTTTTATCTCTTTGGCGACGAAGAGGAACTTCTTTGGATTGAGGCGGAGTCCTGCAGCTTGAACACTCTTCAGCAAAGTTGACAGGCGACTCAGATGTTCTTCAAATGTTTTAGAGAAAACGACAATGTCATCTAAATAGCAGAGGTGTCGAAGCGAGTTGTTCATCATGCGTTTGAATGTGGCCAGAGCATTACATAATCCAAATGGCATTACTTTGAATTCATAGAGGCCGGCAGGTGTAATAAAAGCCGTCTTCTCCCTGTCAGCTTCATCAACCTCGATTTGCCAGTAACCTGTCTGCATGTCCATAGTTGAGAAGTATGTAGCTCCTTTCAAGCAGCCTAAGGTGTCGTCAATGCGCGGCAGTGGGTAGACATCTTTGTGATTTTGTTCAGCCGCCGATAATCGACACAGAATCGCCATGTGCCATCCTTCTTCTTTACAAGGACCACCGGAGACGACCGAGGACTCTTCGAAGGTTGAATAATGTCATCTTGCAACATCTTCTCTACTTCCTCCCGAATTATCCGTCTTTCAGCTGGCGACACTCTATACGAACGCTGGCTAATTGGTGGATGATCCCCAGTATTTATACGGTGCCTTATAGTGGGCCGTTTCGTCTGACTTTTCCCCTGCTGAGGAGTATAGCTAACACCTGCTGGCGTTGTTCCTTGGTCAGTCCTTGTCCTATTGGCAGTTCCACGTTTGTTTCCTCCAGCGTGTTGTCTGTACTAACAGCAGAGCATGGGTGTTTGTTGATGACGTTGAGATCACCATCCTGGATTGGTTCAGCTGTCCCGATACACATTCCCTTGGGGATAAGTTGCGACTGCTCGTGACAATTAGTGATCCAAATCTCTCCTCGATCTCCGGTATTGCTTATGATGGCCGCTGGTATGTAAATTTCTTTGGTGAGCCTGATAAACGTTTTACTATCAACAAGCACTTCACAGTTTAATCTCTCAGCTGTGTGTGTGACTGCAACTCTTCTCATCGTCAGCGGCGGGGATCGTCACATTGTCAACAGCATATAACTTCCCAGAAAATTCTGTATTACGTGTATCCGTCGGAACAACTTCTTCAATTTGCAGCTCAGATCTTCCACAGTCAGTAATAGCTTGGGATGCCTGAAGGAAGTCCCATATGAGGATGACATTGTGACTACATTCTGTTAACACGGCAAATTAGAACGGCTGGGTCCTGTTGTTGATGGCTATTCTTGTGACACACGTCCTGCTGGCTGGATGTACTTTCCATTCGCGACCTTCAGCACAGTTGCCCCAGTATCACAGAACATTGTCTTCTTTAGTGTGCGGCGGTAATTATCTGACAACAATTATCCTGAATCAACAAGTGCCCGGACAGTTTGGCCGTCGATTATGACGTCGATGAGATTTCCCGACATCTTAGCGACTGTCGTCCATGGAGAATTTTCATCTGCGGCGGCCTCGCCTCCGTAGATGGTCGCCTCGCTTAGTTTTCCTGGGCGCGGCGGCTAGGGAGCGGCTGGTACCTCTGTACGGCGACGGTGAACGGCTGCGGCGCGTCGGGCAGCGACCTCGTCTAGGGTACAGCGATGGGCTTCTTCCCAGAGGTCGACTGAACTCATCAGCAGGTGATTGCCTGGAATAGAACTGCTCTAATGGCTGACGTCTTGCGGCAAAATAATCGTCGAATACTCGCCTTCTCTCTTTGCAGTAGCGTACATGTCCAGGGCGCACACAGTGGAAACAAAGTGGTGTGTTGTCTTCTGTCCTCCAGATATCTGTTCTTCTGCGGGGCATCATAGATGCCGGGGGAACTGGTTGTGGCCGCGTTGGTCGGTTCAAAGGCTGCCGTTTGGCAGATGCAGCATAAGTCATAGCAGGGCATTGCAATTCTTCCCGTCGGGTGCGTCTGGCGGGGCAAACAGGAGCTAATGTCTGAAATACCTCTTCCTCAGCGGCGTCGGCTCCCTCGTCGCTTACAGGTCTTACATCCATGGACATAATCTGATGCTTGCTCGGTCTATTAGTCCCGGCTGCTGTAAATTGTTGTAATTCTTCTCTCACAATTTGTCGTATGAGAGAAGTGAAGTCATGCTGGTCTTCCACAACGGCCATAGGGACTACATTCAGGAGTCTGTCATACTTATTTCGTCCAACCCTCCTTTGTTGCATCTGTTCAATACGCTGGCACCACTTGATGAACTCTTCCGTCGTAGAGAAGTCGTTTATCAGAAGAGCTTGGTACATGTCTTCTGCAATACCCTTCATCAGGTGCGTGATTTTGTCGGCCTCGGTCATATTCGGATTTACTATGTTACACAGGGCCAAAACATTCTGTATGTACGACTGCGTCGGATCACCATGTCGTTGGGCCCGGTTCTTCAGTTATTCTTCCGCCGAGCGGATTTGTCTCTGGCGGTCTCCAAACGTCTTCTTAAGTTCCTCCTGGAACGTCGCCCAGTCATTCAACTTGTCTTCGTTGTTTTCGAACCATTGCTGGACTGTTCCGTCCAGGTAGAAATAAACGTTGGCCAAGCACATCGTATGATCCCACCTGTTGTACTTGGCGACTCGGTCGAACCCTTTTAGCCATTTGTTGGGGTCCTGTCCAGCATCTCCAGAGAACACCTAAGGGTGTCTGATGTGCAGCTGGCTTACCGCTGGTTTCGTCTCCATGGTTCTTCTGATGATACGGATTTTTGGAAGGACATACTCGGCGTATCCCTTGTATTCCGGTTCCAGTCCGTGTAAGCGACGGCTTTTACGTTGCCTAATCGGAGTGTAATGTATTTAGCCAGGAGGATCCCGTTTGTTTGAATAATTGAAGTATTCGATACCATAGTTGGTCGTAGTATTGTAACCTAATATTCCATGTTTATATTACATAAGCATTTTATGGTAATTCTAGCTGGTCACATTGATTATCACTTTCATTACTGGGATCTTTTAATGAACTAAATAAATAAATTAATTATTGAAAGGATCAATCTTGGACAATAACTTAAACATATATTAACACTGCGCTAATTGTTGTTTACTTATGATCTTTTGTATTGATTAATTTTTGATATGAGAAAGCTATTATTACATCTGTTATAATTTTGTGTATCTTTACATAAAGCAGGATTCATTAATGATTATTGAGCAAATTGTTTTATATTTAAATATTGTACTTCTGTGTTCTAGAAGGTTCTAGAAATACTATTATGTATTAATACGCACGAATTGGCGCGAACGCATTCAGTATGAAGTTAGTAATGAAGTAGTATTAAGTCAGTCTAAGTTTAGTTGCAGAGTTGTAATGTAAAGTCCTATGTCAGTATGGAAATGTGTTGTGAACCAGTCTTACTTTTATATTACTTCTGTGCATCATCAAGAATGGATAAAGAAATAAATACGTTAAAAATGAAATGTGACAAATTGAAAGTTTCCATGACTTGGAAGAACCCGACGTCTTATTATTTTGTGATATGTTACTGGCAGGCGAGCTACGAGATCTTCGAGACCACTGAACATTTACAACAGGTGATGTATCGTGACAGGCCTGGGAGAAACATTTGTAATTACAGTGGGCAACGGAAAATACTTTTGTGGATTGGAAATAGAATATGATCCATACACAAAAGAAATTCATATAGGCCAACAAAGGTACATCAAGAATATACTTAAAAAGTTTAACCTGGATGAGTCGAAACCAAAGTACACACCTTTTGATTCTGGAACTGTGTTGCACAGTGGGCAATGTCCTACAAATGAATATGACGTAAAGGAGATGAAGAACAAACCGTATCGGCAGATAGTTGGCAGCTTAATGTTCACAGCAATAGTGTCGTGACGAGATATTACGTTTGCAGTGAGTGTAGTAAGCAGATTTCTACATAATCCAGGACTTGAGCATTGGCATGCTGTCAAAAGTATTATGAAGTATCTGCAAGGAACCAAGGAGTTGACTATAAAGTATAGAGCCGATTCTACAAAACTTGTGGTCTATTCAGATGCAGATTTTGCGGGTGACTATGACACTCGACGGTCAACAACGGGCTATGTGAGTCTGTTGGCAGGTGGGCCTGTGTCATGGTGTTCACGTCGGCAGAAGTGTGTGTCAAGATCGTCAACAGAGGCTGAGTACATAGCTGCTTCTGATGCAGCAACTGAAATCATATGGTTACGTGGTTTTGTAAGTGAACTGTGTTTTAAGTTAGAAAAACCGACTTCACTCTGTGTCAACAATCAAAGTGCAGTTCGCCTAATTAAAAATACAGAAAATCACAAACGCACTAAGCATATTGACATCAAATATCATTATATACAGGAACATGTTGAAAACAGTGAAATCGAAGTGTGTTATGTTCGATCTGAGGAACAATTAGCAGATATATTCACAAAGTCTTTGACCAGGGACAAGTTTGTAACAAATGGAGAGTCATTGTCAATTACTTCAAGAAAAGACTCATTAAAACAAGAGTGGGAGTGTTGTCCAGAATAAGTGAGCTTGTTTTAATGAGTTGGGCGGTATGGGATAGAACACTTGTTCTATAATGCACAGACTCAAAGAGTTTGTATATGTTACCTGTATGTAAATTATATCTTTGCCATTTTGTTTTTGTTATGGTTATGGTCTGGTCTTTATTATGATTTTGAAAATAAAAGTTGTTCGCTTTGTAACTCCATTTTGATTTCAAGTTCTATTTGATAAATTGACTTACTGCGCTAAACTAACTAATCCAACATAATCTACTTGTATGCGTGGTGCCTAATCGTTCAGCATGGCCACTACCTCGAACCCAAACTTAATGGAAATTATTCAGTTACAGACGGCGCAAATCACGCAACTACTCCAAGCGATGTCCCAGTTGACGGCGACTCAACTACAGCCGTCACATCAGCCGCCCACACCTGTTGCCGCGTCGCTCCCTACGTTTCGCCAGTATGATGAACGTGAGGAAGAATGGAGCGACTACTTGGCGCAATTTCAACAACTCGTCGGGGCTCATCAAATTACAGGTCATGTTCCTCTCTGTGGTGGGAACCAAAACCTTCGTGTTACTGCAGAAACTTTTCCCCCATATATCTCTTTGCGATCTAGAATTTGATGCAATAGTGGATGCACTGAATGCTCATTGTGAGAGAAACGTCCTCGTAGCTGCAGCGCGGTACCGATTTTTCAGACTGAAAAAATCACCAGAACAGTTACACCTGCAATGGATCACTGAGTTGAAGGGCTTAACCCGGACATGTAAATTTACTTGCTCTTGTGGACTTTCTTATAGTGATGTGATGTTAAGAGATGCGATTACGCAAAACATTCAGGACCCCAGAATTATGGCAGCAATTCTGAAACAGTCTGACCCCTCATTAGACAGTGTACTGCAGCTTATTGAAGCGCATGATACCTTTGACTTAGCAGATGTAGAAATGCAAAGCCACAGTGTTAACTCAGTGCGCCGCAATGGCCGCTTTCCTTGTCACAGTTCTCATTTTAGCCGTAGTGATTCTTATAATTCTACCGGCTGTGCTGGACAGACAGTGAACAGTAGA
This sequence comes from Locusta migratoria, assembly GCA_026315105.1. NCBI lineage: Eukaryota > Metazoa > Arthropoda > Insecta > Orthoptera > Acrididae > Locusta > Locusta migratoria. The sequence goes on from CM048755.1 coordinate 778,423,923, forward strand.
CAGTGTAAAAGTGCGACACAAAGGTCGCCCCGTCGTGTTAGACAAAGTAATTTGACAAACGGGCGCCAACGGTCATTTCAGAAAAATGTTCGTAAGTCTTGCCCCCAGTGTGTATCTCGCCATAGTGCCCTAGTCGCAACGCAATCTGTTATCAATGTGGCAAATCGGAACATGTACAGTCAGTGTGTATGCAGAATGTAAATTCAAAGAACGGTGCCGTTAGGAATAGTGCTTCGCAGAGTGCGAGAACAATTCATTCTGTAAATGTCATACAAGCTGTGAACTTGGACAGTGCTTCTCTAGATTCTAAAATGCAAGAAAGTTTTTCTGTGCTTACAGCAAAACTATGTAGTGAGCAACGTCATAAGCGCCGACGAGCGTGTAAATCTGTGCAACGGAAACGGGTTCGGGACAAGCATAATGACTGTGTACAGTGCAATCCTGTAGTTAAACTAGTACCTTCTGCAACTGCTCATTGTACTAGTGCCCAGTACTGTGTAGCTAGTGACAGTAGATGTAGCTACTCAAAAATTTAGTGCAGTAGTTAGTGAATCTGTAGTAGCCTCGCATTGCACGGACGCCGATCCGGCGGTAGTGCCATCTAGTGACAGTGTTGTTAATCCGTTGTGTGCCGATTCTGCGCCGCTTCCTACCGTACGTAGCCCGCGCATGCGCAAGTGCCGCAAACAAACTGTAGCAGACGTTGCCCACATTCGCGCACCGGTCGTGCGCCAAAAGCACAAACTTTTTGTGACTCTTTCCGTAGAAAATAAGACTGTGCAATTTCAGCTCGACACTGGTTCCGCTGTCACATTAATTAATAAAGACACTTATGGACTTCTGGGTTCGCCAAAATTGTCGCCGTCACAAGAAGCGCTAACGAAAGAATCTGCTGTACCAAAATTTCGTAAAGCTAGACCAGTGCCTATCGCAATTCGTGATCAATTTGCTGAGGAACTTAAATGTTGGCAAGATAGTGGGGTGATTTCTTCTGTTTCTGCGAGTCAGTGGGCCTCGCCTTTAGTGATTATAACCAAGCCGTCAGGAAAACGTCGTCTCTGTGCGGACTTCAAACCAACAGTGAACAGTCAAACAATTGTAGACACATACCCTCTGCCCAGACCTGACGAACTGATGGACAAATTAGGACAGTCTCGCTTCTTTTCTAAGATTGATTTAGCAGAGGCGTACTTACAGATTCCGCTTGATGACGAGTCAAAAAAGTTTTTCGTCATTAATACTCACATGGGCCTTTTTCAATTTCAATGCTTACCCTTTGGCAGTTCTTCCGCACCCGCTATTTTTCAGCGTTTCTTGGAAGAGCTGACAGTTTCTGTCCCTTGACATTGTGGTATCGGGACGCACAGTTGAAGAACATTTAGCAAACCTGGAGTGCCTTTTCAAAGTGTTGACTGCAGCAGGTCTACGTTGTAATAAAGCAAAGTGTTCGTTTTTTTTCAGACTGAAATAGAGTACTTAGGCTATGTGATAAATGCCCAAGGAATCCATCCCTTACAGTCACATCTTCGAGCAATCAAAGACTTGCCTCCTCCTAAGAATGTGCACGAATTGCAAGCAGTAATGGGAAAGCTTAACTATTATTTCAGATTTATTCCGAATGCCTCTCAGTTTGCAGCTCCACTGCATCACTTACGTAGGAAGAATATTCCTTTTGTATGGTCTAAAGATTGCCAGGTTGCCTTTGACAAATTAAAGTCTGCACTACTCAGTGAGGCATGTTTGATTCCCTTTGACCCACAGAAGCCTGTAGTGTTAGCAGTGGATGCCTCGTCTTACGGTCTGAGTGCAATATTGTCGCATGGTATTGGATCTCACGATCGTCCTATTGCCTTTGCATCCAAGCTACTGACGCCAACGCAACAGAATTACAGTCAGATAGAAAAGGAGGCCTTATCAATCATTTACGGCGTCACAAAGTTTCATCATTATATCTATGGCAGATAATTCTATTTTTTGACAGACCACAAGCCTCTCACGTCGTTGATGTCATGCACAAAGCCAATTCCGCTACGAACGGCACAAAAGCTTCAGAGATGGTCCTTGATACTATCTAATTATCAGTATGAGATTTTGTACCGACCTACCACTAAACATGCCAACGCGGACACAATTTCCTGACTTACGGTTGGCCAGGATGTGTCGTTTGATTCTTCAGAAATGGCATGTTGCCAGATAGACTCCAGAGATGCTTCCGCTGTCGCAGACTTCCCTTTGAACTCTCGTCAGGTTGCACAGGAAACAGCTGCGGATGCAGACCTAAGTGTGGTAGCACGTTTTGTTCGCTCAGGGTGGCCTGCCAGAGCCAAAGACATTAAGCAGCCTCTGGTTCGACGTTATTTTGCGCAATGTCATGCATTGTCTTTAAGTCAGGGTGTTCTGTTGTTACATACCGACAACGACCAAACAAGAGTGATTGTTCCTCATTCCCTGCAACGAGAAGTCTTACGCCTCCTGCATCAATGACATTGGGGTATTGTTAGGACAAAACAACTGGCCAGACGTCATTGTACCTGGGTTGGTATGGACGCTCAGATAGAGCACATGACGTCACAGTGTACGGTTTGTGCGGAGCATCAGGCGGCTCCTCCACAACGTTTCTCAGACTGGCCACGCTCCAAGGGACCATGGCAACGTTTACACATTGACTTTGCCGGACCTTTCTGGAATACGCGCTGGTTAATCGTTGTAGACGCTTTCAGCAAGTTTCCTTTTGTGATTGCCATGAACTCAACGACGGCGTCTAGTACAATCAGTGCCTTAACGTCAGTGTTTTGCATCGAAGGTTTGCCTGAAACTATCGTCAGTGCCAATGGACCTCAGTTTGTTAGTGCGGAATTTCAACAGTTTTGTTGTGTGAATGGCATTCAGCACATCACCACAGCACCTTTTCACCCTCAGTCCAATGGTGAAGCAGAACGTTTCGTCCGAACATTCAAGGCACAAATGGAAAAGATGAAAGGTCAGCACTCCAGGCAACAAGCTCTTCAAAATTTCCTGTCTACGCATCGGTGCATGCCACGTGACGGCCCGTCTCCTGCCGAGCTGCTACACGGCCGCCGTCACTGCACTCTCCTTCACCCGCTGCATCCTCCCACGCACCGAGTTGGTTCGTATGGCGCTACGCGTATTCAGGTTTCTACGCCGGTGCTGTACAGGGTGTTTGCTGGAAACAAGAAGAGATGGTTACCGTGCATCATTCAACACGTGCTCAGTCGCAATATGTATATTGTACGTTCGTCCACAGCGTCGGAGCTGCGGCGCCACACAGGCCGCGATATCCTGTCTCGGGTTTCTTGATTCCAGACCCAGTTGACCGCCAGTGAGCACAGCCACATCGTTCGCCGACGGGTCCAGCGTCCCCGGACTACGAGATCGTCCCAATGGAGATCAACGCCTCCGTCGCCGCCGCGGCTGACAGCGTCACCGAAAGGGAATCCGGGACCGTGCGTGCCCCTGCCGCCTGGGCCACGCACCTCAGAAGATGACCTGCTCCCTCTGGGCGCAGCCGTGCGCCCTTCCCCTCTTTTTGGTGGGTTTTCCGGGGGATCGCAAGGTGGATACCGGGGCGCGAACGGCGTCTCGATCCCAGCCTCTGCTACGACGCCCGTCCCACCAGTAACGCCCCCGCCCAGGCCCTCCTCCCAGTGCCATCGCCGTCGCCCTCAGCCCTACGCCACGACGGCGCGGTGGTTTGGGGGGGAGGGGTGTGGTGTCGCACAAGAATGAAGTGCGCGCCACGTACTTACGCCACGCGCCCCCATGCACGCACGGTGTGGCGTTCTTACGTCAGCCACGAGCGGCATCTGCTGAAACTCCGCTCGTGGTCACAACTGCTGCATGGTTCACTTGGGAATCAGATAGGCTCCAGTTAAGACTTGGCTATCGGATAGGCTCTACGACTCTTCAGTAGGCAGGCCTCTGTCTATCTAATCTATGTATCAGCATTCTGCAGTCAAGAACTATGTGAAAGTTAAGTATTACTAAGTCTCTATGAAATATATATCTCGTTCTAATTTACTCTAGTGTTTCTAGTTTCTTCTGTCCCACTGGCTGGTCACCTCCGTACCTGCACATGCGTGCATCCTTTATTCCTGTGTCGGTCTCTTTCTACTCAGCCACGGACACCTACGACCACCGGCGGAAACGAGACACAAAAGTGGCGACGAGGCTGGGACACAAAACATAATGTTTCGTGTGGAGATACTGAGATACTGATTATGGTAATCAAAATGTCAATAAAAATACACACAGAGGTAATTCTAAACAAAGTTTCAAATTTAAAAATGATTGTAGGCTTGTACCTAATTGTGATAAGAATTTTGTATCTGAATGTGATAATGGTAACTTAGAATTTGATCATGCTACTGAGAGCCATAACATTTTACCTGAGTGTGACACTTGTATTGTCGAGGCAAAGGATAAGCTTCATCTTGAAATAAGTGAGGTATCTAGTGATGTGTGTTAAATGTTACCCACTGAAAATGAAAATACATATGGTAAAACTGTTATTTCTGATTTTGGAAGTAGTAGCTCTGATGATGATGATAAGGATTATAAGGATTCTGTTGAGTTGAGTAAAGAACAAGATATTAACAATGTAAAGGTTGATGTTGATGATGATAATATTATGCTTGGTAATGAGAATACTTTATATGATGAAAGTAGGGAATCTGTTGAAAATGGTAATGAAACGGACAGTATATTGTATGTTAAAGATATAAATGTTGAAAATAGGGATGTTAATACTATTTATGAAGGGTTTAGAAATTTTTGTGACAAAAAACACACCTAGGCAGACATACTATAGATACGGGTTTCTATAGTATGTCTGCCTAGGTGTGTTTGTGTCTGTGTAAACGTATGGGTGTGTGTGTATTTGTTCACCTTCCTTTTCTTCCCCCAAGATAAATCTTTCCTCTCCCGGGATTGGAATGGCTCCTTATCCCGTTCCTTAAAACTCTCATCATTTCCTTTTCCCTCTCCTTCCCTTCTGCCTGAAGAAGCAACTGGGTTGCGAAAACTTGCGTTTGTGTGTGTGTGTGTGTGTGTGTGTGTGTGTGTGTGTGTGCGTGTGTGTGTGTGTGTATTCATTTATTTATTTGTGATGCTGTCACACCTGTGCTCCTTCGCCTGGTGAGTAATCTTTGTCTATTTTTTATATACACTCTATATTAACTTTGACTATGACTTGTACATCAAGCCTGACTATGTATTTTGTGTTTTGATGATGTAAAGTTTTGATGTGGATAACTTCGACTTTGGCGGCTGGGGTCTATTGTTGCCATTCATCGAGGTTAGTGAGATGAGACTTGTCTAAAATACTACATTCATAAAATTATATGAAAGGATACTGTGTTTATGAATTTAATAATTTTTGTAAGTGTATTTCTGTGGTAAACTCAACAACCGTGTATTAGGTGGCTCTGTGCCCATCTGCTGACCTGTAGCTGTGCAGGCTGTGGATGTAAAATTTACAGCAGCATATTTTGTACAAATTTAGGCGCTTCTGTGCAGTTCGCACAAGTGTAGAACTGGTAGGGTTTCTGTTTATAAAACTTCTGATTACATTTGCTAATGTATGTCATAATCTAATTTCACACTTTTATATTGTCATTAAGATACATTACTTTTTATTAACAAAGTATTTGGCTTTCAATGTTCTCATAGCCATAATTATCATGATTAATGTTTTTGTGACTATTTGCTAGGTGTGTTATGCTAAAGCTCTTGCATCTGTATGCAATTTGAAATTTAGTGGTTGTTTTGCATTGTCAAATTGTTTCTGGTATTTAAAAATTGTAATATTTCATTGGGAGTTTGCTCAATGTACACTTGGAACCAAAAGTTTGTTACACTGATACTTTAATCATGCCGGCCGCGGTGGCCGAGGAGACTGAGGCGCTTCAGTCACGGTCTGCACGGCCACTACGGTCGGGGGTTCGAATCCCCCCTCGGGCATGGATATTTGTACCGTCTTTAGTATAAGGTAGTTCATAAGTAGTTTGTAAGTTTAGGGACTGATAACCCCGTAGTTAAGTCCCATAAGCTTAACAAACATTTGAACTTTAATCATTTTTATACTGTCTTTATGAAACTTGAGGTTTTCTAATTTTTTTGAAATTTATGAATTGTCTACACAAATGAAGTGTATACCTATTAACATGAAACTTCATTAAGCTTATTCTGTATGGCTTCAGATTGTACTCGTGCTATGTAAATTTGGTTCAACAAAAACTTTGTCTGCTTAATCACAATTGTTCTATAAACAATTTTTTGTTCTTCTGTGTCTAATATCATGGTAATTTAAAGAATTGTGCATTTCAGAAATCATATCATCAGTAGTAAAAATATTTTATTTTGGTAACATTTTTCTATAAATCAGTCATTTTATGTTACTATAGCATGATTTAAAATTGAATTTGAGTAATATAGTATAAATTTTGTACGATAAAAAATTGAGTACTCTTGTTCATCTTAAAAACTGATCATAATTTTGTCTTGTGTGATATATATTTAAAATCTTTGCTGTCTGTATATACTCCCCAAATCTGTTGTCACACAATGTCATCCACATGTAATGTCTGACATTGTGTGAGGGGGGTATTGTAATGTATTTAGCCAGGAGGATCCCGTTTGTTTGAATAATTGAATAAATGAAATGTGTCAAATTGAAAGTTTCCATGACTTGGAAGAACCCGACGTCTTATTATATTGTGACGTATTATTGGCAGGCGAGCTACGAGATCTTCGAGACCACTGAACATTTACAACAGGTGACGTATAAAGAAATGTGGCTTTAATGTATGTCAAGTAAAAAACGCCACAGGAGCCACGGTGATGCAGCTGTTGCACAGTGTACCCGGCGCCTCCACCAACCAATGTCGCGTTGCAATGGAAATAGGCTTGACTTTGAAAGCAACTGAACACAGCACTTATACTGAAAGCACGTTTATTTCGAACTTAACATACACGCAGCACTGACTGCCTTTCGGGCAGAGTGCTCTGCTATTTATACACAGACAGAATGTACCAGAAATTAGAAGAATAGTTAACATAACAAAAACAAGTAGAATTTACAAGTGAACATAAGAAAGATATAGAACATTCTGGAATTGTTAATTACAAAAATTTTTGCCGGTGTGCGGGATTGAACCTGCGACCTTCAGCACCGCAGTCTGTGGCGGTATCCCCTGCGCCATGCCGACAGTCGGTTTACAGGGTGTCTCGCGGAAATATTAATTTGACAAGTGAAGACGATTTTACCTGCTGATGCCAGCAGCACAAAATATCTGCACTACTTGAAGAACATCCATTTATTTCGGAGCGTTGTCAACGTTGCACTGCCCCTAGACATAAAATATTACTGCACACATTGTTACGGGTAATGTTCCAACACTGCGACACTGCCTTCTGCTCGCTAATGCTCGCTCCATCGGCATCCATAGTATACGCCTCCTGCCGCTACCAACAGCCAGCGCACGAATTGTCAACTTACCGTGGATGAAAAGTACAGTAACCGGAGTATCTGTGTCATTACCAAACAATGCAGAAATTGGAAAAACAGCGTATCCTAAGTGGTCGCCCAATTACGGGTCAGAAACAAACATCCAGTAAATACGAGTATGTCACGCTAAGTTTGATATTCCCTCAAAACCTAAAATTAGATTTCCTGTGTTTGCGTTGTACTGAATCAATTTCTTTTTCATTCTTTGTGAAGTTGCTATGCAAAACGAGACGAGTTTTCGAGAAAGCTTCCGCAATCAACAAAATTACACTTGAAACTTCCTGGCAGATTAAAATTGTGGGCCAGAAACAGAATTCGAACCTGGGACCTTTGCCTTTCACTGGCAAGCACCCTATCATTTGAGCTATTCTTTTCTCCCTCTCTCTCTCTCTTTTGTATTTCATATCCCGTTACTCAGGGCATTAAGTGCACTATATAATGCATGTATGGAATAAAATAGATAAATAAATGCCTCCTCTGTGGCGCTTTGTACTTGTACTGATTAGGTACAAAACAATTTGTCTCTTCACTTTATAGCCGGCCTCGGTGGCCGAGGTGACTGAGGCGCTCCAGTCACGGTCAGCACGGCCACTACGGTCGGGGGTTCGAATCCCCCCTCGGGCATGGATATTTGTGCCGTCCTTAGTCTTAGTTAGTTCATAAGTAGTTTGTAAGTTTAGGGACTGATGACCCCGTAGTTAAGTCCCATAAGCTTAACAAACATTTGAACATTTTGAACTTCACTTTATAATAAAGTAAATGATAGTTGCTTGTAATGTAAAAAAGAAAATTTTGATTTCTAACTGATCTTTCAATATTGCTACCCTTTGGCACAACCTTCTATAACTATTTTATTTATACATGAGTAAAGGAATTTTTGACATTGCCAAACTGTCTTATTTGTGCGGCCTTCTACTCTCCCTCGTTCCAGTGCATTGCTGTTTCAGGGTTCTGCTGAGGCCTTCACGGCTACCGTAGCGGCCACGGGGCCCACGAAGTCCCCACCGTACTTCACTGTCAGCAGCTGTCCCCTACATTGGCAAGCTTCTGTATTTTGCCCAGACGCCGTTATCCAATTCCCTGTCTCTCGAACAGCATCTTTAATCTTTTTTCCAAAGTGTTTTTGTTGACTCTTCTTCCTATGTTCTTTGAAGTATGCACTGTGTATATATTGCTCGTATTCCAAAATATTATCGGCGGCCTTGTTGTTAATGACATAATTGACATAGTGTCCAAGTAACCAAACTGTGGCATTATTCTTCTGTTCGGGAGACGAAGCAGTTTGTGGTAGTATTAGGTTATTAACTGTGATTTCCCTGCCATCACTTCCCTTTATAAGGGCGATCTGATTCCTGACACATTCCCAAATATTTTTGAGCCCTTTGCAGACAAACCTATGACTGATGGTATCTACAGTAAGACATCTCTGACAGACATTGGTATTACTTACACCAATATGACACAGCCTGTCATTTGTACGAACGATATTATTTAACTACTTGGTACCACACTGCCTTTGCATCTGTTGGTAATACTTTGTTATGTATATTTTTCCAAATAGATTTCCAGTTTTGGTCCAGGTATGTTTCTTCCATTTTATTGTGATTTTCGCTGGTTTTAATGTGGTCCACAATGTAGCTGCAGGTTCTGTTTTGTTTGTCCCCCATAATACTATCCATCTAGTGAACTCTATTTACAGGTGGTTGCAACCTTGCAGGTTGTAATATCCTGAATGTGGCAGTTTTCCATAATATGAAGGGTTCTCTTAATAAAAAGCACTGTAGCCTTCCGGCGGATGTCGGTGAGCGCTGGGCCTCCCTCTTCAGGTTTCAGTGCAATGCTACCAGCAGCTGCTCTCAAAGTCTCGCCAGATGTATTTGCAGATGGTGGCCATGATGGTTTTCGATATTTCAATGGGTATTGGGAATATTTGCCCCACATATATTGCCTTTGAGAGAACAGCACAGTTAATTATTTTAGTTTTCTGCATCAGGTTTAAATGTGTGATTTTATTTAGTATTAGGGATCCTCTTATGTTCGCCGATAGCTTCCTCCAGTTGAAGGTCATCGTTTTTAAAGTATCCTTGTGAAACGTCACGCCTAAAGCTGTGTGACATTCCACTGAATGTGTCCAGCTAGGTAAATACTTCTAAACCCGTTGAGATTTAAAAACAAGCTTTTCATCTCGTTGATTTTGGCCCCTGTAGCATTGCAGTACAGCTGAACAAATGCTGTCTATTTTTTTATGTCATCGGAACTCCTCACGAGTACCCCGACATCGTCGGCATAAGCATTGGTTGCTCGAGTTTCTCCTAGTATCATTATGCCCTCGAGCTCAGTGTTCAGCCGTCTCAATAAAGGTTCTAGAGCTATGATGTGTAACAGCATTGACAATTTTTAATCCCTATTGGTTTAGTACGGTGGCCATTGAGTAAAATTCTTGGTTTTATTCCTTTTAAGAGATTTCATAAAACAACCAGGTAACTGTCTTTAAAACCCATATATGACATTGTATGGAACAAATATTCATGATTTACCCTGTGAAAAGCTTTCGAGAAGTCTATAAAAGCTATGCCTGCTCTGGCCAAGGTTGTGGAAAATATTGGAATTATGTCCCTGTATTCACTCACAGTTTGAAAATACTCCTACCAGGAAGACATGTTTGATGAGAGCCAATTACTTTATTAAGAACAGGTCCAAGTCGTTCTTTCATTACTCTGGCAATGATTTTATAGTCTGATTTCATTAAAGAAACTGGCCTCATTTGCGTGAGTTGTTTTACCTCTGTATTTCTTCCTTTAGGCAATAGCACGTTTGCACACACGATTTAATTTTGAGTCCCTCCAACTGTCTTCTTTTGAGACTTAAAACGGTAGCCTTTACCTTATTGATGTTTATACTGACTTCTTCGGACATTGGCAGCTCAGAGGTCTCTCAAACAACAATAATGGAATCCCACCATATCTCTAAACCACCTCGCTCGTTCCCTTCCATAAGACATTAGTGCTGACCTAAGTTTCTTTTTCGCACAGTGTCCACCAATCAATAGTGGACCTATATTTGTGACACTGCCTTAGGGAAATATCCCAAGATCGTGCTATGTGCTCAGCTAAAGCAGTATCGTGACACATATTGATATTGAGCTTCCATGAAGGTTGGTCCCAGTACGTCTTTTGCTTTGGAAGTCTGATACTACACTTAGCTGCAAGGTGGTTGGAGAAAGTGGTAGGTATTACTTCAACTCCATTGATTTTAGTGCCTACATTTGAAGTGACGCAAATGTGGTCGATCCTACTTCGCGATTTTTTGCTGACGTACGTGAATTTAACAGGTATCGGGTGTTTGATTTCCCAGACGTCCTTCCACTGTAAATTGTTCACTATGCTCAGTAGTTCCTTGGATACATTGAAATTTGGTTTTTGGTCTTTTTTGTTTATTACGCACTTCCAATCTCCGCCACGGGATTGACCTGTAACAAGGTGACTAAATCATTTTTTAAAACATTTTCCCTGTCCTGTCGAGCATTACTGCCAGAGGGTAAATATACATTTACAAGTGTGACATTTAATATCTTACACCTAATGCCCCTCCCTGAATCTGAAAAACAGACATCAGTGACCTCGATGCCTTCCTTTATTAGTATGGCAGTGCCACATGCCCTGTTTAAAGCCACATTTAAAATTTCTTTGTATCCTGCAATATGTAAGTTGGTAAAAAGGACTTCTTGTAAGAGCACTACGTTTGTATCCGACTGATAGACAAAATCTTTAAGTGCAGCAATTTTAGTGTCAATCTGTATCCCATTAAAGTTTAATGTCGTGACATTATATGTTTGGTCCACTCTAATGGGCTAGTCTATAGGTAAAATGTTTCTCGATTGGTAGCTCCAGTCTGGTTTTCTTCATCTTCTTGGAGACTTCCTTTTTCTGTCATCCTGTAATGACTTAGTTTAGAATTGCATTTCTCACTTCCATATGTAAATCTCCTTCCTGCTGATCTTCCGACCAAGGAGACGTGCTAGTGCTAATCTGTTTTCTGCAACCCCTTGCGAATTGTCTATTGTTGGTGTTTCTTTTCTAGCCACGTTGGGATCTTCGTTGCTCCATGTATTCTGGTGTGTCCTTTCATTACTTATGACCAATGGCTGGTGGTCGCCTGTTTTGCCTCTTCCCTTATTGTACGTAACTGCTCTCTTAATGGAGAGGCCAAGGTTTCCACATTCTGATGCACTAATCTTCTCTTTTTTTACGTTTATTGGACTTCCTGGGCGACCTTGACCGCTCAAGGGATGTATCTGGGGACTTCTCAGATGAATCCGGCAAAGAAATTTCTGACTGAGAACTTTCCTCTCATCCAGGAAAAGTGTTTACGCTTTTTGCACCTTCTCCCAAAGGTGTTCTGATCTTCTGAACGCTGGATGTTATGCTACAAATTCCTTTCTCTGTCAGTGTTTCAACCGTGCTGTTATTTAATTTGTCGTTTTCATCTGCTTCACTTTGTAAGTGGTCCCCCGTTTTCTAGAGTTCCTGATCCTTCTTCTCTCTGACTGTCATTTCCGGTCGGTGGAGTGGGAGTTTCAGCGGACCGATCGCTCACGAGTGCTGTCTGTGCAGTCAATTCAGTGGATGTATTCACTTCACATCCCATGAGTGCAGAGGGACCTGCACCGAAAATGTTGTCCTACTCGTTAAATTTCGGTTTCGTGCTGTGGGGGAACTGTTTGGTTTTCCACAGTATCTTGGCTATCCATGTGATTTACAACAGTTTCCAGGTTCACGGATGGTTCTACCTGCTGCACTTGTTCCTTTTATATCGATCTTCGTGGTGAGGTGACGGCAGCGTATGTCAGTTTCATTTCCACCACGGGTCCTGCTGTGGTACCATCATGAGTTGATAACTGTGGGACCCTTCTTCTACTACAATGAGCACGGATATGCTCTGTCAAATTGCACAGAGCACATGTCCGAGGCTGACCATCATAAATAATCAAAGCTCGATACCCACATATGTTGACAAAAGATGGAATATCCCGCTGAAGCTCTATTTTAACCTGACGGACTCCTTTCAGAACAGGGAACATATGGAGTTCAGACCATTTTTCCACGACATTTGATATGATTCTGCCGTACGCCTTAAGAACACTGTTTATTTCTTCAGCAGGTATTTCGAAGGGATGTTCAAACATACACGCTGTCCTTATTCCCATTCCAGGCACTGTCCTTATTGCCATCACAGACACTGTCCTTGTTCCCATCCCAGCGAATGAAACCAGAATGTCACTAATCACACCATTTGAGTGGTTTAACTTCATCGTTCCTCCTCACTTTTCTACAATTGAAGCACATAAATTACAACTCGAGAGTTTTACATATGTGCAAGGACATACAATTGACAAATGAACACCTACAATGTCTTCTTGATGTATCTTAACTTTCTCCGAAACCCATAATAGCTTTTGGATGGGTGACATTGCAATCAAATGTAAACTTTATCGTATCTTTTCTCTGGTAATTAGTTGCACTCATGTTGTTCTTCATATCACAAAGCGAATAGGAAAGAAGGTAGCACGTTGGCCGCAGCGACTAACCTGGAGCGCAGGAAAACAGCCTTGTTGACAGTGATGTGTAGGTCTGGGGCCCCCACACGTCCTTCCCGCTCGGTGGTTGACTTGCGAATGCATTCTGTCACACTTCAGGGTTGTCCATAAAACTTCACTTCTGCCAGTACCTTGCCTCCTAATTTCCAAACTTCACAGAAGTTCCTGTGAAACTTTCAGAACTAGCACTCCTCATTCTGAAAACATCCTTTAAGCTGTGGCTAAGCCATGTATCCACCACATCCTTTTTTCCATGAGTGCTATTCCTTGCAAGGTTTGCAGGAGGTCTTCTGTGAAGTACGGAAAGTAGGAGGTGAGGAACAGGCAGAAGTAAAGTTGTGATGACGGAATGTGAAGCGTGTTGGGATAGTTCAGATGGTAGAGCGCTTGCCTGCAGAAGTCAAAGGTTGCAGGTTCGAATCTCAGGTACAGCACACAATTTTAATCTTCCAGGAAGTTACATATTGGCACACACTCACCTGCAGTGTGAAAATTTGATACTGAAAACTACACTTGACTGTGTTTCAAGCAGAAGTTCTACTACTATGGAAATCCTTTGTATCTGATGTGTGGAAAAATGCTGTTGAAATTTCTAATTTGGTCCAATAACTGGAAAATTGAAACATGTAGCTTCAAATGAAACTATTTACAATGCGCAGGAGTACCATTTCTTAGTGTCTAGGAAAAGAGTCAGATAAATCGCTTACCGAAAACATGTGAATGCGCCAGCCAGAACGCAGCCCTTGAAATTCAGAGTTGTTTTTTTTTTTTTTTTTTTTTTTTTTTTTACACAGTTAAAGCCTTTAACTTTATTTACGTATGAGTAAAACATACACAGTGGCTCATTTATCTCTGAAGCAATCACGAAACAATAAACAAATTTTATTTATTTTTATTGTAAATTACTGACAAAACAGAGCAAGAGGCAATTAAATGGAAGCATAACACAAAAAGTCAAATTACATTATGTTAATTACAGGGATTCTGCATTTTTAAACTCACAATTATATGCTGCCCGTAAGTAAAAGTTAATTATTCTAATGCTAAGATTCTTTCTCTCCCTCCCTCACCATCTCTCTCTCTCTCTCTCTCTCTCTCTCTCTCTTTCTCTCTCTCTCTCTCTCTCTCTCACTCTCATTTCTCATGGGGGGAGGGGGGCGGCACGTGCCCGTGTGTCCACGCCCCCTGAATCTGCCCTTGTGAATAATGATAGTTTTATTTATCTACTATTTGAGAATGAGAGGACTTAGCAACTTTAAACATATTTTCAGACTTTATAAGAAGATGTTTTCCTGACAATGATGAAATGAAAGGAGGTTATAGCTTACTACCTTTCTGTTCATGTAGTAAAAATGTGGTATTCATGAGTCGTTTTACAGACATTATCCACGTATACCACTGAATGTACATTCCCAACTATAGCGTAGCGCTACACACAGTTTTTGAGGTAACAATAAGGTTCATGAAAAACCGATCCATCACACATGAGAGTTGGATCTATTACGACTTTACTAAGGTTTCCCATCCTCATTTTCGACACAGGCTTTGGACTGCCGCTGGATATGTTAAAACATTTTTTTTTATTTATTTATTTCTTGGCACGTACATTGTTACTGAAACAACCTAATATTTCCTTAGTGTGAGATATTTTTGAAAACATGGCACAATGCAGAGAGCAACATAACACTTTTTGCATATAATACATGTCATTTTCGTTCAGAATTAGTAGTACATACTATCCAACGTCCCTGGGAAGTCATTTTTTTTTTCCTGTTGCTCCGAGGAACCCTGGATAATGTCCTCCTTCATTTTCCAGTCAAATTGAAGTTTCCTGTTTTGGTGTCTGTGGGATCTCAATTTGTCCTTGAAATTCATTCAGTAACTTCCAGATTAGTTACAACTTCCAAGTGGAATTTCGCCAGTGGTGTCTTCTGTTCCTTTTTTATTTCATAAATAGCTTTCGCGTTCAGCAGACACAAGTCAGTTAAATGGAAAAATACTTTCTTGTAGCATTTCATTGTTTTTCTGATCACTATACGGAACTTAATATCATGTCCGCCTTATCAGCATCACCCACTGACTTAATGTAGTTGACTACACAAGAGGGTTTTAATTTATTCTGGCCCGTTGTATGATTCTTTTTCTCTGTCTCAACAAAATCTCGACCATTTACTGTGGAAAGCATACAAAGTATTGTCCATCCAAGTTGGTATTAACAGTGTACCACAGGACTTGAACTGTATTTCCCCTTTTTTCAGTTTGTCAAGCAATTGTGGTAAATATTTTTTTTGTTTTTGCGCACTGTTCTGATTGCATTTCCAAATTTCTCATGGAGCCACAGGAATAATTCAGGGCTCGAATACCAATTATCTAAATAAATGGTATGACCATTGTTGATATATGGCAATAATAAACTCACAACAAGATCGCCTGATTTTTCCCGGTCACCATTTGCAGATTCTGTCTCCGTGTCAGCACCAGTGTAGACAATGCAGCCTAGAATATAATTACTTTGTATTGCAAAGAATGAAAATTTTAATACCAAAACGGCTACATTTCTTCAGTATATACTGTTTAAATTGGAGCCTTCCTTTGAAAAGAAGCACACTTTCATCTGTTACAAAGGTTTCAAATGGAACTATGACCTCTCTGAATTTTTCCTTGTGTTTTCTGCAACAATATGTATTTTCACAAGAATAGTTTGTGATGCATCGATATCGTCACTGAAGTGTAATAAACGCAAAATTAGTTTGTACCATTCTCTCGACATTATCTGAGAGAATACTGGTGTTTGAAGCAAAGAGTGTGTTAACTAATATTCATTCACTTCAAACTTCTCAGTTCTTTGCATAAGTAGGGAACAGGCCAAGAATCAATAATATTCAGCAGGTTCTATTTTCGTCCACCATGATAATCTGCTGGGTACTGTTGTCAGTTTTTTGGTAATAAATGAATAATACTTATTCATTTCTGTACAAATAGTGAAAACAAATTCTATGGGCACAAAGTACAAGAAAAAGTCTGAATGATTTGCTATCTCATCAAAATCTATTTTTACACCGCTAAATATTTTCATAAAATCTGGTGTTTCATCACAGGTTGATTCTCTGATCAATCAGACATTCTTTTTCAAGATGTCGATACGCTAACCACTTGATCTTATTTTCCTTCTTCAGAACAAGAATCTTCTGATAAAGTTCCTGTTATTGCTGAAGCAGCAGCAGGACCACACACACCTGCACCTTCATCCGAAGATAGGTCCAAATCATCACTACAAATCTTCATCACTACTGTTCATGAGGATATCCATTATTTCCTTGTTTGATATATTATAATATGACATTGCAAAGCACTAAACTCCATTACTGGTTTCTCACAAAACTGGGCCGGCCGCCTTGGCCGAGGAGACTGAGGCGCTCCAGTCACGGTCTGCACGGGCACTATGGTCGGGGGTTCGAATCCCCCCTCGGGCATGGATATTTGTGTCGTCCTAGTTCGTAAGTAGTTCATAAGTAGTTTGTAAGTTTAGGGACTGATGACCCCGTAGTTAAGTCCCATAAACTATACAAACATTTGAACATTTGAACATTTCACAAAACTGGGATACAGGACTGGCCCATTGCTCGATTCCAAAGTGGAAAGAGATGGGAACAAGGGAAAACCATAGTGCTTTCTGGCATTACAAAGAACAGATAATCACAGTGTTCACAGGTGCCTTGGGACACGGACAACAGTGAGTTTCCATTCTATTGTGCACCATTTACCTGCTCCCACAGGTCTATGCACGTTTACCTTCTACTGCGCACAGGAGTTCATGAATGCCCATAGCTGTCTGGTCTTCCTGCCATAAATGAATGCCCGTAGCCGTCTGGGCCTTCTACCTGCTAGGTGTACATGTATGCCTGTAGCCATCTCAACCACCGGACTACACTAAGAAACTAACAAAATCACATATTAATATTAATACATGGATGACACTCTTGTGCTCATAGATGGAAATGAAGGAAACGTAAATAATATTGATTACCACATCAAAAAACCTACATCCTTAATCAATTTTACTATAGAACTAGAAACAAAAACAAAATTAATTTTTTGGACCTATCCATACAAAAAGTACAGTTTTGAAATATACAGGAAACCAACAACAGCAAGTAATATAATCCATGCCCATTCATCTCATCCCCCACCACACAAACTAGTATTTATCCATTCAATGATTAACAGACTTGTCAGCCTACCACTAGATGACACAGCCAAACAAAAAGAATAAGTATCTTCAGTACATTGCCAAACAAAATGAATACGACCCCAACATCGTACTAAAGGCATACAAGGACCGCATATAAAACGCTTGTACGACCACATCTTGAGTATTGCCCAAGTGTTTGGGACCCTCAGCAGATCAGTTTAAAGGAAGATATAGAAGCAGTTCAGAGGCAAGTTGCTGGGTTCGTTACTGGTAGGTTTGATCAATGCGTGAGTGTCACAGAAATGCTCTGGAAACTTGAATGGGGATCGCTGGAGGAAAGACGACGTTCTTTTTGAGAAATTCTGTTGAGGAAATTTAGAGGGCCGGAATTTGAAGTTGAGTGTACAACGCTCATCCTGCCGCCTACTTATATTTCACGTAATGATCACAAAAACAAGATAAGACAAATTAGGGCTTGTACAGAGACATACAGACATACTTTTTCCCTCATTATATTTGGGAGTGGAACAGAAAAGGAAATGTCTAGTCGTGGTACAGTGTACACTCTGCCATGCACATTATGGTGGATTGCCGAATATATATGTAGATGTAGAAAAAAACAACTAGTTATGATAAACTAACAACATATGTAGGAATCACATTACGAAGACACACACCTCAAAGAAAAAAAAAATAATGTATACCACTACAAGATATTTAACGAAAATCAGAAAAAATAGAAAAAAATATATTATAAATACTAACGTCAGTTTTGCATACCAAAATAATCACACCATAAGAAGCAAAATTGGCACACACACGGCAAAACCTTCTAAATTTCTAACTCCTGGTATACACATAATCTCTTGTAATTCATGTAATAAGGATTATACAGGCCAAACTGGATGTAATTTCACCATTTGTTATAAAGAACACACTAGAGAAAAATTCATCCACTTTTTACCAGCACTTACAAACGAAAAACCGTACAGTAGGCACTATAGAAAATGCACTCAAAATTTTACATATAATACAGAAGGGATTCAAAATGAACATCCTAGAAGAAATTGAAGTATATATCCACGCAACTATAGACTTAATATTTTATTAAACTGATTTTAAACACAAAAATTTTATTTATAATTTTATTCACACCTTAACACTGAACAAATCATAATACAGCTCACCATTGATCAAATAGCATAGTATAATGCCAAAGTCGACCAAAGACTAAGCAATAAAGCCCTATTGCTGTATTTATAAGCATTAAATAACATCTACCAAGTAAAGCAGCATTTTAGTATTATTTCCATTAACAATATGTCCTTAAAAGACATACACAATGCTGCAGGTCTAAATGAAATGAAATGAAATGTATAATATTCTGAAGCACTGGCAGGTAACTGATCATAGCTGGAAGTATAAGATTAAAAGAACCTCACAAGCATCAAGTAAGTTAGTTAAAGCAGGTTACAGCCTCTGAATACCGTATATACTGCACCACATAAAATTGAAATTTTGTAAATTTTATTTATATAATACTTGGCTACATATTGTTAACGGAATTATTTTTTTTTTTTTTTTTTTTTTTTTTTTTTTTTTTTTTTTTTTTTTTTTTTGCAGAAAGACACTTGACTATGGCAGTTTTGCCCTAGATATATGTCTAGTGAAGAAAGAAATTAATATATTGTAGTGTTCTGGTCCAACCAATTATAATTATGGCAATCTACATCTGTAACAATGTGGGCCCAAGATATAGCGAGTTATTTTTGTTTTTTATTATTACTTTTACCATAAGTTACAGAGGCAAACATACTATGTATGATCACATGATAATGAATTGGCACAGTTGAATGTAAACCATTTCATTCACTTAAACTGTATTTATGAAACTACTATTTATAGTTCCATAACATTATTTAACTTAGCTGTAGGCAATCTGCTGCAGACGTATAGCTAAAAGATCATATTATTTGATAATGTATGTACTGTAGATACAGGGTGGTGGCAGAGACTTTTTGGTTGTGAAATCCCATAGTATTTCTGGCAGTCCTGGATATGTAATGTATTAACCAAATAAACCAAAAGATTGGTACAGTTTTCTTACAGTAGAAGCAGTAGCAGTGTAGTGTAGTGTGTTTATGTTGCTAATGACTGTTGAATGCTCTATGAATAACCATTGACATAAAATAATGTCAGAGAAATACCACCCCTCTGAGATTTCAAAAATTCTAAAAAGGTCGTTAAACCAAAGACAAATGATGCTTGTGAAGAAACTTCTAATTGAATCAAATGACTCAAAATGAAGGTTGTGTATTGCCTTAAGAGTCCATTTCCTGTTGCCATCTTGGGGTATAATCCCTTCACCAAGTACGTTAGTGCTTTCAGGGATGGGGTCGGAATTTGAGCTTCCAGACGAATTTACAGCATCTGTATCACATGTCAACAAAATCAGCATCCTCATCTTCTGAATCATCTACACTAGGGAAGGCACCAACAGAATGTACTCTTCTAAATAATGGAGTCTGCGGCGCGCCAGTCACATTCTGCATGGCCACCGTGGTCGGGGGTTCGAATCCCCCCTAAGGCATGGATTTTGTGCCGTCTTAAGTATTAGCTAGTTCATAAATAGTTGGAAGTTTAGAGACTGATGACCCCGTAGTTAGGTCCCATAAGCTCTACAAACATTGGAACATTTTTGACAAATTACACCAGAACTGTGATAAGGACTTTTAATTACCAAATGAATTTTATATTTAGAATAATACATTGTACTGACCGTTTTCCCCAATTTTCAGTTAATTTTGACAAGCATAATTCGCAAATGGTCCAAATATATTCCTTGAAAAAAAAATATCAGTAAACTGTACTGTAAATTTGAATCTGCTTTGCCTTTCAGGATTTTATTTCATTCGAAACTTAACCGAAATCTGAAAATTTACTGTTTAGTCACGTTAATTAATTGAAATGATTGTAGGTAATCTGAATATATTAATACTGCACTGATAAACTGAATTGTCTAATCATACTTAAGAATTTAATCAGGATCGGAATACAACAGTAGAATCTGACGAATTCCATATGTAAAGAATCCTCTGTCATGCACCATCCAAAATTTTCTGTGACAGTGACCTTCCTCTTGTTTTGAAGGTCAAGTGTCCAAAATGACGATTTTAGGATAAATAGAGTGTTCTTACTCGCATGTCGCACGATGCAACAGGTTTTCGACCATATAACAGTTTATGACATCGTATCTCTAGAACTCTATGTCATAAGCAGTTCTTACCCCTACGTCAATTGTTACCTCATGGAAGGAATATGTGTACCAAGTTTGGTTGAAATCGGTACAGTGGTTTAGAAGCAGACGTAGCATGATGCAGCACTTTTCCACACATTTCATTGTTTATTATGTCATATCTCCTGAACTATTTGTCATACAGTTATTTAATGGTGCCTATGACCATCAGAAAAATGCAAGCAATATGTTGACAAAGAGTCATCACAATAGGTTGAATGGTATGGCTGTGCATAAAATATGAATACACAAACATTCATTTTTATATATTAGATTTCATTTTGTAAAATACGTCACCAATTTTTATGAATGTGTTATGATTTTCAGTTATGTTGTTAAGTTGGGAAACAATAAATCATCTGTAATTTCCCTGTCACATTTACACTCTTACTTGTCAAAAATATTTCCATTTCATTCAAATGTGTCCATTTTTAAAGTATGTTGTTGGGTATGAACCTAACAACACATTAAATTACAGCCATGAAACACAATTATTTATAAACTCCTGATTGGCTGTCTACACTTACCGTAATTTTTTAAGGACCATTATACTTTTTGCCTTTGTTATTCCATAATTTGTAATCTGTCTATAAAAAAACTGAAATACAATAAACTAACTTTGAAGCCTGGTCTTTTTTTAGTATGTGCTACCCTTCAACAATTTTTAAACATACATGTCCTGTTAAATTTTTAATAATGGCACAGTATCAATTCATCATGCAAAAACAGACATTTACTTTGAAAATCATGCTCCTCAAGCCACTATCCCTATCTTTCCTGCAGTCTATTAGAAAAGTAAATAAAAGAGACCTCAATTCTTTTGAAATCAATTTGTTGTTACGAAATCCTAAAGTCCTTGACGCATCCCACTATTGGTGGACTCTTGTGTAAGCACTGTTTTGTTGTTTTAAAACATGTATTTTCTTTTAAATCAAAGTTTTAATTTGGTTTTCTGTCTCGTTTTTATGTTTCACTGATACAGAATGTGAGGTTATTTTTGAGGGTTGTCTGTGGAGAATCTTATATTTACTCTAACAAATTCACTGTACTAAGTTCATCTATGTCTAGGGGATGATAAAAATTCGTCCACAGTCCCCACCTGCATATGATAAATTTAAAACACAACTAAAATTGAGAAGAAGGGTGCATTTCTTATTAATAACTGTCACAACACTTTGTTTAAAATTATTAAGTAGTCTGTTTATTATCGGATTAAAAAATACTGTCACTGGTAAAAGCACCGTATGTTGACTTATCTAATATAGCTCGTGAGCCCCCAGACAAAATTTGCTTCGCCAAAAACATTCTAATTAGCCTACCAGGCTACTGTTCACTGCATTAAAAAATGAAGAAAACGTTCCAGTAGTCTGTGCCTGACCGCTAATACTTTGTCTTTATAAATGTTACAGCCAAAGCCCGAAGAGCGGCCAGATCGCGAATTAGCCGGCCATTTCGCACTTTGGCCGAGTGGATTGGACAAAGTCCGATTATTTGAAAGAACTTACGTATATCCGACTTTGGCCAGCCAGTTCGCGACTTGGCCGGAGATTCCTGGCCAGAACGCGATGTGACTGCACATATGTCGAGGAATCCTCGTCTAAATAGCACTGGGTGCTGTCATGTGGCAACAATGTGTGATAGGCAGAATATGTCTCGCACTCGGTGCTGACTGCCGTGCACGTGATGGCTGCGGCTTTTCGCCCTACGCCTTGATTTCCCTTATGATAAATTGGATTAAATGCGAGTACCGTTACGTTTTGTGGCATTTTTCTTTCTGGTATTAGTGCATCTTTCAGATGAGGTAAGGAAACATAGGTTAATTACGTGAGCAACCTCTTCGTATGCCTGCTATTATTATTACTGTTGCCCCCACTTTGCCCTAAATCAGTAATCGAACATACCGATACTAATTATTTGTTTGTAAGACCTAGGCTGCTCCTATGTAATGGCATTCGATTTCAATGTTTTGTATCATTCTTTCGCAGGCAGACCTACGGCTACGCCACACGGCGACAATATTGATGATGTAGGTGATATTCATGCAGACGCGGAAATGACATTTGATACAAAAAGCAGATTCCTGGACACTTTGCGTACGTTGCTGCAACAAAAAGCAAATAATAGCGGAATAATCGCCAGAGATAGGTCTAGATACTGTTCTTTTATAGAGGACGTTAAATAAGCCAAAGCAAAGCAGATAAATGATAATGTTGACTATTGTCGACTAAGAAAGTATGATGTTATTGAAGTTGACAGAAAAGTAAAACTTATTTAACCAGTTACAGCAGACAACAGCACTATTTTGCACTATGTCCATACGGAAGGACGGTTTGAATACCGCACGATAGTTACTTGAAAATGGGACATGGAGATCACTCACAGATGGAAAAGCAACTACACTTTAAGTACAAAAATGTCACCACGAGTTGTTTGCTTTTTCAAACCTTGTCGAACTAAATTATCTAATCCAAAGCAAGATTTATTTTCCAGACTCTAATATTTAAAGAATTTAATTCAAGATGCCACGTAGATCTGATAGGCATGCAAACTAGCCCTGAGGGGGAGTACAAGTTCATATTCAACTATCAAGATCACTTAACTAAATTTATACTATTGCAACCCCTCAAAAGCAAAAGAACAAAAGTCGCTTACCACTTGCTTGACATATTTACCACTACAGGTCTTCCAAGTATGCTACAGTCAGGTAATGGTAGAGAGTTTTTGGACCCCATTATAAATGAGCTGAATAACCTGTGGCCTGGACTGAAATGGGTACATGAAAAACCCAGGTGTAGCCAAAACCACAGTTCTATCAAACAGGCCAACCAGGATGTACAGAATATGCAAATGACATGGATGCAAACAAATAACTCAGCACATTGCTCTCAGAATCTTCGGTTCCTCCAATTCATGAAAACAGTTCTTTTCATCGTGGAATTCAGCAGTCCCCACACGAGGAAATGTTTGGCTGTAAAGAAAAAGTGGGACTAAGTACTTAACATCTGCCTAAATAAGTTCTTGATAACATAGTGACAGAGGAAGACATTGAGAAAGTTGAAAGAGAAATGGATGACGCTATAAAAGTAGGGACCACTCCCAACAATGAAATTGACACCTTGAATTTTGAAATCATATGTCAAGACCGCTTACCTGACAATAACAATGTGGCGCTGGAGTAGCCGAACATGGTGGTTGCGTGGTGTATGCCTAGTTGTTCGAGTGATTGCATGAATATATGTGTTTCTTTTCTGATGAAGGTCACGGCCAAAACTGTAAGTTGTGTGAATGTGATTATCTATTTTTGTGCCTGTCAGCAGCTCAGCAAGCCTCTTTACGCTGAGTAGCTATCTATCCTCCATTATTGAAATTCCAATCAGATTTTCCATTGTTAATATTTTCTATGTAAGTTATTTGTTAGTGGATTTACAATTGTCTCAGCATTTGTTGTGCTTTTCTAATTCGAATCGTGTTATTTGTGAGGGTGTGTACTATGCATCAAGTTCTAAGATCTGTGTTTACATTTCATGGTGAGCAGTCTTAGCTGTAGTGGTAATCAAAAGTAAATTTCTTATAAGTTCTTTGTACCTTAAAGTTAATTATTAAATTTAGTAGTTTCAAAGAGGTCTTAGTGCACAGTAGTTTGTAACTACAGGTAGTAATTTTTCAACTGGTGTTTCTTGCTATAATTGTGATAGGGTGACTTTTGCTTTTACTGTGTACTTTTTCTTTTTTAGCTTTCACATGTTCAGTTTATAATCCATGCCAGTTATATTTATTAAGACTTCATCCATAAAACGTGTGTACATGTATCGTTTCTTCTTCATTTTGCTTCTTCAGTGTTTCTGAAACATTGTCACATTTGCAGGTTTCCAAGAATCGATAGTTTTTCCCGGTGCCAATGCACCATGTATAATATTTTTTTATATAATACTACTACTATTACTCTAAAACTATTATTTTGAATACATCACCTTGCTGCCTCGATTGTTCAGTGGTAGATCTTGTTTTAGTAGCTCGCCTGCAAATGTGCATAATGAAAGTAACAGGACGACGTATTATTCCAAGTCATGGAACCAGAAATATGATACGTTTCATTTTACGCACATTTATTTAATCTTGATGAAGCACATAAACAGAAGTAATACATGATATTGACTGTACATCTTTAAGACTGCTTGTTACAACATTGTACTCTCCTTAGACTCGCTTCCATACTGACTCCATCCTTATTTATTATTTATTTATTTAAGCATCCACTTCATCAAATTATAGGATATAGGATATTGCTTATAAGTTTTTTACATAATTATACAGATTTCTATATACACATGCGTATGTATGGCACATCAGAATAAAATGAGTCATTACTATAAAATGCAAAGGACGAACTAGGTAGGTAGAGGAGGAAATGGGTGGAGGGGGCGGCTGGAGAATGCAAACTGGCTGTTGGCAAGAAGGTAGCTAGGAGGAACCTTTAATGTTACTAACAAATATGGTAAACTGTCAGAGTTTAGTGGACCGCGGCGCAGTGGCCAAGTGCATTGAGCCGCTATGTGCGGGCCTTCATCTCTGGTTCTATCAGTCTTCTCCTCCTTCTCTATATCCCATATTGTCTTTATTTCAATATCTGATGTGACTATCCTATACTAATAATGCATTTCTTTTGATGTCCATATTACCATCTTCAATATTTTGCCGTATGTTTTGTAATGATCTAAAGCATTTATATCTGAACTGTTTCTGATTGATAGATATAGTTTCCTTTTTGTCTTTCAGGATAGATACCTTTATTCTTTGAATAAGCCATGGTTTCTTTATAGACATTGATCTAATCTGGGTTAGTTTTGAGGGAAAACAGTTCTCAAATAAATTAAGGACATTATTTATGAAAGTTTTATAATTTTCATTCATGCTATGAGCACTGTAAACATCACACCAATTCATACCTTTGAGCAATTCTAAAACAATCTTTTTTTTTTTTTTTTTTCCTTACTGAATACCCTCTTAAACTCAGATTTTATATCCTGATCAGTATTAACATGTAACAAAAGGGACTGAGTGTCATGGTCTGAAGGCTAATTATTATTGATTTTATAACATAATTTTAATCATTAGACATTTCTATAAAGATATTATCAGTGGGTGTGTTTGAACCCCTAGTCGGAAAGATAACAGTATAAATGAAGTTGAATGACACTGCTACTGACTGCAGTAATTTCCTACTGAGAGAGTTTTCAAGAAAGTCTACATTAAAATAACCAGCCAACACTAATTCTTTCTTTTTACCCTTTGATATCAAATATGGCAATATAGCTTAAAATAGGGTGACCAGATTTCCAAAATCAAAATACGGGACACAAATTATAATTTGAAATGAAGACACATTTTATGAATATTGTATGAGTAAAATAGATTTGAGTTCAAATATTTGGTGCCTACTACAGCTACATACACCAAGATGCCAATTTGTTAAGAGTCACACCTGAGAAAAAGCGTCAAAATGCCTTACATAAATGTTTTATTGTTGTCATAGCAAACTTAGCATCGTACATCAATTTTGTACGTTTTCATTAGTGCTGAAAGCTAGTATTATGTACAGTCTTAGACAAAAAAATTGATCGCCGACCGGCCGACGCAGAATGCTAAGTCCGCCGATTGCACGATCTGGCAACACTGTAGAATGCGGTACTGTCAGGAGGGAGTGTTATGTCCTTCTCGAGAAAGTTCTGTGATATGTGAGCGCGTGGTCTGGCGGTAAGAGTCGCATTTACAAGCGTACGTGTAAGCAGTCGCGACATCGAATCCAACCACCATCAAATTATTACTATTGTTTTTTTTTAAGCTTAAATCGGCTGTCTTCGTTATCAGTGTGGAAGAACCTCAAATATAACAGCGAAAAGTCCCCAAAAGAACTCGCTGCTGCATCAAAACAGAACTGTTTACTGTCGGGAGTAGTGGGCACCGGCTACGGCGACGCGCCAACGGCCGCATCGCGGCTGCCGCCTGCGGACTCAATGACAGCGCTATGAGTTTGTTTACCAGCTGTTATATCCTTACCTCAAGTTCTGGTACTTATATTACAGTCACGTATTTAATTTTTCTGACATATATGAACATGATCTAAACGTCGTAAAGTAGAATCGGTATAAAGGGTCATAGGGGTGACTATTACCACATTTTTCTTGAACGTCATCAGGTCGCTCAATCAGGATTCCTACTCACGATTGTTACTAGTAACGAGTTATGATGCTCTCATGCTGACACCTTAAGAAGAAATCAATGAATGAGTACTGAAAGATTTTTATACTCAGCAAAATGCAACAACAACGCCAGGTTGTGCCCATTTGTTGCAAACAACTGAGACACCATTTAGTCGCACTATAAGGACAAACGACCTAAAAAATTACATCATGTGTTAGTACTACACTATAATAATTCCCGTTGATTTCACAAAGAATGCATCGAATAGTGTGCTTTGGAAGTCACCCATTCCACACCTACTCTTTCGATCATATGTCCTCAAATGTTTATCTTTCCTGCCCCCACTCGAATAACCTTCGACAAAAATTATTACCAGACGAAAATACACGTCGAACATAGATTGGCGTCATAATTAGCTTGGAATCAGTTCGATTCTAAAGGGACAGATATGGTAAACTAACAGAAAGTTGTCAGACTTTCGCATAATCTGATAGAACATAGCAAGTAACCACAAGAGGTTCCTTGTTCTCGATGTGGGTTCGTGCAACTCCTGTCACGAAAACAGCTAAAAAATTCTCCTCCAATGAGACCCGAACTAGTGACCAAAGCCACCTCTCCGTGGCAGACGACGACTTTACCTCAGAGCTGTTGCTCAACAGTTAGTGAACAGTATCGACACCTCTGCACGTAACACGAACTCATCAGATGCCAATTATACGCAGCTAAATTTTATAATTTGATTTAATTTCTTTCACGACAGTGTTATTACTTACTGAAAGTGTTCAACAAGCATGAGTCTATCACTTCTCGTTCACGTCCACTTCCTGCTCTGACCCCTACACCCACTGTAGAGGTCTAATAAATGACACAAAGTACAGGTGTATATCTACATTAATGGGGCTTTTGATGTCAGTTTTCCCGACAGTATTCTGCTATTGTTCTGAAGACGAATACTCTTAACATAAATAGTAATATTCAGTTGGATGAATATCTGAGGTGTCGATTTCAGTTCCACAAACCAAAAAACGGTGGAATTAAGCGAATAAAAGCGTCTATATGCAAATAAATAAAAATGAAATAACAGTTAATGGAAATACTTTTTTGACCTATAGACCACTGCAATACAAATTCTTGGATTTCACAGAAATGAATTACTTAAGCCCTACTTTTGTTTTGGTGCATTTCACTTGCACTAGAGAAGGGATAATACATGCGAATATTTCATTAGTATTACAGGTCCTGGAACTCCGTCGATTATTACCGAGTTGACAATCACTTCCAGTATGATATTCGTTGTTTGAGTCTGATTAAAGGGGCTTCACGACGTCATTTTATTAATCGAATTCTTTAAACTTCTCGATAGTTGCAGGAAAGTGAATTCAGGTAGACAGCGGTAATATTGATAAAATTTGTACCGCAGTGGTAGTGGCACCCTGCTTTCTTTTTCCTAGTAGAGCTATTCTTTGCGGTCGTTGGATAGTTTTTGTTCATGTTGATTGGTAAGATTGATCTCAGTTTCCCTCCCTTAATAAAGACAACAACAAAAAAATTACAGATGCGGTCACTCCTCTGGGCCGAGCGAGCTGGAAGAATCGCCTCGGCTGTTTATGCAAATAATATTCAATATGCTTCAAGATTTTCAAAACATGTTGTCACTGAGTCTCATATAGGTATGACAGCAGTGGAGATAGTTAGAAACGTATGTATAGTGCGATTACTTTTGTGCTAATCACCTCACAAAAGAGATTTCCCGTTTCAAGAAAGATCTTTCCGGTATTCATGATTTTACACATAAAGGAAGACTCGATAACTCACGTAAGTCATGAACTATGATGAGTTGACCATCGTGCGACGTTGTCACTGGTCAGACAGTATTCAAAAGTTGGGAGCAGGAGTATTGCACACACACTTTCAAAGTGACAAAATCCAAATTATTGCGTTTGCACATAAACGTCATTAGTTCACTCATTAAGTGTAATGCTGTTATTAGTGACTAATTCTGTAACCTTTCTGTTATCTTTGTGGTGTCGCACAAGTCTAAAGTGCGCGCCACCTACTTTCGCCGCGCGCCGCCATGCACGCACGGCGCGGCGTTCTTACGACGTCAGCCACGAGCGCCCTCTGCTGCTAACCCGCTCGTGGCCACCACTGAACGACATCGTTCACTTGGGACTGAGATAGGAACCAGTTAACACTTCGGAATCAGATAGACACCAGTTAAGACTTGGCTATTGGATAGGCACTAGGCAGGCCTCTAGCTAAACTATGTATCAGCATTCTGCAGTACTGAGCTTTGTAAAAGTTAAGTATTACTAAGTCTCTAAGAAATATATATCTCGTTCTAATTTACTCTAGTGTTTCTAGTTTCTGCTGTCCCACTGGCTGGTCACCTCCTACCTGCACAAGCGTGCATCCTTTATTCCTGTGTCGGTCTTTCTACTCGGCCACCGACACCTACGACGGAAACGAGACACAAAAGCGGCGACGAGGCTGGGACACAAAAATCTTCTTAAATGGCAGGTAGCTCTATCAAAATAGGGTTAAAATTCTGAGCTACAGAGGGACTGGTACCATGACCTAAAGCAGCCCCCGCTTAAGAAGTAGACAGTCATCTCAGGGCTACTGACGCGCTGCTACGTCTCACTTCCTGCTTGTTCCACTGGTGGTTACGACTAATCGCCAATTTCCGCATGGTATGACCTCCTTGCACTTGAAGTAGAAAGTAATGCGCCGATGTCGCACCGTTAAAGAAAGTAACTGAGATTATTCACCAAACAGACAGGTAAATATTAAGTGACTATCATGTTTCTGTGTCTTAAGTGACTATCATGTTTCTGTGTCATACCGGAAGTAACTCGGCGGTCACACCGGTGCCAAAGAGCTCTCAAACTTGCACTGCGCTCAAAACAGAGACTTATCCAGATTTCAATACGTTCAACTAGCTTAGCGTTGAGCTCATTTTCCATAGAGTGCTTCTGAGTCGGTGCACGGTGTAGTTACGAAAGATGTCTCCACCCTGTCACAATATTCAAATGAGAATTGTAGGCGTTTAGTACGACGGCACAGACAGGCAGACAGATCTTGTAGAGACTATCCATGCGCTACTAGTTCTTGACACTTAACTACGTCGGTTTGTAGGACTTATTTTCTGCCCGTGAAAGAGTTTTTCAGTAGCGGGTAAATAAGCATTCATATTCTGGTACCACAAAAATGTTGAAATGTTTGTAAATCTATCGGACCAAACTGCGTGGTCATCAGTCCGTAGCTTACAAACTACTTAAACCTAGGTAAACTAACCTAAGGACAAACACACACACCCATGCCCCAGGGAGGACTCGAACCTCCACGGTGAGCAACCGCGCACTCCGCAGCGAGACGCTTTAGACCGCTCGGCTACTCCACCGCGGCCGGTACCACACACATAACCAGACAAATAATATGCCAGTTAATCGCAGTGAAATGCAATATGACCGTGTCTTTCTGGCAGCGACGAAAAACGATTTTTTGCAGTCCACCACACCTTAATTCACACACACTCCATTCCCGGACAATGACAATTGCAACCGGAGATGTTAAATAAAATATGACACTGGATGCAATTCCATACCTACCCAATCTGCTTCTCGTTGTCAGCTTTCTTTTTTTTTTTTTTTTTTTTTTTTTTTTTTTTGAGAGGTCATTGTACTTTTATTCTGAAGACATCTTACAGCTCCACCAATCAAAATGCAGTTCAATGACTGACATAAATTCGTTTCTGACACATAAACAATATTATAGTAGTAACTGGCAAGTGTGGCGAATTCTATGTCATCTGACGATTACGAACTCAGGTGTTTCGTAGGATTCTTGTAGTTGATGTTGCAGTCGTACCCATTTAAAATACAGGAATAGTAAAAGCTTCCGGCTTTAAACATACTTTGTGGTGGGATTTAACTGTATGGTTACAGTTGCAGCAGTACGCAGGTGGTGATATATTGTCGAGTCTGTGAAGAGTCTCTCATTTCTTTAGTACAGGCTAAGTTAGAAAGCTACTGTTAGAATTATTGAAATGAAGTGATCATATGGCGTTATTGTCCGGGACATCCCAGGCGGGATTGTTCGGCCGCATTACTATTTCATCTATCTCAAATTTAACATTATGCAATAATAATAACAAAAGATAGGAAACAACTCGCCGTAAAGACGAACGCTAAGTCACAGGCAGACACAAATAAGACATTCACATTCAGACGGTTTAAATTTTAGGCCGCAGCCTTCTTCAGGAAGAGAAACATTCAAACACACAATCACTCAGGCGTAACTCATCCCCACACGTCAGCCATCGCTGGCAGCTCAAATGGTTCAAATGTTTGTATAGTCTATGGGACTTAACTACGGGGTCATCAGTCCCTAAACTAACGAACTACTTATGAACTAGCTAATACCAAGGACGGCACAAATATCCATGCCAGAGGGGGGATTCGAACCCCCGACCATAGTGGCCGTGCAGAACGTGACTGGAGCGCGCTGGCAGCTCAGCATACCCTGACATACTACAACACATTTCAAGCTGGTTTTGCTCATCATTAGGCGTTTATGCGTTCTGATCTGTTAGTTAAAGAAATTGTCTTACCATCGGTTTCGTTCACTTCCCCTCTAGTGAGGCTATTTTAGTCTCAGGCAGAAAGCGGTGATAGTGAGTGAACATTGAGGCGCTATGCTAGAAAGCCGAGGCCGTTCCCCGTCGGAGGCTCGAATCCTCCCTCGGGCATGTATGTGTATGCCGTCTTTAATATAAGCTAGTTCATAAGTAGTTTGTAAGTTTAGGGACTGATGACCCGCAGTTAACTCTCACAGGCTTTAGAAAAAGAAAAAAGTGAGAGAACAGAAATCGATGCCCAGTAGTGCCTTCCACTAGCGTAAAGAAATGTCTCGTCATGTGTCCTGACTCAAATCATGACCTATATGGATAGCGGATAGTGTTAATTTCTTCGTTTTCGCGTGACATCGTGCAATACACATTTTATAAGCCACTAGATGAATCATGATTACTACATCTCACACTTCATCTTCATCCATGGCACAAAAACGAATTACGAAAATAGGTTTTCCATGCTGTAAATTACGAGAGACATCGTAATTTACTCTTCAGATGAGCTCGTTGTAGACGAAGACATAAATTTCCTATGATTATTGATTATTACACACGAATTATATTTAACTGTTTGTCAGACAATAAACGTAATGGCACTTCAACGGTATTCATTCGTCAGGCATTGATTGTGAAGAGGCCAAAACATGTCAAATACTTGTGTCTAGGAATGGGAAGTGTATTTATTCAGCCGGCCGCGGTGGCCGAGGGGACTGAGGCGCTTCAGTCACGGTCTGCACGGCCACTACGGTCGGGGGTTCGAATCCCCCCTCGGGCATGGATATTTGTGCCGTCCTAGTTCGTAAGTAGTTCATAAGTAGTTTGTAAGTTTAGGGACTGATGACCCCGTAGTTAAGTCGCACAGACTCTACAAACATTTGAACATTTGTATTTATTCAAATAACTAATGGGTCATACATTTCCTAACAGTGGAAATAATGCAGCAAACTGATTACTAATTGTAACATATAAACTTGTGTAATGGCTATCGTTTCAACTGTGTAGCAGACGGTAATTTCCCTAAGGAATTATTTGCAGAATTCATTATTTACCATACGACTTAACTTAGTCTCTTCTTATTCATATTCAGACAGATGTATCGTATATTGGACTGGAGCAGACAAACGAGTGTTTTCTTTCAAATGTTAAGGGTTCTTGGTTCCATTCTCTGCATGTTCTTGATGATCTGATGGTCATAAGAAGAGAAGACACCACCGATACTTACGATGTCAGCGCTAGATTAACCCCACCAGGACTACCACGTTGTAAAGCCGGTAGACAGCGTGACGCCGTGTCGCTCTCTAAGCCTCCCTACTTTTCTGATATAGAACTTCTACTGTCCAACATTAGCGATGGTTACAATATAACTGCTGCTGATGCTTTGCCGCGAAACGTGAGAAGCGCTTTACAGATTAGAATTTCTGTTTCAGCATGCCTCGATTCTTGAGTTTGTTCTAAATAAATTCCAGGCAGCTCCACACTAACGAACATTTTCAGCTATCAAATTAAAAGTATAGGAATTATCCAAGTGTAACTGCTGGATCTGATTTAAGTAATACTCAATTTTTGGGTGAATATGGCTCGGAAAGCAACGTCAATTTTATTACAGTCCATCTCCTGTCTCTGAATGATTTGACAATTGCGTTAATTCTGTAAAGCGTTGTGGCAACTGTGAATCAGTGATGAATGAATACATGCGCAGCGATATTCACCGATGAAAGGAGGAGGCGGGTGTACTTCCCGTCATATGTCCCCACGTCTATATGTAAAAATGTTAGGCGTATAGCTGTTAATCCTCGAAAGTTCTTGACCCATTGCTTTGAAATTCTGACTCAACGTTGCATTCTAGCTCAGGAAGGTTTTTAGGTACACATTTCTTGAATATATTATATATATATAAACTATAAATGCGTTACTTTTGCGATTTTTAGTATAAGCCTTTTTCCAATTATAAAGTTTATATCAATTCATATATGACACATATTAAAAAATTTGGTATATGAAAACATGGACATATCTTATTAGAACGTTGTGTCAACATTTCAAAGCTTTCGGAAATATACGATTTTGAACATAACACTAAACATGGCTCTAGGTTAGAAAGAGTTCTAAGAGGAAATAGAAGTGAGGAGTCGAACAGGGAAAGCGTAATGATGAGATGTAGAGGGAGAGGGAGGAGGTGCAGATGCACAGAAAGAGGGGAGAGGAGGATCGGATAGACAAAGAGAGACGGGAGAAGATGGACAAGGAGTGGGGAAGGATGAATTTATGGCAAAGAGAGGGGGGGGGGGGGGCGAGGAGAGGTGCAGAGAGAGAGGGGACAAAGATAAGGGGAGGTGAGAATGTAGGACGTATATCCAATTCCCATCCACAAGGCAGTAGGAAATTACGTATATAAGAAATATATGGTTCCTCTTATCTTACTTTTCCACTTAATCTGTAACAAGCCACAACAACGCGTGGACGGGTACAGCTGGTGTCATAGTAAGTAAAGTAACACATCGTTCAGTCACAAGAAAAATTTGATGTCCGCAATTACATAAATAAAGGATTGTGATGAATAGTTATGTAGAAAGGAAAGTCCTGGGGTTTATGATGTTTACGATCCAGACTACTATTACGGATAGGCATCATATCAGACTTCGTAACCCTAGCATATTGATTTTATCATTTCACACTGACACAAGGGCTGTGATACGAGAGAAGGAAATTTATTATATGCTTCTCACAAAAGGTTATTACTTGTGTACCACTATCGAGTGCATGAAAGCTCCTCAATTATTTTCGTGTGTGTTGCATGAATTTTGGTCTCACCTAGGTTGTCTTCCTGTGCGGGTAAGAAGAGAGTCATCGGAATAGAGTCTGATTTTAGTTACGAGAAACTTGTGCAGATAGTGTCGGCACACTGCGTTCAGAACCAAGACGACGTCTTCCTCTTTGTGTCTTGGCGTGTGCTGGAGTGGGGCGCTGTTTACAGATGCACTTGTTGCGAGTCTCTACACCCGGAATGCACTGCCTTTGCCAACTATTTTGTGTAATTTACAGGAAATTGTTTGGGTAATCTTGAATTTTGTAGCTTTAGAAGTCATTAAAACATTCCACATTGATATTTTATGCATTTTATTGTTGATTGTCTTTTACATACTCGCACACACGCACACACACACACACACACACACACACACACACACACACACTGCTTGATTTTTTTAGAAGTGACTATTCCTATAGCCTACCCATCCAGCATCATTTCGTAATATTTTTAAGGCATCTTGGAACTGACTCTACTAACTATCTTGATAATGTTTCATAGTGGTTTATTTGCCCCCATGAATGTTCTATATTTTCCCAATAGTCGCTTGCGTTTTCTTAATCCAAGTAACAACGACCTCGTTACTTCCGCCCACATATTCTCAATAGGATTAAGGGCCGGTGACCGTGCATAGAACTCAATCAGCTTTATCCGATCTTGGCTGCGGCGCAGCTTTCTTGGATGGGTCTGTAAATAAATAGGTATCAAGTTATTTAATCTATTTATATTTGAAGAACGTATTTGTAATTTACGCACTGTATTAATGTTTTGTATACGATATCTAACAAGTCGGGTTCAAATATCGCTAAGATGCCTTTGTCACTTAAACATTTCCGTGTCCATCATGTCAGATTGAGCATGACTGGCTGAATCATACCAAACGATGCAATTTGGAGCTGATGAGAAGACGATCGGATCAGTTACCCAACCAGGAGTAGCCTCTACTGAATACCAGGCTTCTAACTGAAGTATTATGCGTACCATCTATACCACTAACGTGATACCTATATTAAGCAACTAACAGAAGTGCAGCGGCTTTAGTTCCGAAGTTATCATGCCGACAGTACAGGTCAGAATCTGCATAAATATATGAGTAGCTTCTTATCCGTCGTTTACAAATAATCGAGATAAACGCCATTTTAGTTACGAAACGTGTATTTCCATGCTGCTTTGGTGATCATTTGCAACTAAGTGATGACCAGACTAACATGCATACATATTAACTCCACGTTTCGTAATAAAAATGGTTTATCTCAGTTATTTAAAAACGACAGATGTCCGCCTTTGATAACAAGCTACTCATATCATCGTACAGCAAGACAGCAGGGTAGTATACAATTTGTGCAAACGCCAGTCGGCTTTTGTAAGAGCCGAAGAGCATTAAAGGGACACAGTAGTTGGGAAGGGAGTAACACAGGCCTGTAGCTTTTTCCCCAATGTTGTTCAATCTGTTCACTGAGTAGGCTATGAAGGAGAGAAAGGAGAAATTTGGAGAAAAGGGTTAAACTTCAGGGACAAGAAGTAAATACTTTGCGATTTGCCGATGACGTAGTAATTCTGTCAGAGACTGCAATGGACCTAGAAGAGCAATTGTATGGAATGGACAGTGGCTTGAAACGAGGTTGTGAAATAAACATTAACAACAACAAAAAAGAGTAATGTAATTTAATCTAAGAAAATCAGGTGATGTGGAAGGTAATAAATTAGAAAACGAGACATTAAAAGCTGTAGATGAGGTTTGTTGGTTGTGTGTGTGTGGGGGGCGGGGGGGGGGGGGTTTGGAGGGTTGGTTTGTGGTTTGGAGGCACTAGACTACTCAGGTCATCAATCCCTATTTCGGATGAGGATGAGAAAGTAAATCGGGCGTGCCCTTTGAAAGGACGCATATTGTTTTTCGCCTGGAGTGATGTAGGGAAATCATGGCAAACGTAAATCAGGATGGCCGGAGGTGGATTTGAACCACCATCCTCCCGAATGCGGGTCCAGTGTGCTAACCACCGCCCTACCTCGCTACGCTGAGTTTTGTTATTTGGATTGTAAAATAACTTCTGATGCCCGGAGTAGTGAAGACATAAAACGTAGAATGCAATGGGAGAAAAAGTATTTCTGAAGAAGAGAATTTAAGCGATATGGAGTCTTTTCTGAAGGCATTTGTCTGAAGTGTGGCCTTGTACGGCAGTGAAGCGTGGACGATAAACCAGTTCAGACAAGAAGAGGATAACTTTCTAAATTTCTTGCAACAGGAGAATGCTGAAGAGTAGATGGATAGATCATGTGAGTAATGAGGACGTTCTGAACAGAATTGGGGAGAAAAGAAATTTCTGGCATATCTTGTCTAAAGGCGGTATCGATTGATAGGGCATATTCTGAGACACCAACGACTCGTCAATTTAGTTTTGGAGGGGAGCGTGTGGGGTAAAAATCGCAGGGGTAGACGAAATGGATTCAGAAAGCAGATTCAAAGGGATGTGGGCTGTCTTTCTTAGTCAGAGACGAAGAGTTATGCGCGAGATAGGGTAGCGATTAGGTGGAGAACTGCATCAACTACGGACTGAATACAACAACAATAACACACCACATCATTAAGTTGTGTATGTCGTGCAAGATTATTCAAAAATAGTCATTTTAGACACAGTAATTTCATTAATAAAGCACCATCATTACAGCAGACTTTATTCAAATGTGTAGTCCGTTTGTTGCGGAATGAATTGCAGTATCTTCTTAGACATTTTCTTTTACTGTACCAGAAAAGAATTAGGAACAGAATTTGTCGCACAGGTAACTGAAACACCAATTCTTGTAGTACTGTCCACATTTCATGGAATATTCAGGTGATACCCGAAAACATAGTTTATTTAAATTCCAAAAATTATTATTATTTGATTAATGATGGAAATTCTCCTCAGAGAAGATACTGCTTGCTCTTTCCTATTTGCATATATATTCTCTCTGCCTTGACTCAGTACTAAAATACGGTATCTCTGACTTCCACACTCCTTAACACCATCCTCGTGATTTACCTTCAATTTCCGTTCCCATCATTTTTTCTTCCCTTCTCTCCCACCTGAAGGAGGAACTGTGTTCCGAAAGCTTGTCCGTTTCGTATGTTTTCTTTTTTTCTCCATTTGTGTCACTATGGTGGTGCAGCACAAAGGTAAGCACTGGCCAGCCAATCTATCGCTTTGAAAAATAATTTAAAAATTATTATTACTGCGATCAATTTTGACGTTAGCCACGCACATCTGATTGTTAGTGTGAAAGCAGGCACGTTAAACAGATGCAGAACAGAATGTTGTATTTCTATAGAAACTTCCCTCGAAATATTTTCTCCATTAGGCTTATGCAAGCTGCCTGCTTTATACATTATTAGTGTAACCTTCAACCTGCCTGCAAAAAGAAACATCACAGTAAATTGGAGTACCTGTTCGTGGTATAATTTTACACAGCAAAAGCCTACGTTTCTTCTCTCTACAAAGGTTTGATGGAAAAGTGCCTGATCAGTATATACTCAAGCAAATGTTATCCACACACGTGAGACTGTAACTACCTACCAGAAATATAATTCATGTTTGAAGAAAGTTTGTTTATTAATGCAACTGCTACGACAAAAGCACATGTCTGAATAATTTTCCATTGCATATTATAACGATATTCTGCACACGTCCGCATGATAGGACGACGAGCCCTTCCGTAAACTGCGGCGGCGGCTGCACTTCCCCCAGCAGTTCGTTGTACATTTTGGTTAACTCTGGCCCTGTGACGTTCCAAAAGCAAGCATAGAATTCAACTGGTAGACCGTCTAAACCAGCCGATTTATTTTTAGGCGATTCTTTGATCGCCAAATGTATTTCTTCCTCCGTAATATTGGCTAGAAGGTCGACATTGTCATCCCCAATCACTGCGGGTTGGATAGCGGACATTAGAGGTTTTCCTGTCGTGGGGTCCGTTCCGGGGTCGGCGTAAAAGTCCGTGAAATATTGCACCACATAGTTTCTTATTTCCGTCTGGTGTCCGCCTTCATCTGTAAGTTTGGGAATTAACTTTTGTTTGCCTCTCTTGGTTTCCCTGAGAAGATGATACATGGATGTATGTTCTTGCATGAGGGCGTGCGGTGAGCGCGCTCGAACTTTTTGTCCTTCCAGAGATTGTCGCACGAGAGCCGTGATTTTGGCTTTAGTGCGTTTTATTCGGGAACTGTTGGTGATTAGACTGTTGGGTTCACTGTAGAGTTCACGGAGGCATAAAAAGTAGTGCTCTATGGTACGTTTTCTCCAATTTTTGGGTAAATATGGCTCGGAAAGCAACGTCAATTTTATTACAGTCCATCTCCTGTCTCTGAATGATTTGACAATTGCGTTAATTCTGTAAAGCGTTGTGGCAACTGT
Organism: Locusta migratoria; assembly: GCA_026315105.1. Classification (NCBI taxonomy): domain Eukaryota; kingdom Metazoa; phylum Arthropoda; class Insecta; order Orthoptera; family Acrididae; genus Locusta; species Locusta migratoria. The sequence continues at coordinate 778,462,559 of CM048755.1, forward strand.
GAGTCAGTGATGAATGAATACATGCGCAGCGATATTCACCGATGAAAGGAGGAGGCGGGTGTACTTCCCGTCATATGTCCCCACGTCTATATGTAAAAATGTTAGGCGTATAGCTGTTAATCCTCGAAAGTTCTTGACCCATTGCTTTGAAATTCTGATTCAACGTTGCATTCTAGCCCAGGAAGGTTTTTAGGTACACATTTCTTGAATATATTATATATATATAAACTATAAATGCGTTACTTTTGCGATTTTTAGTATAAGCCTTTTTCCAATTATAAACTTTATATCAATTCATATATTACACATATTGATAAATTTGGTATATGAAAACATGCACATATCTTATTAGAACGTTGTGTCAACATTTCAAAGCTTTCGGAAATATACGATTTTGAACATAACACTAAACATGGCTCTAGGTTAGAAAGAGTTCTAAGAGGAAATAGAAGTGAGGAGACGAACAGGGAAAGCGTAATGATGAGATGTAGAGGGAGAGGGAGGAGGTGCAGATGCACAGAAAGAGGGGAGAGGAGGATCGGATAGACAAAGAGAGACGGGAGAAGATGGACAAGGAGTGGGGAAGGAGGAATTTATGGTCAAAGAGGGGGGGGGGGGGCGAGGAGAGGTGCAGAGAGAGAGGGGACAAAGATAAGGGGAGGTGAGAATGTAGGACGTATATACAATTCCCATCCACAAGGCAGTAGGAAATTACGTATATAAGAAATGTATGGTTCCTCTTATCTTACTTTTCCACTTAATCTGTAACAAGCCATAACAACGCGTGGACGGGTACAGCTGGTGTCATAGTAAGTAAAGTAACACATTGTTCAGTCACAAGAAAAATTTGATGTCCGCAATTACATAAATAAAGGATTGTGATGAATAGTTATGTAGAAAGGAAAGTCCTGGGGTTTATGATGTTTACGATCCAGACTACTATTACGGATAGGCATCATATCAGACTTCGTAACCCTAGCATATTGATTTTATCACTTCACACTGACACAAGGGCTGTGATACGAGAGAAGGAAATTTATTATATGCTTCTCACAAAAGGTTATTACTTGTGTACCACTATCGAGTGCATGAAAGCTCCTCAATTATTTTCGTGTGTGTTGCATGAATTTTGGTCTCACCTAGGTTGTCGTCCTGTGCGGGTAAGAAGAGAGTCATCGGAATAGAGTCTGATTTTAGTTACGAGAAACTTGTGCAGATAGTGTCGGCACACTGCGTTCAGAACCAAGACGACGTCTTCCTCTTTGTGTCTTGGCGTGTGCTGGAGTGGGGCGCTGTTTACAGATGCACTTGTTGCGAGTCTCTACACCCGGAATGCACTGCCTTTGCCAACTATTTTGTGTAATTTACAGGAAATTGTTTGGGTAATCTTGAATTTTGTAGCTTTAGAAGTCATTAAAACATTCCACATTGATATTTTATGCATTTTATTGTTGATTGTCTTTTACATACTCGCACACACGCACACACACACACACACACACACACACACACACACACTGCTTGATTTTTTTAGAAGTGACTATTCCTATAGCCTACCCATCCAGTATCATTTCGTAATATTTTTAAGGCATCTTGGAACTGACTCTACTAACTATCTTGATAATGTTTCATAGTGGTTTATTTGCCCCCATGAATGTTCTATATTTTCCCAATAGTCGCTTGCGTTTTCTTAATCCAAGTAACAACGACCTCGTTACTTCCGCCCACATATTCTCAATAGGATTAAGGGCCGGTGACCGTGCATAGAACTCAATCAGCTTTATCCGATCTTGGCTGCGGCGCAGCTTTCTTGGATGGGTCTGTAAATAAATAGGTATCAAGTTATTTAATCTATTTATATTTGAAGAACGTATTTGTAATTTACGCACTGTATTAATGTTTTGTATACGATATCTAACAAGTCGGGTTCAAATATCGCTAAGATGCCTTTGTCACTTAAACATTTCCGTGTCCATCATGTCAGATTGAGCATGACTGGCTGAATCATACCAAACGATGCAATTTGGAGCTGATGAGAAGACGATCGGATCAGTTACCCAACCAGGAGTAGCCTCTACTGAATACCAGGCTTCTAACTGAAGTATTATGCGTACCATCTATACCACTAACGTGATACCTATATTAAGCAACTAACAGAAGTGCAGCGGCTTTAGTTCCGAAGTTATCATGCCGACAGTACAGGTCAGAATCTGCATAAATATATGAGTAGCTTCTTATCCGTCGTTTACAAATAATTGAGATAAACGCCATTTTAGTTACGAAACGTGTATTTCCATGCTGCTTTGGTGATCATTTGCAACTAAGTGATGACCAGACTAACATGCATACATATTAACTCCACGTTTCGTAATAAAAATGGTTTATCTCAGTTATTTAAAAACGACAGATGTCCGCCTTTGATAACAAGCTACTCATATCATCGTACAGCAAGACAGCAGGGTAGTATACAATTTGTGCAAACGCCAGTCGGCTTTTGTAAGAGCCGAAGAGCATTAAAGGGACACAGTAGTTGGGAAGGGAGTAACACAGGCCTGTAGCTTTTTCCCCAATGTTGTTCAATCTGTTCACTGGGTAGGCTATGAAGGAGAGAAAGGAGAAATTTGGAGAAAAGGGTTAAACTTCAGGGACAAGAAGTAAATACTTTGCGATTTGCCGATGACGTAGTAATTCTGTCAGAGACTGCAATGGACCTAGAAGAGCAATTGTATGGAATGGACAGTGGCTTGAAACGAGGTTGTGAAATAAACATTAACAACAACAAAAAAGAGTAATGTAATTTAATCTAAGAAAATCAGGTGATGTGGAAGGTAATAAATTAGAAAACGAGACATTAAAAGCTGTAGATGAGGTTTGTTGGTTGTGTGTGTGTGGGGGGCGGGGGGGGGGGGGGGTTGGAGGGTTGGTTTGTGGTTTGGAGGCACTAGACTACTCAGGTCATCAATCCCTATTTCGGATGAGGATGAGAAAGTAAATCGGGCGTGCCCTTTGAAAGGACGCATATTGTTTTTCGCCTGGAGTGATGTAGGGAAATCATGGCAAACGTAAATCAGGATGGCCGGAGGTGGATTTGAACCACCATCCTCCCGAATGCGGGTCCAGTGTGCTAACCACCGCCCTACCTCGCTACGCTGAGTTTTGTTATTTGGATTGTAAAATAACTTCTGATGCCCGGAGTAGTGAAGACATAAAACGTAGAATGCAATGGGAGAAAAAGTATTTCTGAAGAAGAGAATTTAAGCGATATGGAGTCTTTTCTGAAGGCATTTGTCTGAAGTGTGGCCTTGTACGGCAGTGAAGCGTGGACGATAAACCAGTTCAGACAAGAAGAGGATAACTTTCTAAATTTCTTGCAACAGGAGAATGCTGAAGAGTAGATGGATAGATCATGTGAGTAATGAGGACGTTCTGAACAGAATTGGGGAGAAAAGAAATTTCTGGCATATCTTGTCTAAAGGCGGTATCGATTGATAGGGCATATTCTGAGACACCAACGACTCGTCAATTTAGTTTTGGAGGGGAGCGTGTGGGGTAAAAATCGCAGGGGTAGACGAAATGGATTCAGAAAGCAGATTCAAAGGGATGTGGGCTGTCTTTCTTAGTCAGAGACGAAGAGTTATGCGCGAGATAGGGTAGCGATTAGGTGGAGAACTGCATCAACTACGGACTGAATACAACAACAATAACACACCACATCATTAAGTTGTGTATGTCGTGCAAGATTATTCAAAAATAGTCATTTTAGACAGTAATTTCATTAATAAAGCACCATCATTACAGCAGACTTTATTCAAATGTGTAGTCCGTTTGTTGCGGAATGAATTGCAGTATCTTCTTAGACATTTTCTTTTACTGTACCAGAAAAGAATTAGGAACAGAATTTGTCGCACAGGTAACTGAAACACCAATTCTTGGAGTACTGTCCACATTTCATGGAATATTCAGGTGATACCCGAAAACATAGTTTATTTAAATTCCAAAAATTATTATTATTTGATTAATGATGGAAATTCTCCTCAGAGAAGATACTGCTTGCTCTTTCCTATTTGCATATATATTCTCTCTGCCTTGACTCAGTACTAAAATACGGTATCTCTGACTTCCACACTCCTTAACACCATCCTCGTGATTTACCTTCAATTTCCGTTCCCATCATTTTTTCTTCCCTTCTCTCCCACCTGAAGGAGGAACTGTGTTCCGAAAGCTTGTCCGTTTCGTATGTTTTCTTTTTTTCTCCATTTGTGTCACTATTGGTGGTGCAGCACAAAGGTAAGCACTGGCCAGCCAATCTATCGCTTTGAAAAATAATTTAAAAATTATTATTACTGCGATCAATTTTGACGTTAGCCACGCACATCTGATTGTTAGTGTGAAAGCAGGCACGTTAAACAGATGCAGAACAGAATGTTGTATTTCTATAGAAACTTCCCTCGAAATATTTTCTCCATTAGGCTTATGCAAGCTGCCTGCTTTATACATTATTAGTGTAACCTTCAACCTGCCTGCAAAAAGAAACATCACAGTAAATTGGAGTACCTGTTCGTGGTATAATTTTACACAGCAAAAGCCTACGTTTCTTCTCTCTACAAAGGTTTGATGGAAAAGTGCCTGATCAGTATATACTCAAGCAAATGTTATCCACACACGTGAGACTGTAACTACCTACCAGAAATATAATTCATGTTTGAAGAAAGTTTGTTTATTAATGCAACTGCTACGACAAAAGCACATGTCTGAATAATTTTCCATTGCATATTATAACGATATTCTGCACACGTCCGCATGATAGGACGACGAGCCCTTCCGTAAACTGCGGCGGCGGCTGCACTTCCCCCAGCAGTTCGTTGTACATTTTGGTTAACTCTGGCCCTGTGACGTTCCAAAAGCAAGCATAGAATTCAACTGGTAGACCGTCTAAACCAGCCGATTTATTTTTAGGCGATTCTTTGATCGCCAAATGTATTTCTTCCTCCGTAATATTGGCTAGAAGGTCGACATTGTCATCCCCAATCACTGCGGGTTGGATAGCGGACATTAGAGGTTTTCCTGTCGTGGGGTCCGTTCCGGGGTCGGCGTAAAAGTCCGTGAAATATTGCACCACATAGTTTCTTATTTCCGTCTGGTGTCCGCCTTCATCTGTAAGTTTGGGAATTAACTTTTGTTTGCCTCTCTTGGTTTCCCTGAGAAGATGATACATGGATGTATGTTCTTGCATGAGGGCGTGCGGTGAGCGCGCTCGAACTTTTTGTCCTTCCAGAGATTGTCGCACGAGAGCCGTGATTTTGGCTTTAGTGCGTTTTATTCGGGAACTGTTGGTGATTAGACTGTTGGGTTCACTGTAGAGTTCACGGAGGCATAAAAAGTAGTGCTCTATGGTACGTTTTCTCCAATTTTTGGGTAAATATGGCTCGGAAAGCAACGTCAATTTTATTACAGTCCATCTCCTGTCTCTGAATGATTTGACAATTGCGTTAATTCTGTAAAGCGTTGTGGCAACTGTGAGTCAGTGATGAATGAATACATGCGCAGCGATATTCACCGATGAAAGGAGGAGGCGGGTGTACTTCCCGTCATATGTCCCCACGTCTATATGTAAAAATGTTAGGCGTATAGCTGTTAATCCTCGAAAGTTCTTGACCCATTGCTTTGAAATTCTGATTCAACGTTGCATTCTAGCCCAGGAAGGTTTTTAGGTACACATTTCTTGAATATATTATATATATATAAACTATAAATGCGTTAATTTTGCGATTTTTATTATAAGCCTTTTTCCAATTATAAACTTTATATCAATTCATATATTACACATATTGATAAATTTGGTATATGAAAACATGCACATATCTTATTAGAACGTTGTGTCAACATTTCAAAGCTTTCGGAAATATACGATTTTGAACATAACACTAAACATGGCTCTAGGTTAGAAAGAGTTCTAAGAGGAAATAGAAGTGAGGAGACGAACAGGGAAAGCGTAATGATGAGATGTAGAGGGAGAGGGAGGAGGTGCAGATGCACAGAAAGAGGGGAGAGGAGGATCGGATAGACAAAGAGAGACGGGAGAAGATGGACAAGGAGTGGGGAAGGAGGAATTTATGGTCAAAGAGGGGGGGGGGGGGGCGAGGAGAGGTGCAGAGAGAGAGGGGACAAAGATAAGGGGAGGTGAGAATGTAGGACGTATATCCAATTCCCATCCACAAGGCAGTAGGAAATTACGTATATAAGAAATGTATGGTTCCTCTTATCTTACTTTTCCACTTAATCTGTAACAAGCCACAACAACGCGTGGACGGGTACAGCTGGTGTCATAGTAAGTAAAGTAACACATCGTTCAGTCACAAGAAAAATTTGATGTCCGCAATTACATAAATAAAGGATTGTGATGAATAGTTATGTAGAAAGGAAAGTCCTGGGGTTTATGATGTTTACGATCCAGACTACTATTACGGATAGGCATCATATCAGACTTCGTAACCCTAGCATATTGATTTTATCACTTCACACTGACACAAGGGCTGTGATACGAGAGAAGGAAATTTATTATATGCTTCTCACAAAAGGTTATTACTTGTGTACCACTATCGACTGCATGAAAGCTCCTCAATTATTTTCGTGTGTGTTGCATGAATTTTGGTCTCACCTAGGTTGTCTTCCTGTGCGGGTAAGAAGAGAGTCATCGGAATAGAGTCTGATTTTAGTTACGAGAAACTTGTGCAGATAGTGTCGGCACACTGCGTTCAGAACCAAGACGACGTCTTCCTCTTTGTGTCTTGGCGTGTGCTGGAGTGGGGCGCTGTTTACAGATGCACTTGTTGCGAGTCTCTACACCCGGAATGCACTGCCTTTGCCAACTATTTTGTGTAATTTACAGGAAATTGTTTGGGTAATCTTGAATTTTGTAGCTTTAGAAGTCATTAAAACATTCCACATTGATATTTTATGCATTTTATTGTTGATTGTCTTTTACATACTCGCACACACGCACACACACACACACACACACACACACACACACACACTGCTTGATTTTTTTAGAAGTGACTATTCCTATAGCCTACCCATCCAGTATCATTTCGTAATATTTTTAAGGCATCTTGGAACTGACTCTACTAACTATCTTGATAATGTTTCATAGTGGTTTATTTGCCCCCATGAATGTTCTATATTTTCCCAATAGTCGCTTGCGTTTTCTTAATCCAAGTAACAACGACCTCGTTACTTCCGCCCACATATTCTCAATAGGATTAAGGGCCGGTGACCGTGCATAGAACTCAATCAGCTTTATCCGATCTTGGCTGCGGCGCAGCTTTCTTGGATGGGTCTGTAAATAAATAGGTATCAAGTTATTTAATCTATTTATATTTGAAGAACGTATTTGTAATTTACGCACTGTATTAATGTTTTGTATACGATATCTAACAAGTCGGGTTCAAATATCGCTAAGATGCCTTTGTCACTTAAACATTTCCGTGTCCATCATGTCAGATTGAGCATGACTGGCTGAATCATACCAAACGATGCAATTTGGAGCTGATGAGAAGACGATCGGATCAGTTACCCAACCAGGAGTAGCCTCTACTGAATACCAGGCTTCTAACTGAAGTATTATGCGTACCATCTATACCACTAACGTGATACCTATATTAAGCAACTAACAGAAGTGCAGCGGCTTTAGTTCCGAAGTTATCATGCCGACAGTACAGGTCAGAATCTGCATAAATATATGAGTAGCTTCTTATCCGTCGTTTACAAATAATTGAGATAAACGCCATTTTAGTTACGAAACGTGTATTTCCATGCTGCTTTGGTGATCATTTGCAACTAAGTGATGACCAGACTAACATGCATACATATTAACTCCACGTTTCGTAATAAAAATGGTTTATCTCAGTTATTTAAAAACGGCAGATGTCCGCCTTTGATAACAAGCTACTCATATCATCGTACAGCAAGACAGCAGGGTAGTATACAATTTGTGCAAACGCCAGTCGGCTTTTGTAAGAGCCGAAGAGCATTAAAGGGACACAGTAGTTGGGAAGGGAGTAACACAGGCCTGTAGCTTTTTCCCCAATGTTGTTCAATCTGTTCACTGAGTAGGCTATGAAGGAGAGAAAGGAGAAATTTGGAGAAAAGGGTTAAACTTCAGGGACAAGAAGTAAATACTTTGCGATTTGCCGATGACGTAGTAATTCTGTCAGAGACTGCAATGGACCTAGAAGAGCAATTGTATGGAATGGACAGTGGCTTGAAACGAGGTTGTGAAATAAACATTAACCACAACAAAAAAGAGTAATGTAATTTAATCTAAGAAAATCAGGTGATGTGGAAGGTAATAAATTAGAAAACGAGACATTAAAAGCTGTAGATGAGGTTTGTTGGTTGTGTGTGTGTGTGGGGGGCGGGGGGGGGGGGGTTTGGAGGGTTGGTTTGTGGTTTGGAGGCACTAGACTACTCAGGTCATCAATCCCTATTTCGGATGAGGATGAGAAAGTAAATCGGGCGTGCCCTTTGAAAGGACGCATATTGTTTTTCGCCTGGAGTGATGTAGGGAAATCATGGCAAACGTAAATCAGGATGGCCGGAGGTGGATTTGAACCACCATCCTCCCGAATGCGGGTCCAGTGTGCTAACCACCGCCCTACCTCGCTACGCTGAGTTTTGTTATTTGGATTGTAAAATAACTTCTGATGCCCGGAGTAGTGAAGACATAAAACGTAGAATGCAATGGGAGAAAAAGTATTTCTGAAGAAGAGAATTTAAGCGATATGGAGTCTTTTCTGAAGGCATTTGTCTGAAGTGTGGCCTTGTACGGCAGTGAAGCGTGGACGATAAACCAGTTCAGACAAGAAGAGGATAACTTTCTAAATTTCTTGCAACAGGAGAATGCTGAAGAGTAGATGGATAGATCATGTGAGTAATGAGGACGTTCTGAACAGAATTGGGGAGAAAAGAAATTTCTGGCATATCTTGTCTAAAGGCGGTATCGATTGATAGGGCATATTCTGAGACACCAACGACTCGTCAATTTAGTTTTGGAGGGGAGCGTGTGGGGTAAAAATCGCAGGGGTAGACGAAATGGATTCAGAAAGCAGATTCAAAGGGATGTGGGCTGTCTTTCTTAGTCAGAGACGAAGAGTTATGCGCGAGATAGGGTAGCGATTAGGTGGAGAACTGCATCAACTACGGACTGAATACAACAACAATAACACACCACATCATTAAGTTGTGTATGTCGTGCAAGATTATTCAAAAATAGTCATTTTAGACACAGTAATTTCATTAATAAAGCACCATCATTACAGCAGACTTTATTCAAATGTGTAGTCCGTTTGTTGCGGAATGAATTGCAGTATCTTCTTAGACATTTTCTTTTACTGTACCAGAAAAGAATTAGGAACAGAATTTGTCGCACAGGTAACTGAAACACCAATTCTTGGAGTACTGTCCACATTTCATGGAATATTCAGGTGATACCCGAAAACATAGTTTATTTAAATTCCAAAAATTATTATTATTTGATTAATGATGGAAATTCTCCTCAGAGAAGATACTGCTTGCTCTTTCCTATTTGCATATATATTCTCTCTGCCTTGACTCAGTACTAAAATACGGTATCTCTGACTTCCACACTCCTTAACACCATCCTCGTGATTTACCTTCAATTTCCGTTCCCATCATTTTTTCTTCCCTTCTCTCCCACCTGAAGGAGGAACTGTGTTCCGAAAGCTTGTCCGTTTCGTATGTTTTCTTTTTTTCTCCATTTGTGTCACTATGGTGGTGCAGCACAAAGGTAAGCACTGGCCAGCCAATCTATCGCTTTGAAAAATAATTTAAAAATTATTATTACTGCGATCAATTTTGACGTTAGCCACGCACATCTGATCGTTAGTGTGAAAGCAGGCACGTTAAACAGATGCAGAACAGAATGTTGTATTTCTATAGAAACTTTCCTCGAAATATTTTCTCCATTAGGCTTATGCAAGCTGCCTGCTTTATACATTATTAGTGTAACCTTCAACCTGCCTGCAAAAAGAAACATCACAGTAAATTGGAGTACCTGTTCGTGGTATAATTTTACACAGCAAAAGCCTACGTTTCTTCTCTCTACAAAGTTTTGATGGAAAAGTGCCTGATCAATGTATACTCAAGCAAATGTTATCCAAACACGTGAGACTGTAACAACCTACCAGAAATATAATTCATGTTTGAAGAAAGTTTGTTTATTAATGCAACTGCTACGACAAAAGCACATGTCTGAATAATTTTCCATTGCATATTATAACGATATTCTGCACACGTCCGCATGATAGGACGACGAGCCCTTCCGTAAACTGCGGCGGCGGCTGCACTTCCCGCAGCAGGGATGTGGGCTGTCTTTCTTAGTCAGAGACGAAGAGTTATGCGCGAGATAGGGTAGCGTGGAGGTGGAGAACTGCATCAAACCAGTCTACGGACTGAATACAACAACAACAACACCAACAACAACAACACACCACATCATTAAGTTGTGTATTTCGTGTAAGATTATTCAAAAATCGTCATTTTAGATACAGTAATTTCATTAATAAAGCACCATCATTACAGCAGACTTTATTCAAATGTGTAGTCCGTTTGTTACGGAATGAATTGCAGTATCTTCTTAGGCATTTTCGTTTACTGTACCAGAAAAGAATTAGGAACAGAATTTGTCGCACAGGGAACTGAAACACCAATTCTTGGAGTACTGTCCACATTTCATGGAGTATGCAGGTGATACCCGAAAACATGGTTTATTTAAATTCCAAAAATTATTATTATTTGATTAATGATGGAAATTTTCCTCAGTATATATATATATATATATATATATATATATATATATATATATATATATATATATATAAACTTTAACAGTCACATAAATTGGGAAAATTGGGAGAGTTTTAAGTTAGTGAGAAAACTTTCTTCAAAAACTATTCGCAAGGAGAAACGTATCTACGAAAACAGCCGTCTCAGAGAGATCCAAAAAGATTTCACCAGAAACAACACACGAAATTTCTACAGAACCTTCAGGGAAAAAATGACCGGATACCAACCACCCAATCTCTGTTTTAAAAAACCTGATAGATCCTTGGAAACTAACACGAAGAAGAACTGTGAAATTCTCCCTCAATACTTTAACAAATTGCTCAACTGCATAAGTCCCTCAGAAAAATTGCACTTTGAAACTCCTGAGCCCTATCCAGACCCATAGCCACCGACCCTACATGAAATCATTGAAATGACGAAAGCACTGAAAAACAACAGAGCACCCGGTGAAGACGGTCTGATCGCAGAAATTTGGAAATTGGATCATGCACAAATCACACCCAAAATCCACAAAACTATTGAAAACTGTTGGCTCACAGAAAAAATCCCGGAAGAGTGGAAGTCGGCTCTCATCCACCCACTTCACAAAAAAGGAGACAAAACTGATCCAAACAACTACAGAAGAATCTCCCTGCTCCCAGTCACCTACAAAATTCTCTCCAAAGCCCTGTTAAACTGGCTGGAACCACAGATCGACCCTCAAATTGGCGAATATCAAGCGGGCTTCAGAAAAAACCGTTCCTGCAGCGAACAGATTTGGCATCTCCGCGCAATCCTATGCGTAAGACACTGCAGGAATACTACAGTAACATTTGTGGACTTCAAAAAAGCCTATGACTCCATTGACCGAGACACACTCTTCCAGACTCTAAGAGAGAGGAAGGTTGACCTAAAAACCCGGAATCTAATTCAAGAGACCCTAACCAACACCAATTCCAAAGTCAAAATTATGGGAGAGTTATCAGAGCCCTTCGAAATCAAAACCGGCGTCCGGCAAGGCGATGGTCTCTCACCCATCCTATTCAATGCAGTCTTAGAGAAAATTATTCGTACATGGGAAGGAGAAGTCAAATGAATTCAACTAGGCAGAAATAAGGAAAAGATAACCCACATAAAATGCCTTGCTTTTGCAGACGACATCGCCATACTCTCGAATACCAGAACGGAAGCACATCATGCACTAGAAAAACTCCATGAGATAGCCATGAAAACCGGTCTACAAATTTCTTATGAAAAAACACAATTTCTTGATACAAAATCATCAGATAAACTCCCACTAACAACAAAGTACGAAAAAATTCTACAAGTCAGTGAGTTTAAATATTTAGGTGAAATCATGCAAAAATCTGGGCTAAACACAAAAGCAAACGAAGGAAGAATCTCAAAATTACAGAGAGCCTATAAACTCACCTGGTCCCACTACAATAAAAAATGTATTTCCACGGCCGCAAAACTACGACACTACAACACAGTAGTCTTACCAGAAGCTCTCTACGCATCAGAAACTACGAGCACCAAAGGAATGCCAAAAATCAAGGAGATGGAAAAACAAGAAAGGAAAATTCTGAGAAAAATTCACGGTGCAGTTTTTAGAGAAAATATTGGGCAAAAAAGACCCACGGAAGAACTATACAGACAATCTGAAACAATCACAACACATATCAGAAAACACAGAGAAAAATTTTTCATGCATATCGCCAGAATGAATGACACCAGACTAACTAAAAGAATATTCAACATATTTTCTACATCGAAACTGGGCACATCTTGGTACAAAGAAACCATAGAAGCCCTGAAAACATTAAACATCTCTATAGAAGACATATAAGACCGCAAAACCTGTAGGGAACCCCCTGCGGGTTCGGGGGTAAGAATAGGCCCGCGGTATTCCTGCCTGTCGTAAGAGGCGACTAAAAGGAGTCTTCATACTTTTCGGCTTTCCGTCTGTGGTCCCCTATGTAGGTTTGACCCTCCATTTTTCAAAATTTTTCAGAAGAGCGAACCATTTGGGGAAGGACACCTTACGTGGTGCAACATGTAATTCTCGTGCCATGCCATCTTAAGCACCCATCATGGAATGGACTTGCGACTGCGGATTCTATTCTGCCACTGGGCATGTCATTTCTTTTTTCCGTGCAAGTCGCGTCCATTGTGCACTGATATCTCAGCACTCTAATTTATGATGGTTCACGTAGCGCCAGAAAGCCAACACGGTAGCCAGTCCGTTGTGGTGGGGTCGTCATGTACCCTCTTGGCTGTAGCCCCCTGACTACACAGGGATCGCTCTACCGGTGCCAGAGCTGCATACTCCTCATGCAAGCCAAGGAGTCGATGCTTGTCTCTGTGGGGCATCAGGACTCCCGGCAACGGTCATCCCGCCAGGTGACGTTGCTGTGGCTGGGTGGCGCCCATGAGGAGAGCCCCTGATCGGAGTGGGTGGCATCGGGGCGGATCACCCGCAATGAAGAGACAAAAATCGGGTGACGTTGGCGGACGTACAACCGCCGTCTCTAAGAAGGGAAAGTTTAATGCTTCCACGTACGACCCCCAAACGTTCCCCTCCCTGACCGCGCCTTGGGAGGGACGTCGGGCCGCAAAACAGGGTGAAGATTATGTTCCTCGATATCTCGTGTGCAGCAGGACTGATGGGGACTCATTTACAGCGACCAAGCCTCAGTTCTTCGTGGACCATCTGGAGGACAGGTTTGGGGAAGTGGACTCCATTTCTAAAATGCGCAACGGTTCTGTACTCATCCACACAGCATCCCCGGCCCAGTCACGGGCGCTACTCGCTTGTGACAAGCTGGGTGACGTTGCGGTGACCATCACTCCCCACAAGTCGCTGAATATGGTTCAGGGAGTAATTTTCCACCGGGATTTGTTGCTCCAGACAGACGACGAGCTACGGGCGAACCTTGAACGACGGGGCGTTCATTTTATCCGGCGCATCCATAGGGGCCCAAAGGATAATAGGGTCGGAACTGGTGCTTTCATCTTGGCCTTTGAGGGTGATACATTGCCCGAAAAGGTCAAGGTGATGGTTTACCGTGTTGATGTGCGGCCTTATATTCCTCCCCCTGTGCGGTGCTTCCAATGCTGGAAGTTCGGCCACATGTCTTCCCGTTGCATGTCCAGTGCTACATGTAGGGACTGCGGGCGTCCAGCACATCCGGGCGCCCCATGTACGCCGCCTCCCATCTGCGTCAACTGTGGTCAGAACCATCCTCCCTGCTCGTCGCAATGTCCCGCACTTCAACGGGAGCGGAAAATTATGGAGTATAAAACCTTGGACCGTATATCCTATAATGAGGCCAAGAAAAAGTTCGATCGTTTGCACCCGGTAACAATGAAAAACACGTTCGCAGCAGTGACGTCGTCGCCACTCTCCTTGGCGGCGACAGTATTTTCTACTTCTTCTGTTCCTGTGGGCCCCCAGGGCCGCCAACCTAAGCCTGACCCCACGGAGGTTGGGGGCCATCCTTCCAAAGCTCCCAAGGCGAAAGCCTCGGGATCAGCTACCACCTCCCCGCCGGAGAAAGAACAACCTTCTCCGGCTTCCCTCACACGGAAGGGGTCCCTTGGGACGCTCCCTTCCGCTAGTGTCGATAGCGACACTAACCAGCAGCAGGCGCACTCCCAGACTGCTGGTCGTAGGGCTTCACGCTCCTCCTCAGTCCCTGTGGCTGAGTCCGAGGAGCACCTCCCACCGGCGAAGCCCCCGAGGGAACGGAGGGGAAAACAAAGGCCAAAGAAAGGCACATCACAAGAATCCACGGTGGCTTCAGTGCCACCACTCCCCTCTGCCTCAGCCTCTACTTCTGAGGATGAGGTGGAGATTCTTGTGTCACCCGAGGACCTCGCTCTCGGGGACACCCTTGACAAACCAGTCACTGAAGCTGATCAACCTCCATCGGTGGATGCAAGTGATGATGAGGTATGACCCGCTCATTTGTCTCATTCATGTCTTCCCAGCACTCGAACAATGTCATTCTCCAGTGGAACTGCGGCGGTTTCTTCCCCCACCTGGCTGAGCTACGGCAGCTTCTGAGCACGACACCTGCTTTCTGCATTGCTCTTCAGGAAACTTGGTTTCCGGCAATGTGGACCCCTGCCCTTCATGGCTACAGGGGTTTTGACTGCAACCGTAGCATATATAACAGGGTCTCAGGTGGAGTGTGCGTGTATGTCTTCACCTCTGTGTATAGTGAACCCGTGCCCCTTCAAACACCATTAGAAGCAGTGGCTGTCAGGGTGAGGACCACACAGGAGTTTACCGTCTGCAGTATCTACCTGCCGCCAGATGGTGACGTATCTGTGAACGTCTTGGCTGCACTCGTTGCTCAACTACCCCCACCTTTCTTACTGTTGGGCGACTTCAATGCCCACAGTCCCTTGTGGGGTGGTTCTACGATCTCTGGTCGTGGCAGGGTTGTCGAGGATTTCCTAACTCAACTCGACCTCTGCCTCCTGAATACAGGTGCCCCCACGCATTTTAGTGTGGCACATGGAACATTTTCGGCCATTGATCTGTCGATCTGCAGCCACAGCCTTCCACCATCTGTTCACTGGAGAGCCCATGACGACTTGTGTGGCAGTGACCATTTCCCTGTCTTTTTGTCACTCCCACAACGCGAGTCCCCAGCACGCCCACCCACGTGGGTTCTGCACAGGGCTAACTGGGAAGACTATGCTTCTGCTGCCATCATTGGCCCTCCCCCACTCGAGAACATCGATGTGGTGGTCGAGAGCGCCACGCATTCTATTATTTCTGCTGCGAACGCTACCATTCCGCGTACATCAGGGTGCCCACGGCGTAAGACAGTGCACCTCATTAATTTTAAACGGCTTCGCGCTCGCCAGTTAATAAGAAGGCGGAAACAGGAGTGCTGAGAGATAGGCCAGTCGTCGTAGACAAAAAAATGGCCTTAGGTCCAAAAAAATTGCAGGAAGCTGAATTTTTGATATGTTGTTAGGACATATTAGACTAGTATTAAACCAAGTTTGCAGCTTCGAAATCCTTTAGCTTAACTTTTGAGAGCCAAAAAACCTCGCAATTTTCGGACTTTTTTCTGGTTTTGGCTTATAAGTCGTGAATGGTGGTTTTTTGACGAAAACTCACTATCACCTTTATTAATGTAGATAAAATATTATAAAATTTAAGCCCACCCGCAGCTCTGTAAGTCCAATAGTTCTCGAGATATTTGACTTCAAAAATTGACTTATTTCTCCAGAAAGTTCAAATTTCCGATTTTAGTCATCTTGCGGATAGAATATTGGCTCTAATGATCATCCCACGGGGAAAGTCATATAAAACAAAGTTATAGAGCTGTTATTTAGCTTTAACGTAAGTACAGAACGAAGTCCATAGGCCCAATAGATTTTTAGTTATCGTTAAAAAACGAAAAGTTGGAAAAATCGGATTATTCAATAAACTGACCCAGATGAATTGTAGTCCTCTTGTCCTACATATTTTAAAGAAGAAGGATGAATTACTCATTGACGATGATTATTAACGCATGGTATATAAATATGTGTAATTTATGTGTTAGTGCATACCAATATATTTTTGAAAGTAGATATTGCTGTAAAAACAACGAAAGTCTCTCCGTTTGTGGGTATTGGTCAGCCATTGAGGGACTGGGACTTGCGTTCGTAGCGAGGCCCTCACTCCGAGTGGTGACCCAGAGGGTGTTCTGTTCTCCCTCACGAACTTCTTGTCTCCGAGGTCTTCCTCACTACACCCAGTCTGTCCTTAGAAACGGCCGTATTCGGATCTGTGAAGAACGTTTCAAACAAAAATCGTCTAACTCTCGATTGTGGTGATGTTTTAAGTATTTGCTTTTTCTACAATATGTCGGAGCTATCCACGTCGGATGTTTCTTTCGGGGTCATAGGGAAGTGCTTGGAGAGGGAACAGTGACAGTGAAAAAGCATGGAAATTAGATGCTGATAAAAGTCTGTCAGAAACATGGGCTTTAAAGGAACATGAGGTTTTTGTGCAACTTAAACGAATTGTCCGTACATGACGCATGCAGGAAGAGGTACACTGTGGAAAGTAATGTAAAAGCATCTGTCCAGCCAGGAGGAGATGATTCATCTGCCCAACCAGCGTCTTCGCGTGGGGAAAGGCTGAGAAGTGCGTCGGGTTCAAGGCGTCACATCATTGGAGATTTTTGTTTCCCTTGTGGTGAAAAATTCTCCAAGGAATATTTAGAAAAGCAGATAAAATTGACTAAATATCTACGGGATGAACTCCATCAAGTGGAAACACTGGAAGTGAAACAATCGATTGTGGAAAAAGCTAGACAAGCTGGTGAATGGTGACAAGATTCTTCAGCGTCTTTCATGTATAAGTGAACTTGTTGCTGCTGAGGGTAAGTACCACAAACATTGCTACCTAAAATTGCACTCCTTGTCGCGATCTACTGGTGCAGGAGGTAAACGAGGGCGTCCTGAACATCCCCTCCTCATCGAAGGTATGGAGCGTACATATGCACACCTTGCAGAAACAAGAGAGGAAAACCAATTTTCCATAAGTGACTTGATTGCAGAGAACTTCACAGGTAATTACAAACCATCAGTTGCAAGTGTTCAAGTTCATCTAAAACGGTAAAATGGAGAATAAATTATTTTTGCGCAGGTTGGTCCGTATCACAGCACAGTCTTGATGTTCACAGACATTGGACAAAACATTCTCTATGAAAAGTGGCACAATCAAAGACTTAGCGATCCTGCTGAAGAGCGGCTTAGAGTTGTCAAAGCTGCTGCAGAGATTATCCTGCAAGACATTCGTTCCCAAACATTTGACACTACTCAATATCCCCCGTCAGATACCTTTTTAAGAGGCGCAGAAGCATCAGTTCCTGATTCTCTGCAACTGTTGCTAGAACAGATTATCCTGAAAAACAAACGTTCTTCTCTCGAACAGTGGAAAAAGTGCATAGGATTTGATCACGGAGTCATGGCTGCAACAAGGCCCAAATCTTTCCTATCCTCAATTCAAATAAGCTTTGGAACCTATTTGTATAAAAAAAATTGAATCAAAGCACCTTGTTGAATTTTATACCACATTATGGGAATTTCTTGTACATATACGGAGACTATGCGTTTTGAAAGTCCCGCTATCCTCCTTGGAGAACTGACCCAACTATTTGACAAAGGAGCTTTTATGCAGTTTGTGTTCGACAATGCAGATGTAATTGTTAACACTATTGATGGAGAAAATACGTTTCAGGAAATGGGTGGTATTATGATGCTGACCCCTCACTCATCCGTTCACCAAGACAAAAACATACCACATTTGAAGTCTGTTTCTGCAGAGTCTATCAGGTTCACACGCTGCCACACACATTAAACATTCTTCTATTAGAAAGAAATCTGGCTTGTCAGCCATTTCAATTAACGAAGTGAAAATCGCTGAAGACATCATGCCAAAATCCCCAGACCTGCTGTGGTTGTGTGGAAAAGCAACTAACATGCCAGACATCTCCGGATGGAATGGATTCATGGAGCAAGTGACAGAAGATCTTCCTTACAAATGTTCAAAGATTGTATATCTCCCTTTTATCCATGCTCCCCCAACCGACTACGACATTGTTCTAACATCACTTTTGGAAGCCAGTTAAAGAACAACCATTTACGGTCAGGAAACATGTTTTGTGACCTACGACCAACCACTGTACTTGATCTTGTGTCTCGTTGCCGCCGGTTGTCCTAGGTATCGGTGGCCGAGCGGAGAGAGACCGACACAGGGAGGTAATATGCACGCGTGTGCGGGTACTGAGTCTGAGGTGACCAGCAAGTGGGACAGCAGAAACTAGAAACACTAAGCTAGATTAGAACAAGATATATATTTCGTAGAAATATTGTAATACTTACCTTTTACATATTTCATTACTGCAGATGGTGTAATGCTAATACATTAACTAGGTAGATCCCTGCCTACTGATGAGCGTTCTAGTGCCTGTCCTATTGCCAAGTGACCGATGCAGTTCAGTGGTGGCCACGAGCGAGATCGCCGCAGAGGGCGCTCGTGGCCGATGTCGTAAGAACGCCGCGCTGTGCTTGCATGGCGGCGCGCGGCGAAAGTACGTGGCGCGCACTTCAGACTTGTGCGACACCGCACAAAAGCCCGAGACATTGTGGAGAGCCGCCAGCATCCTCAGCTCGTCAACATAGCTTGGAGGTTTTCACCTCATCATGTCATTCATGGGGGCCATCGGTGCCATAACGGCAGGAAGTGGACGGAAGGAACTTCTCTGTTCAATAATTGCTGAAAATAGTGTTGAAAAAATCCTATTTATATACTATGCGTTAATAATCATCGTGAATAAGTAATTCCTCATTTTTCTTTAACATTTGTAGGATAAGAGGACTACAATTCATCTGGGTCAGTTTATTGAATAATCCGATTTTTACAACTTTTCGTTTTTTAACTATAACTAAAAATCTATTGGGCCTATGGACTTCGTTCTGTACTTACGTTAAAGCTAAATAACAGCTCTATAACTTTGTTTTATATGACTTTCCCCGTGGGATGATCATTAGAGCCAATATTCTATCCGCAAGATGACTAAAATCGGAAATTTGAACTTTCTGGAGAAATAAGTCAATTTTTGAAGTCAAATATCTCGGGAACTATTGGACTTACAGAGCTGCGGTTGGGCTTAAATTTTATAATATTTTATCTACATTAATAAAGGTTATAGTGAGTTTTCGTTAAAAAAAACCACCCTTCACGACTTATAAGCCAAAACCAGAAAAAAGTCCGAAAATTGCGAGGTTTTTTGACTCTCAAAAGTTAAGCTAAAGGATTTCGAAGCTGCAAACTTGGTTTAATAATAGTCTAATATGTCCTAACAACATACCAAAAATTCAGCTTCCTGCAATTTTTTTGGACCTAAACATACCTGACGACTGGCCTAAGAGGTATGTTTCCACTATTGGGACAGGAACCTCAGCCTCGCAGGTTTGGAGTAAGATCAGGCGGCTACAGGGAATACAGACACCAGAGGGAATCCCTGGGATCTCCTCAAATGGAGTCCTATGTATGGACCCGGCCACTCTTGCAGAGTTGTTTGCCGAGCATTATGCTCGTGCCTTTGCCTCTGCAAATTATCCACCGGCCTTCCATGCAGTAAAGGAGAGGGTAGAACGCCAGTCTCTCTCCTTTCGTACCAGCCGCTCTGAATCTTACAACACTCCCTTTACTGAGTGGGAGCTCCTCAGTGGTCTTCAACAATGTCCTGACACGGCGCCAGGGCCTGATAGCATCCATAGTCAAATGCTGAAACATCTCTCAGCAGATAGTCGGCGTAACCTACTTGCGGTCTATAACCGCATTTGGTGTGATGGTGTTTTCCCGGCACAGTGGCGGGAGAGTATCATCATCCCAGTGCTTAAGCCCGACAAACATCCACTTTCCTTGGATAGCTATCGGCCCATTAACCTGAGTAACGTGCCATGCAAACTGTTGGAGCGGATGGTCAGTCGGTGGTTGTGTTGGATTCTGGAGACTCAAGGCTTACTGGCTCCATGCCAGGGCGGTTTTCGCCAGGGTCGATCTACCACCGATAATCTGGTGTACCTCGAGTCTGCAATCCGCACAGCCTTTTCCCGGCGCCAACACCTTGTTGCCGTCTTCTTTGATATGCACAAAGCATACGATACCACCTGGCGACGCCACATCCTCAACACTTTACATGACTGGGGCCTCCGGGGCTCCCTACCGATTTTTATCCAGAATTTTTTAGCTGTCCGTACGTTTCGTGTTCAAATTGGTGCCTCCCTGAGCGCCTCACACATCCAGGAGAATGGCGTACCTCAGGGCTCAGTTTTAAGCGTTCCATTATTATTGGTTGCCATCAATGGTCTAGCGACAGCAGTTGGATCGTTGGTCTCCCCTTCTCTTTACGCTGACGACTTTTGTATCTTTTTTAGTTCCTGCAGCACCCAGGTTGCAAGGTGCTATTCGGAAGGCACAGACCTGGGCCCTAAGTCATGGCTTTCAGTTTTCTGCCACCAAGACCAGAGTGATGCACTTCTGTCGGCGTCGGACCGTTCAGCCTCACCCTGAACTTTACCTTAACGACGAACTCCTGACAGTGGTACACACGCATCGGTTTTTAGGTCTGGTCTTTGACGCTCGGCTGACGTGGCTCCCCCACATTCGTCAGCTGAAACGGAAGTGCTGGCGCCATCTCAACCTTCTCCGCCACATGGGTCATACGACCTGGGGTGCTGATCGCTTGACACTGTTGCGGCTTTACACGGCGCTGGTGCAGTCCCGTCTCGATTTTGGGTGCATTGCCTATGGGTCTGCGGCACCTTCGGCATTGCATCTCCTGGACCCCATTCACAACTGTGGGGTCTGCATCGCCACAGGCGCTTTCCGCACCAGCCCAGTGAACAGTTTACTAGTGGAGGCTGGGATCCCACCTTTGGGGATCCGCCGCCAACACATGCTCTCGGCTTATGCAGCCAACGTATATTGCTCCCCAGGCCACCCAAACCGTCGTCTTCTCTTTTCGGATGTGGTCGTCCCTCACCATCAGCGACGCCCCAGGTCAGGTCATACGATAGCCTATAGAGTTCGGTCCCTCCTCCTGGAACTTGAGTCTTTGCCCCTTCCGTCTCCATATCGGGTACAGGTGCATACACCTCCGTGGTGTTTGCCAAGGCCGTCTACTCGGCTGGACTTGGCCCATGGGCCCAGGGACTCAGTTCCACTGGAGGCGCTCCGCCGTCAGTTCTCGGCTCTCATAGCGGAGTTCCGTGCTTATGACCTGATCTACACCGATGGTTCCATGGTTGATGGCTGTGTGGGATTTGCGTATACTCATGGTGACCATGTGGAACAGCACTCTCTGCCGAATGGCTGCAGTGTTTACACTGCAGAGCTGGTGGCCATTCACAGAGCTCTCATGCATATCAGGTCTTGCTCAGGCGAGTCTTTTGTTGTTTGCAGCGACTCCCTGAGCAGCCTCCGAGCTCTGGAGCAGTGCTACCCGAGGTCTACCCTGGTGTTGGCCATTCAGGACACACTTTATGCCGTTACAAAGTCCGGGCGATCGGTGGTGTTCATCTGGTCTCCGGGTCATGTTGGTATCCCGGGCAATGAACGTGTTGACAGGCTTGCCAAGCAGGCTGTCGGCAAGTCCTGTCTAGAGATCGGCCTTCCGGCTTCTGATCTCCTTTCATTGTTGCGCCAACGAGTACGTCAGCTTTGGGTTACTGAATGGCGTAGCCTGCGCACGCCCAACAAGCTCCGGGTGGTCAAGGAAACGACGGTTGCATGGCGCTCCTCCATGCGCGGTTCACGACGGGACTCAGTGGTCTTGTGTCGCCTCCGCATTGGGCATACGTGGCTCACCCATGGACATCTCCTTCGGGGTGAGGACCCAGCCCAATGTCGGTGTGGCTCCCGTCTGACAGTCGTCCACATATTGATGGACTGCCCCCTTTTAGCCGCCTTGCGGAGACTTTTTAACCTCCCTGCTGTTTTATCGGAAGTTTTAGGTGACGATGCCACAATGTCAGATACCGTTTTACGTTTTATTCGAGCAGGGGGATTTTATCGTTCTCTCTAACTGGAGATTTCTTTGTGAAACCGAGTGGTTGACTTTTCCTTTTTTATTCTTCTGGTCGGTCAACCACAGACATCGGCTTCTTTGTTGTCCGATGTCCTTGTGTGATTGTGTCTTTACGTTTTGTGTCTTGTCCATTTTTATGATGTTTTATGGACTCAGTGGGACTCCTTTCTCACTTCGACATTTTAACCTTTAGCTCCATGGACGTTAAAGAGATACGCCCACTTTTGACACGTAGGGATGGAATGGGGGACTGATGACCATTGTAGTTTAGTCCCCCTTAAACAACCCAACAACAACAACAACAACAAACTACTTATGAACTAGCTAATACTAAAGACGACATAAATACCCATGCCCGAGGGGGATTCGAACCCCCGACCTAGTGGCCGTGTAGACCGTGACTGGAGCGCCTCAGTCCCCACGGCCACCGCGGCCGGCGCCTGTATCTGAAGATAATGTTTACTTCTTGTATCATCAACTTACAGGTTACATTTATATTTATTTATTTCACATTTTTGCCTTAGTGCAAGAATCATATATAACAATATTTTTTCCATTACTTCACATTTTAGGATTTTTAACAGTGCTCATATATTGGTTAGGTATATAATTTACAATTTTGAAAGTATAATTTGGTGTAAATTTTGCAAGAATATGAAGTAAGTTGAAATAAATTAAAATAGATAAGGAAAATATAGAATAAAAACAAAATAAATAATTTTGTAACATTTACAGGGGTAGTAAGATTTTACATAATTTTTATAAATCAATTACATTCTGAAAATTTCAAATAATTACAAAAAATTTCAAAGGTTCCAAGCGAGAAGAGAAAGAGGGTTATTTGATCGTGTCCAGTAGTTATGCCCAGAAGGCACCGGGCGCTCTGTTTTTGGTCCGCGGCCACCTGGTGCCGCTAGTAAGATGTTGTCCCTTCCGTGGTGCTCCGTCAGACGCCAGCGCCCGGCTCAGCCGCCATCTGTGGCTATGGGAGCTCTCTGAAGCCTGTCCCGCCTCGGCCGCTCCGTTCCCGGTCCGCGCCCGATTGGCGTTGCTTCTGAAGGTGTTCACACTTTCCCGGTGTTCCAACGGAAGTCCGCGCCCGGCTCGTTCACCATATCTAGTCCTGGCAGGTGTCAGAGGCCTGTCCCATGTCAGGCGGCCCTGGACCGCGAGCGGAGCGCCAGAGGTGGGACAGACCTGAGAGAGCTCCCACGGCGACAGGTGGCGGCCGAGCCGGGTGCGGACGTCCGACAAAGCGCCCTGGAAGGGACAACAGCTTACTAGCAGCGCCAGGCGGGCACGGACCGCAAACAAAGCGCCCAGCGCCTTCTGGGCATAAATACTGGACACAACCCTCCAACAAGTCGAGGGTCCAAGACTCCCTCCTTCAGTTCAGTGAGGGCGCCAAGAAGTCAGTCTCAGGTAGCACCTGAAGAAGGCAGCGAGTTACGCGCCCGAAATATTGTGCCAGAGCCACACGAACATCCGGCAGTAAACCTATTACTCGACACGTCGAGTGTTCGCCGGGAAAGCATCGAGGGATACATCGGTACGATTGTAGTTCAGAGAGTGCACGAGTAAAAAAACTGTACTAGCATGACATATTGAAGATTGCCAGCTGTTTCAATAAATCTCTGAAATATATCTAGGGTGCACTCTGATAGCATTTAGGAAGCAGTTAGCCAAATATATGTGATAAGGAAGAATATTAATATATTCGCTGTTCTTGAAGCTGTCCTGTAGGGTTCCTGCCTAAGTCCACACTGTGAAATTATCATATATAGCGAAATAAACGCCGAAATATTTGCGTCCTTAATATTCTAACCACATGGAAATATAAATAATGCAGAACATTGCAAATCATACTTGCCTTACATTAATACGCAATTCCTCGAATGTGTTTAAATAAAAGATTTTACAAAAATAAAGGAAAGTGCCCGGACACGAATATGGATCCCTTGTAATGGAAATCTATGTAGCTATCCATTACATCACACCAATAATGGTGATTTCGAGAGTTTATCATTGAATTTATTAGATCATCTTATTGCTGCATTACAGTTTGATATGTAATAATAAGGCACATCTTTTTGTGATACATTGTCAGTGCACTGTCGCTTTGAAGTGGCACTGTGCAACCTTAACACAAAACAGTTAACACATGCCAGAATGAACAAGGGCGTCTGCTGCATAGAGTCAAAGATATACCAGTACCGTGTTCTACAATCCTATTGGTTCTCGCTATTTCGCACCGAGCTTTCCCTAACGATAACTCACAGACCATCGCCCGCTAGTATTCTCCAGCCTTCCCACTTCACTCGGCTTGCGTGTTTTGGAGCGTACATCAAGAAGCGCTTTGGTCACAGCGGCGCTAGTAGCGTGCACTAAACTCGCTCTTCACCAACATTGTAATAAATAGTAGAAACTAAGTAAATTGTGTAATTTCTTGTCATTTGACTGCCTAGAGTAGCAAGAGTATACTGAGGTATGATCATGGAATTACGGTGGATTGATTACGCAGTAAAAAGGTATGTAATCATAGTAGATTATTATTAGAAAACTATTACAGGGTTTGCAATAATCCGATCTTCATGTTTCATATGTGCTCTTTAATTTCCTACCCCAAGAGAGCAAATGACTCATGAAGGCCGGCCGCGGTGGCCGAGGTGACTGAGGCGCTCCAGTCACGGTCGGCACGGCCACTACGGTCGGGGGTTCGAATCCCCCTTCGGGCATGGATATTTGTGCCGTCCTAGTTAGTAAATAGTTCATAAGTAGTTTGTAAGTTTAGGGACTGATGACCCCGTAGTTAAGTCCCATAAGCTTGACAAACATTTGAACATTTTTTTGACTCATGAAGTCAGTAAAATGACTAGCAAAACAATCGCCGAAAGAACACGCAAAATAAATCAGAAATTTCTAGGCTACAGTTAGAGTAGCAGAACAAAAAGTGTCCGATAATCTGAATGAAAGACTGGCTGCAATTAAAGATACGCAAGATGAATTAATTTCGAAAATAATAACGAAAGACGAGTTCTAAGATCGACTTTCCAAACTTGAAGCGAATCTGAGCTCGCAAATCAGTGACGAAGATTCAAAACAACTTGAGTCATGAGTAGACAAACTCTTATGAAAAATTAAATGCAGAATTTCCACCAGCAGAGCAGACAGTTCTCAGTCACGTTATCGAAACTGTTACTCAACAGATAGCAATAATATCTACAGAAGTTAACTGAATTAAAGAAACTGTAAACACATTGCCTACCACAGTAGACAAATTAACCAAGGATTTAAATAAGTTACACCTTGACCAACACGGGTTACAGACAACTGTTACAGTTATCCAGTCAAGTGATAGTTTTAATGAAAGTCAACTTACAGGAATTTTTCAAACTGAACAGGAACAGTAGCTCATTACAGACAGAACTGTAAGGTCCTGAAAAATGTCATTAAGAATGAAAAAAAAAGCATGTGGTATGCAAATAGAATAGCAAACTCTCGGGATAAAATTAAAACTATCTGGTCAGTCGTGAAGGAAGTGTCTGGTCAGCAGCAGCAGGTAGAAGATATAAAGTCAGTGCGTAGTAGAAATGTTTCTGTTACTGACAAGTTAGATATATGTGCAATATTCAATAATCACTTTCTGAATATAGTAGGTGAACTAAACAAAACCCTAGTTTCTACAGGTAATCATGTAACATTTTTAGAAAATGCCTTTCCGAGGCTGTTACCTGAGATGGTCCTCCATGATACATAGGGGAATTGAGTCAATAATTAATTCACTAAAGACTAAGGACTCTTGTGGATATGATGGGGTATCTAGTAGAATTATAAAGTACTGTTCTCCGTATGTTAGCCCAATACTAAGCCATATTTGTAATTTTTCCTTTCAGAATGGTCAGTTTCCTGACAGATTAAAGTACTCAATAGTGTTGTTGGCCAGTAGTGGGGACGAACGGACTCCCGTCGTCTCCACCGATCGGCCTACGCCAGCGACATGCCCTGATAATGCTATCAGTGAGGCACACACCCCACCCATGGTTGCGTGGGAGGTTGCTCCAGTGCATGGCAGGCGACGCAAGACATTCCGGAGGACCAATCGTGAGGCCTTCCCGGTTAGTCTTGCGAACAGGTTTGAGGCACTATCTCTTCAGGACAACGTTTCTGAAACGGATGGTGTATCTCACCCTGAGGTCACCACCCAGTCTGTAAGATCTGGGCTTTCATAGAGGGTGGGTTTGCTTGTAGTTGGGAGATCCAACGGTAGGTGGGTGATAGAGACCCTTAGAGAGATGACTGCCAAGGAGGGGAAGAAGGCCAATGTGCACTCCATGTGCATACCGGGTGGAGTCATTCCAGATATGGAACATGTCCTTCCGGTTGCCATGAAGGGTACGGGGTGATGTGTGTCGCTTCGGATCTGAAGAGATTCTCTTAGGTTTTGAGCGGCTATCTGAAGTGGTAAAGACTACCAGTCTTGCTTGCAAGATGAAAGCAGAGCTCACCATCTGCAGCATAGTTGACAGGACCGACTGTGGAGGGTCTGAATCAGAGGATCAGACGGTTCCGTGACCGTGTAGGCTGCAGATTCCTTGACTTGCGCCATCGGGTGGTGGGTTTCCAGGTTCCTCTGAAACGGTCAGGAGTCCACTATACGCAGGAAGCGGCTACACGGGTAGCGGGGGCTGTGTGGCGTGGACTGGGCGGCTTTTTAGGATAACGGGCCTCGGGAAAAACAAAATGGGCAATCTCAAAGGGTGCAGGTGGATCACAGGAGAAATGTAGATCTGGGAACTATCGGTATTACAGTTGTAAATTGTCATAGCTGTGTTGGGAAAGTACCAGAACTCCAAGAGTTAATAGAAAGCACCGAAACACACATCATTGGAGGCAGTGAAAGTTGGCTCAAGGCGGAAATAAGTTCAGCGGAAGTATTTGCAAAAGATCTAACTGTGTTCAGAAAGGATAGATTAAACAAAATAGGTGGAGGCGTGTTTGTCGCCGTCAAAAGTAGTCTTTCGTGTAGCGAAGTTGAAGTTGATAGTTCCTGTGAGCTATTATGAATAGAGGTTGTACCTGAAACTCGTAAGAAGTTAATAATTGGTTCGTTTTACCGGCCTCCTGACTCTGACGACACAATAGCAGAAAGGTTCAAAGAAAACCTGAGTAAAATTACAAAAACGTACCCGATTCACACGATAATAGTAGGCGGTGATTTTAATTTACCCTCGATCTGTTGGCGAAATTATATTTTCAAATCAGGTGGTACGCATAAAACATAGTGTGAAATTGTACTCTACGCATTCTCTGAAAATTACTTCGAACAATTAGTACATGAGCCAACTAGAGTTGTAATTTAGATGTGAAAACACACTTGATCTCTTAGCAACAAATAATCCTGAGCTCATAACGAGCATCGAAACGGATACAGGTATTAGTGAACATAGAGCTGTCGCTGCGAGACTGAATATCGAAATTCCCCAAGTTACCAAAAATAAACGAAAAGTATATTTGTTCAGGAAAGCAGATAGAAATAAAATACATTGCTTCTTGAAAGACAGCTTCCACTAAACGTAGGTGTAGACCAGATGTGGCTCACATTCAAAGAAGTGGTATCGACACCAATTGAGTTTTATACCAAATAAATGAAAGAAGGAGGTGATCGCCATTGGTAAACAAGACAGGTCAGGACAATAATGCAAAAGCAACGGAAAAGGCATTCTAAATTTAAATGAACACAAAATCCCACGATTGGCGATCCTACACAGAAGCTCGAAATTTAGCGAGGACTTCAATACGAGATGCCTACAATACTTATCACAACGAAACTCTTTCTCGAAATTTGACTGAAAACCCTAAGAGATTTTGGTCATATGTTAAATATACTAGGGGCAAAACACAAACAATATCCTCACTGCGTGATGCTAATGGTGATCCTGCCGATGACAGCACTATTAAAGCAGAGTTACTAAACATAGCTTTTAGAAACTCATTCACCAAAGAAGACGAAGCCAACATTCCAGATTTCGAATTAAGAACAGAGGTCGTAATGAGTAACAAGAACAAGTTTTCTGGTCCGGACTGTATACTCATTGGTTTTCTATCTGATTATGCTGAAGCGATAGCTCCTTACGTAACAGCCATATACAACCGCTCTCTCAAAGAAGGATCTGTACCAAAAGACTGGAAAGTTGCACAGATTATATTTATATTCAAGAAAGGCAGTAGGAGTAACCCATTAAACTACAGGCCTATTTCATTGATGTCAATTTGCAACAGGGTTTTGGAGCATATCCTGTATTAAAATATTATGAATTATCTCAAACAGAGTGATCTATTTACCAAAGGTCAACACCGATTTAGAAAATATCGTTCATGCGAAACACAACTAGCTCTTTACTCACACAAAGTGATGGGTGCTATCAACAAGGGTTCGCAAATTGATTCTGTATTTCTTGATTTCCAGAAGGCTTTTGACACCGTACCTCACAAACGGCTTTTAATCAAATTGCGTGGTTATGGTATATCGCCCCAAATTTGTGACTGGATAGGAGAGGACACAGTTCGTAGTAATCGACGGTAAGTCATCAACTAAAACAGAGGTGATATCGGGCGTTCCACAGGATAGTGTTATTGGTCCTTTGCTGTTCCTTATTTACAGAAACGATTTAGGGGAAAATCTAAGTAGCTCTCTTAGATTGTTTGCAGATAACGCCGTCATTTACCGTCTAGTAAAATAATCTGAAGACCAAAACCAACTGCAGAACGATCTGAATAAGATATCACTATGGTGTAAAAATTGGCAGTTGACTCTAAATAATGAGAAGTGTGAAGTTGTCCACATGAGTACGAAAAGAAATCCGTTAAACCTCGTTTACAAGATAAATCAATCAAAAGTGAAGGCCGTAAACTCCACAAAATACCTAGGAATTACTGTTACTTCAGACTTAAATTGGAAAGAACACGTAGATAATGTCATGGGAAAGGCGAACCAGAGACTGCATTTTATTGGCAGAACCCTTAAAAGATGCAACAGAACTGCTAAAGAGACTGCACTAGCCTTGTCCGTCCTTCTTTGGAGTATTGCTGCCCAGTGTGGGATCCTTATCAGGTGGGCTTGACGGAGGATATCGAAAGAGTCCAAAGACGCGCACCTAGTTTCGTATTGTCACGATACAGGGGAGACAACGTTAAGGAAATGATTCAGGATTTGGGTTGGGAATAATTACAACAACGGCGCTTATCGCTGCAGCGTGGGCTACTTACGAAACTCCAATCGCCAACATTGTCCTCCGAATGCAAAAATATATTGTTGACTCTCACTTACATAGGTAGAAATGATCATCATAATAAAATACGAGAAATCAGAGCTCGAACGGAGAGATTCAGGTGTTCTTCCTACCCGCGCGCTATTCAAGAATGGAATGGGAGATAAAGTAGTACAATGGTGGTTCGATGAACCCTCTGCCTGGCACTTAAATGTGATTGCCAGAGTATCCAATGTAGATGTAGACTTTAAAAAAGCAGAAAGGGATAATGTAGACAACTATAGATATATTTCTATGCCATCGGTTTTATCTAAGATTAATTGATCATTTCAGTTCACATAATTTGTTGTCAAACGTACAGTTTGGTTTTAGAAGTGGTTTAACGACTGAAAATGCTATAGTTTCGTTTTTCTGTGAGGCGCTTTATTAAATTACAGTAAAACTCACTTGTCATTTTATATGGCAAGGGATGGTTAGACGAACTATGGATAACTATGTCTGTCGTTGTCGGTTCCCTATAAATGCCATATGGGATGGTAGAATGGTAAGGCACCATCCACATTTCGTTGCATAGTAAACTGAATGTTGTTTGTAAGCTATTTATTTTTTCTACGAAGCTGAGACTTTCTTCTTTAGTGTCATTGTATAGCAGCAAAATGTCATCAACATATCTACACCATATAATTATTTTGTTAGCCTCAGTTGGAAATTGTGCAAAGACGTAATATTCTAAAACAGACATGAAGATGTTTGCCAAACAGTATGAAAGTGGTGAACCCATTGCCAGCCCATGTTTTTCAATAAAAGTGTGCTGTCCAAACTGAAAGTAATTATATTTTAGAAATATGTCCAGTAATAAAAGATCATCATTTATTTCGTTTTGAGGCCTACCACTTTTTGTACGGTAATTGTGTGCGACAATGTCCTGCACTTGGTTGACAGCTTATTGATCAGATGTTCTCTGTTACGAATGGTGAGATCAATGGGATGTTGATAATATTCTTTTAAGTATGCCGCAAGGAATTTTTCGACATGATAGCCTGCCCCACCCCTTGCATTTACCACTGGTCTAAGTGGCAAAAAATGTAAAACTGTTATTTTTAGCTACACTTTTGGATAACTGCTGAGCATTACCGCATAGTCTGCCCATTTTCTTGTTATGAGCTACAATCAAACTACATAAACAAAGTTTGCCACTTAGACCAGTGGTATAGGCACAAAGAAACTTCTGTAAATAGTAAATACAATACCGGTGGGATTTATTGCATAAGGTGTGATATCTGTCCCTTGAGATACATTAGACAAACTAGCAGAAGTTTTTGCACAAGATTTAAAGAACACACGAATCTTGCTAACTCCAAGTCTGCCTTAAGCAAACATCTACAGGAAGAGGGCCCTCCATAACAAATTTACAAAATAGTTTTAAAATTCTCGACAGGGAAAGAAAGGGACAAAACCTTAATATTCTGCAAGAGATCGAAGTATTAAGATGTAAGAAGCGTCTCCCATTGCACACACTCAACGGACAGCTTGACCTGCGCCATCGCCACATCTTAGCAAATTTTGATTGTTTGAATAATAATACGTAAGGCATACAGTCTTCATCTCAAATACCCAAAGAGAGCCTGCTGAAGCACTATTTAAATTATAAATATTTAATAGAGTAATGTAAGATATAATTCATGTGGTATCATTTTATTACCAAACAGAAACTTGCATCCAATATATCTATATTTTATATGGCGGCTTTTTGTTAACTATGTAGAATAGTGATGAAATGTACTAAATCGTTGAGAACAATTTTTATAATCTGTAAAGACGTAGCCCAACCTTCTCTGCTACAAAACTTGTTTCAAAGTGCTAACCGCCTCATTTTCAATTTGATTTTCGCGCTTGCGCACTTGTGACGTGCCTACCAATGCAGCGCATAGTTGACGACTGTCGGGCCCAGCGCAATGCCCGCCACCGGTATCTACGCTTCATTTTCACATATTCACCATTTCCACATTGTTTCAACTCAGGCAATCCAATTTATTTATCATTTTATGGAATAGGACCAGAGAAAGTTAGGTCGTCTAGTCCACTGAGAGAGAAAAATATGAAATAACTTGTGAGTACTTTCACCTACAGTTTTCTTCTCTATAGCCCAAATGTAAAATAGCATAACGCGATTGTTACTGGCATTTGCTCCTCTTTGTATACAGATAACCCTGATGATGTGGCTCTAATGCCACGAAACTAGTTGGTCAATAAAAGAACACCATACAGCTGAAGCGGTCTCCATCATTATGACTCACGTTTTACAATTTCTAACGCATAATTTGACGAAAGCTGACATTTTGATTACACATAATGGGCATATGATAAGTGAGACTGAACAGTTCAAATTTCTAGGTTTTCAGATAGACAGTAAGCTGTCATGGAAAGCCCATGTATAGGGTCTTGTTCCAGAACTAAATTCCGCTATATTTACCTTTATAACAATTTCTAAAATAAGTGATTTTTCAACATGAAAAGTAGTCTACTATGCTTACTTTCACTCACTTATGACGTACGGCGTTATTTTTGGGTTAACTTGACTGAAACAAAAAGGATATTTTTGGCTCAGAAATGGGCAGTTTTTTTTTTAAAAAAAAAAAAAAAAAAAAAAAAAAAAGGCAGGGAGGGTCAGGTCAGTGCATTGTTGACAAAGTTCCTAAAACACCTCCCCTCTTTCATGCCTTCCCTCGGCGATGTTACCAACGCACTTCGTGCCAGTGCCCTGGTTAAACGGGGCAGCACTGCACGCGAGGTGCCGTGTCGAAATGCAACTTCAGTGAATGTCTGAATTCACTCTATTACTAACCTTGTGTCTTCTGTCGTAGTTGATGTCCCATTGCGCAGGTGAAGCACACAGGTCGCTCATCCGTTGTACTTGAAGTGATGCTAAAAGAGGTGTTGAGATGTGGCTAGGAAGTACTGCACTACGAATAACTTTAGCTTTTGTAGGATGCCAGTGCTTGTTTTTATTAAAGAAATGCCAGTGTATATCCAAGCACAAATATACAGACTGAGTAATGTTAAAAATATAAACGTTGCATAACATGAACTGTCCCTGGCCTGCACTAAACTAACATGAATGTGCAAGGTATCGCGGTCGGCGCTCGCAGGGGGGCGCAGTAAGCGATGCGCAGTAGGAAACGCGTTTTTAATGTTCTGCGCATGACGTCACTGTGGGACACCTGGGAGCAAAACCACAGTCTAACATCAATACGCAGTGTTGGTTTCTAACTCGTGAACGTGTGTGTTACCATTTCTGTTGTATTTGCTTAAACCTTTCATACCCACAAGTGCTGGAAAAATTAAAATTCAGTGTTTTCTGTATTAATACAGTGCACTAAACTTCAAAATACGTCTTTTAACATTTTTGATCGAACTATTGTTTTCTTATGTCACGTATTTCATGCGTAACACAGACGTTTGTATCGAGGTATTTTATTACTTGGGACGTTATTTTCTTGATTGTTGACACTGTCAGATCAATAATCTTTGCCCAGCACCAAAGACAAGACAATTTACTGCTGGAATAAAATGAAAGGAACCACACTCACGCTCACACTCTCAGCCAAATACAGACGGCAACGCTACACAACCTCCAAGACGGACAGATTAATGCCTCAGAAGTGCCTATACGCCGGATCAAGCGGAAAAATGCGTGCTAGAAGCATACTGTTCATCAACAACAATGCAACTTCAAGGACTGATACACAAAATACGGTATAAATCAGCTTTTAATTCGTTGTTGTCGAGGAACAACACTGGGAATTAAAGGGTTAAATAGATTGTTTCGCTTCATAGTTTGTAAGTAAAAAGTTTATAGTGGAAAGTCTATTGATTTCCCGAGTGCTTGTCGCGCGTGCTATCGTTTCTGCTGTAATTCTTAGAAATACTTCTGTTATTATTTATAAAGTGCCAGGCTGTGCTATGACGGGTTGTAATTCCGGAACACAAAGGGGACTGAAATAGTTTCACATTTTTCATCGAGAAAACGTTAAAGAAAGTGTGGCTCTCCAAATGCTACAGGAAGGACACTGTAAACGCTGCACATTCTCGAATATACTCACAGCATTTCAAAGACACTGACTACGTAAGGGATCTACGATCGGAATTGATTGATTTTCCGAGAAAAATGTGTTTCAAAGATTCCTGCTCTTTTAAAATGTTCAAATGTTTGTATAGCTTATGAGACTTAACTACGGGGTCATCAGTCCCTAAACTTACAAAATACTTATGAATTACCTTATACTAAGGACGGCACAAATATCCATGCCCGAGGGGGGATTCGAACCTCCGACCGTAGTGGCCGTGCGGACCGTGACTGGAGCGCCTCAGTCCCCTCGGCCACCGCAAGTCAGCAGTTCGTATTATAGACATTGTCAATATGTTTGTGACGTGATAATGTTAATCATATGTAACGCGTAAATCTACGATAGAATATGACCCAACAGTCCTAACTGCAATATTTGACAGCAGAATAGCACTTTGTATATCAGGTAGAAACAATATCTTTCGTCAAAAACTTGATATAAATGCACATTCCGAGCCATAGCGGACTAAATCAGTGCAGGCCGTTTGGTAGTGCGCAGTCCCATGGTGACGTCACAGCGCCAGCCAATGGCAGAGCAGAGCGCTTACTGCCCAACCTTATATTTATTAGTCTTGGGCGCTCGACTGACTGCCGCCGCACTCCGCTGCGCGCCACAAGCCACCGTTTTCGCGCCAAGCGAAACTTCTAGACTAACATTGTTCAACTTATTACAAAATATACAAATAATTAAATATTTGAATTAACCGAAATATAGCTTAGCACAAAATCATTACAGAAAGTATATAGATAATTTTTGATAGACATAGGAAAGTTACATATTAATAAAAGAAGCTTAAAGTTTTGGCGGACAACTAGTATAGGCGGGAGCCAATCAGATCTCAACTTGCAATAGGGGCGGAGCTTTCCCACGGGATACAAGCTCATCTACTGTCTCTCTCTCTCACCCTTCACACAGTTCTCCAACCAAGAAAACCTCTTTAACACCTAATATATTGATAAGCGAAATAAACGGCTCCATGTCAGCCCCCTCACAAGTTCACGAACAACATGTAGACCCCTTTTAAGTAGTCTGTACGTTTTTTCTTTAATGTCGTTTGTTGTTATTAATATCAGCTAATTCCCACGAGTTAGTAGCTTTGACTCGGTGAATACTAGACATAAGTCGAATCTACATTGGAATCACATCTCCTTGACACTTGTGCAGAAATGTGGGCAGTATTCTGCAGCATCCATTTTCAATAAGCTGCCACAAGAACTCAAGAATCGTAGCACTAACCCACACGCTATCAAATGTAAATTGAAGAGTTACCTCATGGCTCACTGCTTTTATTCTGTCGAGGAACTCCTAGAAAAGTTAAACAATAAAGCTAAATCATTTTTTTTCCTTTATTGATTCTTTTCACTTTGTCTTAAGATTGTCGTGTGCATTGGACTACTTAAAAATTTTCTATTACCATTCTTGTGTTAAACTTCATCTATTGACTTGTTCCATGACCATGGAGTCTTACTCCTCAATTAGGTGCTGCAGAACAGAAAACCATATTATTATTAAAGATAACACAACGACTACATACAGAATTCGATCATTTGGTTGAGTCAGTATCTACGAAACTGAATGAACATCAAAGTGATGTAGTTAAATCTTTACAGGAAGAGATTCACTCTCCAAAATCTGTGTTAAAGAGAGGAGATGCCAAACTGGCAAAGAGTAGTGAATGCACAAATTTCAGAACTGCATAGTGCGCGTAACAGCAGACCTGATAGAGCGCAGGCTACGCCCATTACAAATTCAGACAGTCAAAGAAACAATACCAAGCCATCTATTAAACATGCATCTCTTGCTTTTCTCCATGTCTGCACTGTGAAGGAAATTAGAAAAGATGTTACTTGTGAATCATGATAAAGCCTTATTCAGCAAGGAAAGTGTAGTTCTTCATTAATATACATTATTTTCAAATAAGACACAATGTTTTCTACTATCCTTCAGAGTTACCGGTGTGGATTGAGAACATCATGTATGATTCGTGTGTGGAGCTGCCAAATTTGTAAGCACTCAAGCTTGTACAATGTTAACTTCTTCAGTTGTCAATGTGTCGAACACAGCGAAGGTTTGATAGTGCACAAGTGAAACTTCAAAACATACAGAAAAATTTGGCGAGGTAATATGTAAAAATGTTATACCAGTCGTCTTAAAAACATTAGAGTAGAAGTGACTCTACGTTTCGAATGGGCGAAGTATTTATTTTTCTTTAATAAATAGCAAGCCCATAAACAGAAAAATAATCCGAAGGAGCAAATGTCATAAGTGCGTAAAGCGGCAGACGGCCAGACTAGTGCACGCTTGCAGCGTACCAGTGGCGAATGTGAGTACTTTCTGACGTTCGGTGATTTTCCCGGAGTGGGGAGGCTGGGGGTCAAGGCCCCACAATTCCGTAAGCGGCCGACTGCGAGCATCGGGCAAATTGAGGACCGCTTCGGCGGCCGTTATGGTGGTAAACTTCCGCGCGAACTATAAATGTGCGTAACACTCTTTTGATTAGAGGATGTATTCATTCGAATTAAGTCGTGCAAACTATGCCTCATTTAAATAAATAACTACAAAACAGTTTCAGACTCTTTGAATATACAGCAACTATCGGTTGTGTGCAAAATTATTGCACATATGGTGTAGAAACCGGCCAAAAGCGTTTCTTCTTCTTAACTTAACCGAATGTTCACTTGTAAATTCTACTTGTTTCTTATATTAACTGTTATTCTAATTTCTGGTAAATTCTGTGTATAAATAGCAGAGCACTCTGCTCGAGAGGCAGTCAGTGCTGTGTGTATGTTAAGTTCGGGATAAACGTGCTTTCAGTATAAGTGCTGTGTTCAGTTGCCTTCGAAGTCAAGCCTGCTTCCTTTGCAACGCGACATTGTTTGGTGGAGGCGCTGGGTACACTGTGCAACAGCTGCAACACCGTGGCTCTGATTAGCAACGTAAAAGCCGTCGCTTACACAGACTGGAAACGGAATACAAGGGATTTACCGAGTACATCCTTCCAAAAGTCCGTATTATCAGAAGAACAATGGACACGAAACCAGCGGTAAGCCAGCTGTACATCAGACACCCATCGGTGTTCTCTGGAGACGCTGGACAGGACCCCAACAAATGGCTCAAAGGGTTTGACCGAGTCGCCAAGTGCAACAGGTGGGATCATACAATGTGCTTGGCCAACGTTTACTTCTACCTGGACGGAACAGCCCAGCAATGGTTTGAAAACAACGAAGATAAGTTGAATGACTGGGAGACGTTCCAAGAGGAACTTAAGAAGACCTTTGGAGACCGCCAGCGACAAATCCGCTCGGCGGAAGAACAAATGAAGAACCGGGCCCTACGACATGGTGAGCCGACAGAGTCGTACATACAGAATGTTTTGGCCCTGTGTAATATAGTGAATCCGATTATGACGGAGGCCGACAAAATCACGCACATGATGAAGGGTATTGCAGAAGACATGTACCAAGCTCTTCTGATAAAAGATGTCGCTACGACAGACGAGTTCATCAAGTGGTGTCAGGGTATTGAAGAGATGCAACAAAGGAGGGTTGGACGAAAGAAGTATGACAGACTCCCCAATGTAGTCCATATGGCCGTTGTGGAAGATCAGCATGACTTCTCATACAACAAATTGTGAGAGAAGAATTACAACAGTTTATGGCAGCCAGGACTATTAGACCGAGCAAGCAGCAGATCATGGACATGGATGTAAGCCCTGTAAGTGTCGAGGGAGCCGATACCGCTGAGGAAGAGGTATATCAGGCAATAGCTCCTGTCTGCCCTGCCAATTGCACCCAATGTGATTAATGGCGTCGCCCTGCTATGACTTACGCTGCAGCCGCCAAACGGCAGCCCATGAACCGAACGACACAGCCACAACCGACTCCCCCGGCAACTATGACGCCCCACAGAACAGACGTCTGGAGGACAGAAGGCAACATACCACTGTGTTTCCACTGTGGGCACCCTGGACATGTCGTACGCTACTGCAGAGAGAGAAGATTTTTTAGCCTAAAGACGTCAGCCATTAGAGCAGTTATATCCCAGACAATCACCTGCTGATGAGTTCAGTCGACCTATGGGAAGAAGTCCATCGCTGTACCCTAGACGAGGTCGCTCCCCAACGCGCCGCAACCATTCACCATCGCCATTCAGAGGTACCACCCGCTCCCCTAGCTGCCGCGCCCAGGAAAACTAAGTGAGGCAACCATCTATGGAGGTGAGGCCGCCGTAGATGAAAATCCTCCATGGACGACAGTCGCTAAGATGTCAGGAAATCTCATCGACATCATAATCAACGGCCAACCTTTCCGGGCAAATGTTGATTCAGAAGCGTCTTTCTCTGTACTGTCGGATAACTACCGCCACACACTAAAGAAGACAATGTTCTGTGATATGGGGCAACTGTGCTGAAGGTCGCAAATGGAAGGTACATGCAACCAGTAGGAACTTGTGTCACAAGAATAACCATCAACAACATGACCCAGCCATTTGAATTTGTCGTTTTAACAGAATGTAGTCATAATGTCATCTTTGGATGGGACTTCCTTCAAGCATCCCAAGCTGTCATTGACTGTGGAAGATCTCAGCTGCTAATTGAAGAAATTGTTCCGCCGGATACACGTAATACAGAATTTTCTGGGAAGTTATTTGTCATTGACAATGTGATGATACCACCGTTGACAATGAGAAGAGTTGCAGTCACAAACACAGATGACCAGTTAAACTGTGAAGTTCTTGTTGATAGTAAAACGCTTATCAGGCTCACAAAAGAAATTTACATACCAGCGGCTATCATAAGCATTACCGGTGGTCAAGGAGAGATTTGGATCACAAATTCTCACGAGCAGTCAAAACCTATACCCAAGGGAATGTGTATCGGGACAGCTGAACCAATCCAGGATGGTGAGCTCAACGTCATCAATGAAGACCCATGCCCTGCTGTTAGTACAGACAACACACTGAAGGAAACAAACGTGGAACTGCCAATAGGGCAAGGACTGACCAAGGAACAACGCCAGCGGCTGTTAGGTATACTGCGTCAGTTTTAGGGTACATTCACACCTCAGCAGGGGAAAAGTCAGACGAAACGGCCCACGATAAAACACCGTATCAATACTGGGGAACATCCACCAATTAGCCAGCGTTCGTATAGAGTGTCGCCAGCTGAAAGACGAATAATTCGGGAGGAAGTGAACAAGATGTTGTGAGATGTTGTGTAAAGAAGAAGGATGGCACGTGACGATTCTGTGTCGACTATCTGCGGCTGAACAAAATCACAAAGAATGATGTCTACCCATTGCCGTGCACTGACAACACCTTAGACTGCTTGAAAGGAGCTACATACTTCTCAACTTTGGACATGCAGACAGGTTACTGACAAATCGAGGTTGACGAAGCTGACAGGGAGAAGACGGCTTTTAAAACACCTGAAGGCCTCTATGAGTTCAAAATAATGCCATCTGGATTATGTAATGCTCCAGCCACATTCGAACGCATGATGGACAACCTGCTTCGACACCTTAAGTGGACGACGTGTCTTCGCTATTTATATGACATTGTCGTTTTTTCGAAAACATTTGAAGAACCTCTGAGTAGTCTGTCAACTGTCTTGAAGTGTGTTCAGACTCCAGGACTCCGCCTCAGTCCAAAGAAGTGCCTCTTCGTCGCCAAAGAGATAAAAATCCTGGGGCACCTAGTCAACGGAGATAGTGTACGTCCCGATCCAGATAAAGTAAGGGTATTAACAGAATTTCCAACTCCTCAGCACATTTGTGATGTGAAAAGTTTTCTCGGGCTGTGCTCATACTACCGACGTTTCATAAAAGAATTTTGTAACAAGGCACGTCCATTACAAGAACTTCTGCAGGAAGACGCCAAATTTTACTGGGATGAGACAAAAGAAAGTGCTATCCGGGCACTTAAGGAGGCTCTAACTTCCGCACCAGTGCTAGCCTTGTACGACGAGAATGCAGAAACGAAACTTCACACAGACGCCAGTGGCTATAGGATTGGTGCAGTGCTTGTACAAGTTCAGAAAGGTGCTGAAAAAGTGATAGCCTATGCATCAAGAGTACTCTCAAAGTCCGAGATAAACTACTTAAAAGCGGCTTGTTAATTTCAAATAACTGATCCTGGCAGGGAACTGCCAGATAAAAGAGCTGCAGTTATTTAAAACTAACAAGACCTAGCAAAAGGTATCCAAGATAAGAGATTTGCGCAACGGAATACATGAGGTTTCCTCCGGGAAGCAGAGGGAAACCACAATAATTAAACGGATCTGAGGTTAAATTACAAACAAGGGTTTATTGCCAGTTTACATGGAAATGGGGGCAACACCGATTTTAAACACACAATAAAAGTGCATCCCACTGTAATTTATTATGTACTAATTTTGTTTACACACCAAGAGGGGTTAGATAAGCAAAACATACAAGCATACAAGAAACAGGAGGATTGGTAGGACATGGGACACAATCATTCACAAGCGCGTAGCTGCGACACATACTCTCACAGAAGACTGCGACATGAAATACAGCACAATGCACAACCAGGCACATAAGCTAAATATGCCAAGTTATGATATTCATAACCACGTGCACTCTGTTCCTCTTCCAATACCCGGAAGGGGCCACTAAATTTCATACAAACCTTACACACGAGTGAACTGATAAGCCAGAAGCACGCGGAAAGATATTACGGAAATAGTAAGAGGTAGCATTATTTCAATGCCTTGTCGCGTTGAAATGGAAACAAGCTTGACTTCAAAGGCAACTAAACACAGCACTTATAGTGAAAGCACGTTTATTGCAAACTCAACATACACGCAGCACTGACTGCCTCTCAGGCAGAGTGCTCTGCTATTTATACACAGACAGAATTTACCAGAAATTAAAAGGACAGTTAACATGAGAGACAAGTAGAATTTACAAGTGAACATAAGAAAGATGTAGAACCTTCTGGAATTGTTAATTACAAAGAAATAAATTTTTTGCCGGTGGGCGGGATTGAACCGGCGACCTTCTGAACCACAGTTCGTGACGCTAATCCCTGCGCCACGTCGGCAGTTGGTGTTTGGCGTCTCTCGCGGCATTGCTCCCTCTCCTGGAGAAACAGCAACCCGCTGTCATGATCCTTGTGGAGCCAGCTGCAATGTCCTGGATTTTGATCGTGTCATGGGTCCTCTGTATGACAGTTCAAGAGAATCCTTCCCTTCTCCGTGATTATCGGCGACAGACATTCTTGTCATGAATTCATCAGGAACATTACCATCCTTAAAGTCCTTGAACAAGAACCCATTGTCATCTACCTGCTCTTCAGGATCGTAGTAGGGCTTCATGCGCAGGACATGAACAATGTCTCTTCGTTTTTCAAGTTTCGACGACGGCTCATAATCATCAATTTCGTATGTGACATCTGACAGGCGGCGTATGACACGATACGGACCAAAGTATCGCTTCAATAACTTTTCTGACAGTCCAACCTTCCGTACAGGGGTAAAAATCCATATCAGATCTCCTGGGCTGTACACAACAGGTCAGTGCTTGTCGTTATACCGCTGAC
This sequence comes from Locusta migratoria, assembly GCA_026315105.1. Classification (NCBI taxonomy): domain Eukaryota; kingdom Metazoa; phylum Arthropoda; class Insecta; order Orthoptera; family Acrididae; genus Locusta; species Locusta migratoria. The sequence goes on from CM048755.1 coordinate 778,503,971, forward strand.
GGTCCTTCTCCTGGGCGTACAGTGTCCAGATGCGAGCCAGCTGTCTTGCTTCTTCGACCCTGGTGATGAACTGTTTAACATAGTCATCCTTAGTGTCGTCCAGTTGGAACGGGATACCATTGTCGTCTCAGCTTCACGGCCATGGAGCACGAAAAACGGAGTGAAGCCAGTGATGTCTTGTCTTGTGGTATTGTAAGCAAATGTCACGACTGACAGAATTGTATCCCAATCCTTCTGCTCAACACCGATGTACATTGACAGCATATCGGCTAATGTCTTGTTAAAACGTTCCGTAAGACCATTTGTCTGAGGATGGTATGCAGTTGTCATTCTGTGGACAATGTAGCACCGTGACATTACCTTTGATACTAGTTTTGACTGGAATACTTTTCCATGATCAGATATAATGACACGTGGTGCTCCGTGCTTCAAAATAATGTCTTCTACAAGGAATTTGGCGATCTCTGGAGCTTCTGCAGTCGGCACAGGTTTGGTAACAGCGTAGCATGTGAGGTAGTCAGTGCAGACTATTATCCAACGGTTACCGGTTGTCGACTTTGGGAACCTCCCTAAAAGATCGATCCCAACTCGGTGGAATGGAGCTGCTGCCGGCGGAATCGGTACAAGATGTGCTGGAGGTAATTGCGGCACATGCTTCCATCGCTAGCACTCCTTACAGTGACTCACATAGTGCTTGACAGATCGGTAGACACCTTTCCAGTAATACCTGCGTCTGATTCTGTCTAGGGTCTTCACGAATTCCAGATGACCGGATATTGGAGCATCGTGGAAATATTTGAGGATGGCGGGCTGGAGATGAGCCGGAACAACCAGTAGCCATTTGGGGCCCAGTGGATCGTAGTTGCTCTTATACAATGTTCCGTTTATAATTTGGGGTCGGTTCTCCTTTCTCCAAGGCCTCTATCGTTTTTAATAGTGCTGGATCTTCCCTCTGTTCAGCTGTAAGGTCATTTAATTCAGTGAGGGCTGAAATTTCATTAATGCTGTCGTGTTCCACTAATGGATTCCTCGAAAGACAGTCGGCATCCTTGTGTTTGCACCCGTTCTTGAATACCACTGCGACATCGTATTCTTGGAGTCTTAGTGCCCATTTGCTAGTCGACCTGATGGATCCTTCAAGCTAGTCAGCCAACACAGAGAATGGTGAATGGTGAATGGTTTGCCGAATAAATACGGTCGGAACTTGTTGATAGCCCAGATAACCGTGAGACATTCTTTTTCAGTTGTAGAGTAGTTTATCTCGGACTTTGAGAGTACTCTTGATGCATAGGCTATCACTTTTTCAGCACCTTCCTGAACTTGTACAAGCACTGCACCAATCCCATAACCACTGGCGTCTGTGTAGAGTTCCGTTTCTGCTTTCTCGTCGTACAAGGCTAGCACCGGTGTGGAAGTTAGAGCCTACTTAAGTGCCCGGAAAGCACTTTCTTTTGTCTCATCCCAGTAAAACTTGGCGTCTCCCTGCAGAAGTTCTTGTAATGGACGTGCCTTGTTACAAAATCCTTTTATGAAACGTTGGTAGTATGAGCACAGCCCGAGAAAACTTTTCACATCACAAATGTGCTGAGGAGTTGGAAATTCTGTTCCTGCCCTTACTTTATCTGGATCGGGACGTACACCATCTCCGTTGACTAGGTGCCCCAGGATTTTTATCTCTTTGGCGACGAAGAGGCACTTCTTTGGACTGAGGCGGAGTCCTGGAGTCTGAACACACTTCAAGACAGTTGACAGACTACTCAGAGGTTCTTCAAATGTTTTCGAAAAAACGACAATGTCATCTAAATTGCGAAGACACGTCGTCCACTTAAGGTGTCGAAGCAGGTTGTCCATCATGCGTTCGAATGTGGCTGGAGCATTACATAATCCAGATGGCATTATTTTGAACTCATAGAGGCCTTCAGGTGTTTTAAAAGCCGTCTTCTCCCTGTCAGCTTCGTCAACCTCGATTTGTCAGTAACCTGTCTGCATGTCCATAGTTGAGAAGCATGTAGCTCCTTTCAAGCAGTCTAAGGTGTCGTTAATACACGGCAATGGGTAGACATCTTTCTTTGTGATTCTGTTCAGCCGCCGATAGTCGACACAGAATCGTCACGTGCCATCCTTCTTCTTTAAGAGGACCACCGGAGACGACCAAGGACTCTCCAAAGGTTGAATAATTTCATCTCGCAACATCTTCTCCACTTCCTTCCGAATTATCCGTCTTTCAGCTGGCGACACTCTATACGAACGCTGGCTAATTGGCGGATGATCCCCAGTATTGATACGATGCTTTATCGTGGGCCGTTTCGTCTGACTTTTCCCCTGCTGAGGTGTGAATGCACCCGAAAATTGGCTTAGTATACCTAACACCCGCTGGCGTTGTTTCTTGGTCAGTCCAGGCACTATTGGCAGTTCCACGTTTGTTTCCTCCAATGTTTTGTCTCTACTAACAGCAGGGCATGGGTCTTCATTGATGACGTTCAGCTCGACGTCCTGGATTGGTTCAGCTATCCTGATACACATTCCTTTGGGGATAAGTTGCGACTGCTCGTGACAATTTGTGATCCAAATCTCTCCTTGACCACCGGTAATGCTTATGATAGCCGGTGGTATGTAAATTCCTTTTGTGAGCCTGATAAACTTTTTACTATCAACAAGAAATCACAGTTTAACCAGTCATCTGTGTTTGTAACTGCAACTCTTCTCATTGTCAACGGCAGTATCGTCACATTGTCAACGACGAATAACTTCCCAGAAAATTCTGTATTACGTGTATCCGGCGGAACAATTTCTTCAATTTGCAGCTCAGATCTTTCACAGTCAATGATAGCTTGTGTTGCCTGAAGGAAGTCCCATCCGAGGATGACATTGTGACTACATTCTGTTAACACGACAAATTCAAATGGCTGGATCCTGTTGTTGATGGTTATTCTTGCGACACAAGTTCCTGCTGGATGGACATACTTTCCATTCGCGACCTTCAGCACAGTTGTCACCGTATCACAGAACATTATCTTCTTTAGTGTGCGGCGGTAATTATCCAATAATACAGAAAAAGAGGCTGCCGTCCATGGAGGATTTTCATCTGCGGTGGCCTCACCGCCGTAGATGGTCTCCTCGCTTAGTTTTCCTGGGCGCGGCGGCTAGGGGAGCAGCTGGTACCTCTGTACGACGATGGTGAACGGCTGCGGCGTGTCGGGGAGCGACATCGTCTAGAGTACGGCGATGGGCTTCTTCCCATAGGGCGACTGAACTCATCGAATACTCGCCTCCTCTCTCTGCAGTAGCGTACGACATGTCCAGGGCGCCCACAGTGGAAACACAGTGGTGTGTTGTCTTCTGTCCTCCAGACGTCTGTTCTTCTATGGGGTGTCATAGTTACCGGGGGAGTTGGCTGTGGTCGTGTCGGCCGGTTCATGGGCTGCCGTTTGGCGGCTGCAGTGTAAGTCATAGCAGGACGACGCCATTCTTCACGTTGGGTGCGATTGACGGGTAGACAGGAGCTAATGTTTGAAATACCTCATCCTCAGCAGTGTCGGCTCCCTCGTGACTTACAGGGCTCACATCCATGGCCATAATCTGATGCTCACTCGGTCTAATAGTCCCGGCTGCCATAAACTGTTGTAATTCTTCTCTCACAATTTGTCGTATGAGAGAAGTGAAGTCATTCTGGTCTTCCACAACGGCCTTAGGGACTACATTTGGGAGTCTGTCATACTTCTTGTGTCCAACCCTCCTTTGTTGCATCTCTTCAATACGTTGGCACCACTTGATGAACTCTTCTGTCGTAGCGTCTTTTATCAGATGAGCTTGGTACATATCTTCTGCAATTCCCTTCATCAGGTGTGTGATTTTGTCCGCCTCAGTCATGTTCGGATTGACTATGTTACACAGAGCCAAAATATTCTGTATGTACGATTGTATTGGCTCACCATGTCATTGGGCCCAGTTCTTCAGTTGTTCTTCCGTCGAGCGGATTTGTCGCTGGCGGTCTCTAAACGTCTTCTTAAGTTGCTCCTGGAATGTCTCCCAGTCATTCAACTTGTCTTCGTTGTTTTCGAACCATTGCTGGGCTGTTCCGTCCATGTAGAAGTAAACGTTGGCCAAGCACATCGTATGATCCCACCTGTTGCACTTGGCGACTCGGTCAAACCCTTTTAGCAATTTGTTGGGGTCCTGTCCAGCATATCCAGAGAACACCGACAGGTGTCTGATGTGCAGCTGGCTTATTGCTGGTTGCGTCTCCATCGTTCTTCTGATAATACGGACTTTTGGAAGGATGTACTCGGTGTATCCCTTGTATTCCAGTTGCAGTCCGTGTAAGTGACGGCTTTTACGTTGCCTAATCGGAGCCACGGTGATGCAGCTGTTGCACAGTGTACCCAGCACCTCCACCAAACAATGTCGCGTTGAAATGGAAACAGGCTTGACTTCGAAGGCAACTAAACACAGCACTTATACTGAAAGCACGTTTATTGCGAACTCAACATACACGCAGCACTGACTGCCTCTCAGCAGAGTGCTCTGCTATTTATACACAGACAGAATGTACCAGAAATTAGAAGAACAGTTAACATGAGAAACAAGTAGAATTTACAAGTGAACATAAGAAAGATGTAGAACCTTCTGGAATTGTTAATTACAAAGAAATAAATTTTTGCTGGTGGGCAGGATTGAACCGGCGACCTTTTGCACCGCAGTCCGTGACGCTATGCCCTGCGCCACGCCGGCAGTTGATGTTCGTCGTCTCTCGTGACATCCTGAAGGGCTGGAAAACTTTGTTCCACATTCCGTAACGGACACCAAACCAAAACTCACTAGTTACCATTTACCGTCTTTAACAGAAATCAAAGTCACACCGGAAAATATACACGAGAAGAATTCGCCATATTCCTGAGGATAACATAATTCACACACGCCTAAAGCGTAACGTATTGCCAGCCGCGGTGGCTGAGGGGACTGAGGCGCTTCAGTCACGGTCTGCACGGCCACTACGGTCGGGAGTTCGAATCCCCCCTCGGGCATGGATATTTGTGCTGTCCTAGTTCGTAAGTAGTTCATAAGTAGTTTGTAAGTTTAGGGACTGATGACCCCGTAGTTAAGTCCCACAAGCTTTACAAACATTTGAACATGTAACGTATTACTGCTACAAAGCGTAGCATGGACCTAGCTGTGGCTACCATTTAGACCTTAAAAACATCTTACCTAAGCCAAAACCGGAGAGAGAGTGACGACGCCACTCCGATACGTATGATTCCTCGTGCCAAAACTCCCAAAGAGCATAGCGGAGACATACCGTACTCGCGCAAAGAGTCTAGCTGCCTGCGTGAGGACGATCGGTGCATGCGCAACTAATAGCAGCACCCCTAGTGGGAAGTGGCTGAACGAGGCAAGCGCGGAGCGCACACCAACACTCCTAGCGTTAGTTAGTGGAAACAAGGCAGAAGCGAGTGATGCACAGCAGAGATCCCTGCGGCAAAACGAGGCAAGTGCAGCATGCAGTAGAAGCGTATCAGTCACACGCAGGGTAAATACAGGGTGGGGAGCATAACTACATGTCAATGCAAGTTAAAGTATTAACTTATAGTCAATAAATCAATAAGTTTTTAAATTGAAAATAGAATCTAACAAGTGCAAAGCCTCTATAACTTCAAAGGGAGGTGAGCAAACATTTAAATAAATGAAAAGAGGCAGAGAGCCGTCTTTCACCACCCACTTGTTCATTAGAAATTTAGAGTGAGGCATTTCGCATAATATGCTGCAATGTGAATGATAAATAAATGTGATATAAAAAATAATCCCCAAGCTAATTCAATTGGAGTGGTAGTAGCATGAGAGCATATTACAAAGCCTGAGTGGGACATAAAATAGTCAGATAAACAATTAAAATCATCTTAGAACTAAGCTTAATAACTCGGTGGGAATGCAGGTGTGGCTGGTGAGACCACTCAGTGGAGGAAACAATTCGTAAACAATCACAAACACATAAAATCAATAAGATGCATAATACAATTAAAACAAATTAAAAACACTCAAATCAATGCAGAGCGCAACACAAAGAAAAACTGCAGAGTTTAAGGAATGCAAGAAAATTTTTCTTTGCTTCTGTCGCAAATATTATTATTGAAGCACTTTGACGTGTATATCTATTGTATTTACACGTATCGCTTTGCCGACACACAAGCTAGGGTTATCGTCGGGGAGGGAACTTTGTACTGAAGGACTGGGAGAAGCTATCCGTGCACTGTTTTTTTTTACGATCTGATACCTGTCTTTTTCCATGGCAGCACTTTTCCCTGAGTCATGGTACTCAGTGTGGAGGGATCACACTGAACTATAGTCAGCCGTTGGCAGCAAGTAGAGTAATAGAGTCAAGTGGTATACAGAACCACTTGCAGTCTCATTGATATGCAGGGCGGAAGCAGAGGTACTACTCACTGATGTCTAGCAGAGGATATTCAGTATGTTGTCCCATTCGGTAAATCATTGTTGTCCTTTTTTATCGGGGTTGGCCCAGGTGGTGTCAAGAGTGTGCTGGACTGCAACCCATGGCTATGACCGCAGCACCCAGAGCGGGCGCCCACGCAACCATTTTGAAGCCGTTGATGACCCCCCGACACGGTTCAACTCCGTGATGTCGGGCCGGGCCCAAGCTTAGCAGCTTGTCCACCTCTCAGCTGGCCGCAGTGACTGCCTCTGACCCGGGTGGTGATCTGGGACAGCAGACCCCCATGGCATGGCACGTGCGGGGTGGCGGCTGGCGTTACGTCACCGGTCCCCCGAATGTTCGCTCACTGGCAGCTGGGCCTGCATTGTGTGGAGTGGACCGGCGCTATTACTGGTGCTGCATCTCGCTCTAGACCATGCTAGGACGTAGTCCCTTCATTTCTTTCACAGAATGATTAGTTACTTAACCTAACTTAAATCTAATTGCACCATTGCCTACGCGTGTTCGACAACGTCAGTTCGTGGTAATCACTGTTCTCAAATGGTTTTTTCACAGCATTTTTTACTTGCCGAACATGAGGCAAGAATTACACAAGAATTAAGCAACAAATTATACAAACAAATCAAATAAATGTACACAAAATATAAACAAATATACTGCACATACCTGGTAGCTTTACAATAAAGGTAGCCATATTTTTTAAAGAACATGAAATAAATCACAAGCTAAAAACTTATTACTAGACACTTAGTCACACAATTGATAGAATGGTTTACCATGGTACACAGTCAAAAACAAAGCGTAGCATTGGCAGCAAGCAGCACAAAAATTTTCAACTGACAGAACAGTTTGGTGACATGCATGAGCAAAGCATAAGGCGCAGCATTTGCAGTAAGCAGTGCGGCACAGCACAAGGTGTTACAGCATGCACTAAGCTACTACTAACGGGCCCATCTACACTACAGCATTGCGTGGCATGGTACCTTTATCACACAAACCCATTCTAACACGGCCCCTCTGACCTGTTATTATTTGCCTGTAGTTTCCGCTTGAAATGTTCTCCCTTAATTCAACGCGAGGTTGTTCACATAAAGGTACTAAAATCATGCATTCTTACATGGTAACTAAAGTAAACATGACTATACTGGACATACTTCCTGAAATAAGAGAATTATTTAAACAAAATATTCATATTCTGCAAGGAAAACAAAGTAGTTAAACCAAACATGAGCATACTGAACATGCTTGCTGAAATAACAGAATTATATACATACAAAAGCCAGACTACAAATGGTCGTGGGTTCGATCCCTGCCAGGTCCTAGGATTTTTATCTGTCATTTTACACTTCTTTCACCTCTGGCAGTATTGGTCATGTGAAAAATACCGAGTAGCACCGTGGTTCAGAACCCTCATTAAACTGTAGCTCCCCCTATAACTGGCTGGGTAAGTCAGTTTGAAGGTTGGAAGAAGGCAACGGCATACCACCTCCAAACAGGGCCATGCCTAGTAAAGCACTGTGGTCTTCAAACCAATCTTCGGATTGTTGACTGCTTTACCTTTTTTTTTACTTACATACAAAAATATTCATATCCTGCAAGAACACAGAACGTCAGCCAATACAATATTAAGCATAAAAACTCTGAACATGCTTGCTGAAATCAGGTAATTATGTACACAAAAATAATTATATCCTGCAAGAAAACAAACATTCAATACCGTATTAATTAAACTAAACATAAACGTACTTTGATCATTAAGCACTATCTGTAACTAGAGGGGTTATGTATTAGTAATTTTACTCATCATGGGAAATGTATTGTCAGTGGTTCGGTATTCTGTAACCAGCTTATTCTAGTGGAGTGGGCTGTGACACATCCTATCCCAGTGGTCCTCTTGGCATCCTTTTATATTACTTTGGATACCTTCATTTATCTTGGTACTGTTAACTTATCCTCATCGATACTCAGACCCAGTGTGCTCTGAAAACTTGAAGACAGCTGTTAGTTGTGATTACACACAAAATTTAACCTTCCCTAAGTGGAGAATTGTGTAGAACCCTTTTTCATGGTTGGCGCGCACTCATAAACACCTACATTCTCAACAAACAATCAAAACCAAATATAAACAGTATATTAGTACCCCAGGACACAACAACCACAGCGTATCATGACACACAAAACTATTTCTAAGAATCATGGCGTTGGTCCCTAGTATAGAGACTTATGTAGCTTTGCGAGAAGCTCAAGGCCCGTGATTTGCGGCACACGTCAAAGCAACACAGATTAGGCTTGCACCCTCGGGACAATAAGGTGGCACATACATTATGGAATGTAGTGCACTATTTATCAACAACAAGGTACTAGACCATTAAACAGCATAACTTAAATTATATAGTACTTAATTTTCACACATCCGCAATTTGATATAGCGGACTACTACATGTTACCGTTTTGTTCACTAGTAATTTTATGCATACCAAGGTACCACTTCTGGTTTGCTTGGCCACATACACCTGTGGTGCACACACACAACAGCTGACTGGCTGTCACTACTCCACTGATATTTACAATTGTTGTAACAAGTGGATGGATTTGAGATACACAACACTGAAGTTAATCTTACAAAATACCCCGACACACAATAAAATACACACAGATTACCCCCAAAATACACTCAGATTACCTCCAAAATACTCAAAATACACTCAGAGTACACAAAAATACACAAAATACACTCAGAGTACACAAAAATACACTCAAAGTACCCAAAAATACACTCAAAGTACACAAAAATACACTCAAAGTACACAAAAATACACTTTTGAGAAAATTACACAAATTTATCACAATTTATACAAAAACTAAACAAAGACATAATCCACGCGCTATTGGCGGTAGAAACGGAGACTCGAGACATGGTGCAAGCCAAGAGACGTCTTTGCGTGAACTCTTTCTAGTTCTACAGCATTGTCATGAGCAATTCTCCTGACACGGTACGGACCGACAAAGAGGGGAAAGAACTTACTTGTGAGGCCTTGACGTTTGCTCGACAATCGTCTACAATGTCGACCTTGTGATTGATTTCATCTGAAACCTGGTTCTCCTTCTCCATTCCGCAAAGGGAACTTGCTTTTCCCCTCGCGAATATCCTCCATGTCTTTTACCCTGTTCTTTGCAGATTCCGTTCCGAGCATGTTGATCGTTGTGCAATCAACCTCGGAAAATTGTCATTGACTAGTGCTGGGCTGCGGTTTGTTATGACGCAGATCAGCTGACCACACCTCAACATGTTCAGGGGCATGGCTCCCTGCTGCCAATGGCCATTGTTGGGGTGGCAGCGCTTTTCGCCATTCCCAAACCACTTATTTTTATCAAACTGGTGTTTCTGCCACTTATTCCGACCATCATTCGAATATGGTTGGTTTTCATGGGAGGGGCCTGGTTGGTGGTTACTGTCGTTGCCATGTGTCTGATCGCTTTTCTCCGATCTGTTTGAACTGCTACTTGACTTCTTGGAGGAAGTATTTTGATTTCGACGAGGCTCGAACTCGTCATCGAGTTCAAGGTCCTCCAAGTAGGCCAGAAGAAGTTCTATGTCATCCTTACAGTTACCAGCAAGGACGGCATTTCGTAAACTGTGAGGCAGCTCCGACAAGCAGATTTTAATTAGCTAGCGCGAAGAGTAAGGAGCATCCAAAAACTGGTTCCGTAAAACCATTCCTTGGAAGCACTCATTCGGACTACAGCAGATCGAGTTATTAAAATGCGGCATCATTAAGATGCTGCTTTTGATTCTATCCTGCTGCCGTTCTGACCAGTAGACAGAGAGGAAATGGTCAGAGAAGTCTTGATAGTACTGGCAGTACCTAAGTACAGATCGCATCCACATACCGTGGTCCCGTTCAAGATATCCGGACACATATTCCATCCTGTGCCCGTCTGACCAGCTCGGAGGTAAGGAATGTTCAAACTGTTCCAACCACGCTCGTGGATGGATCCCATTCGCCGAGTTATGAAAGACTTGAAACTTCCGCACCGACAAGAAATGGTTATGGTTGAACGCCTGTCCATGTTCCCAACTAGTTACAGCTGCTCGCCTCTCCCGCACGGGAATTTTGCTGCGCGCCATTCGAGGATCTTCTTCCTCAAATGCGGAATCATCCCCATGTTCCGAACTGCATTGATTGCTAGAGCACACAACACGAGCCACGTGCGGTACCGGGCGAGGGGAGGGGCGGTCAACGGCTTCTTCTAAGCATGTAACACGCTCGTGGAGTTCTTCCATCACATCGCACCTCCTCTTATTTATTTCCCCTTGCTGCTGCTAAAATCGAAGCAGGCCCTGAACTTGTTCAGAGTCGACAGCGCCGATGGGAACCATCCTGTCCGACGTCCGTTCTGTACGCTGCGACATCTGGTCAACTGCGGTGGCTAATTTCGCCAGCCTCGACCCTATGCCGTCAACACGCGTATTTGCTTCGGCTGTGGCATATGCATTCGTTTTAAGTCGCGCGTTGACTTCCACAACGGCCTCGGCATTCGTCTTAACTCACGTGTCGACGTTATCAACACGTCAGACTACATCACGGATTGCTTCTACATTTTCGCGAATGTGCGAAGCATTCCCTGAAATAGCGGACATCGCTATTTCATGTTTTTCCTGCACGTGACGGACTATTTCGTCACGCGCATTGTGTATTGCTAACTGCATTGAAGCATTTTGTTCCACAATTTGCTCTCTCATATGAATTTCCATGTTAGCAACTTGTTCTTTCTGACTTTCCATGACAGAGAGTAGCCTTGCTAGGATATCAGCAAATGCTGGTTCCTCAATGGCGGACACAGGCTTCGCCATGTTGGCAGTTGCACTGGACGAATTTGTACATTCCGCCATGTTGTTGTTGATGCATTCGTTTTAAGTCGCGCGTTGACTTCCACAACGGCCTCGGCATTCGTCTTAACTCACGTGTCGACGTTATCAACACGTCAGACTACATCACGGATTGCCTCTACATTTTCGCGAATGTGCGAAGCATTCCCCGAAATAGCGGACATCGCTATTTCATGTTTTTCCTGCATGTGACGGACTATTTCGTAACGCGCATTGTGTATTGCTAACTGCATTGAAGCATTTTGCTCCACAATTTGCTCTCTCATACGAATTTCCATGTTAGCAACTTGTTCTTTCTGACTTTCCATGACAGAGAGTATCCTTGCTAGGATATCAGCAAATGCTGGTTCCTCAATGGCGGACACAGGCTTCGCCATGTTGGCAGTTGCACTGGACGAATTTGTACATTCCGCCATGTTGTTCGATAGCGCGTCTTGCACGCTGCCTTCCTGGCTACCGGATGCGGCCATGTTCGTATCTGGCGCGCCTTGTAACGAATCTTCAACCACGCTGCCTGTTGTCGTAAGGTTGGCAACGGCTTTGTTCACACACCAAGAGAGGTCAGATAAGCAAAACGAGGATGTAAAGCATACGAGAAACAGGAGGATTGGTAGGACATGGGATACAATCATTCACAAGTGCGTAGCTGCGACACTTACTCTCACAGAAGACTGCGACATGAAATACAACACAATGCACAACCAGGCACATAAGCCAAATCTGCCAAGTTACGATATTCATAACCACGTGCACTCTGTTCTACTCCCAATACCCGGAAAGGGCCACTAAATTTCACACAAACCTTACACACGAGTGAACTGATAAGCCAGAAGGACGGAAATAGTAAGAGGTAGCATTATTTCAAAGCCTGAAGGGTTGGAAAGCGTTGAAAAAAGAATAGGTCTTTGTTCCACATGCCGTAACGGACACCAAAACAAAACTCACTAGTCACCATTTACCGTTTTTAACAGAAATCAATGTCACGCCGGAAAACATTCACGAGAGGAATACGCCACATTCCCGAGGATAACATAATTCACACGCGACTAAAGGACACGTAACGTATTACTGCTACAAAGCGTAGCATGGACCTAGCTATGGCTCACCATTTAGACTTTAAAAACCTCTTACCTAAGCCGAAACCGGAGTGAGAGTGACGACGCCACTCCAATACGTACGAATCCTCGCGCCAAAGCTACATGCTTCTCAACTATGGACATGCAGACAGGTTACTGACAAATCGAGGTTGACGAAGCTGACAGGGAGAAGACGGCTTTTAAAACACCTGAAGGCCTCTATGAGTTCAAAATAATGCCATCTGGATTATGTAATGCTCCAGCCACATTCGAACGCATGATGGACAACCTGCTTCGACACCTTAAGTGGACGACGTGTCTTCGCTATTTAGATGACATTGTCGTTTTTTCGAAAACATTTGAAGAATCTCTGAGTAGTCTGTCAACTGTCTTGAAGTGTGTTCAGACTCCAGGACTCCGCCTCAGTCCAAAGAAGTGCCTCTTCGTCGCCAAAGAGATAAAAATCCTGGGGCACCTAGTCAACGGAGATGGTGTACGTCCCGATCCAGATAAAGTAAGGGCAGTAACAGAATTTCCAACTCCTCAGCACATTTGTGATGTGAAAAGTTTTCTCGGGCTGTGCTCATACTACCGACGTTTCATAAAAGGATTTTGTAACAAGGCACGCCAGTGGTTATGAGATTGGTGCAGTGCTTGTACAAGTTCAGGAAGGTGCTGAAAAAGTGATAGCCTATGCGTCAAGAGTACTCTCAAAGTCCGAGATAAACTACTCTACAACTGAAAAAGAATGTCTCCCGGTTATCTGGGCTATCAACAAGTTCCGACCGTATTTATTCGACAAACCATTCACCGTCGTGACAGACCACCATTCTCTGTGTTGGCTGACTAGCTTGAAGGATCCATCAGGTCGACTAGCAAATGGGCACTAAGACTCCAAGAATACGATGTCGCAGTGGTATTCAAGAACGGGTGCAAACACAAGGATGCCGACAGTCTTTCGAGGAATCCATTAGTGGAACACGACAGCATTAATGAAATTTCAGCCCTCACTGAATTAAATGACCTTACAGCTGAACAGAGGGAAGATCCAGCACTATTAAAAACGATAGAGGCCTTGGAGAAAGGAGAACCGACCCCAAATTATAAACGGAACATTGTATAAGAGCAACTACGATCCACTGGGCCCCAAAAGGCTACTGGTTGTTCCGGCTCATCTCCAGCCCGCCATTCTCAAATATTTCCACGATGCTCCAATATCCGGTCATCTGGAATTCGTGAAGACCCTAGACAGAATCAGACGCAGGTATTACTGGAAAGGTGTCTACCGATCTGTCAAGCACTATGTGAGTCACTGTAAAGAGTGCCAGCGACGGAAGCATGTGCCGCAATTACCTCCAAGGCATCTCATACCGATTCCACCGGCAGCATTCCATCGAGTTGGGATCGATCTTTTAGGGAGGTTCGCGAAGTTGTCAGCCGGTAAATGTTTGTATAGTCTATGGGACTTAACTACGGGGTCATCAGTCCCTAAACTTACAAACTACTTATGAACTACTTACGAACTAGGACGACACAAATATCCATGCCCGAGGGGGGGATTCGAACCCCCGACCGTAGTGGCCGTGCAGACCGTGACTGAAGCGCCTCAGTCCCCGCGGCCACCGCGGCCGGCAGCCGGTAACTGATGGATAATAGTGTGCACTGACTACCTCACATGCTACGCTGTTTCCAAACCTGTGCCGACTGCAGAAGCTCCAGAGATCGCAATATTCCTTGTAGAATACATTATTTTGAAGTACGGAGCACCACGTATCATGATATCTGATCGTGGAAAAGTATTCCATTCAAAACTAGTATCAGAGGTAATGTCACGGTGCGACATTATCCACAGAATGAAAACTGCATACCATCCTCAGACAAACGGAACGTTTTAACAAGCCGTTAGCCGATATGCTGTCAATGTACGTCGATGTTGAGCAGAAGGATTGGGATACAATTCTGCCAGTCGTGACATTTGCTTACAATACCGCTAGACAAGACACCACAGGCTTCACTCCGTTTTTCCTGCTCCATGGCCGTGAAGCTGAGACGACAATGGATATGCTGTTCCCTTTCCAACCGGACGACACTCAGGATGACTATATTAAACAGCTCATCACCAGGGTTGAAGAAGCAAGACAGCTGGCTCGCATACTGACACTGGACGCCCAGGAGAAGGACCGTCAGCGGTATAACGACAGGCACCGACCTGTTGTGTACAGCCCAGGAGATCTGGTATGGATTTTTACCGCTGTACAGAAGGTTGGACTGTCAGAAAAGTTATTGAAGCTATACTTTGGTCCGTATCGTGTTATATGCCGCCTGTCAGACGTCACATACGAAGTTGAGGATTATGAGCCGTCGTGGAAACGACAAAAACGAAGAGGCATTGTTCACGTCCTGCACATGAAGCCTTACTACGATCCTGAATGGCAGGTAGGCGACAATGGCTTCTTGTTCGAGGAATCTAAGGATGGTAATGATACTGATGAAGCCACGACAGGAACGTCTATCGTCGATAATCGTGGAGTAGGAAAGGATTCCCTTGAACTGCCATACAGAGGACCCATGACAAGATCAAGATCCAGGACATTGCAGCTGGCTCCACAGGGATCATAACAGCAGGTCGCTGTTTTTCCAGGAGTGGGAGCAATGCCACGAGAGACCACATACACCAACTCCCAGCATGGCGCAGGGGATAGAGTCATGGACTGTGGTGCTGAAGGTCGCTGGTTCAATCCCGCCCACTAGCAAAAATTTATTTCTTTTTAATTAACAATTCCAGAATGTTCTACATCTTTCTTATGTTCACTTGCAAATTCTACTTGTTTCTTATGTTAACTTTTTTTCTAATTTCTGCTAAATTCTGTCTGTGTATAAATAGCAGAGCACTCTGCTAAAACGTGAGGAAACTGACCTTGGTGAAGATCAGTTTGGATTTAGGAGAAATGTAGGAACACAGGAGGCAATACTCGCATTACGACGTATCTTAGAAGATAGGCCAAGGAAAGGCAAACCTGCATTTGCAGATTTGGAGAAAGCTTTTGACAATGTTGACTGGAATACACTCTTCCAAATTCTAAAGGTAGCAGGGGTAAAATATAGGGAGCGAAGAGTTATATTCAACCTGTACAAAAACCAGACAGTGGTTATTAGGGTCGAAGGGCAAGAAAGGGACGCAGAGGTTGGAAAGGGAGTACATCTACATCTACATCTACATCTACATACATACTCCGCAATCCACCGTAAGGTGCGTGTCGGAGGGTACACTGTACCACTACTAGGCATTTCCTTTCCTATTCCACTCCCAAATTGAACGAGGAAAAAAAGTACGCCTATATGCCTCCGTACGAGCCCTAATTTCTCTTATCTTGTCTCTGTGATCTTTACGCGAAATGTAAGTAGGCGGCAGCAAGATCGTACTACACTCAGCTTCAAATTCCGGCCCTCTAAATTTACTAAATAGAAATTCACGAAAAGAACGTCGTCTTTCTTCCAGCGATCCCCAACTGAGTAGCCGGAGCATTTCCGTGACAGTCGCGCATTGGTCGAACCTACCGGTAACAAATCTAGCTGCTCGCCTCTGAACCGCCTCTATATCTTCCTTTAAACTGATCTGCTGCGGGTCCCAAACACTTGAGCAATACTCAAGACGTGGTCGTACAAGCGTTTTATATGCGATCTCCTTTACAGGTGAAGTACATCTTCCCAAAATTCTCCCAATAAACGGAAGTCGGCTGTCCGCCTTACTCACAACTGTCCTTACATGCTCGTTCCTTTTCATATCGCTCTGCAATGTTACGCCTAGATATTTGAACGACGCGTCAGCATCAAGAAGCTCACTACTAATGCTGTATTCGAACATTATGCGATTGCTTTTTCTACTCATGCGCATCACCTGACATTTTTCTACATTGAGAGCTAGCTGCCATTCTTCGCACCAACTAGAAATTTTGTCTAAGTCATCCTGTATGCTATTACAGTCAGTTACAGACGACACCCTCCCATACACCACAGCATCATCAGCAAACAGCCGCAAATTACAACTTACTCTGTCCATCAGATCATTTATATAGATAGAAAATAATAGCGGTTCTATCACACTCCCCTGGGGGACGCCTGACGATACACTCGTCTCTGATGAACACTCGCAGTCGAGAACGACGTACTACGTTCTGTTACTTACGAAGTCTTCCAGCCAGTCACAAATCTGTGAACCTATTCCATAAGCTCGTATCTTCGTTAGCAGTCTGCAGTGTGGCACCGCGTCGAACACCTTTTTGAAGTCGAGAAAAACACAATCCGCCTGTTGCCCTTCATCCATGGCTCACAAGATGTCATGTGAGAAAAGGGCAAGCTGAGTTTCACATGAATGTGTTTCCTAAACCCGTGCTGATTCACAGAAAGAAGCTTTTCTGTTTCAAGGAAATTTACTATATTCGAACTGAGAATATGCTCCAAAATTCTACATGAAACTGATGTCAACGATATTGGCCGGTAATTGTATGGGTCAGTTATTTTTCCTTTGTTATAAACGGGAGTCACCTGCGCTTTTTTCCGATTACTAGGAACTTTGCGCTGAATTAAAGATTCGCGATAAATGCAAGCTAAGTAGGGGGCCAATGCCACAGAATAGTCTTTGTAAAACCGAACTGGTATTCCATCCAGACCAGCAGACTTTTTCGTATTTAGCTCTCTCAGCTCCTTCTCTACACCGGAAATACTTATTGCTATGTCCCCCATTTCGGAATTAGTACGTTGATCAAATGATGGTACATTTATGCGGTCCTCCTGCGTGAAAGATTCAGCTTTCCGTTTGCTTTCTTCTGTTACTGCCCCGGAATGATCAACGAGTGACTGGACAGTGGGCTTTGACCCGCTTATCGATTTTACATAGAACCAGAATTTTTTCGGGTTCTCGGAAAGATCTTTTGCTAAGGTATGGCTGTGATAATTATTGTATGCTTCGCGCATCGATCTTTTTATAGACGCACGAATCTCTACTAACTTTTGCCTGTCATCATTTGCGTGTTCTTTTTTTAATCTAGAGTGCAACAGCCTTTGCTTTCTCAGCAGCTTTCTAACATTATTATTATACCACGGTGGATCTTTTCCAGCCTTAATCGTCTTTACTGGCGCATATTTCTCTAACCCTTTATCAACAATGCACTTAAATTTAGTCCACAATTCCTCTACATCCATAGTCCCGGAATTAAAAGATGCCCATTCATTTTCTAAGTGCGATCGTAACATTTGCTTATCGGCTCTTCCCAACAAAAACACGCTCCTAGCCTTCTTGATTGGTTTATGAACTTTGGTCACCATCGACGCTATGACGATATCATGATCACTAATTCCTTTCTCTACACAGACATCGTTAATAAGGTCGGCCTGTTTGTGGCTATAAGATCTATAATATTTCCATTGCGCGTAGATTGCCGGTTTAACTGCTCAAGACAGTTTTCGGAGAATGTGTCCAAAAGTAGCTCGCAAGACTGCTTGTCTGTACCGCCTGAAATGTAACTAGCGAGGTCCCAATCTATACTCTTAAGGTTGAAGTCTCCTCCGACTAATATTACATGATCCGGATACCAGAGCATATTTTAAGGGATTTTCACTGGGCGACATTGGAAGGATGATCCGGGGGTTCTGGGGGCCCTCCTCCGGAAAAATTTCAAAATATTGATGCCTAAAACCGCATTTTGAAGCCTTTTTTTTTAATTAAAATCAAAGCTACTTAATTTTTCCTTAATAGATTTTTATTCACATATGTTTTTAATGATTAATAAAAATGTTTGTGGAACAATACTAAATTTGGACTTTGAAGAAATCATTTATGTCTCTTAATTTTGTTAAACAATCTTTCCATTGTGTTTGTTGTGTTTTATTTGATAAGTAGTTAAATAGAATACAGTACCTGTTATAAGTTCACTTTAATTTAATATGGCTGTTAAATGGTATTGGTATTAAATTAAACTAATATCGGTACTATGATTACTTAAAATACCTTCCTGTGCACTTTCTGTAAAAGTTAATCATTATTTGTCTTAAAAGCTCATATTAGGTCATGGTTCCTCAATTTGAATTTTTGCTCTAGAGAATTCTGTACACCAACGGGAAAGCAACAATTACAATTTTAAGTTGTCTAAGAAAAGTACTTAATTCTGAAGAAAATGAGTCATGAGATGCTGATGCTAAAAAGGTCTTTAAAGAACATAAAGTTCTAGTGTAAGAGTTTTCTTTCAAAGAGTATTGAACAGTAATTTTATACATTCACTTGTAAGATTGTAGGTGAAAACAATTCTTTTGCCGTTTTTATAATTGTTTTAATGCACACAAGAAACAATTTTCAAGAAATATTTTAAAATAGGCCTACAACAAAATTTTAAAGGATAATGGAATTACTGGGTTTACAAAATATTTTGATAAAGTTACAAAGTCCCTAACTAAAAAAATCGAAGATCATCAATTTTAAAGGTTACTGTCATTTGCAAAAATCTTTTTTTACAAACTCTTGTTCTTGTACAGTTCAAAATCAAGCAGCTTCCTTCTTCTCTCTTTCTTCTCTTGGAACTCCGCCACAGATAGCCTTGGGTCGAAAAAGGCTGTCCCAACACCGTTGAGAGCGATGCGCATTCTCGAGTTGAGAGCTTCTCGTGACAGGCCAGATTGTTTGTTTGATTTTAAAGTCGTATGTAGTGACACTGCTCTTTCAGGACCTGCACTGTGCGATGTCAGAGAAATATACGACTGCACCAACTTTCTTAGGATCGAGTGAGGTTGAGATACTTCCAAAAAGTAATACAGCTTTCCAGTAAATGATGTCATACTAGACGGAGCAGGGAGTTTTTCTGCTGCAAACAACCCTACAACGTCATCAGTAAAATCTGATACTTTATTTCTACCAAACAGCCCTCCAACGTCTGCACGAACTGCGTTCACAAGCTCAATAGGATTTTTAGAATTTAATTATTTATTAATCCTACTGCAGATTTCCTTCTAGTCTTCAGGAAGCCGTTGTAAGATAAACTCTTTGCAGCTCATTACAACCTCTCTTCTCGCTGCAGGCCAGTGTCTCTTTGTTGAAACAAATCGGTCTTCTAGGAAGATCTTCAGTATCTGATCCGTCACTTTCAAGTTCTCTTGCACCTTCACTTTCTAACTTTTCTTCATATCCACCACTCACCAGGATAACAGTCTTGCCGGCCGCGGTGGCCGAGGTGACTGAGGCTCTCCAGTCACGGTCAGCACGGCCACTACGGTCGGGGGTTCGAATCCCCCCTCGGGCATGGATATTTGTGCCGTCCTAGTTCGTAAGTAGTTCATAAGTAGTTTGTAAGTTTAGGGACTGATGACCCCGTCGTTAAGTCCCATAAGCTTAACAAACATTTTAACATTTTGATAACAGTCTTCTTCCATAAAAGATAATGAATCAACAAATATTTTTTAGATAATTAGATATCAGGGATTGTAACAAATGACCTGACAATCCTTTTGCAGTTTTTCCAGACGTTTCAGAAGATCTAGCATAAGACTGGTAAGTCGCTGTTGTTCGCCACCTGCCTCCCACAATTGTAGAAACCCACGTGCTGAAGCTTTTTCAACTTTTGAGGAATCAGTCTTTCCAAGAACATTTCTCCAATGTTGTTGCATTAATGGAAGGTTGTTCCACACTGCTTTGGATAAATTGTTGAGGTGTTCTACGAACCTTACATCGAAGTGTGCTGGAAAGCGGTAGACATTTTTCATGGTTAACTCAGCCAGCTCTTCAAGTTCTTCAAAGCGTAAAGCTGATGCCCTATAAAACACTCCCACGGCTTTTAAATTTGTCGTCCAGTGCTGAACTTCAATGACTGCTGATTCTAAGTCTGACATGGCTAGGTCAGATCGATGAGCAACACATGAAATACATAATATGTCTCTTCCTAAGCCTAAGCCACTGGATTTGCCTGTATTAGCACTCTTTCCATCTGTAGTCAATCCTGTCAACTTATCTTTTGCTGTATCACCAAGGTATAAATTTTCCAATAAAACTTTGACCGATTCCATAAGACCTTCTGCCACTCGCAGACTCGATTTGACTACGGTCGGGGGTTCGAATCCCCCCTCGGGCTTGAATATTTGTGCCGACCTTAGTCTTAGTTAGTTCATAAGTAGTTTGTAAGTTTAGCGCCTGATGACCCCGTAGTTAAGTCCCATAAGCTATACAAACATTTGAACATTTTTGAACTCGATTTGCTTTCACCTAGAAACGTAGATTTAATCTTGTTATCTTCTGTAATGTACCGTGCAGTAATGAACTTGTCAACTCCGTATTTATCTACGGAGCCATCAACATAAATGGAAAAACATTGCGAGGTTTTTTAACTGTGTGACCACACCTTCCATTATCACTTCCCCTACAACATCAAGCATCTCGCGATACATTACAGGGTTTCTGTAGTGCAATAAAGCTGGAGAAGGAATGAGAGGAGAAAACTCGGATTCCAAACCATTGTCTTTGTATGACGAAATTTGGGTGTCACTGTGAATCTTTGTTAGTGATCGTGATGGCCAAGAATGAGCAGAAAGAGTCATTGCACGACTGTCATTATACATATCCTATGCTAGTTCAATCAGTAGTGTTATATTCTCTGCAGTGTAAAGGGTTTTAACCCAAGGGTGCTTATCAGATTGTGCCATTCATTTTTCTTCCATTTCATTGAGGTTGACAGCAGCTTTGTGAGCTTCGCTGCTAAAATGGCCAATAATTCTCTCCAATTCCGTTTTTCCGTCACATCGGACGCCATCAGCAATGGGCAAAGTACCATTTTTTTAAAATTTCAGTGCTTCTTGAATACGTTTGGAGCAAATTTCACATTTTACACCAGAACGCTTGTTTCCCAGTTTTACTTTTGCAAGAAAGTCGTAGGTATTTAACAGCCAAGACGAATCTAACATGTTACCCTTATACCATTCAACATATTTATCTGTTTTTGGGGATTTTCGGTCTTGACTCTTAGAGTATTATCATAATTGGAAGATTCAGTTTCTTGAAATTCTATTTCTGTATTTCACTACTGCAAATGTTCAAATGTTTGTAAAGTCTATGGGACTTAACTATGGGGTCATCAGTCTCTAAACTTACAAACTACTTATCAACTAACTAAGACTAAGGACGGCAAAAATATCCATGCCCGAGGGGGGATTCGAACCCCCGACCGTAGTGGCCGTGCAGACCGTGACTGCAGCGCCTCAGTCTCCTCGGCCACCGCGGCCGGCTTCACTACTGCAACCTGGTTTATTATCGTCACTTGAAATTTTGATTGGACTTGCAGTTTCATCTTCTTTAATTTCTCGATCGTTTTTTGAGCGTTTTTTTTTTTTATCCAACACAAAAGAAATCCGTTATTGTTGTTCTCTTAGCCATGGCGTATGTTCGTATAGTTATCAACTGAAGCCACTGAAAAGTTAGTAACGTGACATACACCTAAAATAAAAAAGTTAATAATATTTTGTGTAGTGTTGGTTTTAAAAATAAATTTTTATAACTAAAATTAGGAGTGAAGATTTTTGTTACGAAATAACTAACAAAACATCAAAAGGGTCTGCTGTCAGGCTCCCATTTCAAAGCAAATGCATTACCGTATTTTTTTGTAATATATATTTATGATATATTTATATATATAGTAATACTTGCTCAGAGCGGAACGTGTATAATTCGGATCTCTCCTCAATCCGTACAAGTTTTTCAGTCCCGACGCATTAAATACAAATACGCGGAACGTGCCGAACGTAGATGTCAGTAAGCTAACAGTCACATGGCGAAGCAATAATAAGGCATGGATGGTGAGTGGTCTTGTGGAAGAATGGCAAGGCTCTTTCAATGCAGAAATGAACAAAGGAAATCGCCAAGTTATCCTATTCCTGGACAATGCAACATGTCACTCGAATGTGAAGTTGTCAAACGTTAAATTGCCTTGGTTCCCGCCAGGTTCAACCAGCCTCACACAACCAATGGATAGGAAGTAATTTACACATTCAAGTCTCATGATAGAGGATTACTTATGCAATCACTTATTCTTAGTGTCGAAAACGCCGAAAATGCAAGTGCTCTTGCACGGTCAGTTTCTGTCCTGGCTGCAGTAAATTGGATTGGTTTGGCAGTGAAGGAAATAAAGCCTGAAACTGTCACCAAGAGCTTCAATAAAGCGGGTTTCGGTGGTCAAGAACAAGACGCTACTGTAACCATCGAAGCTCAAGAAAATGCAGCAGCAATAGCTGAATTAATTAAAATGCGAAAGATTTCATGCACCGCAGATGACTATATTCGAAGTGATGACTTACTGTCAACTCATCCCACTTTCAGTTCAGCAACAGGTTTAATAGAAATCCGCAACTCAGGGGATGATCAGGAAGAAAGAAAAGAAGAAGAGGAGCAAAATGATGTGCTTAGAAAAATTAATACGCCTGAAGAAGCCATTGCATGCATAAACGATGTTATGCAGTATGCAGCAGACGCAAATTCTCCAAAGTTCTTAGAACTATAGTATAGTGCAAAAAAATTGTGTGGAAAAAACAGTTGTGAACAGGAAATTAAAAACACTTTTCCCTCCTTGATACGTCGCGAAAAAAGTGAAATGTAAAACAAATGTTTGTAAATCTATCGGGCCAAACTGCGTGGTCATCAGTCCGTAGCTTACAAACTACTTAAACCTAGGTAAACACACACAAACCCATGCCCCAGGGAGGACTCGAACCTCCAAGGCGAGCAAACGCGCGCTCCGCAGCGAGACGCTTTAGACCGCTCGAATACTCCACCGCGGCTGTAAAGCAAATAAACATGGGACTAATACTGTATTATTATGCACATACAAGAATAAATTATTTTAAAGTTGGAGTAAACACGTAGAAACGTTATTTATCCATCAGTATAATAGTCCAATGTTCTGTTATACTGTACAATATACAGCAAATAATATCTGATGTGCTGCAGTGAAGATATGCAAGTTAAGTACATAATTAAATTTATGCTGTACTTCTGCGCATGATAACTCATAAGTTTTATGTACCCCAGTCAGTTTTGTGTATTACGTAAACGTATTCAATTTGGAAAATAATTTTAGTCCCAGGCGATTTCGTTTTGAGCAGGTTTTACTGTATTTAGCCCATAACCATAGGAAATAGGAATTTTAAGATTATACAGTATTTAAAAAGCCACTTACCTTACACGCTGTGTTTGTTGTCCCAGAACAAATAAAGGAACACTCACTACGGTGAGAGAAGAGCTCTGACAGTTGAGGTGGCGTGCCTCGCGCGGTCACGTCGGCCTATCAGGTGCTGAGCTTTTGTATACGTTACCCTGGCAACCCGCCAGCGTTGCCTTACTGCTAAGCCACCATATCCTCTCCCCCCCACTGCACTTCTGCGACAAACACTGGCAACTGCGCTGCTAGTCGTCAGAGCTCCTCTCTCGCCGTGCCATGTGTATCCATCTTACTCCCATGCAACACACACACACGGCCTTGAATAAATGCAGGATATGTTTTAGAATACCCAGTATACATTTGAAATTTCTTTGTCAATTTCTGAAGTTTTTTCGCTTACACCAATAAGCATATTAACTCGCCGATAAAGCTCTGCATTCCATTTCACCCTTTTGGTATCGTCGGAGAAACGTATTTGTGCAACTGTAAAACATTTTGACAGATTGCTCACCACCTCGTGTACTTTCGGTTTTTATTTTGCTTCAGATGACCGTTTTAGTTCGTTTTAACGAAAGAACACGGCAACGAGGATTTATTTTACTTTGCAGAGCAACATCACATCAGTTCAGTGCTGCTTCTCTCTGCCCATTTACAAATAGGACTCCTTGTGGAAAAGTAAGGAACACAAAAAGAGAAAGATTTTACTCAAAAGTAAAAGAAAAAACTGTCGAAATGTTGGCGTATCTTGCTGACTTTTTCAGTGAAATTAAGTCCGAGTATTTCACTGCAAGAAAATAGGACTAATATTTTGACAGTGCAGGATAAAATTTCAAGTTTCGTCCGTAAACTGGAACTTTACAAACGCAGGGTTCAAGTCGGAGATCTATCGATGTTTAAGCAACTGTGTGATCAATGAGTAAGCGAGGAAAATAACAGAATCGTGTTTTAAACATCCTTTATTTAGCATCCGTCTGCAGTTATAAACTCAATTAAGTAATATTCCTCAGCTATGGTTAATTAATCTGCACGTCAACACTTGGATATTGAGACCATTTTCTATTGAAGAGGAAATTTTCAAACATGTTTCAGCCAAAGTAGAAGCCTACTGATTGCTCGAAGATAGCCCATTCAAAATGGAATTTCAAAATTATGACGTTGGTTCATTTTGGCGAAAAGCAGAAGCCGAATCTCCTGTTATAGCTGACAGAGCTCTAAGAACGTCAAGACAGTTCGGTACCACTTATAGATATCAGAGTGGCTTCTCAAAGCTACTGACAATAAAAAGTAAGACCAGAAACCGTCTCAATGTGGAACATGACGTGAGATGCGCCTTAATAAAACAAAACCAAACATTAGAAAACTTGCGACTGGTAAACAGTACCCACCTTTTCATTGAATATAATTGTTTCATTGCTGCATTGGAAGTGTAAAAGATATGTGTCTTATGCAGTGTATTATGATTATCAAAGATATTGCTATCTTTGATAATATTTTAATGGATGATTCTTTTTTTTTGGGGGGGGGGGGTACACTGAGTTTCCCTAGTAGGTCTTAGGGGTAAGAAGACTGAAAAGTTGGGAAACTCTGCTCTAAAAGATTTACAGCAGGTTATTTTTTAATTCCCGGTACATTTGATATGTCATTCAATAAAAATAAATTGCCGGCACTACCCATAGCCACTGGGCGACAAAATCTCAGCACTGGGCGACACAAGTGTCGCCCAGTTAACATGTTATTTTATGCCCTGCCGGATACCTATGCACTATCTGGTGTAGACTTTCTTTGACTGATTCTAAAACTGCTACAGCAGCACTGGGGGCCGGTAAAAACACCCAACTATTAACTTTACTTCTTTTAGACCTGTTATACGTGCCCAGATAACTTCACAGTTACTTTCAACTTCGATCTCAGTAGAAACAATATATTTGTCCACAGCGATGAACACTCCTCCTCCAGTTGTATCCGATCTATCTTTCCGATATACATTCTACGCTTCGCTAAATATTTCTGAACTTGCCACATCATGATTTAGCCAGCTTTCGGTGCCTAAAACTATCTGAGCGCAATAACTTCCATGCAGTGCGGCAAATTCGGGAACTTTGTTTCTAATACTCTGTAAGTTCGCGGCTAATATTTTGATGTTCGAATTTTTGTTCCGAACGTGGCCTAAATTCGCTGTTTGAATGCTGACAGGCGAGTGCTCATCAGAGTTAGCGCCTAACCTAAAAAAAAAAAAAAAAAAAAACCATGTGCACTCCACAAGTACTCTGCTACAGGGTTGTAGTCTTTCCCCAATGTTGTTCAATCTATACATTGAGCAAGCAGTGAAAGAATGGAAGGAGAAATTTGGAGAGGGAATGAAAGTTCAGGGAGAAGAAATAAAAAGTTTCTGGTTTGCCGACGACATAGTAATTTTGTCAGAGACTGCAAAGGATCTGGAAGAGCAATTGAATGGAATGGACAGCGTCTTGAAAGGAAGATATAAGATGAATTCCATTCCATGATGGTGGTGGTGGCGGCTGGTGCAGCAACAGTGTTGAATAATTAAAAATGTTCATTCTCTGTTGCAATATTTTATTAACCAATGACGCGTTTCGCGCTGTTAGCGCATCCTATATAGATAGCTCTGTGGCTCCATCTCCGCACACTCTGAGGATGCGCTAACAGCGCGAAACGCGTCATTGGTTAATAAAATATTGCAACAGAGACTGAACATTTTTAATTTAAATATAAGATGAACATTAACAAGAATAAAACGAAGTTAATGGAATGTAATATCAGAAAATCAGGTGATGCCGAAGGAATTAGATTAGGTAATGAGGCAATAAAAGTTGTAGATAAGTTTTGTTATTTGGGTAGCAAAATAACTTCTGATGGCCGAAGTAGAGAAGATATAAAATGCAGAATGGCTATGGGAAGAAAAGCATTTCTGAAGAAACGAAACTTGTTAACATCCAATATTAATTTAAATGTTAGGAAGTACTTTCTGAAAGCATTTGTCTGGAGTGTAGCATTGTATGGGAGTGAAACGTGGACGATAAGCAGTTCAGATAAAAAGATGATAGAAGTGTTCGAGATGTGGTGCTACAGGCGAATGATAATTATTATATGGGTAATCACGTAACAAATGAGGAGGTGCTTAACCGAATTGGGGAGAAAAGGAGTTTCTGGCATATGCTGACCAAGAGAAGCGATAGATTGGTGGTACACATTCTGAGACATCAAGTAATCGTCAACTTAGCATTAGAGGGAAGTGTGTGGGGTAAAAATCGTAGGGGGAGACCGACGGACGAATACAGTAAGCAGATTCAAAAGGATGTAGGTTGCCGAAGGTATTCTCAGATGAAAGTACTTGCACAGGACAGGGTAGCGTGGAGAGCTGCATCAAACCAGTCTGCGGACTGAACACCACAACAACAGCAACACTGTGCTCGAGAGGCAGTCAGTGCTGCGTGTATGTTACGTTCGGAATAAACATGCTTTCAGTATAAGTGCTGTGTTCAGTTGCCTTCGAAGTCAAGTCTGCTTCCATTGCAACGCGACAATATTGCCGCGAGAGACCACGAACACCGACTGTCGGCGTAGCGCAGGGGATAGCGTCACGGACTGCGGTGCAGAAGGTCGCCGGTTCAATCCCGCCCACCAGTAAAAATTTATTTCTTTGTAATTAACAATTCCAGACGGTTCTACATCTTTCTTATGTTCACTTGTAAATTCTACTTGTTTCTTATGTTAACTGTTCTTCTAATTTCTGGTAAATTCTGTCTGTGTATAAATAGCAGAGCACTCTGCCTGAGAAGCAGTCAGTGCTGCGTGTATGTTGAGTTCGTAATAATCGTGCTTTCAGTGTAAGTGCTGTGTGTAGTTGCCTTCGAAGTCAAGCCTGTTTCCATTTCAACGCGACAATATATACTGCAATACTATAGTCATACAGACGTGACTACCGACTAAGTATATATAGTGCAGTAACTATATACCACACGATTTATCTCCTAACACCACTCGTATTTATCTGACGCATGCCATATCATGGCGGCCGGCCGAAGGTTCAAAACTTCAAATTATCCCGCTACATCACCGCCGTCAGTGAGTCTAATTATTTTTTACAAGGTCTTTGCTGCGAGTATACTAGCGGGCGGGCAATGCACAGACAACGTATGTCTGTGGTTAGTGTTTCTTGAGTGTTATCTTTGGAACACCTGTAGCTGTCAGCGTGTTGTGGTAGGTAAAGTTGTTTATGTAAATAATATTACATGTACCTTGTAAAATTTGATACAATAGGAATATACCTGTATTCATGCTAATCGTATACTGAACCGACGTTATTTGCCATCCAGACTCGTCATCAGCATTTATAATTTTTTTTTATAGAAAAATTGTCTCGGCTTTTTGTGTAACGTTCATGTCAATAGAATTTTTGATAATGCTTATGTATCATATTTTTATTTTCATAAAAGGTTAACAGTTTTCAGCACACGTTTTTAGGAACAATCTTTGCGGTACATTTTGTTATCACCCTGCGTCAAGAATCAGGACGCACTGAACGATTTATCGCATTTCGTATTTAATAATACAGTATTTTATGCAGACTCGTAAATTCGATGTAGTAGTCTTACGCAATTTTCCCACGTTATAGTTCCCTCTGTAGTATACGGGTTTCAAACTCTATTAAAATATACTGAATAATGTGTAATTTTTTTTTCATTACCCCACAAGAAAGTTTTCAAGTTACATAATTCATCTTCCATACACACATACATATTCTGCGTTATGATCAACAGGTTGTATTGCACAAAATGCAAGTGTATAATTTTGTAATTTCATAAGGCTACATTTAGGTACACTACCCATTCAAACTTACTGTACAATGCAATAATGATGAAGCAACCTGTTTGTAATTCAGTTTGTTGGTTACTACAGTGCTATTTGCAAATTCAACAACTTTGTAGGAATCTCTTTGCATTCAACCAGGATTCTATTATCCCTTTGTAGGCCTACTTTTTAATTTTCTATTGCCTCATTATGTAAGTGCAGTCCAGGGAATATTTAAAGAGTTCCTGTTCTTAGTTCTGTAGTAGTAAAAATTTGATTTTTTATCATTTTGAGCCTAGTTGTCATTGATGTGCATTAGTATGTTAAATATGTAAAGATTTGGGGTGGTCATTAGTTTGTTATGAGTTATATAGCCTATTTTGTGATTGGGCTGATGGCTCTTAGCCCATACATTCGCGTGATTGCTTGTTTTCAACAAAGAAACATTTTTCTGGTTTGAGTGGGGCTATCCTAGATCTTTATCCCGTGTGTGTGTGTGTGTGTGTGTGTTGTATCAAGCAGTAATATGACAAGAGTTTTTCCCACTGCCGTCATTAGTGTTTAGGGAGTTATGTTCTCTCTCTCTCTCTCTCTCTCTCTCTCTCTCTCTCTCTCTCTCTCTCTCTCTCTCTCTCTCTCTCTCTCTCTCTCTCTTTCCCCCCACCCCCCTTGCTTGAAACCAACAGGAGGTTTTGCCTAACACATATTTCTTTATTTCCTTGGCTGAAGTTAATTATTGCTCCCCCCCACCTTCTCCTGTCCCAAAATTATATTGTTGGCAGATTGATCTGTAGTGCAGGTTACATTGAGAGGCAACAGTTTGATGTGGGTTGGCAAAGCCAACAAATGTGAAAGCCTAAACAAAGGTTGTGGTAACAAGTTGACTGGTAGTGAAAACTC
Organism: Locusta migratoria; assembly: GCA_026315105.1. Lineage (NCBI taxonomy): Eukaryota > Metazoa > Arthropoda > Insecta > Orthoptera > Acrididae > Locusta > Locusta migratoria. The sequence continues at coordinate 778,533,284 of CM048755.1, forward strand.
GGTAAAACTTTACGAAGCTTCTCACTGGGCTCCAGTGCTTATGTTGGCTGTTTATGAACTATGAAGTATAGCAATGCGTTAATATTTTTCACGAGCTACAGAGTAAGTGTTTATTGCTGCTCATTTTACTCGCAGCAAAATTAATACTGTACCTGCTCTATGGTTGACAGGTTCTTGTATGTACCCTTGTCCATTCAGAAAAAAATAATTTTCGGTATAATTGAAGTTGTCAAGACAAAACATTTGCCATCTGTGTTCCCTCCATTAACCATCGGTGGCAAATAACCTCTGTAGCCTGGCGAGAAACGTAAAATTTAACCGAAACCTCGTATATGTTAATGCCGTATTGGAAAATACAAAAAGAAAGGGGGACATTACATATCTTTTATCATTTCCTTCATTGTAGAAAGTACCGGTAATAAATGTCATCTGCATACATTATTGTTACTAGGCAGTTCCTTAATCCTTTCAAGCCCAAATTTTATTAATTTGTAGACAAAACTATTTCTTTGCATAATTATATACATAATGACTGGGATAATGTATATTTGTTAGGATTTTTCAATACTTTTTTTTTTATTATGTAGGAAAATTTGGGATGACTCTGTACGGCATAATTGGGTGGGATACGTTTTCTTTACTGTAACTTCATCTACACCTATACTCTGCAAGCCACCTCACGGTGTGTGGTGGGGGGTACCTACTTTGGTACGGTTGTCACTTACCCCAATTCTTGTATGTGCCCTTGTCCATTCAGAAAAAAATAATTTTCCGTATAATTGAAGTTGTCAAGACAAAACATTTGTCATCTGTGTTCCCTCCATTAATCATTGGTACCAACATAACCTCTGTTGTTTAAAAATTATTGTCTGTATGCCTTCGTGTGAGCTCTAATATGTCTAATATTATCCTGGTGATTGCTTCACGAGATATACATAGGATGATGCAGTGTATTGGTCTCTGGCAGAAGCCGATACAGTGGTACAGAATGTCTCTCTTGCACCGACTGCCACTGGAGTTTCCTAATCATCTCTGTGACACTATTGCCGTTTTTAATAAAATTAAATCTATGGGGTTAGCAGGGATGCAGTAAGATATATTTATCTTGTGAAACCGTAACTATTCCCAGCATAATGAATGTTGGAACAATTTATTGGTATGTTGCCAGGTGTTGTCAGCAGCCACCACCAATATTTTGGCAGGAGCACACCCTGCCAGTCTCAAGGCACAACTGCACACAATGTGCAAGTGAAATTAATTCTCAGTTTGCAAAAGGTTGCTAACTTGTACATTGCTTCCCTGAGTGCAGTTGTGCCCAGATAATGGCAGGCAGTGGTCGACGACGCACCCGGCGGCATACCCGTAAATTGTTTGAATACATTTCACTTCCTTATTATAGTGCAGTTTCGGATAAAATTGCAAAAATTTTTTGTAAGATCAATGTTGAAGTGGGCTTCCAAACAAATAATGAATTGGGGGAAAAATGTATGACATAGTTTGGAATCAATGTCTAAAAAATTTTCTAGGGCATGGATCTATATGATTAGATGTGTATCGTGTAAAAAATTCTACATAGGACAAACTGGGAGAGACTTTCGAATTAGGTTACGTGCCCGTGGGTATGCCAGTAATAGAAGTGCATTGGGAGACCACTTGTGGCAGTTTCAACATCAGTTAAATTATTAAGGACAATTTGTCGATTTTGCCCCTTGCTGGTAAGGGAACCACTTTATATATTTTGGAAGAGATTGAATTGTGTGTCTGCCATCTGGAAAACCCTCAATTAATAAGTTGTAGGAGGTCATACACGATATTTTGGCTTCTTCCAAAATGTGTACTTAAATTTTAGTATAGGAATGTCTGAGTCTCTGAAGAATTGTTCCCTGTTAACAATTTGTGCATTGTTTTACTTTGAACTTTATTTGCTTTTATCTTGAGTTCTCATTTTATGTTTAGACCTCTACCAGTACATTAGTCTTTCGAATTTTCATCTCAAAATGTTAGTTTATTTCCTTGTGGGTGCTTATATGTGTCCTTGTTATGTCATTATACCATATCACACAGTATGTACTTTTATGCTGTACTGATTTTACATTTTAATTTTTTGAATCTGAGACTTTTGTTTTTTACTTCCCGTCCCAGTGGCCTCAAAGGTTTATGTTGGCAATGTCAACAACACTGTAGAACATCTTTCCCAAGATTTTAATATTAGAATTTCAAACCACATAGAATGACTTTATTAATGTTTCATATATGCCATGGAGTAAATAAATAATAATCTTCCTGCACTATGGTTGAAAGGTCTATTATCTACCCTAGTCCGCTCAGTAAAAGTAATTGCTCTCATAAAATAAAGATTTCATAACAAAACATCTCTGGTGTCATACGATTTGCCAATTTCACCTTAATGTGATTGCTAGCATTCAGCATCCTTTGCCAACATTATCGTGCAAAGTCGACAGGATGGAAAGTAAAATTTAATCTTCGTATTGAACTACCAATTGTATCACTAATGTATATTTTACCAGGTGCTCTGACAATGTGCATAACTAAAACGTGTAAGTACAAGAATAAAAAACTTACCAAAAATCTGGATTCTTAGTGTTTCATTGGCTTCTCAGATTTCTTATAGTAACTTTCATATTAACTTCCTGTATGTTATATTGCAGACTTTAGAAGTTTTTTTACAAGCATATTATGTAACATAGTGTCAAAGGTAAAGCTTTCATACATGTAGGGGCATAACTGTAGACTGGGATATCACCCGTCTGCTTTGACCCATGACGTCATCAAGATGTCGGAAAACCAGTATACAGGATATGTTAATACTTCTGTGTTGTAGATACAAATAATCTGTAATTATTATAGATAACAGAATGTACCATCGATCACAGGTCTTAGCCCAAAAATTCGCACCTTCGTCGGTCACATACGAAAAAAACCTCTCAGTTAACCTACACTAACCATGAGAGAGAAGCTATAGATCACTTTCAAACACAAAATATTAATCTGTTTTGTTTGTAAACACACTATCGTCTTTAACTCAACTGCTACATAATCACTCACTCCTTCTACAAATATGCACGCACCTCAAAACTATTACGCTGTGATGATGTCACTGCTCAAAGCTGACGGGCGGTATCCCCGTCTACAGGTGAGCCCGCGTGGGCATAATTTCTCCATACTTAATTACGACATACCCCACCTTAAAATACATGTTTTGCAAATGTCTTTCAAGTGCCGTTGCATTTAATTTGCCCACTTTTGTAGTATTGAAGTACAAATACAACACATTTGCTTCTAACTGCCAGAATTTAAGGCTACGCAACGCGATATTTGTTTGTTGCAGACCATGTGATTAAGTTGTTAGCGAATCACAGCACACAGGAAGAGTATCATGGTCAGCCAGTGGTAATCAAACCTTACCACCACGGCAATATGCAAATAGGAATTTTTGACGTTGGAAATTAAATATGCGGTAATGTATTATACATGAAGGCACACAATGTTTACAAGGTGTGAAAATTAACGTGTTAATATGAAGTTTCGATTATTTTATTTTTGAAATCACTTGATTACACATTCATACAGGTGATAAATAAAACATGCTTTACCTGCTCTATTGTTTTCATGTGCTTGTATGTACCCTTGTCCGGCCAGTAACAGTTGGCCTTCTAAAATGAAGATTTAGAATTACTTGATCACTGTTTCGTTCAGATAATAGGGTAAAAATAAACATGCTATACCTGCTCTATGGTTGACAGATTCTTTGTATGTACCCTTGGGTGATCAGTAAAAGTAATTGGCCTTGTAAAATGAATATTTAGAATCACTTGGTCCTGTCAACCAAAGAGCAGGTGTAGCATGTTTTATTTTATCATCTGTATGAAAATGTAATCAAGTGATTTCAAAAATAAAATAATTGAAACTTCATGTGAACACGATCATTTTCACATCCTGTAAACATTGTGTGTGAAAACATTACTGCATATTTAATTTCCAACGTCGAAAATTATTTTCATGTTGCCGCGGCGGTAAGGTCGTGCTGTGATTCGCTAACGACATAATCACGGGGTCTGCAATAAATGAGCAGCGCGTTGCGTAGCTTTCAATTCATGCAATCGGAAGCAAATGTGTCTTATTTGGCAGATTTTGTATTTATACTTAGATACTGCAAAAGTGGGCAGATTAAATGCAACTGTGCTTGAAAGACATTTGCAAAACACATATTTTAAGGTAAGGTATGTCGTAATTAAATACAGAGAAATTATGCCTACACGTATAAAACCTTAAAACTAATGCGACCCTTATTTATTGCTTTCATTCAAGTCCCTTTAAGACTGATAAAATGACGTCCTGAACTGCTTTAATTGTTGATTGACTTTCATGTAATCCATATTGGATCCGATTTAAGATAAGAGGAAGTTCTCAAAATGTTCATATTATTGCTTTTTTGACTGGGATACCACCCATCTGCTTTGATCCATGATGTCATCAACATGTTGGTAAACCAGTATATGGGATATCTTAATGCTTCTGTATTACAGATACGAATAATCTGTAGTTATTATAGATAACATAATGTACCATCGATCACAGGTCTCGGCCCAAAAATTTGCGCCTTCAGCTCTCACATATGAAATAAAGATCTTTCGATTAACCTACATCTAACCATCAAAGAGAAGCTACAGATCACTTTTAAACACAAAATATTAATCTGTTTTGCTTGTAAAGTAACTATCATCTTTAACTCAACCACCACATAATCACTCACGTCTTCTACAAACATGCATGCATGCACCTAAAAACTACCGCACTGCGATGGCGTCACGGGTCAAAGCTGACGGGTGGTATCCCTGTCTACAGGTGAGCCTTATCTACGATATTTAAACTATGGCAATGGGGCTATATTTTTCCGGTGATTCCCTTTCTCCTTTTCTGAGTAAATTACAGCATTGTAATGTTCTAATGTTGGGAACAAAATGTTTGATTTTTGCGGGTAATTTGTTTATTTCATGGACACCACGAAAAGATTATTCCTCTCATTGTATGAGTATGTCATTGGATTTTCAAAGTGTGTTCAACAGTTGTTGCTAATGTATGTGGAAAGGCGCTTTCCTGTAAATATTCACTTTATAAGGAAGGGAGCACAGAGGATGGCATAATATCTCCCTCTTTTCCCCCACACAGTGAAGTTGGAAATGTTATAACAGTCTTCTGCTTTTTTGTTACTATGTTTGTCTACTACACAATTTCCTATCAAAATCACTATTTCTGTAGTGGTTGACTTCAAATTTTGCACCTATTGAGGTGCTACTGGCTGATTATTATCTACAGCATATTTCCCCAGACTGAAAGAAGAAAAGAAAAGAGAGAGAGAAAACTGAAATTAAGTTGATCTGGGCTAATGGAAATGTATAGTTCCTTTCCTTTCGTTGTTTTTTGGAGATATTAGATCCTGCCACACTGCAATGCAGATCTTGTTCTATTAGCCAATAACAGAGAAGATGCCCGAAAGATGCGTGACAGTCTTCATGAAATCTCTGAAAAAACGGGTCTTCAGGTCTCATACGAAAAGACGGAATATAAGGAGTACAGACATGGAAGTGAGAGATTCATGGATGTAGATCATGGGAAGGTTAAGAGGACAGATAAGTGTAAATACATGAGAGAATGGATCCAGCCCAACGGACTTGATAAGGATGTTAACAAAGGAAGAGCCAGAAAACTAGACCTCGCCTGCAAGCTAACCCAGGACAAATATAATAAACGTGCATTATCCTACAGGGCCCAAATCAGACATTACAACTCGGTTGTCAAAACTGAAGTGTTGTATGTCTCAGACTGTCTTATTTTAAATAAGAAAGGGGAGCTTGAAGAACTCAAAAAGAAGATTATGAGGAAAATACTCTGAACACAGAAGGCTGCCAATGGGATTTGGAAGAAGAGGAAAAATGAAGAACTCTACAAGGACACTGAAAAGATTACAGAGACAATGAAGAAGAGGTGGTTAAAGTTCAATGAACATCTGTTAAGGATGGATGAATGCAAATTTTCCTAAAGGATCTTCAGCTACATGAAGGTGTTAAAGGCAACGTCTAAATGGGTAGTTGAAGTGAAGAAGGATGCAGCAGAAGCTGGAATTACACCACAGATGGTCCAAAACAGAAGAGAGTTCATAAGCAGAGTTGACAGCATCAAATCATTTCAAGAGGAAGCACGAAACACAAGACCCAAACAGATCGTTTCTGAGGAGGAGAGAAAAAATAGAAGTGAACGAGTGAAAGGTTCTGGGAGAAAATGAGAAGAAAAACCAAAAAATCTTAACTTTCTTGCGGGCCATAGTTGGCTAAGTTAAAAAAATGTTTAATTTGCACATGCACTTGCTGGCATATACTGTACTGCTGCAACATGACATTCTCATGGTGTAAGTTTAAAAGCAACAATTAGTCTTTCTCCCTCTCCTGTTTTTTATTTTACATTATTTTAGGTTGGAAGGTAACAATTTGATTGGCATTTGGCATAGCCTACAAATGTTGTTAGCTGGAGCTGGAGCTCTAGTCAGTGCCTTGCAGATAATATCTGAGATCTGTATATCATGCAGTATTCTTATTGTCCTTGATTCAGCTATATATTTGTGAATATTCCCAACTGTAGTCAGTTTTAAGAGTAGTTCGTCATTGAGTATCACTAAGGTTAAGACCATAAGTCCCATAATATTAAAAAGGAAACACTTCCTAGTGTCCTGCAGATAGTGTTTGTATGGTTAGTAACAGGCCTTCGGCTTCATTGGTGGTCATAATCTGATAACTGAATGTTTCATACACAGGTAAAATAATGTGACTTGCATAGATATTATTTACACTGACAGTACAAAAATTTTGATATTGGAATGTATTAAAGTAACAAAAATAATTTCATTAATTAAAAATGGAAACTGAGTTGTTTATCTGGTGGTCTGTTAAGGGTCATTCCATGCCAAGTGGTCTAGAGGCTCCCAAATGACCCTCATGGATTTTGATGAAATTTTGTATGAACATTCACACACATTCTCAATGAACTCTTGTAAAGTTTCAGTTTCAGAAATTCAATACTTTGGAAGATACAGTCACTTGTTTAAGACCATAGCACAGCTTCCAATAGTGCGTCCTTAAATTTTCAGCAAACTTGAGATAATATATCTTCAGTAGTATTTGCATGAAAGAAACAAAACTTGGCAATCTTATACTACTATTAGAGCTCTTTAAAGTGATATATTAAGAAAAGGATTTCTGAATAATTTTCAAATAGATAATTTGAAGAATGGTAAAGTTGGGCAAGCAAATGTGACCTTTAGTTTTTTTATATCTCTGAAAGTAATTGTGGAGTGTACATGAAACTTTGCATACCATAACTCACGAACACAATGTCTTAGAATATAAAGTATCATTCTCCTATTGCTTTCCATTATTTCACTAATCTAGGGTAAAATTGACAATTTTTCAAAAAGTGATAAAAATGGGTTTTTTAGTCAAATTTTTCTAAAAAGTGTTTTCTCCAAACTCTTCTAAACTATGGTCATTAGGACGAGCATATTCTAAGCTACCTAGAATAGTTGATTTGGTTTTGCAATGCAAACATATAAGGCTCTAAAAAGTAGCATCATAGAGGTGCACTGGAAGTTTGAACACATTTTTCTGACACTCAAATTATACCTGAAATCTTTCATTATGCCTAATAAATATTCATTAATGTCTCGGATAAGAAGCCGTGATGAATAGGACCTAGCTTAAGTCTGAATGGCAAAAGAATAAAAATAGAAACAATGTTCATACAACACACACACACACACAATTATTATTTAGAATGAATGTAAATCATAAAATTTATTTGCATAATCATAATTATTAGAATTATTAGTAGCCTGTTTAATTAATAACACCAGTTTACTGATGAAAAAGAACTGTATAAATGAGTTGATATGGTCCATGGTGGTTTAACCACTGCTAGTTTCATTTTATCTGAGAAAACCAGCATTCCCATCGCCATAGGGGCCACGCCCGATAGCTTAGCAACAACAGCCATGGGTGGGTTTCTTTACCACAGGATGCCAAGCCCGATAGTAAAATTGTTTAAGTGCCCTGGGTAAAATTGGAAGCCACTCTTAGGTTCCTTAGATTGTTTCCTCTGAACTATTTCAATTTTTGATATGCTAAATTAATTTTCTGATGAATATCAAGAGGAATGATGTATTGCCGGACAGACAAATTTACTGATGGAGCTGGAATAACTGCAATAAAGTGGTGTTCTGGAACCCAGTACTTGTCACTTTTTGGTGGCCAATAAAATGAATTTGCTGGACCATGTGGGTGCATAAAGTTTATTAATGCATCCCTCTGCTCAGTGGAAGTCACACTCTACTAGCAACTTATGCTGGTAATTTCCTGCCTTCCCTATTTTTGACAAGTGCCAGAATGCCCTTCTCTGCCTTAAGCTTCCATATATTGTTCACCATTCTTTCGGGCATGCCGAACTGAGCTGCTGTTTGTCTGACTGTCCAACTTACAGGTGCCAAGGTTAAAATTTGCATCTGTTCTTCGTCAATTGCATCCTGCATCTTGGCTTTCAGTTCATCAGCAAATGTGCATAGTCGTAGTGATGGGACAACCGACTGTTTTTAACAACCGATTGGTCAATCGGTTGTTTTTTCGTTCAGTCGGTTTTTTCAGTCGAATGAAACAACCGAATGAAAATAGTCTCTGTGGCTGTATGAATGTTTTCACTCACTGGTGGGGTTTGAGTGGTTTCAGTCGATGCGAAACAATCGAATGAAACCAGTCTCTGTCGGTTGCAGCCGCTATATGAATGTTTTCACTCATTCAGTGGGTTTGAGTGGTTTCAGTCGATGCGGGAGCACCGAATGAAACAAGTCTCTGTCATTTATATGAATGTTCTCGGCATTGAGTGGTTTCACTTGATGCGATACAACCGACTGGAAAAAGTCTTTGTCGGTTTCTGCAGTTATATGGATGTTTTTATTAATTCATCGACTTTGTGTGACTATTTGCATACTCCTTCAGGCTTTTCGGGTATAAAATGAACCGTGATTCAGCATGAAACATTCTTAAAGAATTTTAAGAATATAGCATTGTGTCCGTGTGTCTGTTTCTATTGCATGCAAATCTGCAGTTTTGTTCCAATCTTGATGAAATTTTGCACACTTGACCTTCAAAGCAAGAGAAACGTCACTCCCTGCATCAAATTTATTTCGGTGCATGGCGGAGGGTACTTTACATACTAACTTCGACAAAAACCACAATTTGGCTGCGATCTTGATGAAATTTAGCACACTAGACCTTTAAAACAAGGCGAAGGTAACTGTGTACAATAAATTTCGTAGGTGCATGGCGGAGGGTACTTTACCTACTAACTTCAACAAATTCCGTTTGTATTCGAATTTTAATGATATATTTCACTTTTCACCTTCAAAGAAAGAGAATGGTCACCGTCTACATCTACTTTAGTTCGATGCATGAGAGAAGGTATTCCAGAATTCGACGCCAATACAGAGTTTATTCCGATCCTGATGAAATTTAGCATATTTGACTTTCAAAACAAGTGGCATCTAAGATTTTGTATGGTACATGGCGCAGGGATGGAATAAACCTACACACCGTTTCACCGATAACCACAGAAATATCTGTGACAAGAGTGAATAATTATGAAACTTGAGATGAATGTTTTCATACACCGTTGACGAATACAGGCGCGCTGAAGGAAATTTACAGCACTGATAAATGTTGTATGTCTTCTCGTAGTCCTTCAAATTAGATGGAATTAACAAAAATATTTTTATAAGAAACATTTTTATACCAAATACTTTAATAAACTTTTTTTTACAATATCTAATGTTTTAGTGATCTTCGAATTTGGATCTAGCAAATATGCTCAAAGTTAAAATACTTAACTCTGTCCTACTAGTACCTTAGATATGTATGAACAATAAGCCGCAAACCGCACGTTTCTACCTGTTCCCACTTCGGAGATACAGTATGCGAGATTAAACTTGTAGCGATCATTTTGGAACACCCTGTAGTTTCGACGCTTCTTTATTGAGACAGTAAGTAACCAACAACAATCGGCGATGGCACGCCCTGCGACGCCGCCAGGCACTGTTGTGTGGAGTTTGGCGCGCGCCTGCTGGACTAGCGCTGTCAGCAGTGAAAACGCCAGCGAGGCATCACCCCCTCTCGTGTCTCCGCTCAACGCGAAAAACGTACTGCCTCTTTTCACTTTAAAAGAAAGAATGATAATTCAGTCAATGTACAAAACTGCAAAAGTGTCGCATGTTTTCATTCGGTTGTTCCCACAGACTACTTTCATTCGAAAAAAAAATAAAATAAAACTACGACCGACTGACTGACTTTCATTCGGTTGGCCCCATCGACTGATCTAACTCAAAAGAAAAGGAATGAGTGGTCCAACCGACTGCGTCGATTTTTTTCATTCGGTTGATACCACCGACTGGTTTAACTCAAAAGAACGAATGAATAGTCCAACCGACTGAATCGGTTGTTTCATTCGGTTGGTCCCACCGACTGGTTTCACTCAGAAGAACGAATGAATAGTCCAACCGACTGAATCGGTTGTTTCATTCGGTTGGTCCCACCGACTGGTTTCACTCAGAAGAACGAATGAATAATTCAACCGATACGAGAAACTACAACCGAATGATCGATTTTTTTCCAACAACCGAATGAATCGATTGTTTTCATTCGATTGTTCCCATCACTACATAGTCGGCACAGTTTCCACATTCCTTACTTTCACTAGAATCTTCAGTTTGTCAGTTTACTCCCATTGCATTTACAATTTTGTTTTTAATCACATTCTGAGCCTTTTGAATTTTCTTCTTCGCGTATTGGGGCTTATCTCTGTAGCTTACTGTTCTCCTCAGGGGTGATATACCGATAGACAATAAGCTACTATTTAATTCTTTTTTTGGTGTAAAGTCCTCATCAGAATGTGATGATGAGGCTGTTAAAGCTTCCTCCAAGTGTTTATTTCAGGTAGTCCCACAAGCCGGACAAATTTTCTGACCTGTCTTTATGTTATTAACAAGCTGCTTCTTCAACATATCAGAAACCTTATTAGCTGTTTCAGTATCAAGAGTGTGAACTTATGCCTTTACATTATGAGTCACCTTCCCAAAGGGATTGGACATTTTTTGTAGCCTCTCATACTGTGTCAATAACAGGGCTTCATGGTGTAGGCTAACGTCAGAGGTATTGTCCAGCTTTGCTTCAGAACGTTGGCCAAGTAACTATTTCCTCGCCACTAAAATCTGCAAACCATTTTAAAGCAGCTTTTTTTGCAAAGAAAGTGACATGATACTTTGTTCAACTATCTCCTTGCCCAATTGAGCAGGGAGGTATGCTGTTCCCTTCTGCATCCATCTCTAATCAGTAACTAAGCAATGTATTTCACCTCTAAGTGCAAATTATAATTGACTTAAATTTAAGACAAATTGCTACTGAATGAAATTATACACAATGCATAATACCAATGAAAAAATCTAATAAGAGATATATGCTATAAAATACACAATCAAAACATTTTTTTAATTAGATTACAAACTTTGACGGTCTTATGAATCACTTAAGAAGCCACACTCAGTCAAGAGAACCCACTCACTATGCTGCAAACACACCACTGAAATACTGATTGTTCAAACAAGACTCACAACAATGAAACAATCTGATTGTTAAAGTAATTGTTGCCATTATATTTTCTATAAACAGTGGATCTCGTGAATTTTCCTTGTGACATTAGTGGTTACGTATTTACCAAGGTAGTACATTTAAGTGTGAATAAATACAAAATTAAAACTCTTAGATTTTTAACCAACCAATTTCACACATTTCCCTAATAATTTTAAAACAAAAATTCACAGGTTACAACACCTAGGTATTAAAATCTCTGCAATTTTGATTGGAACTTTACATCACTTGATGCATGATTCAAGCAAACCGATTCTTTTTTGGAAAATTAGGTCTTCATTTTCCACTTGCAAATATTTCCAATTTTGAGAAGTACAAAAAATATGAATCTATTATTCATTGAATTCTTTATGATCTCTCTCTTTTTACAAATGAGAAGAGTTTTAAATGCAGATGAACACTTACGATAATAGCAGAAGGGCTACTTCTCATAGCATTTAGGTTTTTCTGACAGTGTCATTGCCTATTTACCAGATCTTTTTATTTCACTTATCCCAGACATTAATAAACAATCATTAAGCATAATAAAAGATTTCAGGTATAATTTGAGTGGAAAATGTGTTCAAACTTCCAGTGCACCTCTGATGATACTTTTTAGGGCTTTTTATGCTTGCATTGCAAAACTAAATCCACTTTTCTAGATAGCTTAGAATATGCTCTTTCTAATGACCACAGTTTAGAAGAGTTTGGAGAAAGTACACTACCAGAGATAAATCATCTCAAAGTTGCTGAAAATTCAAGGACGCACTATTGGAAGCTGTGCTATGATTTCAAACAAGTGACTATATCTCTGCAAGTATTGAATTTCTGAAACTGAAACTTTACCAGTGTTCATTGAGAACATGTGTGAACATTCATACAAAATTTCATCTATATCCATGATGGTCAGGTGGGAACTTTTCTCGATATTAGACCACTTGGCTCGAAATGGCCCTTTAACAAATGATGAAACAATTTGTTATTCTTATTTGAAACTTACGGTAATTTAAAATATGGAAAATTGAAATTAGAGTTTGAGCATTTAGTACATTCTGTGTCATATGTTTGCTTGGGTCCAGTTATCATCTCTTGCTGATGGTGTCCCATTTGTGCCCGGTCTGATCCTGTTGTTTAATGTTACGTTTGACATCTGTGCTCCTCCAAGCATTCTACAAGCTGATTGCAGTCATCCTCAGAGGTCTTTAAGTTGTCTTGCGCATTTTGTGTGAAGTTCTTAATTAACGGGGCAGGTCTCCCATGTGGTACTTCTAGATGTTGCATGTCCTCCATCTGTAGCACCAAGCACACTGACCGAGACCAGTTTCTTGGGCAGTACTGCCATCTCTATTTCTCACAGAGTTTCCGCTTACCTCCATTCTGTTTTCAAAGTCTCGAGTACTGGGTCCAGGCAGTAGTGAGCTGGTATCCAGTGTCATGGTTCATGGGATTCTCTACGATCTAAATTTTGATGGACTGTTTTATGATACTGTCCTATAAACTTGCCACCTGTCTCTCAATATTGATCACTGAATGGTCAAGTATGAGACAATTCTCCACTATTCATAGAAGTTTCGGGTATGCAGCCGGTCGTCGTCTAAAACATCACACAATATTTCGGCCAGACACCTGCTAGCCATCTTCAGGTGAGTCGATGAAGACTGAAGAGTGCGTCCAGAGTTCCATTATATATAGAAAACTTGGCGGTTACAGCGCATGCGTCAAAACATAAACAGACAGGCCACACTGCCGGACGGCAGCGCCCTCGCTGGTGGAGCTACGGAGTTCAGCTGTCCACTGCCACTGCCACTCACAGCCGACGTCGGCGCTCTCCGTCTTCGATCTGAGCAAATTTTAGTAATGACGGGATTCCATGCTTTGTCAAGTTTGTAGCCGCTATCCTGATTCATCAAATTTTCCGCGACACGTATTTCCACAGATTCTTTGATAATGGAGTCCCAAAAAGATGTTGCTGTTGCCAAAATTACCGTTTTATCATACTCCATAGAGTGTCCGGTGGAAATGCACTGTTCAGCAATAGCAAACTTGCTTGGCTGTAAAAGGCGTGTGTTGCGTTTGTGTTCACTGCAACGTTCAACAGTGCGCGTAGTCTGGCCTATATAAGCCATCCCACATTGGCAGAGAACTTTGTAGACACCAGCCTTACGTAACAACAAGTCATCCTTAACCGAACCCAGCAAGTCAGAAATTTTGGATGGTGGGCTGAAAATTACTTTCACTTGAAAATTATGGAGAATTCTTGCTATTTTAAAAGAAATATTGCCTACAAACGGAAGAAAAGCAAGGGATTTTGCCGGTGTGTCCTCCTCGTTCTCCACTTCCTTGTTCTTTCTAAGCGAGAGTGCCTCACTTATTTGCTGGTTAGAATATCCGTTGTCTCGAAACCCTTGCTGGAGGTGAGCCAGCTCTTGTGGCAGACTATCAGCATCTGAGATTGTATGGGCTCTGAACAAGTGTTTTAAGGACACTGCTGGTTTGGTTTCATGATATCCGGTTCACTATGGAAGTGAAGCAAAATGGATGCTTACCTTTTTGGATGTTTTAGTTAAAAGGAAGGATGATGGCTCTTTGGGACACTCAGTTTATCGGAAGCCAACTCATACTGATTTATATTTACAGGCTTCAAGTTGTCACCATCCGCCGCAAACCAGGTGTTTGATGGAGCTTGTGGTGAGTTTTATGGTTTTACATATTACATCACCTGTAGTTCCTCGACGTTATTAGCTCGCCAGCCTGAACAATTTCTGAAAAGTACATACTTTTAACCAAAGTTCGTATGTGTTAAGGGAACCATTATTTGTGATATGTTTGAATAAACCCTTTATTGCAAAGAATTCTCCACATACATAATGCATTGGATCCATGACCAAAACTATGAGTCAAAGACAGACTAGGTATAGACTGAAACATACATCTGAAGTCCACGCATTTATACATCAAGGTACATATTCGAATAATCTATAACAAATATGATACAATATAGTTTATGGATTTCTTTATTCGTTAAGCATAAATGAATCAATCACAGTAAAGAAATATATAAAATTATTACATATAAATTGAAAGTATTTTTGTAACTAACCAAAACAGAAATTAGGTGCATAAGTAAATTGTGACTAGAGCAATGCCGGATTGGTTTTTATAATTTACATTGGACAATTTATAACAAAACTTTGGCGTGAACAGATCGTGACAAACTGTTAAGTAGGTTACAAAATACATCGGGAAATGTTAGTGATAAAATATGTTAAAAGTGTGTTGTTGCACAATATTGTTACAAGGTTTTTTATGAATAGAAATACTTTAACAAAATGATTTAGAAAACATAGTTATTGTGAAATAGTTTCATGTTATATTGTAATCTGTATATACATAAGTAAATCCTAAATTGTGTGGTATCCTGATCTTCAATTGACCAAACAAGCTAATTTCCAAGGGTTAAGTTCATTGCAAGGTCCTTAGGGAAATAGCTGGGAGGTTGAGAAAAAGCCCAGTATGTACTCTGTTTGCTTGCTGGAGTCTCATCCGAGATGTGGAGGAGGCTCTGCCAATGGTGATAGCACTGGTTCCAAATCGTTGCTCATGTTGGCACCAATGACTCTTGCCATCTGGGTTCAAAGGTCAGTGTTGGTTCTTACAGGCATCTAGCAGATTTTATAAAGACAGCTAGTGTTACTCGTGGAATGGAAACAAATCTATCGTATTGTAGCATCATTTCCAGAATTGATTGTGACCCTTTGGTTTGGAGCTAAACTAGGCTCAGATAATTCTGTGGCAATCTTGGATTCAAATTTCTCGACCTCTGTGACCTGATTGAATAATGTAGGATTACTCTGAAAAGGTCAGGCATCCACTACACACAGGAAGCAGCTGTTGTGGTAGCGGAGTATGTGTGGACTGCATGTCAGGGTTTTTTTTAGGACAGAAATCCCTCCACAGGCTCAATAAGATGTCTGCTGATTGTGATAGGTCAGCACTCTGTACAACAAAATGGAGAAAGAAAAGGTTAATACAGTAATAGTTAAATGCAGGAGTGTCTATGGAATGTTTCCAGAACTACTCTCACTGTTACATGGTTATAATGCCCACATAGTACTGATATCAATAATAATTAAATCCTAACCTCAAACCTCAACATATTTCACAGAGAGGGGCTGAACACTGATGGGGGAGTTGTGCTTACAGTGATAAAAATACAATTGTATCAAGTGAAATTATTACATTTCTGGAATGTGAATTGATTTAGGCGAAGGTAAAGGTTAAAAGTGGCTTGAACATGGTCATTGTATGTTTTTACAGACAACCTGGCTCAGCAGCAGTAGTGGCCGAACACCTGTGGGGAAAACTTGGAAAATATTTCTTGTAGATTCCCTAATTGTGTTACAGATTTATGTGGAGATTTCAACTTACCAGGTGTAGGATGGGAGAATCACGTGTTTGAGATTGGTGACAGGGACAGAGAATCGACCAATATTGTTGTAAGTGCTTAATCTGAAAATTACCTTGAGCAGTTAAATAGAGAGCCAAATTGCGAAAAGAATGTGTCAATCCTGCTCTTTACAAATAGACCTGAATGTTTCAATTTAGCTCACGTAGAACAGGGAATCGGTGACCTTAAGGCTGTTACAGCATCAGTAAATACAACTGTAAATAGAAGTATCAAGAAAGGTAGGAAGGTCTTCCTGTTTAGCAAAAGCAAAAAGGGACAGATTTCAGAGTATTTGACTTTTCAACATTAAAGTTTCATCTCTAACACTAATAGTGTTGAGCATTTGTGAACAAAGTTCAAAAGCACCATAAATGTGTGTTAGACAAGTATGTGCCAAGTAAAGTTATATGATATGGTACAGTTTACAATCGAGTAAGAAAACTATTACAAAAGCAAAGAGAAAATCACTGCAAATATAAGCGTAGCCAATGTCTTGTAGACAACCAAAAATCATACAATGCCAAAATTAGTGTTAGGAGGACCACACAAGAGGCATTCAGTGACTTTGAAACCAAAGTACTGGCATAAAAATGTAAGAAATTTTGGTCCTACGTCAAATCAGTAAATGGGTCGAAACCATATGTCCAGACACAGCTACTGTAATGGCATTGCAATGGAGGATGACACAAAGGGCTGAAACAGTAAATGTCTTATTCCAGAGGTGTTTGACAAAGGGAGATTGCAATATAGTTCCTCCTCTAAACTGTCACACGGGCAGCAGAATGGCAGATACTGAAATAAATGTCAAAGGGATAGAAAAGCAGTTTAATCATTCAGCAGAGGAAATGCCGCTGGACCTGATATGATACCAGTTCGATTTTACATCGAGTAAGCGAAGGAACTTGCTTCCCCTTATATCAGTAGTGTACTACAGGTCACTACAGGAGTGAATCGTTCCTAAGGATTGGAAAGAAGTGCAGGTCATTTCCGTTTTCAAGAAGGGTCGTTGTTCAGATGCGGAGTACTATTGGCCTATATCTCTGAAGTAAGTCAGTTGCAGAATTTTGGAACACATTTTGTGTTTAGAGCATCATGAAATTTCTAGAAACTGAAAATCTACTCTGTAGGATCAACACGGTTTACGAAACCAACAATCGTGTGAAACCCAGCATGCAGTATTCATTCAAGAGACTCATAGGTACAGGCTTCCAGGTAGATACTGTGTTTCTTGACTTCTGCAAGGCATTCAATATGGTTCTGCTCCATCTCCCAATAAAAAAAATTGCACGCACGTGGTATATCTGGCCAGCTGAGAGACTGGCTTGAAGGCTTTTAACTAACAGAATGCAGGATGTCATTCTCAATTGAGATGAATCTACACAGATGAAAGTTATTTCTGGAGTGCTCCAATGGAGTGTTACTGGATCGTCGCTTTTCACAGTATCTATAAATAACCTCGCAGACAACATTGAGAGGTTCAATGAGGCATTTTGCAGATGACTATGTATTATAGCGAGAAGTCTCAACACTGGAAAGGCGTAGCAAAATGCAGGAGGCTCTGCAAGCATATTGGCGTGTGGTGCAGGTAATTGCCATTGACCCTCAACATAAACAAATGTAAACTGCTGCAAAAGAAAGCCTTTATTATAGAATTATGCAATGGCAGTACAAACACTGGAAGCAGTAACTTCCATAAAATATCTAGGAGTAGACATAAGGAAAAATTCGAGATAGAACGACCAACAGATTTGTTGGAAGAATACTCAGAAAATGTAGTCTGTCAACAAAGGAAGCAGGCTACAAAACACTTGTTTGGCCGATACTCTTATTACTCATCTGTGTGCAATCCGTAACAGGTAGGGTTGCTAGAGGACATAGAGAAGACCAAAGGAGAGCAGCACACTTCGATACCGCCTCATATAGTGTGAGCAGAACCGTCTCTGAGATTATCGTGAAACTCCTGTGGTAGACACTGCAATAGGGACATTCTGCATTGCGGTACAGGTACCTGCCCAAGAGCATAAGTTTCTCATGAAAAGTCCCCGAGGATAAAATTAGAGAGATTAGGGCCCACATGGAGGCATACTGGCAATTTTTTCTGTGAACCATACTTAACTGGAACTGGAGGAGGAAGGGACAATGGTACACCAAGTATGCTCTGCCACACACTGTGGCTTGTGAGGTACGTATTTAGATGATACGCTGTGGACATATTGTACGAGAATGACAAGAACAAATGGCCTGATAATTTAATATGTGTATGTAGATTAGTCAGGCAATGCTGTGGCAGTAACGTTACCTGAACATAAGATATGCTGACAATGAAACCAGAAAGACTCGATCTTTGCTGAACATCTCAATGGAAAACCACCCATATGATGTAGAATGTAAGTGTTACATTTTCTAATGAAAATTAGATGTCCCAGTTGGAAATAATGAAAATCAATAAGCATGTAATACAGAATCCCAACATAGTTCTAAATGAGCAAACTTAGTTTCCATTTTTCTCTCTTTCAAATTAAGTTTCAGTTAAAAATAAGCACATGTACTTGAAGATAAACAGCTTAGTTTCCGTTTTTAAGTTAAATGAAATTGTTTTTGCATGCATTTATTGTAATACAGTCTTATGTAAATATTTTTGTTTCTTCTGTGTAAATGTCTGAGTAACTCGCACATTATTTTATATATATGAGCACAATTCAGTTGTCATCTGAAGATGACCTAAGAATCCAAATACCTGTTAGTGACTGAATAAATATTATTGGCAGCACTTGAGGATGTGTTCTATTTTTAATATTATTATGACATTCTGCCACTCACTAGTGGAAAGGTCAGTTAATTACAAGAAGTCTCATTTTTACATATATTTGAAATGAAATTGTCTAGTAGGCATTTTATGTGGTAGTTTTATCATTGAGGCACTAAAAATTGTATGACCTTAGAGTATCTACAAAGAGTAATCATTATATTTATGACTATAATATCTTAATACTCCCAATGCTTAATATTCTATATAAGTATCTTACATGTAATTAATTACAGTAGCAGATGTTTACATGCTCTTCATAAACAGTGTTTCTGAAGTACAGTACACATACACTATGATCATTTTGAACAGGGGAACTGGATAGGAGCAGCATCAAATTTCCCTTCTACAGCTAAGTGTTTAATATTAATTGGCCTATTTTGGCTGTTAGGGACAAATGTTTTTGAAATTATATTAATATACTACCACCCTAGAACATGCCTCTCCCTAAGCAAGTATTTATTCAGAAATAATAATATGCAATTTTTTTCTTTTCATTAGTGTTTATGTTTAGTTGGATTAAGATCACATTTTTCTGGATACAGTCAAACCTATAATTAACATAAAAAGAGGAGGACCTCTGGCATGTCAATCTGTTTGATTCAATTTTGATAGGTCAGTCATGTTTGAACACAAATCAAGGACTGTGTTACTTGAAGTTTTCCAGCAGATTTCTTGTAAATATGGTTCTTAGGCCAAACATCAGATGTTATCACATCAACTGACTGACATCTTCAGGTGTGACGGACACACTGCTGGGCCATGTTGGAGGCATTCCTATTTGTATCATTCTAGGAAGGGAACACACCATAATTTTTCTGGATCCTTCACTTTTTTATTAGTCCTTATTGATACAGGCTTCATTGAGACCCTCACTAATGAAGTGGCATATTTTCATATTGTGGCACTGTTGCATTGAGAGGAATACAGAATCTTATAGCCTATATGCCCAGCTTTATTACAGTGTGATAATTATTTTATAATAAGATCTGAGTACAAAATTTCTAATAATAAACCAAATAGTATAAAATGTTTTATTTTCATTATTCCTATATGATGGACTACGAGTCATAGCACTATAACAAGTCCAACCAAGCAAATGATAGTTTCTAAGCAACGAAAAGCACAATAGGTGGGTACTCAGGTGGAAGCAATTTTATTTTAAACTAGATGAAAACCTGGCATCACACAGGTAGATTTTTATTGCAGTCTTCAATCAGTACATCTCTCCTTCCCTTTTTTCTCTCTGTTCACCTGTGTTTTCTTTTCTCCCTGTTCATCTCCTCCCCTCCCTCCTCACTTTCTCTTTCTGTTCCTGTCCTCCCCCTTCTCTCTGTTGAGCTGCTCCTCCTGTCCCTTTCTTTGTCCACTTCCTCCTCCTCTCCTTTCACCTGCCTGCCACCATCTTCCCCCTCTCATTCTCCTCCCTCCCCTTTCTGTCCGTCTCCTCCACCTACTCCTCTCCCTCCTATATATGAAAACGTACATACAGGGTGTTTTACTAAGTGTGTTTGCCTCTGTAACTTATAAAATAATAGGTGACGGGAAATTTTAATTCAGTAGGTCAAAACAAGAAATGTTACACTTTCTGCGGAGCTATGAACATAGTTTATTGTATCTTTTTCCAAAGAGTTACACCACAAAGATATAATTTTTTAAATGGAACAATAGTTTTTTCTATGGTGTATTGGATTCGTTTAAACCAGCTGCGTCCAAATCAATTTAAACTACATTCCTATCACTCTTAGTTTGGGAGCTACAACCCTTCAAAGTTCCGAGGACGGAGGCTGCGATAGCGTAGCTGATTGGCCGAGTGGCTATCCCCTGGGGCACGGCCCACTATCTCATGACCACCAGCCAGTCAGCTACGCTGTCGTAGCCTCCGCCCCCTAAACTTTGAAGGATTGTAGCTCCCAAACTAACAGTGATAGGAATGTAGTTTAAATTGATTTGGACGCAGCTAGTTTCAACGAATCCAATGCACGATAGAAAAAAACTATTGTTCCATTTAAAAATTATGTCTTTGTGCTGTAACTCTTCGGAAAATGATACAATAAACTATGTTCATAGCTCCGCTGAAAGTGTAACATTTCTTGTGTTGACCTACCGCATTAAAATTTCCCGTCACTTATTATTTTATAAGTTACAGAGGCAAACACACTTAGTGAAGCACACTGTATATGCGCCAAGTTTTATGGTGACTGGTCAAACGGTGGCAAAGTCGCAAGGTACGGACATCATGCTAAATTCACTGGCTTGCAGATTACAAAAATCTCCATCATGAATGATACATTCATCATTTATGTGCTGACTTTCATTGTGACCAGTCAAACAATTTGGATGTTTGTTGTAACGTACCCTCCGCCATGTACCTACGGAGGCTTACAAATGTAGCGCATGTATTAATTTGGGATACAAGCAATCTTCATTCCACACTTCATTCAATTTAGTCCAGCCGTTTCAGCTTGAAGAATAACAAATGTTAACGCACTGTAAGTACCCTCCGGCATGCACCGTACGGTGGCTTCCTAAAGGTAGCTACATCCAGTGGCGTAACTAGGACTTGGCTTTGGAGGGGGGGGGGGGGGGGATAGATCTGCTTTACGAGCAAAATTTTAGTTTCCAGACAGACTACCATCTGCCACTCCCGTTGAAGAAACTAATTGACTCCCATCCAGTGAAAGCTTATGGTAAAACACCCAAAGTTTCCAATCTTAACCTTTACCAGATTGCTGTTATACGATTTCTTTCTTTCGTTTTCTTTTCTTTTATCTTTTTTTCCCCTTCTTTTCGGGTTCTTGGGGGGGGTTCTATCCCCCTCATCCCCCCCCCCCCATAGTTACACCACTGGCTACATCCATAGCACATAACCATGCTACTAAGTATCTATATGCATTTCCACAATTGTGGATCACATCTGCGTTGCATCGGATCGCACGACTAAAGAGTTACAAATAGGTATTTCGCGCAAGCTAGCATGTATACTCACGTTCCATGCTATTTCCGGCTGCAGGCGAGTACGGACCTGTTGACTCATCGTAGACGCTGGTTTGGAGCGTGTATTACGTCCTATATATATATGTAAACATACCAGTCGTCGCTCGCACCTGACCTGGAGAAGTTAACGGTTTAATTTTTCCTGGCCGCACCAGATTACGAATACACGAGAGCTATTTTTACGAAGATAGAATTACATTGATGTAACAACAGACAAGAATAAAAAACGATCAAAATGCCACAGCTATACCATAGCACACAAGCGTATTACCGACAGATACTGCAACATTTCCTCGCAGCTGACACAAATGATGTTTTTACCGTACGAGATGACTACAGCAGTCGTTATAACTTTCATACGCAGATACATACACAGACAGTAGGATGAGCGCTAATTTGCGATGTAGCTGTTACAGAAACGAAACAGTTTTTTTAGAAAATCGATAAGAAGAACGAAATTTATACAAGATGAACCATTGTGCAATAAGTCAAACCCCACTCCATACAGCAATGTACGGAGCAAGATCAATTTAAACGAACGCATTGCTTAGCTGTAGAATAGAACACAGAATTACATCTCCTTAACAGATACTTTACCGAGCGAGTTACTGCTCTCTGACAACAAGCAACTTGTCTTGTGGTATCTTCTCCTAAACCCTGTAAGACCGAAACGTACTACCCGAGAAGCTGTAAGTCGCTACAACAATTAACTGTTGCAGATGCAAACTTTTACAGATTTTAAGTAATCACATCGACAAAGCACGGGATTACCCTTTTTTAGGCCAAAATTAGCCGCAGGTCGGAGAAATTCCAATCAAAACCACTGGTTCCTTACCTAATAAGACACCTAGATGTTATTCCAAAAATAGATAGTAAATAAGAATACAAGATTTACAGCACGAAACGTATTACATTTAGCATACATGTTTACATACAGGAAACAAGGTTATATATACACAGGGTGAGTCACCTAACATTACCGCTGGATATATTTCGTAAACCACATCAAATACTGACGAACCGATTCCACAGAACGAACGTGAGGAGAGGGGCGAGTGTAATTGGTCAATACATACCAGAAAAAAATGCACGGAAGTATGTTTTTAACACAAACCTACGTTTTTTAAATGGAACCCCGTTCGTTTTGTTAGCACATCTGAACATAAACTTTTGTGTCCCAACTTCGTCGCCGCTTTTGTGTCCCAGCCTCGTCGTAGGTGTCGGTGGCCGAGTGGAATGAGACCGACACAGGAATAAAGGTAGCACGCTGGTGCAGGTACGGAGGGGAGCAGCCAGAAACTAGAAACACTAAAGTAAATTAGAGATATATATATTGCACAGAATGTAACAATACTTAACTTTTACATAGTACTGCAGAATGTTGATACATAGTTGTTAGAGGCCTGCCAAGTGCCTGTACGATAGCAAAGTCTTCACTGGTGCCTATCTGATTACGAAGGTCCTAACTGGTTGCTATCTCCGTCCGAAGTGAACGATGTCCTTCAGTGGTGGCCACGAGCGGAGTTGTCGCAGAGGGCGCTCGTGGCTGTCGTCGTGAGAACGCCGCGCCGTGCGTGCATGGCGGCGCGCGGCGAAAGTAGGTGGCGCGCACTTTGTACTTGTGCGACACCACATAAACAAATACATTGTCTTGAATGTGCTAAAAATACCGATTTTTTCGAATGCACTTATATAAATTTCAAGCTCTTCTACAGAAGAAAATAGCGTGAAATACCTATTTCGGATGCAATTTCTTTAAAAATTAAGTAATTTTCAACCTCTTCTCCAGAAAAAATATCGATTCGTGGCAATACAGAGGTGATTCGTCTGGGAAAATAGCATGGAATGCTGTTAGAGTAGTTGTATTATTATTTAGGATACATAGTTAAAATCCTGAACGCTGCTTGTTGACGGTTGTGTATGCGAGTATTTCGATAGTTCAAACCGAACAGTTGGATGGATTCCTCTGTCCAAAAAAAGACCGGTTAGTCATACGATTCATTGCAATACAGAGGTGATTCTTCATTCCTGGAAAAAAAAAGAAATAGTATCTCAGCTTCTTACAGGGAGCTGAGTTGTAGATGCGCACATAGAAACAAAGTGTAATGGTTGTGGTGTATTCATCTCATCTGTTAGTGTTGCTTACGATGTGAATGGATGCCTCCTGCTAACGTTGTGGCGATGTTGGTGGTGGAAAATTATTGTCCTTCGGTCGAGAAGCACCGAATTCAATAAACCCTATGGTTAGGTGATTTAAAGCTGGGTAGTTACCTCTTTTGTATGCGTGTTTAATCGTTTGTTTAGTCTCTAAAGGACTGCTCTTGGCGTTGGATAAAAATTGTTCGGGTGTTGTATTAGTAGATATATAAATATGAGAAAAGAGTTTGTTGTTGATCTGAATCGTTCCTTGTTAGCTATTTCTATGTGTGTCAGTCATTTTTATGATGTAATTGGGTGTGTTACAGATGTTTATCGAGAGTCTAGATTTGTTAGAAGGTGGTATACGGTGACTGTTTGTGCTCGAATGCTCGAGGTATGTAGTGTATTGACTGACAGAAAGCCTTCCAGAAATACTGTCTGGTGGAGTACGCAATGCAAAAGAGGTGCCTGATTAATCGGTTAGATGTTCGGAAAGGATCTACCAACGATGTAGAGTTACCGAGTTGTCGTTTGCTAGTTAGTTTAGAACTTTAGTAGAAAAGAGCTGGGCTGGAGATGGTTGTTGTGCCGTATGCTAGATGGGGTAGAATTTAAGTAAAAGTGTTTGAAATATGTGCTACAGTTGTGTTGCGATTGAGCTCTAAAGAAATCGCTTTAGGATTATGTTCTTAAAACTTTGCGCTGTGTACGTTACGAAGTATTGCGTGTTTGATCGCGTGTTAGTGGTGTTTAATTTAACGAGTGGTATGCGATGGTAAATTATTTCCGATCTTTTAACTTATATATACGTAGTAAATTCGACTAGTTCGTCATGGAGACAATGCGACGTGACATGGTGGCATACTGGAGCGAAAGTCGGCAAGGAGACTCTGGAGAACATCTCGAGGAAATCGTTTGGCTGTTTTGTGTCCCGACTTCGTCGCCGCTTTTGTGTCCCAGCCTCGTGGTAGGTGTCGATGGCCGAGTGGAATGACACCGACACGCTGGTGCAGGTACGGAGGGGAGCAGCCAGAAACTATAAACACTCGAGTAAATTAGAAAGAGATATATTGCACAGAATGTAACAATACTTAACTTTTACATAGTACTGCAGAATGTTGATACATAGTTGTTAGAGGCCTGCCTAGTGCCTGTACAATGGCAAAGTCTTCACTGGTGCCTATCTGATTACGAAGGTCCTAACTCGTTGCTATCTCAGTCCGAAGAGAAGTGCGAAGTGGCCGATGTCCTTCAGTGGTGGCCACGAGCGGCGTTGTACCAGAGGGCGCTCGTGGCTGTCGTCGGAAGAACGCCGCGCCGTGCATGCATGGCGGCGCGCGGCGAAAGTAGGTGGCGCGCACTTTGTACTTGTGCGACACCACACCCCTCCCCCCCAAACCGCCGCGCCGTCGTGGCGTAGGGCTGAGGGCCACGGCGACGGCACTGGGAGGAGGGCCTGGGCGGGGGCGTTACTGGTGGGACGGGCGTCGTAGCTGAGGCCGGGATCGAGACGCCGTCCGCGCCCCGGCATCTGCCTTGAGATCCTCCAGGGAACCCGCCGAAACCTGGGGAAGGGCGCCCGCCCCCGCCCAGAGGGAGCAGGTCATCTTCTTCTGAGGTGCGTGGCCCAAGCTGGGGGGGCCCGCACGGTCCCGGAGTCCCTCTCGGCGACGCTGTCATCTGCGGCGGCGACAGCGGCGGCGACGACTGCATCGGAGGTGCGTCGACCTCCATGGGGACGATCTCGTAGTCCGGGGACGAACGATGTGGCTGTGCTCCCTGGCGGTGAACTGGGTCTGGAATCAAGAAACCGGAGACAGGATCGCGCGGCCTATGCAAGCGCAATTGGTTTGCGTGGCGCCGCAGCTCCGACCCTGTGGAAGAACGTACAATATACATATTGCTACCGAGCACGCGCTGAATGGTGCCCGGCAGCCATGTCTTCTTGTTTCCAGCAAACACCCTGTACAGCACCGGCGTAGAAACCTGAAAACGCGTAGCGCCATACGAACCGACTCGGTGTGTGGGAGGCTGCAGCAGGTGAAGGAGAGTGCGGTGACGGCGGCCGTGTAGCAGCTCGGCAGGAGACGGGCCGTCACGTGGCATGCACCGATACGTAGACAGGAAAATTTGAAGAGCTTGCTGCCTGGAGTGCTGACCTTTCATCTTCTCCATGTGAGACTTGAATGTTCGAACGAAACGTTCTGCTTCACCATTGGACTGAGGGTGAAAAGGTGCGGTGGTGATATGCTGAATGCCATTCACACGACAAAACTGTTGAAATTCCGCACTAACAAACTGAGGTCCATTGTCACTGACGATAGTTTCAGGCAAGCCTTCGATGCAAAACACTGATGTTAAGGCACTGATTGTACTAGAAGCTGTCGTTGAGTTCATGGCAATCACAAAAGGAAACTTGCTGAAAGCGTCTACAACAATTAACCAGCGCGTGTTCCAGAAAGGTCCGGCAAAGTCAATGTGTAAACGTTTCCATGGTCCCTTGGGGCGTGGCCAGTCTGAGAAACGCTGAGGAGGAGCCGCCTGATGCTCCGCACAAACTGTACACTGTGATGTCATGTCCTCTATCTGAGCGTCCATACCAACCCAGGTACAATGACGTCTGGCCAGTTGCTTTGTCCTAACAATGCCCCAATGTCCTTGATGCAGGAGGCGTAACACTTCACGTTGCAGGGAACGAGGAACAATCACTCTTGCTTGGTCGTTGTCGGTATGCAACAACAGAACACCCTGACTTAAAGATAATGCATGACGTTGTGCAAAATAACGTCGAACCAGAGGCCGATCAATGTCTTTGGCTCTGGCAGGCCACCCTGAGCGAACAAAACGTGCTACCACACTTAGGTCTGCATCCGCAGCTGTTTCCTGTGCAACCCGACGAGAGTTCAAAGGAAAATCTGCGACAGCGGAAGCATCTCTGGAGTCTATCTGACAACATGCCATTTCTGAAGAATCAAATGATACATCCTGGCCAACCGGAAGTCGGGAAAGTGTGTCCGCGTTAGCATGTTTAGTGGTAGGTCGGTACAAAATCTCATACTGATAATTAGACAATATCAAGGACCATCTCTGAAGCTTTTGTGCCGTACGTGGCGGAATCGGCTTTGTGGGTGAGAACAACGACGTGAGAGGCTTGTGGTCTGTCAACAAATAGAATTTTCTGCCATAGAGATAATGATGAAACTTTGTGACGCCGTAAATGATTGCTAAGGCCTCCTTTTCTATCTGACTGTAATTCTGTTGCGTCGGCGTCAGTAGCTTGGATGCAAAGGCAATAGGACGATCGTGACATCCAATACGATGTGACAGAACCGCGCCCACACCGTACGACGAGGCGTCAACTGCTAACACTAAAGGCTTCTGTGGGTCAAAGGGTATCAAACATGCATCACTGAGTAGTGCAGACTTTAGTTTGTCAAAGGCAACCTGACAATCTTTAGACCATACAAAAGGAACATTCTTCCTACGTAAACGATGCAGTGGAGCTGCAATCTGAGAGGCATTGGGAATAAATCTGAAATAATAGTTAAGCTTTCCCATTACTGCTTGCAATTCTTGCACATTCTTAGGAGGAGGCAAATCTTTGATTGCTCGAAGATGTGACTGTAAGGGATGGATTCCTTGGGCATTAATCACATGGCCTAGGTACTCTATTTCAGTTTGAAAAAACGAACACTTTGCTTTATTACAACGTAGACCTGCTGCAGTCAACACTTTGAAAAGGCACTCCAGGTTTGCTAAATGTTCTTCAACTGTACGGCCGGATACCACAATATCATCTAAGTAGTTCGAGCAACACGGTACAGAAACTGTCAGCTGTTCCAAAAAACGCTGAAAAATAGCGGGGGCGGAAGAACTGCCAAAGGGTAGGCGTTGAAATTGAAAAAGGCCCATGTGAGTATTAATGACGAAAAACTTTTTTGACTCGTCATCAAGTGGAATCTGTAAGTATGCCTCTGCTAAATCAATCTTGGAAAAGAAGCGAGACTGTCCTAATTTGTCCATCAGTTCCTCAGGTCTGGGCAGGGGATAAGTGTCTACAATTGTTTGACTGTTCACTGTTGATTTGAAGTCCGCACAAAGACGAAGTTTTCCTGACGGCTTGGGTATAATTACTATAGGCGAGGCCCACTGACTCGCAGAAACAGGAGAAATCACCCCACTATCTTGCCAACGTTTAAGTTCTTCGGCAACTGTATCACGCAAGGCGATAGGCACTGGTCTAGCTTTACGAAATTTTGGAACTGCAGATTCTTTTAAAGTTACATGTGCCACGAAGTCTTTTGCACAACCTAGTTCCGGCGAAAACAAATCACTATATTTGTCACACAATGCATTGATTTTATCCTGAGGCACTATTGACGAAATTTGAAGCACATCTCTTTGAATTGATAAACCAAACAAGTCAAAAGCATCTAGTCCAAAAATGTTCTGTGTCGATTTGGCCTGAAGAACTACAAAAGCAAGTGTTTTTGTTACACCTTGAAAAGAGGCGGGCAGGCTACATGTTCCTAGCACGGGAATATTTTCACCCGTATAAGCTGTTAACACTTGCTGTGACGGCGACAATTTTGGCGAACCCAGAAGTTCATAAGTATCTTTATTAATTAATGTGACAGCGGAACCAGTATCAAGCTGAAATTGCACAGTCTTATTTTCTATAGAGAGAGTAACAAACAGCTTGTGCTTCTGGCGCACGACCGGTGCGCGAATGTGGGCAACGTCTAATACATATTGTTTTCTGCGCTTGCGCGGGTTGCGTGCGGTAGGAAGCGGCGCATACTCGGCACACAGCGGATTAACCACACTGTCACTAGATGACACTACCGCCGGATCGGCGTCCGCGCAATGCGAGGCTACTGCACTAAAATTACTTTGAGTAGCTACACCAATTCTACTGTCTCTAGCTACACAGTACGGGGCACTATTACAAGGAGCAGTTGCAGAACGCACTATTTTCACTACAGGAATGCACTGTTCATAGTCATTTTGCTTGTCCCGAACCCTTTTCCGTTGCACTGTTTTACGCGCTCGTCGGCACTTGCTACGTGGTGCACTATATAGTTGCGCCATCGGCGCAGAACTACTTTCTTGAAATTGAGAACCAACTAAAGCACTGTTCAATTCCACAGCCCGTATAACATTTACAGAATGAACTGTTCTCGCACTTTGCGAAGCACTGTTTCTAACGTTACTGTTCTGTGAGTTTTTAATTTGCATACACACAGACTGCACATGTCCTGATTTGCCACATTGATAACAGGTTGCGTTGCGACTAGGGCAATGAGCACGCTTGTGGCGAGACACACACTGGGGGCAAGATTTACGTACATTTTTCTGAAATGAGCGTTGGCGCCCGTTATTCAAATTACTGTTTCTAACACTACGGGGCGACCTTTGCGTCGCACTTTTACTCCGGCTACTGTTCACTGTCTGTTCAGCACGGCCGGTAGAAAAATAAGAATCACTAGTGCTATACTGAGAACTACGGCTAGGAAAGCGTCCGTTGCGGTGCACTGAATTTACACTGTGGCTTTGCATTTCTACATCTGCTAAGTCAAAAGTATCATGCGCTTCTATAAGCTGCAGTACACTGTCTAATGAGGGGTCAGACTGTTTCAGAATTGCTGCTCTAATTCTGGGGTCCTGAATATTCTGCGTAATCGCATCCCTCAACATCACGTCACTATACGAAAGTCCACAAGAGCAAGTAAATTTACATTTGCGGGTTAAGCCCTTCAATTCCGTAATCCACTCTTGGTGTGACTGCTGCGGTAATTTTTTAAGTCTGAAAAATCGGTATCGTGCAGCGGCTACAAGAACTTTTCTCTCATAATGAGCATTCAGTGCATCTACAATTTGTTCAAAGTCTACATCACGAGGAGATGCGTTGGGGAATAGTTTCTGCAGTAACACAAATGTTGGAGTTCCTACAGTCGATAAGAAAAGGTTCTTCACTCTCTGACCTGTAATTTGATGAGCCGCGACGAGTTCTTGAAACTGCGCGAAATAGTCACTCCATTCTTCCTCACGTTCGTTGTACTGGCGGAACGTAGGAAGCGTTACCGCGGCAGGTGTGGGCTGCTGAAGCGGCGGCTGTTGTTGTTGTTGGTTGGCTGCTTGCGCTGTGAGATGGGACACAGCCTGGAGGAGCTGGGTAATTTGCGCCGTCTGTAACTGAATAATTTCCATTAAGTTTGGGTTCGGGGTAGTGGCCATGCTGACCGATTAGGCGCCGCGCATACAAGTAAATTATAACAAAACACAAATGCAATATGAAAGAGGACGCCCTGCAACAAAAAAGTCCACAAACACGTAACTGAAAATGTTCCCCCAAAAATCTTATAATAAGGGTGGGTGGGCGGGAGCAATTTCTGCGTGCTCCGACTGCTGCTGTCTGGCTGCTGTAAGCGGGCTGGTCCAAGGTTCTATCACTCCTCGTCGCCACTTTTGTGTCCCGACTTCGTCGCCGCTTTTGTGTCCCAGCCTCGTGGTAGGTGTCGATGGCCGAGTGGAATGACACCGACACGCTGGTGCAGGTACGGAGGGGAGCAGCCAGAAACTATAAACACTCGAGTAAATTAGAAAGAGATATATTGCACAGAATGTAACAATACTTAACTTTTACATAGTACTGCAGAATGTTGATACATAGTTGTTAGAGGCCTGCCTAGTGCCTGTACAATGGCAAAGTCTTCACTGGTGCCTATCTGATTACGAAGGTCCTAACTCGTTGCTATCTCAGTCCGAAGAGAAGTGCGAAGTGGCCGATGTCCTTCAGTGGTGGCCACGAGCGGCGTTGTACCAGAGGGCGCTCGTGGCTGTCGTCGGAAGAACGCCGCGCCGTGCATGCATGGCGGCGCGCGGCGAAAGTAGGTGGCGCGCACTTTGTACTTGTGCGACACCACAGGCTGAAGATCCTTTACCACATCATGCAGTTTAAGAATGGCGGGATGGATGTTGTACATTTTTAGCATAGGAGAAACCGTTTTTCAGAGTTTAGGAATACTGAAATAATTACAGAAATTCCACAGAGTGGGAAGAGCAGATAGTGTTCACGCAAGATGACGTGGGTTTAGCGTCATATTAGATTTCGAAGGGTACTAAAAACGATTGGTATTTTTACACTGTACTGGTTAACATGCGTGAAAATTGATAGAGGGGATTCGAAAAGTCTGCTGAGAAAAGCTTATATATGTAATTTTTACGTGGGGAGTCTATATGTCATCTATTTTCTCGAGTATCGAAATCTGTGTCATATGGTGACAGAGAGCGTGGAAGGTTTAGAACATGTTGGCGAGCAAAAAAGAAGTCTTAGCCCCTTCACAGAGCTGTATTACATTTGTAAAGTGCACTAGCGATGTGTTTCTGAAGACGTTCTAATATTTTAACTGGGAATGGTCGCTGGAGAGCGGATGCAAAGTGTGGCTAATATTTGCTATATCGTAAAGCTAAAATTTGAAACTGGTTCCTGGAATTATCGACATGTCTCAAAAGGATGTGTGAGAGTTATTTGAAAATACAGCGTCTTATGTGTAGGCACGATTCACACAGTGTATATCTAAATCTGCTTACAACTGTAGTTGCAAAATAGTTGGAATACTCGTCGATGATGGTGATATCGAGAGAAAAAACTTACATCCCGCGTTGGCAGCAAGACCGCTGGGAACTCGAAGTAAAGCACAAACATCTAGGGAAATTGAAATTAGCGCGTTGTATTCTCAAGAATGGTTGCAGTGCACTAAAGTTTTCAGGCAGACGCTGAAAAACACGCGCATCCGACTATATCAGTTAAAAATGCTGTATTTCGAGATGAATTTCGCTGCATA
Organism: Locusta migratoria; assembly: GCA_026315105.1. Classification (NCBI taxonomy): domain Eukaryota; kingdom Metazoa; phylum Arthropoda; class Insecta; order Orthoptera; family Acrididae; genus Locusta; species Locusta migratoria. Next base: position 778,565,258 of record CM048755.1, read on the forward strand.
GTGTTAACAGCCGAGGCGATGTAGCGCAATAGGCTTTTTTTTAAATCAATGTTTCTGCTATGGATACACATGCAACCTGGATGCAGTGCGTAATAATAATAATAAATAAATAAATGTGGTCGCGTGTGTGTATTGGAATATGACGTATGCAATAAGTCTGGCACTTTTTTTCCATACATAATACTGGTTCGAGAAAGGGCGATATAAGTTACATTAAAAACACATTTCTCGCATTCTCTGCTAGATTGTTTTACTTGTGGGGAATAGGAAAGAGAGAGAGGTTCGTGGAAAAAAAAAAAGATGATTCAGTCGTTGCTGTCACTGTTTTTGAGAAGTGATATACGTTTGATAATTTTTAAGGTTTGTCCACAGAGTGCAGTGACGAGCGCTTCTTCTTCACGCGTTTGGAGTGGAACTATTTGCTTAGCCTTTACAGGTAGCGCTCGGCCAGAGCACGTGTGTGATTCACCACCGCCAGTCGGCTAGTGATGCGGCGCGCGCTTTGTTTTGAAAGGCTGAGGGTGAGCAGGTGTCAACAAGGTGTTGAATGGAGAGGACGGTCGCTATTGTCCGTCTGAGTTCTACTTTTCTCGCCAGGAGAGACACACAAAATTGTTTCCTTGCTCGCGGACTGTTCCACTGCAAATTAGAACTTCGCGGACGTTGGTGTAGAGGCAGTACAAGGAGCTATAACGTTCGTAGGGCAAAAAAATTGTAATGCAAAATAAAAAATAATAATTATAATCGGGGCGGTCGGATCGCTGTGTCCGCGCCGCCAGGACGGCTAGTGCCGCGGTTAAATAATAATAATTTTCGGCGCGGGCTTCGCGGCAATTCTTTCGCGAGGTGCGGGGCGCGGCCCCTTCCGGCGCGCTGGGGTCGACCATGCGGGCTCCGAAGTGCACTACGGTAGATTTTTCACGTATGTACGCAAGTACATGATCGTCAGGGGACTGAAGCTGGGTGAGTGGGCAGTCGGCCTGTGTGTCGGACATCTCCGCGGTCGCAGCGGCTACGGCCGGCGGACTGAGGCACACAATAGAGACTGGTCAGCTCCAGAGGAGGATGCAGGTGGCCAGCGTCTGCACACATGGCTTCATTGTATAGGCGCTGGGTGGGAGAGGGGAGGAGAGCCATCTGTTGTCAGCGGTTAGAACTGGTGCTTTCAGTCGATTTCAATGGCCATGGATTGAAAATTCGATATTATTACTAGAGTAATGGGAGTACATACATATGACATTACAGATGATCTTATATATGATTCATCTATATGTACATTTAATTTTGGATGCGATATGAGCTCTAATTAAGGCTCTTTTTGTCATGTTACCGAACAGAATGCTCTGATTTTATTTTATTTATAGAAACAGATGTAGTCTGAGGGTGCACCAGCGGATCGGAGGGGCGAAAGCCTTCCATGGCAACCAGAAATTGGTCTTCCTGACAATTTGTGGTTGTACCAGGAACCCCCCAACTACGGGAGTCAAATGTAATTGCATCCTACCCATGCTGCTGCCATCCCTCGGACACTCTGCGTCCGAATGACTGCAGAATATCGGTTGGGGATGGTCACGTGGTAGGGTGGGGGTGGTCATGTGCTGTGCTCTCATTGGTCGGTGGTGGTCATGTGGTAGGGTGGGGATGACGTAATAGTCACGTGATGCCTTGGGGTGAGCTCAGTTCCACGCCAAACGTGGAGGAGTGAACACGTGCAATTGCAATAACAATAAACAATTACAATAAATAAATAAATAAATAAACAATTACCCTAATTACCCTAAGTACACGTAATTGCAAGTACTCTCGGTACATGTAATTACTCTAAGTACATGTAATTCCAATTATGCAATTACTCTAATTTGATATCAGTTTTATGCTCCAGAATGCCCAGTTGTGTCCTACTAAGGCCTAACACCTGAAAACAATGACAGACTTAACACATATTTAGCATTGTTTCAAAAAGATCTATTCGATAAATCAACAGTGGTTGTAGGGCAACTATTGTTAAATTCTATCTCAGATCCTAGAAGAAATAGTTGGATAGTGATGCCAATATTTCAGTGGAGAACATAGCCATTCAGTTATTAAAAAATGGAAAACCAGAAGACAGATCTCATAGACAAACTTAACAACACCCCAGAGGATGAAACAAAGTCACTGTCAGCCCATCTCAATAGATAAGCTTAACAAAGCCACTGCAAAAAAGGGAAGGCTGCCATTCTAGATGAAAATGTGGATGCTAAATATGTTTAATAAATACACGGAGGACTATAAGATTCCAAGTATATGGAGAAAATCTAAAGTCATAGCAATCCTCAAACCTGGAAACGACACAACAATCCCAAAAGTTATCGACCTAAATAACTTCTCTGCCACATTTATAAGATTTCTGAAAGAATATTAGAAACTCGACTTTTAGAAGAAAAAGGTTACGAAGGTGTCTGTATTGACTTGACTGCCGCCTACGACACTCATCTATCGAAAACTAATTGAAAAACTATACGAGGTCACTTGAGATCAAAAATTTAGTGATATCATTAGAAACCTACCTCAGAATCATCGATTCCTTGCGCAACAAACAGGCATCGTATTACGTGCGAGTGAGATGGAGGGGTGTTGATGCCAAACAAGTCGACGTCGCCTTCAGTGAATCTGTCAGAATCGTTACAGGATGGTTGCAGCAAACTCAGTAAAATCTATCATCTGGCCGGTATTGCACATCCAGCAATTCGACGAGAACAGGCAGCCTACAAAAAGGGACAAAAATCTATATTCTCTAGGTGACACCCACTCCATGGGATGGAGCCAGCAACACAGGAAGCTTCAATCTACAAACAGTTTCCTCACATCAGCTGAGAACTAGAGTGACTTCAGAACAACAGTAGAACGCTGGAAGAATGCGGTGGACACCCGTGGACGGAACTCTCCGAAGCCTTAGCTACTGGACACGACGAAAGCTGGACAGTGTGTAAATCTCTGAACCGACTACGCCGTGGCGTAGCAAGGTCAAAAGTAAACCTAAACGAATGGGGCTATCAAAATAATTCTACCCTCTGTCACTTTGAAGTCCTTCAAACGACCACTCATATGTGTGGCTGCATCCTCTATCTATCATACTGTACCGTCGAGGACTTAATGTCGGCACAACCAAACGCTATTGACGTAGCCCGCTTTTGGATTAAGAATGTGTAAAAACCTATCTTTACCCATGTATAATTTTGTTCAATATGTAGGAGTTTTATTATGTCTTTGACACAAATAAGAAGAAAACTTCACAGTGCAGGTCAGTTGAGCATCATCATCAACAAAAGTCTTGTAGCGCGTCATGTTGGTTTGGCCACTCTATGAATCCAGTATAAAGCAAAATTTATTTTTCTGCACGTAAGCTTTCAGAACATGATCCAAATATAGTTGATACAGTTCTGAGTTCAGCTCTCCAGATTTTGAGCACGTTACGAAAACATGGCCAAATTCTCTTTCGAGATCCTCAACTTATTGCGAGACACGTGCACCGAATTTTCCATTGCGTTCTCGCAGGCACAAGACTGCTGTAGATAGCAGTTTACAGATTGCGGTGATAGAATATTGCTCACTGAACGTGTGTGTAACTTTGTTCGCACTGCCAACAACTACTAAAGTGGTTTTCTCACCTCGATGTGTTAACGTACGTAATCTACGAGGGTAGGAAATTAAATAGTGGCAATTATTTATTCACAACCGATACAAAAGCGTTACATAGTTGCACCTGTTACTGTCCTTCAAAGTAGTCACCAGCGTTGTGTGGAACCCGTTGCCATAGATGTGGAAGGAGTAGTATACCGTTAACAGAGTCTCTTTTGTTGATGGTGCTAATTGAGCAGTCTGCTGCCTGTCGAATCTCTGAAGCGAATGCCACGAAGTGGTTCCTTCATCTTCCGAATCAAATCAAAGTTACAAGGATTTTATGTTCGGGGAGTATGGTGGATGTTACAGTACTTCCCAGTCCCATCGACCGAACAGAGCAGCCACAGCCTGCGCTGTATGCGTCCGCGTAGTGTAGTGTAAAATGACGGGTGGGTTGCGCAGAATATGTTGCCGCGGCTTTCTCAAAGCCGGTCGCAGCTGATCCAAAAACGAACAGTAATACTGTGCATTAACTGTCTGCCGTGGTGGAACGTAATGCGTTAGGACAACACCATGGCAGTTATACACGAGAATAACAATTGCCGATTATCCGCACGCATCTTGAAGACCTCGATGACACTGTCGTGCTGTACATTCAATCTTCATCCAACTGTTTGGTCTGTGGTTATGACAAACCTTCGGTCAAGGCTGTCGTGGGAAGAGCTCTGCAGTTTCAACTGTTCTTTTCAGATGACGATGATACCAATTTCGCTGTGGAAATGTATTTCGTGATCTTGTGTTGGCATATTCTGTGTCTCGCTTTGAACCTCTATCTATGATGGCGATGCCGTGAACGGAAAATCACTTTCTTCTGATCCAAACTGCATACTTTCTGCTAAAGCCCGCTGCTACAGAGTTGTTGTCATTACATGTTCTGCACCTTCTCTGGCTTCAACAAACCTGTCGAACGTCCATTTATCGATAGCATCTAATTTATTTTCTCTGGATTCTCCAATTTTGATGTCAATTTCACACTTCTTTAATAAGTCATTTCTTGGTAAACCTTGAAGAACAAATATGACACGATTATCAGATACATCGAAAAAAGTTTCCGTGATAGAAGTTGGAACCTGGATTCACGGTTTGACAGTCCGAGCCCCTCTCAAGCTGCTTCGGCACACTGGAATCGCTCGTATTTACCAGTACCCAATTCAAATCAGATGTTTGTAGAGTCTATGGGACTTAACTACGGGGTCATCAGTCCCTAAACTTACAAACTACTTATGAACTAGCTAATACTAAGGACGGCACAAATACCAATGCCCGAGGAGGGATTCGAACCCCCGACCGTAGTGGCCATGAAGACCGTGACTGGGGCGCCTCAATCCCCTCGGCCACCGCGGCCGGCAGTACCCAATTTACAGCATGAAAACACAAAAACGTTAATTTCTCCAATGTCATTAATTTTTGACACCATATATATTAATAAAATGCTCATATAGACGATCTTTCCATGTGCATTGAAAACGGGACTTTCCATCATCAATTTTGACCTTTATTTCTTTCCCCAAAAACTACTGTCCATCAAAAATCCGAAACACGTGTCTCTAAAGAGTAACTCTAGCTAAAGAAGTGGGTTTATTATACTAGCGGGCCTCTAATCTGTATAATCAAAATAATTTTGCACCGTTTGCTTCATTTGTCACTGTATCATTTGAAATTGAGATATATCGTCGAGTCTGATGATGCATAAACAGTTTGATACTACGTCAGCCTGAAGACTATTTCAGCAGTTGTAGAAGTGGTTCGATAATTGGAGTTGGTGTTGTTACTTGTATAAAGTGAGCGTACGGTTTATGTGCTGCTAAAAGCCGGCCGCGGTGGCCGAGGGGACTGAGGCGCTCCAGTCACGGTCTCCACGGCCACTACGGTCGGGGGTTCGAATCCCCCCTCGGGCATGGATATTTGTGCCGTCCTAGTTCGTAAGTAGTTCGTAAGTAGTTTGTAACTTTAGGGACTGATGACCCCGTAGTTAAGTCCAATAGACTATACAAACATTTCGCTGCTAAAATAACTATTGTTTACAGGTACCCCCGTCAGACTATCATCATTTTTCGATTGTGATTTAAGCTGTAACACGATCTGTAACTGAGCGCTTTCCAGTTGAATTTTTCTTAGTGTTCTCCAGATAGTTCATGTTATTTTAGGTACTGTGAAGATATGGGTTAACGTGCCCTCGTGCAAGTCGCACTAATGGAGTTTGAGTGTGCATAGGATAGTGGGTGTAAGCAAAAATATCTGTGGGTCAGCCGGCGTCAAGTTGTTTTCCAGCCGAGATAGCAGGCCCGAGCTCTCGAGAGGCAGTCTCGCCGCAGCCCCGCCGCTCCCAGCACGCCGCCGCGATGCCCAGCAAGGAGTCCGAGAGCATTCTCGTCAATTACCTCATACTCATCGTAGTTCTCGCCATACTCTACTTCGTATACTTCCGCGTAAGTCTTGCTATTACGTCCTTTTCTGGTCACTTATTTTACACTGCTTCAATTATACTTGTGTGGCTTGCTTGGTGGACTCTTCTAGAAACTTCATTAGAGCGTAGATTACCGCCTGCATTTGTAATATTTTCGATATTACAGTTTGCGGAGAAATTCTAGCAAGAAAATAGTTGTAATATTATTTGCCCGTAGTAATGTTTTTGCTGCTCTTGTAACATGGAATTCAATCATTCAGCGTTGTAGCGTTTTATAGTTGTGTGTTCAAAAAAAATTTCTTCGTCTGACCGTCTCATCTTCGAGTGACTGTGCACTCGCATAGGTCCCCTACGGGAAAGAGACCAGCATGACATGAAATGAACCGGACATCAGTTCACAAAAGGGAACTCAGCTTACAGCACACACCACCGTGACTGCTTTTCAGTGTTTTTCGAGCAACAGCTTCGTAAGTACTCGGCGTTGCTCGTATATGTATTGAGGTATCATTTTCACGTTGCTGAATACTAATGACAAGTGATGGGACAACCTACTGTTTTTAACAACCGATTGGTCAATCGGGTGTTTTTTCGTTCAGTCTTTTTTCAGTCGATTGAAACAATCGAATGAAAATAGTTTCTGTGGCCGTATGAATATTTTCACTCAATGGCGGGGTTTGAGAGGTTTCAGTCGATGCAAAACAATCGAATTAAACCAGTCTCTGTCGGTTGCAGCCTTTATATGAATGTTTTCACGCATTCAGTGGGTTTGAGTGGTTTCAGTCGATGCGCGACCACCGAATGGAACAAGTCTCTGTTTTCGGTTTTGAGTGGTTTCAATGCGATACAACCGACTTCAATAAGTCTTTGTCCGTTTTTGCAGTTATATGGATGTTTTCATTCATTCACCGAGTTTGTGTGATTTTATTTGCGTACTTCTTCAGCCTTTTCGGGTATAAATGAACCGTGATTCAGCTTGAAACTTTCTTAGAGACAAATCTTATAAATGTAGCAGTGTGTCCGTGTGTGTGTGTTTCTATTGCATGCAAATCTACAGTTTTGTTCCAATCTTCATGAAAGGTTGCACAGTTGACCTTATAAGGAAGAGGAAAGTCACTGTCTACATCAAATATCATTCGGTGCGTGGCGGAGGGTACTTTACTTACTGTCTTCGACAAAAACCATCGTTTGCTCTGATCTTGGTGAAATTTTACACACTTCATTTTCAAAAGAAGACGTAGGTGTGTATGATAAATTTTGTATGGTGCATGATGGAGGGTACTTTACTCACTAAGTTCCACAGTTTGTGTCCGATCTTGTTGAAATTTTGCACACTTGACCTTCAGATCAAGAGAAAATTCATAGTCTGCATCAACTTTCGTTTGGTGCATGGCGGAGGGTACTTTACATACTGACTTCGACAGATTCCGTTTGTATTCGTATTTTCATGACATTTTTCACTCTTCACCTTAGAAAATGGTCACTGTCTACATCTACTTTCATTCGGTGCATGACAGAAGGTATTCCAGACTTTGACGCCAATATAGAGTTTTATTCCGATCTTGATGAAATTTTGCAAGAATTGACTTACAAAACAAGTGGCAGTTCACTGTTCATCTAAGATTTCGTATGGTACATGGCGGAGGGATGGGATAAACCTCCACACCGATTCACCGACCTTTTTCATAGACAAGGGAAGAGTCGATGGCATTAGAAATCTGAGGAGGAAATAGAGAGGAGAGGAGGAAATTCAAGGTGGAGGGAGATGGACCGAGAGAGGGAAGATGAGGAAATACAGAAAGGAAGTGTTAATAAACACGTAGGCAACGCCAGGTTTCCAGCTAGTAAAGTATTTACTGAAAAAAAGTGTGAATAAAAAGTATATTTCTAAACATAAAGTATTTTAAATATGAAACTTCCTGGCAGATTAAAATTGTGAGCCGGAACCGAGACTCGAACCTGGGACCTTTGCCTTTCGCGGGCAAACGCTCTACCACTGAGCTACCCCGACACGACTCACGACTCCCCCACACAACTTCACTTCTGCCACTACCTCGCCTCCTACTTTCCAAGCTTCGTAGACGTTCTCCTGCGAACCTTCCAAGATTAGCACTCCTGGATGAAAGGATATGGTGGAGACATGACTTAGCCACAGCCTAAGGGATGTTTCCAGAATGAAACGCTCACTCTGCAGCGGAGTGTGCGCTGATATGAAACTTCCTGGCAGATTAAAATTGCGTGCCGGAACCGGGACTCGAACCTGGGACCTTTGCCTTTCGGGGGCAAGCGCTCTACCACTGAGCTACCCCGACACGACTCGCTCGCTGGTAGAGCGCTTGCCCGCGAAAGGCAAAGGTCCCAGGTTCGAGTCCCAGTTCTGGCACACAATTATATCAGCGCACACTCCGCTGCATAGTGAAAGTTTCATTCTGGTATTTTAAATATGTATTTATTCATTTATTTAGTTAGGCCCGAATTTTCCTACTTGTGACTATAATTCCACTTTTTGTTTGGTTTAATATCTGATGCCGCACTGTAATTTTTTTAAAAGAATTTTTATAAAGAAACATTTACTTTTTAATCAAAGTCCAGCTCCAGTTGCAATTATTTGTGCTTTATTTAAGCCCACACTACCGGTTTCGGCCTCTATGTTAGGCCATTTTCAAGTGACAGACCTGCATATAATGTGTAGCAATAGGTTTACAAAATTACATGGTACAAAATAGAATGTTACATATGTAAAAAGGTACTGTACAGAAGCAGAAGGAAAACTTACGTTATGCCGTAGAGAAAGCAACGTCAAGTAATTAAAACAATAGAACTCGAGATTTTAAAACTTTTGGCGCCCAATGGCGACATGAGAAAAATGGGCGTGTCATTTTTAACATTCCAGAACATTATAATCGGCATGTTCTGATGTGTTCTGATATAAACATTACATCATTGCATGCTTAAAATTATAAACATTAGTTGATAAGATGTAAAGGTAAATAAAATATTACAATTGTCAGTTAGGATAAAAAACGGAAATGTAGCGGCCAATGAGGCTATGTGAAAAGTGGGCGTGTCGTCAATTTAAAATTTTTAATGAAACTCGTCCAGCCTTAGAAAATACTCGCTTCGATGGGATCGAAGTCGCCAGAACCCACAAATACTTTAGGGCAGCGTCAGACAGAGATGGCATAGACTCGTGGTATTTCTTCCAAAAATTCTCCTCTAGGCCTAGAAGTTTTTGGGACAAGTAGCGCCTCATGTCCTCTTGCGCATTTGTAAATTCTGCTGATGCTGACTCATATTTGTTCTTCGCTTCCTTGAAGAAGGTGCAGATCTTCTTTTTCTTAACTTGTGCTTCAGTGTCTTCTACCTGAGTCACCAAACTATCACCCTCAACTCTGCCATTGTCCGGAATTCGGCTAATCTCAGCTATGAGTTCACTCACGACGTTTACAGCACTTTGAGCTACTCCGAATATACACTTTTTGAAGCGAGGGACCAAAATAGTCGCTTTGGCACAGATGCCAGTACTGTTTTCTTCTTAAGGTGCCATCCTTTTTGATAGGGCCTCCAGAAGATGTTTCATCAAAGCTGTGCCTACCTTAGTCGTTGGCGTCCTCTCTCTTACTGCTCTTTGGCATCCTTGAACTAATGATACTACAATGGAAGCAGTGGTGTAGTGTTCCCCAGGCAGTTCTTCTGTTAACTCGAACAGAGGTTCCAGTAGAGGAAGGCAGTCTTCCAAAATACTCCACTCATCAGCCTTCAAAACTTCGCAGTTAACATATGAAGTTGTCATTATGAGAGCATCTTTGAGCAACAGTAGGCGCTGCATCATAAGAAACGTAGAGTTCCACCGGGTGGGCTTCTTCTGTTTCAGTTTTAACTGTTTTTCGTTCAGCCGAACTTGGCAGTCTACCAGTTTTGCAGTGGCTACTGTGCTGATTTTTAAAAACCCGATGATTTTGCGACATTTCTGTCTCAATGATCTTAGTGCTCCCGATTGAGAATGGTTGAAAACATCTGACACTACTAAATTGTGTGAGCAGCACAAACCAAATAAACAACATTCATTTTCCTTGCTACATCCACCATAAGACTCGCGTTGTCAGTGACCAGAGAAAACACCTTATCACCTATTCCCCATTCGGAAACAATTGTTTTAATGCTGTTGGTAATATTCTCAGAAGTGTGCCGATCAGCGATGTGCAGAACAGCAGACTGCAGCTTGTACTGCTCAATAAAGTGCGCTGTCACTGTTACAAACCCTTCTGCATTTATGTTGGTCCACATATCCGCAGTCAGTGCGACATATTTAGTTTCAGCCCGTATATTGCCAGTAACTTCCCTAATTTCTAGACAACGATCATTTAACAGTTTGTTTGTCAGGGTCTTCCTGGAAGGCAGTGAATACCGCGGCTCTAGTGTCTGAACTAGTTTGATAAATTTGGTATTTTCAACCACAAAAAATGGAAGATAACCTTCAGCCACGGTATCAACGAGGAGATTGTCAGTCTCTTTAATGTTACTGCTAGAGAGGTCTTTTACCTTCATAGTACCAAAAATCATCGCCCGCCTTGGTATTTTTCTGGACGCTTGAGTGATTGCAGTACTTGGGCGATTAGCAGGTGGGTTTACTAGAGCTGTTTCAGCCATAATACTGTTTGTGAAATCAGATTGCATATTTGACATACCTGCTTCATCCATGATCGTAGCAGTGCCAACAGCTGTAGACGAAGAGGCGGCGCACATCGTGGAGTCGGACATGGAAGAAGCAGACATGGTGCCAACATCAGATGGGGCACGTTGGCTGCCTGTTGTATCTTCTGGCGCAATGTTTAACAACGGATGGTGCTTCCTTTTCAAGAGGGCCATTAGATTACTGCATGAACCGTGAAAACGTATTTCCGTTTTATAATCATACAAGCAGCAACATCTCTGCCAGTTTTTGTGTAAAATTCCCACGCAACAGAGCGTTTAGGCATTTTGCTTCAAACAGAAAACTCACTATTGCGTAAACACTACCAGTACAGGCGGACGATAAACTGAAATGCTGCAAATCTCGGAACGACAGGCAACAACAGAGTGCGGTCAACATTGATGCTATAACGGCTTGCTCCTGCTAACATTTATGTCAACCTGATGTCAGGCGAGACCCATTGTGCCAACTACTTACGCTGGTACAGACAGTGTACATTGCTGCAATGAGATATGGCTAACTGTGAATTTGAAGCACCAGTGCCTGAATGTGTGTGTTCTTCTCATTACCCGTCAAGCACCAACTACACATGCTACTTTCCACACACTGTAAAATATAAACAGCACATAAATACATTGCTGGATATATGTTTGTGGGCTAGATGCAAATGACTTAATTTGTGAATACCATCCCTCATCTCCCGGAAAAATGAATGCAAACTGTCGCTAAAAAGTGGTAAGTTTACTATCATTTTCATTAAAGGTGAGCATAATAGTCCCCTTGTGGACCCCCAACTGTGTCTAGGGTTACCATACGTCCTCTTTTTCCCGGACAAGTCCTCTTTTTGAGGCAAGAAAATGAGTCCGGCCGGAATTTATAAAATTCTACAAAATGTCCTCTTTTTTTGGGTTCCGAGAAAAAAATTATTTTTGTGTCATTTGCGACAACGGGTTCGTTCGCACTGCAGTTCCAAACTATTTGCAACTGTCACGCGCATACACAGAGCGAAATTCCGTTCACAATTTCGCTCTCTGCGTGGGTCTGACAGTTGCAAACGATTCAGAACTTCTCGGCGAAGAAACCCGCTTGTCTATCCTGTATTCAACCAATGTATTCTATTTTCTGCATTATGTTCTTTGGTGTTGCTTTTGATATACTTTGTGGTTTAGGTTAAAGCTATATTGTGTGTTCGAGATCGTACGTAGCCTTTTGCTTCAAAATAAATTCCATTCCTGTGGCACTTAAAACATTGTTTTAGGATGAACTAAGTGAAGCTAGATTGTTGTTTGTTCACTCTTTGATGTCATTTTTCAACGAAAATATACTGAACTTTGAGAAGGAATCAAATTCTGTAGGTGAATGAATTTCTATTTTAGAATCTACGAATCTACCTTAGAAACTCCGAGGAAACATAATTACACACCCTTAAAAGTAAAGGCAATGCTGAGAAAAGGTAAGATTGTTACTCACAGGAGAGTGACAGGTTTGCCAAAGAGATGTCAGTTGTGTTTTATTTTGCTGTTGAATATCTACAGAAGTGGATGGCTGAGTATCAACAGTTCAGACCATTCATGTGGATGCAGCTCTCAGGAATTCCTATCTTGGAGGATGATGAAAACTGTATCATGTATCTCAATCTTCAAACAAAAGGATTGTCTTTTTATAATTTTATAAAATTTTTGAAAGGTTATCAAAGGAAACAGAATATACCAGCAGCTGAAGTGTGATGTGTATATTTCAGTCAGTCATCTAGTGTTGTTAGTTATTCTGAACTGCTGAAAATTTTAGAATTTTTTTTCAATAACTAGTCATAATGCCAACTCAAAAGGTGTGTTTTGTAAACACACAGTGGACAAAATACAGGGATAGATTTAAAATAGAAAATATAAAAGCTATGTACGTGTACAGTATAATTTCAAACATTTGAAATGCCTGTGCTTTTATCAGTACTTGTTGAGAAACAAAAAGCTTCTGAGAGACATTTCGTCGTTCTCCAAATACAGTTGATTCTAAAGTGAAAAAGACAAGAATGAGACAATTGAGTGTAGTGATGGTGAATAGACTGTCAAGGTTCATAATTTGTTTTAACATAACCACACACGGTTACTGTTTTAGTTTGTAGTAATTTGTGTTAACAATAGAGTGTCTTTTTTTTTTTTTGCCTATACTAACTGTCCTCTTTTTTGATGATGAACATGTGGTAATCCTAACTGTGTCTGCAGTTATTCCCGGATTGGTCCTAGCTTTGAGGGCGTCCAGTTGTGTATTGGAGAGATTTATATACAACTGTCAGCGATAAACCAGCATCTTTTTTCTTATTTGTGGAAAGTCAAGTGATTAAAAATAGATTCTCAAATAATAATAATATAATAATAATTAAATGAGTGCCGCCCCACAGCTAATTTCTTCATTATAGCATATTAAAAAAACAGAGGCAAGCACGCTTAGGCGCTGTCCTGGACACATACAGGATATTCCAAAACGATGTTTTTACTTTTGATCACTTATATTTGAGATATGGGGATAGGTAGAAAGGCTAGCTAGGTTAGTGGCATGATGTTCACACGCATGTAAATCTGTGTGTTTTTTTCTTCTTATTTTCCCATGTCAGTTATTTGCTTGCCACCTCTCAGCAGTTGGTACAGTGTCTGGATGAGCAGCAAAAGCACGCGTTAATGACGAAGTACAAGGCAGAGATGGAACTGGAATGTCTGTTAGATATTTTGTGCGCTACTTACTACACAAATATAAGGTAACCCTATCCCCCTCTTTTTTTTTATGACAGTCGCGATTTTGCTAGCTTTGTCTCGAATTTTTTTCGAAAGTAATTCGGGACACCAGTTAGTCCTCCATTTAACAATTATGAAATGATTAATCTGAAATTATATGTTCATTTCACCTGTATAAGTATGCTGATACTGGAAGACAATTTTAGACTGTGAGTGAAGTATGAAGTAGTGATAAAACACATGTAGCATCAACTAAAGAAACATCTGCGACAAGAGTGAATAATGATGAAACTTGAGATGAATGTTTTCATATACTGTTAAGGAATACAGACACGATGAAGAAAATTTACAGCACTGATAAATGTTGTATGTCTTCTCGTACTCCTTCAAATTAGAAGAAACTAATAATACTATAATGAAGGATTTTTTTTACAATACCTAATGTTTTCGTGATTTTCGAATTTGGACCTAGCAAATATGCTCAATGTTAACATACTGAACTCTGCCCTACTAGAACCTTAGATATGTGTGAACAATAAGCCGCAAACGCACTTTTCTACCGGTTCCCACTTCGGAGATACAGTATGCGAGATTAAACTTGTAGAGATCATTTTGGAACACCCTGTAGTTTCCATGCTTCTTTATTGAGACAGTAAGAAACCGATAACAATCGGCGATGGCACGCCCCGCCCGCCAGACACTGTTGTGTGGAGTTTGGCGCGCGCCTGCTGGCGCTGTCAGCAGTGAAAACGCAAGCGAGGTAGCACCCCCTCTCGTGTTCCCGCTCCCCGTGTACTTCGTGGTCATCGGCCACTTACCTTCTACAGATTGTGGGTGTCTGCGAAAGTAATCTGATCGGGCCCAGGTGATCGGCGATTTTGAATTCTGGGGTGGGCAATTAAAGTGATCGCAGGCATGCTCCAGCGATCTGACATCTTCGTTGATGGCATCTCGAACAATTTAATCTACAACAAAATATTAATCAGTGTTATCGTCTATTATAAATCGAAAAGTTACTTCATTCAGTACATAATTAAATGAACATTGTAATACGCATTTTAACTTTGGCATACTCCTTTTCTATGGCGGTATAATGTAGCACTGCTGTAGTTATCTGATAGTGCAAGCCAGTTTCATTCATACTAATAAATGGATAGCTCTGTAAGCTAAAACTCCAATGAGTCTTTTCAGTTGAAATAATGATTACATGGTTCAACCGACAGAAAAACGTACTGCCTGTTTTCACTTGAAAAAAAAAAAAAAGAATGAGTAATTCAGTCAATGTACAAAACTGCAAAAGTGTCGCATGTTTGCATGTTTTCAATCGGTTGTTCCCAAAGACTACTTTCATTCGTAAAAAAAAAAAAAAAAAAACCTAATATTAACCCAACATACACGTAAAACTACGACCGACTGACTGTTTCATTAGGTTGCTCCCACTGACTGGTTTCACTCAAAAGAACGAATGAATCGTCCAACCGACTGAATCGGTTGTTTCATTCGGTTGGTCCCACCGACTGGTTTCATTCAGAAGAATGAATGAATAATTCAACCTATACGAGAAACTACAACCGAATGATCGATTTTTTTTTTTCCAACAACCGAATGAATCGATTGTTTTCATTCGATTGTTTCCATCACTACGTCATATACCCCAAACAGTGCCTTCTACTATAATTTTCTAGGAAAGTATAGTGGAATAACAAGAAATATTCTACGAAATACATTGCCATTAGACGTAGTAGTAAAGACGTCATTCGTGATGGGACGGTATTTCATGCGTCTCATTGTTTGACTTAACTCCTGAACTGTGTGATATCATTTAGAAGGTACATTCTATGGTAAATGTGCTTACTGCCCTGTAAAATTTCTCGGGAGTGCAGTTAGAAGTGTAGCAGTAATAAATTGTAGCTACATGTGGAATGCCACAGTTTTACTACATGAACAGTGGAAAAGAAGTAGGCGTTAAAATCCTTACACCATTTTGCCGGGGTCGTCAGGGAGAAAAAAGTTGGTAAAATTTAGTAATTGTGTGTGAAGTGGATGAAGTAAATCTCGTTACTCGCGCGTCGCATGATGCGGCAGTATAGTTGAAACTTGTATATAGTTTCGAGTTGTCATATCTACATATATACTCCGCAATCCGCCGTAATGTGCGTGGCGGAGGGTACACTGTACCACTACTAAGCATTTCCTTTCCTATTTCATTCGCAAATAGAAAGAGGGGGGAAAATGTGTATATGCTCTATATGCCTTTGTACAAACCCCAATTTCTCTTGTCTTTGTGATCTTAATGCGAAATGTAAGTAGGTGGCAGGAAGATCGTTCTACACTCAGCTTCAAATTCCGACCCTCTAAATTTCCTCAACAGAATTTCTCGAAAAGAACGTCTTCTTTCCTCCAGCGATCCCATATGAGTTCCCGTAGCATTTCCATGACACTCGCGCATTGGTCGAACCTACCAGTAACAAACCTAGCTGCTCGCCTCTGAACTGCCTCTATGTCTTCCTTTAAACTGATCTACTACGGGTCCCAAACACTTGAGCAATACTCAAGACGTGGTCGTACAAGCGTTTTATACGCGGTCTCCTTTACACATGAAGTACATCTTCCCAAAATTCTCCCAATAAACCGAAGTCGGCTGCCCGCCTTACTTACAACTGTCCTTACATGTTCGTTCCATTTCATATCGCTCTGCAATGTTACGCCTAGATATTTGAACGACGCGACTGTATCAAGAAGCTCACTACTAATGCTGTATTCGAACATTATAGGATTGTTTTCCCTACTTATGCGCATCACCTTACATTTTTCTATCGTCGAGAACAACGTACTGCGTTCTATTACTTAGGAAGTCTTCCAGCCAGTCACAAATCTATGAACCTATTCCTTATGCTCGTATGTTCGTTAGCAGTCTGCAGTGTCATACCGCGTCAAACGCCTTTTTGAAATCGAGAAAACACAATCTCCCTGCCCATCATCCATGGCTCGCGAGATGTCATGTGAGAAAAGGGCAAGCTGAGTTTCGCACGAACAATATTTCCTAAACTCGTGCTGATTCATAGAAAGAATCTTTTCCGTCAAAGATATTGGCCTGTTGTCCGTTTTAGGAATACATACAATTATATAGATATGGCGTCTATTCTTTCCGACACGGTCAAAAGACCATACCCATAATTATATGTATGCCTGAGACAGGCAAATGACTATTTCTGTGTGGATCCACTAATAAGTCCGATCGCTTGCTGTAATACAGGTAAAGCTGTGAGCAAGAGGAATGATGGGCAGGGAGCACTACACTTGTAGTGTGCAATGTGTTGAGAATAGAAGTGACTCCTGATAAGGCGATTGCTGACCACAAGTCCCAGCCTAGCACACATTCCCAGCTTCGACACTGAATTTAATCCAGTGTGCTGAAACCGCCTACATATTGGAATATTTCTAATTCTTAAATTTACGGCTGTCATTGTCAGCCACCGGTGTCTGAACCGGACACCAATATATACAATCTTGGAACCTATTTTGTAGTAAATGGATAGAGGTACCAAGCCGCGGTAGAGTAGCCGAGCGGTCTAAAGCACCTCTCTGCGGAGCGCGCGGTTGCTCGCCGTGGAGGTTCGAGTCCTCCCTGGGGCATGGGTGTGTGTGTTGTCCTTAGGTTAGTTTAGTTTAAGTAGTTTGTAAGCTACGGACTGACGACCACGCAGTTTGGTCCGATAGATTTACAGACATTTGAACATTTTTTTGGGTTATCAAGTGAAATTCGTTACATTAGAAAGTCTACGGTTCTCTGTAGGATAAACATTTATGCTTCTAAGCTGATGTAATCGAAATATACAGCCATTTATGTTACATATTGCGATACTTTCACAGAAATGATGCAGGAGTTCAATAAAACAAAGGCGTTTTTCATTATGCTATTTACGAAATCAGCTCCTCCGGATGCGAAAATATTTTGTTGAGCCACCCTGCTGTGGGAGAAATGGCCGTGGTAATAAAATCAATCAGAGCTCGAAGTAAAGGTTTAGGTATTCTTCTTCCCCGGTCGCCATGGAAGAGTGGAATGGTGGAAAAATTGTCTGAAAATGATTCGATAAACCATGTATTCATGTATATGTAGACATTGGCGTCCACAGAAATTCACCCGGGGAGGAAGGACAAGGGTCTAAAATTTTCTATACAACTGTATCGGCGAGTTTGTGTCACACTCTAAGAAATTAATTTCCACGTTAGGAACGTCCATTAATTACGTGAGTAATTTATTAATAAGGGCATGATTTTCCTCATACAACTAGAAAAGCTTATAGCGTGTATTCCATCTACTAAAACTTTTCTGTACAGTTGTTATCTGTTATAATAATGTAAAGTTTCTGAATTAAAATGTTGACGTGATATTTTCATTGACCCCGTTTCCAAGTTTTCCCAGTTCACGTAATTAATGGACATTACCTTAAACGAATAATTTATTACAATTGATGAATACCAAATGAAAGTTACTTCGTGGTAGATCACATTCTTTATGTAAAGTTACGAATTAGTTATGTTTTATACATATTTTTCTATTCGCAAATGATAATGAATGGTGCAGTCATTTGTGCGACATTACCTCAATTATATCATCACATGATTAAGCAAACGATGTATCGAAGGAAATGTGTAGCAAAGTAGGAAATAAATCTGTAAATACTCGAAAAAATAATTTTGTATACCAGTAGCATTACACTGATATTATAGTGCAAAATCTGAAATACAAAAAGTAAAGCAACGGAGAAAATGCTATTCAATGTCAACAAAAATTTCCATTTGGGAAGGGCTTTGACTAATATTCCTGGAAGGCAAAGTAGAGGAATGTTTGGCTTAAAAATAACGTTAAACGAATTTGTACTCTTAAGTAAATTTTTCTAAAAATATATGTAAGAGATGTTACCAGTAAATCTGACTCATAAGAGCGTAGAATCGAATGATAAGATTCTCGTCTCCCACTTTGACACATTATCATAGAATCACAAGGTGAAAATTCCAACTATAACTTTATGTTTGGAAGTCTTGTTACACCATCAAAGTAAAAAATGTGTCAACTCCTGCAGATGATAGTTTTGCTAACCTAACGACAACGCCTCTTTAGTTTTGTTTTCACATAAAAAAAAAGGTAAAGCAGTCAACAATCCGAAGATTGGTTTGAACACCACGGTGCTTTACTAGGCATGGTCCTGTTTGGAGGTGGTATGCCGTTGCCTTCCTCCGACCTTCGAACCGACTTACCCAGCCAGTTATAGGGGGACCTACAGTTTAACGTGGGTTCCGAACCACAGTGCTACTCGGTATTTTTCACATGAGCAATACTGCCAGAGGTGAAAGAAGTGGAAAGTGACAGATAAAAATCCTAGGACCTGGGGGGAATCGAACCCGCGACCTTTGGATTTGTAGTATTCCATAAAATGGCATCTTTTATTTCAAAAATGTTCACATGTTTGTTAAGCTTATGGGACTTAACTACGGGGTTATCAGTCCCTAAACTTACAAACTACTTATCAACTACATTATACTAAGGACGGCACAAATATCCATGCCCGAGGGGGGATTCGAACCCCCGACCGTAGTGGCCGTGCAGACCGTGACTGAAGCGCCTCATTCCCATCGGCCACCGCGGCCGGCTCTTTTATTTCCAGGTGATGATGTGGATTCACACTTATAGATTTAATAAGATAGACATAACTTTTTTTAGTAAAATAGTGATGGTACTTTTTCAAATGTAATGAGTTGGGAAAAATATCTTTAGTTTCCCATATATTTCCGTACACAATAATATTTATTTACAGAAGAGAGGTGTTACTGTAACAAGGTTACGAGTTCTTCTTTACCCGAGTACCTGAAATTGCATTTTTGACATCTACTAACGAGATAAATAGTTATTGAATGGCGGGCCTGTTGCAAAATTCAAGATGGCGGCGGTGAAAACCCACCCGGGCGCTGACGGCAAAATTCAAATTGGCGTCGGTTTGGAGACCTGCCACTTTGACAGGTCGAGACTCGTCCCTCGACTGATAACATCAAGCATGATACTGCACGTAACAGGAGTTAGAAATGTTGTAAAATACAACTTGAGGGACCGAGTGTGCAGCCCCTCGCCGCGTACTTTGGGGAACGACACAGCCACCATGCCCCCGGCGCGGCGGTCGCGTACGTGCCATCCACCTGCCACCGCTGCCGATTATTTTTTATTCCTCATTTGCATATCAAATTAACTGCAACAACCTATGTTTACAGTAACAATTTCCGAACGTGTCCACCTCTGAGAGACGTTCATTTGCCAAGGTGCCACACTCAACCATTTGGTGGTAAATGTAAATATTTTCCTCGAGCGCTAATGACAATTTCCGAATTATTTCTGCCGGGAAATCAAAGGATCTATGTTCGCATTAACAATCCCCAAAGAAACAGTTTGTCCGTCTGAAATTTACAATCACATATAGAGGTAATATCCTCCCCACCTCCCGCGAGGACACCACAAACACACAGTATTCTCTCAGCAAGTTACAAAAACAATCCTACAGTCCTGTTGCTAAACATGTACAAAATGTTTAAACAAAATATCATAAAGTTTTATTGTTATTTTAAGCATTCTCACTCAAGAAATATCTAAGTTACATCTGCAAGTGATATGAGACAGTAACACCTTCTTTCGACACGGAGGCGAGACGACTGATTTGACGGGATAGCGCCGATCGCAGTCACTCCAGTCTGCAGGGCCGTCCTCTCGCCGAGATGCCCATTCCATACACACCTCTCCTCTCTCATCACCCGCACTTGCGCTTCCTCTTAACACCATCAAAATTATCTAGATGTGAAATTTAATACTCTCACTCCAGCGAACATGCACAGTTACAATATTAGACACTGCAGACAACTGTTTTTGAAATGTTCCAAGTCTTCACAACATTTAAAATGACATAGGTTTCCCGCCTGTACTGTAAAACACGAGTACATCGTAGTTGACGTATACCAAAATTCATTTCGAAATGTTCCAAGTCTTCACAAAATTTAAATGGCACAGGTCAAACATGTAAATACCGGTGACTGAGCACTCCACAAGACGGATACTCTGGCGTCAGGAGAGACCAAACAGAAATAGACCGAGACAGAACATTGTTTTTCTGAAGCAAATATCCATACATCACTCAACTACCCAAGAAACGGTTGCTACTTTCCTCAATCCGTGTACTTTTCTATCTAACGTCCATCTCCGCACACCTTCACCAGGTCTATCAGAAACATCAGATATTTTACACCGTGTAAAGTTCAGTTTTAGACCTGATTTCTATTATTTTATTACGATGATCATGATTCCCTATGTAGGTGGATGCTAACAAAATAGGTTCACATTCAATTTCGAAATCGTGTGTCAAAGTACAGACGATAATACATCATCCATTCTTTAATAATAGTAGACATTGCTTAAGCACAATGAAATTTACGTAGACGAGTCAAAACATTCGTCATCGTGGCCGTCTGCGCTATCATCCTAACAACTCTCGGAATACGACAGTACAGAGTGCGAGAAGAGCGTGAGCTCATTGACAGATAAACAGGCATCGAACAAGTTACGTCTACACCTTTTGCTTACAATACAACTGAATATGTACAAAGTAATGATCGCAATCGCTTCTAACACATCCCAACGAGAGACATTTTTGACTAGTCATCACAACGCAGGAATATGTGTCAGGCCTATGACAGATACGCATACATTGAACATAATATTTCTACACGTTTTTCTGATTACCATGCAAGCGCAATGTATACTTGACAGCCAAAAAACTGGATCACTGCTAAATGCAACTCAACTAAGGTAGCTGTGTTGCAGGTCATCTAATCACCAAACCCCTGTGGAGTACAGTCGTACGAGTATACACAATGTGTACCATAAAAAGCAGTAGACAACATTGCTCCTTATGGCAGTAAGTACACATGTAATTCAATACCGCCATACAACAAATATTAGAATACACTTTGAGACGACACAGCAACGTAAATTCAATTTCATTACAATAAGTAACAAATCGGGTACCTTATCAAACTCATTGAATGACATGATGAGTTTTTGTGCTCTGAATCTGAACGTACTATTAACCAAAAAAGCTTGCTTTTTCTATTCGAGACTGATTGGGCTTAAAGAGACGTAAAACATTTTCATTAGTATCGGTTTAGAAGACCAATGTGCGAACACAGAAATGTATGGTTAACTTTAGCATTGCACCAGGAATTGCATTAAGTTCAAATTATTGCTGAGAGGTAACCACTAAAGCCATATAATGCAGTACAACTCACAGGTGTCAAACGTCATAAAATTGTGGAATAGAATGCAGTAGCTATATGAATTGTTAACTAAGCACGCTCACACCTCAGATATTAAAATAAATTCACAAATAGCGCTATATTTGAACTTCAAACGACGGTACAGTTGACTTCTTTGCCAGCAGGGACTCAAACGTGGCACTATTCGCTTATTTACTATTTTCTCACCATTAGCGGGATGTGCATATGTTCGGCTATAAGGAGCGCAATAAATAACTTTGTGCTGCCTGGGACTCCAACCCCGCGCCTATCGTCATCGTTGACCTCAGAAGATAAGGTAACAACTTTCCCATTCTCGTTCAGTAGCAATTATGATCGCGCCGTTCGTAGAGACCTGGAGGGGTCTGGCATTTTGGGGAAGCAACGAAAACTAATCCAACTTTGTTCTAATCAGTAGCGAATGGACATGTGTAATGTTGATTTGAAACACGTCACAGTCCCAAATTCTTTACTTGGGGCTACTGGAGATGGAGAGGGGAATGTTTGCGATTGTTAAAAACTGTTATCCCAGCAGGAATTAAACCATTTCTTAGCCATTACAAGCTAGCAGCAGCCCGGCCAACTAACGATTTTCAGATGTGTTAGAATAATGTTTTTGTCGAAATGGAGTGCAGAACACATGGTACGAGAAGTAAAATAGTTCGTTGGTATCTGTCCAAAGTAACAGTAATTACTTGGCCGCGCGGTCTGAGCCTTCTTGTCACAGAGGTTCGACTCCTTCCTCGGGGTATAGTGTGTGTGTGTGTGTGTGTGTGTGTGTGTGTGTCGTCGTCCTTAGCGTAATTTAATTGAAGTAGCATGTAAGGCTAGGTAGGGACTGATGACCTCACCTGTTTGGCCCGTTAGGACTACATAAAAAAAAATTATATACAGTATGTAGAATTATGTAACATTGCATATGATAGTATACTACGTCTCAGCGTGCTCCTTAGTGATTTTGTATGGCATGTTGCTGTATGCTTAATTAACTATGGCCTCATTTTGCTCAAGTATGTAGGAAGAATGTATGTGAAATGTTATGGGACTCAACTACTAAGGGCGTCAGTCCCTAAGCTGACACACTACTATCATAATCAAAGGACAAAGCACACACCCATGCCCAAGGAAGGACTTTAACCACTGATGCGAGCAGCTGCCCGATCCATGAAATGATGCCTTAGACCGCACATCATAGCTCTTACCATAATAAATGGAATATTACACATCTTAAAAGTTACAAAAGTTAAAAGTTTACGCATTATAAAACGGGGAAATGTACACCATTTGTAACAGTTGGGATGAAGCAGAAGAGGACAAAGTAAACACCAGTGCTCTGTATTTCACAGAACGAAGACTGGATTATAGTTAAGGACATATGAAAGAACACGGTGTCATAGAAAGCACTGATAGTAACGAAAGCATAAATTAAAAGAGAAAGTATGCTGTCAACGGAAACCAATAGATTTGATCATAGTGTTTTGAGGGAACAAACCAGAAGGGTAACTGAGGTTATTACGTAAGAGAGGTGGCAGGGAGTGAGAGAGAGACGAGAAATTAACAATGAATAAATGCAAGACAAATAATTTGCATATTTTATGATGGACGGAGGGTGTATTAATGGATGGGGGGGAGGAGAGAGACGTATTTGAATAACAGAAATTACTTTGACAGTGTCCATCTAAACTAATTACTCTGTATGCATGGAGGCTGGGTATAAATTAAATAAAATAGGATATTGAATGAAAGGAGAACCATTGAATTAAAATTTATGCCAGGTGCGGGAATCGGACACAGACCTCCATACATTAATTCAATGCTTCTCCTTTCACTCAATGTCTTTGACATATTGAGACGGAAAACTGTCTCTAGGTACATAAATTTATAATAAAAATAGGGTAATGAAGGGACTAAATATTCAAAGAACTTCAATTTAAAGGCAGTTCAAAGGAAAACCAAACTCATATTTTACGTCAGTTGCCAAGAGATCGTCCATAGTCTGTCATTTAGGAAATATGAAAAAAATAAAAAAAAATAAAAACATATAAGGACTATTAAATTGTTCAGAATCCATCATTATTTGTTTCTTCCGTAATGCATCTCAGCATAGAATCTATAACACCGTCAGACCAGCTTCTTTTCAGTGAGAGCGACGACTCTATCTCGAGTTGTTTGCTCGCAGTGAGACGGCCTGATTTGTATTTCTGCTTTCCGCTCTATGCTGCCAGGAAGTAAACATTCTGTATTTACGTCAGAGCCCCACTTTGCGCCGTGCTGGGGGCTGTTGGCCGCCAACGGACCGCCAGCTGGCTGGCTCCCGCCAAGCCACAGCTAGAGCAATTTTACTATAAAATGAGCAGCCACATTATGTTTTGAGATTTCATTCAAATATTTAACGAAGACTAGAATCATGATGAACGTAGCTACCACATAATGTTTCACCGAGATATGAATAAGACACAGGAAACTATTCTTTGTTTTCAGCGCTCTGTATTAGTTCTAGTCGTAATAAAATATGTATTCAACCTAGAAAAATAAGCGTGTTGTAAAATTAAACAGTTCTGGTGACAACAACAACACAAATGTATACATGTAGTATATCATTTACGTTTTGTGCACTTATAAAGTGTTCTCATTGTCTCTGAAACAATAAGTGCTACACGATGGAAATTACCTTCTGCTGACGCCTTTCATTTACACGATTGTTCTGTTATTCACAGTGAAGTGTTTCCTTATTGCCGGCCGCGGTGGCCGAGGAGACTGTGGCGCTCCAGTCACGGTCTGCACAGCCACTACGGTCGGGGGTTCGAATCCCCCCTCGGGCATGGATATTTGTGCCGTCCTTAGGATAAGGTAGTTGATAAGTAGTTTGTAAGTCTAGGGACTGATGACCCCGTAGTTAAGTCCCATAAGCTTAACAAACATTTGAACAATTTTGTTTCCTTATTGGTACATAGAACAGCATCATATTCTCGACTGTTCCACGCTTAAACGAAGTTCGGAAAGAAAAGAAAGAAAGAACAAGTACCAGATAGCATATCTGCGAGTTCTAATCTGATGTATCCTTTCAACTTTTTCGACGTCCTCCCTCTATCCTATCAGGTAATAATCGCTCAATGCTTAGTAATACTGCAGAAGAGAAGGAACAATTGTAGGATTGGCAGTCTCCTTAGGAAACGTTTAAGTCTTCTAATAACAGAATATAACAGACTACGTTTATTTCACCTTCGCCAAAACACGTGTTATTCCCAGTTAACGTTGTTTTTAATTGTACTCCTAGGAATTTCGTTACATGTATAACCTTCAAATTTGTTTTGCTTATCGATACCTAGAATGCCGACGAAACTCTTTGGGTAGTCCTGTTCAGAGCCAAATGCATATTGATGTTTGAGGTCAATTGTCACAATTTGCGCTGTGAAGATACAAATTCAAAATCATTTCGCCACTGGCTTTGCTTTTTTGAGTTTACTAGTTGGCAGCACTAACTAGCCGCGGTGGAGTAGCCGAGCGGTCTAAAGCGTCTCGCTGCGGAGCGCGCGGTTGCTCGCCGTGGAGGTTCGATTCCTCCCTGGGGCATGGGCGTGTGTGTTGTCCTTAGGTTAGTTTAGTTTAAGTAGTTTGTAAGCTACGGACTGATAGAATTACAAACATTTGAACATTTGAATTTGCAGCACTAACTGCCTCAAATCTAACAGCAATGTTCAGATTGCTAATTAATTATTTCGAATATATATTTGAAACAGGAGAAGTGTACTTAACTGTGCTAGAAGAATTACACTCGTCACGTCCTTTTCACTACGTGACTCCTCGTCGGTTAGTGCAAACTATTACCTTGCAGGCAGGTCATCACGATTGCATCGCACAACTGTGACTGTACTCATTAGGAAAGCGACATGGTTCGAAGTTGATTATGGCTGAAGATACCAAAAATCGTGTTGGCATTCGGAGTACTCAGTACTGCATGCAAATATATCGCCAAAGTCTCACAAGAGTAAATATTTCGAAATCAAATGTTCAAATGTTTGTTACGCTTAAGGGACTTAACTGCGGGGCCATCAGTCCCTAAACTTACCAGCTACTTATGAACTACCTTATACCGGGCTTGCGCATCGTAGCATAGCGCCTCTATGCGCTCGGCCGCTCCGCCGCGGCATTTCGAAATCCATGCTGGTTTGATGTTAATATGTAGACATTTCATAACGTTGGAAAAAGTATTTGTTCAGACGTCCTGCTACATGTCGATATCAATACAGTGGATCTGTAATTCAGTGGATTACTTGTATTTTTCTTTCTTATGTATCTGTGCAACATTCCATTCGTCTCCCTCGCTATAAATACTTCAATGCTCGACATCACGTCGTAGGAGAAGTAATTAAGCAATTGCATAGTGTGTGCACAAGATGTTCTCCTAAGGTGTTGGACCACTCGAGAAAGACACTGCTTCCTAGAATGACATAGAAGAATCTAGATTAAAAGAAATAATCCGACACAAGCTGCTTTTGGCCATTGAGTGAATACATTGGAGAAGTTGAACAGTTTTGCCCAGCCGGAATTCGGGCCCGGTTCCTCCTCCTCTCATACTGCACGAACCCCCGACGGGGAATGGCCTGACGCATCGGAGCATATCGCCTCAATGCGTTCGGCCGCGGCGGCGTAATGTGCATCTACATTTATTCGTTGTGTTAATTTCTCCTCCGTTTTTTTTTTCCTCTCTCTCTCTCTCTCTCTCTCTCTCTCTCTCTCTCTCTCTCTCTCTCTCTCTCTCTCTCCCTCTCCCTCCCTCTCGCTCCCTCTCTCTCCCTCTCCTCCTTACATTAAAACCTCAGTTGCTCTTTTGGTCTATTCCCCCAAAACGTTGAAAAAATATTGGTTTCTGTTAAAACGATACTGACACTTTTAATGTCTACTTTCTTTACTGTCCATCGGTCATCTCTATGAAGCAATGTTCTTTTATATCTCCGATAATCTAGCGTTCTGTAAGACATTCCTTGCTTTTTTCTCAGCCCTAAAACAAACGGTGACACATGTCTAAGTAAGGAGTACTTTGCTCCGGCCGCGGTGGCCGAGGGGACTGAGGCGCTCCAGTCACGGTCTGCACGGCCACTACGGTCGGGGGTTCGAATCCCCCCTCGGGCATGGATATTTGTGCCGTATTTAGTATTAGGTAGTTCATAAGTAGTTTGTAAGTTTAGGGACTGATAACCCCGTAGTTAAGTCCCTTAAGCTATACAAACATTTGAAGATTTGAAGTACTTTGCAAGCATTTCACTCTTTTACTTTCCAGTTCTGCACTCCTGTTCATTCCTTGATCCCGCCCTCCCTCCTGCTACCCCTCCCTTGACATATTTATCTGCATCTATGTGCTTATTTTCACAATTTTGTGCTTGGGAGGCTTCTTTTTCTTTAATCTCTGTCGTTATTTCTCTGCCGCTGACTCTCGAAAAGCACATGGATATAATAGACAAATGAACCTTACCGTGCAAGCACTGATGTCTCCATTAAAATGGCCATCTATTCCGACAAATCTCAGTATCCAATCTTTGAAATGGCAGAGACTGACGTTCTCCTCATCCTTTCCAGTTGGATATTATGCTTCGCATGCAGTCACTTTTCGATGCGACATTGTAACAGAATCCACCTTGCAGTTTTTTAATCTCAATATGACTATTGAAGGCAACCACACCCTGAAGAATAATTGCTTCACACACTTGCCATTTATCGGATACCTTGTCATTAACCAAACTCTTAAATCACAGAAACTTCCTTCATCGAAGTCTATCTGTGTACCTGAACGTGGTGAATAATAGATCTCAAAACGAAGTTACTTTCCCCATTTAAGAATACTTTTTCTAATGTATAATCAACGCTCCTCATAACTTTCAAAATGCGTAATATTCAAGTTACCGTGGCAACAGCTACCCGACAATCTTAAATAAAATGAGCCCATGGTTAAATAAGCTTATAGCAAAATGCCATATCAAATCTTAATGTCGTATGCTAAAACGTAGTATAATATCATGCAAAATCCGCGATAAGGCACCACAGACCACGTGGCCATCCCTTGCGGCCAAAAATGTGTTACCTAGCCAGACTCCTTTGAGCTCTTTGACTGGTCGTACCGTCTAATGAGTATCCATTATGACAAAACATTATGCTAACAAATCTGTAATTAGGTGGTTGGCTGGGGGCCGGGGTAAGGTTAATTTGTAATGGCTAAGATATGGGTCTGATTCCCGCTGGGGTAACAGTCTTTAACAGCCACAAAAATACCATCTGCAGCTCCAGTAACGACAAGTAAAGAACGCAGGACTCTGCCTTGTTTCAATCAACATTGCATATGTTCATGCGGTAGTAGGTTAAACAGAGTTTTCGTTGTTTCCTCAAAATACGAAACCCCTCCACGTCTCTACGAACGGTGCGATCCTATCTACTAGTGAGCGACAATGTGATAGTTGACGCCTCATCGTGTCAGGTGAAGAGTGACGGTATGTGCGGGGTTCGAGTCCCCGGAAGAAACAAATATATCAGCAGTATTCCTTCGTATTATACAATAGCAAAATGTGCTGGGTTCGAGTCCCTGCAGGAAAAAATTCAATTGTATCGTCGTTTCTGGTACCAGTATAACGCTATTTGTGAACATATTTTATATCTAATTGCGCTTAGTTAACAATTCATCAATGCACTGCATTCCATTCCACAACTATATGATGCATGACATCTGTGAATTGCACTATATTACGTATCTTCAGCAGTTACCTCTCAGCAGTGCTTAGATTATCATTTATTTCCGGATTCGGACATCGGTCTTGGAAACCGATACTAATGATAACGTTAGTGTTTTACGTCTATTTATGCCTAATCGCATCTCGATCAGGCACACAACTTTTGTTTGGTTAAAATTGCGTAGTGATTCAGATCAAGAACAAAAATACATCATGCCATTAAATAAGTGTGATAACGTATCTGAATTTATACTTATTGCAATGAAATTTAATATACAAGTGTTATTGTCTCTTCTCTAATAACGTGTATTCTAATATTTGTTGTCTTTTTTTTTTTAACTTATGGGACTTAACTACGGGGTCATCAGTCCCTAAGCTTACAAACTACTTATGAACTAGCTAAGACTAAGGACGGCACAAATATCCATGCCCGAGGGGGGATTCGAACCCCCGACCGTAGTGGCCGTGCAGACCGTGACTGGAGCGCCTCGGTCCCCTCGGCCACCGCGGCCGGCTAATATTTGTTGTACGACAGTATAGGTTTGCACTTTGACTGAATGCCGTAAGGAGAAATAGTCTTTAGTGTCTTACTTAGTACCTATTGTGGGTAGGTAATAACTGTACTGTGGAATGATGTGACGACCTGCGAAGCAGCTATGCTATGTTGATTGTATAGCGTCAGGTGCGGCCTCCACTTTGGAATTCAGGGGTGATCCACTTTTTTTGCTGTCAAGTGTACCAGTCAACAGACTCCCTAGAGAATTATCGAGCTAACCAACCGTTCATCTAAACCAGGGCTGTTCAAAATCCGGCCCGCCATAGCCCGACGAAGTAGTGAATTTTTTTTTAATTTCAGCCACAGTGTTAAGTGAAAGACAATGATTTAAAATTAACCTGTTTCGTCGTTGCATTGGGGCTTAAATAAACGTGCATGCGAGGTGAGAGGGTGGTTGCTAGCCTACTAGCCGCCCTTTACTACGACTTCTGCTGCCTGACATATGCAGCGCGGACGGCGTGGATACAAAGACACTCCTGACGATGTTGTTGTCAATACAAGAATTTCTTTCGTGGTAACAATCGAGAAGTTAACAGTTACAGGTACAAGCGCAATAAAATTCAGGAGTCATACACTCCACTGTAGCGGGCGTCCTACATGATATTATAGTCTGCGAATAACACCATTGTTCCATCCAATGTTAGTTGCAGTGCCATCTCGTGGGTGGGGGGAAGGGGTGAGGCCAATTGTGGAGGGTTTACACCACGATTCAACTTACTTCAAACCAGCTCACACCAATCAATTTCAGGTAGGTTTGGATCTTTTGTTCTATCAAAACGGCTGATGAGTTGCACAAAAAAATATGTTACATACGGTTAAATTGCTGAATTGCTGGCTTATGTTACCAATATTTCCGGGTTTGCTCGGTTGTTGATAGAACACTGTAATCTTCTTAACTGATGTCAAATTATACTTAAATCTCTTCCCCTCTGACGCTTGTAGGGTTAGGAAAGAAGTCAGTTTCATTATAATTCATGTTTCTTAGACACCGACTACGCCTTTCCACTACTAATTTATCTACTTGCATTGTGCTGTTTGATCGATCAAAAATACTTACGAGAATATAATTTTTTTTCCAAAATAAACGCACGATCCCGAAAACTGGTATATTTTTTGGCTGTATACATCGTCAGTTTCTATCTAGGTTTGTTAATACAATCATATCATCCATGAAGAAGCGGAAAATTGACACAGAATGTCGCGTTTTCAAACCTAGTTGGACTGAAACATTTTGTGATTGAACAAAGTGAAACACAGTGTCTCATCTGTAAGCAAAGAATATCAGTTTGTAAGGAGTACAACATGAAGCTCCATTATTCTACGAAACAACTTCTAAGTACAATGAATACAGTGGCCAAATGAGAATCGCCCGAATCAGTTCACTGAAAAAAGAAAAAAAAAAAAAAAGAAAAAAAGAGGGAAAAATACATCACCGGTCGGTCAACAGGCCATGTTCAGAAAACTCAGAAAGAGTAACAAAACTAAACTTCCAGATAGCAGAAGCTATTGCCAAAAGAGGAAAACCTTTATCTGCTGTAGAATTCATCAAAGAATGTTTACAGATATTTGCATCAACTGATGTCATTAGTGAAAAGTACAAGTTTATGACATGAAACCATGACACGACGAATTGACGACATGGCAAACGATATTCAAATTTCAGTCAAAGCAAAATGAAAGTGCTCATGTTTCAGATACAGCTCAGCTGGCTGACTTCGTGAGAGGAGTGACAGAGAACAACACTGTAATAGAGGAACTGCTGGTCTTGCTTTGAATGAAAGGTAAAACAACAGGACAAGACTGTATGAAGAAGTAAGAAGTTGTATGGGAAGTTGGAGTTTCAAGACGAAAATTTTTTCGATTTAACAACAGATGGTACACCAGCGACGACAAAAAAAGAAACGGTTTTGTAACTTTGATGAGTAATAGTATGACATACACGATTGTAAAACACTACTGCATTATTCACCAAGAACAGCTGTGTGTCCAAGTTCTCGATTTGAAGAATGTGATGGAAAAGGTAATATGGGCTGTCAATTTCATTCGCGCGAGATGACTTAATCATAGATAATTTCAGACCTTCCTGTCTGAAGTAGGCTCTGTGCATGATGATATATATCACAGCCGAGTTCGCTGGCTCAGCAGATTAGCAAAACTCTTACGATTTTATTCTCTGTTGGGAGAAATAAAAAGCTTTATAACCGGCAAAGGACATGATATCAAAATTTTTGGAGAAATAGAAATGGTTGAATGACCTGGCTTTTCTAGTTGACATAACTAAATATCTCTCCGACGTGAATCTAAAATCAAGGGTAAAAATTAACCAAGTGTGGAAATGGATGAACACATTCAAGCATTTATTAAAAAAACCTCATCTTGTTCGAGAAACAGATAGGGGAAAGATAGCTGGGTCATTGGGAGACCTTGTGTACACGAAATAAAGAGACACTGGATTTCGCAAAGTGCGTATCTTGCTCGAAAAGTAAGGAATGATACGAGGACACATTCACATATTTTAAAAATCAAGAGGCATATATAAAAGTATTCCAAAATCCGTTTGAAGGTAAGACTGAAGACGCCATGTTACACCTGCAGATGAAGTTGGCTGAACTTCAAACCAATGAAAGCCTGAAACCAGCCTCCCATAGCTGCCTGCAGAATGGACTGATGGAGTTATATATATCCCATCCTATACAAGTTGTCACTGCAACAGATGCCCTTGTTTGGAAGCACATATATCTGCGAACAGTTTTCTTCATGAATAAAAAATGCAAAATCTACAACGAGATCTTCGCTAACAGATGGCCATCTGAGCGGAATCCTTCGAATTTCTACATCGGACATATCACCAGATATCGAGGAACTCTGCAAGCAACACTGGTTTAATAATTGATTCCTTTTGCAATTATCTTTTGTCTGACCCGCCACAGTGATTATAGTTGGTAATGTGGCCCACATCGAAATTTTGTTGGACATCTATGATCTCACCAGTTACGCAAAACAAAGATAGGCGCGATCACACGACGCAAGATAATCGTAAACTCAAAATAGATCAATTCTTACTCAAACGATAATCAAAACTCGTAAAATCTCTACGTATTATATCCCAATATGAGCTAATACAACACCGAAACACTCCCGAAATGTTTCTTTCCATACCGTAAACACTACTAATAGACTAGACACGTAACAGTTCTACAGCAGACTATGCTTCGATGAAAGATCAGATAACTTACACCATGCATATTTTAACAACTGATTGTTTTCTGGAGTCTCTAACCAACAAGAGTATTGCGTTGTACGTTAAATGGCTAACTATGTGGAAAAAATCCACTCGTTCTAGCATTCGTTATACCTGGTAAACGATCTTAAAACCAGCGCAACATGGTAATATGACCCACACATACACATGCAAAGTAGAAAACCATGACAAAAACGCTTACTTTCTATGTTAGAGCTCATTTTATTACTTCTCTTCAAATCACATTAATCATGGAATGGAAACACACAGCAACAGAACGGACCAGCGTGACTTCAAACACTTTGTTACAGGAAATGTTCAAAATGTCCTCCGTTAGCGAGGATACATGCATCCACCCTCGGTCGCATGGAATCCCTGATGCGCTGATGCAGCCTTGGAGAATGGCGTATTGTGTCACAGCCGCCCACAATATGAGCATGAAGAGTCTCTACATTTGGTACCGGGGTTGCGTAGAGAAGAGCTTTCAAATGGCCCCATAAATGAAAGTCAACAGGGTTGAGGTCAGGAGAGCGTGGAGGCCATGGAATTGGTCCGCCTCTACCAATCCATCGGTCACCGAATCTGTTGTTGAGAAGCGCACGAACACGTCGACTGAAATGTGCAGGAGCTCCATCGTGCATGAACCATATGTTCTGTCGTACTTGTAAAGGCACATGTTCTAGCAGCACAGGTAGAGTATCTCGTATGAAATCATGATAACGTGCTCAAAAAAATGTTCAAATGTTTGTTAAGCTTATGGGACTTAACTACGGGGTCATCAGTCCCTAAACTTACAAACTACTTATGAACTACTTACGAACTAGGACGGCACAAATATCCATGCCCGAGGGGGGATTCGAACCCCCGACCGTAGTGGCCGTGCTGACCGTGACTGGAGCGCCTCAGTCACCTCGGCCACCGCGGCCGGCGATAACGTGCTCCAGTGAGCGTAGGTGGAAGAACATAAGGTCCAATCAAGA
Source organism: Locusta migratoria (assembly GCA_026315105.1). NCBI lineage: Eukaryota > Metazoa > Arthropoda > Insecta > Orthoptera > Acrididae > Locusta > Locusta migratoria. Next base: position 778,598,577 of record CM048755.1, read on the forward strand.
CATCACCAACAATTCCTGCCCAAACGTTCACAGAAAATCTGTGTTGATGACGTGAATCGAGGAAGTACAGTACATATTAACGAAACAATTGGATATTTGACAATTGTCTGCACAAATTATTTCAATTTACATTTAAAGAGAAATACTAAAATGAGCTCTAACATGGAAATTAAGCGTTTCCGGACACATGCCCTCATAACATATTTTCTTTCTTTGTGTGTCAGGAACGTTTCCTGAAAGTTTTGCCGTACCTTTTTGTAACACCCTGTATATTACTAGGAGAGATCTGTATGCACACCAAAACCAACTGTTTTTTCTAGACTGATTCCAACCATCTCTTTACTAATGTCCACATAGACAATTAAGAGCACTACTAAACGACCAGACCTTGTAACGAATGACAACATTGCGCGTTCTTCGCACACCATGTACTATCGATAAACGCTCGTAATAACAGCAAATACTTCTTTAAAAACATTAACGATACAAAGAACAGTTGCCATAAAAGACCTACCTATACATCGAATCCAAGTTCTTTCTTTTATCAAGTCATTCATAGCTCCAGTGTAGCATATTCTAATCCAAATCCTCCTAATACTTAGGCCTTAAGACCTAAACAGCGCTATTTCCAAGACTGCAAACTTTAAAATATATGAATCACAACCACACAACGGTAAACAATACCGGAGTGGTTACAGCAAGTCCCTCCTGTTAACGTAGTAAAAAAGCATCCCTAACAAGTAAGGATACGTAGTGCGCACCAGATTACAGCAAGTCCCTCCTGTTAACGTAGTAAAAAAGCATCCCTAACAAGTCAGGATACGTAGTGCGCACCAGATTACAAATAAACGAGAGTTAATTTTAAGAAGATGAAATATCCAAACACTTCGACAGAGCAGCAACTGCAAAGTAGCATACAATTACGTTGGTTCTATCAACAGAAATCAGAACAAAATCCATCGAATTGTCATAGCTGTAACATAGTTCTTAACACATCTTAACGCCTAAATTTTGTGTTCGTGAGCGTGTTTTTAGGCATAATTTTGGTTTTCGTGAGCGAGTTTCTTTATATCCAGTGCCCTTTCAGTTAATTATATTTGCGTGAACAGATTTTAGTGTCTCTTGGTGTAACTTTCACGTTTTAGTCAGTTCTTAATCAAGTTTTTACGATTTCTATTTTTACCATGGGTGAGAAGTGTGTGACATGCCGTAGGATCCTTAGTTCCGGTATATGGTGTGATAGTTGTAGTGGTTTCTTTCATTGGGGCGAATGTAGTGGCGTGGAAAATTGGGACATAAATGACGCTCACCAGTGGTTTTGTAGGATCTGCAATAGAGATAGGAAAATAATGGAACATGAGGGGAAAATTGCAGCTCTTCAAGCTGAATTAGATAAGGCAAGGGAGACTCTGAGCAGGTTAAGGAGGGGAAGGGTGAAAAGCGGTGGGAAGTGGCAACAGGTAACAGGGGGAACAGGCTTAGTACAGTTTCAGACACCTTTGTCATTAATCTGAAAAAATAGATTTGACCTGTTGCCTCAGTCAGAATCGGATGAGCCTCATGTAGTTAAAGCTGTAGAAAGGACACAACAAACTTTCAAGAAGGATTTGAAAGAGGTAGGGAAAACTGTGAAAAGAAAGTCTTGTTGTTAGGTAGCTCCCATGGTAGAGGTGTACGCCAACTACTGCAGGAAGAGCTGGAATCAGAGTACGAGGTCACAAACTTTTTCAAACCAAATGCGGGTCTGGGTCAGGTAACAGAGGATATAGGTTCTTTATGTAAAGATTTCACAATTGAGGATACCGTGGTTATAGTGGGTTGTCCAGGAAACAGAATTGACAGAAACTGTGAATATTCTATAGATAGTGATCTGGTGAAGATATTGGCAACGAAGCATACTAGTGTGGGGTTTGTATGTCTTGAGTCGCCATGATCGGCCTCATTTGAACTCTTCTGTGAGGAGAGTAAACTTGGAGATGGGACAGCTACTCATGTCAGATATGGGGTCGCATATTGGTTTGATTCCTGTGGATGATATCTGTAGGTGGGACTACACTAGGCATAGCCTTCACCTCAACAGGAAAGGGAAAACTGTCTGGGTTGATTGCAAGTAACTTAGGGGGGGGGGCATTGTCACAAATGGTAAAATACCAGTGCTTGCAGGTGTCAGAGGGATGCCTTTTTTTAGGACAGGGAGGGAGGGGGGGGGGGAAGAAAACCAGTTTTGAGAGAACTTGGAAGACACCCTCAGTTTGAAAAAAAAAAAAACAGATAAACAGGAGATAGATTTTAGCAAACAATGTTTAACAGAAAGTACTCAGAAACTGCCAGTAAATCTTAGACCGTTACTATGCAATATCAGTTATCTTTATTACATCAAAATATTCCAGGGCTCAGAAATAAACTTGATGAACTACTCATTTCTATTGATGAAATAGATTCCTCTAACCCAATTGACATAATTTGCCTCTCTGAAATCATGTGGCCACTGGTATAGATATGTTAAACATTCCAGGATTTAATTTAGCTTCACACTTCTGTAGAGTAGATATGGAGGGAGGAGGAGTTGCCACATTCATTAAAAACTGCTATAAATTCAAGAATATTGATATAAATAAATTCTGTCTAGAGCAGCATTTAGAAGCTCGTGCAACAGAAGTAGAGTTCCATAACAGATGCTATATAATAGTAACTATTTACCGAGCACCTGCAGGAAATTATAATCTATTCCTAAATCATCTAGAAGCTCTATTGGGTTATTTAACAGGAAGAAATAAAGAAATCCTGGTTGCTGGTGACTTTAATACAGATTTTCTTATGCAGTCGTCCAGTAAAAATTTATTGCAGTCAGTAACTGTATCTTTCAGCCTAACTCATACCGTAAACTTTCCAACTAGGATAACTAAAACCTCTAGGACAGCACTTGATAATATTTTTATAGACAAATCAAAGGAGCAAAATCCTATCATAAAACCAATAATAAATGGCCTATCAGATCATGATATGCAGCTCCTTGTTTTAGATATAGATTCTAAACAGATTATGAAGACTGCAAAAATCTACATACAGGAGAAACTCCTCAAAGACATGAACTGGAAAGATGTATATAGTGTTCATGGCTTGAATGAAAAATATAACATATTCATTAATAATGTTAGTATAATGTTTGAAAACTGTTTTCCTCTAAAAGTAACTCGAATTAAACAAAAGTCTATAATAAAACCATGGATTACACAAGGAATAAAGATTTCATGTAAGACAAAAAGGAAAATGTATCTATCAGCCAAGAGTAGTTGCAATGATGATTTAGCTAAATATAAGGAATACTGTAAAATATTTAAAAAAAGTTATTCAGGCATCTAAACAAATGCACTATGAGAAGAAGTTAGCAACATCAGGAAACCAAATAAAAACAATATGGGATATAGTGAAAGAGGAGACTGGTAGAACCAGAAAGAAACAAGAGCAGGTAGCATTAAGAGTAGATGAGACATTTGTAACTGATGGGCGTAGTGTGACAATCTATTTATCAAGTACTTTATATCTGTTACTGATAGTATGGGATTGTCTGGGTCAGTAAATAATGCCCTTGAATATTTGAAACTAGCATTTACTAATAACTTCAGGTACATGAATGTCACTTACTTCACCACAAGAAATAATTTCCATAATAAAATCTTTAAAAACAGAACATTCTTGTGAAATATCAACAAAGTTAATTAAATCGTGTTCTTGTGAACTTAGCACTATCTTAAGTTATTTGTGTAACAAGTCTATTATAACTTTAACATTTCCTGAGTGGCTAAATAAAATATGCGGATATTAAACCTCTATTCAAGAAAGGGGATAAAGAGATACCATCAAACTACAGACCGACTTCACTTTTGCCAGCATTCTCAAAAATTCTCAACCACCTGATCATGAATGAAATATTGTCCAAAACACAGTTTGGATTTCTGAAAGGTTCCGATATCGAGAAGGCTATTTACACCTACATTAATTCATTAGATAATAAATTGCAAGCAGCAGGTATTTTCTGTGATTTGTCAAAGGCATTTGATTGTGTGAACCATAACATCTTTTTAAGTAAATTAGAATACTATGGTGTCACGGGAAATGCTGCAAAATGGTTCAAGTCATACTTCACTAACAGGAAACAAAGGGTGTCTGTGCAAGTGACTAGTGAATTAAGCCAACAGTCATCATCGGATTGGGAAGAAATTACATGTGGTGCCCCACAAGGATCCATCTTAGGGCCATTGCTTTTTCTTGTGTACATTAATGACCTCTCATCAGTTACACTACCAGAAGCAGAGTTCATTTTGTTTGCAGGTGATACAAGTATTGCAATAAAAAGTACGTCAAGCATAGTTATAGAAAGGTCTGCTAATGATAATTTCATGAACATTAATAAATGGTTTAAAGCCAACTCTTTGTCATTAAACTTTGAAAAGACTCACTACATGCAGTTCAGAACATATAAGAGATTTCCCGCCAGCATATGCATTAAGCATGAAGAAGAGCAGATAGAAGAGGTTGACAGTATTAAATTCCTGGGATTACAGCTTGATAATAAATTTAGTTGGGAGGAGCACACCACAGAACTGCAGAAAAGACTCAACAAATCAGTATTTTCAATACGATTGTTATCAGACGTAGGAGACATAAAAATAACAAAGTTTGCATACTTTGCTTACTTTAATTCCATAATGCCATATGGTATAATATTTTCTAACTCTTCAAGTCAGTTAAAAGTCTTCAGAGTCCAAAAGCGTATAATACATATTATTTGTGTAGTAAATTCACAGACGTCCTGTAGAAGCCTCTTCAAAGAACTGGGTATATTAACTACTGCCTCTCAGTATATTTATTCCTTAATGAAATTTCTCATAAATAATATATCCCTTTTCCCAACAAACAGCTCAGTTCATACATACAATATTAGGAATAAAAATGATCTACACAAGGACTTAAAAGCACTTACTTTAGTTCAAAAAGGGGTCCACTACTCAGGAACACACATTTTCAATAATTTACCATCAAGTATAAAAATTTAACTGCAAATAAAGATCAGTTTAAGGGGAGCCTAAAAGACTTTCTAGTGGCCAACTCCTTCTACTCCATTTGTGAATTTCTAAATTGTACCAAATGATGCATGTATCGGTATTCATACTATATTAGTGTTGTTATATTATCAACTCAACACTTAAAAATAAATGTATCTGTATTTATATTATTAGCTTGTAAATTTCGTTTCTTGACGTGTTCCACATACACGAGGATCCCTTTGGCATGGATCTACGGAACGAAAAACTAATCTAAACCAAATAAAGACCATCTGTAACTAGCCTCTATTGATCTTCAGATATTCACAGTCATAGGGAGTCAGCCGCACACAATTCTATTACCGACAAGTACTGCAACATTTCTATGTATCATTTGCTTGCAGTAGTCGGATGAACGTTGTGATGTGTATCTTGCAGAAACTAAACATAGTTTCTAGAAAATCGATAAGAAGAAGAAGAAATTTCTACAAGATGAACCTACGCACAATAAGTCAAAGTTCATTACATACACCAGTGTGTCGTACATCATCATTTAAACGAATGCATGCTTAGCTTTAGACTATAACATCTCCCATCGCTTACCAAGTAACAGATACTCTATCACTCGAGGTACTGCTCTTCTGACACGTAATTGTCTTCCTGTATTTTCTCGTAGCTCCATAGACCTGAAAAACCGAAACGTTCTAATCGAAAACCTATAAGTCTTTACAACAAATAGCTGCTGCAGATGCAAACTATTACATATTTTAGGTAATCACATCAACTTTTGAGTGCTCCTCATCACACATAGATCTCCCAACAGGAGCAGTACCAGATAACTTATGATCTACGGCAGACATCTCGTAAGCACGGACTATATACACTACAGAAGAGTAAAGGCTCATTCAACAGAAGGAAGAATCCGATGATACTTATACCTCGCTTCCCAAATCGCGAAAAAGATACTGTGCTAAGCCAGCTTACAACGTATTATACCCAACTGTAACCCTTTTTAGGACAAAGCGACCCATTAAAACCTAGGATTACAACACAACAGGCCCACATCTAACTATTTTTAGGACAAAACGAGCCTCAGATCGGGGAAGGTAGATATTATTCGAAACATACTTTTTGCGTGATCATTCTCTACAAAGAACCATTTTAAATCAATACCAGCACATTATTATACAACTCTTCTAATCGTAAACACATCTTTTTGTATCCTCTATCGACCCACTAGCCCTGAAAAATCCCCATATATCCTACGCGACATGTTATTAGTCTTTTCAGTAGTTAAATGACTATCTCGAACTTTCAACCACAGGTGAACCCCTCGTGATTCAGGTAGCCAACACAGAACGATTACGCATTTACAATACAGTACAATACGAGGATACGATATTTGGAGGAGGATTCGGCAATGTCAAAATGCAGCTCCAATACTAGTTAAAGACTGACGGTTGCGTACATGTCCTAGCAGTTCTCTTACACAACAGAGGCAGTACCATACGTCTTATGTTCTAGAACAAACAACAAACATATATTTTCTTTATCATTTATACACGCGAAGGTAAAGTTTAGATTAGCTTTCCGTCTAGATTGTTTATATATCACCTCATGCATCGCACAAAATATACAAATTTACGGTCAGTTACAACACACCAGTCCTATTTCCATCTCATTTTAAGGTAAGTAGACCCACAGATCAAAGAAATATACATCTCATCTTTCGAAACCTTTTCTAGTAAGACACCGTTTAAATATAAGTCAGTTGCGTTGTTGTACGACTCTTTTGACAAGTCACGTCTTCGGTTTAAGAGGAAATCACATTTCGTAGATCAGACAGATCCCGCACAATACAAAACATCAAACATGTCGACCCCCAGATAAGTACAACGCGCAATAGCTTCTCGTAACTTGTCCATCGATCCTCTGAATGTTAGACCAGGGTATCGATGAAGAAACAGAGCTGATAAAAAATAGAATATAATAGCCTCTATTTAGGGCCAGATACTGTACTAACCATAGAATTGAACCAATCTTGCAATATGCTTTGCAGATAGAAGGCGATGCAAACGTTAACGACCACACAACATACGTCCTAGAACCTGATAAAAACACACAACGGATACACAGAACACTCACTTCATTTTTCTCCTCTTATTACATATATCGTGTATACCACTATCAACTTACAGAATTTATCCATAGTAGCAGCAGTCTACAGTATTATCAGTCATCCAGACGAAGTTAGCTTAACATGATAGAATACAAAATATTACATATTTTAGATAATCAGCGACTGCAGTTGCATCAGAATATCGGTAATACTGCAGAGGTAGTATAAGGTATCTTACGACGTCAGTAGACAACTGTTAAGTCATCTGCACGTACCACCGAAAGATTATAGTGCCCGTCAATAGAAGATTATTAGAATGCTTATAATCGCATCCAGTAACACGAAAATTGCAAAGGTACGAAATCTTTTAATGCAACACACAAACCTCTATCTCTTTTTAAGGCAAATCAAACCACTGATCACAAATTTCACACCACAACCAGCGGATCCTGTCCCAGCAAAACCCCAGGATGTTTCCCAAATTACACCTTTTCAATGATTTTTCCAGGTGCATTGAGTACAGAGTATCAGTTCAAGAACTGTAACTTTTCCCCCCCTCCGGTCAAATGTGTATACCGTAAATTCACTTAAATACCTAGGAATTACAATTACGATCAACACACAAAGCACCTAGAAAATATTGTATGGAATGCAAACCAGAGCCTGCATTTGTTAAATCACTTAGAAGATTGTAAAATGTAAACTTTCACGGCCGGAATGGTCAAAATTACTAAAAATTTCCGGGCTATTATGCCGTGGTCTAGTAGCGAGCCAGGGTGTGTATCGGACGTTCAAAGTGCCACGATCCTACTTGAGAATGTCCGCAGTCGGGGACGGAATGTTGGGTTTCGACAATAAATCCACTAGACCACGGCATAATAGCCCGGAAATGTTTAGTAATTTTCACTTAGAGGATGCAGCCGTTCTACTAAAGAAACTGCGCACATGACAATTGTCCGTTCTATTTTGGTGTATTGCTGTGCATTGTGAGATCCCCATCAAGTGGGACTGAACATTTTCCACCAGGATTCAATTCGTTAATGTTTCGGATAGAATTGGTGTACACAGTGATCTTTCTATTAAATTATTCTGTGTGTATGTGTGGATCATATTACCATGTTACGATCGTCTGTAAGGTGTAACGAATGCTAGAGTGACCGAATTTTTTTCCACATAGGTAGCTGTTTTAACGTACAACGCAATACTCTTGTTGGTTAGAGACTCCAGAAAACAATCAGTTGTTAAAATATGCATGGTGTACGTTATCTGATCTTCCGTCGAAGCATAGTCTGCTGTAGAACTGTTACGTGTCTAGTCTATTAGTAGTGTTTACGGTAAAGGAGGACACATTTCGGAACTGTTTCGGCGTTGTATTAGCTCGTTTTGGGTTAGAATACGTAGAGATTTTACGAGTTTTGATAGTTTGACTAAGAATTTATCTATTTTTAGTTTACGATTATTTTGCTTCGTGTGATCGCGCCTATCTTTGTTTTGCGTAACTGTTTAGAGGAACGGTTGGTTAGCTCGTTAATTCTCTAGGGGGTCTGTTGACTGGTACATTGCGCTTGCGTGGTAATCAGAAAAACGTGTAGAAATATGTTCCAAGTACGCGAATCTGTCATATACCCGACACCTTTTCCTGGTTGTGATGACTGGTCGGAAGAGTCTCTCGCTTGGATGCGTTCGACGTAACAGAAATTGAAGTGTCTTCCATACGGCGCAACATCCTCACCGTTGAAGGAAATAAACTTGAAGGCAGTACTCTAAAAACAGAAGAAGAAGTAGAGGAAGATAAGATAGGCTATACGATACTGAGAGAAGAATCTGACAGAGGTCTAAAAGATTTGTGTATAAACGTGGCCCCTGGAGTAGATGATGTTCCGTCTGAACTGCTTAAATCGTTAGGAGAGCCAGTCATGAAGAAATTGTTCCACTTGGTATGCAAGATGTATGAGATAGGGGAAATACCCTCAGACTTCAAAAAGAATATAGTAGTAATTCCAATTCCAAAGAAAGCAAGTGCAAGTGCAACAAATGTGAAAACTACAGAACTGTCAGTTTAATAAGTCATGGTTGCAAAATAGTAACATGAATTATTTACAGACGAATGGAAAAACTTGTGGAATCCAACCTCGGGGAAGATCAGTTTGGATTTAGGAGAAATTGTTATCTTGGAAGATACGCTAAGGAAAGGCAAACCTACGTTTTATCGATTTTAGATTTGGAGAAAGCTTTTAACAATGTCGACTGTAATACACTCTTTGAAATTCTGAAGGTTGCAGGGGTAAAATACAGGGAGCGAAGAGTTATACTCAACCTATACAAAAACCAGACAGCAGTTACTAGAGTCGAAGGGCAAGAAAGAGACGCAAAGGTTGGGAAGAGTGTAAGATGGGGTTGTTCAGTCTGTACATTGAGCAAGGTGTGAAGAAAGGTCAGGAGAAATTTGGAGAGGAAATAAAAGTTCAGGGAGAAGAAATTGAATATGTGTGTTTTGCTGATGACATTGTAATTTCCAGAGACAGCAAAGGACCTGGAAGAGCAGTTGAACGGAATGGTTAGTGTCTTGAAAAGAGGGTATAAGATGAACATAAACAAGAGTGAAACAAGGGTAATGGAAGGTAGTGTAAGATGATCAGGCGATGCTGAAGGCATTAGATTACCTAATGAGACAATAAAAGTAGTAGATGAGTGCTTTTCGCAACAGATAATTCTTAAATTTCGTGCTCGTTTTTGTTTTTAAGAGATTCACGTAAGTCATAGTGTAAATTCACGGAGTCTGTGGAGTTTTAACAATCGGGCCGTTGCCTTAGGTAGGCAGTACGTGGAAGAAACTATGTGAAGATGAGTAGTGATTGTGAATGGATTCAGGGGAAATTGGCCGCAGTCCGTAAACAGCGGGAAGCTGTGTCGGGACACAGGTGTGAAAGATCGCTACCACCCGGGATCTGCGCCCTCATTCCTGCGTTCCTGCCGATCGACAGTTGGCGGGTCCCGAGGCGAAATCTGGGCTAATAATACAGGGCGAGAGTAGAATGTGTGTTTGCTTGTCATTGGGAAAATAGCAAACACACCGTAAGGAAATAGCTATCAGGTCGGGAACGAAGGTCAGTGTGCAGTCTGCTTCCCGGGGGTCTCGTCCAAGAAGTGGAGGCGGTTCTGCCATCAGCGATAGAGGGCAGTGGGTGCACCTGACTGCACCGCCTGGGCTCAGAGGCCGTAATCGTGGCGGGCTAAGGTGCAATATTCTTCTCATCTTCCCAGAACGTTCGCCGATGGTGTGCCTGTGTTCATCACCGTCCTAGGTTGTACATTTTGTTGCTGGGCGGCAAATTTTGCAGCGTTGATGGCCTGAAATTTTCTGTCCTGTAAGATATCTTCTGTGACGTTTTCTCAAATCCCTTTCTCTCTTCCAACCATCCCGTGCTGTTCTTTAATTTAGAAAAGATTTTATGTAATGTATTTACTGTTTTTAATTACAGTTTCATGCACGATCTATATTACGGTTTAGACGTACACTTTACGATGTATTCATCACGATAGAAGTTACAGCAATTGAAACGCAAGTCTCTGAACATACGTATTTGTAGAGGAACCTCGAAATTGTGCGTACGTCTGAGAAATTCTGTAACTTCTCAGTGGTTGAAGACAAAGTTGCTCAAGTCCGTATAAATTGACGGAAATGTATTGCTCTGCAACTTTTTTTCGGAGAATGTTTCTGAAAAACGATCGCGGTAGGTGGTAGGAGCAAATTCTAGACGAAAAAAGTGAGGTCAACACGACTTTTCGAAAGTTACCAATTTTCAATAAAGGATATGTCCGAAACTGTGTACAGATCAAACTTTTATCCATTATGGATCAGGAACACTGCGACTGTGGTGAAATAAGCAATCTTGAATAACAGCAACCAGTCGCCTTTTATGTAAAATGTTTTCATTCCATTTCTCCCATTACCGGTTTCGATATGCCTAGCATATCATCATCAGATGGTGAACGGTTTTTTTTATATTGCAGGTGGTGTGTGGAGGAATTTGTGCATAGTTTGTGTTATCCGTAAACCTATTGTCACAAAAGGTAGTATGTACAAATTCATTGTGCTGCTATGCACTTCACTCATATTACAAAGTATAAATGGTGACGTGCACATATTTAATGTGCTGCTAAAAACTTTATTCATGGTGCACCATACAGTTTCCACGCACTATGAAATGTAAACAAATAAAAAAAACCGTTCACCATCTGATAATATGCTAGGCATATCGAAACCGGTAATGGGAGAAATGCAATAAAAACATGTTACATAAAAGGCGACTGGTTGCTGTTATTGAAGATTGCTTGTGTACAGATGATTTGGTAGGAAAGATATTGGCGAGGTGTGCGCGTGAGCGAGCTGCCGCCGGCGGTGAGGGGGAGCGGATGTTTGGAGGCGCGTGGGCGGCTGGAGCCCGCGCTACCTCAGTCTCTCGCCGCGCGCCATCATGAGGGGAGGCACCGAGTCGCACGCGCTCGTCGTCAACTACATCATCCTCATCGTGCTGCTCCTCATCCTCTACCTGCTCTGGTCTTCGCTCTGACATGCCCGTGAGTAGCCCTCCTCCTCATCCTGCGCAAATTATTTATTTCTTGACGTAATCGCGGCTTTTGTATTTCGAGATCGGTACGAACTGTCGTCGTTGAACGACACTAATGGAATACGTAATGCCTGCTTATCTTAACTTTTGACCTGTTCTTCACGCTGTGTCGAGTCGCTGTCGGGTTAATATCTGGCCAGTACACGGCCCTAGTTTGTCGGTCAGTTTGCTACAGTTTTTTTCTCGAATTCGGAACGGGACGTTAAAATGGCAGAGGTTTTCGTAATTTAGCTCCGCCGGGGACATACCTCACAAGGCTGGTGGAGTACATCGTACCGAAACCTTGTGCCGGCCGCTGTGGCCGAGGGGGCGGCGGCCAGCCAGTCACGGTCTGCACGGCCACTACGGTCGGGGGTTCGAATCCCCCCTCGGGCATGGATATTTGTGCCGTCCTTAGTGTTACCTAGTTCATAAGTAGTTTGTAAGTTTAGGGACTGATGACCCCGTAGTTAAGTCCCATAAGCTATACAAACATTTGAACATTTTGAAACCTGGTGTGCCCGTTGTCGTTTCTGCTATGTTTATGACGAGCAGTACTGGACTTTAATATTGCTGATTCGTAGCTATATGTAGAGTAAAACAATTTGAAAGCTCAACTCTTCACTACAACGTAACTTCACTGTCTGGAAGCAAATGGTATATATTATGCAGCCAATTTCTTTTTTTTTTTTTTTTCGTGGAAGGAAAAACAACTTTGAGAATTTCTGGAATCACATTTTATTTCATGTAGTACTAGATTGTTCGATTTTTAATAATACAATTCACAATTTTAACCAGTTAAAATTTTATCAACTAAAACTACTTCTGATTTACTGTGGCGTGGCCGCATGAAGGAACGGAGGGGGTCCTGGATTGGATGTTAAAATCAGATGCACACCACCGAGGTAAATTTTGACTGCAGCAGACACGATGGCACGCAGTTTGTCGTTGTAGGTTATTGTCATTACCGCTCGGTCTCTTTGATAGGTTTCGAGATATATCGGAAAAAAATTGTTACCAGTACTTTAAATCTGATTCTCTGTAATTCGTTAACGTTCTGTAGCCCGAGGAAATGAAAGAAAAGTACTTGACTGAAAAATAAAAATATATTTGTCGAGCTATATGGACTTCTGAAAGTCGTAGAAAAACAGTATAGTTTTTTAATTAATGAAATATGTCACAAATTTATTTCTTTAAAATTTATCTTCGTAACAGAGTAACTTGGACAGTCTTTCAAGAAAAACGCGCCGAACAAAAATTGCGAGTTAAAGGTCATTTGTTCCTTCTTACAGTTAATGAAATCTTAAAAAAGCATTAAAGAGGGTGGTGTTACAACTCTATATGAAGGAAATAAGCCAAAAATCGTCGCTATACGGTGATATCCTGGGAAGGTCGGGCGCTAATGACCTCAGCAGTTGTGCACACTAAAACCACACACACACGCAATATAAATAAATAAATAAAAAATCCTGGAAAGGTCTACCCAATTTCCGAAAAGATTTTTTTTAAACCAATGTATCTCGATACACAATATTTTTTTTTAAATTTTTAAACAAGTACTTTTTTTGACTTACTGCAGGCTACTCTAGCAGTAAATAGCAAATTTGTGAACATCAACGTTAATGTTTTTTTTAACATGTCTTGAAACCGAAGACAGCAGTTGCAACCGATAGGTAGTTTGAATCTAGTATCATGAATTAGAAATTCTATTTGAAATTTAATTTCTTATACACTCATTTATTGTTTTCAGGTAATAATTTTAGTAAAATTATCATTATGACACCACAGTATGCTTGAATTTTGTGTGATGATATCCAGTCGTATCCCAACATTTTCAGTTCTTCATCAGTTGATCACCACATGATTGCTTTAGTACTTAATCCATTGCTAGCATGTTTTCCTTAGACAGCTGTACTAACCGTTTGCGTGTGAATTCGTTTCACGTGTGGCTTGTAGCACGGCATGTAGAGCGTTACTCGGTATTTGAGACGAAACCAAGTGCCGCAGCGGAGTGGCCGAGCACATTGAGGCGCTATCCTCCGATGCGCGAGGCCGTCCCATGTCGGAGGTTCGATCCTCCCTCGGGCATCGATGTTTGTGTTGTCTTTAGTATAAGTTAGATTATAAGTAGTTTGTAAGTTTAGGTACTGATGACCCCACATTTGAACGAAACCAAGTATCGAGAGTGCAAAATCCTTCCATTAAATACCGAAAAACCTATTTTATACTCCCCCTGTAGTCATACATAGCATTAATACTACTACTAAACACTCGAAATTTTCTTGGTTCATGCACAAATTTTCTTGGTTCGTTTACTGTGGAGTAAACGAAGCACAATTCAATTCCCATACATTGGCATCCTGAGCTTTCATTGGATGAACAGAACTAACATAGTTAACGCTGCTCCTCATTTCCCATTAAGGGGGACATTAGTCCCACTCAGAGTCACTGAATTATCTGAGATTAGAACCCTCTGTTTCTTGGGGAGACACCAAAGGCCGACCAACTTAACCGTGTCCAGCTTCTTCATTCCAGGGAACATCATCACACTACAGAATGCTATTTACACTTGCCTTGATTTTTCCCGATTTGCTACCATCATTCATACATCAAGTTTTTACCACCTCCAAACAGAGTTTCATGGTAACTTTTGTAATTTCACTACTCATAGACCGATGTCCTTAAAAATGTCAGACGGAATCACAAATGTTCAAATTTTTGTAAATGAATGGGACCAAAGCACTTAGGAACTACTACGTCTACAAGACAGACAGGGAGCACTGGAACCTCCAGCGGTTACAGCCTCACAAGGTGCATCGAACAGCTCGGCCCAGGCGGAGTCACCATACCGGCCGTCGTACGCGCTACACATTGTTGCTTGTAGACGTTATATAGGGTGTCTCAAGAACTCTGCGAGCTAATAATCCCTGAAGTTTATGAAACGGCAACTATTTATGAAATAACAGAATATAAAATTGAAGTTGTTCATAGAAAGAAGAATTTTAATTAGGATAAGAGGTGTCCTAAAATAACTAGCTCGTAAACTTTCTTTTGGAGATTATAGACGACTGAAGTTAATTTTTAAAAATTGTTTCTAATGTGTCTCTCTTCTGTATTTTTATTTTTGGTGGTAAAAGTATTTTGAGCAATTACTCGTATTTGTGCGCCTTATACATTTGCAAATCTTTGAAAGTAACCAAAAACTTTTTCCTAAGAAACAGAACACTTGGATGTCAAACAAATGCGTGTTATATTACGTCCTTGAGTAAAATATCTTGATATAATGTTTCATTAGGAATTAAATGTGTTTGGTACAGTGGGATATGTGTGTTTGCAATTAAAGATAAACTATATTGGCAAAAACTTAAAAAAAAAAAAAACTTTGCACAAATACTAGCATAAGTCATGAGTGTTTCATAGTTTAATTGCCTCCTTCCAATAAGACTCGTTTCGTATTTATTCAAATGTTGATGGTTTGTAGTCATAAAAAAAAGTCATTGCCGACATAGTCGAAAGTATCTGGACTCACCGAAAAACCTTCTAAGAATTTTGTTGATCTTCAGTATATATTATTTGAAGTTATGAATGAAATACTCGACTAATATTCCTTGCTTTTTAAATTTAATGAACAGCACTCGTTCTTCGCCTTATTTCCTTCCCGTACTCTGGAGCTATCAGTATCCTACAGTTCACGGGCGCCCATTTTGATAAACAGCTGATGGGTTCTACCGGTTGTAGCGAGAAGCTGTCCCACTCACATAGGGAACACGGCCATGCAGCTGCAGTGTGGATGTCGCTCACGTAGGACACGGCCTTACACAGACTCACGTACGCAAGTTCAACCGTAGTAAGCTCAAACGGCTCACAGACTAGGATCCGACGTAATAAATCTATTTAACACGTCTTTACCACAAATAATTCGCCTGTATAGAGCCCCTTACATTGCGATGCTGAATTTCAGTGGGATGAAAGGCTAGTGCTGCAACCGAAGAGAACCGTAAATGTCAAATGGATAAAACGTTGGTATTCCGTAACAGTACATACACCATGCTGTAAATAGTATTGAGCAGTGTAATATTATTTATAACAAGCATGAAAGCTTCTCTTAGATGTGCGCAATGCAGAAAACCTAACATATAAACTATGTGATTACCGTTTTTTAACATCACAAATTCAACAGTTTCTGTAAGCACGTCACTTGCTACTGCTGATTCAACTATGTCCAGCTATGCCTCATGTTTATTTCGTAAAAGAGACAAGTTGCCAGACATTCCAGCCGCCTCAGCCGAACAACTGTTTTGAGATTTCCCGAATTCTGTAAGAACACGCATAATCTCCAAAGTAGCGTTTTAATTGAAACAATCTGTACACACCTCTTACCAGTGCACGGAACGTTTTTGCAATAAAAGAAGTAAGTTACCAACAATGGCTGTGTGTTCCATCACTGGAAGAAACAAGTTTGATATTTCCATCACCGATTTCTTGTATTGTAACCCTTTTGGCTATTATGACTTCTACGAAAATGACGAAATCGCAAAATGCATCCCTAAATTTTGAAAATTCACTTTAAAATTTTCGTGTTTTACACCCCTATACTCAAAACATATTAACAGCACCGTAAAACGTTAAAAGGCAGTATCCGGCTGTCATCAGACGGTTTCATTTTCTTGTATTGTAGTCACTGTTTTGGTACTGAATAACTGACAATCCAACAAGTACGGAAGCAGACTCCCTAACTCTCTGCCATATATTGCGCTACTTGTCAGCAAATTACCTCCTTCTGATGGCTATTCCGCTTGAGTGTAACTGCATTCTGTTAGGTCTAGAGGTAAATGCATTGCTAAAGACATTCTGTCCACCGACGTTTCGAATTCCGTACGAAAAATTTTAAACTTAATGAACCTGTTTTACTGGTCTGTTATCTGCATATCTCCATCGACATACCGCGATGTCTGCACTCCAACTGCTATTGAAACAGCCAGCGATAGACCTGGGTAGATAGTAGGAGATGACCACAGTTCTGTGTTGTCACAAAGCACAGCGATGGATTGTAGACACACTTGGATGATTCGTAAATTGTCATCTAACAGTTACAGAAACTCAACGGGATTTCAGATCAGGAAGACGGTAGTCGATTCTATGCCTTCAGAAATGTAATCATAGAAATTGAGTGTCAGTATTTAATGACGGACACTGACTACAGGTAAGAAAAGAGTGTGATAGGGCGGTGGCCCCAGATCAGAGCCAGAGGACAGGGTGTACGAATGCGCTTCTAACTCTAGCAATTCCGTGTTGTTTCTAAATGCAGCTCCCTTTTACTTAAAGTCACCTTTCCTTTGCAGCGAGAGTTTACTTTCGTCTGGATTGTGGAATGATGCGTGTAACTCAGAATTGCCGCGCCTTTTGCAACTGTCTACAGTCTACAGAAATTGTCCAGCATTGAAATGATTTTGACATAAATGTATGCATCCATTTACCTTTGTAAAAACTTAATCGAAAAGTTGTATTGATGAGACTATCCTCGCGAAGGAATAATAAAACATTTACTATAAATATAAGTAGCAAATAGTTCAAATGTTTGATCAAAATATCCACGAGTGTACTGCCGGTCTATAGTGTCCAACGGGCACAATATTTCGGCGATCAAACATGTCGCCATCATCAGGTGAACTGACGGACTGAGCTCCTGGAAACGCGCCGGCACGGAGATCCGCACGCTACGGCTGCTCGAAGGGAACTGGGTTCTAGCCCGGTAGCGGGCCATTTAAATACCCTCGGCCCGCGGAGCGACCCCTCCGCGGTCCGCGGTCCTCTAGTACATAGGGCGCGCACTATCTCCGACGCAGAGAGTCTACCCCAGGAATTGGAACACCTGAGAACTGTATTTCGAAAAAATGGGTACTCAGAGTGGCAGATTCAGCGGGCTCTCCGCCCAACCACTACAACACAACCTGTGGAAACGGATGAAAACGCAAGGGAGGATGTAGGCACTGCGTTCGTTCCATATACCGGCGCACTCTCAGGGAAGATCGCCCGCATTTTGAGAAAACACCAGGTTGGAACTGTTTTTTGTCCGCCGAATAAAATTCGTGCACTGGTGGGGAGCGCTAAAGATGATCTCGGTTTGAGGAAGGCGGACGTGTACCAGATTCCGTGTCAGTGTGGAAAGTCATATATTGGACAGACGATGCGTACCGTCGAGGATCGATGCGTTGAACACCAGAGGCACACACGATTGATGTATCCGAGGAAGTCGGTGGTCGCTGAACATTCTTTGTCGGAGAATCACGCCATGGAGTATGAACACACTAGGATTCTGGTACAGACGTCGAGATACTGGGACTGCGTCGTTAGAGAGGCCATTGAAATTCGCACAAGTGACGACCTCATAAACCGTGACTCTGGCTATAATCTTAGCAAAGCTTGGGAACCAGCGATTGGGTTAATTAAGAGTAAATCCAGCAAACGTAACGAAGTGACGACCACGGCGGACAGAGCCCTCACACCGACGTCTTCTCAGACGCCGGCGCAATCGGTTCCACTGCGCGGCCGCGGCGCGGGGCGCGGACCGCGGAGGGGTCGCTCCGCGGGCCGAGGGTATTTAAATGGCCCGCTACCGGGCTAGAACCCAGTTCCCTTCGAGCAGCCGTAGCGTGCGGATCTCCGTGCCGGCGCGTTTCCAGGAGCTCAGTCCGTCAGTTCACCTGATGATGGCGACATGTTTGATCGCCGAAATATTGTGCCCGTTGGACACTATAGACCGGCAGTACACCCGTGGATTTTTTGATCATCAAATACGCCGGGAGAAACTGAAGAATCAGTTCAAATGTTTGTTAAGCTTAAGGGACTTAGGGTCATCAGCCCCTAAACTTACAAACTACTTATGAACTACCTTATACTAAAGATGACACAAACATCCATGCCCGAGGGGGGATTCTAACCCCCGACCGTAGTGGCCGTGCAGACTGTGACTGTCGCGCCGCAGACCGCTCGGCCACTGCGACCGGATAGCAAAATGTAGGACAACCATTGTTTTTGTTGTCGCCAGTCCGCAGGCTGGTTTGATGCAGCTCTCCACTCTACCCTGTCCTGTGCAAGCCTCTTCATCTGAGAATACGTTCGGCAACCTTCATCCTTTTGAATCTGTTTACTGTCTTCGTCCCTCGGTCTCCTTTTACGATTTTTACTCTACACATTTCCCTCTAATGCTAAGTTGACGATTCCTTGATGTCTCAGAATGTTTACCACCAACCTATTCCCTTGTCTTGGTCAGCATATGCCACAAACTCATTTTCTCTCCAGTTCTGTTGAGCACCTCCTCATTAGTTACGTGATCTACTCATCTAATCTTCATCATTCGTCTGTAGCACCACATTTCGAAAGCTTCTATCATATTTTTGTCGAAACTTCTTATCGTCCACGTTTCACTCCCATACAACGCTACACTCCAGACAAATGCTTTCAGCAAGAAATTCCTAACATTTAAACTAATATTGGATGTCAACAAATTTCGCTTCTTCAGAAACGCTTTTCTTCCCGTAGCCATTCCGCATTTTATGTCTTCTTTACTTCGGCCATCAGAAACTCATCTACTACTTTTATTGCCTCTTACCTAATCTAATTCCTTCAGCATCACCTGATTTTCTGATACTACATCCCCTTACCTTTGTTTCGTTTTTGTTAATGTTAATATTATACCTCCCATTCAAGACCCTCCCCATTCCATTCAATCGCTCTTCGAGGTCTTTTGCTTTCTCTGACAGAATTACTATGTCGTCAATAAACCGCAAGGTTTTTATTCCCTCTTCCTGGACTTCAGTTCTCTTTCCAAATTTCTTCTTGCATTCCTTAACAGCTTGCTCAATGTACAGATTGAACAATATTGTGCTACAACCCTGTCTTAGTCCCTTCATAACCGCTGCGACCCTTCCATGACCTTCGCCTCTAATGATTGCTGTCTGGTTTTTGTACAAGTTGAATATAACTCTTGGATGACTGACATTTTACCGACCAAGTCATACACCATGGCTAAGGAAGGCAGTGTTAAAAGGAAATGTTATGAGCAAGCCTTGACAGCAAGGGACGAGACTTCAAATCAAATGTTTGTATATCTATGGGACTTAACTACGGGGTCATCAGTCCCTAAACTTACAAACTAATTATGAACTACTTACGAACTAGGACGGCACAAATATCCATGCCCGTGGGGGGATTCGAACCCCCGACCGTAGTGGCCGTGCAGAACGTGACTGGAGCGCCTTAGTCCCCTCGGCCACCGCGGTCGGCGGGACGAGACTTCAGACTAACAAAATACATGGATGCAAAATAGAGCTACATGCAGGCACTTCTCAACGCAAGGACTAACAATTGGACTTACGTCAAGAATCAATTGGAAATGGAAAGGTACCTGATTCCGATGGTATCCATTTTGATATACTAAAGAATGGCGTGGCACAGATCGTTCCATACTTGGCGGAGCTTGTAAATGAAGATCTATGGCTGGGACAGGAACCTGGCTATCTGGAAAATGTCAAACACAGCTATAATCAAGAAGGCAGAATACAAGGATCCCTCAGATCCGACAGACAGATATGTCTAATTGTCGCCTTGGACATAGTCCGTGAGTGGACTCTTGTGTAATCGCTTGCGATCACACAGTTTGCCCTTCACTTTAAGTCCACGCCAGTTTAGATTGCGCGGAAAGAAGTCTATTGATGATGTGATAAATCGGGCAATATCAACAATCAATGATACAAATAAGAAATACGTAGTTTCCATCCTTATTGACATCATAAGCACCTTTGACAACTTGTGGTGGCCCACGAAATGCAGATACCTGAGGGCCTGTATGACAGCCTTTCGCACTTGTAGTAACAGTAGGTAGAGAATGATCCGACGAATCACCAGAGGCTGCCCGCAGGCCATGTTGTTTGTAATATTACTATAGGACACCTCCTACACCAATTGGATGGGAACACTGGTACGAATGGAGTGATAGCCTATGCTGTCGACCTGACGGTAGTGGTATCCGTGGACTCGATGGTGCAACTGGAACACACTTCTACACAACGGTTAATTAGCGTCAGTCAGTGCTACAGAAACAATAGGTGACAAATACCTACATACACTACAACAGTATACATTATACTCAATGGCACACTTAGACGAGATTGTCATTAGAATGAACTATGCTAACATACTAAAAAATAAAAATGTATCTTGCAGTTCACTTGGATGAAAGGGTAACTTTCAATTACTATAGTTGGATAACGACCGATTGATACATCTTGTGGCCGGTGCGTGGGTACAGCGACTAAACTAGCCATTTATAAAAGCACAGCACGATGCGGTCGGCTTATGCTGGCAGGGGCTTTCGGTACAACGTCAGTGCAGTACTCGGAACCTACCCCAGTGACAACAGAAGTTAGTAGCAACGTACTGGCTGAAGACAGGGAAACAAGAAAATAACCGAGAAAAACATTAGAGAGAATTGGCATATTGTCCCTGTAAGAGGGGATGGGAAATAAGTGAAAAGGACCGACACGTTTTCACATTATTCCCGGATGTCATGGAAGGTCTGTGAATACGCCATATCAATTCCAGCCGGGGTATGGTCTATTTTCTGACTGGACACGGCGCTTACCCCGCGAATGTAATGACTGCACATGTGGGGTATAAGAGACCCAGCTAAACCAAATCCCACACACTACAAGACGTCTTCAAAGAAACACACCCACACCACATAACACAATACAGGCAGACACGCACGTAGATGTAAACATTAAACTAAGGCTGAGAACTAAAACCATAGGCTAGACTATCTCAGAGTTATTGTGTCGCGTACAGGGATATAAAAGTTTAGAAAAAGTCAACTCGTAGCAAACTCGTATATAAAGCATGTAGTAGAACAATCAAACGTCAGGGGTGGAGTTACAGACAGGTCAGTGGCGTAGTATATTCCCAGGTGGCACACAAGGGTGGAAAAATAATTGTGTGGTGACTGTGAAAAGGGGGGAGGGATTTTTCTTGAGGTTTTCCCAGAAGGGGGGGGGGAAGAGGACGGGAATTCCCACTGGGGTTTTTTCCAGAGGTGGCGGAATGGGGGGCAGAGGGATTAATTGGTCAGATTAATACAAGTTTATGAATCTGACATTAATTTTATGTAAAAATTGAGGAAAAAGGTATTCTAACCCTCTACTTGTGCAGTTGCATTTTCGTGCTTCCAGACACGGTGACAGTCTTACATCCCCCTCGGACATGGATATTTGTGCCGTCCAAGTTCGTAAGTAGTTCATAAGTAGTTCATAAGTAGTTTGTAAGTTTAGGGACTGATGAACCCGTAGTTAAGTCCCATAGACTATACAAACATTTGAACAGTCTTACATGCTGTAGGGGTCATTGACATGGCACACAGCTGTGATTTTTGTTTTTATGCGCTCTTTTACCAATTCTAACGAAACGACGTTGAAGCTGTGTTAACTTTCTTCCCTCCAGCGAGCACGTCCGACGTGCGCTTGTAAGTTCGCCGTCTGATCTGCCGCCGAGCTCAAGTGGAGTCAACTACTTGGTTGCCCGCCAGTCGGACACTAGGTTGTGGCCCAGTGTTTACTCACATCATCGCTATGCGTTTCGCTGGAAAAGCTTTGTGTTTCCTACTCCTCATATATTGCTCACCCACCCACTCCCACGATCGTGTGAATTGTGTTGTCCAAATTGCAAACTTGGCTTCGATGCACTGAAGGAAGGTGGCACACCTATATGGTGTGTTAAAACGACATGCCTGTTGCAAGCAGAAGAGACATAGAATCAGGGACCCAGTCCTGTAGTGTGCAGGATCTAGAGATCTGTCTAAAACTCGTCACCTAACGTAAAGTTGCTATGCTTCGGTGTAAACATTGAAACAATAAATATCTTAACTGACCATAGTATGATAATTATGCATTTGCAAATGAGACTCTACATGTTTCATAGCATTTTAATTGTTAGTTTTATTGGTGCATTCGTTTTATTAATCTAACCTATTGCTTGCCACATACGATGTCAGCCTTTGGAATATATGGCATGTCTATGCCTGCAAGATGTATTTAGCGTATGTCAATCATCTTGATACCATATCTGTTTCTCTCGCTGTACATCTGACATACAAAATTGTTTTCTTGTAGTATACTGCTTGCCCTATTGTTCCACTTCGCGCGTAAGCTTAGTATAGTAATTTTATGAAGTACTGTTCATCAATTCAAATTCATTGTATGTTTGAGTGTGAATATCAGTATTATGTACAGGCATTATTGATCCTGATACTTTTTTCTTGTTATTGTGCATTCAGATTAGATAGCCAGTTCCCTTAATTAGTAAGAAGTAATGAGATAATGAAAGAAATGTTTGTGATCTAGACTGTACAATATTTTGTTACGTAAATATAATTTGAGTCAGAAAACATGTACTTAGATTCTGAAGATTTTGTCACGTCACTAATAAAATATAAAATTTTTGTGATTGAAGTGTGTCGTTCAGTTTAAATTGGAACAAATATGTCAGATGAGCATGCAAGATTTGAACATACAGTACACGGTGCCCATAATTTATGTCTCGATTTGAAAATTCTGTAGCAAGAGAGCCGCTGTTCCAAATGTCAAATTTGAGAAGCATGTTATTGACGCAGGCCGGCCGCGGTGGCCAAGGGTACTGCTGCGCGCCAGTCACGGTCTGCACGGCCACTACGGTCGGGGTTTCGAATCCCCCCTCGGGCATGGATATTTGTGCCGTCCTTAGTGTTAGCTAGTTCATAAGTAGTTTGTAAGGTTAGGGATTGATGACCCCGTAGTTAAGTCCCATAAGCTATACAAACATTTGATTTTATTGACGCAGGGAGAATCTATGAAACAAGAGAAATAGTAATGAAAATTTTATCAGTACTTGGCTTTGTAAGCGTTCACGAAAATTGTCTGCTACAAATGGCAGAACATCCATCACACCATCCGCACTGTTGATTTTACACGAGTGCAACAATTGTGGCATTGTTAGTTTTTAGGCCCACCCAGCACCTCAAAGACGTACCACATTGGATACGAAAAAATCGGTTTTTAATTTTCCTGATGTCAGAAACCACATATAAAGCAAAAACTGGCGCAGGACGTGTTCAGTATGGTGTCCACCGTTTTCTGCCACACGTTGTAATCTAGAAATAACAAAAGGCCGGAGTGTTTAAAGGGACACGTTCAGAATGCGCTACCGTTCATTATTGTATCACTGATGGTGAAGTGTTCAGAAAACCACACCGCTAGATGACTCAGATGATCCACATACTAGACGGCCGTAGGAGTCTGACTTAAATTTATTTTGATTTTTTTTTACACATAATGGTCATGGTACAGTCATAATTAATCTAATTATTTGTATAACATGACAAGTTTCAACGCACTACGTCGTCTTTCTCAGATAAATGAGTGGAATATTGTACGAATACTGGCTCAACGTAATCCTGATACGTTGAGCCGTATATATACAATATTCTATTCATACGTTTGAAAATACGACATAGTGCGTAGAAACTTTTCATGCTATAAAATAAATACTTGACTATGCTGATGCTATTGTTCAAGGACTTCCTTCCAAAACTCAAGCAGGCTAGAATTGTCTATGGTTGATTGTGAACGATTCATTTATGACGTACGCTTTTTCGACCACATCACTCCAGCCTACAAGCAGTTGTCATGGCTTCGTGCTGATAAGAGTAGGGATTATCATACGCTATTCTTGATCTATCGTTTTCTTAATCTTTGCACTCCCACTTATTTACAGTCCATTGAAAATCTATCTGAGCAGCACAACAGAACTACCCGCTCCCTACAAAGTAAAATGGTCTCTTACCCATAGCACGGTACTGAGAGTTTTCTAAAAAAAATTTCTATATCAAGTACCCGGTTTTGGAACAACCTTCATCAAAATGTCAGAGAAATAAGATCCTTTCTAAACTTGAAGAAAAGAAAACTACTACGACCGTAGTCATCTCTTTGCAGGTCATTCTAATCAGTTGCCTGTACCTCCCATACGTCCCCCTTTGGTTTATATTCCATTCTTTCCTAAGAATCTCTGTCAATGCCATTTCTTTCTCCCCCCTCTACCTGTATCTCTCTCCTTCTCACAACCCTAAATAATTACTTCAAATATGTTAATATATACCTTTTCAATGCCCTGTAATATTGTAACACTGTACACTACTGGTTCCTATCTCGACCCAAGATATTCAAATGGTTTATTATATAAGGGGTTTGGCACTTTGTAAGCAAATACTGCCAGACGGAATATACTTCTGCAGGTTTTGGCGTGGGGATAGCTCACTTGTACAGGATAAAGGAACTGCATAGTGCCAAGGAAGAAAGAAGACTATAATATCTGTGATTCATTATCATTTGCGTTATATGCAGTCGTTACGGTAATTATTATTGACTAAGATTCCGTTAGATGTACATCAGAACTGTTAAAATCCCTTTAATATATTAGTTCTGAACGGAATAAAGTTCTGTATGATTTGAAAGAAGAGTTAGTAGAATCAGTCAGTACAGTTGAGAAGTAAATTTCCAGGTGTTCTAATGGTTATATGAAGATATCTTCGGAGAAGAATCTGATTTACAAAAATTATCTTTAACACAAGGCACGGACCAGCCTGACCCCTTGTATAAGGAACCAATAAACTTCCGTATATTTTTATCCAAGAATTAATCATACGGAATAATATTATAGTGTCAGAACATTGAAGAAATACACGGTAAAGGTACAAGATGTTGCCCTAAGTTAAGGACTGGAACCTAAGAAGAAAGGGATAACCTGGAAATTGGAGGCGAACGTGAAAACGAAAAGATTGAAGATTTAATACTGAATTTCGGAATTGAAATTGAAGCGTATGAATTAGTTGCTTATGAAATCGTCTACTTCAAAGACCAGAACGACCATTATAAACATTGGAAAGACGGGAAAAACACGGTACCAGAACGAGAATGCTGCTGTTCATAGTCGACGCTTCAACCAGCCGACGAGACGCGGGACTACGAGTTGGACGTTGCCGCCTCAAGACGATCGCCGTAGCAGCTGACCCAAACCTGTCCAGCTGGTGAGGTGTGATCCTGTGGCGAACGTAACCAGTCTTGTTGCATACACTGTTGAACTCTTAATTTTCGAGGCACAGATCGATAATTGTGCAGTAAATAGAATGCCGCGAGCCAGAACTTTAAATAGACCAGAAATGTCACAAACGGAGGAAATTTCTCCTGCTTTATTAAAGCTTTTCCAACAAATGTCAGATATATTCAGGGAACAGTCTGAAGAACTTATTGAAAATATTTCTATATTTCTAAGCAGATGCTGAACCTCACAGAGAAAAACTTTCTTCTGTGCTTGTTCCTTACGCACCAGCTTTCTTTGGCATTGGGATTATTACATTTTTCTTAAAGTCTGAGGCTATTTCCCCAGTCTCATACATCTTAAGCACCATATGAAATAGTTTTGTCGTGGCTGGCTCTCTCAGAGACTTCAGTAGTTCTGAGGGAATGTCGTCCACTCCAGGGGTCTTGTTTCGACCAAGGCGAACCAAAGGTTACGTTTCATTGGCAGAACGCTTCGAAGATGCACCAGATCCACCAAAGAGACTGCCTACATCACACTTGTGCGTCCTCTTCTGGAGTACTGTTGCCCCTTGTGGGACCCTCACCAGGTGGGACTGACGGAAGAGATCGAGAAGAT
Organism: Locusta migratoria; assembly: GCA_026315105.1. Classification (NCBI taxonomy): domain Eukaryota; kingdom Metazoa; phylum Arthropoda; class Insecta; order Orthoptera; family Acrididae; genus Locusta; species Locusta migratoria. The sequence goes on from CM048755.1 coordinate 778,625,090, forward strand.
TCAGAGAAGGGCAGCTCGCTTTGTTTTATCACGTTACGCGGGTGAAAGCGTCACGGAAATGTTGCACGAATTGGGGTGGAAATCATTAAAAGAAAGACGTTATCCGTTGCGGCGTGATCTGTTTGCGAAGTTTCAATCACCGACTTCTGAATGTGAAAATACTTAGGGAGACATGACCATCCCAATTAAATAAGAGAAATCAGATCGAAAACGGAACGATTTAGGTGTTCTTCCTTCCCGCGCGCTATTAGAGAATGGCCGCGGTGGAGTAGCCGAGCGGTCTAAAGCGTCTCGCTGCGGAGCGCGCGGTTGCTCGCCGTGGAGGTTCGAGTCCTCCCTGGGGCATGGGTGTGTGTATTTGTCCTTAGGTTAGTTTACCTAGGTTTAAGTAGTTTGTAAGCTACGGACTGATGACCTCGCAGTTTGGTCCGATAGATTTACAAACATCTATTAGAGAATGGAACGGTAGAGAAAAGTTATGAAAATGGTTAATGAACCCTCTGCCAGGCACTTACATGTGATTTGCAGAGTATCTATGTAGATGTAGAAGCAGATGCAGTGTAGGAGGAACAGTGTTTACGTACAGTACCAAAAGCAAAAATTATCACAACGAGCATTGTCGAGCTGGGGCGTTGTTCCGCGTGTATAACAAGTAAAATATATGGTCAGAAACTATTATCTCCAAATATACAGAATATGTACAACGTGGAAAAGGGGAATATAAGTGCAAGACAACTGGAGCTGGTGCAAATGATGTGTTTCACCATTGACAATTTTTTAAAGAATTTTTGCCAAAATTGATTTTGTCGTAAATTTCGTTATTATCTCAACCGCTTTCAGATACATGTACCGTCTTTGTGATTCTTAATGGAAAAAGAAAAAAGAAAGAAAAAAAAAAAAAACGATGGCTAAGACAGATACCGTGTAATTTTACGCACATCCATCTTTATAAACACAACGATCAATGCGCCAGCCTGCAACGGGCCCTGGAGAGCGCTGCGGTCGCAAAGCAAATCACGACGAGCAGCACGTTGTGTTCCGTGGGATGTAGCGGGTCGTTTCAGAGTGTGCTGTAGCTAGGTAGACAGCACGTCCCGCCCTGTGTGAGAAAGGGCGCGGCTTGTGCAGACGGGACGAGCTACGCAGCGCTCTCCGGAGGCGGCACCAGGTCCTGGAATCACACAGTGACATTCATGTTTTAGATCTATAAAACGCACATTTCTGCTCTTGTGCGTATGTTCACCGTGTTCTCTCAGTGACGTAGGCCTACATATGTCACAACGAAATAGGCTCTTACAAACGTTGCATGTTATGTCGAGGGCAGCGTCTTATAGAAGTTTCGTGACAAACTGTGCAATATAAAATTAAAAGAGACCATCATATAACACAAACATTATTAGAACAGTCTCGCCTTTTAGTAAAACTTAAACGTCATTCTTCCTCGATCACTGTTACTATTCAGTAGTAGAAGCTTTAGATTGTGTAAAATGCAACAATAAAGTGGAGCCGAGGGGACAAATCAAATAAAGAACAATTCGTTTTGACGGATCGTCAGTGCACCGTTGCCTTGAAACGCCAGATTTACATAATACGGAAATTGTTTAACTACATATGTTTCCAGTAATTTTATTCCAACAAATAGTGATTATAATGGCCAGTTTTCGAGAGATTTTAAATTTACTAAGTTCTACTTGCTTTGAAATGACATATATTCATAAGACCTAAGTGATATATATTTTTAAAAAAAACATCAAATATGAGATTTTACTAACTGCCAATATGGCGTCTTCATTTCCCTACTGAAAAGAGCTCCCCCCCGTCACCCGGATAGCCACGTGGTGTGACGTCGGTGGCGTTCTCCCACCTTATTGATGATCGTTCAGACGCACGTTTAGAATTTCTGACATGCTTGGTATTGGCCCACACGTTGGGAAAGCCTCCACAACGTGACATCAGAAACTCGGCACGTTGACCACACTCGTTCAGATACATGTTCCGTGTGACGACGGCTTTGGCGGTGCAGATGTTCAGATGTTTGTTAAGCTTATGGGACTTAACTACGGGGTTATCAGTCCCTAAACTTACAAACTATTTATAAACTAGCTGCTCGAGGGGGGATTCGAACCCCCACCTCGGCCAGCTGGCGGTGCAGAGAGAAGAGGCAGAAAAAAATGTTTGTATAGTCTATGGGACTTAACTACGGGGTCATCAGTCCCTAAACTTACAAACTACTTATGAACTACTTACGAACTAGGACGGCACAAATATCAATGCCCGAGGGGGGATTCGAACCCCCGACCGTAGTGGCCGTGCAGACGTGACTGGAGCGCCTCAGTCCCCTCGGCCACCGCGGCTGGCAGAAGAGGCAGAGACGAAGTGATTTTCCGTGACCTTACGGGCGCATATATTTTTCCACATTTCTCCCGCACCTGTCCTCAGTAGGCAATAAGAAGCGCCAGGACAACACATCACGGGTGTTCCCCATTCCCTTCAGCCAATGAGACCACACCTCTCTTACCGGCTCTGGAATCTGTTAAAACCCACTGACAATTTTTAGAAAACTGGTTCGCCTGTTTGTTGCACACGTGCAAATAGCAGGAGCGGTCGGTGTTTCGGTCTTCACGTTAAACAGTAGAACAGGGACCTCTACAATCCACCTATTGTCTCAGTCGAGAACTCCTGGGGTGAGGGCTCCCACTGGTTTTCCCTTGTGCGAAGCGTGTGTCTGAACGTGTGTGGTCAACGTACCGAGTCCACCGTGCGGCTGAACGCTCGGAGACGGCGCGACTTGAGCATACGAGGCGTGAACCTCAACGAGCTACACGCGATTGCAGCGAGCTCCAGCGACAGTTGTCGGCGGTATCAGTTGCTGGAATCACATTGTTTACCAAATCAAAAGAGTGCAATTCCTGCTCTACCTCTACTGAACCGCTTATTTCCGCGCTTGTGCTTATGTTCGTTATGTTCTGTGGTAGTTTGCGAAGTTTCAATCACCGACTTCTGAATGCGAAAATATTTTGCTAGCACCCACCTACTTAGGGAGACATGACCATCGCAATAAAATAAGAGAAATCAGATCGAAAACGGAACGATTTAGGTGTTCTTTCTTCCCGCGCGCTATTAGAGAATGGAACGGCAGAGAAAAGTTATGGAAGTGGTTAATGAACCCTCTGCCAGGCTCTTATATCTCTTATATGTGATTTGCAGAGTATCTATGTAGATGTGTAGATAGTCCTAAATAAATAACAACAAAATACCTATGAACATAGGACTCTTATAAAAGTTGCATTTCATGTCAATAAGTGCAGCGAAAAATAAAAGTTTAATGACAAACTGTGCGATATAAAATTAGAATAGGCGTTCTCAACACAAAGATTATTGAAAGAGTCTCGCTTTTTAGTAAATCTTAAAAGATCATGCTTCCGCGGTCAATGTTACTATCCAGTAGAAGAATGTTAAGAATGTGTAAAATGCAATACGTGAAACAATAAGTGCGTATTTTACTCTGAGGTGTAAACTGTCTTGTTCATAAAACGAATCCAACAAACTCCTTAGAGGGTGCGCAGTTATTTTTACATAGCATCGAATATTATGCTGTATACTTTTAAGAAATTTATAGCAAAGTCTTTTGAGTCTATCAGAAACCGAATAAAAGACGAAAAAATATTTGTTTATGTGGAGCCTTGAACCAACACCGCAACTTCTTTTGGCTTTGTAGTCCACGACTCTCCCCCTACGATACGGCAGGTTAATTACCAATGTATCTTCACTTACGATATTAGACTTGTCGTATATGCTACTGGGTGATATGTCGGTTGTTGACATGTAATTACAACAAATGATACAAAAAACTATTCGCGTTGATAGATCTTCAGTCCGCCTTGCCTTGAAACGGCAGATTACTGTAATACGGAAATTTTTTAACCACGTATAAGACGTTTCCAGTGATTTATTCCAACAAATAGTACCTTAATAGCCGGTTTCCGAAAGATTCTCAATTTACTCAGTTACTTTTACTTGCTTTGAAATGTCATACATTCATAAGACCTAAGTTATATACATAAAAACCATTAAATACGACGGCCAACATGGCGTCTTCGTCTCTCTACCGAAAAGAGCTGCCCCCCTCCCCGGATAGCCACGTGGTGTGACGTCGGGGGCGTTATCCCACCTTATTGGTGATCGTTCAAACGCTCGTTGAGAATGTCTGGCATGCTCGATACTGCCCCACACGTCGGGAAAGCCTCGCAAACGTGCGGTTCGCGCGTTGTGACGTCAGAAACTCGCCACGGTGGCCACACTTGTTTAGATACACGCTCCGTGTGCCGACGGCTTCAGGCTTCGCTAGTGGCGGACTAAGGCAGTCAGAGGCCCGGGGCGGCGGCAAAACAAAAGATAGTTCTGGGCGAGGAATGTCACCTGACATCTGCCAACGGCTGGTTTTCGTTAATTCAATGGGGGTGTCAAAACTCCGTTATTTTTGCAAATATCTCACAAACAATACGAGATATGAAAAAAAGTAAGGGAACAAAGTTGTAGAGAATTATCTCCTCTACAAATTCGTTTATTCAATTTTCGCGTCAGATGAACGATTTATTTGCAATTAAAATGACATTACAAACGGCTTTTTTTTTTTTTTTTTTTTTTTTTTTTTTTTTTTTTATTATTACTAACGTATTTATTGTCCGAAATATTTCAAAAAGCTAGGTTCTGGTCTCTGGTAGCCAACAATTATGTCTGTAAAATTTGGTGCCGATCGGTTGAACGGTTCGACCCAAAAGGTGGGAACACGTTACAGCCAGACAGACATCGTCAAATCGCCGTTATTTTATCTCTGAAACGATACGAGATATGAAAAAAACATAAGAAAGCAAAGTTGTAGAGAATTTTCTCCTCTACAAATTCGGTTATTCAATTTTCGTGTCAGATGAATGGTTAAGCCGTTATTTTCATTTAAATTTCGAGCTGTCAAAATTCGATCGCAAAGGCCCACTTTTAGTGTTATACCGTAACCTAAAGTGGGCCAAAAATGGGGGTGGGAGCGCTTCAATTGGGACGACTAACTGGAGGAAGAGCAGAGGACAGGCTCTCGCCACAGTGGGGATTATTGTGCGCAGGCCTCTGCTGATTTACAGGCTTAAAATATGCCACACTGTGGTTTTCGTACCTTTTCATTTGAACGCCCCTCGTTTCTTTTGATCCACCTCAAGAAATTGGTGTCCTCCATCCAGCGTTTCGACGATGAAGATCTGAGGGCGACTGTCGCATGCTGATTCCATTCACACGCGGCAGACTTGGTTACGGAAATACAGATGTTGAGCCCACGTATCTCCCTTCTTTTGGCGACTATGTCGAAAAATAGCTCAAACATTGATGTACCTGTTCTCACTAAACTTTATCAGGCAACTGTGTTGTCTTTGTTTTTAAAAAATAGGGAAACGTACTGTCTGAATGCGCATCGAATTCTTCGCAGAACGTCGTCTGTAGTCAATGTCTTTACAAAAGATATCTTTACCCTGCTTTGAAAAGATTGTCGAAGAAATTGCAATGGATCACTCGGTTAGTAACTTCTCACTTACCTTGAATAATACAGAGATTACATAGTTTGGAATAGATATACTATTAAGTTACTTCACAGAAACGAACTCTGAAGCTGTCAACGGGAATACATGGACACTGGCTGAATTGGGCACGAAGGTGATAGAGGCACTCGTAGATCTGGCTACTGATGGAGTAGATTAAACTGTCACCCTCTGGATGAAGAGAAAATAATAATGTCCGCAGCTGGCCCGAGAAGCTTTGGAATTAGTATAATGACATTTGCCGTTTCCTTCCTATGTGAATTAGCTTTCTCTTCACTGGTGGATATAAAAACTAAAAAGAGACATAGGTATCAATGAAAAATGAATTCTTTGTCTCAAAATTAGAACCATATTATTACGAATTATCATTAAACATAAAGCCAACTCCTTCAAATTATATCAGTTGTCGTTGATTTTTATTTGGCTAAGTGGCACCCGTGCAGATGCTGCTGGTACCACCATATGAATAAACAATAATATCCTCATAAGTGTTTACCAATGAGAGACACTAGCCATAAAATTGCAGTTAAGGAGATAAAGGCTATGCATTGGCATATAATTGCTGAATCGTACAATTATTGTTATTGACTTTACTGTGGATGGTATATCTTATGAATCAATAGCACAACGTTTATTTCAGCATTGTTATTACGGTGAACAAAGTACAGTTCGACAAGCCCCTCTTGTGATGAGTGGTTCGCAGCGTGTTAATGTAATTTTGTAAGAGCTTAAATCGCTTAGTGAGCCATGTTTCGAATATAGAGTCTGCTCAGTACTTTTTAATTAGTCTGCGGTAACTATTGCTTGTCCTTCCGCCGTGTGTAACAGAGGCTTCGACTTATGACCATACCGCCGACAACGCAGTGTTCAGCTGCATTGTTAAGAATACTCCTCGGTTTGCAATTTATTGACTCCGTTACTCCCTCTCTGGCCACCTCGACATTGTTGCAAATTGTGTGTGAAGATGTTGCAACTCCCAAGACTCACGTTAATCCATGGCAGTAAACAGTGCTTTATTTATAAAATCGTAGCTGCCGGAATTATCTCTTAAACCATATAACCAGTAGCGTAGCTAGGGGGGGTGCGGGGGATGCGCACCGGGTACCAACTCCAAGGGGGTGACAAAACTTGCCAGGCGTTTCTTTTTTTTTTTTTTTTTTCACGCTAATGTACCATTGTTAGGTACCGACGGGGCTGTTGCCATTCTTTTAGATAATAAACGGCCACTGTGTTCCGTTTTCGTGATTTGAACGTTAAAATAAACGGCTATGTAGCCAAACCAGCGGTATTAATTATATATCACGAATTTACTTTGTGCTACGGTGTTCAAGTGGTCAAACGTGCATGAACTAGTCTAGCATAAAACCAGAACTGTTTTCCGCCGTGGCTATCAGTGCGGTACGTTATAATGTTCGGTGCAGAGCTTTCCGAGCTGGATGTCACGACACCCAGGGGTGTTGCGTAGTGCCACTAAGGGTGTCGCAACAACAGCAAAATCTTAAGATGAAATAAGACAGAACATTGTACAAAAAATACTAAACATCCTTCAGTTCGTTCAGTGTGCACTTTAAGTACAAGTGAATCATGAAAATTAATATTCCTTCAAAGTATCATTTATATAGATAAATCTTTCTAATTAAAATCTGTGTTTCTTGTAAAACTTTATATAGGGTTGAGTTTCGAAAGCTCTGGTATAGCGTGTAAGAAAAATCGTAGAAAATTACAAAAGAATACCATATGGGTTTATTATTTGATGCAATTGTGACGTCAAATAGAACAAAATGTTCAAATGTTTGTAGAGCTTATGGGACTTAACTACGGGGTCATCAATCCCTAAACGTACAAACTAGTTATGAACTAGCTAATACTAAGGTCGGCACAAATATCCATGCCCGAGGGGGAATTCGAACCCCCGACCGTAGTGGCCGTGCAGAACGTGACTGGAGCGCCACATACCGCTCAGCCACTGCGGCCGGCTAGAACAAATCTCCTTACTGTTTGCTGTTCATGAATATCTGACCTCCGTAAAAAAATGCATAAAAGCATTTTCTCCTATACAACAACAGACAACCGAGTACTAACTTATTGCATTTCAGGAAGATTGCTCTTTTAAGCAATATTTGACTAAAAATCTAAAGACAACTAAGAAGTGTTTGCTATAAAGCAATATGGAGATTTCTATTTTCTTGTGGACGAAGCCTTTTGATTTGCGAAGGACACATGTGACGAGATGAGTATTCCTGTCGAAAAAATAAGAAATATTAGGAAGAAGAAAATGATGCCTGGAGAAAAGGCTGCAGACGAGACGCTGACTTTGCACCAGGAACTGAGAAGGTCAATGTTAGAGTGCATCGACAGTTCCAACAAGAAATTGATGCTCGTTGCAGAAACATGGAGTGTATATCAGAACATTTTGCTGTTTTAGAGCCCTGAAATCCGATTCAGAAAAATGTTTAATTGACAATTACGATGAGATTTCTGAAGATATCTTCTCAGAAATTCTACGGCTGCGAAGATTTCTGCAGGCTGCTAATGTCCCAGAAGAAGAATCTCTTGGATGGACATCTTTAAGAGTTTTACAGTTTGTTGTTGAATATGACATTTCTGAATCTGTTCCGAACCTCACTTTTGCATTAAGATTTTTCTTTGTGTGCTTAGCTAGCGACCTGTGAGAGAAGTTTCTGAAAGCTGAGACTCATTAAGAATTACCTTAGCTCTACTATTAGCCAAGCAAGACTCTCTAATTTGGTAATATTGTCAACTTAAAATATTGTGGCTAAAGCTACTGACTTTGACCATGCAATTTCAAAATTTTCTGCAGAGAAAGTTAGATGGGTGAGATTGTAAACTGCATGTGAAAGTCACCAGTCTTTAGCTGTTTGTTCTGCTTGATTAATAATCGATTAAACTATGTTATTTATAAAAACTAGTTTTATTTATTTCCTTTCATACAGACTGTTTACAAACTAATTAACTTTCTATTTTGCTCATTTCATTATGTGTATCAAAAATTTATTCCTCTCTCCTTGAATTTTTTTTCCCATTCTTTCTAAGGTTGGCGATAGTGGTGGTGGTGTTGGAGGGGGGGGGGTGACAAGTTGGATCACCGCACCGGGTGCCAAACTACTTAGCTACGCCACTGCATATAACCCCACCTCCCCCAGCCATAACAAATACTTGTTTCGATGTGTGCAAACTTATAGTGAGAAAGCATTTTTTACAAAATTCTCTTCTGAAATTCAGCTAGTTAAAACTTAGTTTGTTATTATCGAAACAATGAAGCAGTAAGATTTAATATCAAAAACAGGTGATAATATCTCTCCCCATAATAATGTCCATTTGCCCTAGGGTCGCCATACCTACCTGGGATCTTGTTGATACTTTCTGAGAGTGTGTAGAAATAAAGTAAAAATTTTAATGCAATTACTTTCTATTTAGAACATAATTACATGGCACTTTTGCGGCAAAAGTATTTGGTTCACCATATTTTTCGCTAGATTTCACTCTTGGCAGCAAGTCTCTTTTCCGTATTTGTAAAACACCATGCAAGTCAGCTGACACTGTAAGATTCATCCCACTGTCCTCGGCAACAGTCGATTTCATCGGTCCACTTGGCAGACAGTGAAAATACTCTTTCCACAGTAACGTTGTGTGCCAGAATAGAAAACAAATATATAATTGTAGTGGTTGGCGTTTGCGTTTAGGATTTTCGATTTCCTAAACGCAGTAAATCCGTCTTTTTTACGCTGAGTATATAGACTTCCATTCTTCACGGTCACGCTTTGCGTGATATCAAATACTTGATATTTATTAAAAGAATAGCCCTTTTCTCTAAGTAATCAAAAGCTTTGGTATAGCAAACCACTGCCTCTTCCTCGAATTTCAAAAGCAGATTAATTATATCTTGGTTTGGGTTATCATTCTTTTTGTTGAGATTATTCTTGGTTTTCATTCAAATAAAATTGACAGTGTTCCTTTCATTCATACATCTTTGAGTGTCGTGTAATATGTATTTCATTTATCGAGGCTTTACTCTTCTCCGAGCTTTTAATATTTTTTACAAACAGTGCTAACTTCAACTGCTGGAACATGAAGTACATTTCACTGATCGGACTCCTCATAAAATCTTATTTTAGGTGGCCTGTGTTCGGCGTCAAAAAGTTATTTTAATGGAACTCAAAGCTTAAGAAATCTCTCAACTGCAGTCATTGATGACATCCATCTTGTTTTTCAGTGAGATGGAAGAATCTGATGATTGAGATAAATGTGTACACAGAACTACTTCAGCTTCTCTGTCCATACCGAGGAGATTGAAAAATAATATTTTCATGATGATTATTTCAGTGTCGACAACAACAGTTGGTATTGTGGAGAACATGGGCAGAACATCCAATAACTACAGTTACATGCTGCGCTAACATACAGCGCTACCCCAGTACTTGAGCCAAGCTCGTAGCAGTAGTTTGTGGGGGCAAGAAGGATGACAATGGTGACGGTGGCTATATGTCGGGGCAGGCAGGCCGGCAGAACGGGCGGGCTGCTTCACTCCTGGCCAAGCCAAGCTGAGCCCAGCCCAAGCGAGTTGGCAAACGTGCTTGCCTGCTGTGCATGTAGCAGCGTTCATCACTGTCGTGTTAAGGAAGTTAATGATAAGTTCTTACCTGTCCTATCTGGGCATCAAAAGACGAATGTCAATATTATACATATTCACTTCGGGTCAAAATACGAGATTTTGTCTTTTATACATTTTAGGTGTATCTTTCGGACATTACTTTTCGATATGAAAGGTATTCTCTGCAAATTCACTATCTTTGAATTATTACTGACTATTCTCAATTCGAACCATCATTAGATCACTTCTCGAATAGTTTGTGTGTAGTAAGCAGGAAATACACTGAGAGTGGAGATACGTAGTGGGCAGTGCCCCAGCGGCCGGCCAATCGGCTAGCGATCGCGCCGGCTCGGAACTACCTTGGTTACGTGGCATGACGACTGCGCTGGGGTCTGTCTTTCCCCGTACGCCTCGCCAGGTACCCCTGCAGTCTTGTGTTACGTCACTTGAGGCTAACCTGCTTGAATGGTTGCAGTGGAGCTAGGGGCAAGCAAGCTAGAAGGGCAATTTGTACGCCTCTGCCTGGAACACTTGCGCACAGACCGGGGCCCTAAACCGGCTTTTCACGGGTACAGTGCCACTAACAAGTGCAGCAGTTCAGCACAGCTGGCGGGCGCTCACACCGCGCCAGGAAGCGACCGTGCATCGCTTCAACGAGGCTCATTAACGCGTTCCGTGGCACATTTATTTGTTACCAATGTTTCGATAATTAGAACTGACAATGAAATCCAGCATAAGGGCAACGGATAATGAAATTTATAATTTGTTCTAATATTATCAGGGGGCAGCCAATATGGTATCTCTTACAACTGGATAGTTGCCGTTTTAGTACCAAATTTTAATTGACAAATTTATATTTCATTGTTATTTTATTAAAATATTAAACATCAAAACACAGAATATGAATTCATATTGTTTTCCTTTTCACTAAAGGATCAGTATCTGATACCACTATTCCATAAATGCTAATTTCAATACAAGCTCTTAAATTGTGAAATCTACCAGTGAGCTTCTATGTGTGAATTTAGTACTTTGCATAAAAAAAGCATCATATACATGGAAATATAAATATCGCCGTAATCGTAGCTGCAGATTTACATAGAAATACGTAAGTCTACGAAATTCGTTTTGCAATGAAACTAATTGCGCAAACTTCACGTTGTAGGTGTATAACTTCTAGTTGTAGACAAGTTTCCACAATGTGAACAAAACGCAAAAATCAACAGAAAGGGCCGGCCGTGGTGTCCGAGCGGTGTGCGGCGCGTCAGTCACGTTCTGCACGGCCACTACGGTCGGGGGTTCGAATCCCCCCTCGGGCATGGATATTTGTGCCGTCCTTAGTCTTAGCTAGTTCATAAGTAGTTTGTATGTTTAGGGACTGATGACCCCGTAGTTAAGTCCCATAAGCTCTACAAACATTTGAACATTTTCAGCAAAAAGGCACAACCTTATGCAAGCTGAACAGCAGTATAGTAACTTGATCTTACTACGGAATAGTTCGATGAGCTTTCCTCTTGAACACAAAAATGTATTTTCACAGTGAAAATGTTTGGAAAATTATTGAGACGTTTATTTCACTGGTATCATATAATGATGACTTTTTTCTGTATACCTCTTAAAAGTATTTTATTTATAATACTAAGCATATCAAGACTCCTTTGCACACAATTAATATATTAGACATACAGAACAGAAATGTTAACCTGTCTGACCACTTTGTAGTTACACAACCATCATGCTACTTTCAACTCTATAAAACAACTACTTTTCATTTTAACGGGAACTCCACCCTAAACCTTCATTTTAAAAAAAAGACTTTCACATATTTTGAGTGTTTAATCTTACATCACAAAACGATGTCTGTATTTGAATCTTCTTCTTTTTTTGTGGGTACATATCGCATACAAATCTACACTTTTGTTACAATCTTGATGAAATATTTCGCACGTGACCTTCAGACCCAGAGGACGGTCGCCGTAAGTTTAAGAATTACGTACAACACATGGTTCAGCAGATATGACGTCATAAACAATGACATACGCGAGAAACTTCTGCATCATGCGACAATGTTGCACATTTCCTCCTAAACCACTGGACCGATTTCAACCAAATTTGGTACACATGTTCCTTACCTTGAGGTAACAAGTGCTGTATGGGTAAGAACCACATACGACACATAATTCAGGAGATGTAACGTCATAAACAGCACAAGTTCCAAGAAATTGCGACAAAATGCGACGAGACTTTCAAAATATACTGTATGAGAATGAGAGTATTAGCGACTTGCAACAAACTTTAAACATAATTTCAAACTTTTATTAACTTTTTTCACTCTTACATATTTTACGCTGTTCATGGAGTAAAACTACGGCATTCGGTATGACGTTACATTTTGTAATTTCTACAATACATACCGTACTTGGAGGAAATTTTAGACACTATAAACACATGCAGCTGATTCCACCTTCGAAATTGTTTCACAGTACGACACGCAGTTAATGAGATATGAAAACATAAACAGTACCGTTCATGGAAAACCAACCTATCACGCATCAGGTTTCAATATATTACTTCTTGACTACTAACCAGACTCGCAACAGATTTTACAGATGTACAGAGCTTTTACAAATGAATATCTACCTGCTCAAGTATAAGAGTTGTACAACACATAATTCAATAAATATGTCTCATCATGCATTACGTTCTAGTCCATTTCTTATTTAGTACTAAGACACTTCTGTATTCCTGTCAAACTAAGAAAATTCCTGAAAGCTGATTGTGCTGTTGACAAGCGCACGTGGTTATAGGCGAAAGCAGTAGACTTCTATAGAGCTACAAGCAAAGGAAGAAACGTTCAAATTTTTGTTAAGCTTCTGGGACTATCAGTCCCTAAACCTACAAACTACGTATGAACTAACTTATACTAAACACAGCAAAAACATCCATGCCCGAGGGAGGATCGAACCTCCGACGGGCAATGGACTCTCGTCGGAGCATAGTGCCTCAGTACGCTGGGCCTCTCCGGTGCGGCTGCGTGTTGTCCTTGGCATAAATAGTTTGCAACTCTAGGGACTGTTGACTACTGCAGTTTGGTCTCACTGCTTTACAAACATTTGATTTTAAAAAAATCAGTCAGACTAATTTAAGGCTTTAATAACTAAATAAAAATCCGTGTAGCGCCGGGTTTTCAGCTAGCTACAAATCTGTCTAAGAAATATTTGAAATACTGACTGTGTAAGGAACTGTGACACACCGAATGACGCCGAAACAATTGGCAGCCAATCGTTGGACATCAGTTACTTTGCCTGTTTACTGTGTAAATATATATTATGAAAGACACTTAACTCTTGTTGAGTACAATGAGAGAACTCCAAAGAAGTAAGCAGCGGCACTCAATCAGATATTTGTACCACTGTTCCTCCTCTAGAAGTGTGTGATTGGATTTTTATTCGGATAAGGCTACCTTGGTGTTGAAATTACCTCATACAAGCAAGAAGGGAAACCTTATTGCGTCGGTAAATTTTAATGGGTGTATATATTTGCAATAACTCAGTGCCAACTTTTTATCATCAGTATTAACGAATCGGAATGAAACTTTTGCAGGAAGTAATCTTTATGTGTTTGCATACCTCTATGCATTAAAACTATCAAACATGTATTTTGTTTATTTTATCGTCACATTGAAGTACCAATAATTAAAGAAAATTTAAGGGTGAAATTTGAAATAAACACAAAAAGCAAGTGATTAATATTTCTCATAAGATGAAAATACAGAACCGTTGAACTGTCTTATGAATATACCTACAAAATCTTCCGTGTGCGAACTGTGGCGTGAGAACCAAAAGTTAGTTTACTAGAGCATATTAAAAATTCATAGCTGTAAAAACAGTGAGGTTATGTTCTTAAAATTTTGGTTATTGCTACATATTTACATAATAGACACCATTTCAAAATTTCGTTGTCATTGGCAAAGTAGAAGAAGAGTTAAATTTTGGGTGGAGTCTCCCTTTAAACTCTTTGCTGTATATACTGAATATCAGTCTACGACGAACCTAATTATGATCAATCGCCTGAGGACGGCACATTGCTTGCACTTCTCCTGCGCTTGTACTCGGCCGTGCTGTGCTACGTAACGACGTCGGACCGTTCCATTTTACCGCGAGCTCTCCCAGCGCAGAAGGCGAGCGAACCAAAGCTGCCTGCGTTGGACAGACCGGTGCACCCTACCTGTGGAACAGACTGTCCACTGCCTGCAGTGTTTGGGGCTCTGGGCAAGTGACACTCAAGGCAACTATGTGACAGTTGCACAGAGTGACACTTGCCCGGAAAGGGAAATAGTTGACACTTGCCCAGAGCCCCGGACACTAGGTAGTAAAATCTGTAGAAGATTGCTTAAAAAATCAGCATACATTGCACGATTTGGATTGCCATCGACAAAATAGGGGCCAATTATCCTTCCTCCCATAATGCCGCACCATAAATTAACCCGCCAAGGTCGCTCATGTTCCACTTGTCGCAGCCACCGTAGATTTTCCGTTGCACAATAGTGCATATGAAGCCGGTTTACGTTATATCTGTTTGTGAATGATGCTTCGTCACTAAACAGAACGCATGAAAAAAATCCATTATCGTTCCGTAATTTATTTTGTGCTCAGTGGCAAAACTGTACACGACGTTCGAAGTCTTCGCCATGGAAATCCTGGTGCTTAGAAATATGGTACGGCTGAAATTTATGTTGGTGTAAAATTCTCAATACCGGCGTTTTTGAGGTCCCGATTCTCGCTCAGTTTGTGTGGTACTGATGTGCGGATTAGCCGCAACTGCAGCTAAAGCCTTACTTGGGCATCATTTGTTGCATGTCGTGGTTGACGTTTCACTTGTGGCTGAACACAGCCTGTCTCTTTAAATAACGTAACTATCCGACGAAAGGTTCGGACACTTGGATGATGTCTTTCAGGATAACGAGCAACATACATAGCACAGGCATTTTGATCACAATAGCCATACATAAATACCATATCGACCTTTTCTGCAATTGGTAAACGGTCCATTTCAACACGAGTAGTGTATCACGAAGCAAATACCGTCCGCACTGGCAAAATGTTACGCGATACCACGTACTTATACGTTCGTTACTATTACAGCGCCATCTATCACAAAGCGATCAAAGTGTTCCAAATAAAACATTCATATTTATTTACGTACTAGACGAATATGTAATAAAAATGGGGGTACCTATTAAAAAAGAATGCAGTTGATATTCGTTTGACCTATGGTAGCGCCACCTAGCGGGCCAACCATAGCGCCATCTGTTTTCCCCCTTCAAGCTAGAAAAGTTTTGTTCTTTGTAGTTTCTTTCGTTTGATGCGTATTTCGGCATAACTGTAGACTGGGATACCACCCGTCTGCTTTGACCCATGACGTCATCAAGATGTCGGAAAAACAGTATACGGGATATCTTAATACTTCTGTATTGTAGAAACAAATAATCTGTAGTTATTGTAGATAATAGAATGTACCATCGATCACAGGTCTTAGCCCAAAAATTCGCGCATTCGGCGCACACATACGGGGAAAAAAATGTCTCGGATAACCTACCCCTAACCATAAGAGAGAGAAGCTACAGATCGCTTTTTAAACACAAAAAATTGTTTTCTTTGTAAACAAACTATCGTCTTTAACTGAACCACCACATAATCACTCACGCCTTCTACAAACACGCACGCACCTCAAAACTACAGCGCTGCGTTGACGTCGCGGGTCAAGGCTGACGGGCGCTATCCCCGTCTACAGGTGAGCCAATATTTCATGAGATATTGGGTCCGTTCACTGTCAGTGGACCACCCTGTATACAGCAAAGAGTTTAAAGGGAGACTCCACCCAAAAATTTAACTCTTCTTCTACTTTGGCAATAGACGAAATTTTGACATTGTGTCTATTATGTAAACAAGTAGCAATGACCAAGGATTTAAGAACATAGCTTCACTGTTTTTTCGAGCTCTGTGTTTTAAATATGCTCTTACTGGTATTCCAGTAAACTAACTCACGGTTTTGACGCCACAGTTTACACACAGAAGTTTTTGTAGATATACTCACAAGGCAGTTCAACGAATTCGGTGCTTTCATTTTACGAAAAATATTAATAACTAGCTTTCTATGTTTATTTCAAATTTCAACCTTAAATTTTCTTTAATTATTGGTACTTAAATGTGACGGTAAAATGAACAAAATATACGTTCGATAGTTTTAATGCATAGAGGTGTACAAACACATCAAGACTACTTCCTGCAAAAATTTCATTCAGATTGGTTAATACTGATGATAAAAAGTTGGCACTGAATTATTGCAAATACATAAACTCATTAAAATTTACCGACGCCGGGACGTGTGCAAGTCTACTTTGACTCTTAGTTGTGGTCTGAGAGTGTCGGCTCAAGCCTGTCGATTGCGTGACTTTGGGCTTCATATTTATACTGCTGCCAGTCGCAACTTTCATTGCATCTGTTCGGTGTGTAGTATTAATTAATAAAGCATTTAGCGACGAATGACAGTGAAAACATTTGTGAGACATCTCGCCACGTAAAATACTGACTTTCCGGAAGGGAAGAAGAAAAACAAAACCGGTGAGACATAAGAGAGTAAGTTAGGTGAAACGTGAACTAATCTGGGCACGCGTTACCCTATTTCCAACACAAAAATTAGTTTCGCATAATGAGGCCGCGGCGGAATGGCCGTGCGTACCCAGGCGCCGTGCTGCGGTGTGCGCGGCCGTTCGCCGTCGGGGATTCGAGTCATCCTCCGGGCATGGGTGTTTGTATTGTCCTTAGCATAAGTTACTTTAAGTTAGTTAGTGTAAGCCTAGGGACTGACGACCAATGTAGTTAAGTCCCTTAGATTTACAAACATTCGTTTTTGCATAATGAGTGTTTCGCGTTTTAGGTTAAACGCGAATTGTGGTCGTTAAGTAAGGTCTCACTGTGTAGTCAGTTCGTAGAGGACTAGATGTTTGTTGACATTTCTCAGAGTAAGATTATGAATCTCGTTCATTTAGTTACGAATCGATTACTGCTATCACTTTTCAGGTTTTGCGTTTATTATCGTTAACAGAGTGTATTATAAAACAATTTACGTTTATTCTTTTCAGAGTTTTTGGTAAACAATTACGTGAACTTCCTGTTAGGACTGGCAGTCACAAACAGATTTATTCCTCAAGGTTTAAGGAAAAGACTAAATCCATCGCAAAGATGAATTTACCAAGTCCCTATTGAAGAAATTACTTCTGTAAATATTGCGTTGCCCTTCCGGCCTATCTTTCATGAAAGGATCTGCTCAGAACGCGAGGTATGCGTGGACAGCTAAACCAGCTATACAGATTAGTTATACAAGTTTTATTTACTAATGTTTACACCAAATACTCAACTTCTAGAAAGTATGTATGTCTCTTCTCGCGGCGTCTGCGGTCACTCGTACTTACTGCCTATTTCGGAGCCGAGTTCACATGTCCTTCCAGACGCATGTCGGCCTAGATATAGCAGCGTGTAGAGGACGCACTTCTCGGTTTCTCCCTCCAGAAGGCGCGGCGCTGGCGTGCGATTGGCTGCCGGTTGTCCGTTGCCTTCTCCACGATCGTTCTCTTGCGTCTGGCGTGTGGCGCTGACTTTACGCCACGACATCAAAATGTTCAAATGTTTGTTAAGCTTATGGGACTTAACTACGGGGTCATCAATCCCTAAACTTACAAACTACTCGTCAACTACCTTATACTAAGGACGGCACAAATATCCATGCCCGAGGGGGGATTCGAACCCCCGACCGTAGTGGCCGTGCAGACCGTGACTGAAGCGCCTCAGTCCCCTCGGCCACCGCGGCCGGCGCCACGACATCCCTCCCCCCCCCCCCCAAAGCGTCGAACCGATGTCGTGTATGGAGCTCAACAACGGGGGAGGAGGCAGGCTCGTGTACGTACTGATGGACGGGAGTCTGTAGCTGCGGAGGGCGGCAGACTACCGGCCGGGCCCCGCCATCCGGCCTGAGCTCGGGAGGGAACGTCTTCCGGGGAAACCTCCGAAGGGCCCACGCCCACGGCCTCGGCCAGATGACGACGTAGAGGGTGACGTCGGTGTCGGATGCTGCGGGCCGTGCTGGTCTAAATCCATGGGGATGTCGAGCGGAGTCGGCGTGGGCTCCGCCTCGATGAAGTCGGGCCGCAGTGCCGTTGAGATCTGATTGGGGGGGGGGGGGGGGGTGGCCGAGGTCGCGCGGGCCGCGGTCTGCGTGTTGCGTGAATTTGCTGAGAGAAACTCAGAAGGACCACAGGGTACACGCGGTGGAGTAGCCGAGCGGTCTAAAGGTGCGGACACACATATCCGGACGGAGTGTCGGACAGTTGACGTCCGTTCTCCGGCCCGTTCCTGTTGCCACACACAACCGGGCCACGTCCGTGCTCCGGCCCGTTCCTCGTCCGTGTCTCACTTCATTGTACTGACTCGGACGCGCTGATCTGTGTTTCTGTTTGTGTAAGTTGTAAGTATGTTCGCCAATTTTAGTAATAGTGAATTAGAATTTTCATTTGAATCGGTCAAGAAGAACAGCCGCAAACGCATTCGGTGTTTTGCAACAGAAATTTCGAATGTTTAGAAGAATCCTTCAGGGAGATGCTAAAAACATTACAATGGTTGTGACAGCAGCCTGTGTACTGTTCAACTTTATTCGGAAAATGGAAGGTTACACAGTGCCCGAACAGAGAACGGATCAAAAGGAAACTGCTGCAGGGTCAGAAAGAGCATCAAATTTTAGAAAGCTACCACGAGTTCGTGTGAGATCATCAGATGCTGCATTCTATGTACGAGACCAACTAAAAAAATTCTTCAATTATCCACAAGCGAGTTTGGAATGGGGTGGAAAGAACATGTCGCCTAGACGATATACCAGTGACATAAAGCAAAGAATATTTGTTTGCGAAATAAAAAGTAAATTAATATTTGTCTGGTATTAAAACTTGTAGAATTTCTACATTACTAAATACATATTTTTCTTATATTCAAATTTGTATTATTTTTACATTACTAAATATATATTTTTCTCGTTTGAAACTTGAATAATTTTTATCTTACCTTTGGCTTGCAAATCTGCTGCAATTGTCTTCCATACTTTGTCCTTGTAATCGTTATTCCGGTACTTCACGTCTGTCTGGTCGTAAATCACCGGAAACTTACGAACTTCTTCTATTACATCTACATACATACTCCGCAATTCACCGTTAAGGTGCGTGGCGGAGGGTACACTGTACCACTACTAATCGTTCCGCGTCCATTTCTTACAACAAACAGCCCTCCACTGTTGAGAATCAATACCGTCGCGTCGTCCGGCGTCCGTGCCTGTCACGTGAAAAATTAAACTCGGCGAATTCCGGCCGGCCCGCTCCCGGTCAGTTGACGTACCGTGCATGGCCCGTGCGCGGTCCGCGCCCGGCCCGGGTCACGTGTGGCCACCCACATTTATTTCACTGGTATATTTCGTTCTCCGGGTGACGGCCGATACTCGGACGTGTCCCGGCCCGGATATGTGTGTCCGCACCTTAAGGGTACGGCCATAGTGAACGGCTCCCCGCTAGCTGCTCGGCTGCTTAACTCGCAGCGATCGGGCCGCGCGCGCTGCAACGGCGCGATGGGAGCTGGTGGTGGCCACAGTGCGCAGCCAACCGCGCGCCGGCTGATGCCAATACATGACCAAAATTACTTTTGGAATTTCTTGCTGAAAAAAATACTGCACGTGTATGAAACAAAGCTACATCGCACTCCGGTGTCAGTTTTTCGATAAAAATTCTCCTGTTGTAAAAAAATAAAAACCACCTCTCCCGGTTTTGTGCGTTTTCCTTGACGTAGGATACTTCTCACTCGATTCAGAGGAAACTAATTGTCGTACCTCATTGAGTTTTGCACATCTTGGAGGCTAACATAACAGCTTCATAACGGACTGTCTGTTTTTCCGGTATTCGCCATAGTTATTACGATACTTAATTTCCAGTTAACCTATCGCATAACATTTGAATCTTTTGCAGTGCAAAATATAGTCGCTGACTACTTTTCGTTTGGTTAACCTTGGGTTATACATTACTACGTACGAAATGTAGCCAACATTGTGAAATTGTTTTTAAACCTGAATAGAAAGCGATACATCGCTCCAGGATAGCGAACTGGGTGTTGAAATTTAAGGGCGCTAGCGCCGCGCGTCCTCTTCGGCGCACCATGTGCACAACTGCTGAGCCTCTAGCCTGCAGCTCAGTCAACCTTCGTAATAAAGCACATGCCCGAGCCAACAGAAAATGACTTTAAAATTAGCAAAGTTTATCTGGGACAGATGCCAGTTCTGTAACTCGTTTTAAAATATTGGTAGCATACAAGTTCGGATAAAAAAAGGACAGTAAATCTAGTTCTATGTCTTAAAGTTACAAATATTGGAGTGCTAGCTGTCACTGAAAACTACAAGTTCAGGTTCTAAGGAAAAAAGAATGCTAGTGTTTGTGTTGAATGCCCCTTCCGACAAGCAATAGAAATGGGAAGACTAAATAAAATTACCAGAAGAATTTAAGACAGGATCCAATTGCAGGCGTCTAAATGATATCCAAGTCGCTGCAGCATTTTTCTTCTGAATCAATAGATTCACTTTCTCCACAAAAAACAACAGCAGGGGACATTAAAGATGTTTTCAACGGCTCTGTTAAGTTGGAATAATAAGTTCGTATGTGCAGCTTAAGTGCATCTTCTTTCTAGTTGAGTTTAATGCAAGTAAATCAGTGGTGCTATAATGTAACTACTGTTATAACTTGGCACCTTCCATGGATGATGATGACGAAAAAAGTGTTTTTTGATCGCAAATTGCATAAAATGCCAAAACTGGACTCACTAGTTGCTGGCATGGGGTAGTAACTGTTTGATCACGACAGGGAAAAAGTTGCAATTGCTGTCCTATAACCTCAATATACATACAAAGTAACTATATAAGGCTTTCTATAGTCCATGGTGTGGCTGATACAGCAACCAGTCATATTTTAATTTCAAGCAAAACAGTCTTGGTTGCAAAGTGGTTTTATTAATTACCAATGAGGCGTTTCGCCCTCACAGCAGGGTATTATCACATTATCTGCATGGCAAACGTTACGCAAATTGCTACAACAGCCCCTGTTTCACTACTTTAAATGTTGTAGTAATTCTTCTGTAACATTTGTCATGCAGGTAAGATGATGGCCTGCTGTGAGGGCAGAACACGTCATTGGTAATTAATAACAACACTTTGCAACCAAGACTGTTTTTTCTTGAAATTGCCCTGTAACTGACAGTGTACCGTCTGTCACAGTGTATGTCTTTTGAGATTATAGTAGGACAGCAGTAACAGTTATTTCACTGTCATGGTTCCTAATCACATACCGACATTTTATACTGTTCACGAACAAAAAATCTTTTGGTAAGGTAAATTGACATGGAATGGCAGCAAAGTAATCAAGAATGAAGTAGCCTCGTGTTACTGGCTCACATAAAAGCCAATTTCACGTGCAACCTTTAGCAAAGAAGTAACCATTTCATATTCTGAGCTAAATATCCTATCTACACGTAAATTATCTTGAATGTCTAGTTGTTTCCTATATTAAAGTACTGGTATTCTTGCACCAATATGAACAACAAGATGCAATTAAAGACATTACAAAACCGGTTGTGCGAGTCTACAAAAGTTCAATAAAATTCAGCTACAGTGAATTAACGGCCTTTCATTCAACACTTTTGAGATAAACGCGTCTTTATCAGCTACCATTAAACACAACACAGCGTTGAAACCTCGGCACCCGCGAGCTGAGAGCGGCACAAGAAACATAAATTCTTTCTTGCACGCGCCTGTAACAGCGATGTGAGCGAGCGAGCTGAGGCGGCCGCGCGGGTGCACTATGGCCATCCCAATGGGATCACCCACTGGGTTTTCCAACCGCCTCCCTGCCGGCGAGAAGCAGGAAGCGTGGAGCGGCTCACTATGGCGGGTAAGGCGCCTCGCTGCGGAGCGCGCGGTTGCTCGCCGTCGGAGGTTCGAGTCCTCCCTGGGGCATGGGTGTGCGTGTTGTCCTTAGGTTAGTTTACCTTAGTTTAAGTAGTTTGTAAGCTACGGACTGATGACCACGTAGTTTGGTCCGATAGATTTACAATCATTTGAACATTTGAACAGGGTACACAAGGGCGCATTTTGTTGCGGTGCCTCCGTACAACTCAGTCACGTCCTGAAATTTCAAAAATGGAAGCACCGAATCATTTGATGATCTCACCCCGCTCCTATCGTCTGCGACCGCTGAAAACTCTGTAAAAGACTGGGTTACGTGGAGTGGAGCGATACTTACGTGTCGGCTGCTGCTGCTCCGGGAAGCGCGGTGGTTGGAGCAAATGGAGAAGAGTGAGGCGGCCGTGCAGAAGCTCGGCCGGCGATGACCCTTCTCGTGGATGCGAGCAGTAGGAGGCGAGGAACAGTTGCAGAGCTGCCTCCCGTGATTGCGCCTAACTTAGTTTGGACATTTGTTGCTTAAATGTCCGGACGAAGCGTTCCGCAGCGCCGTTTGACTGGGGGTGAAACACTGCACTGGTGAGATGCTTCATTCCTTTGCGTGCACAAAAAGAGCGCAATTCTTCCAATGTGAACTGAGGGCCGTTGTCAGAGACTCCCAGTTCAGGGAGACCTTCCAGACAAAAAATTGAAGACAAAGCCCTGATCGTGCTACTAAAAATCGAGAAGTCATTGGCACTGCAAATGGGTAACCACTAAAAGCATCAACCACAATAAGCCACTTAGTGTTCCAGAAGGGACCAGCATAGTCAATATGCACTCGTTGCCATGGTGAATCTGCTTTGGGTCATACAAAACATTTCTGAGGTGGGACAGACTGGTTGGTAGCGCAGACTGAACACTGTGACGTCATCTGTTCTATATGGGCGTCCGTACCCTGCCAAGTACAGTGTCGCCGTGCCAGTTGCTTAGTGCGAACCATTCCTCAATGTTCTTGGTGAAGTAAGTTCAATACTTCCTTCTGCAAACGTTGCGGGATCAAGACACGCGATTGTCCACTGTCATTTTAAGCTAGAATGACAACTATATGGACGGAAAGTTCACTTCTTCTAGAAAAATATCGACGCACCAGCGAATTTGGAATGTCGCGATGTGAACGAGGCCATTCTGTGCGAATGTAGCGTAGCAAAATTCGTAAATCAGGGCCTGTTTTCGTGGCCCGAGCAATGTTCCTATAGTCCAACGGGAAAGATAGTTTGTTGCTATCTTTCTGTCCAACTATCTGTCGAGAAGACGTCGCAGAAGCGTCAAAGTCTTTATCAGGGTCAATCGGAAGACGGAAAAGTGCGTCGGCATTTCTATGTCGAGTTGTGGGTCCGCACACAATCTCATAATGATACTGTGATAAGAGGAATGCCCAGCGCTGCAATTTGTGTACCGTGCGAGTAGGAATCGGCTTGTCTGGATGAAACAATGACTGCAAAGGCTTGTGGTCAGTTACTAAATAAAATTTTCTCCCATACAAGCAGTGACAGAATTTTGTGACACCATACACTATCGCTAAAACTTCCTTCTCAATCTGAGAATAACGGCACTGTGCGTTTGTCAAACGTTTTGACGCAAATGCTATTGGACGGTCCGTAACCCAATGTCTACGTGACAGTACTGCTCCTAGAACAAACGATGATGCGTCCACTTGCAAAAGAACTGGTTTTTCTGGATCAAAGTGCACCAAACATCGATCACTGAGCAATGCATCTTTTAACTGCTGAAATGCGCGTTGGCATTCTTCTGTCAAAACAAAACGAACATTTTTACGGCGTAGCCGATGCAAAAGGGCTGCAATTTGTGCTGCGTTGGGAATAAACCTAATATAGTAAGTTAACTTTCCCAAGACGGAATGTAATTCTTTCACATCTTTTGGTGATAGCAGGTCGCGAATGGCAAGCAAATGTGATTGCATGGGGTGCATACCCTTGACTGTTTATCACGTGTCTAGATACTACAGTTCAGGTTTGAGAAAGTCAGACTTATCTAAGCGACACTTGAGACCTGCATCTGACAAAACGTTAAATAATTTTCTCAAATTTGCAATCAGTTGTTTTGGGGTACAGCCTGACACAACTATGTCGACCGAGTAGTTTGAACAACTAGGCACTCGAGCTGTAAGCTGTTCCAAATATCTTTGAAAAGTTGCGGGCGCGGATGTATTGCCAAACTGTAGACGCAAATATTTAAGCAAACCCAGATGAGTGTTGACAACACACATTTTCTGTGATTCTTCGTCCAGTGGCAGCTGAAGGTAGGCATTGCGCAAACCTGTTTCTGAGAAATATTTTCCTGCACCCAATCTGTCCATTAAATCTTCTGGTCTCGGCAAAGAATTACTGTCTACAACTGTTTGTGGATTTACTGTGGCCTTGAAATCAACACAAATGTGGAGGCTACCTGACGACTTCGGCAAAATAACAAGCGAACTTGCCCACTGGCTAGCTTGTATTGGTTCAATTCCACCATTTTCTTGCAATGTGCGAAGTTCTTGTGCTACTTTGTCGCGTAAAGCGAGCGATACATCACGAGCTTTGCAAAATTTTGGTGTGGCATTTTCCTTTAGAATAATGTGCGCAGCAAAATCCTTGGCTTTTCCTAGTCCTTCAGAAAATATATGTGGAAAGTCTTTCAGCAACCTGTCTACAGTGTCTTAAGCGTCAAAAGTGTTCACAACTAAAACATTGTCTTGAACAGTAAAACCAAAAAGATCAAAAGAATCTAAACCAAAAATATTCTCTCCTTCGTAAGACTGAAGCACTTGAAATGCCACTGTGCACATTGCGAATGGTATTTTGCAGGTAGTGAACAGTGTCCTGGTAGAGGAATTTCGTTGCCATTGTACGCTGTTAACCGTGTGCTAGCGTGGGAAAGGCGCGGCGATCCTAACTGTTCATAAGTTTTGCGATTGAGCAATGTGACTGATGCACCTGTGTCTAGTTGAATTTTACAGAAATGTCATTCACATGAAAATTGACATACATTTTTCTGGCCTGGCGAACAACTTGTACTATTTCCGTGTTCGTGATGTTACGAGGGGCAGCCACGGGTTTTGAATAGACTGCATTTATTTCTATTTCCTAGTCGCTGTTTGGGCCGGGAAGACAAATTCCGTTTCTTTTGCTGTAAGCAGACTGCTTGTATATGACCTCTCTTGCCGCATGCATAGCATTTCGCTGACCGGGACAGACAATTCCGTCTTTTGTGCTGCGAGAAACAGTTTGGGCAAGACTTCACTTCCTTAGTGGGCAAGGTTCTGTGTCTATCAACTTGTTTACGCTTAGCGCGGGCAAGCGGAAGAGTATGTCGTTCGGCCTCGTGGTCGCCGGCGCGTGACGTCGCTACAGTACACAGCGGAATTGAATCGAAGTTTTCCGCTGCCGCGGTACCTGAATCGTACTGTTCCAAAATCTGTTCTACTTGATGGAAAGTCAGATCAGACATTTTTAGAATCTGCTCTCTAAGTCTGGCATCAGATATGTCATAGACAATAGTGTCACGTAACATCACATCTGAATACAAGCTCCACATGAGCACTTGCATATGCATTTTGTAGTAAGACCTTGAAGATTTGTTATCTACTGCTGGTATGTTTGGTGTTGATCTTTCTTACACCGAAAAAACTGATACCTAGTGGCTACTATTTTGATTTGCTGTTCATATTATGACGTGAGGACTGCTATAACTGAATCATAAGAAAGTTCAGAAGGCTCCACAGTGGGGAACAGTTTTTTTACAAGACAGAATGATGGGGGGGGGGGGGGGGGCTACACATGACAGGAAAAAGTTTCGTTTGACAGTACCTTGTATCCTGTCCACTGTGGCGTAAGCTTCAAATTGTTGCAACCATTCTGTCCATTCTTCTTGTGCTTCGTCATAATGGCGGAATTACTGGAGGTGGTAGCTCTGCAGTGGTACTTGCGTATTTTGTGACACAGGCGTGGCCAGAAGTTGTTGCACAGTTGACAGCAAGGAGGCGATTTATTGACTCTGAAACTGAAACAGCTGCATCAATTGCTGTGCATCGAGCGCAGGAAGCTGCGGCGCAGTGGCAGGATGATAGTGTTAGTGGGGGTAGACATTTTGCAAAAACAACAAGAAGAAACAACGCAAAATATATAGAAATTGACTCGTATCCCTGCAAGAGAAATCAAAAGATTATTTCAAACTGCAAAGTCCTGAAAGAAATTGACAACCAAAATAATGTCGCAGCATAGCATCAGAAAATTCAGCGTCCACTGAAATTTAACATCTCGTCTCTGTGTGCTTAGTCCTCGTCGCCCTGTGCTCAGCCCTCGTCGCCATGTGCTTTGCCCTTCCCAGCCTATCTTTCATGAAAGGATCTGCTCAGGATGTGTGGGGTGCGTGGACAGCTAAAACAGCTTATACAGATTAGTTATGCAAGTTTTATTTACTGATGTTTACAGCATATACTCAACTTCTAGAAAGTATGTCTTTCTCTTCTCACGGCGGCGGCGTCTTCTTCCTCGATGCTAGCTGCTCACTCGTAGTTACTGCCTATTTTGGAGCCGAGTTCAGATGTCCTTCCAGACTCATGTCGGCCTAGATATAGCAGCTTGTAGAGGGCGCACTTCTAGGTTTCTCTCTCCAGGATGCGCTGCGCCGACGTGCGATTGGCTACCGGTCGTCCGCTGCCTTCTCCACGAGCGTTCTCATGCGTCTGGCGTGTGGCGCTGATTTTACGCCAGAACGAATATGATTGTGTTACGAGTACCAACAAGTTAAACTCAAAGTTCGACCACAGTGCTTTTAAGAGCTAGTGTAACACATTGTCGTGCTCTTATGTATATGTGTGGTGTGAATAATGCTCACACTCTGTATTCAACATATATTGTCTAATTGATAAAGCAATGTAAGATGCTGAATAGCAATACCGATTTTCACCGCTAGTTTACTTTGAACACATCCATCAGATCGCTGCTAAAAGAGAATAATGACCGCAGAACACTGGTGATTACAAGAAATCTGCTATATCGAGGTGCCTCTGAACCTAACTTTACCTGCCTGTGTGTCAATGCTGCAGCTGGATGACTAGTTCCAATGTGAAGGGATGTGGCGATGCCTACCCCAAGTTGCAGTGGCTCAAATCTAAAAAAAGTCTGCCTAAGGTTTTCTTGACATGTATAGGAAACTTACTGAAAGAAGTCGAAGTCTGAATGCAACTGATTATTTGTTTCCTAAACAACTGATACCACTGTTCGTGATGTCTGACAGCTTTCGGTGGCTACCTCAAATGTTTCAGGATTGTTTAATTATGAAAATAATGACTCGAATGCTCACTCGGAATTGGATTACGTTTTTACCGACCCGATTCTGCCTGCAACAAGACGACGGTGGATTAGTGTGTTCTGACGCCTTGCTGAGAGGCTACTGCATTATGCATCACCAAATGGCCCTGCACCGGTGTTATGCTTGAGGTGATTACTCGGTGTCTCAAATCTCGCAGCCTGTTTTCTGGAGAGTGCTGACCACACGTGGGACAACTTGCCTCCCGCTCGTTGCTGGGCAGTTTGTGGAAGTAGCTTGGACTGCTGTGCGCGACAACACAGCCACAGCCAGAGGCGCCACTCATCTCACATTCTCTGTTATGTATAACGTGCCATCCCACAAATTAAATCGGCTGTCATATCTGCGTCCTGCTTGAAATTACATTTTGGATGGCAATAAGCAGCCGTATGTTCATTCTGTCATCACAAATTAAAATATCGCCTGATAATCATAATCCCATAATCCACTATCAGAGAAATCGTCTAAAATGCTATGTTCATATCTTCTCATTGTCTGGAAGGTGTTGTCTGTGATTCCAAGTTAGGATGTCCCATTATCTTCCCACCTGACTCGTAAAGAGTTTCAGCATAGTAAGGGATTTCATTCACAGCAGTACCCGAGATGGGAGCATTATCGGTGTGGGCCTCTAAATATGATGTTAATTTGTTGTGCTTTTCAGATGTAAGAAGCATCCGTATAATGGACCAGTAGCGGTTTATTTCTGCCTGCTTTCTGGCGCCAGCCGTCGCTGTGGGAGGTAATGGGTTCTAGCTATCGAGTCCAAACTCCCGTCTTTTACGTTGTATAGCGAGTAACACTGAGAAACATTAAATACGGTCGAAAAAAAGAAGGAAGGAAGCAAGCTTGGAGTTTAACGTCCCGTCGACAGCTTGGTCATTAGAGACGGAGCTTACGCTCGGAAGGTTTGGGTAAGGATGTGGAAGGAAATCGGCCGTGCCCTTTCAAAGGAACCATCCCGGCATTTGCCTGGAGTGATTTAAGGAAATCACGAAAAACCTAAATCTGGATGGCTGGAGGTGGATTTGAACCACCATCCTTCCGAATGCGAGTCCAGTGTGTTACCACTGCGCCACCTCGCTCGGTAAATATGGTTCTTAAGTGAATGGCATTATCGTTCCAAAATTAAGCCTTTTCTTAAACGGGGAATTCACCACTGGAGTTGCCGACTCGAAATGAGCCTAATGTATGAGTTTGACACAAATACAACTCCCTCAGTTGGAAAAATTTCCCTTGTAAGCTTGAGCAGTCGTGACCCAACAGCACAGTTTCATGCGATGCGACCCCTTGCCCAGTTGCTTGAGATACCAAATGTAAGTCTCCCATAGTTTGGTCAACCCGACTACCGCGCCAGAATTATATTCGCAGTTTACTCTCTGCCTACACACACAAACTGCAGTTACAGACCACCACAACAACATCTGGATGTCGAGGAAACACCACAATAATGTATTTCATGTCCGAATCAGAGAGAAAAATCAATTTTAATGACTCAAGCTATACAAATACTATGACTGCAGTTTATAAAAAAAGCAAACCTAACCTCAATTCTAAGGTTGTTTTTACAACCGAAGTACGTCACTACACATGTTCTTATTGAAAGTCGCATGCACCAGCGATTCCTCGACGTTTTGAACTGACCAACGTACGCAATAATAGGACCTCTAATTACGGCACAACTTGGAATCTTTCACATTTACTGTTAATCTTAGTCAACATTGAAAGAAAAAAGTGCTAGTAGCTACCCACTCTTCACGTTTGTTCATCTGTCCTGTCAATGACTACTTAAACTAAGGTAACCTACGTAAAAACACCCATGCCCTAGGGGGAACTCGAACTCCCGACGGCGAACGGCCGCGCGCACCGACCCACTGCGCTCCAGTACGCTCGGCTAATCCGTCGCGGCCACCAAGCTGTCGACGAGACGTTAAACCCTAAGCTTCCTTCCTTCCTCCCTTCCTATGATTTGGTATGGGTAGAGGTTAGACCTGATAACCAGGGCCCACTCGATTGCAGAAATTTTCAAAGAAAACGGGAATCAAAAAAATGTTCAAATGTTTGTACAGCTTATGGGACTTAACTACGGGGTCATCAGTTCCTAAACTTACACACTACTTATGAACTACTTACGAACTAGGACGGCACAAATATCCATGCCCGAGGGGGGTTCGAACCCCCGACCGTAGTGGCCGTGCAGACCGTGACTGAAGCGCCTCAGCCCCCTCGGCCACCGCGGCCGGCAAAACGGGAATCCAATTTCAAATCTTTCAAAAACGTACTTGATGCATAAAATTTTATTCGTGGCGACTTTAACTTAACACACGATATGTTGGCAAAATTACATGTTCTAAACCGGAGGCCCACATAAAATGTCCGATATTGTACTGAACGCATTCTCCGAAAATTACTTGGAGGAATTAGTTGATGAACCCACTAGAAACGTAAATGGTTGTGAAAGCATACTTGACCCCTTGGCAACAAGTAATCCGGAGCTAATAACAGACTCAGGGATTAGTGAACACACAGTTGTCGTAGCGAGACTGAATATCGGATTTACCAAATCTACCGAAATTAAACGAGACTTAGAACTTAAATAGTGGCAACTATTTATTCACAACCGATACAACAGCGTTACATGTTTGCACCGATTACTGTCCTTCAGCGTAGACACCAGCGTTGTTTTGCATTGGTTAAACTTTCTGTATTGAATGAGATAATTGTCATTGTTGGTCCTGAAAAGAGCCTTTTGCGATTTCTCATTTTCCGCACACTCGTGAGGATTTTAGTCGCTGGGTAGAAAGATTAGCCGGGAGGCTGCCGTTGCCCAGGGGACGCCCGAGTGTAAATTTCGTGGACGCTCTTTCTGTGTCCCCCAGCATTGGCATATGCAGACTTCTGGAAGAATGAGATGCAAAATTAATCATACTATTTTCTACATAATGTTTCGTGTATTTAATTTTAAATATTGTTTTATTGTAAAACTTTATAGACATTATTATTTAGTAAAATTGGGAATTTATTATGTATTGTTTGTAGCTCGCATACGAAATATATACCAGCGTTGTGTAGAACCTGATGCCAGTATAAGGCGTAGTATAACGTTAGCAGAGCCTGTTCTGTTGATGGTGCGAATGGAGCAGTCTACTGCCTGTCGAATCTCTGGAACAGTTCTGAAGCGAATGTCACGAAGTGGTTCCTTCGTCTTCGGAATCAAATCAAACTCACAAGAACTTAAGTCCGGGGAGTATGTTGGATAGTGCAGTACTTCCCAGTCCCATCGACCGAACAGAGGCAGTCATAGCTTGCACTATGCGCCCGCGCATTGTCGTACAAAATGGTGGGTGGATTGCATAGAAAGTGCTGCCGCTTCTTTCGCAAAGCTGCTCGCAGGTGATGCTCCAAAAACTAACAGTTATACTGTGCATTGGCGTTAGGATAACACCATTACAGTCGTACATAGTGACACCGTTACGTTAGACCGCTCGATCACTAGTGACTGTTTCCCTCGATTGTGCGCACGCCGGTGACGTGGAACGGGCGAGTCAGTTTGCTCGGAGGTAAGGTAGGTTTGTCAACAACGTGTCCTATCAGCGAAAATAGCAGATTCCGTTGCATAGTGTCTCCACAGTAGTGTTGCCACTCTTTACGTTCCAACCTTCGTATTTACTCAAAAAAGCAAATAAAGATTCGATTAACGCTTTCCCGAGTGACAATTTTCAGTCTTTCGAAACTAACAATGAGAGTGTAGATCGGATGTGGTTTACATTCAAAGAAATTCAAAGAAATAATGTCAACAACCATTGACAGATTTATATCAAACAAATTAAAAGACGGAGCTGACCCGCCGTCGTACAAAAAACGGGTTAGATCACTCTTGCACAAGCAAAGAAAAAAAGCATGCCAAATTTATACAGACACAAAATCTTCAAGACTGACAGTCATTTACGGAAACTCGAATTTAGCTCGAAGTTGAATGCGAGAAGCTTTTAATAGTTTCAAAAATCAAACCCTGTCACGTTATTTGGTGGAAAATCCGAACAAATTCTGGTCGTATTTAAAGTATACTAGCGGCAAAACACAATCAATATCTTCACCACGCGATAGCAACGGTGATGCTACTGATGACAGTTGTGCTAAAGCTGAATTGCTAAATACAACTGTTAGAAATTCTTCCACCAAAGAGGACGATGCAAATACTCCAAAATTCGAATAGAGAACAGCTCCCAGCATGCGTAATTTGGAAGATCTGTGGAGTATTAAAGCAACTTAAATCTCTTCACGAAAGTGTCCACGTTCAGACTGTATACTAATTAGGTTCCTTTCAGAGTATGCTGATGCAGTAATCCCATACCTAGCTATCAAATGTTGCAAAAATCACTGCAATATTCAAGAAAGGCAGTAAGAGGGACCCATAGTAAACACGTATTCAGAAAGTATCGATATTGTACTCTT
This sequence comes from Locusta migratoria, assembly GCA_026315105.1. Taxonomy (NCBI): domain Eukaryota; kingdom Metazoa; phylum Arthropoda; class Insecta; order Orthoptera; family Acrididae; genus Locusta; species Locusta migratoria. The sequence continues at coordinate 778,657,130 of CM048755.1, forward strand.
TACTCACGTGATGTACTGAGTAATATCGACAAGGTATCTCAAATCGATTCCATGTTTCTAGATTTCCGGAAGCCTTTTGACACTGTACCTCACAAGCGCTTCTAATCAAATTGCGTGCTTATGAAATATCGCCACAGTTGTGCGATTGGATTCATGATTTCCTTTCAGAAAGGACACAGTACGTTGTAATTGACGGTATGTCAAGAAGTAGAACAGTAGTCATATCTGGCGTTCCCCTGGGAAGTGTTATAGGGCCCCTACTGTTCCTAATTTTTTAAAACGATTTAGGAGAATCTGAGTAGCACTCTTAGACTGTTCGCGAACGATGCTGTCATTTATCCATTTATCGGTTAGTAGAGTCACCAGAAGATCAAAAGCAACTGTAAAATGATTTAGATAACATATCTGCGTGGAGACTGAGCACGATACCAAATAGTAGACTACATAATGGTAAGACGAAGGTATCGCAACCAAGCTAAACAATGCAAAAGTTACCCTGGCGCTGATGTACCCACTGATCACAATCTAGTTATGTTAAAATCTAATCTAAGATTAAGAAGAAAGGGACAAAATACTAAAGGATACTGCAAATATGACGTGAAAAAGTTACGGCAAGAAAGTGTTAACGAAAGGTACCAAAAGCAGGCACAATAGAAAGTTAAGGAAATTCCAAATGGTACAGTAAATGAGAAATGTATTGGACTGAAAAACTCAATCATTGAAGCAGCTGATCGACAATTAGGAAACATCAAAAAACAAGCAACAGAACCGTGGATTAGTGACCACACACGAGAGCTTATGGAAGAAAGAAAAAAGTTCAAGAAGAGTGAAGAAGGGATAAAAAGTTATAAAAGGCTCCGAAACATGGTCAACAAAGAAGCAAAGAAAGATAAAGAAGAATATATAATGAGGCGGTGCATGGAATTAGCAGAAAAGCTAGAGAAATGAAATATAAAAACAGTCTATGAACTGATTAAGAAAGAATTCAAGAAAGTCAATGGCCGAAGCAATAATGTATTAGATGAAAATGGAAAACTGCTATTTGAGAACAAGGAAGTGGGAGAGAGATGGAAACGTTATAAAGAAAAATTATACGTAGATCCAGATGAGATAAGTAATCTTGAAAACGAAGAAAATGTCACAAATGATAAGTTAGGACCCTCATTAACAAAAGACTACCTAAAGGCTGCCTGTTAGAAAACTAAAGAAAAACAAAGCACCAGGACGTGAAGCAATAACTGGAGAAATGATACAAGGAGTGGATTACGAAACACATAACTATATCTTCAAACTAATCCCAAGATATGTATGAAACTGGAGAAATACCGGAAGATTTTTAAAAGACTATCATAATGCCTACACCAAAGAAATCAGATACTATAAAATTTGAAGAACATCGCACCTTGAGCCTAATATCCCATGTTGAAAATACTAACAAAAATAATATATAACAGAATAAAAAGTAATATTGAGAAGAATCTGGATGAAGATCAATTTGAATTTCGACAGAATAGAGGAACAAGAGAAGCTATCTTAATGTTAAGACAAATCATGGATAAAATGCTGGACCTAAAAAGACCACTGTTCATTGCTTTCGTGTACTTGGAAAAATCCTTTGATAACGTGAATTGGAATGTTCTGATGGAAATTGTGACTTAATGTTGGTCTAAATTTCACAGACAGACGGATGGTACATGAACTCTACAAAAATAAAAGAGGGGTTATAAATATACATGGTGAAATACAAGAGGCTCACATAAAGAAAGGATTACGACAAGGATGCAATTTATCACCAGTGCTCTTCAACTTGTATATTGAGGAGGGAATTAGGGAATGTAAAGAGTCTATGGAAGGAATTAAGATCAATGGAGTACAAATTAAAATGATAAGTTTGCTGCTGACATAGCCATCATTGAAGAGAGGAAGAAAATCTGCAAAGGGCGTTATCAAGAATGAATAAGATCCTGCCTGCTAAATACAACATGAATATCAACACAAAAAAGACAGAGATCATGGTATGCAGCCACGAGCAAATTACAACTGATATTAAGATTAATGATGTACCATTGAAACAAGTTAATGTATTCACATACTTAGGAAGTAACATTACACCAGATGGCAAAAGTTCAGCAGACATAAAAAGTAGAATTGCGAAAGCTAAACTAACCTTCAACAATAAACGGATGCTTCTTACATCAAGAAATATAAGAGACCGAAAAACCATTTATAAAATGCTGTGTGTGGAGTGTGGCATTGTATGGCTTCGAAACTTGGACGCTCGAAGTTTGCGACAAGAGAAGACTAGAAGCATTTGAATTGTGGTGTTGGAGGAAGATGCAGAAAATCTCTTGGACGGCCAAGATGACAGACGAAGAAGTTCTTAGAAGAATCGGCGAAAAAAGAGCACTTGTGAAAACGATAATGAAGAGAAGAGACAAGTTAATAGGTCATCTGTATAGACACAATGAGTTTATGACAAATGTTATGGAAGGAATGATAGAAGGAAAAAGAGGCAGAGGAAGACCCAGATTGCAGTACTTGAAACAGATTGAAAGAGATACAGGAGTGGCATCATATCAGGAAATGAAGAGGCTATCCGAGAACAGAGAAGTGTGGAGGAGAAGAATTGCTGCCAACCAATCTTCGGATTGAGACCGAGAGAGAGATCTGCGTGGTGCAAAAATTGACAATTGACCCTGAATAATGAAAAGCGTGAAGTCATCCATATGAGCACCAAAATAAATCCGCTACATTTTATTTACACCATAAATCAGTCAAAACTACAGGCGTTAAATTCAACTAAATACCTAAGAATTAGAATTTCGAACAACATTAATTAGAAAGAAGATATAGAAAATATTGTTGGAAGTCGAACAATAGTCTGCGTTTGATTGGCAGAACACTTAGAAGATGCAACAGTTCTAATAAAGAAACAACTTACTCAGCACTTATACGTCAAATTTTGGAGTATTGCTTCACATTGTGGGATCCCTACCAAGTGGGAATGACGGATGATGTAACGTTCAGAGACGAGCAGCTCGTTTTGTATTATCACGATATGAGTGAATGTCACAGAAATGAAGCACGAGTTGGGGTGGAAATCATTAAAAGAACAGCGTTATTCGTTGCGCTGAGATTTGAGAAATTTCTGTCACCAACTTTTTCTTCTGAATGTGAACATGTCTTGTTAGGACCCACCTACATAGGGTGACATGAAAAATAAGAGAAATCTGATGGAAAACGGAAAGACTTAGGTGTTCCTTTTTTCCAGGCGCTATTAGAGAATGGAACAGTGGAGAAATATAAAAGCGGTTCGATGAACCCTCTGCCGTGCACTTAAATGTTAGTTTCAGAGTAATTATGTAGATGTAATGTGTACAACAGTTTTCACCACTCTCGATCCTTTTCTGTAACCTGAGATCTTGTGTGTGCAGGAGAGTTAAAACAGCCTTCAAGATTAGGACCAACCGAATGGTGAGCACAGTCGACTGAAGACTTCTCAGGGGTATTTTTAGACGGCCTCTGCAAACGCTGACGTCACAACATCTGGGAATATATATAGCTGTCGACGTGCTTTTCGTGCACTGGATCCGTTATTCGTGTGGGACGTGTAGTCTAAGCATCCTCGCGACGTGATGGCTAGACCTAACAACGAGAATAGCCATCCACAATGTCATCGCATTTATGGTTATTCGTTGCAACGCATGAAATAACTAATTGTTACACAGAGCAACACGCAATGGGTAGTCGAGCAACAGTTGAAATTTGGTTTATGGCGCTAAGACCAGAAGTCAAAATAAATATAATAATAAAAAACAGTGGAAACTCTCCAATTTCAAATGTTTGTATAGTCTATGGGACTTAACTACGGGGTCATCAGTCCCTAAACTTACAAACTACTTATGAACTACTTACGAACTAGGACGGCACAAATATCCATGCCCGAGGGGTGATTCGAACCCCCGATCGTAGTGGCCGTGCAGACCGTGACTGGAGCGCCTTAGTCCCCTCGGCCACCGCGGCCGGCGTTGAAACTCTCAGCAGGGATACCGTCATCAGAAAATCTCTCTCTCTCTCTCTCTCTCTCTCTCTCTCTCTCTCTCTCTCTCTCTCTTTCGCGGCAGAGTCCATTACTACTCGCTCAATTGAGGGGGAGAGAAAAAAAGATTGGCGTCGCAATGTTCTCTGGTGTGTGTGTGTGTGTGTGTGTGTAAACAGATCATTTTAACTCAAATGTTCAAATGTTTGTTAAGCTTAAGGGACTTAACTACGAGGTCATCAGTCGCTAAACTTACAAACTACTTATGAACTAGCTAATCCTAAGGACGGCACAAATATCCATGCCCGAGGGGGGATTCGAACCCCCGGCCGTAGTGGCCGTGCAGACTTTGACTGGAGCGCCTCAGTCCCCTCGGCCACCGCGGCCGGCTCATTTTAACTGCAGCAGAATGAAGTCAGTCCTTACAGATTACATTGCCTTATTGTCTTGGAATCATTCAAAAGCTTAAGGAAGGTGAGAAACAATGTGCAGCCTCAGCAGCGTTGAATATATCGCAGAAAGCGCCCCTTCTAGGTTTTCGCAGAGCCTCATACATACAATAAAAACCAGTATCTGCCACTAACTGCGAGAAGGAATCCACAAATTGTAACAAAATAGACGTAGAGAAAGGAAAAAAAATAAAAGCTACTACGACAATTACTGTCTCCAAACAGATCGTGTATTGCATGTTGATAGCAGTTTGTCAGTTGCTAAAACATTCTACAGTGTTTTAGTAGTTCGTGCCAGTGCAAAGACAGGAAGTTACGATTGTATCAAGAACGAATGGAGAAATGCTCAATTCATGAGAGAACGACTTTCGTTGCAGTTCCATATAAAGAGAGTGGTAGCCAGTGTCGGTGGAAATGGTAAGGACTGGTAGTAGTGCAGTCCTGGAGTCAATACCTTTCGTTCCATTGGCATATCATTTATCATATCGTGGAAGACTAGAAAAACGTTGCCAGCAGCCACAGGAAAGGGATGAGGTACTACAATGACGTGAATAAAATTTCCGATGTTCATGTACTGTTGTTTCTTTCTTCATGGACTCTATTGGAAATTTCGCTGCAAAATAAGTAAGACATAAAACAATGTGAGGTAATAATTTTGTGTACTGTTTCCACATAAGTGCAACGGTACTTGTCTACTAAGTTCCGGCGGAGCGGCAGTGGCAGCAGCTGGGTATGGTCTCCTGACTTGTAGAGAGTGTATCTAGAGTGCATTTCCCGAGGCGAGAAAACAAATCACAGCTCGTAACGACCCTCCAGACCAAAACACACGCCTACGAAATGGGATCAACTGCTGGGAGCGCTCTTGAACAAAGTTTCAGTTTAAGACTTGTGCATCTGATCGCAACTAAATAATTTACCGCGGACAAACTTAACCAGCGAATGAGTCTGACTTTTTTTTATTAATTTTTAATGAAGACGATGTGGGTAATTACAGTTTACATTAATATAGTCTACTACAAACTTTAACTTCGGCGGAGTGGCCAAGCGCATTGAAGCGTTATGCTCCGATGCGCGAGGTCGCTCCCCGTCGGGGTTTCGAATCCCCCCTCGGGCATGGATGTTTGTGTTGTCTTTAGCATTAAAAATGCTACACCAAGAAGAAATACCGCTGATAAATGGGTATTCATTGGACAAATATACTAGAACTGGCATGTGATTACATTTTCACGCAATTTGGGTGCATAGATCCTCATAAATCAGTACCAGGAACAACCACCTCTGGCCGTAATAACGGCCTTGATAAGCCTGGGCATTGAGTCAAGCAGAGCTTGAATGGCGTGTACACGTACAGATGCCCATGCAGCTTCAACCAACACCACCTAGAGATAATGCCTTACAACAGGCCGTGCCTACGTCACACTTAGAGGCCGCGGCCGCCATCTGACTCGGCCGCTGCGCGGCGGTGGGCGTGCCCCAGCCAACAGCCAGTGAGGTGGCGGCCGGGGCCTCTAAGTGTGACGTAGGCACGGCCTGTTGTAAGGCCTTGTCTTCTAGGTGGTGTTGCTTCAACACGATACCACAGTTCATCAAGAGTAGTGACTGGCGTATTGTGACGAGCCAGTTGCTCGGCCATCATTGACAGGCTGTTCAGTTGGTGAGAGATCTGGAGAATGTGCTATCCAGGGCAGCAGTCGAAAATTTTCCGTATCCAGAAAGGCCCGTACAGGACCTGCAACATGCGGTCGTGCATTATCCTGCTGAAATGTAGGGTTTCGCAGGGATCGAATGAAGGTTAGAGCCACGAGTCGTAACACATCTGAAATGTAACGGCCACTGTTCGAAGTGCAGTCGATGTGAACAAGAGGTGAGCAAGACGTGTAACCAATGGCACCCCATACCATCACGCCGGGTGATACGTCAGTATGCCGATGACGAATACACGCTTCCAATGTGCGTTCACCGCGATGTCGCCAAACACGGATTCGACCATCATGATGCTGTAAACAGAAGCTGGATTCATCGGAAAAATGAAGTTTTGCCATTCGTGCACCCAAGTACGACGTGCGTTGCGTACACCATCGCAGGCGCTCCTGCCTGTGATGCAGCGTCAAGGGTAACTGCAGCCATGGTCTCCGAGCTGATTGATTTGTTCATGCTGCTGCAAACGTCGTCGAACTGTTCGTGCAGATGGTTATTTTCTTACAAACGTCCCCATCTGTTGACTCAGGGATCGAGACGTGGCTGCACGATCCGTTACAGCCATGCGGATAAGAAGCGTGTCATCTCGACTGCTAGTAATATGAGGCCGTTGGGATCCAGCACGGCGTTCCGTATTGCCATCCTGGACCCACGGATTCTATATTCTGCTAACAGTCATTGGATCGCGACAAACGCGAGCAGAAATGTCGCGATATGATAAACCGCAATTGCGATAGGCTACAATCCGATCTACACGAGGCATCACAACGACGTTTTACCAGGCAACGCGTTCAAAGATTATTTTCCATTACTGAGTGTCAATCCTCTAAGCCTTATTTTCGTACTATACATTTGGTTAGCACTCTGTGATTGTCCACAGCGAAGTTCTGCGGTTTTCTGCGCTGAAAATTCTTCTATACCAACATTTGTGGTGGATCGTCGGATTCTGTGCAAAAGACGTATACTCAAGAAATGCTATATGTTCTCTTTTCGCGATTCCTCCACTCGGGGACTGGGTGTTGTGCCGTCCTCGTCATCATTCCATCATCCAGTCGCCCATGTGGCGTCACCTAAAGACTTGTACCAGGCAGGTCGGACCCGATCCCAGATGGGGTCTAACGGCCAAAAATGCCACACGAATCATAGTGAGAGAAAACGTTAGCTGTCTGCCATGTGAATCTTTATATGTTTCTGAACAGAATGTATCATTTCTGCGGTTTTCTTCCTTGTAAAGATCTTTCGAAATGTCCATTCTGTAAGTCATGCACAGAGAAATCATCTGTTGTACAGTCTTGTACAAGAAGACAGGTCCATACCGAAGGGGTGAAATTACCTAAGGAAAAAGCATTCTACCTATTCGTATGTTCAAACTACTGAATACATTTGGCAGTGTTTCCTCCTCTCCTCAGCAAGCAGCCCTAAATTTCACAGATACTTTACGAAAGTCTTCTCAAAAATTCATGTTTTCAAAAATGTTATTAAACTAACGTCTACTCAGACCAGTATGATTAGACACGGCTGAAAATAAGCAGTTATTTTATGCCCTTTTGTTCCACTGCCTACACTAAAAATGGATTAAATCTGTTATTCATGATTACCTGCAGGAATTATAATGTGCCGCGGTGGAGTAGCCGAGCGGTCTAAAGCGTCTCGCTGCGGAGCGCGCGGTTGCTCGCCGTGGAGGTTCGAGTCCTCCCTGGGGCATGGGTGTGTGTGTTGTCCTTAGGTTAGTTTACCTAGGTTTAAGTAGTTTGTAAGCCACGGACTGATGACAACGCAGTTTGGTCAGATAGATTTACAAACATTTGAACATTTTGGAAACAGTATTGGATTTAATTTTACTTTAAGTCTCATTAGAAGTAAAATTCTTGCTTCAACTGTCTTTGGTAATAATAGTGCTCCACATTTGATAAAGGATATTTATTTCGTACTTAGGAAAGCAGCTAGCTGGCGCAGTGGCCCAGTCAGGCTGACGCTGGTTCCAACCCGCCTGCGGCCGTCCTGATTTAGGTTTTCCATAATTTTCTTAAATCACTCCAGGAGAATGCCAGGGTGGTTGCTTTCAAAGGGCACGGCCGGTTTCCTTCCCTATCACGACAAAAACTATCCGAGGGTGTTAAACTCTAATCTTCCTTCCTTCTTTCTTTGTACTTCGGGCTTTGTTGGGCTTTCTGTGTCCGATATTCTGTCAAACGTTTCTGAATTAGCGTGAGCCGCGGCGGAGCGCATTGAGTCGCTATGCTACGATGCGCGAGACCATTCCGCGTCGGGGATTCGAATCCCCCCTCGGGAATGTATGTTTTTGTCGTCTTTAGTATAAGCTAGTTCATAAGTAGTTTGTAAGTTTAGGAACTCATGACCCTGCAGTGAAGTCCCTTAAACTTAAGAAACATTTGACAATTAGCGTGAAGTTAAAAATGGAGGCGCCATCGAAAATACTGCACATTGGTACATTGTTTTTCTACAAACACTGTGCTTCATATTTAATCCATAATTATAACTTCGGCCATCATCAGCTATATGTGTGTGCAAGACCGTGTCGTGTTACAGTAAAGTTTATGAAAGAGCCGCGGTGGAATGGCCGAGCGCTCTAAGGTTCCTTGCTCCAGAGCGCGCGGTTGCTCTCCGTTGGAGGTTTGAGTGTGTGTTTTGTGCTTAGGTTAGTTTGTAAGTCTAGGTACTGACAACCTCAGTAGTTAAGTAGCATAGATTTGCAAACATTTGAATATTTTATGAAAAGTAATGTTTAAACAAGTCCATTGCTTAAAACTTTGTAAATGTTTTATACGAAATATTTTAGAATGGAAACATTATGCAGGGCTGTAGTGCCACAGAGCGCTTGAATTGACTTTAGTTACTGATCCAGAAACATTTTTATATTTTTCAAAATTTTTTAAAACTCGTCTCCCCCCCTCTCCAAAAGCAAGTCAGCCCCCAGATCTCTGGTAATTAATCATAATCATCATCATCATCATTAGAGACTGATTATGCCTTTCAGAGTTCAGTCTGGAGTATAGTACCTCTAATAAAATTCCTCCATGATCCCCTATTCAATGCTAACATTGTTGCCTCGTCTGATGTTATGCCTTTTACTTCAAAATCATTCTGCACCGAATCTAAGTACTTTCTTCTTGGTCTACCTCGACTCCTCTTTCCCTCCGCTGCCGAGCTCATGAGTCTCTTAGGTAACCTTGCTTCTCCCATGCGTGTAACATGACCCCCACCATTTCAGTCTGTTCGCTCTAACTGCTTCATCTATGGTGTTCATTCCCAGTTTTTCCTTGATTTCCTGATTATGGACACCCTCCTCCCATTGTTCCCATCTATTAGTACCTGCAATCATTCTTGCTACTTTCATATCTGTAACCTCTACCTTATGAATAAGGTAACCTGTATTCACCCAACTTTCACTCCCATACAACAAAGTGGGTCGAAAGATAGAGCGGTGCACCGCTAACTTTGTCTTGGTACTTACTTCCTTCTTGCAGAAGAGAGTGGATCTTAGCTGAGCACTCACTGCATTAGCTTTGCATTCCAGTTCTTTCACTATGTTGCCATCCTGTGAGAAAATACATCCCAGGTACTTGTAAGTGTTTACCTGTTCTAACTTTGTTCCTCCTATTTGGCACTCAATCTGTTTAAATCTCTTTCCCACAGACATTACTTTCGTTTTGGAGATGCTGATCTTCATATCAAAATCCTTGCACCTCTGATCGAACTCTGAAATATTAGTTTGCAATCTTGCAATTGAATCGGCCATTACAACTATGCCATCCCCATATGCGAGACTGCTTAATTTGTTTTCACCTATATGATCTATGAATAGTATGAACAGCAGTGGTGACAGGTTACAGCCTTGTCTTACCCCTGAAACTACCCTGAACCATGAGCTTAATTTGCCATCTACTCTAACTACTGCATGACAGTCTTCGTAAAGCCCTTTAATTGCCTGCAGAAGTTTGCCTCCTATACCATAATCTTGTAGAGCTGACCGTAGCATCCTCCTAGGGACAAAAAAATAACATAATTCTTTTAAGTTAATGCAAGAAATAAGAGATCGTATCGGCGATTCCTCTTTTATATTTAGACGAAGCAACCGGCTTTTGTGGAACATTTATTGCCTGTGTCATCGTGGGAAAAATCACGGAAACACTTCAAGGTAGTGGAAGAAACAAACCATTCAACAATTGTTAAGGTTGAACATGGTGCATTACGTGTTTCGTGGCCTGATAAAGAAAACGAGGAAAACTATCTTGGTCATAGTTACAGATGCATCAACATGTGTAATTGAGTTGTTACATGTATTGAATTAGTGCATCTTAAGTCATCAGGGATGTGTCTTAATTCATCGCTAAAATTCTCGTGATTTTTCAATTTTGAATGTTGGCATGTCTGTATATGCATATTTTAAACTTTATGTGGAATATTCAATAGATTTTAGTGCGTAGATGCATGCTCATATGTAAAAGTACAGCTGAAGGCAGCTTGTTGGGACTCTGCCTAACGTGTGTGTGTGTGTGTGTGTGTGTGTGTGTGTGTGTGTGTGTGTGTGTGTGTGTGTGTGTGTATGTGTGTGTGTGTGTGCGCGCCACATAGAAATAATCAGAAAGAAATGATTAAAAGGTAAGTTCAGTGTATACAGAAATATGAGGAAAGTGCCTATGGGATGGTCAGATCAGTCACTAGAGTCCAAATAAAATGAAAAACGTATTTAGTTTCTACTAGTCTTCGGTGTAATTGATAATATATATAGATGATAAGATTTAAAAAATAGCTTTGAAATTAATTGTAAATAACGAATGTATGTACGACATCTGAAGAAATTGTCAAAGTATCATTGTAAATAGTCATTATGTATATAATTCATCAGTAAGTGGAAAATTTAAAAAATAAATTCGTCGTCAATAAACCCTAACTAACTTTGTTACATTGTTGTTATTTCCTGACCCTTTAGTTGAACAATGATGAAAAATTGGTCGTTGAGAACAAACCCGATGGCCTTCTTCTAAGGCTGAAGGCGGCCGCTCAAGGTATAAAAGAAGACTATCATGAACGGTTGTGCATAGCTAGTAGTTATTAGCTACAGCGTTAAGATACCGTTACTTTGATGAGAGCACAGTGATAATGAAGTGGTGCGATGTTGGCAAGAGGTGGAGTTTATTGTACACTCGCCTTACTTGTAATCTCATCAGTGCCTTTTTTTTTAGCACTGTTGAAGTGTGGTGTGACCCCGTTGTCTCACTACTGCTGTTACGAAACATAATTATGATTAGCTACTGTAGTATTTTTCAATTTATATCTTGTTTGATGTTGCTTCTACTTGAGACAAGAGACTGTGATACCTGAGTGCGGGAGCTTAAATACGTACCGCCTTACTACATCTACATACATAGGCCTACTCCGCAGTCCCACCCAAAGCTGCTGGCGGGGGTACTACTAATTACTTGCTCTCCTGCTCCACTCCCATATAGAACGAGGGGGAAACGAATGCCTGTATGCAACCGTACGAGCCCTATTCTCTCTGATCTTATCTTTGTGGTCTTTACGCGAAATGTACGTTGGCGGAACTAGAATCGTTCTGCAGTCCGCCTTATCTTCCGGCCCTCTTAATTTCTTCAACAGTGTTTCTCGGATAGAACGTCCCCTCCAGCGACTTCCATTTGAGTTCCCGAAGCATTTCAGTTACACCCGCGCATTGTTTGAATCTTTCAGTTACACTCCTAGCCACGCGCGTCTGAACAGCCCCTATGTCTCACTTTAAACCGATCTGGTAGGGATCCCAAACACTTGAGCAATATTCGAGACGGGATCGTACAAACGTTTTGTATGCGGTCTCCTTTACGGACGAATCACACATTCCCAAAATTCTCCCAATAAAGCGAAGTCGACTATTTGTGTTCCCCACGACAGTCCTTACGTTCTCGTCCGTTTCATATCGCTGTGCTGCGTTACGCCTAGATATATAATCGACGTGACTGTCAATCAGCACACTACTAATGCTGTATTCGAATATTACGGGATTGTATTTCGAATTAAATATTTATCATAAACGCGTAAGCCAACTTAACTGTTGCTATAGGCTGCCTGGGAAATTCAATTAAGCAATTATCTAAATTACCGGCACTGGCCAATGGCAGTACGCCAGCGCTGAGTTTATAATATCGGAAAACAATGATCGTTTCTTGCTGTCTTATTTGTCTCGTCAGTAAAGAGCCATCCATAAAGGGAAGGTGCGGTTGGCACGCTGCGTACCTGCGGCGGCTCATTTCGCAATTGCTGGCAGCTGAATGGCCCCACCCGGCCATTAGCCGCTGGCAAGCTCCGCACTTGTGTCCACAGTTATTTGTCACCAGCTACTCGTTACAATGTTGCTCTGTGTCCTACCGTCTTATACAATCCTTTTTCTGCACTCACCAATTAAGCTGTTCACTCACACCTCACTAGCCAACTCGATGTTCCAAGCTGTCTGTACCTCTCCCGAAATTACCAAACTTTAAAATACCTTATTGGTCCATCACTAGTGGCAGAAGTGATTTATAATTCTGCTGTACAGAGAAAAGCTACTCATCTGTTCATTTGTATAGAATGTGGATTGTAATAAACCGTAAGATTTCAGATTAAACGAGAGAAACGCAGTGTTGATTATAGTAGATGCTGAGACCAATATGTTTAGTCAAAGAAGAAAACAAAATTTTTAGTGGTAGGGACGCCATTGACAACTAAGAGAAAAGTGAGAAGTACGAAGAAAGATATGTCCTTTCTGTCAGCAGTATCGGACGAATGGGATTCTCTGGGGAGTGCCTTTTCCATTGACATTGAGTTTTCAGCATCGTGGGCGACTTGGTAGAACTACGGCTTTACACATACTAAAAAAAGTAAGATTTTCCAGTGTATTCTCAATATTTTACATCTACATAAACAATCCGCAAGCCGCCATACGGAACGTCGTACTGCTACCAGTCGTTTGCTTTCCTGTTCCGTCATCGCTAAATTGTTAGAGACGGAATACGAGTTCGTATTGATGACGGAAATGAGCTGTATCACTTCCAAACGAGGCAGTCGCCATTTACACCCATACTCGGAAAGCCACTTGACGGTGTGTGGCGAATCGTACATTGCGTACTATTGCCACTTCCTCTCATTCCACTCGCGGAGAAAACGATTGCCACTATTCCTCGGTATGTGCATCAATCTCTCTAATTTTATGCTTGTGGTCGTTTCGCGAGATATAAGTTGCAGGGTGCAATATATTGGTTGACTCGTCGAGAAACGCGTGCTCTCGGAACGTTGACAGTAGCCTCTGAGGCAGCGCCTGCCACTGCAATCATCTCTGAGATCGAAGCGTGCTGCTCTCCTTTGGATCTTCTCTCTGTCTTGTATCAATTGTTTCTGGTAAGGAACCCACACTGATGAGCAATATTCAGTTGTCGGCCAAACGAGTCTTTTGTAATCCACTTCATTTGTTGGCTACACTTCCTGAAGATTCTTCCAATGAATCTCAGTCTAAAGTCTGCCTTAGCCACTATTAATGTCTTTCCAATAATAAAGGACTTTTCTTGTCGTGTGAGCGCAGCGCTGTATATTTGTTTCTCAATTGCAACTGCCTGCACGACGCCGCAGAGCCTCCTGCATGTGTTGTTCGAGAAGTGCGGAAAAACTTGCCTGCTCCAGTCGTACCGAATACCAGTCTTAGTGCCCAACTACTACACAGCCGCTGCAGAATACCCGTGCGCTCTTAGGCGCCCACCTGCGGTGCGCGAGGCCGTTCGCCGTCGGGGGATCGAGTCCTCTCTCGGGCATGGGAGTTTGTGTTGTCCTTAGCATAAGTTGCTTTAAGTTAGTGTTGTAAGCCTAGGGAGTAATGACGAACGGCAGGCCGCGGTGGCGAGGGGACTGAGGCGCCCCAGTCACGGTCTGCACGGCCACTACGGTCGGGGGTTCGAATCCCCCCTCGGGCATGGATATTTGTGCCGTCCTTAGTATTAGCTAGTTCGTAAGTAGTTTGTAAGTTTAGGGACTGATGACCCCGTAGTTAAGTCCCATAAGCTATACAAACATTTGAACATTTTAATGACGAACGAGTTTAAGTCCCTTAGATTGACAAACATTTGAAACACTACGCAACGCCGGTTGATGAGTATCAGGTGATGAAATATTCGTAAGGCGCTGAAAACAACATTTTAGAAATTGGTTTCGATTTTTATGTCAAACGTAATTATATAATTTACCGGAAAAAACATTTTCTGCAGTGTACTTTCCTTGAATTATAGAAAGATTTGAGCGATTTTCTGAAAATTGCTGCTAGTCTGACTACGAAGGAAATAGATGTTGGGTTGGATTAGGAGGTTATTTCACAACAAAGACGCTCCTGCGAGTAGCGTTACTGGCCTTGCAGCTTTGTTTTACCGAAAGACAATACATACGGAAACAGTACATGAGTGTGATATACAGTAAAACAAAATTAAGAATGCATTGCAGTGATAGACATGTGATACGGCATATGGAAGGCGAGCCCTGTCTTTGTACATTTAGCCCCATTATTACTTTTAAATACTTGTTTATTTAGTGTTTGTGCTAATTTACTTCTGAATTCCAAAGACGATTTAAAATCGTTCATGAGGCGAGCAACCATTTTTTGAATGTATAAAAAAATTTCTTTTAGCTCAATGCTGATTGGTTGCAAATAGGGTTAATTTATAATATTATTACCGGTTTCGGGAGCTGCTCATCATCAGATACACTGTGACTGAAACACACAATCATGAACACAAAAGGATAACTGCATAAAAAGGTAGATGATATAAAAGGAGCACAGTACACAAGAATAATAACAAGAACAGAACAAACCTTCGGCATACAAGAAAGAAAAGTGAATGAGCGTGTCAATGTACTCATGACAAAGTAAACATTGGCGCCACCAGATGGCGTGCTATACATGGTGATTAATACCATTTTAATGAAAAGGAATAAATTTAAAAAAAAAGCCCGAGTGACAAAGGGATCTTCTTAATACCAGATTGACATATACAATAGAGGGCTTACCATTGTCATGCCATGAAATAAAAACAATACAAGTGACAAAGTTACAAGTAGCCACCAGATGGCTTGCTGTACATGGTGTTTAATACAACATTATTAAAGAGTAATAAATTAAAAAGCCTCAACTGACAAGGGGATTTTTTAACAGAGTGATATACAGCATAAAAGAGAGCTTCACCCATGTCATGCCATAAAAAATAAAAAAAATGACTTCAATACAAATGACAATCAAATACACAAGTAGCGAATATATTACGCAACCAGCATAATTTCAAAGGTTCATGAGATAGGAACAAACAGTAAATAAAATGTATATTTTGTTCTCATGATTGTGTGTTTCATTCACAGTGTATCTGATGATGGGCAGCTCCCGAAACCGGTAATAAAATTTTAAATTAACCATATTTGCAACCAATCAGCATTGAATTAAGAAAAGTTTTTTTATACATTCCAAAATTTTTGTTATAATTTACTTCTTGCCGTGCGGTTCTAGGCGCCATGTCAGGGACTGCGCGGCCAATCCCGTTGAAGGCTCGATTCCTCTCTCGGGATTGTGTGTGTGTGTGTGTTTGTGTGTGTGTGTGTGTGTGTGTTTTGTTGTTTGGACAGGTTAGTTTAGGTAGTTTACAAGTCTAAAAACGGATGAACTTAGTAGTTTGGTCCCACAGATTCACGAACAATTGAACATTTGATTTTAATTTTACTCTCACACGAGTATTTTTTGCAGCATGTCGAAGTACATGTTAATGCCGCAGCCAGGCCTTAAAGTGATGTCTACTGGTAAACGGAGGTAGTTGGTCAAATATAGTTACGTGATGGAATGCCCATTTAGTGCGACCCAGATAAATTGTTAGAATAATTTCGTAATTATGCAGTCCGTGTACTTCATAATCAACAACATGCGTTCTACTCTGCGCTTTATTAATTTGTGCGTTGCTCCCATAAAATAAATAATTTCAGCGAGAGCCGATGACAAAGGTTTTAATTCTTATCTGTGGCACTAATTTTTATGCCACAGCATAAAATGAATCGATGGATGTTCTCTATCTGTTGAGCCAACATTTCTGTATTTTTTTCCCACGTTGTTGTGGTGTTCTCATTTCTGAGAATGTATTATATAAAGCTCGGAAGGTAGACAATCTTTTCTTTCAGACAAGGGATTTATTTCACAGTAGATAGAGGACTTTATTCCCTCACACTTAAATCTGATGGCTACAGTGTGGAACAACCAGTAGCCATTTGGGGCCCAGTGGATCGTAGTTGCTCTTATACAATGTCCCGTTTATAAGTTGAAACTCTCCTTTCGTCGATTGTCCTTTCTCCAAGGCCTCTATGGTTTGTAATAATGCTGTATCTTCCCTCTGATCAGCTGTAATGTCACCTAACTCAGTGAGGGCTGAAATTTCACCCATGCTCTTGTGTTCGACTAATGAATTCTTCTAAAGGCAGTCGGCGTCCTTGTGTTTGCACCCGTTTTTGAATACCACTGTGACCTCGTACTCTTGGAGTCTTAGTGCCCATCTTGCTAGGCGATCTGATGGATCCTTCAAATTGGTTAGCCAATATAAAGAATGGTGATCTGTCACGACGGTGAAGGGTTTACCGAATGGATACGGCCGGGACTTGTTAATAGCCCAGATAACGGTGAGACACTCCTTCTCGAACGTTTAGAGAACTCTTGATGCATATCATCTTTTCAGCACCTTCTTGAAATTGTACAAGCACTGCACCAATCCCATAACTACTAACGTCTCTGTGAAGTTCAGTTTCTCGTCGTATAAGGCTAGAACTGGTTCGGAAGTTAGAGCCGCCTCTTAAGTACCTGGAAAGCTGGTTCTTTCGTCTCATCCCAGTAAAACTTGACGTATCCCTGCAGAATTTCTTGCAATGGACGTGCCTTGCTACAAAAACTTTTTTTTGGAACGGCGATAGTATGAGCACAGCCTGAGGAATCTTCTTACATCACGGATGTGCTGAGGAGTTGGAAATTCTGTGACTGCCCTTACTTTATCTGGATCACGACGCACACAATCTCCGTTCACTAGGTGCCCCCAGGATTTTTCTCTCTTTGCGACGAAGAGGCACTTCTTTGAGTTGAGGCGGAGTTCTGCTGCCTGAACACACTTCAACACAGTTTTCAGGCGGCTTAGATGTTCCGCAAAGGTCCTTGAGAAAACGACAGTCATCTAGATAACAAAGACATGTCGTCCATTTAAGATGTCGAAGCAAGTTGTCCATCATGCGTTCGAATGTGTCGGGGGCATTACATAGTCCAAACGGCATGACTTTGAATTCCTAGAGGCCGTCAGGTGTAATAAAAGCAGCCTTCTCGGTGTCAGTTTCATCAACCTCGATTTGCCAGTAACCTGTCTGCATGTCCATGGTTGAGAAGTATGTAGCCCCTTTCAAGCAGTGCAAGGTGTCGTCAATGCGCGGCAATGGGTAGACATCTTTTTTGTGATTTTGTTCAGCCGCCTATAGTCGATACAGAATCGCCACGTGCCATCCTCCTCCTCCACGAGGACCACCGGAGACGACCAAGGACTCTCCGAAGGTTGAATAATGTCATCGTGCAACATCTTCTCCACTTCTTCCCGAATTATCAGTCTTTCAGCTGTCGACAATCTGTACAACGCTGGCTAATTGGTGGATGATCCCCAGTATTGATACGGTGTTTTATCGCGATCCGTTTCATCTGGCTCTTCTCTTGCCTGGCCTGGAATACACCTGAAAATTGGGACAGTATTGTTAACACCTGCTGACGTTGATCCTGCGTCAGACCGGGCCCTATATTAAAAGCCATCGTAGTTTCCTCTAGTGCGTTGTCGGCAGTAACTGCAGAGCATGAGACTTCGTCGATGACATTGAGCTCACTGTCCTGGACTGGTTCAGCTGTTCCAATACACATTCCTTTAGGAATGAGTTGCGATTGCTCGTGAAAATTAGTGATCCAAAGTTCTCCTCGACCAACTGTAATGATTATGATAGCATTAGAAGGAAGTGTGTGGGGTCAAAATCGTAGAGGGAGACCGAGGGACGAATACAGTAAGTAGCTTCAAAAGGATGTAGATTGCCGAACGTATTCTCATATGAAGAAACTTGCACAGGACAGGGTAGCGTGGAGAGCTGCATCAAACCAGTCTGAGAACTGAAGACCTCAAGAACAACAACAGCCGGTTGTATGTAGATTTCCTTTGTTATACTGGTTAGTTTTTAGCGATCGATAAGCACTTCACCGTCCAACTGCTCATCTCGGCTGCTGACTGGAACTCTTCTCATTGTTAACGGCGGGATCTCAATATTCTCGACAGCAAACAACCTCCCTAAGAAGTACATGTTACGTGCACTCGTCGGAACCGCTTCCTCAATTTGTAGCTCAGATCTTCCACAGTCGATGACAGCCTGGGATGCCTGAAGGAAGTCCCATCCGAGGATCACCTTATGGCTACATTCTGTTAAAGCGAGAAATTCAAATTGCTGCGTCCTATTGTTGATAGTTATTCTTGCGACACATGTTCCCGTCGGCTGACGATTTTCCATTTGCGACCTTTAGCACAGTTACTCTGTATCACAGAAATTTACTTCTTTAGTTTGCAGATACAGAGATAGTTTGCGATACAGAGAAGGAAGCTCCTGAATCGACTAGTACCCGGACAGGTTGGCCGTTGATGACGACGTCAATGAGATTTCCCGACATCTTAGCGACTGTCGTCTATGGAGGATTTTCATCTGCGGTGGCCTCACCTCGGTAGATGGCCTCCTCGCCTAGTTTCCTGATCACGGGGGCTAGGCGAGCGGCTGGTATCTCTGTAAGGCGACGGTGAACGACGGCGGCATGTTGAAGAGCGACCACGCCCAGGACACGGCGACGGGCTTCGTCCCCTAGATCTACAGTAATCTTCTGCAGTTAACTGCCGATGAAAGGACTTCTCCGATGGTTGGCGTCTTGGCGCATAATAATTGTCAAATACTCGTTTTCTCTCCCTACAGTATCGTACGACCACGGGAGGTCGGTCAGGAGAGGACCTGCTGCCTCACCCGAGTGGCATTGCAGGGCGGTTCACCGTACACTATATGTCGCTGTTTACTACGGTCGCATCGTCCACTTCTCCGCCTGTTTGCGACTACTGTGTAGACACATGCTGTACGGCAGTGGTGTATGGTACGATGACAGTGGGGACACGAACAGCATTACCTAGTGTTTCCGAACGAATCCAGCTTATTTGAAATCGATTGAAACATTTTGGTTCGCCGCAGACGAGGGAGGGGGCGGGGATCAGAATCACAGAGGCTGCATTCGTATAACACATAAATAGCAACTGAAGGACTTACGGTGTGGGATGCTATTGTGTACAACCACAGATCACAGATGGCTCGTGACCAGTTTGACCTGCGTGACCCTTCCAGGACACCTTTGACGCCAGGCAGTGCAGATGTTGCTGCCTTCTTGCTGTCTCAAAATGTCAGCCTATTGCCCTTGCCCGCCAGTTCACCAGATTTGCTGCCGATCGATTATGTGTAGGATATGGTGGAATGTTGGGCGCCAGCCATCGTAGATGAGCTTTGGAACCAGATGAAGGCTGTACGACAGGTTGCAAGTCGCGCCTTATACGAGTCGATGCCATCGCGCACGGGGCAAGTTATCGTGGCATATCCTCAACTACTGATGCGACCGCAAGTGCCGCGAATTGTTCTCCATTTTAACTGAATAGAAGAGGCAGAAACTCGACGATATATGGTCTGTGCAAAATCTATAGATTGCTTCATCTTTGACACGTTTTGATATTATAACTGTATCTTTGACAAGTATCATCTCTGCTTATCACGTGGAGCTTAGCGACGACCCGTTTAGACGGTATTTACGAAGCTCTCAGACCTCTGTCCCGTTATTCGACAGGCTCAACAGACGGACAACGTCAAACATGTTCAAATATTTGTATAGCTTATGGGACTTAACTGCGGGGTCATCAGTCCTTAAACTTACAAACTACTTAAAAAGGTAAAGCAGTCAACAATCCGAAGATTGGTTTGAACACCACAGTGCTTTACTAGGCATGGTCCTGTTTGGAGGTGGTATGCCGTTGCCTTCCTCCGACCTTCGACCTGACTTACCCAGCCAGTTATAGGGGGACCTACAGTTTAACGTGGGTTCCGAACCACGGTGCTACTCGGTATTTTTCACATGAGCAATACTGCCAGAGGTGAAAGAAGTGGAAAGTGACAGATAAAAATCTTAGGACCTGGCGGGGATCGAACCCGCGACCTTTGGATTTGTAGTCTGGCACTCTACCACTGTGCAACCGAGGCGCACACAAACTACTTATGAACTAATTAATACTAAGGACGGCACAAATATCCATGCCCGAGGGGGGATTCGAACCCCCGACCGTAGTGGCCGTGACGGACAACATCCTATCTCTAATCCTTCAATGTGCTCATGTTTTTTTCTGGACATGAGTGTGTAGTAAACGCAGCTATTATAATATCTATAAAAGAATCACAAATTCTGATCTCAGTTTTTCGTGAGCTTAGTTTCTCGTGTGGCACTCTGAACTGTCACCTTTGAGGCCCAGTCATTAAGTGCAACTAAAGTATTGTACTGTCTGTCGCTGCTAAAGCAAGATTATGAAAGTTCATGTACCTAAATACTCCGTGGGGGTAATTGATACTTTGAAAGTTAAGAATTAGTAAACTAGTATAAAAACCTGCAGTATTTACGTGATTGGCCCGTTTACTATCCATTACTAGGTGAAGTGTATCTGATTTATACGATGCATTAGCGCAGGTAGATGGAGAGAGTTGGCGCAGTGGTGACACTGGACACCGCATTCGGGAGGACGCCGGTTGAAACCCGCCTCCTACCATCCGATTTAGGTTTTCCGTAAATCTCTCTAGGCAAATGCCGGGATACTTCCTTTAAAGGACACTGCTGATCTTCTTCCCCATCCTCGATGAAAGTTCATCCGAACGTGTGTTCCGCGTCTTATGACTAAGATGTCGACGGGACATTAAAGCTTTATCTTCGTACCTTTGTATGCAGTTCGTCGAATTTCATACCCTCAGGGGTACTTAAAAAATTGTAATCCCTTCTGAAAAACGTGTACCATGTATAAGATCAGAAACGGTGTAAAGAAGTGTGCTGAAACAGAAAAACAAATTAACTGCTAACAGTTGCATCGTGTGTTGCTATGGACTTGCTTACTATAATGTGCGACTACCGTTATTCTGACTGCCAATCGAAAATATGTTGCCCAAAAACCTCAATAACTTCATATATTTTACGTATTGATGTAGGTACAGAGTTAGTGCTCGTAAATGTCGGTCTGTTGGGTTGATTTACTTTCTGTGGTAACTTATTTTCTGTAATCGAAGAATCCTAGCTGAGTGTGCCGTCGAGCGGAACTTGGTGGTGGTGGGTCAGATAGGCAACGAGAGGAGGTGCTATTTGCTGAAGCTCATATTTTGGGTCGGGAATTGGGCAGCGGTCCAAAGAGGTGGTCACTCATTTTTAGACGTGGGCAGGCGTGGGTGTTGCCGCGGCAGGGCGGCGGCCGCGGCGCGCCGCGCTAGTCCACGCTGGTCGCCCCGCCCGCAACAAGCATGCCCCAGGCCGAGACGCAGAGTCTCTTCACCACATACTTCATCCTCATTCTCCTGCTCATCGCGCTATGGATGTTATATGCAGGCCTATTTTAGGCCGTGGTACGATCACTGCATGGCTTTTTTCAAACATACCATTCATTTTTTTTCTTTTACGAAACAAGTCGATGTTGTGGATTTACACAACTTCTTACATGTGGCTGGCGGAATTTTTACTAAGTTGTTAAAATGTTTATACTAGTTCCTTGTGCAGTCTTTGGAAGTAAACTGTTTGTTTTAGACCAACCTTGTGTCATAATTCACTCGGTAATACATATATTTCGATATGCCGTTGTTAATCTAAAGTATGGTTCCTCTACTAAAATGACACCGAGATTTTTATCTTTAACACGGTATTCGTACTTTCATCAGTTTTTTTTTGCCTGTGCATCGTTCAAATGAACTAGTCTCTTTACGAAATGTGCACGCCAAGCAGGTTTCAGTCTTCTTTAATTGTCTCGATACTGTGAGTGGTTTATCCTTGCATTGCGAATCACCATCACTTTGTTTTGTATTAAATCCAGTTGCACAGAAGCGTTTGACTTGGAAGACTGTTTATCGTGGTATACTTTCTACATGCGTGCTGAGAAGACGGTGCTCCACGTGAAGCAGAGTGTTCATTGAGACGCGTACGCCTGCTCTTGCGTCAGCTAGGGTGTTGCATTATCATCACATTTCCTTTAGCCGTTTATCCAATTTATCTTGAGACTCATCCGTGTTTCGTTTCCTGCCTTGCGTGTAGAAGAGAGTGATGGCTTACAATAACGTTATTGAACAACAGCAAAAATTAAATAATATTGTTATTGTTTTCGTCTATTATTGTCGCTTTGTTGCTGAATTACGTTATCTTTGGGCTTTCGATAATAACATTTTTGAATTGGACATATGAACACTAGATTAAAATATTGATTCTACAGTTCGTGTTTTGAGTATTTAATTATACCAAATGAATGAAAATAAAATATCGATGAATCGGTTCTTGCGATTGCTCTAAAGCTATAAAGTGTGATATGGAGCTCTTTCTTGTGTTCTTGTCCGCTTGCTTACAATAAATGTTTTATGCATAGGTTCGACATTGAGCAAAAAAAATTTTTTCCTTATTCTCTGCCTAGAAATTATTCCTTAAAGTTACACATCGTGTTTGGTTTGTGTCAAATAACAGGAAAAATTGATTTTTATTGTTTGTACATATGTAATTTCATTTCTATACCTTAATATCCACAAAATGAGATGTAACATTTTAACTGTAACTTGATAACATCTGTGATTTATATCGCTTCCTGTCGTCTCTTACAGTTTATCTGCAACCATTTAGCAAATGTATTTACGTCGACAATTACAACTGGAGTGTTAACCCTTTCGATTTACATTTCTTTACGTCGAAGGGTAAAATAGACTACAATACATTAACATTCGAGGCGTAATTTTCGACGTAAATAAGTTCTCTGTATGATTGCAGAGAAACTGGAAAAGCATAACTACTGTATTAAAAAATACAGAAAGCTGCAGAAACCACAGGACTTCTTAGTAAAGTTAATTGAAAATATCTTTTTCAGTGTGTGAATAACTTAAGAAACTCAAATTATGTGTGAAGTGTGTTTTTTATACAGCGATGTATTGCAATATGTTATCCGTTGACAAGTTAGCATGAAATTCTGTAAATATAGACACCTAAAAAGCTCTCGTGTCTGTTACTTTATGATGAAAACAATGACGGTGCTATAAACGTGTAAGGATAAACAAGGGGTAAAAATATGCTTGCTCAAGGGGGAACGTATCCAGGAACAAATTAACTTACACATCTGTTGGTTAAAACCGTGGTCTATATTTTTCTTTAAATTTATATTTATAAAAATTAGTTTTGCGAATGCTAAGGAGCAGTGGGTGGGATTTTGTTAACGAATGATTTTTTGTCCTCATATGGCATACTGTGAAAATTTGTTAATGGTGATTTCTTCGGTTTCTTTCTTTCTTTCTTTTCTTGTGCTGAAGATGCCGTTAGTGTACCAACAGTCTTGGATATAATTTCTGCCTATGTTTTGACATTTATATACAAGGTTTTCATATTCATCTCTTTACCTGAAGATGTGATGAGACAGGCCGTGCTTTATAATGAAGTATCAATACATATACAGTGGACCATTTTTCAACTTGAACTATTTTAGCTGTGAATGTCTTTCATCAAAATTTTGTGTCTCTTATTAAAGTTCTTTCTTGTGACAGAACGCAGTATCATTCGGGAGCAATGTGTTTGAGGAAAACTGTTGATGTTCTTGTAATTTTGTTCTGCGGCATAAGACAGGAGAAAGTAAGATCAGACTGAGTAAAATGTGTGGAGAAGGGGGGGGGGGGGCGTGGAGCTGGTGTTAAACGGAAGTGAGGCTTCAGATGTTTGTAAACCTGTTGCTATGGTCACCAGTCTCTAGACTTACTTAATCTAACTTCCCTAAGGACAAAACACACACCAGAGGGGACTCGAACCTCCGCCGGGAGCGGCCGCCCATTTCGTAGCATGATGCCTTAGACCACGCAGCAGAAGTGCTCTGATCCGCACATGGCCATTATCGTTCTTACTTCTGTTTGACTTATCGATCATTTGTTAGTGAGGTATTTCTTTTCTTAAGTTTTGCTCTTCGTATTCTGTGATGGTACATACTCGGTTACAATAAAAGCTACACACTGGTACGATTACAGCTCCGAATCTATCTCACGGACTTTAATCATTTCCAGGTTCTCTGACTGTTTTCGAAACTATGAAAAAAAGGACATTTGTTTGTTGAGAACACTGAGAGACAATTGATGACATTGTATTGTACCGGAAGGCAGATTATAAAAATGAAATAGCCAATTTTAATCGAATGGATTGTGTAACTGTTTCAATATTAATGTTGTAACTTTGTCGCTGTTCGATTAACTTGTATTGTTGTGAGACCTTAAATTTATGGCAAATCAGGATACTTGTGACTAAAATACCTCGTACATATATACTGAAGGAGCTCTAGTTGGGTATGTCGGAATATTTTTCCATTCGCATTATTTAAACCGGACGTTACCAGGGCACTTATTTAAGTTAGTGCATCTGCCCTTTCCTTTTCTCTTTCTGAAGTGGTGTCTAAGGTAGGACTACACTGCGCCATGCGTCGTATCAAATCTCTGGTAGACGGTGATGTTCCTGCCGCTGCGGAGTGTGCATTTACTCCCCGCCGGAGGTTCGACTCCTCCGTCGGGAATGTGTGTGTTATCCTTAGCATAAGTTTAAGTAGTTTGTAAGTCCAGGGACTGCTGACCACTGCAGATTGGTCCCACAGCTTTATAAACATTTGTGTGACGTTCCTCACGTCTTGAAGATTAAGCAGCCAACGTTTCATCGCAATCGGATGAACGGTACAGCGACGAATAAAATACGAACAAAGATACAAACAAACATACATTCATGTTTATGTATTAGATGAATATACACCAAAATTAGAAGGAAATGAAATGTACGAAAAATTTAAAAAGTTCGTTTATGCCTTATGTAAATTTGGAAAAATGTTTAATGTGAAATAAATTGTAGCATCAAAGAAACTTCTTAAATCGAATATAGTAATAATTTTGTGTGGTTCAGTGACCTGGTGCAAGTTATTCGATGGACGCCATTCGCCACTGGAAAAAGGGACCTACAGTTTAACGTGGAATCAGATCCACGTGTCGTTTCTGGCGACTCCTCACATCGATGAGAAGTGAAACATAGGTTAAAACTCAAAGTGAACAAATCCGTGATCCGGAACCCATGACCTTTCGCTCTCCAACAGAGAACTTTACCGGTAGCCCAGACTTCAACTTGAAATATTACTTACCCAACCTAGATAAAAACATTTAATTTTCAATAAAAATAATATTGATATTAGTCGAGATAAAAACAATCCTGTCTTAAAATTTAGACCAAATTACACATACTGTGCAAATTCCAGTAAGTTCAGTTAAGTATTTCGGCGGACAGACATCGTGACACGTACGTACCTCCTTTTCTGTATGACTACCGACAACCTCAGCGCTGTAACAAAGAGCGACGTCTCGTGTTAGGTGTTTCAATGAGAAATCAAGATGTGTCTGGGTGTATAATAAGCTTTCAGGAAATATTTTTATTCCGTATCGTAGCAGCTGATCGACTGTGCGTATGGAGCATGCACGCGTGTCTAGGCTGGCAGCCTTTCCTTTGCACATAACAATCTTGACAATTCACTCTTACGTGCCCCGTCCCTATTTTAGAACATGGTTGACGCATATCTTGTATAGCCTATACAGTAGAGGAGAGCTCCCACAGGGAGCAATTTTAACTCACAGTGCACAAGGAGGCGTGTTAAATGTTTGACCAGTCAGTCAGTCCGTCTGCCCCAGTATAGTTCCCAAAGGAACGTCTCGATTTTAAAGCATTTTTTTTTTAATTTGAAAGCTGGTTCAATTAGGATGATTCTTAACTAGTGATGTGGGCATGGAATACTTCCTGTTGAAAGGAATATTTCTTTTGCACGGGAAGATTGCAAAAAATTGGTATTTTGAAAATTTTTAGATTTTTAAAGTTTTAACACTTATTAACAGTTAAAGAGACTTATAATTAGGTTAACTAAGTAAATTCATACATTTTAATCAAAGATTTATCATTCTCTGCATTAATTTCTTTGCTAATTCCATGTAGCACATCATGTAAGTCAGGTGGAAAAAATAATTTAAAATATTCGCTAGGGCTACAATTTTTCCGCAAGTTGAAACCCCTCATTTCTCTGAATGAAACCTAAACTTACAAAATGTTTCTCTGTAGTATATTTTAATTTTTCCAAACGGCTGACGGGAGGTGTTATACTTTCGGAATTCAAAGACTCCTCAATTCCTGCGATGATTTACGGTTTATAAAAAAACTGTTTTCTAAAATATCGCTATCAGTTTCAGTTTTAGTATCTTTATTTTTTTATGAAGTTCTATGTTAATAAAATCACTTGTATTTTCAAGTAAATCATAAATCTCGGCCGATTTATTTGCATAATGTTTCCCGAAAATGCCACTGACTAATGTTTATAAATTTCGCACCAGTTTATTTAAACTTTATAGCCTAAAATATAACTAACATCGACAGAAAACTTAACAAATTGAATAAACAACCATCCATGTGTATTTTAGTATTTAGTAGCTACTCACTACATGGCATATCAATATTATAAATTCGATTTTTCTAAAGGTTGATTATTTCGACATTGGCAGTTCTAGGAAACGTAAGAATCGTAAATTTCGATGTTTGGTCGTGCTATGGCTAATTACTTGATATTTAACACATTTAAAACCGAAAAATGTTTCTTTCAAACAAGAAGGTTAAGTCCAGATCCATATAAACCTAAACCTATCAAAAGAGTGTTCGTGTTTGTTTTAATAACACAATTACCACATTAACCTATTAATTTGAGCGATTTTATTTTTAAAATTATAAATTCCCAAGAAATTTATTTAATTATATTTTTTCTTAAAATATAAATCTGTTTTTGAGTTTGATTTAACTACATAATTACTGGCTTAAACCTATTAATTTTCATTGAGCTATCTGGCTAATTAATAATAGATTCCTGGAAATTTATGAATTCTGGGAATATTGCCGGCAGTATTCCCTGGGAATATATTCCCGATTTTAAATTCCCCGGAATTTTACAACAGTGTTATTAACTATATTTCATGAAAGTCTTGCGTTGTTACAAACTCAGGCGCGACGCACCGATCAGCTGCTATGGTACAAAAGTCACACAGAATTAACATTTCGTGAAGACGTGGGAATTCGGAACGTACGAGACCATAGATGGAGCAGGAATGTAGTCATCACCATTAAACGCGTTGTTGATTAATACTGAACACACAGCAGCTACAAAGCAACTGTTGCGGCTGATTGGATTTCGTAGTCACGGAGCCTAACCGACTTATGCCAATACGCATGGAGCAGCACTAGGAAGCAAACTGACGTTGGTAAGGCGGCAGCTGTTATTTATATTGAATCTTGTGCTTTTATGTTTTTGGTCATAAAATATTACGTTTTAAAAATCTGAATTTCAGTTCAGTAGTTTCTAAAAAGTGATTTCTCATTTTAAGTTTCATCACAAGTATTTTCTGTGGAGAATGGTTTAAGGAGCGCGTTCTGGCACCTAAAACGTTAGAAATGAAGCTTCATACCTTGGGCCTTGGAAAATGTCTTCCAGCACCACGCCCTGCAGTGCTGTGTAATATAGATTGATTTATGCATTGCAAAACATAAATGTGTGTGTATTGCTTTCGCTATACTTTCGTGATCGTGCAATAAAAACAGATTTTTTTTTACGTTTGTTATAGACGTCGGGTGTGGAAGTTGTTAACCTAGCTACTATTGTTTAAGAAAGCTGGATAAGTTTCTAAATAGACGTTGTCTAGTTGTGTTTAGTTACAAGCTTTCGTATTATAGATTCTACAACCATCAGATAAATGATGTCTGAGGCGAAAACTGCACTCGGAATTTCTTTAAGTCCTCTCACAAAATACAGGTGTGTATCTGATGCCGAGAGTTGATTAGTGAACAGGGATTGAAAAGATACACAGGAGGAACATAAATTGTTACCGTTTGTATTAAGAGTAAAAACCAACATTATCAGAAGCTCATTACGGCCGCGGTGGAGTAGCCGAGTGGTCTAAAGCGCCTCGCTGCGGAGCGCGCGGTTGCTCGCCGTGGAGGTTAGAGTCCTCCCTGGGGCATGGGTGTGTGTGTTGTCCTTAGGTTAGTTTACCTAGGTTTAAGTGGTTTGTAAGCTACGGACTGATGACCACGCAATTTGGTCCGATAGATTTACAGAAATTTGAATATTTGAGCTCATTACGTTTTATTATGCATGCCGAAAGAGATAATATTTCTTGTGAATTCGAAATATTTAAACATTTCGACCGTTTCAGGGCACTGAAATAAATTCAGTGGCAAAGATGAAAAATTTGTGCTGGACCCGGATTTTCCCCTTTGGGCCAGCGGTCGCCTTAACCATTCAGGCTAGCCAGGCACGCTACCCTTCACCTTGTAGCACACTGCGATTGGAGTTCCTCCTGCCCATTTGATTATACTTGCTCGCAGCTTATATTGGATTCCCGCAAGGGATCGAGCGTATTAATGCGTCCGCATTGAAATTGTCAATTGCCTGTTGGGGTAGATATACAATGATTTATATTGTCGCGTTGAAATAGCAGCAGGCTTGACTCGTAAGGCAGTGTTGTCAACTGAACACAGCACTTATACTCAAAGCAGGTTTATTGCGAACTTAACATACACGCAGCACTAACTGCCTTTCAGGCAGAGTGCTCTGCTATTTATACACAGACAGATTGTACCAGAAATTAGAAGAATAGTTAACATAAGAAACATGTAGAAATTACTAGTGAAGTATCACGCAGAATATTCTGGAAATGATAATTACCAAGAAATAAATTTTTGCCGGTGGACGGGATTGAACCGACGACCTTCAGCACCGCAATCGATGATGCTAACCATTGCGCCACGCCGGCAGTGGGTTAACTTCGAGTTTCGTGGCATTGCTCCCTCTCCTGAAAGAACAGCGACCCGCTGTTAGGTTCACTTTGGATCTTGCTGCAATGTCCTGGATCTTGATCTTGTCATGGGTCCTCTGTATGGCAGTTCTGGAGAATCCTTCCCTTCTGCACGATTACCGACGACAGACGTTACTCTCGTGGCTTCATCAGTATCATTATCGTCCTTAGAGTCCTTAAACAAGAAGCCATTTTCACCTCTCTGTTCTTCAGGATCGTAGTAAGGCTTCATGCGGAGGACGTGAACAATGTCTCTTCGTTTTTGTCGTTTCGAGGACGGCTTATAATCCTCGACTTCGTATGTGACGTCTTACAGGCGGCGTATGACACGATACGGACCAAAGTATCGCTTCAATAACTTTTCTGATAGTCCAACTTTCCGTACAGGGGTAAAAATCCATACCAGATGTCCCCGGGGCTGTACACAATATGTCGGTGCTTGTCGTTATACCGCAGACGGTCCTTTTCCTGGGCGTCCTGTGTTCGTATGCGAGCCAGCTGTCTTGCTTCTTCGACCCTCGTGATGAGCTGCTTCACATAGTCATCCTGAGTGTCGTCCGGCTGGAACGGAAACACCGTAATCATTGTCGTCTCAGCTTCACGGCCATGGAGCAGGAAAAACGGCGTGAAGCCTGTGGTGTCTTATCTCGGGGTATTATAAGCAAGTGTCACGACTGGCAGTATTGTATCGCAATCCTTCTGCTCAACATCGACAGCATATCTGCTAACGTTAAAACGTTCTGTAAGACCATTTGTCTGAGGATGGTGACATTACCTCTGATACTAGTTTTGACTGGAATACTTTTCCACGATTAGATATCATCACACGTGGTGCTCCATGTTTCAAAATAATGTCTTCTACAAGGAATTTTGGGATCTCTGGAGGTTGTGCACAGGTTTGGTGACAGCATAGCATGTGAGGTAGTCCGTGCAGACTATTATCCACCGGTTGTCGACTTCGGGAACCTCCCTAAAAGATCGATCCCAACTCGGTGGAGTGGAGCTGCTGCAGGTGGAATCGGTATGAAATGCCATGGAGGTAATTGCGGCACATGCTTCCGTCGCTGGCACTCTTTACAGTGACTCACATAGTGCTTGATAGATCGGTAGAGACCTTTCCAGTAATACCTGTGTCTGATTCTGTCTAGGGTCTTCACGAATCCCAGATAACCGGATATTGGAGCATCGTGGAAGTAGTTGAGAATAGCTGGCTGGCGATGAGCTGGGGCCCAGTGGATCGTAGTTGCTCTTATACAATGTCCCACTTATAAGTTGGAACTCTCCATTGGTCGGTTCTCCTTTCTCCAAGGCCTCTGGTTTTTAATAATGCTGGATCTTTCCGCTGTTCAGCTGTAACATCACCTAATTCAGTGAGAGCTGAAATTTCATTCGTGCTGCTGTGTTTCACTAATGGATACCTCGGAAGGCAATCGGCATCCTCGTGTTTGCGCCAGTTCTTAAATACCAACGTGACATCGTACTCTTGGAGTCTTAGTGCCCATCTTGCTAGTCGACCTGATGGATCCTTCAAGCTAGTCAGCCAACACAAAGAATGCTGGTCTGTCACGACGGTGAATGGTTTGCCGAATAAATACGGCTGAAACTTGTTGATAGCCCAGATAACTGCGAGACATTCTTTCTTAGTTGTAGAATGGTTTATCTCGGACTTTGAGAGTACTCTTGATGCGCAGGCTATCACCTTTCCAGCACCTTCATGAACTTGTACAAACACTGCACTAATCGCATAACCAGTTGCATCTGTGTGAAGTTCAGTCTCGAAGTGCGGACCGGCCAGCCAGCGTGTGATGGCCCGCGTTGCGGAGGGCGGCAGCTTCCAGTCGGCAACGCTCCCAAGACCATTACCCCCTGCTCGCTGTCCTGCTCCAGACCGACCTGCCAGCAGCGTCGGCTCATCCACTATGATTGCCCCAGGATAGCACCGCTCGGCTGTAACTGCCACTCGTCAGCAGTACGTGCCACCCTCTCTCGCGCTTCGCCACACAGCTGCCTTTACTGTCTGCTCAGCTGCTTATTCTGTGCCTCCGGCCGCTCGTCGATGTTTACCAAACGCCGGCACGCCGGTGGCACACGATTCTCACCGCTCCTCTCTCTCTGAGACAACCGCTAATTCGTGGGTGCAACAACCGGGATGGTTTCTTCCTAAGAGCACGGTCTAATTCCTTCCCCATCCTTAAGAACCTACATCTACATAGATACTCTTCAAATCACGTTTAAGTGCCTGGCAGA
This sequence comes from Locusta migratoria, assembly GCA_026315105.1. Taxonomy (NCBI): domain Eukaryota; kingdom Metazoa; phylum Arthropoda; class Insecta; order Orthoptera; family Acrididae; genus Locusta; species Locusta migratoria. The sequence goes on from CM048755.1 coordinate 778,688,819, forward strand.
GGGTTCATTAACCACTTTCATAACTTTTCTCTACCGTTCCATTCTCTCATAGCGCGCGGGAAGAAAGAACACCTAAATCGTTCCGTGCTGCGTCTGTAATGAGCACGTTATCGACATGACGTCAAACCCTTTCATTTTTTTTTATTACCAGCATGCACTGCAGTAACGTATCAGAATACAAGTTTGTGTCAAAATTTCTAGTCAGTAGTCCCAAACCATCCGAGATTTGCCTTCGAAAACAAACAAAAAATGTTAATATTCGTATGCGCAAATGTCTGTAAGTTGTTGGCCGATTGCTTTGAAATTTTGACACGACTTTGCACTGGAATAGTTCCGTGGTTTTATATACTTTTTTTAATACGTTTACGGAATGCGTTGCGAATAAATTAGTATAAAAGAAGTAATAAAACGTGATCCCTGACGTAGCATTTTTCCACGTACCCCATTATTTATCGTAAGATCTGTGTTCAGAAAGGATATATTAAACAAAATAGGTGGAGGCGTTTTTGTCGCCGTCAAAAGTAGTATTCGTGTAGCGAATTTGAAGTTGATAGTTCCTGTGAGCTACTATTGGTAGAGGTTGTACCTGAAAATCGTAAGAAGTTAATAATTGGTGCCTTTTACCAGCCTCCCGACTCTGACGATACAATAGCAGAATGGTTCAAAGAAAGCCTGAATCTAATTACAAAAACGTATCCGACTCACACGATAATAGTAGGCGGTGATTTTAATTTACCCTCAATCTGTTGGCGAAATTATATTTTCAAATCAGGAGGTACGCATAAAACATCGTGCGAAATTCTACTTAACGCATTCTCTGAGAATTACTTCGAACTATTAGTTCATGAGCCAACTAGAATTGTAAATGGATGTGAAAACACACTTGATCTCTTAGCAACAAATAATCCTGAGCTCATAACGAGCATCAAAACGGATACAGGTATTAGTGAACACAGAGCTGTCGTAGCGAGATTGAATATCGAAAGTCCCCAAGTTACCAAAAATAAACGAAAAGTATATTTGTTCAGGAAAGCAGATAGAAATAAAATACATTGCTTCTTGAAAGACAGCTTCCACTCGTTTCTAACACTAAACGCAGGTGTAGACCAGATGTTCCTCAAATTCAAAGAAGTGGTATCGACAGTAATTGACTGTTTTATGCCAAATAAATTAATAAATATAAAGCAGAGTGTGTGTATATTTGTACGTGTTGCATACAAATCTACAGTTTTGTTCCAATCTTTGATATTTTATACACGTAAGCTTCAATCAATGAGAACGGTCGCCGTAAGTTTAACAATCGCATACGATATATAGTTCACGAGATATGACGTCATAAACAATGAGATGCGCGGAAAACTGCTGCCATAAGCGACAATGCTGCTCATTTTCTCCTAAACCACTGGACCGATTTCAACCAAATTTGGTACACATATTCCTTATGTGCGATAACATCTTCTGTAGGAGTACGAACCACACACGACACATGGTTCAAGAGATATAACTCTATAAACTATAGGAGTTGCAAGAAACTGCCATAATGCGATGAGACTTTACAAATACACTGTATGAGAATGAGAGTACTTAGCGACTTGCAACAAACTTTAAACATAATTTCAAACCTTTATTAAACTTTTTATCGCTGGCAACCATAGTAAAATGATGAAAGAAAAAAGGTTTCTCGCTTACTACTTTTCCGCTGTTTATGCAGTAAAACTACGGCATTCGGTACGATGTTACAATTTATAATTTCTTCTCTACAATTTGTAGCAGCAGGAAATTTTATAGGCAATGTACACACATATCGTTGAATGTGCCTTCGAAATTGTAGCATAGTGCGACCTGTAGTTCATGAGGTATGAGCACATAAAATAGTAACGTTCATAGAAAACCCCTTATCATGCACCAAGTAGTAATCTATTACTTCTTTAACACCAATTGTATTCCCAAGAAATTTTACAGACATGCAGCACTTATACAAATGAAGACATACCTGAAAAATTATACAATTGTACCACATATAACTGAATAAATATAAGATCGTGCGAATTTTATATGTCATCTGTGTTTTGACTTCTATCTTTCTTTGTTTGAATTTATAATTTTGTACATTATCCAAGACAGCTCTATTTCTTATATGTTCTCCGATAAAGATATCATATTGTTAGAAAAAAGAAGATGGACCGAGAGAGAAGGCTAGGAGAAGTACTAACTCCAGGCAGAAATAAATAATACCGGGCAACGCCGGGTTTTCAGCTAGTAAATTAATAAAAGAAGGAGGCGATCCCCCTTGGTACACAAAACAGGTCAGGACACTGATGCAAAAGCAAAGGAGAAGGCATACTAAATTTAAACAAACACAAAAACCCCAGGATTGTCGATCCTACACAGAAGCTCGAAATTTAAAGAGACTACTAAAGAGACTGCACTAGCCTTGTCCGTCCTTCTTTGGAGTATTGCTGCCCAGTGTAGGATCCTTATCAGGTGGTTTTGACGGAGGACATCGTAAAAGTCCAAAGAAGGACAGCTCGTTTCGTATTGTCACGCTACAGGGGAGACAGCGTTACGGAAATGATACAGGATCTGGGATGGGAATCATTAAAACAACGGTGCTTATCGCTGCGGCGTGGGCTACTTACGAAACTCCAATCGCCAACATTCTCCTCCGAATGCGAAAATATATTGTTGACTCCCACTTACATAGGTAGAAATGATCATCAGAATAAAATACGAGAAAACAGAGCTCGAACGGAGAGATTCAGGTGTTCTTTCTTTCCGCGCGCTATTCGAGAATGGAATGGGAGATGAATAGTATAATGGTGGCTCGTTGAACCCTCTACCAGGCACTTAAATGTGATTTGCAGAGTATCCCATGTAGATGTAGATACCCTTTTTCCAGAACTATGTTTCGTAGGTTTATATAAACTTGCCAGCACATTTATTGTTGCAAATAGAGTTAGTAGTAATGAAGTAATACATTTCAAAGTCATGCCTTATATGACAGTTTCACATGTTTAGCTAAAATGTTGGAAGCAATAAAATTATTTTCCATCTCTATTTGGTGGGAGCTGCCGTGCGAGGAAGATTTTCGTAAAGGCTTCAAAAGCTGTATAAGAAGTTTATTGTATGTCGCTAAATACTGTCATTCATAGTGGATGCAGAAATCTTTGTATTGCGACATCTTACTGTTTATTATGTCTCCTGAAATGTATGTCTCCTGCTTTTGTCTTTGTGCCATGAACGCTCGTGGACGTACTGAGAACATCTCACATCGCAATCGGAAGAATCGTTTTGGAACTTGGAGAGGACAGCTCAGAAAATGTGCAAGTGTGCTTTGTGAGGATAGGTCTGATGGTCGGTCGTGGCGTTGATGAGGGCAGAGGGAGATGCAACCTGGTTTTGTCCTACCGTCACAGCCGGCCGCGGTGGCCGAGGAGACTGAGGCGCTTCAGTCACGGTCTGCACGGACACTACGGTCGGGGGTTCGAATCCCCCCTCGGGCATGGATATTTGTGCCGTCTGTAGTATAAGGTAGTTCATAAGTAGTTTGTAAGTTTAGGGACTGATAACCCTGTAGTTAAGTCCCATAAGCTTAATAAACATTTGAACATTTCCTACCGTCACAGTTTTCTTTTTTTTTTTGTCCACGCACCTTTTTATTAATCTTCTTCTACAGCAGTCCAACCAGTAATGACCTGGTCGAAAAGCTGTGCGGAAAAAGACGGTAATATATGTTTTCAACCAGTTGCATTTTTTTTTCTTTTAAAAAATGTTCATAACGGACGGGTTCTATTAGAAATACGTTCGACACTAGTTTCCCATTATTTAGGGTTATTATTTCAAACCTGAATTTTCATACAATCCGTACTAGATTGCGATAACTACTAAATCAGTATTCACAATAGAATTTATTATTACTGCCAGTTTATGGTAAATTCTGTTTCCTTGGGGGGGGGGGGATGGTCGCTTATAAATGCTATGCATTTAGGGAAAATGGGACGTCCGTAATCTGCGTAGCACGCCACGTGCTTTCCATGTAGAACAAATAGAGTCACAATTCACGGAAAATGCCGGACTTTTTATACCCGACAATCCACACGGAATCTTAATCATGTTGCTGCACTTTATACGCGAATAAACTAGCTAGTTACGTACCATAATTCTGGAAATGACGGAGCACTTTCATAGAGACATTAACAGAATAGCGCCCAGATTGTGATACCCCCCCTCCACTTCCTGTCCCCCTACGTGAAATGTGCAGGAAGAACCCGTGAAACTGCTGTAATCCGATTGGCTAAAGTTATTATCAACCAATCAGATCACTAAACCATACCGTGCAAGCCCGCGCTTTATCCAACAGCCAATAAAAAGCTACTGAATATTCCAGAAACAACAAAAAAAATACGAATAAAATATACTACACTTTAAGTAAATTAACATGTTTACATAAATCGCCTGTTCAAAATGTTCAAATGTTTGTAAAGCTTATGGGACTTAACTACAGGGTCATCAGTCAAAAATGTTCAAATGTCTGTAGAACTTATGGGACTTAACTACGGGGTCATTAGTCCCTAAGCTTACAAACTACTTATGAACTAGCTAAGACTAAAGACAGCACAAACATCCATGTCCGAGGGAGGATTCAAACCCCGACGGGGAACGGCTCGCGATCGCCTGTTCCCACTTTCCCATAGACTGACATTACATGTACAATATAACAAGATGTTTCGTAGCATTAACATACACTCACACATACATACTACATTTCAAAGTGAACTATTTTAATGTAAATAATAAATACTTCTGTTCATCAGCTCACTTCTATGTCATGCAAACATTTACACCTATTTAACCAAACGCAAACTAAAATTAAATAATAATAATAACTTGACAAACATGTTGTAAAACCGTTTTTGTCTTACAGTTGTAAATGAAATGCATAGTTGTTCCACAGCATGATCTGTCAGCTGTACACGGATTTGAAGGAAGCACTTGCATTATTGGGTAAAACATATGGCGTATTGCGATTACCTAACATACCAGCTAAATTTTTGTATCAACCAAAGTAGTGATTGGATATGGTGTTTCCGTGACATTCCGCTATCAGATCGCATCAAAAATGTTCAAATGTTTGTAAATCTATCGGACCAAACTGCGTGGTCATCAGTCCGTAGCTTACAAACTACTTAAACGTAGGTAAACGAACCTAAGGACAACACACACACCCATGCCCCAGGGAGGACTCGAACCTCCACGGCGAGCAACCGCGCGCCCCGCAGCGAGGCGCCTTAGACCGCTCGGCTACTCCACCGCAGCACACAAAATATGACTTCATAAGAAAGCCCCTCCCCCTCTACACACACACACACACACACACACACACACACACACACAGAGCTTCGCTAGTTGAACTAAAATCATATTTATTCACACACGCAGTACAGTTAGAACATCAGACACAAATTGCTAGCAGACGCCTGTTTGGACAGAAACAAAACAAGAACGTATCTCACAGTGCGAACCAAAGAACGTATAAAGAAATAACACTCATACAAACGATAAAGAAAAGACAAACGGAGCCCGACAGGCTTCAGAAATTGCGAGTTTAAAAAAAAAGTGAAATTGTAAGTAATATAATTGTAAATAGTGACAGCAAGTGACACTGTGGTACAAGAAACACTTGAAGAGGGCAACATAAGAAAACTTGAATAATCTTAATTGTTCATTTTATACAGAATAAAATGAACCCATAGCATGTGAACTGTTGATGATCGAATTTAGTCAAAACCACACAAAAATGTACAACAAAAAATATTTCCTGTACTGTTGACCGCTGAAGATGCTTTAAAATAAAGCGAAACGGTCTGGTTAAAGTAGACTAATTTACAGTTGCAAAAGATTGTAACCTAACCTATACAAACTATATAACAGCAACTGCGGTGGAGGACGAGGTCAAAAACACACAGCAGAATTAAATAGTTTGTAAGCTTAGGGACTAACGACCAGAGAAGTGAAGTCCCATAGATTTACCAACATTTAAACATTTTGAATAAATACAAAATAAAATTAGATGCAATGTGGTAGTTTCGATTATTTCTCTACTAGATATTCTCTTGAAAGTACACTTCCTAATAAAGTTTTATATGAGGCGGTCGTCATTTTTATCACTAAGAATAAATAATTAAATGCCGCGGCGGAGTGGCCAAGCGCATTGACGCGCTATGCTCTGATGCGCGGGGCCATTCCCCGTCGGGGGTTCGAATACCCCCTCGGGCATGGATGTCTGTGTTTTTTTTTAGCATAAGGTGGTTCATAAGTAGTTTGCAAGTTTAGGGACTGATGACCCCGCAGATAAGTCCCTTAAGCTTAACAAACATTTGAAAGTATGAAACATTACATTCCTCCAAGCCCCAGAGAGTTGTCTCCCTCGTACGTTCAGCATTACTGTAAGCAGAATTCTACCGATTGAATGGTTCGATGTTTTAGTAATATATATATATATATATATATAATGTGTGTGTGTGTTCTTTCGGACGTGCCCGGAAGCGGATATCATCCGTGATCCAGCGGCTCGTATAATTGAACACACAAAGGAATTTACGAAGCCAGCTACAAGTGGGCCTCGAAATAAGTCAATGGGGAAAGTTGGAAATTTGTGCCCAGCCGGGATTGGAACCCGGTCCTGCTTACTAGGCAGTTGCACTTTACCAGTGCAGTTGCCCCTTCTCTCGATCTGTCCACACGTACTGACGTAGTGCTCCGCCCATACTCTTACTCGCGGCATTACACCAATTCCCGTAAGAGTCCTGGCCTACTGTGCATCCGCATTGAAGAATGCATCCATGGCCGTCTTCGCCTTGATTGCAGGTTGTTCCGCTTATCCATCATTCCCCTTTTCGTTGAATCGCGACGTTTCTTACTTACAATACGGAATAAGAGCCTCATTGTCAAATTAGTTGGTTTCTGCCATCCATTAACAAAAGCAGAGGAAAACATCTCAAATGTGTGGTTTGTTGTAAAGACCTATTTCACATCCAAAGGGCCTAATTTTATGCTACCTCTTCCTATATTTTTTCTTCTTTGAGCGCCTTTGATTGTAGAAATCATTGACGTCTTTGGAAGGCCCAGCTTGTTATTTATGTCTACTTCCTGTCATTTTCTCTCCAGAAGCACTTTTTTTTGCATTTTTTGTAATATCTGTAAAGTGATGTTCTTGTCTCGCAATGTCACAGATAGCAGGAAAGTTCTTTAACTAAACGAAAAGCCGCAATTTACTTATAGTCATGTGTGGGGAACAGTATCAGGATGTGCTGCCACAGTTTCTGAAACAAGCATAATCTTTCGGTTTTATTTTAATCCCTTTGAATTTTACGATTTAGGTAAGGACAATCTGCCGATGTCGTTTTCAGGAATCTCTGGCAGTGGTGTTAGCGTCGTGGCGTTGATGAAAAACATCGGGTAAGCCAACCGCTCCCCGTTGTGACAATAGACGGCATTTTGCCAGCTACCCAATGGTCAGTGTCGGGTTCGCTGACAGCTTCATTAACACTTTTTGCTTATTTGCTGATTTCGTTCTCTAAGAATACACACATTCACATCCTATGAAGTTGTTTATGTGGATCTCATTACTGTTTTAGGATGTGCCCTTCTTACGAGCAGAATTTGTGTTAGTTTCATCTCACAGAAAGATGTGAAATAGTATCTTGTGTTGAAGTTAAATGTTAAAAAGAAACACAAGTCGCAGGCATTCTATTTCAAAAGATGTGTTTACGGTAGACTGTATCGTGTTCGTAAATGCCTCAGGGGAAAAATGAATCCAGCATTAATAGCTGTTAGTCTTAAGAGTAGCTGTAATGGCAGAAATGGCGATAGCACACACCTTCGCATATAGCGTTACAAATGTGTCAAAACTAGAAATAGCGTGTTATTGAAGAACGTTTAGTATCTAACGATCTGTCGACGTGACGGAGCACAAGTTGGTCGGCCTTGTTCTTTTCAGGCGAATCATGTCTGCATTTGCCTCCAGAGATTCAGGAAAACGACGGAAAATCTATGATTGGATAGCCGGGCAGTGATTTGAAGCACTATCTCCAGAATGGGTATCCAGTGTCTTAACCACGTGTGGAGGAGGCAGCACTTACAAGGAGGGGTTCTGACATATGGGTTACGTTCTATATTGAAAATAAAAAACGACGTGTTTCGGCTTTTTACTAGACACACTCTTGTGTTGGAAAAATCAAGGTCAAAGTTGATGACGAACAATCGAATTTAAATGCTGTACGTCGAAAGAGATTCTAAAAACGAACAGGTTTGACTAGTAAAATACTGTTTCCAAAGGTAATAAAGCTTGAGTTATTAACGTTTCTATGTCCTCATGCTGGATGCTAGTAGCCAGGTAAGCACTGCCTTCGCTTCAGTCCATGTTTCTGATTTTTGTCAAAGCATCGAAAAGCGGGAGTACTAATCAAATAGGTATATAATATGTTTACGAACCGGCTACTTACGTGTACGGGTATCAGAGCGACAGCATGCAAATCGAGAAACTTTAAAGATTATATTACCTGTGGAACCAGTATTATACTAATGAAATTCGTCTCTTTATAGACGCTCTTTCGATGTCTAGCACTGAAAATTAGATTGACCATCATTAACTTTGACCTTGATTTTTTTTTCCCAAAACAAAAGCGTGTCTAGCAAAAAGTAGAAAATACGAATCTTAACGTCCAGGCAATATTTGATGAAAATCGGTGAGCCACACGTGAGAGCCTCTGTTGTGCGGTGGCAGCAGTCCGCAGTGGCGGGCAGGAATAAACAAGTGCGCGCAACATAATTAGCTGTGCCGTAATTGTAGAGCTCTTGCTCGCTGCCTCTCCACTCGTCTTCTTTTTCCAAAGCAGTAAGTGTACGCAGAACCACTTTCTTAACGTAATTAGCCGGTGGTTTCTTTCAGGACTGCATAAGTCGTGTAATATTTTTCATTACTCCACGAAAAAGATGGTTTGTGGGAGAAACAACGTAAGCTTTTTCTTAATTTTAAATCAACCGTTGACGATAGAACGTAACAGCATATTTTGGAAACGGTAAAGAGATGCACATCTTCTGTCGGTGTTCCAGCATCTCATAGTTCCTCTGAATTCTGATTTTTAATTTAATTATGTAGTTATTTTCTCCTATTGAACGCTCTTTAACAAAAGTGTAAATGAGACATTAACGTTAGCATCGCATAGGGGATCATGTAGGAATTTTATAAAGTGTACTTTGCGACATTCTCTTTTCTCAGTAAGGCACTTGATGGATTAAATAGAAAGAACTACGAACGCTTAGCGTATTGTTTGATTTAACAAAAGCGTGCGATTGTGTTGATCACAAAATATTGTTACTGTAGTTGGAACATAATGGAGGAAGGGGAGATCTTACAATTGGTCCAAATCTTACTTTATGACTGTGGCAACACTTCCATTCTCCAATTCAGCCGTACAACAGTGGGAAGCTAACCTAAATCCAGCAAAACTTAGCAAATCTATACCAGTAGTCACATGATGTTCAGAGAGGCAGATTGTCAACTGTACTGAGCGTTCCATTGTTTTTAGTGACCATTAATGACCTTACAGCAGCGGTAGGGTCTGTATCTCCGTTGCAACTTGTACAGCTACTTAAGCTCTTCTACTGTGCGCGCGCTGCAGGAAACCACACGCACGGCTCGGTCATGAGCTTTGGCCCACGGGTTTCTACCGCCAAAATCTGTCATGCACTTCTGCCGGCGACACACAGTGCTACTTGACGTAGTGAAAACTCGGCACTTTTTTGGGTACTGGTCTTTAACGCCGACTGACACGGCTGCCCTGAAGCAGAAGTGCTGACCGCATCTTAACGTCCTCCGCTGCCAGAGCAACACCACTTACGGTACAGATCGCAGTAAACTGTTGCAGCTTTACAAAGTCTGTCCCAGCTCCATTATGGGAGCCAGCTGTATCATTCAGCATCGCATGTAATTTTGCGGATTCTGGACCCGATCCATCGTTGCGGAGTCAGACTTGCAACGGGAGCAATGAGAACGAGCCCTGTGAAAAGTGTTCTACTGGAGGCTGGTTTTCCTCCATTACGTAACAAGTGCCAACAATTACTGGATAACTACATTGTTCATGTTCGTGGTTTGCTTAACCATCCAAACCACTGTATCCTTTTATCGAACGTCGCATTTCATAACCCGCAGTGGTAGCCGACATCGGGTATTACAGTTGCAGTCCGTGTCCAACCCAAAAAAAGAAAAAAATATATATTCAAATGTTTCTAGAGCTTATGGGACTTACCTACGGGGTCATCAGTCCCTAAACTTACAAACTACTTATGAACTAGCTAATACTAAGGACGGCACAAATATCCATGCCCGAGAGGGGATTCGAACCCCCGACCGTAGTGGCCGTGCAGACCGTGACTGGCGCGCCGCAGTCAGCTCGGCCACCGCGGTCGGCGTGTCCAACCCCTTCTCAGTGGAGTGGAGTTTTTTTCCCTTACCACCTCTTTTCCGGTTCCAATTACGTACACCACTGTGGTGAATACGGCCGCCACACCTGGTATTGGAGTTATCGCAATACTCGAAAAACTCAGTTCCCGCTGGGACCCTCAGCCGCCAATTCTTACCGATTGCTGAAGCGTCGCTGGCTTCAGAGGCGGTCGATAGAGATTGATGGAGTTATGGTGGCCGTGTTGGCTTCGATTATGTCCATGCAGTTGCCGGACGGATGCGGCGTCTTAAATGCATAGCTTGCAGCCACCTTTCGCGCACTTGCTCATATCCGTTCCTGCGTCGGGTAGTCCTCCCTTATTTCCACCGACTCCCTGAACGGCCCTCAATTCTATCCTCGCAATCCCACGGTATTGGCCTTGCAAGACTCCGTTTTCATACTCGAACAATGTGGATGGTTGGTAGTCTTTCTGTAGACCCCAGGGAAATGAGCTCGTCGACACGCTGGTCAAAGAGGCTACACGTAAGCCGACTCTGGAGTACGGCGTTCCCGCAACTGATCTCCGATCGGTATTACTCAGCCGAGTTCTCAGGTTGTGGAATGCTGAATGGCGGGCCCTCACTGTGCCGAATAAATTGCGAGTCACAAAGGGGACTAGGAATGTTCGGAGGCCGTACCTCTGGCAGGGACTCAGGCCCTCTTTTCCCGCCATACTTGGCTAACACTGTGCGCGTCTCCTTCGTGAGGACCTTCTACAATGCCGGTGTGGTTCTCTTATTGACATTTTGTCCTGGTCTAACCGCTTGGAGACGAAATTTTAGTATTCCTGACACGCTGCCTTTGGTGCTTGCTCTCAGCACATCATCGAATTACTGTGATCAGCCAGCCAACACCCTCTGCTGTTTTATTTTCAATTTTTCTTCCCTTTCTTTAATTTTACTTATTGTTTTTAATTTTGATGCGTTTTCAGCCTTAACGTGGTGTAACAACGTTTTTGCACGCAAGCTCATTGAATGAAAGAGAAAGAGAGAGAGACCGATGACCGATGTAGTTTGGTTGTTTACGCCAAATGACGTATGGCGCTGAAAGATTTGTTTTATTGAAGAAATATTATTTGCCTGTGATTGTAAGATTCGTAGTGTTTTTATTGTCCTGGTAGTCGTATGTTGTATGTCACTAGAAGTCTTCGTGTCAGGTTATTAGATTTCGTTTGACAAGATTTCTAATAATTTAAAGTATGGTCGTTGTTGATTGCATCCGTCACTTGCAGACGTACATCTTAAATCTATTAGTTAATGACATAATCGATAATTTATTAACTTTCTTATTTTATTTTGACAGTTATATACAATATAGACAGACAGGTCAGTTCGTGAGAACTGTCTTCCTCCAACTTGACACCGATTTAATGGAGGGCGTTACTTATTCTTCGTATAACGTTTAAAAATTGTCATAACTTTTTCTTATCTGTCTTTTCTGTAATTCTGTGATATTTTTTCACGTGGTTCCTTATACTGCTATAACACATTTCATGTTTCGAAATTGGCGTTATGACCCAACCTTTCATCTTGCCTTCCTGGAATTTTGTAGATGTGGCACAATAATCTGTGCAACATTGTCACGTTTTATCACTGAAACACTGTTAACAATGAACGAGTCATACAATGTTGTCTTAAAAATGAATAGTAACCATAGTGATTTGGTTTGCCTACCAGAATAGCTAAGGGGATAATAGGACGGGTATTCTCGACGAGTGAGCTTTGGACTGGATCCAAGAAGCACAGCAGCCATTTTGAGAATGGTGGTTTCGCGTTTCTGAGAGGACCGCACATTTCGTAGTCATAGATAACGTCATTATACACTGATGAAAACAATTTTGGAGTCATTTGTATAAAGGAAACGAATTACCTGAACTAGTCTGCGATCTTAATTTCTTTCAATAAGAATAAAAACCGTCTAGATCGCTACAACTATATTTATTGATTACCATCTGCCATCATCAGATCCTTAAGATGAAAGCAACAAGTATTCGCTGTACAGTCGAATTACACAGAAAGTTTTAAATATACAGTGTTTTTACAAGGATACAGTTGTACACTCACCTAATAGCCTCTAAACTTGCACAGTAAAGTTCAGCGTCAATATTAAATGTCTACCTACTAGGTGCGTCACTGCAGTCTTGAATAAAAATTATCCATATATATATATATATATATATATATATATTAGCTGGCAGATGACGCTAGTGTGGAACATTGCCATCAATTTTTACATTAAATATTCCATATTTACTATCGTGTGAAAAGAAGAAAGACAGATAAATTTTAATTTTTCAATTATACGCAACCAAATAGACGACGCTGCCTACCAAGTACGGAATGATTTTGTCTTATAGATTATTTAATACAGGATACCACATTTTATTGCATTCTTTTAAGAATTTTATTTTATAGTGTGCTATGTTTTGCTTATTTTTGTGTGTAATTAGAATATCAAATACTGTTTTTTTTAATAACCGTTACTTTTTAAGATGATCGAGGTCCTGTGTAAAAAGAACACACGGGATGATAGACGCTCCGTCCCACTAAATATGGGTGACTGTGCTTAAACACCAAGTCAGTTGCGCGATCACATAAAGAAAAATTAGCGGTAACTCAAATTAGATCAATTCGCTACACCACATAACTCATAACCCACGAAACATGCACATAAGACGTTACCTGCTCTTAGGGGTGTATTTTCTTTGATGGGGAATGGCCTAACTCTGTGCGATGGATTTACTCTTTTTCTTAGGATCTGGGGAATGGCGTTGTTTGTAGGTACCACACCTAGTGCGGCGATATAGGTATCTGACCGTATAGTGGACCTGGTTTACTCTTTGCTGGAGCCAGTATTATAAATCTCCACGTAATTTACAGGTAGCTGACAGAGCATATTGTATAACTGTTCGTGGTCTTTAGTGTCTGGGAGATTTACGTGCACACCAGTCAATTTTCTGTGTTCTTATGAATCTAGTAAACAAGTTGCAAAACACGATTAAACACAACAACAGTTGTCTAAGGAATTTGTTAGTTGAGACAACATGGATGGGATTGACACACTGCATAGGTGTGCACTTTATAAATATTGGCTATACTGGCTTAAAACACTTGAAAAGTCTTGTAGAGGGTTAAAAACACGATCCATTTGGTAATTGTATATTGTAGCCTCCAGCCTGGTAATGCAATGTACTCGACCAAACGAAGAAGTAAAAGTCTCCCTCAAACAGCTGTCTGGACACTTAATAAAATCTGTAAGGTGATTACCGGTAATTTTGTTGACACCAGGACTCGTGATTTGACAAATTTATTGTATGATTTACTCGGCAGTTCTACGTCAACCACGTTAAACAGTCGATTCCAACTGTCTTATCATTGTCCACAATCAAGTTTCTGTTCCCTGTACAGCCTCCTTCCATGCGAAAGTCATGGGTGGATACTAGGTACTTGCACAATTCCAGTGTCTTAAAAACCCCTGCGAAATCTTTTGTCATGTCCAAATCCTGGAGATAGAAATCACCTGCACGAAGCTATTGTAGTATAGATGAGAGCTCCTCCATTACAACACCTAGTTTAACATCGGCTAGTTCCACTTTAGAAGGTTTAGCCACAGGGCTTGCATATTTCCTCAAGATGTTCTAAATGTTCAAATGTTTGTAAATTCATCGGACTCAACTGCGTGGTCATTAGTCCGTAGCGTAAAAACTACTTAAATTAACATAAACGAACGTAAGGACAACACAAACACCCATGCCCAAGGTGGGACTCGAACCCCCGACGGCGAACGGCCGCGCGCACCGCAGCACGGCGCTCCAGTACTCACGGCTAATCCGCCGCGGCCAAAATGTTCTCCATTGCCTCCTTGCCAAGTTTCTCCAGTATTCCTTATGCTGTCAAAATGTTGTCGCCAGGTAGGAAAAATGGTGACTTCGCCTTATCTCCATGGCTTGCAGTGATAAGTTAAAAGATCCGCACATTCCCTTCTTTAACATTACCTCTCCACACACACACACACACACACACACACACACACCAATGGTTGCAACTAGCCAACTGAAAGTTACAAACCTATTGAAGATTTATAAAACCGGGTGATTCTCGACCAAAGAATAATGATTTTACCATCATAAGTATCTCCGATATGCTACATAAATGGCAACATTCGTAAGATAAACACCACTAACACACGATCAAACAGGCAACGCTTCGGCGAAATATCGGATAGGCAGATATCGTACACAGTGCACAGTTTTTACAACCACATGAACCCAATACTAAAGCGATTTCGTTAGATCTCTTTCGCAACACATCATTCACGACTGGAAACACACTGCATCGCATATTTAGAGTATTTTAATCCCTTTTTACTTAAATTCTATCCCATCTAGCCTGCAGCACTCTTTACATAGTAAAAATTATTGACACACACACACACACACACACACACACACACACACACACACACACAGAGAGAGAGAGAGAGAGAGAGAGAGAGAGAGAGAGAGAGAGAGAGAGAGAGAGAGAGAGCCGGCCGCGGTGGCCGAGGTGATTGAGGCGCTCCAGTCACGGTCTGCACGGCCACTACGGTCGGGGGTTCGAATCCCCCTTCGGGCATGGATATTTGTGCCGTCCTAGTTCATAAGTAGTTTGTAAGTTAAAAAAAAAACGATCGCATTGTAACAGCTATACCATCGCTTTTAAAGCACCATGAACCCAATAAAGACCATCTCTAACTAGCCTCCATAGGTCGTAGTGAGACAACAGCACACAATCGTATTACCGACAAATACTGCTAAATGTGTATGTGTTATTTCGTCGCAGTTGACACAAAGGAGGTTTTTACCGTATTCACATTACCATTAGGCGTTTTTATTTTAAAAATGATGATGTCCTCTACGTTGTTCGTTGCTTGTGATTACATATTACCCATTTCCGTGGTGTCTATCGCATGGATCGAGAGAATTTGTTTGAGGCAAAGAATTTCTTCTGTTGTTGTTGTTTACTAATCGGGACATCGAAAGTGTTTTTTAAGATTGACACACGAGTTTCACACAAGTTGGTTTTTTTGATTTGCGGCGTTCGTTACCGTTACATCCCGTTTATCATCTAACGAACGCAATTTTTTTTAACATGTCTGTTGACTGTTGCATACATAGTCTAAATGAAGAGCGTGTTCGGTAGCATTGTAAGTACTTGTGTACATACCTGTAACAGATTAAATGTTTTATGTCTTACATGCAGATTTTGCATACCATACTAATTGTAATTGTATTACAATACCAAACAGAGTGTGTCAAGATGTAGTATACAGTTATACAACACTTAGTGTACTCACCCGTAGCATTACAACTAATTTCTTTTTGCCGTGTCTACATTTACCTGCAAAATTACGTTCAATATATATATTAAGGTTCGATGTATTACTTTACTTACTTACATGTACCGATTCCGAAAAAAACTAAATGTTCTCCCGGAAATTGTTAATGCAAACGTAGGTTGCCGCAGTTTATATGCAAAATAGGTAACCTAACATTGTGTATCAAGATGTAGTAAACAAGTATTATGCTCAGAAACCTTAGGTGGCGATCGAGTTCCGAAAACTATTTTTTTTTTTGTCGGAAATTGTTAATGTACACATAGTTTCCTCTGAAATATTTCACGCTACAGGTAATAGTTTTTAAACGAGTGTTGTTAAACGTAACTTACGACCGGCACGGCAATTGCCGTTGCTCGTTGACGATTTCCGAGAGAAAATTGTTAATGCAAAAACGTAGGACGTCGCAATTAATTTGATATGCAAATTAGGAATAAAAATAATGGGGGCGGTGGTCGATGGCCTGGGGCAGGTGGGGGCGGCTGTGTGGGTGGAAGGGCGGGGGCGGCGGCAGCCTACGTGGCCAGCCCCTCAGGGGGCTCAGCATCAGTTTGCTGAGTACGGGCTTGGCGAACTCATGGTCCTAAGCTGAGGGCTGTGTCGCGCCAACAGTCCGCCACACTGTAAACGATCGTTTCGGGGGCCAGGGGATCTTGGCTTAATCGCCCGGATCGCGAGGACGGTACAAACCTATATATATATATATAAAAAAGAAGACACAATCTCAAGGTGTGCTACGTGCCGAGATGACGCATGGCTGTTGAGGTTGAACAGTCGTTAGTGAGCAACCTCTGAGGAACCTGCCGCACCTCAGTTGTATAAGGCTTACCCAGGCAAGCGGGGCTCTGCCTGGGTGGACCTACAGATCCCTAGCTGCTCGTAGGAACACAATGAAACGATCTCAAAACGTTGGCAAATGTACAACCGCCGTCTCTAAGCGAGGAAGGCTTGATTTAAATGCAGCAACGTATGACCCCCATTCGTTCCCTTCTCTGGCCACCCCATGGGAGGAACGTAGGGCCATTCAACAAGGTGAGGCATATGCCCATGAATACCTTGTCTGTAGCGGAACAGATGGAGACTCCTTCCAGTCGACAAAGCCTTTATTCTTCGTGGAGCACCTTAAGGACAAGTTTGCAGAGGTCGAGGGCATGTCCAAAATGACGTCCTCATAACGACGTCATCCCCAGTGCAGTCGCAGGCGTTGCTTGCCTGTGACAAGCTGGGTGATGTTCCTGTCTCAGTAACACCTCACAAGAGTTTGAACATGGTCCAAGGCATTGTATTCCATAAAGACCTCTTTTTTCAATCTGATGAGGAACTAAGAGCATACCTGGAACGGCGAGGCGTTCATTTTATTCGACGTATTTATAGGGGTCCTTCATCTTGGTTTTTGAGGATGATTCATTACCCGAGAGGGGGCGAGGTGATGATCTACATTAAATCCTGCAGTACTCCCCCTATGTGTTGTTTTAAGTGCTGGAGGTTTGGGCAAATGTCCTCACAGTGTGATGCCAATCCAATCTTCCGGGAGTGCGGACGTGCATCTCATCCTGACATCCCGTGTGCCCCTTCTCCAGTCTGCCTCAACTGCAACCAGCATTGCGCGCCTTGCTCGCTGTATTGCACAGTGTTGCACAAAGAGAGGAAATTATGGAATATAAGACCTTAGACAGGCTGACATACTCAGAGGTTAAACACAAGTACCTTAAGCTCTACCCAGTAAGCATGCTCACTTCATATGCTACAGCCACTTCGTCACTATCTATGGCGACAAGGCCGCAAACAGTTCAGCCAGTTGTAGTGGGCCAACAGGCCCTCCCGTCTTCACCCCCCCCCCCACCCCAGATGATTGGGGACATCTCTTCCTGTGTTGCTCCCAAAACTCCAAACTTGGGACAAATTACCCCCCAAACATCTGGGACACTGGTCCCCACCACCGAGCCAGAGAAGCAGACAGTGCCAACGAAGGCTGGTCGTTGGGCTTCTAGGTCCTCCTCAGTCCCCGAGACTGAGGCAGCAAAGCCCTCTAGATGGGAGAAGCTGAAGGAGCTGCGAGAGGCTCAAAAGGAGGAGGAGGACAGTGGGAAAAAGAAAGAGACCACGATGGTTGTCACACCACCACACCATTCCTCCGCCTCCAAGGACGAGGTGGAGATTCTAGCGTCCCTAGCTCTTGGCGGTAGCTCAGAAACGACGGATACCGATGTAACAGCCTCTCCAGCAGTGCCTGCAAGTGATCCTGAGGTATAAAAAGCCCTCATTACATGTCTTCCCAGACCATCCTTACGTGTAATTGGTGTGGGTTTTTCCGACACCTGGCTGAATTACACCAACTCTTAAGCACAACACCTGATTTCTGCAGTGCTCTCCAGGAGACCTGATTTTCAGAACTGCAGACCCCTACCCTTTGTGGCTACAGGGGTTATTATTGTTAATGGAGTCTGTATAAGAGTTTCAGGTGGTGTCTGTGTGTATATCCTTAACTCTGTTTATAGTGAACCTTTGGCCCTTCAGACACCTTAAGAAGCTGTGGCTGTCAGGGTAGGGATACCACATGACATAACCATCTGCAGCCTATATCTTCCACCAGATGTTGATGTACCACCACACACACTGGCTGCGCTGATCTCCCAACTCCCGCCGCCTTTTCTGCTACTGGGCGATTTTAACGCCCATATTACCTTGTGGGGTGGCCCAGTAGTCAGTGGCTGCGGCAGAGTTGTCGAGAACTTAACTATCCCAGCTCGACCTCTGTCTTTTAAACACCGGAGCCCCCACACATTTCAGTGTGTTGCATGGTACTTTCTCGGCTATTGATCTGTTACTTTGCAGCCCTGGCCTCCTACCATCTGTAATGGACAGATGGTAAGAGGACACATAACGATTTGTGTCATAGTGATCATTTTCCTGTTTTTCTATCACTACCCTATCGTCACTGCCCTGCACGACCTCCCCGGTGGGCTTTAAATAAGGCAAAGTTTGATGACTGTTCCTGCTGTCACTATTGGACTTCTCCCAGATGGCACTATCGACACGGTGGTTGAGAGTGTCAACCAAAATATTTTATCTGCTGCAAAGCACGCATTCCCTGTTCATGCCCCCAGCAAAAGACAGTGCCTTGGTGGTCATCGGAAGTTGCGGAAGCCATCTGTGATCACAGGCGTGATCTTCAGTGCCATAAGCGCCATCCATCGCTAGACAATCTAATCGCATTGAAGTGCCTCTGAGCTCGTGCTCGCCAGGTAATACAGAGACGCAAATGGGAATGTTGGGAGAGGTACGTCTCAACCATAGGGTCGCGTACCAGCCCTTCCCATGTCTGGACGAAGATCCGGCGCCTGTGTGGCTACCAGGCCCAGACAGCAATTCCTGGGATCTCCCTACATGGAGCCGTCTGTACGGATCAAGGCGCCATTTCTGAGGCCTTTGCCGAGCATTACGCCCACGCTGCTGCATCCCACAATTATCAGCCCACTTTCTGTATATTAAAACAGCGGATGGAATGCAAAAAGCTCCAATTTACCTCACGCCGCCCTGAGGTAAATAACGCTCCATTTAGCGAGTGGGAGCTCCTCAGTGCCCTTGCCCACTGCCCTGACACCGCCCCTGAGCCTGACAAAATTCACAATCAGATGTTAAAACATCTGTCTGGCGTCTTCAAGCGACATGTTCTTGCATTGTTTAATCGCATCTGGAATGATGGTTTCTTCCCATCACAGTGGCGAAAAAGCACCATCGCCCCAGTGCTTAAGCTAGATGTGGACAGCTATTGGCCCATCAGCCTTAAAAACGTTCTCTGTAAACTGCTAGAACACCTGGTGAGCAGGTAGTTGTATTGGCCCTAGAATCTCGGGGCCCGCTAGCTGCATGCCAAGGTGGTTTCCGCAAGTGGCGCTCGACCTTGGATAACTAGGTCTATCTTGAGTCAGCTATCCGGACAGCATTTTCTCGACGACACCGTCTGGTAGCCGCATTTTTTTGACTTGTCAAAGGCGTACGACACGACCTGGCGACACCACATTACATGGGTGGGGTCTCTGGGGCTCACTTCCACTTTTTATCCAAAACTTTTTAGCTGTGCGTACCTTTCATGTTCAAGTTGGTGTATCCGGTAGTACCTCTCATGTCAAGGAGAATGGGGTCCATCAGGGCTCTGTTTCAAGCGTTCCATTGTTTTCAGTGGCCATTAACGGCTTAGCGACAGCAGTTGGGTCATCAGTATCCCCTTCATTGTATGATGACGACTTCTGCATATATTTTGGCTCGTCTAGCATGTGTGTTGCAGAAAGACAGCTACAGGGAGCAATACACAAGGTGCAGACGTGGGCTCTCTACCATGGGTTCCAGTTTTCTGCCGCCAAAACGTGCGTTAAGCACTTCTGTCGACGACAGCCACTCTACCCGCACCCAGAGTTGTACCTTGACGGCTAACTACTTAATGTAGTTGAAACTCACTGTTTTCTAAGACTGGTATTTGACAACCGGCTCACATGGCAGACACACATTCGCCAACTGAAACAGAAGTGCTGGCGGCACCTCAATGCCCTCCGCTGTCTTAGTAGTACCACTTGGTCTGCAGACCGGAATACCCTGCTGCAATGCTACAAAGCTCTTGTCCTGTCGTGACTTGATTATGGGAGCATAGCGTATGGTTTTGCATCTCCCTCAGTGCTGCAGTTGCTGGATCCCATCCACCACTGTGGAGTTCGACTCACGACTGGGGCTTACCAAAGTAGCCCCGTGGACAATCTGAAGCTGGGGTCCTCCACTACAGATCAGGCAGCAACAACTTCTGGCCAAATACACTGTCAACGTCCGTGGTTTGCCAGGGCATCTGAACCACCATCTACTTTTCCATAATTTAATGCTCCATATTTCTGAACGGCGCTCGAGATCAAGTATGACTATTGGTGTCCAGGTCAGATCACTTCCTAGTGGCTTGGAATCTTACCTGCTACCATCTCTGTTAAACTTAGTCACGTACACCACCATGGTGTATACCTTTGCCTTGCATCCCAAACACTCTGTCGCTCCTGCGACTCTTCGCAGCCAATTTCTGTCAATTATTGATGGATACTGGGGCTCCGCAGTGATCTACACGGATGGTTTGATGGCGGAATGTCGTGTTCGCTTTGCTTATGTGCATGGAGGACATAACAAACAGTGTTCCGAACCAGAAGGCTTCAATGTGTTCACTGCAGAGTTGGTAGCCATCTTTCGTGCACTCGAGCATATTTCTGCCTGCCTTGGGGAGTCCTTCCTCATCTGCAATGACTCCCTGAGCGGTCTACAGGCCTCGATCAGTGCTTCCCTCACCATCCTTAGGCTCAGGTAGTCCAAGAGTCCCCATATGCTACCAATCGACGTGGGCGGTCAGTAGTCTTTCTCTGGACTCCAGGACATGTTGGGATATATGGAAATGAGCTCTCTGATAGGTTAGCAAAGGATGCTATCCATAAACCTACACCGAATATAGGTATCCTAGCTAATGACCTCCGTTCGGAGTTATACAATCGAATTCTTGGGCTGTGGAATGCAGACTGGCGTTTCCAGCAAACACCTAACAAGTTACGGGCGATAAAGGAGACAACGAACGTGTGGAGGTCCTCTGTGCGGACTCCCCACAGGGATTTCGTCGTCTTCTGCCGACTCCATATCGGCCTTACTTGGCTGACGCACGGTTACCTTCTGCGTCGAGAAGACCCTCATTGTCAATGTGGTGAGCATTTGACAGTCGCCCACATCTTAATGGAATGCCCTTCCTACACCACTGCAAGGCAGACTTAATCTCCCCGACTCCCTAAACCTTGTTTCAGGTGACAATGGCGCTATGGCTGATTTGTTTTAAATTTTATTCGTATCAGTGGATTATACAATTCCATCTGATGTTTCTTGTCTGCGATTTCTCTATTTGCTCTGCAACTGCTTAATTTTTCTTTTCTTCTTCTCTCTCTCTCTCTCTCTTTTTTAAGTTAGTTGATTTTAACGTGTTAAAGAGTGGCTGGTGGCTGGACGTACTTTTATTTTTGGGAACTCTGGTATTTTCTTTTAAAATCTCTCTTCTTTCTTCCCCTTTCATTTGCTTCTTTTATTTCTGATATCTCCCATCTACGGTTTGATGTAGTTTAACATTTTATGTCCCATTTTAGCGATATTTTATGTCATCTCTGTGACTGAAAAAAGGGACTGATGACCATAGTAGTTTGGTCGCTTTAAAACCCTAAGCTAACCAACCAACCATGTGGCCAGTTGTGATAGCGGTTCTCGGAAGGGCAAGTTGTTTATGATACTTCAAACTCTTGTGTTAAGTGCAAGTACATGTTTGATGTTATCAGTCACTATCCCCACTAATTGCATTGTTCATAGTGCGGTTACTTGTTATCTGTCATTCGCCCTTAAGAGTTTCATTGTCCTACTAACGTAAGTGCATGTACATGTTCGATGTTAATCATCCTGTCCTTCCAGGAAGTGTGCTATTGTTCGAGGGTGGCGACGTCCTTCGATCAGCAGCCGGGCAAATGGCCAAGGTTGGAGTAGGGGGGGGGGGGGGGGAGGAGTAATTGTACCTCGCGCAATACATTGTGAGTATCCTGAATTTCAACCGACATTTCCCTACTACCTTCAACTTTTCCCACTGTAAGCCAAGAAACCCCTCTTACTTTACCGTCCCTCAATGGCATCCGCGTATGCGATTACGGAAAACAGCTTTTCCCAAATGAGTTGTATTTCTTCAGCTGCCACTTGGACCGGTTATTAATTAAAATAATAGCCAGAAAGTCTTGGGTTATATTTATTCTTGTCCACGCCACGGAAAAAATGGTGAGCCGTCTCACTAATATTCGCGCGCTCATACAGTGCGATGAACTATGTTAGGAGGTATTCAATTTTACCTGCCAATTGTTTCTGCAAATCTTCGGGAATATTAATGATTCGTCGGGATGTTGTCGTACTGGGCATTGGTATTCTGTGGAACGTGGGAGTCATTGCCTGTACTACGTCCTACAAAATGTTCTGTATTCATGGTCATACAACGGCTTCTCAACGCTTGCTAAATGTAGAGTAACATTGTAACTAGCTATAACACTTCTCCTGCAGTATATGTTGTTGTTTTCAGTCCAAAGATAGCTCTCTACGCCGTCCCATGCTGTGCTAGCCCCTTCATCTCTGAATATGACCGGCAACCTACGCCCATTTGAACCTTCATCCTCTATTCGTCTCCCGGTCACCCTGTGTGTTTTTAACCTCACACATTTCCCTCCAGTTCTGAATTGAAAATATCTCGATGTCTCAGAATATGCCCCACCAATCGATCCCTTCTCCTAGTCAAGATATACCATAAATTCGTCCTAAATTAGAAGAAGAAGATTACGTTCGAAATGAAACAAACGAATACGAATTCTTTCCACCGGAATTTCTACCAAAATGATAATTTTAAAGTGTTGGCACGAAACTTTATTTGTGGGTAGAAATTTTTCTCCTATAAGAGTTTGCAACGTTGATAATTGTTCCTCGCTGACGTCTTGTATGATTGCTAACTTGTCGGTTGGGGATGTCATTATGCTGAGCGTTGGGCTCGGTCAGCAGCGCATGTCGGGTGGGTGGCGGGACTCCAGACAGGAACGGGTCCTGCGCGCTTCGTTCACTTCTGGGGCCCTCGCTTGTCGTATCGGCGAGTTTCGCCGTCCAGCGGCTTCTGTTCATCTATGGGCCGCCATGTACAATTCAGATTACACCAAGTTTATCACTAATCTTGTTACAGTTAATTTGCACAGATGTTTATACCGCTATGCCATCTGAATGTTTTCCCCGATCTGAAGTGTTAACACAAACTGTAGCATTCATTTGGATAATCGTTTGATAGTTCTGAGGTAAAACTGAAGGCTCGACATAAAATATCTTGTGATTAGTAATGCCACATTAGAATACAACATTTTACTTATAATAATTCCTGAACAAGTAAACGCTGGACTATTCTCATAGAATAAAGTAGTTTTAATACTTGTGTAGTAAATTGATACATACTCACGTTTCCCATTAAATGTACCGTGTTTAAATATTGTTGGCTAACTGCTGTTCAGTTTGGTATCACAGTCGGCAGTTCTGCTGCGTCCCCACCCCCCTGCGCTGCCTCTTGTGTTGCTCTGTCCAAACTGATGCATCAGTTTTACTATATTTCCTGAACGTCCGATGGTAATTAATGTACCACAGTTCAGAAATTAGGCCGTACCGTCACTATGGAAGTTCCCACAACGGTTTAAATGGATTTACGGACATCTGTCCGGAGCGGCAATGTTTTCCTGTTTGCAATACCTGTTTTGGTGTAGGTATAGAACAGTTACCGTGATTCGAGAAATCAAAAGTAAAGTTGTCGCAGAAACCACACTCTAACAATAATTGTCATTACATACCACGGTTTTTAATACTGCTATCTATTACTATTACCTATTCAAAACTTTAATATCTGCGGATGCAGATAACGAACTTGCGGATGCGGATGAAGTGCTGCGGATGCGGTTTCGGATAAGGGCCTCACGGATGTGGTGCGGACAACACTTTTTCTATCCGCGCAGACCTCCAGAGGGCGTTCCCGCGAGAACCTCGCCGTAGTGTCCGTGGCTGCCACGCTGCTAGTGGGAACCGCCGATAATACGCTTTCTTTTTTTTTTGTGTGTCACGTGGTGCCGCAAGACTGACTCCCTTTGGGAGTTTTTTCTTGGTGTGTGAAAGGTAAGCATAGGGATGCCGCTTTATTTATTATTTAATTGCACTTTGAGAGGAAACTGGGGCGCACTTTGGGTCCTTAGTTCCTCAATGGGGATGATTTATTGCATTTCTCAGGTGGTGGCTTGTAGGCTTTATGTGACATATTGTTCGTTCATTGTGTTTCGGAGACCGATGGTGTGTTGTTTAAAGCGTATATTGTCAAGGTGGGTGCCAGCGTTCTAGTGAGCGGGGTACCTCATATTTATGCCAACGTCGCGGGCGTATTGTCCCCACCAGGCGGAGTTGCTGTACTTCATCCCGAAGTAAGTCGACCTTAGCAAATAGTTCGGTGGCATAGTCTTCAATCTTATCCTTCAGATAGTGCTCTTGTAGTGTAGCATTAATTTCTCTTGTCCTCGTCCACCTGGGCGCTCCTAATGTCCATCGGAGGCATCTATTTTGTATCGGTTGGAGAGACTTGATATTTGTATCGCAAGTGACACCCCATGCTGCACAGCCGTAGAGCAGCTTTGGTTGTACCGTCGAACGATAAAGCTGGTATTTCGTCTTCGCGTTGAGGTTTCTACTCGTGAAGAACGGGATTAGCGCGTTCACCATCTTCTGCGTGTCCTTTTTGCGTTGTTGGGCGTGCAAGGTGAAGGTCAAGGACTTGTCTAACATTATTTCCAAATATTTTGTAGATGTCGACCACGGGATCGGCTGCCCCATGACCCTCAATGGGAAGCGGAGAATCGGCAGTCTCTGTTTGGTGAAGAACATGGCTGCAGTCTTCGTTGGGTTGATGGAGATCTTGTTAAATAGTGCCCATTCTTCCATGGCATCTATCTGCTGTTGTGCTCTGGCGAGTACCTGATCAGTGTTGCGGCCAGATGTGATAAAAGCTGTGTCGTCCGCATACAGGCTGCAGGTAACCAATGGGATCGTCGGTAGGTCATTTATGTGCAGATTGAATAGCAGGGGCGATATTACGGACCTTGTGGAATTCCTGCCTCTGGAGTCTTCACCGATGATCGTTTCCCGTCCACTGTTACGTAGAAGTTCCTACCCTGTAGGAAACTATCCACGATTTTTATATATGAATCCGGGAGTGGGGTTTGATAATAGAGTTTAGCGATCAGATTATCTCGCCACACTTTGTCATACGCCTTTTCAATATCAAAAAAGACGCCGACTGTAGATTGGCGTCGGTTGAAGCGGTGGCGGATATGCTCTGTGATCCTGATAAGTTGTAATTCGGCTGACATCTGCTGAAAACCGAATTGCTCTGGACGAATTACGCCATGTTCACGGAGGCAGCTTGTCATCCTGTGTAGCAGCACTCGTTCCAAGATTTTTCCCAGAGTCGGGAGCAAAGTGATGGGCCTATGGTTGCTCGGTATCGCCAAATCTCGTCCAGGCTTGGGGATGGGGATGACCTTCCCTGTTTTCCAAGCTGTCGGAAAGTACGCCTGCAGCAAGCAGGCTGAACCGTGCGCTCGGAGGTTCGAGTCCTCCCTCGGACATGGGTGTGTTCGTCGTTCTTAAAATAAGTTTAAGTAGTTTGTAAGTTTAGGGACCGATGACCACTGCAGTTAGTCCCATAACTTTAGAACACCGATTCGAACAAAAGTGCCGGGGTCGTCATTCCCCCGGTGGGGAGGGGAAGGGAAAGGAAATGCAGTCCAGGGAGGAAAAGAGGAAGAAAGACTGCACTAGCTCGGCGCCCCGTGCTCGCTACGCGCATATTCACGAAACGAGAGTGAGCCCCCCTGGGTGGGGGGGGGGGTATTTTTACGGATACAAATACAACGCAGACGTAAAATAAGAGATACAGGATACACACATTTTTTAATTAAATGTGTATTAATAATGATTATGCAGCCAAGATCGCATTTTTCATTTATTATGTGACCGGTTTCGGCGTACTCGACGCCATCTTCAGACCTGTCGTAATTTAGATAATTTCACGACATTTTTATATACTAAAAGAGTACTATATTTTTATATATAAACTATATAGTTTTCCCGCCAGCCAGTTAGTGTTGTACTGGACTCCAAGTAGTAATGTACTTAGACTTTGAAGTACCTCACTACAAAACTGTTAGAAGATGGACATATATTTTTTACTTGTGACTACTAATTTTATGTTTAACGATGCCTCAACCTGGATGTACTCTTTTAGTATATAAAAATGTCGTGAAATTATGTAAATTACGACAGGTCTGAAGATGGCGTCGAGTACGTCGAAACCGGTCACATAATAAATGAAAAATGGGATCTTGGCTGCATAATCATTATTAAACAATTTTAGATCGCCCACTTAACTATGAGTTCCTTATATAAATGTGTATTAACGTAATACTTAGGAAAGATGAGTTTGTAATTTGTAATTGTGTTTTATTATTATTCTGTTGCAGACGGCATGATCTAGCGCGGCGGTGATGCCACAATGGAGACCGGCGGCAAGTGCTGCGCGTGCGGCGTGCGCCACGGGCCCGCGGAGCCGCACGTGTACGAGTACGCGGCGGCCGTGGACGACGACCTGACGTGCCACATCTGCCTGCAGCCGCTGGTGGCGCCGGTGGACCTGGCGTGCGGCCACACCTTCTGCGAGCCGTGCCTGCGCGCCTACCTGCGCTGCCACCGCGCCTGCCCCGTCGACCGCCAGCCCGTGCCGCCCGGGCAGCCGCTCTGCGCGCCCTCCAGCTTCGTGCTCCGCAAGTACGCTACCGGCCATTTCCTTTCCTATTCCACTCCCAAAAAAGAATGCCTATATGCCTCCGTACGAGCCCTAATTTCTCTTATCTCGTCTTTGTCATCACTACGCGAAATGTAAGTAGGCGGCAGCAAAATCGTACTACACTCGGCTTCAAATTCCGGCCCTCTAAATTTCCTCGACAGAATTTCACAAAAAGAACGTCGTCTTCCCTCCACCGATCCCCAATTGAATTGCCGGAGCATTTCCGTGACACTCGCGCATTGGTCGAACCTACCAGTAACAAACCTAGCTGTTCGCCTCTGAACTGCTTCTATGTCTTCCTTTAAACTAATCTGCTGCGGGTCCCAAACACTTGAGCATTACTCGAGACGTGATCTTACCACCGTTTTATACGCAGTCTCCTTTACAGATGAAGTACATCTTCCCAAAATTCTCCCAATAAACCCAAGTCGGCTGTCCGCCTTACTCACAAAGGTCCTTACATGTTCGTTCCATTTCATATCGCCCTGCAATGTTACGGCTAGAGATTTGAATGACGCGACTCCATCGAGAAGCTCACGACTAATGCTGTATTCGAACAATATGGGATAGTTTTTCCTACTCATGCGCATCACCTTACATTTTTCTACATTGAGAGCTAGCTGCCATTCCTCGCACCAACTAGAAATTTTGTCTAAGTCATCCTGTATGCTATTACAGTCAGTTAAAGAGGACACCCTCCCATAAACCACTGCATCAGCAGCAAAAAGCCGCAAATTACAAGTTACTCTGTCCATCTGATCATTTATATAGATAGAAAATAATACCGGTCCTATCACACACCCCTGGGGCACGCCTGACGATACACTCGTCTCTGATGGACACTTGCCGTCGAGAACAAAGTACTGCGTTCTATTACTTAGGAAGTCTTCCAGCCAGTCACATATCTGTGAAACTATTCCATAAGCTCGTATCTTCGTTAGGAGTCTGCAGCGAGGCACCGCGTCAAACGCCTTTTTGAAGTCGAGAAAAACACAATCCGCCTGTTGCCCTTCATCCGTGGCTCGAAAGATGTCATGTGAGAAAAGTCCAAGCTGAGTTTCACGGGAACGATGTTTCCTAAACCCGTGCTGATTCATAGAAAGAAGCTTTTCCGGCTCAAGGTGTCCTTAATGTATTCGAATAAAAGTGTATTTCCTGTCGGTCTCATTGTATCGTTCTATAGCAGTTCTTTACATATAGCACCCGAGTTCCTGGGGAATGACACGTAGTGCCAAACTTTGAGTTTACTGGAACTCTCTCTAGAAGGGCGTGCTCAAATATCGGCTGAGGCTGCACGCGCCGTGCACATTACTCGGTAGAGGGCTCTGAATTGTAGTGCGTAATTTGGCAGCGTGAACCGAAACTGGAAAACAGCGACCCTGCAGGTAAACTGCCCTCACGTCGTCTCCGACACCGTCTCCCTCCATTTATCTCGGACTCGGCCCCACCCCGTTTTCATCCGTTACCAAAACTTTAAGCAAAGCGGTGCAACCAGAGACAATGCTTTCGTTCAGTCGCCAAAGTTAAACATTCTACACTGGTTTATCGAGTTACATTTTCCCTTTATTTCGTACTATTCTCGCTGTAAAATGAACGATGTCCGATTAAGAACATCTCAGCACAGTATTTCAGTTAAATTAGCCTTTCCATGATAGCGTCTCCACTGTTAGGGTATTAGGATGTTGCCCCAAAATGTGTCACTACTTTACTTCTTTTGGGAGCTGTTCACCCCTTGATATTACTTCTTCTTTTCTCAGTGAAATGACACTTTTTCGAAAAACCCCTGTACCGGATAGAATTTCGTCCCTTTTCAGTGTTTTCATGAAATGTAAGAGGAAATACGCTGGTCATGACAATTAGCGGATCAGTTGAGATATTTAGCTTCTGAACTATTGTCATCGACAGAATGAACTAAAATGGTTCGACATCTTTCTCGCTCATCTACGGAGTGGAGACAACAACTTTACGGCAACCGAGGTAGTGGTAATAACAGATTCTTGCTGCACGGGGTTCGGTTTTGACTTGTTTACTCCACCGAACGAATTACACGAGCAGTTGGGTTCACATAGTACAGTGAGCAGGTAGTGCAATACAACAACAACGACGACGACGTCAGTTACCAGAAGGTATGGCACGGAGAGCCATAGGGAAGCTGGAAGCGGATCAGACACGGAGCGAGGTGCCTGCAGCTATTCGAGTGTAATTTCAGGATCTGGACGTGATTTCAAATAGGAACACGTGGTCAGATCCAAAAACATACGATATTTTGCTATCAACAATTAATTGGAACATTCCTCTTTAATGCAAACTTTGATTGTTCTACTCGTGCTAGAAGTGGAGGTATTACCATTTTCTCCCGCGCCTGCGCAGGAAACTGGCGGGACCGCTGAATGCCTCTAACACCCTCTCGTGACATCTTGGCGAACTACTTGGCTTTTCTCATCCTGACGCTGAATATTTTCGTACGTCACCCATACAGTTAGTGTGCAAGGGTTAGCTACATTGTTTTCTATCACAAATGAAGCACTACGAGCGCCGAACATCGTATCTTTGTTACTGTTTCGACTTACTTCGATGTTGCGCCTGTTGATAGTAATATTATAGTTATTGTGTAAAGCATTCATCTGGTTACGATGCCACGTTTTAATAATCGTGTACTAAGAAGAGGAAGAATGTAGGTAAAAGAAAATTTGCACTAATACCAATTAGTGATGCTGTAATTACAGAAACAATGCGTTGTTCTGCTAAGCAACAAGTGGCTGGCCAGAGCCCAGAGGCATCTAGCAAGAAGTTGACTGGCGGAAGTGACCGATTTTGTGAATATGTAAGTGATATTTCGCCTTTGTCTTCAGGTTCTGCCTGGTAAGCCAGAGTAACAATGGTAAACATGTGTCTTCTATAGTTATTAAGATAATGATACAGAAAATCGCCTCCAAAAAATCAGAATGCAAAATTTGAGGAAGTTTGGAGGCCAATACATTTATATAGGTCACTTGTATTTTAATTTAAAACGCACTATTAGGAAGTGCAGCTTTCGCTTTACTGGAATATTGAGCATAATGAGAATGTGCAGTTATCTCGCGTCCCTCCACTGGGTGGATTGGTTTACTGCTCTCTGGGGGTGCCTGGCGCCACCCGCTGACGAAAGGGCAGGTCCCACCCAGGTAAAACCTTTTTCTGGCGGTTTGCAGCTTTCTTCCGTGGTGGAGTCACAGAGTAACATATACAGAGGAGAAGCCCTCCCTAAAGCACTGTCCTACGGTCCCCTCGTAGTTCCGTAAGATGCTAGCAAGTGTCAGGCGGATCGCTAGCTTAGGGTGGCTCTCGCACGTCAGAGGGTAGCGTGGAGGGGAGACTGAGGGGAGAGCTTATACCGCCTGCCACGAGGCCACGGCTGTGTCCGGCTTGCTGGCGTTTGAGGGGAGGTGGTGGTGGGGACAGCCGCTACCTGCCGCCTGCTCTGGCCAGTTTAAAGAGCTGCTTCTGACCGCAGCGCCATCATGGGACATCTTACGCAACTGCTGGAAACCCTCCCTCCCCGCACCCCTGAGCATAGGACTGGACCCTTATGGTGGTTTCCCGTCTGTATATATTTGTCTGTGGTGGAGTTTTAACTGTAGATGTTTCTTCAACGAATTTATTTCCTTGCATTATTGGCAAGGAAACTACTTCACAATACCAATCAACACATATACCTAATAAAGACCTGACTTTTTCAAAGATCTGAGTTCCACTATTAATTAATGTATAAAAGGAAATTTATAAAAGAAACGTAACAATAAATCAGCGTTTACGAATATATCAAGCGAAATATATGAGCGAAAAGTTAACAACTGTAGAAGAAACCATTGCTATGCATGTTACCTAAAGATCACGAAGGTTACACAAACAATCCACTGCAGTCCTAAAACGGCTCAGCGCGGTAGAACCATCTCGGCACAAACGTAACAGTGACGATGGCACAAGGGTGGCGAGGACTCGTGGCCCGAAAACGCAGCGGCGTGGAGTCGAACGCGGATCGATGAAAATGCGATGAGTACACAACTGTGTCGTTTGGCGTGCGTCCACCACGGAAGAAAAAGGTTTTACCTGGGCGGGACCTGCCCTTTTGTCAGCGGGTGGAGCCGGGCCCCCGAGAGTGTTGCTGCAACTAAAAGGATGTTTCTTGAACAATTTGATGTATCAACAACCTTCTTGTATGTTAAACTTGAGGAAACTATTTACACCGGAATTTAATTTAAAATATTCCGATATTTCGTTTGCTGCTGATGGTGCCATTTGTGGGCAAGGTGCTTAACTTGAGCCGCGGTGGAGTAGCCGAGCGTTCTAAGGCGCCTTGCTGAGGAGCGCGCGGTTGCTCGCCGTCGGAGGTTCGAGTCCTCCCTGGGGCATGGGTGTGTGTGTGTGTGTGTGTGTGTGTTGTCCTTAGGTTAGTTTACCTTAGTTTAAGTAGTTCGTAAGCTACGGACTGATGACCACGTAGTTTGGTCCGATAGATTTACAGACATTTGAACATTTTTTGCTTAACTTCATGAGTGCTCGTCTTTGAGATAGATGTTTTATCACAACAACTTTATTTTCATCTGTTTCATCTATTTATTTTCCGTTGTTGTTAACTTTAATAGTTCATGAGATCACTTCCTTTATTTATGGGTATTAATTTCATAACAACATTACAGTGTCGGTTGAGTGACCTATCTTGCTTCTAACAAATTAGTCACTGCTATGGTAAAGAACAAGAGTTCGTATTTCACATTTGCGGGTTGTTGCAACAGTATTTATGGTTAAAAAAGCCCTAAATCAGTTATATATTACTATTGCCTTATTCATATTTTATAAACAACACTTGATTTTCAGTTTTTCAGTTATTTGCACACCTTTTGTTTTGCTCTCACTGCAATATTAGGTATGAACACCTATATAGCTAAACAGCCACGAAATTGTGAATCATTACCTCAGTACGTCGTCGTTGCTGCTGGCATATAAGAAGCACCAAGATTTGCTGTTGAAAACATTATTCGCATCGTGATATTTTTCCGAAATGAAAGTGTGAAGATTAGCAGTGAATTTCTACTTGATTATATAAACCACGAAATTGTGAATATCTTCCTCAGTGCGCCATCCTTGCTGTTGCTAAATAAGAGGACCCAGATTTGCTGTTGAAAACACAAATGTTTACAATGGATGAGACTTGTGCAAAACACATTAAAATCAACGATGATACACTCAAATGGATTTGTAAAGATAGTCCATTCAAAGGACGCATTCGCACAGGTATGATAGTGAATGACCTTGGGTTTGAGGATTCTAATGAGGTTTTTAGAGCATGTCGGCCTTTATTCGTTTCGCCTTTATTCGTTTCCAAGGTGCAAGAATTCAATCAGCCATTGAAAATCAATGTTTCTCTGGTATGTAAATTTGTGCTGCTCAAATCGGGTAAGGAAAGAGTAATGTACTTTAATACGACGAACACTCCTCTATTCCTGCTAGATGATGATGTTATTGTTTGGTATTCGACTAATATTACTGAACGAATATTTAAAAAAAACTAGAAACTTTTCAAGCTAGGATTCTGGTTGCTCTCTCAAAGAGATTTTGAAGCTTTGCATTAATGTAAATGTTAATAAGGGTTTTTATGGGGGAGCACATAAAAAATTACCTAAACTGATAGCAAACTAACATGCAGTTGTTAATATGGATTCAGATGATATTTACTGTTTCATGTGGTCAATAATTGCTGCATTGTATCCAGCAAATGAAAATGTTTGCCACTTATTTAATTATTTACACGTAAATCTGCTAATGCTTCCTATAGAAAATCCTGAAACTTATCATTTCTGTTATAGAAATAACCTTTCGAGACTAGCACACAGCAGTATTACTGCTCATAATGGAAAAATTTAAATATGTGAACGTTGTCTGTGTTATTTTCGTTCGAAAGAAAAGTTGGCTGCTCATCTAGTAAATTGTTCACAATATAAAGCAGTCAATAGTATCATGCCCAAAGGAGAAAAACAATATATAAATTTTAACAACTATAGCCACTAAATGAAGTCGGCATTTATCATATACGATATAGTATCGCCTATTATCTTCATTGGACTTATAATTCGGAATACTCTAATCTTCGATTATATCGAGGATCTGACTGTATGCAATGGTTCAGTAAACAATTGTATCTGTTGCCAGTAGTTAAGCACAATCTAACTAATTTTGATAGCCACTTTATTATAATGAATCTGTGCAAAGACTCCAAGAGGTAAGTAAATCCACGCCATGTTTCAGTAATCACATCAAATATGAAAAAATACAAATCATTTTCTAAATCCATTTCCGTGGATTATCGCCAAGACATAAAATTTAGATTTATTTATTCATTCAACTTTTTGGTTTGTTCTTTAGAAAAATGCGTCCCTACATGCATCCCGATGAACTTAATGAAAAATTCAATTTGATTAATAAGAAGAGTGTATTTCCGTATGAATATATAAGTATCGAATCTGTTTTAATAAAAGAACATTTGCCTCCTATTTATTCGTTCAAAAGCTTACTGACTGGTGAAACAAACATTACAGATAGTGATTACCAACGGGCATCTGATAGATGAAAATGTTCAAATGTTTGTACGGTCTATGGGACTTAACTACGGGGCTATCAGTCCCTAAACTTACAAACTACTTATGAACTACTTACGAACTAGGACGGCACAAATATCCATGCCCGAGGGGGGATTCGAACCCCCGACCGTAGTGGCCGTGCGGACCGTGACTGGAGCGCCTTAGTCCCCTCGGCCACCGCGGCCGGCATGTGATAGATGGCGAGTATTTGAATGCAAGACTTTGGGCGACTACTCCGATTTATATTTAGAAACGGATGTTTTACTATTGGCTGATGTATTTGAAAATTTCCGAACACTCTGTATATAAAAATATGATCTGGATCCAGCTTATTACATAACGTCACCTTGCTTAGCCTGGGAGGCTTTTTTAAGAAGCACTAACGTAAAATTGCAACTAATTACAGATATTGATCAATTACAATTTGTTGAACGATGCATCAGAGGTGGAATTATTCATTGCTCACGTCGACATGCTATTGCTAACAATAGGTTTGTCAAACTATAATCAAAATGAAGAATAATGTTATATAATTTACCTTGATGTGAATAGTCTATATAGCTGAGCGATGAAACAGCACCTACGTATCTCCGATTTCACATGGTTGCCTGTAGATAACTTTGATGTGAAAAAAATAGCTGATGATTTAGAGATAGGTTATATTTTAGAAGTTGACCTAGACTATCCGGAAAATATTCATGATCTACACTCGGATCTACATTTACGTCCTGAGGGAGCCACCTCCACAGCCTGACAAAGCAGGCATACTGATATTCACATTATATAATAAACAGAATTATGTCATTCATTATCGAAATTTAAACAACAGCCTCATTCTAAGAAAAATTCATAGAATATTGTCATTTCGTCAGGCTCCATGGATGAAGCCTTATATAGACATTAATGCCGAGAAACGTATGGCTGCCACTAATGACTTTGAGAAAAAAATTTCAAACTAATGAATAACCGCGTTTTTGGAAAAACTGTTCAAAATGTTCGCAAAATGGTTAATGTAAATCACGTGACGAAATGAGATGGGTGCTATGGCGCTGCAGCTTTAATTGTGAAGCCAAATCATAAAAGGAGTGTCATATTTAAGGAAAATTTAGTAGCCATAGAGTTAGGCAGACTCAATGTAGTATTCGATAAACCAGTAGCAGTGGTTATGGTCATTTTAGAGATAACAAAAACACTTCTTGCTGATTTTCATTATGTTATATGTTAAAACAATTTCCAGCAAACCATGTGCTATATTGACACAGTCTAATTTACCACATAAAAACCGCTAATATTTATGATGTGATTAGAAACGATGCACACAAGTAGTTTCATTCATCGAGTTATCCTGTAGACAACAAATATAACATTCCACTTGTGAATAAAAAGGTAGTAGGTGTAATGAAAGATGAATTAAATGGGGATGTTACAACAGAATTTATAGGTCTGAGGGCAAATATGTACGCACTAGAAACAGAAGAATAATGGATTATGCGAAGAGCTAAAGGCATAGAACGCTCTTCTTCTAAATCGATAAGTATTGACGGCTATCGACAATGTGTGTTACATGATATAGAGAAAACTGTTGCCGCTGTGGAGTAGCCGAGCGGTCTAAAGCGACTCGCTGCGGAGCGCGCGGTTGCTCGCCGTGGAGGTTCGAGACCTCCCTGGGGGCATGGGTGTATGTTGTCCTTAGGTTAGTTTACCTAGCTTTAAGTAGTTTGTAAGCTACGGACTGATGAACACACAGTTTGGTCCGATAGATTTACAAACATTTGAACATTTAGAAAACTGTTGAACAATACATAATTCGATCATAACTGCACACTGTCTCAACAATAAAAGAATCTAAATTAGCTTTATCATCAAACGATGATAAACGCTACATCCTCAATGGTAAAGTTAGTACTTTAGTTTGGACACTTTCGAGAAAGACAGCTGACTGCCCAACAGAATGAGTAACGGTTGTGATGTGCTTGTGCTGTTTGATACGTAGTACACAGTTCTGTAATACGTCGCTAGTAGTGTTCCGGCTTGTCACTGCAAGTGGAGGACATAAGTCATCTGTATACGACTTGAGACTGGATGCCACAACGTATCAGTATTTACTCAGTAAGTTGGCTCTTCATGTCACAAAGCAGAATACGTGCATGAGAAATGCTATATCTGCAGAAGACAGGAGTACCGCGACACTACGGTTTCTTGCTGCTGGAAAGATCTATTCTAACCTCCACTACAATGCCACAGTGTGCATTAAGCAAAATAACTCCTGAAACGTGTGAATCAATTTATAATACAGTGAAGGATGAATATCTGAAGCTAAATATGTTTAGTGCACTACATAGCCATTAAGAAGTATTTTTAATTATTGTGTAATGATTATGTTCCTTTGTGTGGATAAACTCTGTAAATAAATAAAATACAATTTGCGTTCTGTCAACTACAAAATTTATACAGATGCATGAGGTAGATGAGGCGCTGTTTAATGTGAGGCACTCGGATTGCAAAAATAACTTCATGTCGTCTGCCTTGTAACCGGAGCGCATTCTATATTGCAGCGTACGGACACATTCGTCAATGTACAAATCATTGAAAGTTGCGTGAAAGTAAATTATAAAATAAAATTAAGTGGTCTGCACAAATAAAACGCCGTAAGGAAAGTGGAAAGCAAAAATGGCTATTGCGAGGTCCTTTTATGAAATGCTCTGATGTGCTGGAAAATCTTCATATTTCACCATATATCGACCTGAGGGAAGTTGTGCTAGATTTATTGCAGGTAAAAACACTAGCACTTCATTACTACTGGAAGGTGTTACTGAAGCCGTCAAAAGGATCGGCATAGTTTGATTCGCCCTGTCACTTAGAACAACATTGCACGATTCTTTGTCCCTGCCACCTGTCTTATAAACGTTTGTATCCCAATTTGTTTCTCGTAAGTTAAAAGGTCCACCTAAAACAATGACACCGAAATCTACGGAAAATATTTTCCAAATTTTCCCTCAGATATTTTGCCACTATTACTGCTGAGGCAAGTGGTCTATAAAAACTTCCAGTGACCATGTTTAATCCACTTTTCACGCTGACCTTCGTCCAAATTACTTCGCATTCCGAATCTGTACTAATTGACATGATACAATCATATACATTATCTCTATAAACGCACCTCCCCCTTCAGTGTTCAGCCTATTTCTGTGGTATACTTTCCAGTCTGAGTTTAGGATTTCATTACTATTGGCATCTGGTTTTAACGTGCTTCCCGTCGCCACTACTATGTGGGCGTTGTGTATAAAAGTGAGGGAATTTCTAGGATCTTTCCATAGACGTTCTTGGAGTTAGCTATCACTGTATGTATCATTTCTTTCTCCGTTCTATTGCGCCGACTGGAAACAGTAAGCGCCTAAAGTGCCTGTGGATTTCTCTACCCGTGTGTACTCCGCTACCCTAGTAGCCGCTTCCTGTGTGTATTGCACACCTGACCAGTTGAGGGGGATCCTACATTTCTAAATGTTCAAATGTTTGTATAGCTTATGGGACTTAACTACGGGGTCATCAGTCTCTAAACTTACAAACTACTTATGAACTAGCTAATCCTAAGAACGGCACAAATATCCATGCCCGAGGGGGCATTCGAACCCCCGACCGTAGTGGTCGTGCAGACCGTGACTGGAGCGCCTCAGTCCCCTCGGCCACCGCGGCCGGCCCTACATTTCTCCACTGTATTGCACCCAAATTCTACAGACTAGTCTAAGCCTCTGGTTTAAGCCTTACACTCGACTCCAAACCAGAGGACCGCGATCGGTTCTGGGAACAATGCTGCAAATTGATAGCTCCACTTGTACCCCGCAAAAGTGGCTAGCTTTCTTCACCAAAGCAGCCGAGGATGCCCTCTGAACCCAAGCCGCCGGCAGAGCGGATGAGACCCGCGGCAACCAGAATGCACACTGGCAGTCTTTCCCGCTGCTTCCCCAAGGAGCTCCATTACCCAGCTAACACTGGACTAGAAGACGCCTCTCAGGAGGATTGGCCACTGACGCAATAGGCGAGGCAGCCTCAGAACTATTATTAGCAGCGAGCAGCGCTCCAGACTTGCTGCTGACAGCCTTGCGGCCGCCTTCTGCTTAGTGTCTCGTGGCCCCTGTACGGTTCGCCAGTCAACTGTCGACTGGGGGGGGGGGGGGGGGGGGGCAGCAAGTGCGCGGGTGACACTGCAGCAGCCTGAGGACACGCGAGAATAAAGCCCTTGGAAATAGAAGCACTAACGAAATTTAAGAACTCGACCAGTGATAAAAATGCAGAAATGTTAAATTACGCTTATTAGTGCTTTGCTGGTGTGAGACAGGCGGCGCCTGGAACTTGACTGACTGGCTAACTAGTTGAAGCAACATTCTCTGACACGTTTTGAAATACACAAATCACGTACGAGAACTCTACACGACAGTATTTACCACTACGCGAGAAAGCTCGTAAAAACAGAAACAGTAACGAAATTTAAGAAATTGAGTAGTAATATAATACAGTAAAGTTGTGAAGTGCTTGCGACCAAGGGAAGATTGAGGGGGGCGGGGCACAGGGGCACGTGCCCTCCCCCAGACGGCCCGCCGAAAGATGAGAGAGGAAGGAAGCTTACCATTAGAATAATTAACTTTTACTTACGGGCAGTACGTAATTGTGAGTTTAAAAATGCAAAATACCTGTAATTAACGTAATTTGAATTTTGTGTTATGCTTCCATTTAATTGCTTCTTGCTCTTTTTTGTCAGTAATTTACATAAAACTAAATGAATATTGTCATCTTGGGGAATAGGGTATCTGCCGGTAATCCGCGTCGTACTAGCGCAGAGCGCCGGCCAATGGCAGAACGCCTAGCTACCGCACACAGGCATACACACTGGACGCGTTCCACACTGGAATCACCTGATGAAGATCGCGAGTAACGCGATCGAAATATCTTACACGGTTTACCGGCAGAAACCCGATTCTCCAAGATGACAACACCCCGCCCGCAGCCGGGAAAGTCTTAATATGTAAATGAAAGTTGTTTATTGTTTCGTGATTGCTTGGGATATAAATGTTTCAGTCATACGTAAATACAGTTAAAGGATTTAACTGTGTAAAAAAACTCTGAATTTCAAGGGCTGCGTTCAGGCTGGCGCATTCACCATGTATCTGATTCTTCTCCGAGACACTAAAAAATGGTACTCCCACTCATTATAAACAGTTTTTTTATTGAAACTACACGTTTCGGTTTTCCAGTTATTGGACCAATTAGAAATTACAACGGCATTTTTCCACACATCAGATACAAAGGTTTTTCGTGGTAGTAGAAATTCTTCTTGAAACACAGTTAAGTGTAATTTTCAGAATCAAATTTTCACCCAAAATCGTATACATCTTAACATGAGATATTTCTTTAAGTAAAAACTGACCATCTGAAACCAGTTCCTCACTAACATAACGTTGTTTAAATACAAAACACAACTATTAATTAGTATTACATAAATTCTGAAATAAATAAATAGACAAACTAGCTTTCATAAGCTAGGCTGCACAAGCTTCACAATATTTACGTAAATTACTGCAAATTATACAAATAAATCGATACACTTAATTAAATATACGTGTTACTGTGGAAAATACGATGATCTATTTATATGTCCATTATAAATTTATATCAGTTGAAATCAGTCATTAAATAAATATCTACAAGTGTGACGCTTTCAAGGTGATATCTGGAGACAATAAGTTATCATCTGAACCAGGGTTTGTTGAAATTGCATGACACATTCAAAAGTTAGTTATTTTAAGCTCAATTTTTCTATATTTTCATTTAGTAGCCATAAACATTTGTAATTTTTGACATATTGAAATTATTTTTAGAATCATGAGATGTGCGTAATTATTCCGACATCGTAGATGTCTTAAATGTCGCCGATAAACAATTTTATGGATTACTTCATTTTATTCTGAATTACTGAACTGTGGAACTCACAGATATCTTCCAGACACCCGATAAGAAACCCTCGGCTAACAGCCCTCATTAGTTTTGAGTAGAAAGCATGGGCCTTTCCCAAATTTGCGCCGATTTGGACAAACCCCCGACAGGCAGTTCGCTTTAACCCGATACTGTCTCGTAGCTGTTGCAACTGCTCGCCGCCTCCACTGTCGGCCAGTCCTTTATCTTTCCAAACGATACCATTACTTACACTAATTACTTCCGTAAAGCCACAAGTCTGTCACCAGGATGTCGTCAGACTAAGCCCTATTCTGCGTGCCCCAGAGGGAGTGTTACATTGCAGCCTGCGCGTGCGAGTGTCAGTACACAGGCGACGTTACACCTCTGCATTGCAGCAGTATAATGTGCCACGAAAGCTTGTACGTTGGCCAGCAGTGGATATTGCTTCCTTCTCCTCCCGTGTTCTCCCAGTGTGGGGATACACCAGTTGCTGCTGTACCGACAACATCCAATGTATCTGCCGAGGCGTGCAGGGGGGGGGGGGTCGATCAAACGAACCAGTTAATTAAGTCGGAAACGGAATAATGTATGTGACGCACCTAACACTGGGAGATTTTGGGAACATCCTTCACCCGCCCTCTCCGCCGTCCGCCGTTCTGGCGCCTCCTGCCCGAAACAAATTGCAAGAGAAAATCGCATAGCGTGTGCTGAACTCTAGGACTGGGAGGTTGTAACTCTTAATACATACAAGTCCTAAGTATAAAATGGCTGGACGGGAGTAGCATACTAGCGAGTTCTTCTCCCTCCTGTGTCACTTTGAGTCAGTGGATTATCTTAGATTTGGAACCTCAACATCTCATTATCCTGTAGAATAACACCGGCCACAGAGGCATTTCAACTCATCAGTGGTGTGGTAATATATAAATGCGCCAAAATACGTAACACCGGCGAAATTACGTTGTGATTTATCATGAAATATCCTGACATTTTTAGTTCTGCAATGGATTTACAAATTTATTTTAGGAAACTTACTAGGAAATGGTCTTTTCGTGACGGTATTTCGCATACACACAATCTGACAAAAGCGGCCTATCCGCGTGTTTCTAATAATTGCTGTTTCTTCTGCACATGCAATAGTATACAGATTTTCTGTTGGCGCAATAGACTCACGATGCATTAAAAACATACACGCCAAGTGATGTCTTAATTTTGTTATGATAGCAGCTGGTCCTCTAAATTTAGACACTGCTATTTGCACCATCGCAAACAAGCCCGAGTATACTACCGAAATAACACTACGCCTCCATTATTTCCCGCAAATGTTGATAACCGCGTCAATCACATTACGTATTTTGGTTCTGTGCCATTATTCTTCTACGCCTAGTAGCGTAGTGGCTGTCCATCTTGTATTTATTTTTCGCTGTTTTACCTCCTGTCTTGTGACTAATTCATTCCGCATCTCGTGGCTTTTCTTCCCAGTTCTGATTTTCGTTATCGCTTCCTCTTCCTACATCTTTTGTTGTCCTGGTTTAACTTTAGAATCTTTTTCAGTCGATTGATTTTATTTCTGATCCATTTCCCGCATGTACCGGTCATTTGCGTTGTGATTCGTTGTACATGTGGATTGCAGCACAGAGTATGGGGCATGTCTAAGTCCGTTTGATACACGATACGCAGCTTATTTCCACTCTCAGCACATCTGAGTCCACCCGAATTCGATAACCACTGCCACATTTTCCCCTGCTGCGACTAACAACATTTTCGTACATTTTACAGCCTTCTATTACCTTCCCAACATGATTTCCGAAACGTAATGTGTTGATTTTGTTCGTTAGACCTCCTAAATGTGATATGATGCTCATTTTTAAACTACCAGAAAAAATATGTATGATATATGCTTTGATGATTTCTTGGATAGTCATTATTCCGTTATTTGGTTATTACAAGTCATCTCTCTCCATTCAGACTGGGATCAAAAGGAAATATCACATTTTGAGGGTACAGTCAGAGATCAGGCTTTTATGAAAGGATGTCTCCAACGAGAAGACATTTTTGTTTTGATGAGTACTGCATCAAAATCGTGAATCAATTGCAACCAGCAAATCAAACACTCGAATTTTCGTGGCAAATTCTCTAGTTGCACTACTGTTTAACACAATTCAAAGTTCTCGCCGGCCGCGGCGCCGGGTGGAGTAGCCGAGCGGTCTAAAGCGTCTGCTGCGGAGCGCGCGGTTGCTCGCCGTGGAGGTTCGAGTCCTCCCTGGGGCATGGGTGTGCGTGTTTGTCCTTAGGTTAGTTTGCCTTAGTTTAAGTAGTTTGTAAGCTACGGACTGTTGACCACGCAATTTGGTCCGATAGATTTACAAACATTTGAACATCGCCGGCCGCGGTGGCCGAGGGGACTAAGGCGCTCCAGTCACGGTCTGCACGGCCACTACGGTCGGGGGTTCGAATCCCCCCTCGGGCATGGATATTTGTGCCGTCCTTAGTATTAGTTAGTTCATAAGTAGTTTGTAAGTTTAGGGACTGATGACACCGTAGTTAAGTCCCATAAGCTATACAAACATTTGATATTTTTTTCAAAATTCTCTCTCTTATACCAAGTCCTTAAGTATTGAAAAAGTTACCATATGTTGTTGTTTTACGTACAATACACACCTCCAACACCCTGTCAGATGCACTGCATAATCATAAAGGTCAGTTGAACATACGTGAAGAGGCAGGATAGGAATAAGATAGGGGTGAAGGTGGAGTGTAACCAAGTTCTTACAATAAATGCGTGGGATTTTGCCTATTGTGTCTCACGTATTGGGAAACGGGAACAGGTACCATGTGACTGCTTCCAAAGACGTAATTTTAGACACGGTTCCTGGGATAATGCTATTAAAGAATAAATTGAAATAAAGGTTACGCAAGATCTTATTAACCGTGACGCAGGTTATCATCGTAGCTCCGCCTGGATCCCAGCACTCGATCACCTAATGACACAAAGGAGACAACATCCAAATTCCGGGAGGAATAACTCTGGGTATGGTGGCGGAGTGAATATCAGAGCACAAATAACGCAGAGAGCCCAGACATGCCGCGGTGGAATAGCCGAGCGGTCTAAAGCATCTCGCTGCGGAGCGCGCGGTTGCTCGCCGTGGAGGTTCGAGTCCTCCCTGGGGCATGGATGTGTGTGTTTGTCCTTAGGTTAGTTTACTTAGGTTTAAGTAGTTTGTAAGCTACGGACTGATGACCACGCAGTTTGGTCCGATAGAATTACAAACATTTGAGAGCACAGACATTGCTGAATGAGACAATAAATGGAGCACCTGAGGACGGTCACATAGCATGTCTCCAGGAGCCGGACAGAACGCGGAAGCCGCCTGTAGCGGAGCACTTGACGCGGCAACAGAACGCAGCTGTCCACAAGTAAGCTTCAATGACGA
This sequence comes from Locusta migratoria, assembly GCA_026315105.1. Taxonomy (NCBI): domain Eukaryota; kingdom Metazoa; phylum Arthropoda; class Insecta; order Orthoptera; family Acrididae; genus Locusta; species Locusta migratoria. The sequence continues at coordinate 778,732,140 of CM048755.1, forward strand.
CTGAACGCCCAGCACAACAGAGACCCCAAAAGCACGCGCACAGCAGTCGGAACAGCCACATCTAGGAAATAGTAGGGTGGCGGCTATGCTCCTCCAGCAGCTCGGACCACTGAGAGAACGCCTAGCCACCACACACAGGCATACATACTGGAATCAAATACAGGAAGCACCTGAGGAAGATCGAGAGTAACGCGATCGAAATATCGTCCTAGTACGACGCGGATTACCGGCAGGAAACTCTATTCTCCAAGATGATAACACCCCGCAACAGTTGTATCGTATTTGTGGATATGTGTAACAATTCTTTAGCTGGCTGCATTATACATTCAGTGAAGCAGCTGGTATAGGCGTGCGTGGGCAAACACAGAGATATGTAACACTCAGAGGCAACGCCTATATAAGTCAAAAAGGATGTGGCTATTTGATTTTCAGTATAGTTCATGAATATATTTGACAAAATTGTGAAGTCAAAACAATATAAGATACAATATTGGTACAGATACGTAGATGACATAATTTGCCTAGCAGATGAACCACACACACGCATAAACGAACTGCACAATGACATAAATACCATCAATCCACACATACAATTCACCACTGAGACAGAAATAGATCACAAACTAAATTTTCTTGACCTCACAATACACAAGAGGAACAACAAACATGAATTTAGCATTTACAGAAAACCAACAGTAACCAGCACCATCATACATCATCACTCCAATCATCCAATCACACACAAAGAATCCAGCTTCAGATATATGCTTCACAGACTGAACAGAGTACCCATGAATATAAAGAAGACTACACAAAATAACTAAACACAATAAAGCAAATAGCACAGGAGAATGGCTATAACACAAAAAGAATGGATAGATTACACAACAAAATTCAGAAGCAGACAACACAAAACCATAACATCCAAACACAGCCAAACCAAACTCTGTGCACACCAAATTAACAAACAGAAATCAAATGTTTGTAAATCTATGGGACCAAACTGCGTGATCATCAGTCCGTAGCTTACAAACTACTTAAACCTAGGCCAACTAACGTAAGGACAGTACACCCATGCCCCAGGGAGGACTCGAACCTCCACGGCGAGCAACCGCGCGCTCCGCAGCGAGACGCTTTAGACCGCTCGGCTACTCCACCGCGGCCAACAAACAGAGAACAACAAATGGCACATAATGAGATACAACGACAAAACTGCACACAGAATACATCGCGATGTATTTGGATTTAAATAGTTCGCTAGCTACAATATTACGGGTCTATTTACCTTAAAAGGGGATAGAAGTGGGTCTGCTATGTTTTTTTTTCGTAGCCCTGCAATTTTCGCGGTGTAGGATGGGACAAATAAATAGCCTAGATTGAGCGCTGGTCTAAAATTTTACCTTCCATGCGTATAAATTATACGTAAAAACGTTACTTGTTGTTTGGAGGGGGTCATAAGACGAATGACCCTGGGTCTGTTGTGTAAGAAGACCGGTGTAGTACATGGTTCTTCATATAGAATGATCATGCAAAAAGCACATTTCGAGTAGCATTTGTGTGTCTTACTAGGTGAGCCTCGTTTTGTCCTAAAACGGGTTAGATGTACTTGTGCTGTGATGTAAGCCTATGGTTTTTATGTTAAAATCATCGATCTGTGGGTCGGTTTGCCCTATAAAGGTTTAGAGTTGGATCTAATGTGGTGTAATCTGGTGTAGCACCGTGGCGACCGAGTTAGACGCATGCTAAGATTCTTCCCTCTGTGGAAAGAGCCTTTTACTCTTTTGCAGTGTATATAGAGTACCCTTACGAGGTGTTTGCTGTAGGTCCTAAGATCTGTAGGGGGGATCAAGTGTGTTGATGAGCAGTACAACGTCGAAAGAGTCGTACAACCTTGCGATGTGTTTGGATTTAAATAGGTCTGTTTAACTTAAAAAAAAAAAAAAAAAAAAAGGATGGAAGTTGGTCTGATGTGTGTGTGTTTTTTTTGTTTTCTGGAGCCCCGTGCATTTTTCGCGAAGCATGATGTGGCATATGGACAACCTAGATGGAGCGCTGGTCTAAACTTTACCTTCCGTGCATATAAATTACATATACAAACGTTACTTGTTGTTCGCTGTAGAACATAAGATGAATGGTATTGGGTCTGTTTTGTACGAATATTGGTGGAGCACGTGGTTCTTCGTATAGAATGATCATGCAAAAAGCACATTTCGAGTAATATTTGTACGTCTTACTTGGTGTGGTTCGTTTTGTCCTAAAAAGGGTTAGATGTTAATGTTTTGTGTTGTAAGCCTGTGGTTTGATGTGAAAATCATCGATCTGTGGGTCGTTTTGTCCTAAAAAAAGAGAGTTGGATCTAAGGTGTTGTAAGCTGTTGTAGCCCAATATCTAGGTTTCTTCCCTCTGTGGAAAGAGCCTTTTACTCTTCTGCTGTGTATATAGACCAACCTTAAGAGGTGCTTCCTGTTGGTCCTAAGATCTGTAAGGGAGGGATCAAGTGTGGAGAGGATCGCTCCAACGTCCTTGTGATTACCTAAAATATGTAGTAGTTTGCATCTGTAACAGCCATTTGCTTTTCGTGTAGAACGTTTCGGTTTTACAGGACTATGGATATAGGAGAAAATACCGGAAGATAGGTTATGTGTCAGAAGAGCATCGCTTCGAATGATCGAGTATCTGTTAATTGGTCAGTTATCGGAGATGTACTTCTGTGCTGTTCTAATCTACAGCTAAGCATGCGTTCGTTTCAATCGATACATTGGTGTATGGACTAGAGTTTGAATTAGAGGCTGCCTTTCTTGTGCGTCGATGTTGCATTAAGAGCGAAGGTATTGCTGGGACAAATCGTTGTTTTTTTATTCTTTCTTCGTAAAAATAGGTCTCATGTATTCGTAATTTGCTGCGGACGATGTATCTTGGCTTGTGCGAAATACCGATTCGATCTGTTTAGTCGTACAGTTCGCTGCAACATGTAAATGTTCTACATTTGTGGACTGTATATTGATACGCACTAGTGTCTTAGGCCTGTGGTGTTTACGAATGGACGCTTCTCGGTGGCGTAGCGGAGATGCTTGCTGCAGTAAATTATTGTTCTTCGATCTAGAAGCATCGATTTCAATGAGCTGTATGGTTAGGTGATTTAAAGCTGGATAGTTACCTTCCTTGGGAGGCGTGTTTAATCGTTCGTTTAGTCTTTAAAGGACTGCTCTTGGTGTTCGATAAAATTCTCGGGTGTTGTATTAGTTCGAAATGGTCTAGACTATTTTATTCGTTGTTAGTTGTAAGGATTAGATATATAAATATAAGAAAAGAGCTTGTTGTTGATCTGGATCGTTCCTTGTTGGCTGTTCTGTGTGTGTCAGTCATTTTTACGATGTAATTGGGTGTGTTACATACGTTTATCGGGAGTACTGATTCGTTAGAAGGTGGAATACGATGACTGTTTGTGCTCGAGTGATTGTCAAACGTACGAGGTATATGGTCTAGTAACTGATAGAAAAGTTTTCAGAAATACTGTCTGGTGGAGTATGCAGTACAAAAAGGTGCATGATCAATCGGTTAGATGTTCGGAAAGGATCCACCAACGACGCAGAGTTACCGAGTTGTCATTTGCTAGTTAGTTTAGAACTTTAGTAGAAAAGAGCTGGGATGGTTAGATCCTTTTTCTGTAGTTCAGTCGTTGGGTTGGAAGATGGTTGTTGTTACATAGAGTGTCTTATGCTAGTTGGGGTAGAATTTAAGTAAAAAGTGTTTGAAATATGCTCTACAGTGTCTGTTTCCAGTCTAGATAGAGCTCTAAAGAAGTCGCTTTAGGATAATGTCTTAAAACTCTGTGCTGTGTACGGTACGAAGTATTGCCTGTTTGATCGTGTGTTAGTGGTGTTTAATTTACGAATGGTGTGCGATGGTAAATTATTTCTGATCTTTTAACTTATACATGCGTAGTAAATTCGACAAGTTCGTCATGGAGATAAGGCTAAGTTACCATCACCCCTACCTGGTGGCGGTGTTGTGAGAGCATCGGAATACTGGAGAAACTCGGCAAGGAGACACTGAAGAACATCTCGAGGAATTCATTTGGCTGTACCTTATAAAGTGGGGCGAGCCGATGTTAAACTAAATCTCCATCTTCGTGTTGTTGGGCATCCCACAATATTTCGCAGTGATTTTTTTTTAACAAACTGGTTATGTGTAAGTACTTAGTATCCCCCCATTACTTTCGCTTGGAAGGAGGCTGTATAGGGCAGCTGGAATCGATTGACGTCGAATACATTTATTTGTCGAATCACAAGTTCTTGTGTCGATAAATTTACCGGTAGTCACCTTATCTATTTTATAACAAGCGTTTGAGGGATACTTTTATCTCTTCGTTTGGCATTACCAGACTGGACGTTGCAATATACACTTAAGGATTAGATCGGGAACGGGGACAGCCAATATTTACAAAGTGCAGCTCTGCACTGTGTGTCACTCCCAGCCATTCCTTAGAGAGCAGTTCTTGTGCTGTGTTTTGCTGGGTTAATAACACCGAAAATTGACTGGTCTGCCCGTAAATCTAGCGAACTCTGGGACGTTTGCGGTCTTAAGGGGTAGTTGATTGCGATTGCATGGTAATGCGTAGAAATATTATGATCGATGTCGCGTTTTCCTGTGTTGTGGGTTGTCGTTTGAGTCCTAATGCGCACTACTTTCGTCTTTAAACGTTTTTGTGTGTAATACTGTTCCGAGAGAGAGGATGATAGTGCATACGGCATCGTTGACGAATGTTTTGGCCTCTACTAAATTTCGTTGTGTTTACTATTATTATTAGGGTGAGTCTTCTATCATGGCCTGTACTTTGACATAGGGCTTGGAAATATGCGAGGTTTGTTGGCTATAAATTTTCTGGTGTGTAGCATCTTCGTTTGCGGTAAAAAAAAAAAAAAAATTCTAGTTCGGTTTAGTGGAATGAAAAAAGAAGTCACAGGAAAGGAACTTGGAGTAGGAATTTTTGTGGGTAAAGAGCTGATCGATCTTGTTCTGAAAATCTGTGTTGCATTGTGCAGGTAAAATACAACCTCGGTTCCGTGGTTGACGTCTTTTCGATGAAGGGTCTTGTTAGGTCAGTGCTTTCGAGGAAAAAAAGTTTTAGTGTAGACGGTCGGAAATCGTTAAATTATTTCGTGCATTTTTTTATTTCGACTCTCCGTTGCACAATAGGGTTTAAATGTCTTCTGGGGCGCTGGAATATCAGTGTTTGACTTGCGTCAGATAAATGTAGTGTGCATCGTAACAGGACATAGAGATTCCTTAGATGGGTATACGCAAGAAGATGTGTACTGCTGTAGCAAGGAAATAAGAGGTAAAATTAAACTACTTGAATTCTCGGAAGGCGCAGCTATACCTCGATCTAAGGAAACGTAACAGGGCAAGATCGCTAAAGAGAGAGTGTGTTAAATTTCGGAACTTTCGGTCTGTCTCAGCTCCATTAAATAAATGCAATGTGCGCTATCCTTGTCAGAGTGGCGCGGTTGCAGAGGTCTTGCCTAGGAGGTTTTGATCATTTGGAGATGTAACTTAGGTGTTTTTGAGAGATTTTGTTTAAACATTTAGCATATATTTCTTTTATGTAGCCTGCCGAGAGAGCGCTCTGCGTTCTGGACGATTGTTAACGGTGCTTGCAGATGTATATTTAGACGCATTCCTAACAGTCTGGTGCTGACAGAGCAGCTTCCCCTATGTTCGGTAAAATGCCTTGTGTGTTGCAAATCATTAGTTGCTATGCAGGCGTTGTGCTAGATGTCATTGCCGATTTCCGTTATTTCCACCAGTAAATTGGAACTTTTGTATAAACAATATGTCGTCTTCTGCTGTTGTTGTTGTTGTTTTATGGAAAGAGTGGTTGACATACAAGTTTGTAGCGTTTGTGACCGTTACATTCCGTTCGATGGCTGTTGCTTGCATCGTCTAAACGAAGAGATACATTTATTTTACTTATAGATCTAAGGTTGCGGTCGAGTTCCGAAACGGACAATTTATTTTCTTTTCTACATCTACATACATACTCCGCAATTCACCGTAAGGTGCGTGGCGGAGGGTACACTGTACCACTACTAGGCATTTCCTTTCCTATTCCACTCCCAAATTGAACGAGGAAAAAAAAGAATGCCTATATGCCTCCGTACGAGCCCTAATTTCTCTTATCTTGTCTTTGCGATCTTTACGCGAAATGTAAGTAGGCGGCAGCAAGATCGTACTACACTCAGCTTCAAATTCCGGCCCTCTAAATTTACTTAACAGAAATTCACGAAAAGAACGTCGTCTTTCTTCCAGCGATCCCCAATTGAGTTGCCGGAGCATTTCCGTGACACTCGCGCATTGGTCGAACCTACCGGTAACAAATCTAGCTGCTCGTCTCTGAACCGCCTCTATGTCTTCCTTCAAACCGATCTGCTGCGGGTCCCAAATACTTGAGCAATACTCAAGACGTGGTCGTACAAGCGTTTTATACGCGGTCTCCTTTACAGGTGAAGTACATCTTACCAAAATTCTCCCAATAAACCCAAGTCGGCTGTCTGCCTTACTCACAACTGTCCTTACATGCTCGTTCCATTTCATATCGCTCTGCAATGTTACGCCTAGATATTTGAACGACGCGACCGCATCAAGAAGCTCACTACTGATGCTGTATTCGAACATTATAGGATTGTTTTTTCTACTCATGCGCATCACCTTACATTTTTCTACATTGAGAGCTAGCTGCCATTCTTCGCACCAACTAGAAATTTTGTCTAAGTCATCCTGTATGCTATTACAGTCAGTTACAGACGACACCCTCCCATATACCACAGCATCATCAGCAAACAGCCGCAAATTACAAGTTACTCTGTCCATCAGATCATTTATATAGGTAGAAAATAATAGCGGTCCTATCACACTCCCCTGGGGCACGCCTGACGATACACTCGTCTCTGATGAACACTCGCCGTCGAGAACAACGTACTGCGTTCTATTACTTAGGAAGTCTTCCAGCCAGTCACAAATCTGTGAACCTATTCCATAAGCTCGTATCTTCGTTAGGAGTCTGCAGTGTGGCACCGCGTCTAAGGCCTTTTTGAAGTCGATAAAAACACAATCCGCCTGTTGCCCTTCGTCCATGACTCGCAAGATGTCATGTGAGAAAAGGGCAAGCTGAGTTTCACATGAACGATGTTTCCTAAACCCGTGCTGATTCATGGAGAGAAGCTTTTCCGTTTCAAGGAAATTTACTATATTCGAATTTGGGTAGTTCCATATGTTTGGCTCTGGTTACAATTTTTTTTAAATAATCTGATCATCGAACGAGTATTTGTTAAGATGGATACATAAGTTAGTGGCTTTCGTTACCGATACAACCCGTTTATTATTCAATGTGCGCTATTATTAAACATGTGTGTTGGCTGTTGTATATGTAGTCTATGCGAAGAGCTTGGAGAGAGAATGCTTAAAATAATAAAACGTTATGATATTTCTGTTTAAACATTTAGCATATGTTTATAGAAATGTTTTATGTAGCTTGCCGAGAGAACAATGTGTGTTTGTGGTCGCAATGGGGGGTTGAGCTGTACTCAAATTACTCTTAACACCTCTAGACGTGTAAAATCAATAATTGGGAGCTGTGGTCGATGGTCTGGCTGCTGGCAGGGTCAATATGTTTACGAAACTCTCGTGTTATTCCAGGTAATTGTACTGTCCGAAGTACGCAATAATAATTGACTTGCCGGCCGCGGTGGCCGAGGGGACTGAGGCGCTCCAGTCACGGTCTTCACGGCCATTACGTTCGGGGATTCGAATCCCCCCTCGGGTATGGATATTTGTGCCGTCCTTAGTCTTAGCTAGTTCATAAGTAGTTTGTAAGCTTAGGGACTGATGACCCCGTAGTTAAGTCCCATAAGTTCTACAAACATTTGAACAATAATTGACTTCTTTGTTTCTTCCAATGCTGGTGTACGTCTATAAGTAATACCTTTCGTAAGAAAAAAATTCTAGAGGCACAGTTTCGAGTCCTGGACTGGGTCGGTAGTCTTACAGCTGTTGGTGGGGTGGCGGTGGGGGGCGGAAGCTGTGCTCACGCAAGTGCTTACTTGTGGAGGCAGCTGCCCTTGTTACTGATAAAAAACATAGGTTGTTACAGTTAAATTGACGTGTGATGTGCGGCATTGTTTTTTCCGTTAAGGCATAACTCCAAACAAATATCGCATAATTAGACTGTGAGGCGCAACTCCGAACATTTATGAAACATTTACATCCGAAGTGCGGATTGCGGATTGCAACCTGCACATAATAACGGTCGTAAGTATGAAACTCGTGGTGTCGGCGGCGGTTAATTTGATATGCAAATGAATATTAGATCGCAACCTTCGGAGGCGGCGCATGTTCCGCAGCGTCTGTCGGGGGCGACGTGTCGGCCAGGTGCGTGGCTGGGGGTGGGGGGATGTGGCGTCAGTCTGGTGGGGGTGGACAGGTCTGGACCTGTCGGGGGTGCCGCCTGTCTGACGGCGGCGCCGAGGGGTGGAGGGGGTGTTGTTTACTTGCAAGTGTTAAGTGCACTTTCATGTAGCCTGTCAATCATCCTGTGGCGGCATCCTTTGATCTGCGGTCCGGCAATTGGCCGAACGTCTGGCGTCGATGACACTATCGTAGACGGGCGATTCTCAGTGGGGCGAAACTCCCATTGCTATACTACTAACATTGACATATATAACCAATCTGGCATCTTCCAATTAACAAGCAACTGCTGCCAAGCTGTATATGTGGGACAAACTTGCAGGAACTTCAGGACCAGATACACTGTGCATTTAAGAGCACTGAAAAGTAACAGTTCCCTCTCAACCTTTGCAGACCATCTAATATCAGAAAATCACCACCCTATAAACATAGACAAAGACCTAAACGTTCTTAAGACCAGCAATAGCTTATACCATAGATTGACAATAGAACTATCACATACAAAACGCAATAGTACAAGGAAAAACCGTGCTCAATGAATACACTTCACTCTGCAACAAAACACTATTTACCACGATAGAGGAGATGTACAAATAGACTTCATACTAGTATCCTAATCACTCACTCCTCTCTCTCTCTCTCTCTCTCTCTCTCTCTCTCTCTCTCTCTCTCTCTCTCTGTGTGTGTGTGTGTGTGTGTGTGTGTGTGTGTGTGTGTGTGTGTGTGTGTGACAGAGAGAGAGAGAGAGAGAGAGAGAGAGAGAGACGCACACAAAATGTCCACATAAGTCCTCCATTAACACACATCACAACCATCTCAGAAACATAAGAAAAACCTAAATACCAACAAACACCTAATAGTTTCGCAGCACACACACAGGCAGATGTATACGCATATACGAAATATAAACAAGAAGAAATCGCATCCACAACACTGGTTCACCCCAACATTCCCCATCAACAGAGAAATATAACACGACACTACAGTAAACACTTGTATTTCGCGCGCAACTTTTCAAAACAAAACACCCAGAGAACAAATGAACAGCTTTCAACGCCGAATATTATCACTGGCGTAATGAATACCATGAACAAAACGTGTAAAACAAGTAATACCCACCTTGCAAAATTAACAGCTACAACCAGATTCTAAAGAGAAGGAAAAGAATCGTAAGTACTAAACAGAAATGACGCGTTTTTCTCCAACCGAAAATTAGAAAGTAAGAAACTTTAAACTGTTTGTTATGTTTGCAGACGACAAGTTTGTAAATATATTACCAAAACAACAAATAAGTAGGCTATTTAATGCGTTTTATGTAACCTAATGTAAAAGGTATGTAAAAAATGTGATACTCGTATATCTAGGCCTAATTTCACTAAACTGGAATAGTTATATCGTCTGATAACCTAAGCAAAATTCAAACCGAATGAACCTACAAAAACATTTTAGATGTACCTGAAAAGACTATTGTACAGTAACTATAATTTTTCAGAACAAAAGTAAACCACCCCACTGATGACAGCACAAAATGTGCTGAAACATTTTTAGGAAGAATAATTAAAATCAGGTGTCATGCATACGGCGGAAAATCCTCACCATTTTTCCAAGCAAGCACGGAGGAAAGAAGAACAGCAACATCAAAAGATGATTAAATAAATTTTTGTGAACCGGCGACCTTCAGCATCGCAATTGGTGATGCTATCCATTGCACCACGTCGGCAGTCGGATAACTTGGGGTCTTGCGACAATATACTAAGCAAGAAAACATACAAGTTGTGGGTGTCAACATTTGAAGAATCCATCAGATACATGGTTTCGGACTGTCATCAAAATTGGTTGGCCCGCCAAGGGTGTTACACTGCGAAAACAATAAATAAGCTGGTTAGTAGTCTACTATATATGTGTATGTCTGCAGATGGAAAACTGCAGAATTGCGCACTTCTCACTGATACAGTTTAATTTCTGTGTTACTGGCCGTAATTTTTAGTATCTTGTTTTCTGAATCCCCAAATGAACTGATAACTGTGTTGAACAAATAATCAGTTAACTACGTTTCTTTAGGCTTTCAACGAAATTTAACACATTTCTGTATTTACGTTGAAGACATGAAATTCTACTTGTGAGGCCACAATGCTGCATTTTAGAAAGGCAGTCGCTTTTAAGATGCGAAGTGTCTGAAACCTGTTTCGTGACGGATGGGGCAACGTTCAAAATGTTCAAATGTTTGTAAAGCTTAGGGGACTTAACTATGTGATTATCAGTCCCTACACTTAATAGCTACTTATGAACTGACTTATACTAAAGACGACACAAGCATCCATGCCCGAGGGGGGTTTTCGAACACCCGACGGGGAACGGCCTGACGCATCGTAGCATAGCGCCTCAGTGCGCTCAGCCGCTCCGCCGCGGCGGCAGCGTTCATTTCCAGTAACTTTTATTTAGACCAATTTTAGCTTTCGTCAAAATGTCTTTTGTTTTTTGGGGGAAACTGTAATCGTGATGGAAGATTATATTTCTCAATATTTTACCTGCCGTATGTTTCAAGTACAATATCAGTATTTCTAACTTCCCTATTCATTTGCTGAAATTACATCATAATGCTGTAAAGCTTAAAAAATTTGAACGCTGGTTTCGTCGTAATATCTGCAGCCTAAATGTGACTTTGCAAACTATACGGAGATAGCGTCGCATATTAACCAAAATCGACGACTCCACTCTGGAACCCTGTATGAGACGAGCGCGATTTCGCGTCGCTTATCGCAACAAAGCTCTCTCTAGCACAGCTAAGAACTGGTAACGTCGATGCTGATATTTAGCAACACTGTGATAGTGCAGACACGAGGACACGAAGCTTGCAGTGTGCCTGTGTTTCTTTAGAGCGTACACTGAAAGGTATTCGCATATTTTATCGCATACATTTACCGTAAGGAATCAAACATTGACACTAAAACATTATAGTGCAGTTGTGCACTGTGGCTTTATGAAAACGTAGGAACGGTTGACAATGACAAATTACACGAAGGACTTTTCTGAAAGCCGGCCGCGGTGGCCGAGGGGACTGAGGCGCTCCAGTCACGCACTGCACGGCCAGTACGGTCGGGGGTTCGAATCCCCCCTCGGACATGGCTATTTGTGCCGTCCTTAGTATAAGGTAGTTGATAAGTAGTTTGTAAGTTTAGGGACTGATGACCCCGTAGTTAAGTCCCATAAGCTTAACAAACATTTGAACATTTGAATTTTTCTGAAAGGAAAAGGAACGACAATTAAATCACAAATACCGGTGTTAATCATCGTAGAGTGCTCTTTGATGGGGACAACACTGACAATTTTTTGCTTGTCTAGTGTATTGGTGTGTAAAATGGTCATCATTCGAAAACGGGTGGTCTGCTCCGTTAATACTGAGTGTGAAATACACGTGGCATTGTTGCTCGTGGATCACCTCATACCGAGAGCGACGAGCGGCAGCAGGGGGCGCGAGTGGGCCCTGCGTGCAGGGGCAGGCCAGCATTCACGAAATAAACAGTCACACTTGCAAGTCACGTAGACTTGTTATAACTGAACAGACGTACTTGATGAACTGCTGCAGATAATCGGACGACCGCACTGGGCGGAGCGGCGCGGCTCTTTTTGGTATACTGCAGCGGCAAATTTTGTCTGCCAGTCGGTGGATAACCGCAGAGTACAATGGACGATAGTGACATGGATGTAGTAATAATTCCTTTGTTAAGAAAGGCTTGAGCAAGAGCAACCAACAAAAAGGCGAACAATATGGCTTCATAACATTTCGAATTCGCGATATGAAGAAGGAGAATATCACACACTTTTGCCGCGGCTTAAAAAGGCTCCAAACAGATTTCATACGTATTTCAGAACGTCACAAAATAAATTGTTCGTGTTAGTACAAACTATGGAGTCACATTCACAAGAAAAATTAAATAAATAAAATAATAATAAAAAATGAGTTACTTGTACGTTATGTTTTACCAAATATTAATGTCTTGCACCAACATAGGAAAAAAATGTAGTTCACAGGCCCTGTAATCCAAATTCTTTGCAATTTCTTTTGAAATATTGCTTTTTCATGTACTACTCAATATAATGCCTATTTTGAAGGTGACATAACTCCTACACATACGATTAACTTTTCCTCGTCCATTGGCACTGTTGTAACCAAATTTTGGTTAACTCGCAACAGAGTTAGGAGCGACTGACCCGCAGAGCGGCAGAGCTGGCCGCCCAGTGCGGGCTGCCCTGCAAACAGTCCTACCTTTAGAGCACAGCTTTCCAAACTGGCTGTCGCGTAGTAGTATCAACGGTGTCGCCACACTAACAAATTTAGACTCTAAACAAAACAAAAACTTGTCATAAAATAACACAAAATATCCTTCTCGTCATACTATCCTGAAGACTCGCCTGCAGCTAATCATCCTTCTCTTCATTCAGTGCACCACAGATCACGTATTACAGGAATGATCGGTGCACATTAACTTCGTGCTCAGCCGCTATGCGGCAGCTCTGCTTCGGCAGCAGTAGACACTCGGGGTTCGTTCGAGCAGCTGCCAGTTGCCAGATTCCAGCACACTGCATGCGCAGAGCTGCTTCTGATACTCGATAACAGCTGTTCCCGTGCGCAGTTTGCTGGAACCTTAACTGTAGTCTGCTTTCCTTCCCCAAAAGCTTTACCTGAGCGTTTTTTAATGGATTTGTCAAAGCCACGTCACCATCGGTAGCGTTTCTTACAATGAAATGTCAATCAATGACACAGTGGCTGTAAAAGCTGTCACAGATTGTAAAAGCAGTCACAATTGTCCACTGACTAAAGCTATTCAGTAGCGATGTTTAGTATGGAGTATTATCGGGTGATTAACGGAGAGTAGTATTTTCAATGCAGTGATCATTGGTTCGAACCCTGGTATTCGTTAATATTTTTTCTCTGTTTCCTGTATGTAACAGATTCTGGGACCAGAAATGACATTCATATTCTTACTTGTCACAAATCTTTATCCATTTTTTCCGAATATGTCTGGACTTCCGAGGTCGTGGTGAAGCAAGAACCTAACACTAGAACTTAAATAGTAATTCATCACTTGTCATAACTCTTTATTTCTGAAAATAATGTGATAATATTGAACTGAAAGGAAACAGCCACTGTGCTGTATAAATCAGAAATCCGAGCAGCTAATTTCCAGTTGCCGTTTTCATTCGATCCAGCAAAACCGTATCTGGCCCTGACACGTACACACGACAACGAAAAACGATTTCCGAAATTCAGCTTTCGTGTTTCGGAAGTTGTGTCGCATGTAGGAGAAGCAAGTATTACTGTGTGAGTTAGGCATTGTTGTCTGCGGGGTTACTCTGTTGTACATCTCCGGGGTTCCTAATTTTTCCCTTTCTTGCGATGAGAGTACGTATTGCTGCAGTCAGGATCAACATTAAATATGTGAATGCGTACGAGGATTTCAGTTTCGTTTAGAAACTTACATTTAAGCATACTTTATTTCCGCCCCCCCCCCCCCACTAGAACCATCTAAATTCTACCATATGTATTTATATTAGTGACAGGGTGTCGCAATGAGGGAAAGTTTGTAAAGCACTGCTTTAGAGCGTATCATGTTTATTGACCATGTCGGGATCGGCTCAGCGGCGGCCAGGCGCCGGCCATGTATTTTGTCAGAGAATGTTCGTTCACTTGTGGTTTGGCATCTTGTAGTCTTACAAAAGCAGTAATCCTTCTGGTATAGAGTTTATTTTGCCGAAAGATTTAAATATCGAGGGGTTGGCAATATTTTGTTGTTTTCGGCGGCAAGATTTTCAGCGTAAAATCTTTGTTTGGAAAACTTGCATCTAGAAGGGTACGATCTGTATGACCCGCGCAAGAATCGCGCACCATCTAGTGGCGCTAGTAGATAAGAGCGGCTTTTGCATTGAAATGACGCACACCACTCTTTTATTTATGATTTCTTGTTGTTCTGAGGATTGCGAGCGTTTGAGGACAAAGGTGTCTCTTGTGAGACAAAAGCAAATTTAATTATATGTAAAAAAGTCTGTTTTTTAAATGTCAGTTGCAATCATTTTTATATAGTATGCTCACAAAGTCATGGTGCAGTTTTAACAGGTCACGGGAAAGCAACGAAATGACAGAAAAACTCTATTTTAGCATTCTTCCTCAGTGCAAAAGTTTTAGCTACATTTCACTCTTAGTTGTAACCTAAATCATTACGATCAGGCACGAGTATCAAGCCCATCTGCTAGACAAAATTCGTCATTTCACAAAGACTCTTACGAATTATGGAAAGGTAGATGGTTTACTGAGAAGCTGATATTTAACACTAACACTCTGTGTACCGTTGCTACTGCCTTCTATTCCAGTCTCGCGTGTATCACGGAAGAAACGACTGCCGGCAGACCTCGGTGTTCACTGATCTCTAACTTTATGATTGTGGTCGTTTCGCGAGATATAAGTTGCAGGGTGCAATATATTGGTTGACTCGTCGAGAAACGTGTGCTCTCGGAACGTTGACAGTAGCCTCTGAGGCAGCGCCTGCCACTGCAATCATCTCTGAGATCGAAGCGTGCTGCTCTCCTTTGGATCTTCTCTCTGTCTTGTATCAATTGTTTCTGGTAAGGAACCCACACTGATGAGCAATATTCAGTTGTCGGCCAAACGAGTCTTTTGTAATCCACTTCATTTGTTGACTACACTTCCTGAAGATTCTTCCAATGAACCTCAGTCTAAAGTCTGCCTTAACTTTACGTGGTCGATCCGTTTCAAATCGCTCCCCATGTCTACTGCCAGATATTGCGTGGAAGTAACTGCTTCCAGTGTTTGTCCTGCTATTGCGTGGTCCAGTAGTGAAGGATCTTTCTTTTATTGTAAACGCAGCGCTTTATCTTTATGTTGAGGCTCGATTGCCATTCCCTGCACCATGTGTCAACATGCTGCAGACCGTCTTCAGGTGTTGCGACTTCTCGATATACTACAGCATCATCCGCAAAAAGCCTCAGTAAACTTCCGATGTTATCTACGACGTCCTTTGTAAACTGCATACTGTGAAGAGCAACGATCCAGTAACACTCCCCTGGGTCATGGCTGAAATGACTTTCGTGCCTGATCCCTCAGGGCGCTCAGCATTAATTTGCTGATCACGGGCTTGGCGAACACGGGGATCCTGAGCTTGGGACTGGCAAGAGCCACCAGTCCTCTGACACCGTAACGTGAAGGCAGTTTTTTTTTTTTTTTTATATTGCGATTAAATGTCCATTCTATGTGCCTAACCCCATCCGTTGTTTCAAATGCCAGCCCTTCGGACACTTCAAGGCAGAGGCCACTTGTGCAAATGGCGGTACAGGAAGACATCGAATGTACATCATCTTAAAAATATCGTGAACTGTTCTGATGAGCACACTCTTTGGAGTCGGGAATGTAGGGTGTATCAAGAAGAGAAGAAAAAACAGGAGATTAAAACGACTAGACGCATTTCCTACACGGGAGGCCAGAAAGATATTTATGGCCCTGCAGCCCACTGTATTTGATACTTGGTTCGCTGCTGCTCTGCAGAAACTGGTCTCCACAGTAGATGCCTCGACACAAACTGAGGCTGTACAAATACTTGCACGTGCCAGTGCTCATGTGAGAGAGCTGAAGCTTCACTGTCTGTTGCTCAACCAAAAATATTGGGAAAAACTACAGGTACCGCATTTGCAGAACCTACGGTACCTCTTACCAGTCGCCAGAGCCACTGTAGTTACAACCACGTGCTCCGTATCCACTAGCAACCAATCCAAGTCGAAAATGTCACAGCCAAGTCCCAATCACAGGTGAAACCACAAATAAAAGTGTCAGAATATGTCGTAGTTACCATTCCTAATGCTTCGCTCCAGATCTAGTGGAGCTGGATCTCCCTCAGGGGCAAACATCGCGCCCAGTCCTGAACTCCACTTAGTTCAGTGTCGCCATCTAGGCGGAAAGAGAGAGTGAAGATTCAACCTCTGTGATAGATGGCTCCCACACTGCAGTGGATCTTGCAGGGTTTCAGGACACATGTGGAGTAACTTCGTCTATTGACTCAGAGTAGACCGATGTCTATATGTTTCCAGGAGACAAATTGAGGCTCGCTGATAACCCTGAGATACGCGGTTACAGTCTCCGCGAAAGGACGTTAGTGGAAAGAGAGCTAGAGGAGGAGTGGGTTTTCATCAGCACAGCCTAGTACAGGGTGTTTCAAAAGGGACATTACAACTTTGAAAATTCATATTAAAAAGAGGTACAGAGCTGTTTTTAGTGTTGTTTCAAAGGAAAACCCATCAAGTTTTTACCTTCAACTAAAAGTGTCCGATGTGGTTTCCGTTGGTTATCCTGCAGAGATCCCATCAGCGGCGGCGTAGATTCTCGCTCTAAGTTCCGGTAGAGTGGCCGGCAAAGGAGGTACATACACCATATCTTTGATGAAGCCCCATAAGATAAAGTCTAGCGGTGTCAGGTCTGGGGAACGGGCAGGCCATGCAATTGTCGCAGCGCAGGCAATCCATTTACCTGGAAACGGTCATTGAGAAGATCCCGGACGTCAGTCATATAGTGTGGTGGTGCGCCGTCTTGCATGAAGTAAACATTTCGTTCTCCGTAGTCATCGATCTGTGGTATCAAA
Source organism: Locusta migratoria (assembly GCA_026315105.1). Lineage (NCBI taxonomy): Eukaryota > Metazoa > Arthropoda > Insecta > Orthoptera > Acrididae > Locusta > Locusta migratoria. Next base: position 778,749,251 of record CM048755.1, read on the forward strand.
AATTGTTGCAACATATCCAGGTGCACTATCCCGTTGATGGTTCGTTCTTGGAATAAAAAAGAAAAGAAAAGAGGACTGTACATTTTCTCCTTGCTCAACGCACAAAAAACGTTCGCCTTAGGGCTATCACAAGCATGTTGCAATGTTTCATGTGGATTTTCACTGCCCCAAATCCTACAGTTATGTGTGTTAACCTTGCCACTTAACTGAAAAGTTGACTCGTCAGAAAAAATTATGTTGTCCAAGAAATGTTCATCATCATCCACTCGGTCTAACATATCCGCACAAAAGTTCTTCTGGGCAATTTTATCAATGTCTTTAATTGCTTGTAAAAGTGACAATCTGTACGGCTTCAAATACAAACGTTCTCTCAACACACGCCAAACAGTTGTATGTGGGACTTGCAGTTCACGTGATGCACGCCGAGTCGATTTCATAGGGTTGTTGACAAAACTCTGTCTCACTTGCTCAACGAATTCGTCAGATGTACTTGGACGACCTGGTACTTTGTCGTAATGAGCACCCCGTTTCTACAAAACCTTTATGCCGCTCATAAATTTTGTCCTACTAGGAGGATCTTTAGCATACTTGGTACGGAGTCAAAACTTGATGTGTTTTCCATTAGCATTTGTAGATTTGGAGAAAGCTTTTGACAGTGTCGACTGGGATAAACTCTTTCAAATTCTGAAGGTAATAGGGGTAAAATATAGGGAGCGAAGAGTTGTATTCAACTTACACAAAAACCAGACAGCGGTTATTAGAGTTGAAGGGCATGAAAGGGACGCAGAGGTTGGGAAAGGAGTAAAACAGGGTTGTAGCCTTTCCCCAATGTTGTTCAATATGTACATTGAGCAAGCAGTGAAGGAATGCAAGGAAAAATTTGGAGAGGGAATTGAAAGTCCAGAGAGAAGAAATAAAAACTTTGCGGTTTGCCGATGACGTAGTAATTCTGTTAGAGAACGCAAAGGATCTGGAAGAGCAATTGAAAAGAGGGTATAAGATGAACATCAACAAGAGTAAAACAAAGATAATGGAATGTAGCGTCAGAAAGCCAGGCGACGCTGTGAAGGAATAAGATTAGGTAATGAGACAATAAAAGTAGTAGATGAGTTTTGTTATTTGGGTAGCAAGATAACTTTTGATGGCCGAAGTAAAGGAGATATAAAATGCAGATTGGCCGTGGGAAGAAAATATCGTGATGTAATTAATTTAAATGTTAGAACGTTCTTTCTGAAAGCATTTGTCTGGAGTGTAGCATTGTATGGGAGTGAAACGTGGACGATAAGGAGTTTCGTCAAAAAGATGATAGAAGCTTTCGAAATGTGGTGCTACAGACGAATGATGAAGATTAGATGAATAGATCACGTCACTAATGAGGAGGTGCTCAACAGAATTGGAGAGAAAATGAGTTTGTGGCATATGCTGACCAAGAGAAGGGATAGGTTGGTGGTACACATTCTGAGACATCAAGGAATCGTCAATTTAGCATTAGAGGGAAGTGTGTGGGGTAAAAACCGTAGAGGGAGACCGAGGAACTAATACAGTAAGCAGATTCAAAAGGATGTAGGTTGTCGAAATTATTCTCAGATGAAGAGACTTGCACAGGACAGGGTAGCGTGGAGAGCTGCATCAAACCAGTCTGCGGACTGAAGACCACAGAAACATCCCCTCAATACATTCTTACGTTGACCAAACGTACCAATAACAAATCTAGCAGCAGGTATCTGAATTGCTTTGGTATCTACCTTTAAGCCGAAATAGTGAGCGGTCTCATTGTACCACATAATTCTGCTCGACCATCTATATCTGGCTCTGGGCTAGAACCTGTAGTACCCCAAGTGTGCAGATGGTTGGTGGTAGAGAGAGAATGATTTATGATAATATACTGAGGAGGTATGTGGTAGTAGGATAAGAGGAGGGGGGACAGAACCTTCAATATAGATAGCTCAGTTTCGTTACCTGATACCCAGAAAATGGTGGGCAGTAGTATTGATTGCAGGTGGAGCAGCTTTGTAACATCATTCTCAGAGAGTGAGTAGGTATTAGGGGTAAGGATAGAGGGAATTGAACTTATGTCCGACGTTTTTTAACCACATACCATATGCGATGTCATTAATAACCTTGAGATTATACCCAATCTATCTACAAATAGTTTTATATAACGGTTCCTAATAGTCCCAATCGTGTAATATTTAGGGGTTTGTAAAGGCGAGACATATTTTCATTGATCAATTGGCAGTCATGTAATGGAATAATATTAGACATTTACACATATTTATGCAGACTACGCTACAGTTTACATCTTTTAAAATAGCCGCTCATGCTGGGTTACCACTTCACAATGGAAACTGTATTTGTTTTATTTAATATTACGAGTTGTGTAATATACTTAAGTGTATGTATTTTAGTCATTAATTGTTCCTGGAAGTTGGTATATATTTAGTGTCAGTAATTTCTATGTGGAATGAATTAGTAACGTCTGTGTGAATTTGTGTATTCTTTCTTTCAGATTGTTGGAAAAGTTATCCGTCAAGTGCCCCAACACAGATGTTTGTGATAAAGTACTTTCACGAGGAGATCTCCAAGATCATCTTAAAAAAAGGTCAGATTTTTCGTCTAATGTTCCTTTTATTTCACTTTATTTGTTCTGTATATTTAACTATGCTATTTTTAATTTTTGTAAAAAAACATCGCTGTTTTAATTCTACTTCATTTTTATGTTGGCATTGTTATTGTATCTTAAATAAGGTGAGGAAATTGAAATTTTGTTTCATATTATTTCACGCAGTTGTGGTGCTATTATTGTTCAGTGACATTCACACTGACTTTTTGTGTCAGCTATACTTTTGCACTATTCAGTGATCAGGACTCTGTATTCGCTTTACGGAGAGTGGCAGTTCAGAGCTGCATATTTGGGTTTTCCTTTAGTTCCTTTGAACTGTGGGTGGGTTAATTCGTAAGATACACGCCAAGTTCCCTCTCACTGGAAACTTCTGCTTCGTCTCTAATTACTCGTCGTTAAACACTGCGTGATTACTATCAGTCTTTATGATGCGACAGGAATTTTAAATAGGGTAACTATGCTTTTTTTCCTGGTTCCGAGAAATACTTGTCTGCTCTGGGAAGAGGTGACGTGTTGGCAGCTGTATGTTCCGTGGTATTCACGGTGACAGATAATTACTGAAAATCATACAACAACAGTTATTCCGATTTGACAGATATAGTCGAAGTAGACGCGTTTACTGCTTCAGTACCTAATATAAACGACATACTCTGTGAAGTATAGAAAAATACTTTATTACTATCGAAGAGTCTAATTATTTATTCAGAAAATATAAATGAAATTTTCATGGTGCAGATCTGTATTGAATGTAACTTCCATACTGAAGAAACTCGAAGTGTATGTTTCGGAAATGACATTTGAGTTATGCTGAAATAATACTGCTTATGTAGATGCTAAAATAGAGACTTGGACTTTTTTTTATGGAAATCGTCTTAAATAGCTTAATAGTGCTATGCTCCTAACATGCTTTTTTCCTTCATGAATATCGTTTTTCTTCAAAGGAAGGGAAAAATTTGAACATTTGATTTTGAAAAAAATAGGGGAAATTAAAATTCAACAGCGCTCGGCATTGTTAGAGTTGTTGAAAACATGAAAATATGAAGTTTACGATCACTTAATATTGACATTTGATATTGTACAAAACAAGCTTTAATATGTCTTCATCTTTTGATAACATTGAAAGCTTCGTAAATGTATCTAATTACCGAAAATATGCCTAAATATTAGAAGTAATAATGAATATTACATTTATCGTAATAACTTAAAATATAACAATAACAAACTGATACTACATTTACATAGCTATCATTCATGAGTATTTTCAATTACCTAACAAAATTGATTGAAAAGAATACTGCATACTCCCAGTTTACGTACACAATGAATTTGGCATTTACGACTCTATTAGTAAACCAAAATTGATTATTACTAAAAGCTTACTTGCTCACATATGAATTTCTTTACATTACTTTAAATTGGTATTTGAGCAGAAATTCATGACGTCTATTTAGTCAGCCATATGCTCATCAACGTTTGCAGATTTACATTAAAATACTTCGTAATTTATATTGCTACCAATTGTTAAGCTATTTGATATTGTTTATTCACTTTTGATACTGTTAGATAAACCACCGTATAATCATTATGCCTCGTGGACCTTTGTTTATGGGGACAATAGGTATAATTAGTAAATCTATGGGACTCAACTGCTTGTTTATTAATCCCTAGCTTACAAACTACTTAATCTAAGGTAAACTAAACTAAGGCCAACACAAACACCCATGCCCGAGGGGGGACTCGAACCCCGGCGGCGGACGACCGTGCGCACCGCGACACGACGCTCCAGTACGCGCGGCTTCACTGGTGTATCAAAAACGTTACAGTTACAATTTAGTCTGTTTAACTCAGAAAATGGGGTGCTAACTGTGTTTAAATATTGCTGTAGGTCTTGTCTGTTACATATCAACCATTTCGTGACCAGTGAGACTTAAGTGTGCCACATACGACTTGCGTCCCTGAGTTCACAGCGATATAAAAATCGCACATCTGTATTCTGCTGCCACGACAACAGTGTGAAGCCAACGAGCTTGTTGTTTGACGTCTGCTGCGCTTGTTATCGCTTATTTGTTTGATTTGTTCTAAGTGTGCCTCGCGTTTTGGCAGTTTTATTTACTCTTTTGTCTTGTCTGAAATAGATAAGTTTAGTAAAGGTATTTATGGTTTTCTTTAGTTTGTTTTCTAGAAATATACAGGTTTGTGCACTTATTTATTGGTAAATCATTTCTACATTCGTGGTTTCTTTACGGTTAGCGTGTGTAAAAATATATAAAACTGTTCTATTCTAAATATTATTCGATTTCTCTCGATTTGATATGATACGGCAAAAACGTAATATTGTTAGTGGATGCTTGTTACTGTTACCTACTGGAAGTCACGACATTGCATTCAGCTGTTTCGTTGGAAACTGAGATAGTGAATTGAATCTAACACTCGCCAGAACACACAAAGAGAATAAATTACTTAACTTTTAGTAAATTATTGTTTTTAGAAATGTCGAAATTGACAAAAGAGGAAATTTTGAAGTACTTGTTTTCGGTGCTAAAACGTTCTACCACCTTACAGATGTGCTGTTCACCGACTCAGTGATTGTGGTCTTCACGTCTTAATAAATCTCCACAGCATCGAAGTTCAGGACAGGTACCTTGATATCTCGTGGGTGTAGAATCTTCTTAAAACACAGCATCTGCATAACCTGCTTGCAGGAATTCCTAGAATTCATTCAGAATACGTGCAGCTACAGAAATGTTCTCTATTTTCTAAGTCCGTAATGCGAACATAGTTGTAGAAATTCCAATATTTCATACACATCCTAAAGATGTCGACGAAATGGGCTACCCAACGTCCTTCCACAGCAATGTAGGATTTCTCAAATGTTGAAATGTTTATATAGCTATGGGGAGGACTCGAGCATCTCACGGGGAACGGCCGCTCTCTCCGCATCAAGGCGGCTTAGAGGCTATTCGCGCGCGGTTAAAAGTCAGACCTTTCGGGCTCTGAAATTGTTTGTAATGAGACTTCTCGGAATAGCAGTATCCGTCAACAGTGTCCACTCATAGAAATTTTAAAGGGCACTGTCCAGAAAATGCCGAAACAAAAAATCAGTCTAAACTTTATACGCAACTCATATATATCTTATCCAGGGTGAGTCGCCTAACGCCGCGGTGGAGGAGCCGTAGCCGGGCGCCGTGGCCCAGCGCGCCCGGTCAGGGGGCTGAACGCCCTCTGTAATAAGAAAAAAGCTGATCCAACGAACAAACTGAACGGACGACCGCGAACCATAGATCTACCAGATAAAAAAAGCGGTCTTAGGCCCCTCGCTGCGGAGCGCGTAGTTGCTCGCCGTCGGAGATTCGAGTCCTCCCTAGGGCGACCACGATGAAACGATCAAGTAATAGCGTGCCAGACGCAAAACCGGCGTCTCTAAGGGTGCCAAAACAGAGTTCAATGCGACAAACTATGACCCTAAGACGTGCCCTTCACTAACCACCCCATGGGAGGAACGATGAGCCCTTAATAGATCAGAGCCGTACTCGCCACAATATCCTGTGTTCCCGTTCCGATGGAGAGTCGTTCATGTCTACTAAGCCACAGTTCTTTGTCGACCATTTTGAAGACAAAATTTGCGAAGTGGTATCGTTCTCTAAGATGAGAAGTGGGGCTGTACTGATGCAGACGGCGTCCCCAGCCAAGTCATGGGCACTACTCGCCTACGATAAGCTGGGTGACATCCCGATGAATATCACACCCCACAAGTCTTTAAATTTGGTCCAGGGTCTAATACACCACAGAGATCTATTGTCCCAGACCGATGAAGAATTGCGAATGAACCTGCAGCGACTAGCGGTTCACTTCATCCGGCAGGTGTACAGGGGATCTAAAGATAACAACGTTTCCATCGATGCTTTCATCTTGGCCTTTGAAGGCGATATACTGCCTGAGAAGGTCACGATAATGATATACTGGTGTGAAGCCGTATGTCCCTCCCCCTATTTGGTGTATGTGGTGCTGGAAGTTCGGGCACATGTCGTCTCGATGTACTTCCAGCCCAACCTGCAAGGAATTTGGGTGGCCATCATACCCGGACACCCCATATACCCCACCTACCCTTTCTGTGAATTATGTGCAACATCATCCACCATGCTCGCCAAATTGCACTGTTTACATCGGGAAAGGAAACTAATGGAAATAAAGACCCTGGTGTGGCTCACTTTCTCTGAGGCACATAAGAAGTATGAGCGGCTCTATCCCACATGAATATCAACAAATTTTGCCGCAGTCACAATGGCACCAGTTTCGTTGAGAACGAGACCAGTGCTCTCTCCATCCGTGGGCCCTACAGGCCATCAACTTTCCACTGCCCCTTCGACAGGTGGGGGCACCTCTACATCCATTGCTCCCCCAACACCTGTGGGAGCAATATCCCCCCCACCACCACCATTGGGGACACCAGTCCCCATTCCCCAGGCGGAGAAGCAACAGTCTACCCTGACACCTCTCGCTCGGAAGGGGTACCATGGTGTACTTCCTTCGAAGGCTTAGAGGATCTCAGCCAGAGGCTGCAGGCTCCGCCCGCTCACAGTCTACGGGCTTTGTGATCGATGTCGGGCCCTGAAACCACTTGTGAGAAGTCCACCCAGCCATCAAAACTGAAAGGGTGCGAGAAGCTAAGATGAAAAAGCACAATAAGGACTTCTCGGAAACTTCAAAGTCACAGCTCCCTACATCATCTGCCTCCGAAGATGAGGTGGAGATCCTCACGTCTCCTGAGGATCTGGCCCTCACTGAGATGCTTGAGCCAATGGTTCTAGATGATGTAGATGCGCAACACCTGGCAGAAGGTAAATCTTTGGACTGATGATCTTCTGTCCTACATCATGGCCTTCCAGCAAGGAGTTAATCAAACTCGTCAGTGGAATTGCGGCGGTTTCTTCAATCGTCTAGCTGAGCTGCAGCAGTTGTTGTACCGATTCCCTGTACTCTGTTTCTCATTACATGAAACATGGTTTCCTGCCCAGCAGACCCCTGCCGTTCAGGGTTATCGGGGCTACTATAAGAACCATTCCATTTACAACAGAGTCTCTGGTGGTCTCTGTGCTTACGTCCTCTCTACTGTCCCAGTGCCCCTGTGTCTCTCCGCACAGCCCTTGAGGTGGTGGCTGTCAGAATCCAGGTATCGCAGGAACTTAACATCTGTTCTCTCTACCTCTCCCCAAACGAGGTCGTTTCCTCCGCTGACCTTGCTACCTTGGTCGATCAACTTCCCCCACCATTCCTCCTTTTGGGGGACTTCAATGCCCACCACACTTTGTGGGGCGGAACCGAGATCTCCCGTCATGGTAGGGATGTTGAGACTGTACTGGCACAGCAGGACGTCTGCCTCCTAAACACAGGTGGACCTACGCATTTCATCATGACACATGGGGCGTACTCAGCTGTTGAACTCTCCGTTTGCAGCCTACGCCTTCTCCCCCATCTCAACTGGAAGGTACACAATGATTTATGTGGTAGCGACCTCTTCCCCATTCTCCTCTCTCTGCCTGTTTCAACCTGATTATCAGCCATCCTAATGGTCATTCCGCAGAGCAGATTGCTCGGCCTTCACCTCGGCTGCTGTGGTAGCTGCTCCATTTCCCGCAGATATTGATATGGCGACTCACCAAGTAACTGTGTCCATCGTTTCTACCACTGAAGACACAGTCCCAAGTTCTCGTGGTTTGCTCAGACGGAAGTTGCTGCCTTGGTGGACTCCAGAAATCGCAGAAGCCATCTGGGAATGTCAGCAAGCACTCCTGCGCCACCCTTTGATAGAACACCTGATCGCTTTTAAGCATCTCCGAGCTCGAGCTCGGCGTCTAATCCAGCATAGTAAGCAGGACTCTTGGGAGTGGTACGTTGTCACCATAGGCTCTCGCGCTTCCCCATCTCGAGTGTGGTTGCAAGTGCGACGCATTTTTGGACACCGCCCACCATCTGTAATCCCCTGTCTCCAATCCCAGTGTACTCTATGCACTGACCCCACCGCTATCGCAGTGCTCATGGCAGAACATTACAAACGTTGTTCTGCGACGGCAGCCTATATCCCACAATTCCACACCCTTACGAGCTGAGAGTCGGACATTATCGTTCCTCGCGTCGCCAGGAGACATACAACGCTCCATGTAGTGTATGGGAGTTCGAAAGTGCCCTTGCTGGATGCCTTGATACGTCCCCAGGACCAGACCGCGTTCACAGCTAGGTTCTTCGTCACCTGTCAGCGGATTCTCGACATCAACTACTCGCCTTGTTTAATCGTGTCTGGGATGAAGGTCTTTTTGTGTCACAATGGCGGGAAAGCATCATCACCCTAGTGTTAAAACCTGGCGACGATCAGCAGGTGGCAAATAGTTACTGACCAATTACCTCACCAACATTCTTTCCAAGCTTCTCGAACGTATGGTGAGTCTGTCAGCTCATGTGAGTCCTGGAAGATAGGGGACTGTTGGCTCAGCAAGAGGGGGTCTTCCGTCAGGATCGCTCCGCTAACGACAACCTTTTGTCTCTCGAGTCAGCTATTCGTGTAGCTTTTGCTCAGCGTGAGCATCTCGTCACTGTCTTCTTCGACCTTCAGAAGGCGTACGACACCGCCTGGCGTCACTACATACTGGCAATGCTACACAAATGGGGTCTACGGGTTGATCTTCTGATCTGTATCCAAAACTTTCTATCCCTTCACACCTTTTGTGTTAGGGTCAGCACTTGAGTTCCACTCACACTCAGGAGAACAGTGTCTCACAGGGCTCCGTTCTAAGTGTCACCCTCTTTTTGGTGGCAATAAACGGTATCTTAGCTGCAGTAGGCTCATCGGTCTGTTGCTCCCTATTTGCTGACGACTTTTGCCTGTATTATAGCTCCACAAGCATCAGCGTTACTGAAAGGCGCCTGCAGGGAGCTATTAACAAGTCACACTCATAGGCCTCAGTGCATGGATTCCAGTTCTCTGCATTTAAGGCCTTAGTCATGCACTTTTGTCGTCGTCGGGCTGTTCGCTTGGATCCAGAGCTCTTCTTGGCTGATCAGCTGCTTCATGTCGAAACGTCGCATCACTTTCTCGGCGTGCTCTTCGACTACCGGCTCACTTGGATGCTGCACCTCCATCATCTTAAACGAAAGTGCTGGCAATACGTGAATATCCTGCGCTGCCTTAGCCACACTGATTGGGGAGCCACACGTCCAACACTCCTGCGCCTTTATAAGGCACTTGTACAGTCACGGCTCGACTACGGGAGCTTGGTTTATGGTTCTGCAGCTCCCTCAGCATTGCAGTTTCTCGATCACATCCTTCACAGTAGTGTCCGGCTCGCAACGGGGGCTTTCCACACGAGCCCTGTACCGCGCCTGCTTGCCGAAGTTGCGATCCTTCCCTTGGAGTTTCGCCGCTAACAGCTGCATCTCTCATATGTCGCCCATGTCCATGCCTCGCCACACCACCCAAATCGTGGGCTCCTCTTTCCAGCTGCTGCACCTCCCATACCACCTCGCAGGCCGAGGTCGGGTCTTCCGATCGCGGTCTGTGTTCGTACCCTCCTTACTTTTGTTGAGTCCCTCCCTCTCCCTCCTACTTTCTCCTACCAATCCCATGCACCGCCTTGGTCCATCCCTTGGCTGCAGCTCTACCTGGAATTGTCTCATGACGCCACTAACTCTCCATCGCCAGTTCGTGGCCACTCTCGATGCATTCCGTGGCGCTAACGTCGTCTACACTTATGGCTCCTCAGTAGATGGCCGAGTTGGGTATGCCTTTATACGCGGTGACCGCACTGAACAACGCTCCTTGCCTCTTGGCTGTAGCGTTTTTACTGCGGAACTGGTTGCGATATTACGTGATCTTGACCAACTTAAATGGTGTCCCAGGATGTCGTTTGTGATCTGCAGCGACTCCCTGAGTGGTACGATCGATCCAATGCTCCATCTTCACGCTCACTATTTCTGGCAGTTCAGTAGCCTTCGTTTGGACTCTGCGAGATGTTGGCATCTGAGCAGGTCGATCGACTGGCCAAGCAGGCTACCACCTACAGGTCCCTCGATATTGATCCCAGAGAGGAATATCAAGTTGGGGTTACGCCGCAAGGTCTTTGCTGCTCGGGAGTCAGGGTGGTCTACTTTGAGCACGCCCAACAAGCTCCGTGCGATAAAGTATTTCACGGCGGCACGGAAGTCCTCCCTGCGGACCTCTCGTTCTTTGTCGCCTGCGTATTGGCTATACCTGGCTAACTCATGGCTACCTTCTTCGTAGAGAGGACCCGCCAGAGTGACAGTGGTCCACCTTTTGTTGGAGTGCCCACTTTTAGGCGCCCTGCGGCAGTGTTTTCATCTGCCTGCTGCACTACCTCTAATTCTTCGAGACGATGCCTCAGTGGCTGATAGTTTTGTAGATTTTATTCGTGCTGCTGGCTTTTACCGTTCTATTGAGTGATGGGTACCCTCACCTGAAGTGACAGGTCCCCACCTCTCCACCACTTTTAAGCCCTTTTCTGACTTTCGTACAGATGGTCAGGCGATTTTAACGTGTGCAGGATGGCTGGCTCATCCTTTATTATCTTTCTGATTAGCCAGCCAAGGTATCCTTCTTTCCAGTTTTGGTTTAGTTTGTGAGTCGGTCTTCTCCTCCTGTGTGTCCTTCCTGTATGTGTTAGCAACATGTTTAATGTAGCTCTCTACATTTTGTGGCTTTTCCCTCTAGGTGTTCTCTTTTTGTTTTTTAGCCTTTGTTTATTCGGAACGGGGGACTGATGACCGAGCTGTTTAGTCTCCTACAGCTCCTAACAACAACAACAACGGTAATGTCCGAGCTCCTGCGGGGAGCTGCTATTGTACTGCGTGTCTTCAAGTGGGCGCCTTGCTGCGGTGCGGTGCGCGCGGCAGGTCGCCGTCGGAGGTTCGAGTCCTCCCCCAGCATGGGTGTTTGTTGTCCTTGGCATAAGTTAAAGTAGTTCGTAAGATTAGAGACCTATGACCATTGCATGTAGGTCGCATAACTTTACAAACGTTTGAACTAGTGTGAATTTTGGGACGAAGGGAGCCGTTCGCGGGTAGCCAAGATGGTTAAGGAGACTGCTGGCCCGAAACGGGAGACCGGGGCTCGTATCCCGACCCAACTAATGTTGTCAACACTGGCGACACCTAATGTGTTTGTATGGTGTTGTATGTTCCTGATTCCAGGAATACATCCCTCTCGATTATTGGGTGGCTGAAGTTTGAAGAGGTTGCAGTTTTGTGTACTTTTTGGAGGCCCTGTTTCTGTAGTATGTAGGACACTGTGTATTAATTTTTATGTATAAGTCTTAGTGTAGTATGTGTTTAACTATATTTTCAGGATTGTGATAAGGTACGTATTATGCTTTATTTACACTTTTTTTAATTTTTTAAAATTCTCTTTATCTCATTGCTGACATGGAAAATTACCGTACTATTTGTGTTGGAATAACTTTGAGTATATATTTTTCAGGTGCCCAGCGACTGTGAATTCAGAGAAGCAGCACCTTAACAGAAGTTCCTCTAGCTCGTCCCGTCTTCGCACAAAATCTGTCCCACACGATCTCCATCAAAAAGGTACAGTTAACACTCTCCGTGTATGTTTTCACATTTTAGCTCATTAATCCTTTGGATAGTACGAGCCAGTATTGGGAATTATTCGATTCACGGTTACATGGTGTTTGCACCCAAAAGTACACTTCGACCCTTAAATTTGCCCTTGCTCACAGTACAATTGATATTGATTATGTTTCGAAATCTCACTAACATTTGCATTTTTTCGCCCATCTTTAATTCGTGGGCATTATCCGCGAATAACTCAGTGTGTCTAACTCGGAGCGAGGGATTAGTTCTGAAGGATGGCTGCTCACTGAGTCATTTTGTATGCTATGGCCGGCGTACAATTGATGGTTTGTTCTTTATTAAGGGAAAATGCAACAATTACAAAAATAGAAATAACTCGCTCTATAGAGGTTTTCATGGCAATTTCGTATAGGTATAGTTTATGGTCATTTTCCTTTCGTTCTTAAATTTAGTTTAAACTCAAAGTTTCGCAGGTGTCACGACTATCTGGCCGTTTGAAATGCGTCATAATACCTGATGTATTGTTTCTTCTGTGATTTTTCAAATAGAAGTCTACTGAGAAGACTGTGCGTGGTCTCTCTCAACTTCGGGTGAGGGATTTTAAAGTCCTTGTAGGAAAAGAAAGTACTCGCGATGAGTAAAGTAGAGTCTCCACTCGTGGCTGCCATTTCCAAGAAAAACCACTTTATGCCACGTGAGACGATTCCTTTACCTTAGTGTTGCTTGAGCTATCGTCAAGACTGCGTCACTCGTGAGTGCCGTTCCATTCCTGTCGTGGATTTTATTTTTCTTCCTTTTCTGTTAGTGTCTGACGACGTATTACTCATTATTTTTAGATATTATCAATTATGTGGATTGGAAGGCTATTAATTCTTACTATTTACTCTGTGCTCATTTTGCCTCGAAATTAATTTTACTTTCAATTTATGTACACTATACGATAAAGAAAAACTGAGTCGCTCTGGGCAAAATGGCAATAAAATAGGACCATTTGGCAATATCGGCATAAAAACCGGTCCAATGAGTGACGTCAGAGAACGGACTGCTTCATTGATCAGGAAACGTAATATATCCAAAGCTCACTCTGAATTCATTTACTCCCTATGTACTAAAGTTTGCCTACCTTACGACGCACATTATGAAGCTGACTGAATGCTCAGATCGCAGCAACATAAACTGGATACAGGCACATAAGCTATAAAACAATGTAAGAATATTGTTGTATGATGTTCAAAAGTTGTAAATATATCGGACTCTATTGTGTGGTCATTAGTCCGTAGCTTACGAACTACGTAAACTAAGGTAAACTAACCTGAGGGCAGCGCAAACACCCATGCCCGGGGGGGGGGGGACTCGAACCTCCGACGAGAATCGGCCGCACGCACCGCAACACGGCATCCCAGTCCGCCGCGGCTTCTTGTATGAGCTTAGTTCAGGCTTGACTAAGAATGACATACCAATCGTAGTAACACTTTTATTTTCAGTTGCTCGTGTTCTTCTTTTGAAGCTTCAAATGATAACTTCGTTCGTTTTGGAATGAAAATTAAAGCCACGTAAATAATCTTTCAAGAGTTTATATATTTAGATGCTTAAAGAAACAGCTGTTACATGAGATACTTGTGACTTAGAGGAATGGCGTAGTAAACTAAAGGTGCAGAGTGCAAAGCTACTTACATTTAACGACAGAACTAAGTCTGCCGCGCGGTCTGGAGCGTGTCCTCCCGCGTCGGAGGTTCGAATCCTCCCTCGGTCACCGATGTGTGTGTTGTACGTAGGTTAGTTTAACTTGGTTTAATTAGTTTGTAAGACTAGGGACTGGCCGGCCTCGGTGGCCGAGGGGACTGAGGCGCTCCAGTCACGGTCTGCACGGCCACTACGGTCGGGGGTTCGAATCCCCCCTCGGGCATGGATATTTGTGCTGTCCTTAGTTGTAAGTAGTTCATAAGTAGTTTGTAAGTTTAGTGACTGATGACCCCGTAGTTAAGACCCATAGACTTCACAAACATTTTTGAACTAGGGACTGATGACCACCTTAATTTGGTCCCATACGATTACAAACATATGAACATTTTTTAACTAAGTCTCCAGAAAGAAAATGACGGTAAAATTGAGTCTGAGAGTAACGAAATATCTGGTCTTACTGCATATCGCCTTTGCTGTAATTCAAATATTTTTCCTCGAGTAACTGTAGTTACTAATGTGGTGTCGCACAAGTACAAAGTTTGCGCCACCTACTTTCGCCGCGCGCCGCCATGCACGCACGGCGCGGCGTTCTCACGACGACAGCCACGAGCGCCCTCTGCGACAACGCCGCTCGTGGCCACCACGGAAAGACACCGGTCACTTCGGACTGAGATAGCAACGAGTTAGGACCTTCGTAATCAGATAGGCACCAGTGAAGACTTTGCTATTGTACAGGCACTAGGCAGGCCTCTAACAACTATGTATCAACATTCTGCAGTACTATGTAAAAGTTAAGTATTGTTACATTCTGTGCAATATATATCTCTTTCTAATTTACTCGAGTGTTTATAGTTTCTGGCTGCTCCCCTCCGTACCTGCACCAGCGTGTCGGTCTCATTCCACTCGGCCACCGACACCTACGACGAGGCTGGGACACAAAAGCGGCGACGAAGTTGGGACACAAAAACTAAATATATATATATATATATATATTATGCTAGAGACAATATATAGGCACAGAAGTAATTTGTAATCCAGTTACGGTATTTTATTGCTTTATATCTCGTTTCTTTTCCTTTTAAATGAGATTCTTCGTGCAGTTATTTCGCAAAAAAATCTTATGTTTTCGTCAAACTACAGTAACTGTGGTGTTACGTTTTAATGTCGTCGTTTCGTGCCACACGGAAAAGTATGCGATGGCTTGTGTGAATGCCTTCCAGTGCCTACTCTATAGTTACAAAGATACAGTGAAAATTTTGTGGTCCAAGTAGGGATTCGTGGACTTAACGCTGATAAAGGAAATATTAAAGGCATTCACTTTCATTGAAACCAACCGGGTTCTCTGCCCATTTTTGAAGATACAAATAGTGAAATGAAGTTGATAACGCAAATGTAGGAAGAAAGATTAGGGTTTAACATCTTGTCAACATCGTGGTCATTAAATACGGAACACACGCTCGGATAGATTTAGTCAATAATAGGGAGGAAGTGGAGCGTGCCATTTGTCTGGAGTGATATGACGCCAGTATTAGCACACCAGTGCTCGGCAAGCTTGAGTGAGCACGAGAAGGCCAGTGCAGGGGCGCCACCTTCTCCTCAGCTGACCAGCACGCTTGTGTCGAGTCGCGCTGTGTCCTTCAAGTTCAGCTCATCCAAGATAAAAAATATTCCTTCACTACAGAAGACGAAGCAAATATACTAGAATTCGTATTAAGAACAGCTGCCAGCATGCGTAATTTAGAAGTAGATACCCCTGGAGTGTTAATGCAATTTAAATCAATTAAGAAAGTTAGTCTCCCGGTTCCGAATGTGTACCAGTTATGTTCCTTTCAGAGCATACTTATGCAATAGCCCCGTACCTAGCTACCATATACAACCGTTCGCTCGGCGAACGTTCCGTACCCAAAGTCTGAAAGTTGCACAGGTCACTCAAGTATTCAAGAAAGGCAGTAGGAGTGATCCGCAAAATTACAGGCCCCAAAATCATTGAAGTCGAATTGCAGCAGAATTCTAGAACATATACTTCCCTCAAATATTATCAACTATCTCGACGAGATCGGTCCACAGACAACACGGATTCAGAAAGTATCGTTCTTGTGAGACATAACTAGCTCTTTACTCACATGATGTGATGAGTGCTATTGGCAAGGGATTCCACGTAGATTCCGTATGTCTAGATTTCCGGAAGGTTTTTGAGACTGTACCTCACAAGCGTCTTCAAATCAAATTGCTTGCTTACGGAATATCGCCACAGTTGTGCGATGGGATTCGTGATTTCCTATCAGAAAGGACAAACTACATTGTAATTTACGATAAGTCATCGTGTAGAACAGAAGTGATATCGCCCGTTCCACGGGGAAATGTTGTAGGGCCCCTACTGTTCCCTACTTCAATGTGACTTGCAGAGTATCCATGTAGATGTAGATGAATATGCCAAAGAGACACATTTTTCGATCTGTTTCTTGTAAACGTAGTAAATTGCATTTACGATGTATGTGATGGCTATAATAGTCTCAACATGAGCGCATACCAGTTCCAGAATATTCAATTCTATGAAACTTTGTTCGTGACCCTACGTTGAACTTACATCACTTCTTGGGCAATACGAATCGCCGGCCGCGGTGGCCGAGGGGACTGAGGCGCTCCAGTCACGGTCTGCACGGCCACTAAGGTCGGGGGTTCGAATCCCCCCTCGGGCATGGATATTTGTGCCGTCCTTAGTATTACTTAGTTCATAAGTAGTTTGTAAGTTTAGGGACTGATGACCCCGTAGTTAAGTCCCATAAGCTCTACAAACATTTGGACATTTGAACAATACGAATCTGAAAAATAGCTGAGCAGGTATTCCTCAGTTCTGTTGTGTATGTCAACGATGATCGGAAGGTCACATACCTGGTGCTGTAAAAGATGTTCTATAACTATGATACGGCGAAACAGGATGATTCTTTCGTCAATAAAAAGATTTCGTAATAATTTCAGGAAACGCGTGTATAGAAACAATATTTTTCTTTTATTGTTCACAGAGTATAAAAATACGTCTTAGTTGAGAATACAATAAATTCCTTCCGCACTTCAAAATTCGTTTCTCTCTTATCGCGCGTAGACAGCTACAACAAGAACCTCAACTTCTTTAGTTGTTCTTATGATTTTCCTTGACAAGTTTCTTGTGATTGTAACATCAATATTTAATTTGTTGTCTGGTTCCAAATGATTTCGCTGACGTAGTCTTAATTGAACTGAGGGTTTAGTATAAAGCCCGTAATTGACTATTAACCTTATTTGTCCATGTTTAGTGTGACAATTCCTTCCTCATTGGATAAGCAAACGCATTTGTAGATAACATAGGGCATTTCCAAAGCGTTTCTGAGCTCCACTTTATACATTTTTATTTAGGACACACCGCTTTGCTTTTAAATGAAACATTAAATTCTAACCTTCCAGCCGGCCGCGGTGGCCGAGGGGATTGAGGCGCTCCAGTTACGGTCTGCACGGCCACTACGGTCGGGGGTTCGAATCCCCCCTCGGGCATGGATATTTGTGCTGTCCTTAGTATTAGCTAGTTTATAAGTAGTTTGTAAGTTTAGGGACTGATGACCCCGTAGTTAAGTCCCATAAGCTATACAAACATTTTATTTTTCTAACCTTCCTATTTTGCTGTTTAAACGTTCAGTTATTGTGAAAGCAATGCCCGGTTCTTTTTTTAACTTCTTTACTAGCTCTAAGTCCCCAATTCATTGCATTTTATTACAGCACGTTTCAGAAAGAATTTCTGAAATAATTACAGTTCAGTTTTCTTGGCAGTTAAAAATTCCAATGTTTTAGGAGTCCTGTTCCTCATAGCTCTGTCATTATTGCGGCGTTCTCTTTGTTTACGTCGTTTTTTCTTCGCTGTCTGCATCTGCAGCACCAAGATTTCTTCGTAGAATATCTGTATTTTCCAAGATTGGATTCAGATTGGCTTCAGCAACGTTTTTGTAGGCAGACCAAACAATCCATTTTACATGCTCTAGTTGTAATGCACTGGAGGAAAATGTTAGGCATATTTCCTTGCGCCGCGCGGGAGTAACCGAGCGGTCTGGAGCGCTACGTTGCGGATCGCGCGGCCTCCCGCCTCGTTCGGTCGAATCCTCCGTCTGGCATGGATGTTTGTGTCGTCTTTAGTATAAGTTCGTTCATAAGTAGTTTGTAAGTTTAGGGTCTGATGACCTCGCAGTTAAGTCCCGTAAGCTTTACAAACATTTTATTTATTTTTATTATTTATTTTTTTATCCTTCCATTTGGGTCTCTTTCGGAGTAGTTGGCCCCCTATTTTTCACTCCAACACACCTAGGTCGATTTTCGTTTTTTTATCAAAAGATACGTTCATAACAAAAGTGATTAAAATCGCTTCACTAATCTCTAAGTTATCGCAATTTTTCCATTTTAGTCCCAATTTTGAAGGCACCATTCACCCCTTAAATATGTTTTACAGCCGCTAAAATAATTCATGTCCCTTCGTTTCTCAACGTATCCTAATTTCAGAAAAATCGGAGAGTGACACTATCGTTGGTTTACTTGTGAGTGCTTTGTAAAATCTGTCCCTCTCATCTTGATCTGCCCCTTCACACGGCGAATAAACTGACAAAATCCTGACGTTCTTGCTCAAGATTGCCAAATCTATCCACATCAGTCGTTCACTTACATACCTCATTGCAATTATGCTGAGTTCGACTGCTTTCCTGATGTAAAGCATTACACCCCATTGTGCTCTCCCTTTTTTTCTCCTGACTGGTAGACCTTGTATTTTGCCAGTTCGTCTTCTTTCGCCCTCCTTACCCGAACGTCACTGACAGCTAAAACATCTAGATCCATCTTGCTTGCAACCTCTGCCAGCTCTACCTTCTTCCCATTGTAGCCCCCATTGGTATTAACAGCTCCCCATCTCATTCTAGGTCGTTTGCCATGTCGTATCTGAGGGATCCCTGGTCTGTCAATTAGGGACTCCGTCACCTCCAGAGGTCCGAGGCATTTTGCTCGATCGAAGTACGTGGGAAGTAGGTTGCTAAACTTACTTTCCCAGCGTCCCATTGGGTTTTTCCGCTAACGATTTAGGGGTTAACCGGTGGATTTGATAGTCTTTGTCGTCTGAGCACAAAGGTGGCCACGACTCATAATATGTCCGAGATGCCCAATCTTATTCCAAAGTAACTGGCATCGCAACTGTGAGGACCACTTACTTCGTTTGTCATATGTTGCCCGTGATTCACGTACTAGTACATGACTACAGGAACCCACCCTATGAACCACATAATGGTGTACTCATGCCCGTTACACTTTATACAAATAGTATTGTTAGAATAGACAGTATAACAAATAAAACTATGTTAAACGCAGGTCACATTGTTTTCCTAAAAGAAACTCTGCGGAGTAATAGGCTGAAAATGTTTGACCATAGTAAAAGAATGGCAAAAGAAAGACTGTCAAAAACAGCCATGGAATGGACAGAATGTGGAACAGGAACATTAGGAGACCACGAACAAGATGGAGTGGCCGGCTGAAGGATGATGTGAATCACGAGAAAAAATGCTGAACAGTAGACTGTCGCAGTAAGTGGAAGATGTATATTTTAATTTGTATTATCGCTCTCTCAACATTTGTTGATTGGGACATTTTATATAGTTTGGCAAAAAGTCGTAGTACTACTGCGAAGAAATTGCCGTGTAATAGAGATATTTTTCGGCTGTCTGATGACGCCGCCGCTACCTAACCTTTCGCGACCAGCGGGTTAGCTCGTGTGTGTGATCGATTTGACTGATTCAGTTTTACTTACGGCAGTGGAAGAGTAATGTTTTAATGTTGGCAACATAATGTCCGTTTTACAAGGACAATTTCTTTACAGACCAGAGAAAGGTAAATACATGAGCCTGCCAACCATAGAGCAAGAACAGCAAGATTATTCTATTTGTTTGAATATCCGAAGAGTATTCAACGGTCGTTGATAACATTAGACTCCGCTGCCGTAAGTAAAAGTTTTCCGTTTGCATCACATTATGTGAAGTTCAGCAGGTAGATGAGCCTAAAAATTCTTGAAATATCTCGCCTATGTGGGCAATAGGAAAAGGGAACGCATGCGCAAAAGACTGAAGTCCCACTACTCACGAACTACTCTTTGACTTTCATTTTATATTATTCCCTGCAACGTTAAACTTATAAAATATAAATGTACTTCAACATTTCGATGCTGTTGAATTTCCACAGTCAAAGCGAGAGTTATTGTCAAGAGATGAAGCAAGGCTAATTTTAATGATTATGCAGACATTGCTCTGATTCGAAATTGATAATATTTACCTTTTACAAAATATACCAACATCTTTTGGGATGGTGAAGAATCTTATATCCTTATTTGTATCAGAATTATTGCGGCAATTAGGTGCTAAACACCATCGGCCGCCTTTTCTTTTATTGTTTCTCATAATAAAAATGGAACAGCTCCAGCTATCGACACATATTTTTATATTTTCATTGCACTGTACCAAATACTTGTTTAGCAGATGAAGTGCACAATTAACAAAACAAAGGAAGCTTATCTAGTCCCGTCTCGCTTCAAAGACGCCGCATTACCGCGGCTTTACTATCTTCAAAGATGGCCGATTCCCCGTATGCGCACTAAATTTCGGACGGCAGACTGCAGGGGGAGTTTCATTTCTGTATATTCCCTATTCTGTGCCTTAGCGTAAGTTAAAGTACGGGCGGAGTTGGAAAACAAGTTTTCCCTCTTCACTGTGGTCATAGTTGCGTATGAAAGGTAAATAAATAAATAAAATGAGACATTAAAGATAGGACATACCTTTACTTTTCTACATAATTTACAAGTACATTCAGACATTTGTCATACTGCTTTTCAAACGGAGTAGCTAGCAATGAGCTGGAAGTGGTAAGATGCCAGGAAACACGAGTTAATGTTTAATGCCACAAAAGACATTTTTATTTTCACATTTAACAGGTCAATGAAATATCTGATTTCGTATGCATATTGGGGTACAGCACTTATACAAAATAAAAAAGACTTCCTTGAATTAAAGAAAACTTCCATTAGTGTGGTATCTTTAAGTGAATAAATAAAAAAACAACTGATATACAAAGAGCCCAAATATCTTAAGGAAGTGGAAACCTTATTTTTGTGATAAAAAGTGCTTGTACAAATGTCTTCAATTAGTAATCTTGTCAGTAATGGAATCAGTTATTAACTTCTGGAATTAAAGGTCCACAGATCTTTATGATGAACAAGAGAACACTGGCTTGTGTGATCCCAGTGGCCGAGTTCAATACAAGTGGTGCAATTTTACACTGCACACGGCACCACTGCCACCCTTACATTCTTACATTAGGAGTGACTTCGTTAACAAGCACCAAAACTAGAACAGAAAGCTGGCTCACTGATAAGTCGCTAAAACCATTTACATACACTTCACACTTAGTTCAGGAAATGTAGAAACTGCTACTAAAAACTGAACCTTCGAGAATGACCAATGTCTATCAGTACTCTTCAGACAGTTACAACTAACTTGACAATACATTGACACAAATCAAAATAAGTTATGTGGGGGGAATAATTCTAAGGTTCTGTTCGCAAGATTCGTGCATTACGACACCGCACCAAGTTTAATGTGTGTAACAGTTTGATTACTAAAGCATCAATTCAAGTTCACGAATGTAGCCACGGGTAAAGCCGTTTCAAAACCCGTATCCTAGGAAAATAATTCTTAGGGTGCAGTTTATTAGTTACCACACACTACGATAGGGGAAGGTTGTGTACCTTTGACCACATTGTACCTTTGACCACTGTGAGTTCTGGGGCCATCTGCGTTTGAAGAGGGGAACTACATGCTCTAGTTTAGTTTTGCCACAGAGACAGGATATTCACTTGTTTTTGTTGTGGTGTTTGGAAGCATATTTCTAAAATTCGAAGTTATCCATTTGCATCCAGAAAAGTAAGTATTATACATGTACTTTACGAAATTATTTTTTGTCACGTAAATTATTTTCAATCTTAATCATTATTGATATATGATACTGTGAAGTGATATTTGTAAAAAAGTTTAAACTCGCAAGATAACCTAACATGGACATGTGGTCCTAAGTGAAAACCTTGCCATATTTTATGCCTTTGACCACTCATTTCGATGTACCTTTGATCGGTCAAAGGTATAACATCAATTTATATTCAGTCAATAACAATAAGCCTACTTTCTTTTCAACGATAGAATGCCGAGAAGTACGGCAGGAATAATCAGGAAGAAAATAGTCTGCGGCGCGCCAGACACGGTCTGCACGGCCATTGCGGTCGGTGGTTCGAATCCCCCCTCGGGCATGGATATTTGTGCCGTCCTTAGGATTAGTTAGTTCATAAATAGTTTGTAAGTTTAGGGACTGATGACCCCGTAGGTAAGTCCCATAATCTCTACAAACATTTGAAGAAAATTATATATTTTTGACGACGTTACAGCGTTCAATGAATGAAATAAATTGCAATTTGCGATCAGTTATGGCTTCGCTGTACTAGGTTGCGAATTATTTTATATGAAGAAAATAGTGAAAGAAGGCATGGAACAAGCAGTAAGTGCTGCAAATCAGTAGATATGACCATAGGCAAGGCAGCAAAACACTTCAGCATATTTAGAAAAAAAAATAATAATTCTTATTTTTCATTGGTCCCTCCGTCAGTTCTCGGGAGGTGTGACCTGAGGTGTGAACAATCACCTAAGGCGGGTAAGCCCTCGGAGAGGGCCCCCACTAGGAAGGAGCGCGCCATCGGAGACGCCGGTAATCACGGGGGACACTTCCGCGATGACTTCCTTCTCTTCTGTTGTGACGTTGACCCAGAAACGAAAGATAGATTCGCCTCAGCATAAAAAGACTCTGCCTAATCTACCGAAATTTCTTGTTGTCTCTCGCACCGACGGAAAAGATTTCAATTCTGTCAATCCTTTCGTCATACAGAAAGGTGTTGATGCAATTGCTGGCCCTGTTAAAACCTGTTCGCGTCAGCGCAATGGCACATTGTTGCTGGAAGCGGACAGTGCTTTCCAAGCCCAGAAACTAATCCGGACTACGTTATTACACACGTTTCCAGTCAAGGGAGAAGCACACCGCACACTCAACTCGTCACGGGGGGTAGTTTTTACGAGATCCCTTGACGGGTTGTCTGATGACGACATCCAATGCTATATGTCCGATCAGGGTGTGACAGCCGTCCACAGGGTGATGAAAAAAGTAGATAACCAGCTGACACCGACTCGTACTGTGTTCTTGACGTTCGACAGAGTTGAACTCCCGTCGAGGGTCAAAGCAGAGTATGAAGTCATCTCCGTCCGCCCTTATGTACCTAACCCAACGCGCTGTTTTCAATGCCACAGGTACAACCACACCCGTCAATCTTGCCCTAACGCAGCAAAATGTGTCACTTGTGGTAGGGACGCCCATAAGGGGGATTGCCCACCTCCGTCCCCTCACTGCCTTAATTGCAACGGTCAGTCTTCGTCAACCTCTGATAAACCGCGGGCACCTAAATAAGATGCCCGGGCTTTGAAAAAGGAACCCGTCCGTGAGGATTTTCTGCGTCCTCAGGCTTCCCAACCGTCAACTGCCTCTTCTCACCGTCACTCTTCCAGAAGAGCCAACAAAAAAAAAGAGTTCCTCTCCTTCCTCGCCCCCCAGGGGGCCCACAGTTCTTTTGTGGGTACGTGTGTTGCGCGCACGGGGCCCCGAGCCGGAGCAGCCTTTCTTCTGCCCCAGGCTGCTTCACTTTCCCTCCCGGTTTATGCCTTCGCCCGGAGACGGGCGTATTTCGCGAGTTCAGGTGTTTTCTTCTTGTCGTTTCTCTTATTCCTTGGTTCCTTCCTTTCTCACCGTTTGTTTCTGTCATTCTCTCCTTGTACTCTCCTAGCCTCCTCCTCCTCCTCATTAGTCTCCGCCTCGGCGTTTGAGACACTTCTTTCCTTCTTTCTCTTCACTTCCTCTATTCTTCTTCTTTCCTCCCTGTGCGTGTCTGAAGGCCGACCCACGCATTATCATGCGTAGCAGGTGACGGGGGTAACGCGTAATTCCCCGCCCCGGGTAGACAAGTAGGGCACGTACGTACCCCCTGGTAAAGGCCAGGCCCAGGGAGGGGTGATTACCCGAGCTGGTACCTTCCGAACATGCCGATTGGTCCCTCCGTCAGTTCTCGGGAGGTGTGACCTGAGGTGTGAACAATCACCTAAGGCGGGTAAGCCCTCGGAGAGGGCCCCCACTAGGAAGGAGCGCGCCATCGGAGACGCCGGTAATCACGGGGGACACTTCCGCGATGACTTCCTTCTCTTCTGTTGTGACGTTGACCCAGAAACGTAAGATAGATTCGCCTCAGCATAAAAAGACTCTGCCTAATCTACCGAAATTTCTTGTTGTCTCTCGCACCGACGGAAAAGATTTCAATTCTGTCAATCCTTTCGTCATACAGAAAGGTGTTGATGCAATTGCTGGCCCTGTTAAAACCTGTTCGCGTCAGCGCAATGGCACATTGTTGCTGGAAGCGGACAGTGCTTTCCAAGCCCAGAAACTAATCCGGACTACGTTATTACACACGTTTCCAGTCAAGGGAGAAGCACACCGCACACTCAACTCGTCACGGGGGGTAGTTTTTACGAGATCCCTTGACGGGTTGTCTGATGAAGACATCCAATGCTATATGTCCGATCAGGGTGTGACAGCCGTCCACAGGGTGATGAAAAAAGTAGATAACCAGCTGACACCGACTCGTACTGTGTTCTTGACGTTCGACAGAGTTGAACTCCCGTCGAGGGTCAAAGCAGAGTATGAAGTCATCTCCGTCCGCCCTTATGTACCTAACCCAACGCGCTGTTTTCAATGCCACAGGTACAACCACACCCGTCAATCTTGCCCTAACGCAGCAAAATGTGTCACTTGTGGTAGGGACGCCCATAAGGGGGATTGCCCACCTCCGTCCCCTCACTGCCTTAATTGCAACGGTCAGTCTTCGTCAACCTCTGATAAACCACGGGCACCTAAATAAGATGCCCGGGCTTTGAAAAAGGAACCCGTCCGTGAGGATTTTCTGCGTCCTCAGGCTTCCCAACCGTCAACTGCCTCTTCTCACCGTCACTCTTCCAGAAGAGCCAACAAAAAAAAAAGAGTTCCTGTCCTTCCCCGCCGAGGCGTGACCCATCCATCACGCCGTCCAACAGTTGCCGGCCTGGCCCTTCTTCTGTTTCGCCGGGACGCTCCGTCTGCCGGGCACCCGGCCCTTTACCGGCGGTGGAAACTGCCACTCCTGATCAACTCAGGGCGGTGGCAGGCGCGTCGGTCGAACCTATGGACCACGACCCTCTGCCCCTCGACAGCGATAGCAGTGCTCCCTCGAAATCCGGTCCTCAGCGGCCGTCGAGGTGACCCCGCTTGCTTGTTCGTTTTTATCCTCATTTCTTATCCCATTTTTTATCATGGCGCTCCTTCAATGGAATATTCGCGGCATTCGTTCCAATCGGAAGGAGCTAAAACTACTCCTTCGATTGCACTGCCCGCTTCTAGTCTGTCTCCAAGAAACTAAGTTACGTCCAAGTGATCGTGCAGACTTTCCCCACTACACCTCTGTGCGTTTCGACCTGCCACCCGTGGAAGGTACCCCAGCCCATGGAGGGGTTCTGATGTTCATTCGAGACGACGTCTATTACCATCCCATTACATTGCATACTCACCTACAGGCAGTTGCCGTCCGCATCACTCTATCCACATTTACCTTTTCCCTCTGTAATATCTATTCGCCATCGTCATCTGCCGTTACTAGGGCAGATGTGCTACACCTCGTTGACCAGCTCCCTTCACCTTTCGTGTTGGTAGGCGACTTCAATGCCCCTTCAATGGGGCTCTCCGGCACCTTGTCCGAGAGGCTCCCTTTTGGTGGACCTTCTCCAACACCTCAATCTTGTCTGCCTCAACACTGGTGCACCGACCTTCCTTTCTGACACAACCCGTACTTACTTCCACATAGACCTTGCGATATGCACTTCTCAGCTTGCCGGTCGGTTTGAGTGGTATGCACTTTCTGACACGTACTCGAGTGACCATTTCCCTTGTATCATCCACTTCCTGCATCATTCCCCATCTCCTCGTCCCACCAGTTGGAACATTTCTAAAGCTGACTGGGGGCTTTATTCTTCCATGGCGTTTTTTCACGATCAGAATTTTCCCAACTGTGAAAGTCAGGTCGACTACCTCACAGAGGTTATTCTCACCGCTGCTGAACGTTCCATACCTCGTACATCCTCTTCTCCACGTCGTGTCCAGGTCCCTTAGTGGACTGCAGCCTGCCGCGACGCGCTTAGAGTCCGGCGCCGTGCTTTACGCACCTTCCGCCGCCACCCAACTTTGGAGAATTGCATAAATTATAAACGTATGAGAGCGCAATGTCGTCGTATCATAAACGACAGCAAGCAAGAAAGCTTGCTGGACTGTTTTTACTAGTTCTTTTAACCGTTTTACTCCCTCCACCCCGATTCCTGGCCTGACCGTGGAGAACGCAGTCCTCGTGGACCCCGCTGATGTTTCCAACGCATTGGGCCGTTTCTTTGCGGAGGTTTCGAGCTCTGCCCATTACCACCCTGCCTTTCTCCCTCGCAAACAGGTAGAGGAGGCACGGCCGCCTTCTTTCCACTCCTTTAATCGTGAAAATTACAATGTCGCCTTCACCATGCAGGAGCTAGACCGTGCTCTCGCCCTGTCCCGATCTTCTGCTCCCGGGCCCGATTCCATTCATGTTGATATGCTGAAGAACCTCTCACCTGCGGGCAAGTGTTTTCTTCTTAGTACCTACAATCGCATATGGAATGAAGGTCAGGTTCCCACAAGTTGGCGTGAAGCCATTGTTGTCCCCATCCCCAAACCAGGGAAGGACAAACATCTTCCATCAAGTTATCGCCCCATTTCTCTGACGAGCTGCGTCTGTAAGGTGATGGAACGCAAGGTTAACGCTCGGTTGGTCTGGCTCCTCGAATCTCGCCGCCTCCTAACAAATGTCCAATGCTGTTTTCGTCGACACCGCTCTGCTGCTGATCACCTCGTTACGTTGTCGACCTTCATTATGAATAACGTTCTAAAGAAGCGTCAAACAGTAGCAGTGTTCTTCGACTTGGAGAAGGCATACGATACCTGTTGGAGAGCGGGCATTCTCCGCACATTGCACACATGGGGCCTCCGGGGCCGCCTCCCTCTTTTCATACAAGCGTTTTTGGCGGATCGCAAGTTCCGGGTTCGGGTGGGCTCTGTTTTGTCAGATACCTTTTGCCAGGAGAATGGGGTACCGCAGGGCTCTGTCTTGAGTGTGGCTCTCTTTGCCATTGCAATCAATCCGATCGTAGATTGCCTTTCAGCCGACGTATCCGGATCCCTTTTTGTAGACGATTTCGCAATTTATTGCAGCGCCCAGCGGACGTGTCTCTTGGAGCGTTGTCTTCAACGCTGTCTTGACCGTCTAAATTCCTGGAGCATCGCAAACGGCTTCCGATTCTCCACTGAGAAAACGGTGTGTATAAACTTCTGGAGGTACAAGGAATTTCTTCCACCTTCTCTACGTCTTGGCCCTGTTGCTCTCCCTTTCTTGGAGACTACGAAATTCTTGGGACTCATGTTGGATCGTAAACTTTGCTGGTCCACACACGTGTCCTACCTGGCTTCCCGTTGTGCTCGATCCCTTAATGTTCTTCGTGTTCTCAGTGGCACGTCATGGGGAGCGGATCGTACCGTCCTACTTCACCTTTACCAGGCCATTGATCAGTCGAAGCTCGACTACGGAAGCCTTGTATACTCTTCTGCACGGCCGTCGATTCTCCACCGTCTCAACTCTATCCACCATCGGGGATTACGTCTGGCGACCGGTGCATTTTATACCAGCCCTGTTGAAAGTCTGTATGCCGAGGCTGCTGTATTACCCTTGACCACTCGGCGTGACATACTCTTGTGTCGGTACGCATGCCGCCTGCGGTCGATGCCCAACCATCCATCTTACCGATTATTTTTTGACGACTCACTCGATCGCCAATATCAGTTGTCCGCAATTGCCTTGCTTCCACCTGGAGTTCGGTTTCGCCGCCTGCTACAGCGGCTCGATTTTACCCTTCCTTCCACCTTTCGGTTGAGCGAATGGCCATTGCCACCGTGGCATCAGGCCCAGGTTCACACTCACCTTGAACTTAGTTCGCTCCCCAAGGAGAGCACTCCGGATTTGGTATACCGCTCGAGGCTTGTCGAACTCCGTTCGCGGTTCGATAATGCCATATTTATTTACACTGATGGTTCCAAGAGCACTGCCGGTTCGGATCTGCCTTCGTCGTCGGGGACAACCGTTTCCAATACAAGCTCCCTGACCGGTGCTCGAATTTCACGGCTGAACTTTTTGCCTTCCACCAGGCCGTTTTGTATACCTGCCGCCACCGCCAACCTTTCTATGCCATATGTTCGGACTCCCTAAGTGCCCTGCAGAGTCTTAAGGACCCTTTCTCGAACCATCCTCTCGTGTATAGGATCCATCGCTCCCTCCAGTTGCTAGCAGATGACAGCTGTCACGTGTCTTTTCTCTGGGTCCCTGGCCACGTGGGTGTGCCCGGGAATGAGACCGCCGACACAGCAGCCAAGGCAGCAGCTCTTTTGCCTCGCATGGCTACCTTTTGCGTCCCATCGGACGATGTTCAACGGGCTCTTCGCCGGAGTATCGTGTCGCAATGGCACAGTGTGTGGCTTTCACTGTACAATAATAAATTGCGAACTGTCAAACCGATCCCGACCGCTTGGAGGACATCCTCACGCCCCTCTCGGCGGGAGGAGGTCATCCTGGCTCGGTTGCGGATCGGTCATTGCCGTTTCAGCCACCGTCACTTGCTGTCCGCCGAATCTGCACCGCTATGCTCCTGCGGTGAACTGCTGACAGTGCGACATGTTTTACTGACTTGTGTTAATTTTAATCATCTCCGTGTAGCCCTTCACTTTCCGTCTACTCTGGAGGCAATTTTAGCTGATGACACACGAGCAGCTGCTCGAGTTTTGCGTTTTATCAACTTGGCCAACTTATCCAAGGATATTTAACCCTTTTAATTGTCTTTTATCTTTCGTTTTTAGCCTCTTCTGGAAGTTCTGACAGTCCCCGTTTTTTTTTCTGAGGCCATAGCGAATCTATGTTTTGACTGGGCGCTAATGACCATAGAAGTTGTGCGCCCTAAAACCACAAAAAAAAACTGTACGACAATAAATTGAGAACTGTAAAACCGATCCCGACCGCTTGGAGGACCTCCTCACGCCCTTCTCGGCGAGGGGAGGTCATCCTGACCCGGTTGCGGATCGGTCACTGCCGTTTCAGCCACCGTCACTTGCTATCCGCCGACCCTGCACCGCTGTGCTCCTGCGGTGATTTGCTGACAGTGCGACATGTTTTACTGTCTTGTGTTAACTTTAATCATCTCCGCGTAGCCCTTCACTTTCCGTCTACTCTGGAGGAAATTTTAGCTGATGACACACGAGCGGCTGCTCGAGTTTTGCGTTTTATCAACTTGGCCGACTTATCAAAGGATATTTAACCCTTTTCATTGTCTTTTATCTTTCGTTTTTAGCCTTTTCTTGATGTTCTAACTGGCAGTCACCATTTTTTTTTTTTTTTTGAGATCTAGCGAATCTATGTTCTAGTCTGGCCGCTAATGACCGTAGAAGTTGTGCGCCCTAAAACCACAAAAAAGAAAAAAGAAAAAAAAAATCGTGAGACTGTGAAACTTGTTTTCCAGAACTATAAAGAAATATTATCACGGCATCCTTTTCAGCCATCTGACATTTGAAACTTCGACGAATGTCAACCGTGAGCTCTCACATAAGGGGAAAGAGGCGCAAATCTGACAATGATTGCTGCAGTGAATGCTGCAGGAAACTCAATACCACCGATGCTATTTTTTCCAAGAGGAAATTTAAGTTGCATGGTGCAACATCCGGGTCTATTGGAGGAGCATCTCGTTCAGGGTGGTCCTGTGAAGAGCTTTTTGAGTTTTTGAAGCACTTCATTCAACATATCAAGCCCAAACCAGAAAGGATTCAGGAATTTGCATGATGACTTTTCACCCTCACACAAGCCATAAGATGCAGCCTCTTGACAGGACAGTATTTGGACCGTACAAAAGTTACTTCAACACTGCTATGAATGACTGGATGTTGTCACCTAGGAATGCTAGGAAACCTATCACAATTTATCAGATTGAAGCCCCCGTAGGAACAGCATATCCAAAAGAATTTTGTCAAGAAAACATTATTAGTGGCCTTCGTGATTCAGGACATTTTTCCCCAGAACAAAAATGTATTTCGCGATGATTAATTTGCAGCCTCAAGCGTCACTGATAGATCCGTTGATAATGCAAGCTTGATTAGTGTAATTCAAGAATACTCAGAAGAAATGTTCAAATGTTTGTAGAGTTTATAGGACTCAACTACGGGGTCATGAATCCCCAAGCCTACAAACTACTTATGAACTAGCTTATACTAAAGACGGCACAAACATCCGTGCCCGAGGGGGATTCAAACCCCCGACCACAGCAGCCGAGCAGACCCTGATTGGCACGCCGCAGACCGCTCGGCCACCGCGGCCGGCTGCTCAGAAGAACCACTACTTGAAGCACAATCTTCCACAGAGTATTAGAACAAGCATGTTTCTCCAGAAATGATTCGTCCCTTCCCAAGAGTTGACCCAAGAAAAGAAAGCGGCAAAGGTTAGAGGAGAGGAAAATCTGGAACAGTGACACTCCTGAAAAGGAAGACACTGAGAAAATAAGAAAAAGTAACTACACAGACACTTGCCCCCACTATGGAGAAAACTACAGCTCCAAAACTTCTCTTCCATCACTCTTCTGATTCCGAAACCATGAATGCGTGTGACCTATGTGATGATGAGTCATTTGGAAGAAGAATTAAATGATACAGAAGACCAAGATGAAGTAGAGGCAACTAACAAGATTTTGCACCCAACCTTGAGCCAAGAAGACATCAAAGAACAAGATTACGCTTGGGTTAAAGTGCCTATTGATGCAGTAAAAGTTGTTAAATATTTTGCATCTGAAGTGTTAAATGCAGTTGGAAAAATAAATTTGAAATGAAATTTATGAGACACTACAGATGGCATATCAACATTTTCACATTGCCGCTTGTGGATGACATCAGTGTTCTGTTAAAAGAAGTAATTGTTGGGACGTTCACACGAATGCAACCACAACATTGTGGTCAAATAAATTTTTTATAATTTTTCATTAAAATGATAACACAACAATATGAAGAAGTTATATTTTTGTAATTTTTATGTCTTGTTAAAGAAAAAAGTTTGATGTAAGGTCACTTGCAATACCAGTGTTATATTTTCTTCAGATGGTTAAAGGTACAACAAGAGATGGCAAAGGTACAATGCAGAGGTTGTACCTTTGACCAATTTCAGAATTCTACTAAAAGTAATATTTCTATGAAATTGTTGAAGACAAAATTAAATAGCATTATATATGACATAAGGTTTGTACTGTCAAGTAACATAATAAAAATGTTTGAAATATTTATGGGTCCTTTACAATTAAAAATATCAAGTGATCAAAGGTACACAACCTTCCCCTCAGCGATGGTCACCCAGAACTTGCTCGTGTTTCTGCCACTCCACTCTGCCCGGAAGCCGACCACACGGGCAATGTAAACGGCTGGCTATCCCGCCGACGTGTTAGCAGCGAGGCGGAGCAATGCACGTCCAAGTTGTGGCATTCACTGGCAGCCCTCTATTGCAGCTGGCGCCAAGCCACTGTCCACTGTCATCTGCCTCGTACTCCCCGGAAAATCAGACAAGTTAGGAAGAGATCCCTAGTAGAGAGAGGGTGAGACCGCTGCTGATAGGCTGACAGCAATACCAAATTACATGAATTGCTTTTCTGAAAGGAAAAGGATCGAGATTTAAACTACAAATAAGAGTTAACCGTCGTAGAGTGCCATTTGATTGGATCAACGACTATGACAATTTTTTGCCTCTCTAATGTATTATGTATTGGTGAATAATACGCTCATCATTCGAAATGGATGGGCTGCTCCGTTGATATCGAGTGTGAAATAGACATCGCAATTGTTTTTTTTTTTTTTTTTTTTTTTTTTTTTTTTTTTTTTTTTTTTGTGGACCACCACTCAGCAACACTACAGCATTTTACATGTCCAGGGCGACGAGCGGCGGCAGGCGCTGTGGGCAGAGGGCGAGGCAGCGCTGTGTAGCGCCGCCACCGCTGCTGCCGGCGAGTGGGCCGCGGAGAGCTCTGCCAAGTGCTGCGATGTTATTCGGCCAATAAGTTATTACCAGTGTTTCAAAAGTGAAATACGTTACACATATGTTCCCCTTACACATATGTCATTAGAATGGACGAGGGACGTGAAATTAAATTTTTTGTCAACAGTCGGTTTCGATCGCCGAGACTCGCCGTTGCAAGTCACGCACTTTACCGCGAGACCACGGATGTAGCTGACCGAGACATCTTCTAACTGCACAAAAGTAGTACTGTATGAACTCGTGCAGTCTGCAGTGTTGCCAGATTGTGCAGATAGGCGGACTTAGAGCGAATCAGCGCGGCCACGTTTCTTGTCCCATGTCGCGGTCGGCTCGGACTTAGGCCCAGCGGCGGCCGACAGCCAAGTTTTTTGTCAAAGAGTGTACATGTGAGTGAATAGCTACAGTGTGCGTGCGTTTCTTTGCTGTTGTATGTCTTAAAAGCTTCTGACAGCGATTTCTCTGTACAGTTTGTATTACGCTATACACTGCTCTACTTTTGCATGTCTTTTGTTGGATATATACGTAAATTGACTTTTTGTTCGTTTACGATAACCTTAGAACATGTTGGTATGAAGTGATTTACTGAGTGTAATTAATAATGTGTATTACATAATCATTAAGGTCAGTCAAGAGCAATACCTCGTTGTTCCTCTGTTGGCTGTAAAACCGAAGTAAAGATTTGATGCTTGTGTTCACAAGGAATGAGGAAATACGGGAACAATGGGCGGTGAAAGTTAACTGAGAAAGCTGGTACCGTAAAGGCGACTTAGGGAAACCAACGAATTAATTCTGTGTGACGTAAATATTTTCTGCTTCTCCCCTTCCCCCCAAAGCAAGGCGGGCACCCATTGAATTCAGTAATAGAACTTCTGCCTCCGAAATTCCCGCGTACTATAGTGGGTGCGTACTGAATTGAAATTGTGAAGGTCGTAAGTTCGAATACGGTAAGCGGTAAATTTTTTTAAACAGAGTTTTCTATGTTCTTGTAAGTTCACGGTTCTGCTTTTCAAATTCAAATTTTTGTAAATCTATCGGACCAAACTGCGTGGTAATCAGTCCGTAGCTTACAAACTACTTAAACGTAGGTAAACTAACCTAAGGACAAACACACACACACACCCATGCCCCAGGGAGGACTCGAACCTCCACGGCGAGCAACCGCGCGCTCTGCAGCGAGACGCTTTAGACCGCTCGGCTACTCCACCGCTGCTTCTGCTTTTCGACATGTCGTGATGCACCGTACGTTTTACATGGCTGCGGGTCCTCCCCCTTGGCTGTGTATTACTGGCTGTTCACAATCCTATAATTGGTTACGGCATGTGACGTGAGAAAGGGAGGGGGTGGGACTATTGTCTCTTTGCAGATATTCAGTTACCAATTTTCAGTCCGTTGCTCCTGTTTCACTAGAGATAGTATTTGTATTTTTCCGATTTTCTGTGATACAGTGTCCCTAAAAGTATCTACCGAATGACGTTTTCGATATTTCCTAGTTTAGGAAAATGTTATAAGATGGACAGCACACGTAAAATGCATGATACCAGGGCGGAAATCGATAATACTGTAGTAATTTCAGCGATGGAAATGCGTACAGAAAATTGTGTAATATTATTATTTTTTCGAGATACATAACATGAAATAAGTCTATTTCTTATTAATTAACTGCCAACTGTCGAAATTGCCAGAAAATCGTAAAATTTGGTATTAACAATTGACAGTCATAGAAACTGTTTCACGAGACTTACTTGCTTACAAACTTATTAGGCCTGTATGAACATAGATTAGATGAATGGATTTCTTCAATCACGTGCTGATTAGGAAGCTAGGTGTGCTGTGGTCTCATGGGTGGAAGTGCTGCCTTATTTCAGGGTCGCTGTGTAAACGCAGTCTGGCAAAAGCATGGCGGACCCCGGCACTGTCTCCCTATACAGGCTCTCTAAGCTCGAGGCTAGCGAGCAAGAAATTGTCAAATATCAAAAAGGCGCATGGCACAGCTTTATAAGCTTCTAAAAGAATTTCAGTAAAAAATCAGGGCGTTGCATACGGAAGAAGCGTCGAACGGCTTTTTTGACGTCAGAATTTCTTCCAAGGCGCATTCCACCGATAATCTACTTCGAAGTTGTAAACAGATGAAAGTCACTTGGTGCGACATCAGGACTGTATGGCGGATGGTGTAGGCGCCCCCAACCGAGAGTTGCAATATGGTTTTGCGTTGCCGTCGCCGAGGGTGGTCTCGCATTGTCCTCCAGCAGCAGAACGCCAGATCTGAGAAGAGCGGGCCGTTTTTTCCGAATCACCTCTTTCAGTTTCAGCATAGTGGCACAGTACCGCTTAGCACTGATGGTTGCATCCTTCAAAAAGTCCAGCAACAAAACTCATTGGGCGTCCCAGAAAACGGTGAGTAGCGCTTTACCTACAGGCGGGGTGCTTCTGGACAGGTGGTGAGTGTTTCCGCTCCAAAGACATTCAACGCTGCTTCCGTATGCAATGCCCTGGACGGCTTTTTGAAGCTTATAAAGCGGTTTGACAAATGCCTCAATGTACTTGGAAATTATGTAGAAAAATAAAGATATGTCTTTAATGTTTCATTCTATTTATTTTTTCCTTTCATACACAACTCTGCTTACAGTTGACAGGGGAAACTTATTTTCCAACTCCCCCTCGTAGATTGTAAACCTAGGGACTGATGACCAAAGTAATTAAATCCCTTAGATTTACAAACATTTGAACATTTTAATCAGACACGCCAGGCCAACAGGTTATACCTTAGGATTTATTTTTGTTGAACGTTGTTTCTTCATTTGGACGTTTTGCATTAGCGTGCGTGCGCGGGCCGCTGGTTGCCTCTCACATTCTAGAACACTACTGATCACTTCATCTTCACTGAGGCTCTTTGTGCAGATAATAAACTGTGTGCTGTTTGATTTAGCATCGGCAGGGCGGCGATCATAGAACAAAAAGCAGACTTATTTTACCTTGATTTTTCTGCTGTGTAGTGCCGGTTT
This sequence comes from Locusta migratoria, assembly GCA_026315105.1. Taxonomy (NCBI): domain Eukaryota; kingdom Metazoa; phylum Arthropoda; class Insecta; order Orthoptera; family Acrididae; genus Locusta; species Locusta migratoria. The sequence goes on from CM048755.1 coordinate 778,784,496, forward strand.
TTTAATGACCATTCATATGCATTAGGTAGCGCTATTCTGTCAAGTGTCTATGATAAAAAGTGCTACGTAATTGTATTATGTTTGTAACTGTTCTTATTATGAAATATTCAGAACTTTAAAACGGATTGCCAGTAAAATTGGCGCTGCCAAGTGAGAAATTAATGGATGTGTGTTTGGCGGGCAATATCCGGCGTGTGATGGGTGGCTACGTCATCGGGCGGGCCCTTCGTTAGCGCCTATTTGCCATCCAACTTCCTCTCATCGCGAGTACGGATATAAATACTGTCCGATCAGATGTTACGGCGTTTTGTCCACATTTCGTCGCCATTGGGGGTTCTCACGGGGCGTGAAACTCGGCGCCTTCCAGTGTTTCATCCGCTACTAAAAGTTTTCCTCTAATTTCGTAGACAAACATTGAGGTAGTTGACCGCTTCTGGCTGTTTTTTTGTTTACCGTTAACTTCTTGAGAAAGAAAGTGCCTTCTGAGTTGACGTCTTCACTGAGATGTTTCAGAAGGTTATGAGACAGTAGCGTGTCTTTTCTGTTTACGGTGAAATAAGGTTGTGCATTATTATAGTGTTTAAAGGTAAGTCGTTAAATGTTTAGTTACGTCTGCAACATTATAATTTCGTTACGTTTCTATAACATTGTTATAATAACTGGTCATTAATGAGAAATGAAGGAATTGTCGAAAGTCTTGAGCAGTGAAATGTGGTGCAGGACGAACATAGCACGCAGTTTAGCGAAGTATCAATTCAGATACTTGTTGGAGCTGTATGAAATATGTTAGGAATGAACTTGTAGAGAAACAAGAAGGATGGATAATGCACCCCGGCCCTGAGCTACAGTTTATCGAGTGACATTAAGACACTGTATCCGGACGTAAAACATATGTACGATTCCTCATTTAGGCTTCCATGGTTCTCCTAAATTGATTACGGCTATTGTTGGAATGGTTCCTTCAAAAAGTATGACATATCCCTTCAGTCAGGTATAACACTCCACCTTCAACAAATTCGTCGTAGGAAAGACGTCAAACCATAGTTTACTTTCTTTGTCACTAGTTCTAATCATTGTTACTTTACATCGTCATCTGATGGTAATGTTGACTGTGTTTCATTCCTAAGCCGTTGCATACGGTTGACTGACTGTGGAATATCGCCTATGTAAAACATTCCGTAATTATAACGTACACAGGAACTGGGTACGTTACGTGAGAAGCAGGCAGACTGTGGAGAAGTGACATTTAACATAAAGGCCGTAAGATGTAGAACACACTTCAGTAGCTGTAGTAGTAAGACCAGTGAGAGGAACTACCTACAAGTTTATTAGCGCGAACAGTATAAAACACTTGGTACGTTGTTGAGAAAGTTGCGTACTAGTTTTACTAAACAGGGTCACTCACTGACGGCAGAAGAATTTTGCAGTGACTTGGTCAAGAGTAGCTCAGACAAGCATTAGTAGTGTTTCCTCTGTCCTGGTAATGGGTATCGCAATCAGCTCCATCTTACAACAGTGCAAGGCACACTAACGTGGATATTAAGAATGCGCTGATTATGCATCTATTTTGGGGGTTCTGGTTGAGAATACGATCCAGACATCGCCGAGATGGGGGATGGCTTGCATGCCTCAACGATATAGATAGCCGGACCGTAAGTGCGACCACAGTGGAGGGGTATCTGTGGAGAGGCCAGACAAACGTGTGGTTCCTGGGTAGAGGCAACAGCCTTTTCAGTAGTTGCAGTGGCAACAGCCTGGATCAGTGGTTGCCAAACTGTGGGTCGCGACTTTAAAGTACACGTGTAAAATATCTTATCCACTGAAAAAAGTGTATTTCGCAAGTCCTATTATTTTCGACACATGTCTTTTCATTCAAAATAAAAAAATAAAAATCTCCCAAACTGTTTCAAAGATGAAGACTGCGCGGTAGTTCATCTAAACCATCGCACGAACGACAAAATGGCAGATTTGAAATACGTGTGAGAGGGGTATAAAAGCAGTCGAAATCGCTCAACAGAGGAAAGTCCGCTGGACGTGACGGGATACCTTTTTCCTTTTACACGGAGTATGCGAAGGAACGTGCCCCTCTTCTAGCAGCGGTGTACCGAAGGTATCTGGAGGAGCGAAGCGTTCCTCAGATTAGAAAAAGGTGCATGTCATTTCCGTTTTCAAGAAGGGTCGGCCATGTGATGCGCGTAACTATAGGCCTACATTTCTGACATGTCAGCTGCAGAATTTTGGAAAACATTTAATGTTCAAATATTATGTCATTTCTGGAGACCGGAAATCTCCTTTGTAGCAATCAAAATGATTCCGAAAGCAACGATCGTGTGAAATACAAGTCATCTAAGCGATCCAGAGGTCAGTAGATAGTACAAAATTCCTGGTAGATGCCGTGTTCCTCGACTTCCGCAAAGCGTTCAATATCGATCCGCACCATCGCCTGATGAACAGAGAGCGAGCATATGAAATATCAGACAAACTGTGTGTCTGGAGTGAGAAAGCAGAATGTCATTCTCAACGGAGAGAATCATCAGATCACACGGTAATATTGTCACGTTGCAAACTGCAGGTGGTCCAGAATTCGAAGGCTGGTCGTTAATAAAGCTTAACACTTTTAAGACGTTTATTGCTAACATAAGCGTACACTCAGTACAGACTGACGAAACTTATACCATCAAGGATGTGCTGAGGAGTTGGAAATTCTATGACTGTCCTTACTTTATCTGGGTCAGAAAGCACACCATCCGCGTTCACTAGGTGCCTCGGGATTTTTATCTCTGTGCCGACGAAGAGGCACTTCTTTGAGTCGAGGCGGAGTCCTGCAGTCTGAACACACTTCAACACAGTAGAAAGGTGACTTACATATTCCGCAAATGTCCTTCAGAAAACGACAATGTCATTTAGATAACAGACATGTCGTTTATTTGAGATGTAGAAGCAAGTTTTCCACCATGCGTTCGAATGTGGCCGGGGCATTACATAGTCCAAACGACATGACCTTGAATTCATAGAGGCCGTCAGGTGTAATAAAAGCAGTCTTCTCCTAGTCAGCTTCGTCAACCTCGATTTGCCAGTAACCTGTCTGCATGTCCATAGTTGAGAAGTATGTAGCTCCTTTCAAACAGTCAAACGTGTCGTCAATGCGCGGCAATGGGTAGACATCTTTTTTGTGATTTTGTTCAGCCGCCGATAGTCGACACAGAAACGCCACATGCCATCCTCCTTCACAAAGACCACCGGAAATGTGAAAACAAAATACTAAAATGATAGATATTTCATTTAGACCTATTCCAAAATGCAGAAAATTAACTTCAGAAAAACCACTATTCTGTCTTAATTTCGTAATTACTCCAATAGAAAATCGTTTAAGAAACGTAGTCCAAACATATGCTAAGCACTACTTCTTTTTACTATTCCTTTGACTATTATAAAGATTCTGCTTTACAGTGACTTACTTGCATAATAATAATAATAATAATAATAATCTTTGACTAGTGCAAGGTTTTATTTTAAGAACAAACACACTTTGAAAATGAGGTACCTGAATCTAAAATGCTGTCCTTCAATTAACTGAAACAACTATGCACTTTGCAATCAAGAAACTTTATGACTCCGTTAATTAAAGTTAAGTAAACACATTAAAAATGCAGTACTGACTGAAAAAGTTTGTACGTAGTGGAGATAAAATTGAACATTAGCCCACACTTTACGTTAATTCCACTGTATGATAGTGCACCTCGGTTGCACAGTGGTAGAGTGCCAGTCTACAAATCCAAAGGTCGCGGGTTCGATCCCCGCCAGGTCCTCGGATTTTTATCTGTCACTTTACACTTCTTTCACCTCTGACAGTAATGCTCATGTGAAAAATACCGAGTAGCACCGTGGTTCGGAACCCACGTTAAACTCTAGGTCCCTCTATAACTGGCTGGGTAAGTCAGTTCGAAGGCCGGAGGAAGGCAACGGCATACCACCTCCAAACAGGACCCTGCCTAGTAAAGCACTGTGGTGTTCAAACCAATCTTCGGATTGTTGACTACTTTACCTTTTTATGATTATGCACCAAAAATCACTATGTCTTGCACTGTATACGAATTAAAATATTTTTAATTATTTCACTGGCTCACTCGGAATATTTCACTTTAAATACGGAAAGAACCCTGCATAGGATAATGACATAGGACAACAACAGGTTAATATCACTGTTTAAAGTTGTAAATTTGATTATTCACAAGTTCATAAATGTGAGGTCCAGGCTGTTGTTACAATACTACAAAATTGTGTACTTCGTCTGTGGTGGAAGATTGGCGCAGCAGTGCGGTTCGTTGTGGCGTAATATATTCCATTACTGGCTCTTGAAGCATGTGGCAAAATTTAGTCTTCTTAGGATCGAAGTAATTTCAATAATAAGCCACAAATTTTTATGCCGGTGAACATTTTGAAAAATATTCTTCATCCGAGGCCATTTTACTGCTCTTCTTGAAAAGTTTAGCCTCAAACAAAATAGCTACAGGCACTGTTGACTCATCAGAGTCCAAACTACGACTCTCTCGCAACTTTTTCGCCGCGCAAACCGGCCACCTGGCACGCTTGTTCCACCTTTTCGTTCCACGTCATCACTCTACTTTGAAGCGGGGATGTCCCCCGTCTCTTACACATGCATCTGGTTTACAAAATCCCTAAGCCAGAACTTCCACAATATTAACAACTTACACAATATTTTACATAGTAAATATTACAAAGACAACAATTTTATACATACTTTACATCAGTAGATTACAAATTTCCAGTAGCCTAATTCTTATATCCAAAGATAATAAATTTACAGATATATACACATCAAACGAAATCGATAAATCATGTCATATAAATATTACAAAAAATTATAAATCATAAAATAGGCATGAAAAATTTAATTATGGTGTCACGAGCTTACCTCAAGAATAGAGGTTTTGATTGTTTCTGTACAAGAAAGTTATTTAATGAGTTATGTTTGTCAATAAATCTAAAGATGTACTACTGTATGAATACCAACTGACTGTAGTATTGAATACCATAGAACTTTGGTTTCCTGGAAGATGCTACGAAAGGCGTCCAAATGAAAAGGTACGAAACGTCTTAACCAAACCGGATATGCCACTTTGGGATAAAGTAGTGCGACATCTAGGGATGCGAAGCGTGCGTCGTCAACTTCCCCCCAAAAACTGAAGGCTGTGCCCTCAACAGGCAAGGTGATGCTCACCGTCTTTTTAGACGTCCGAGGTCCGATACGCATCGAATTCCTCGATCACGGAAAAACCATTAACAGTGACGTGTACTGTGAGACACTCCGTAGCCTACGCATACGGCCTGGGCTGCTCACGGAGGGAGTGGTTCTGCTCCATGATAACGCGCGTCCACACGTCTCCAGGGTTACACACAAGTTCAAGTGGGAGCAGCTTAAGCATCCGCCTTACATCCCGGACATGTCACCCTGTGACTTCCATCTGTTTGGTCTGCTTAAAAAAAAACACAATTTCAAAGGGAAGCGCTTCAACTCTGACGACGAACTGAAGAACACAGTAGACGACTGGCTCTGGCCACAGCCACACCAATTATGGAAACAGGGAGTCCTTCAGCTCGATAAACAGTGGGATAGCTGTGCTCAGCCATCAGCTGGTTTCAACTATACACACAGTGTCGTTTCGTACCTTTCCATTCGAACATCCCTTGTATTTATGAAAAAAAATGGAGTACTCTCACTTGTAGTCGAGAAAACACACTTTCGGTAATTATGGAGAGTCTGGCTGTGCTTCACGCAGCGAGGTGGCCAAGGCAGTGGTGACACTCAACTCGCAATCGGTTGGACGGCGGTTCATACCCGCCTATAGACATGCAGATTAGGTTTTTCCTGGTTCCTCTGAATCTCTCCAGGGAAATGCCGAGATGGTTCCTTTGAGTGTGTACGGCCGATTTCCTTCCCCATCCGTGATAAAAACCGCGAGAATGTGTGCTTCGTCTATAATAGCCTCTTTCTTTCTTTTATGCATCACATAGAACTAAAAGGCCATAATCTATTAGTATGGCGTTCATTCTGATCAGTAAGCAGCGACACACCAATTATTTTCGTGTAACTCAGGGTTCTGAACTTCTGTATATGCATGGAATATCAGAAGCCCAGGGAGGCGAACTAGAAATGTTATTCGTTACACGGTAATGGAGAAATAGCTGAGCCAGATTTAATTTCTTGACTAGTTTTGACATTGCTCGGTTGTGATACTCTGATTTTGTGTTCATGAGTTTCAGTAGATGTCAATAATCTTTAAGATGTAAAGAGTACAACAAAGGACTGTCGAAATGGGCCATAAAATAAAAATAAATTGCGAGTGAGCTTGGCGCGTCTTTATTCAGTTCTCAAATTTAGTTAAACAGAAGAACTTTACTGCCAAGTTTTCTTTTTTAACCAATAACCTTTTGTGCTAACCATGAAATTTCTACATTTTATCGCAGCATTTAGGAATGTCTTCCGTTCACTGTTCCACCCAGCGAGGTGGCGCAGTGGTAACGCACTGGACTCACTTTCGGGAGGATGGTGATTTAAGTCCACCTCCGACCATCCAGATTTAGGTTTCCCGTAATTCAGTCCAGGCAAATGCCGGGATGGATCCTTTCAAAGCCGGCCGCAGTGGTCGAACGGTCTGCGGCGTGCCAGTCACGGTCTGCACGGCCGTTCCCCGTCGGGGATTCGAATCCCCCCTCGGGCATGGATGTTTGTGTCGTCTTTTAGTATAAGCTAGTTCCTAAGTAGTTTGTAAGTTTAGGGACTGATGACCCCGTAGTTAAGTCCCGTAAGCTCTACAAACATTTGAATCCTTTGAAAGAGCACGGCCGATTTCCTTCCCCCATCCTTACCCAAAAATCCGAGCTTCAGCTCTGTCTCTAATGACCAAGCTGTCGACGGGACGTTATACTCTAAGATTCCTTCCACTGTTACACTTTTTACAACCAATGACACTTTCGGCATTTCCTCGTCATTGTTCGCGTTCGAATCATTGAGTTTATCGATGCCTGGGTGGATGTAAAATATTTCTTTATTTTTTCCATTCTTCAAAACTAATCGAACAGGAAATAATAACGTATATGGCAATCAATGTTCATATCTTTGTAAATCTATCGGACCAAACTGCGTGGTCATCAGTCCATAGCTTACAAACTCCTTAAACCTAGGTAAACTAACCTAAGGACAAACACACACACCCATGACCCAGGGAGGATTCGAACCTCCACGGCGAGCAACCGCGCACTCCACAGTGAGACGCTTTAGACCGCTCGGCTACTCCATCGCGGCTATATGGCAAAAAACTATCCTACAAGCTTGTTGTTGTTGTTGTTGTTGTTGTTGTTGTTGTTGTCTTCAGTCCGGAGACTGGTTTGATGCAGCTCTCCACAATACCCTATCCTGAGCACGCCTCTTCATCTCCACATAAGAACGGCAACCTACATCTGTCTGAATCTGCTTACTGTATCCATCTCTTGGTCTTCCTCTGCTATTTTTACCCCACACACTTCCCTCCAATGCTAAATTCACAATTCCTTTATGTCTAAGAATGTGTCCTACCAATCTATCCCTTCTTTTAGTCAAGGTATGCCAGAAATTTCTTTTCTCCCCAATTCTGTTCAGTACCTCCTCATTAGTTACGCGATCCACCCACCTAATCTTCAGCATTCTTCTGTAGCACCATATTTCAAAAGCCTCAATCCTCTTCCTGTCCGCACTGTTTATCGTCCATGTTTCACTCCCATACAAGGCAACACTCCATACAAATGCCTTCAGAAAGGACTTCCTTAGGCTTAAATCAATATTCGATGTTAACAAATTTCTCTTTTTCAAGAACGCTTTTCTGCCCATTGCCATTCTGCATTTTATATCCTCTGTACTGCGACCATCATTTGTTATTTTACTGCCCAAGTAACAAAACTCATCTACCTCCTTTATTGCTTCGTTTCCTAATCTAATTCCTTCAGCATCACCTGATTTTCTTACACTGCACTCCATTACCCTAGTTTTGCTCTTGTTAATGTTCATCTTATATGCACCTTTCAGCACATTGTCCATTCCGTTCAATTGCTCTTCCAGGTCCTTTGCTGTATCTGATAGAATTACTATGTCGTCGGAAAAACGCAATGTTTTTAATTCTTCCCCCTAAACTTTAATTCCTTCACCAAATTTCTCCTTGCTTTCCTTTATAGCTTGCTCAATGTACAAATTGAATAACAATGGAGAAATACTACAACCCTGTCTTACTCCCTTTCCAACCACTGAATCCCTTTCATGCCCTTCAACTCTGACAACTGCTGTCTGGTTTTTGTACAAGTTGTAAATAACCTTACGCTCCTTATATTTTACTCCTGCTTGCTTCAGAATTTGAAAGAGTTTATTCCAATCAACATTGTCAAAAGCCTTCTCCAAATCTACAAAAGCTAGAAATGTAGGTTTGCCTTTTCTTAATCTATCTTCTAGGGTAAGCCGTAAAGTGAGTATTGCCTCCCGTGTTCCTACATTTCTCCTGAACCCAAACTGATCTTCCCCGAGGTCGGCTTCTACCAGCTTTTCCATCCTTCTGTATATAATTCGTGTTAATATTTTGCAACCATGACTTATTAAACTGATGGTTCTGTAGTTTTCACACCTGTCTGCACCTGCTTTCTTTGGAATGGGGATTATAACATTTTTCTTAAAGTCTGAGGGTACTTCGCCTGTTTCATACATCTTACACTCCAGGTGAAACAGGTTTGTCATGGCTGGTTCTCCCAGAGACTTCAGTAGCTCTGCGGGAATATCATCTACTCCAGGGGCCTTGTTTCGACTTAGGTCTTTCAGGGCTCTGTCAAATTCTTCTCTCAGTACAGTATCTCCTATTTCATCTTGATCGACTTCCTCTTCCCTTCCTACAATATTGTCTCGGAGTTCATTTCCTTTGTAGAGCCCCTCTATATACTCTTTCCACCTTACAGCTTTCCCTTCTTTGCTGAGAACTGGTTTTCCATCACTGTCCTTGATATTCATAGAGCTGTTTTTCTTATCTCCAAATGTTTCTTTTATTTTCCTGTAGGCTGTATCTATTTTCCCCCTATTTATACATTCTTCTACATCCTTGCATTTGCCTTCTAGCCACTCCTGCTTAGCCATTTTGTACTTCCTGTCAATCTCATTTCTTAGTCGTCTGTACTCCATTTTGCCTGTTTCATTTACTGCATTTTTATATTTTCTCCTTTCATCGATTAAATTTAGTATCTCCTGTGATATCCAAGGATTTTTTGTAGGTCTTTCCTTCCTACCTATTTTGTCCTCTGCTACCTTCACTATTTCATCTCTCAATTTTACCCATTCCTCCTCTACTGTTTTATTTTCCCCTGTTTCTGTCAATTGTTGCCTAAAGCTCCCTCTGAAATTCTTAAGAACCTCAGTTTCCTTCAATTTATCCAGGTCCCATCTCCTTATTTTCCTACCTTTCTGCAGTTTTTTCAGTTTCAGCCTACAGTTCATAACCAACAAGTTATGGTCAGAGTCTATATCTGCCCCTGGGTATGTCTTACACTGTAAAACCTGGTTCCGAAATCTATGTCTTACCATTATAAAATCTATCTGGTATCTCCCGGTGTCTCCTGGTCTCTTCCACGTATACAACCTTCTTTTGTGATTCTTGAACCAGGTGTTTGTTATAACTAAATTATGTTCTGTGCAAAATTCTACTAGGCGGCTTCCTCTTTCATTCCTTCTGCCCAGACCATATTCTCCTACTATCTTCCCTTCCCTTCCTTGTCCTACTACCGAGTTCCAGTCTCCCATAACAATTATGTTTTCCTCTCCCTTAATTGTCTGAATAATTTCCTTTAGCTCCTCATATATTTCTTCGATCTCCAAATCATCGGCAGAGCTAGTTGGCATATAAACCTGTACTACTGTTGTCGGTGTTGGCTTCGTATCTATCTTGACAATGATAATGCGGTCACTGTGCTGGTCGTAGTAGTTTACCCGCATTCCTATTTTCTTATTCATTATCAATCCTACTCCTGTGATACTCCCAATTGATTTTGTATTTATAATCCTGTACTCACCTGACCAGAAATCCCTTTCATCCTGCCACCGAACTTCACTAATCCCCACTATATCTAACTTCACCCTATCCACTTCCCTTTTTAAATTTTCTAATTTTCCTACCCGATTAAGGGATCTAACATTCCACGCTCCGATCCGTAGAATGCCAGTATCGTCTTTCCTGATGACAACATCCTCCTGAGTAGTCCCCGCCCGGAGATCCGAATGGGGAATATTTTACCTCCGGAATATTTTACCCGAGAGGATGCCATCATCATATGTTCATACAGTAGAGCTGCATGTCCTCGGGAAAGGTAACGGCTGTAGTTTCCCCTTGCTTTCAGCCGTTCGCAGTAGCTGTGTGGCAAAGCCACATTAACTGATGTTACAAGGCCAGCTCAGTCAATCATCCAGACTGTTGCCCCTGTAACTACTGAAAAGGCTGCTGCCCCTCTTCTGGAACCACACGTTTGTCTGGCCTCTCCACAGATACCCCTCCGCTGTGGTTGCACCTACGGTACGGCTATCTGTATCGTTGAGGCACGCAAGCCACCCCACCTCGGCAATGTCTGTGGTTCATGGGAGTGGCCTACAAGCTTATAAGAACGATAATTTTTCTTTCGTGGTGTTAAAGTACACTGACGGAAAAATTAGTATACCTGGATAAACGACGGCCGGCCGCGGTGGCCGAGGGGACTGAGGCGCTCCAGTCACGGTCAGCACGGCCACTACGGTCGGGGGTTCGAATCCCCCCACGGGCATGGATATTTGTGCCGTCTTTAGTCTTAGCTAGTCCATAAGTAGTTTGTAAGCTTAGGGACTGATGACCCCATAGTTAAGTCTCATAAGTTGTACAAACATTTGAAACATAGAGTTTCCCCAGTTCACTCAAGATTTATTTCTGAATCAGTGCATATGGAGTAGATGAAACGAATATATTTACAGGTGAATAGCTCAAGCGTCACTGAGGTAAAACAGTTCGATCCGTGCTGAATAGTAGGTGGTGTAGCCTCCAGGGCGGCAGCCATTCCATCATACAGATGGCAAACTCTGTTTACGTAGTAATGCTGCTGTCCCGTCGTATCCCATACATGCTGGATTGGACACAGATGGTGCTGCCAGGGAAGTTTCTGCATGTCTTCCAGAGCTTCACGGCGAGCGTCACACATCGCCCTCCTGTTGCAATTCTCCACAGGCCACACACAGTTTGCCCCCTCGGGAACTCGCTCGTTCCCTGCAGGCAGCATGAGTGACATGGCGGCTATTATCAACCTTGTGACTAAAGAGGCGGCGCTGTGGCAGCTGTCGCTACTACCAGTACATCGACTATCTTCTGTGTGTGCGTGGGCGTGTGCTCTCATTGGTTTACTCACCTGCAGTGGGTTGCTTTTTTTCCTAGCGGCGGTGGAGTAGCCGAGTGGTCTATATCGCCTAGCGGTTGCTCGCGCGTGGAGTCCTCCCTGGGGCATGGGTGTGTGTGTTGTCCTTAGGTTAGTTTAAGTAGTTTGTAAGGTACGGACTGATGACCACGCAGTTTGGTCCGATAGATTTACAAACATTTGAACATTTGTCTGTCACCAAATTTCCCACCCAAAGTATCGACAAACAGTACTACTTCCAAAATTTAACCCGTGATATACTAACTGGGAATTTCAGCTCCGTTATACGCTAGAGGATTCGAACCTCCACGGCGGGCAACCGCGCGCTCCGCAGCGAGGTGCTTTAGACCGCTCGGCTACTCCACCGCGGCCGCATTTAGCATAAGTCTAGGGACTAATTACCATCGCAGTTTAGTATAATAGGTTTACAAATATTTGAACATTTTCAATTCGAGGCGAACGCGTCGGGAACCACCTCGAACTATCGAAACGTATGTGCGAAAAAGAAGTAAATGTACCCTGAAAAGAATACGTGTGTCAAAAAATATATATTTAAAAAAAAGTGTTTAAATAGCTATTCGCATTGGTGGCCTAAGTTTTTAAAGTCTCTTAAGAACTTCATTCGCGATATAATGGTGGAGTGTCTTTTTTTTTTGTGAAGATAGTATGTGTTTCTTTTATGACGCTTGGCTTTATGGGAAACTCGTTATTCCAAGATTCGAATATTGCGACTCCAGTGTGTCGAATTCAGTTTACTTATTCTCTTAGTTTTTTGAGGTATAAAATTTCACAAAGAGGATTAAAGAATCCAGTTTGGAAGTACTTTTTTTAAAATACCGTCTATTTTTCTAAATTTGTACGCCCCCTGTGACATCTTCTACGGACTCCTGGTTAGGCTTATACACATTCAAAAAGACTTAGTATAGTCAGGGGATCTTGCAAAATGTGGGAAAACTAGTGATTTGTGGTATAACGTAAATTTACCGAAATTTTAACGTTATTACGTTAAGTTTCGTTTTCGGCCGCAAATTATGTTTGGGTCGGACGCTAGTTATACCACATTTTAAATTGCAATTATTAATAATAAAGTCGCGCGGGATTGCCCTTGGTGTCTAAGGCGCTTGCTGCGGAGTGCCCGGGTGCGCCCCGTCGGAGGTTCGAGTCCTCCCTCGGGCATGGGTGTTCCAGTTTGGTTCCATACCTTTACAAACGTTTTAATTTTTTAAGAACAAATACACACCCTCTGGTCCTCTCACTACAGCGTACAGATCTCGAGTGAAGAATATCCCGTGTGATGTTTACATGTATGTTCATTATTGTTTACAACAAATACCCACACCCAGTGGCGTAGCTACTACACCAAGGGCCCCGGGGCAAAAATGACGTTGCGGGCCTTTCTAAACTAAAACTGTACCACAGGCGCCGACGTCTGGTAATCTTGGGGTATGCTCAGTGGCGTTTCCAATAGGGGGAGGTGGTTGCCGGCCGGCAGCCCCCCCCCCCCCCCCGACAGGTATTTCTAAAAAAAATCTTTATTATTTTTTTCCAATTCCAGGTACAAAGGTAAAGTAATAATTTTTTTCAGTAGTAGTTCTTATTTTTTGCTTCATCTGGTGTTAATTTAGGACCAATTTAATCTCTGAAAGGATAAAAGTAATTTTTAACATACAGTAAAGAAATTAACAGCTATTAATTTCAATTTCACGTTTCAGAAATACTGAGTGGCTTTTCCGACCATTTAAACCTGTTTTCGCGTTGTAGTAGGTACAGAAAGCATTTTCAGAGTTTCGTCTTCTTACACATGCATATCAGATAATGATGTGAATACTGCGTTCATTATCGCAAAAACTAACATCGAATGGTCTTCCTGCCTTCTCTCTTCTGCAGATTTATTTTCTATACAGTACCACGAAAATAGTCCATAACCACTTCTGCTGTCAAACCATGTCTGTCGATACCAATAGGCCCACAACCCATTATTACATCACACACCAATTCAGTAAACAGAATGAAAAATGTTAAGACTTAATACTAACACGATTTCTTGAAGATAATTGACTTCTAAGAGAATACATAAACGTTAAATTAGCAGTGTACACATTTTCATCGTATCGTACCAAACCCACTTTATTTCTAGTTATTTAATACAACAATTAAAGGTTACCGCCTTCAGTTTACGATGTTGAACTTACAAGCAGCATTCCATTAACATTCGGACAGTTTAGAAAATGATCACTTCACTCATACGTGTACATAAATTTTAATGCCTACGAATTCAATTACCTGTTTGTTTTAGATAATCTTTTTACAGCGGTGTATTGCAAAACCCAGCCGCCCATCAATGGAATGAGAGAATCGAATTTAATTACAATCAAGAAATATAACGTAAGGAAAAAAATAATACCAAAATTTTCAGTGGGGTATGCCGAGCATACTCACTCAAATTTTGGGATATGCTTGAGCGACCGAGCATAACCGTAATCGGCGCCTATGAACTATACAGATGCAATACTACTTCGCCAGGTCCTAACCGCTTACTGCAAGACATAATAAGGCAAACCTACTCTTAAGTAAATTACTGGGTGTCACGCAGCAGATAATATTTAATAGTACTCTCTAATATAATTATAACTGTGAAAGTTAATTATGCTTTCAGGCAGAAACTACTGGGTGGATTTGGATGAAATTTTGGAGAGGGATAGAATTGGGCCGGCCGTCGTGGCCGAGGGGACTAAGGCGCTCCAGTCACGGTCTGCACGGCCACTACGGTAGGGGGTTCTAATCCCCCCTCGGGCATGGTTATTTGTGCCGTCATAGTTCGTAAGTAGTTCATAAGTAGTTTGTAAGTTTAGGGACTGATGACCCCGTAGTTAAGTCCCATAGACTATACAAACATTTGAACATTTTGATAGAGTTTGACCTGTGTAGGACATACAGATAAAACAATCATGGGATATTTTTCGAAGTTGTTCCATACTAGGTGAATGAAGTCGCAGACAGAAGCTAGTAAAAATGAACAATGAAGTTTTACTCAACCACGAAAATATGGCCCCCTGCCGCGAATCAAACCATGAGCAGTATTGTCACACACTGCTAGTAATTCAGCAGGTGGCAGGGTGCACGTCTTAGCGGACAAACAATACATTTTTATGTTTATATTCTGAGATGGGAATAATTTTTGGATTTCACTTCGTGCGCTTGAAGTTTGTTGGCAGTGTTCAAAACGTTAAAAGTCGAAAATCCTTAATTTAGCTAAATATTATATACAATAGAACGTCGATTATCCGAAGTGTAATTGGGGGACATGGATGTTCGGAAAACCGATTATTCGTATAATCGTACTGTACACTTCAACTTGCCAATAAGAAGTACTGTACAGTAAATGTATTTACACAGTATTTGGAGTCGCGCGATCCTTCACATTGCGCCGAGCGGCACGCCGCAACACTAGGAAGACGCAGCTGTTGCTGTGAGCAGCTTTGATGCTGCAGCTACTTCTGCCGACTGGAGTGTGCTGATTGTTGTACTCAGCGACTGTCGGCTTGGCCTGTCAGCAGGCCCCACTAGAAGCAATGTTCAAAAAATGTTCAAATGTTTGTAAAGTCTATGGGACTTAACTACGGGGTCATCAGTCCCTAAACTTACAAACTACTTATGAACTACTTACGAACTAGGACGGCACAAATATCCATGCCCGAGGGGGGATTCGAATCCCCGACCGTAATGGCCGTGAATACCGTGACTGGAGCGCCTTAGTCTCCTCGGCCACCGCGGCCGGCTAGAAGCGATGTTCCGTCACCCTGTGGCACAGTACGGCTGCTTTGGGAAGCTTAGTTTGACGGGAGGGAGAATTGATGGACGGTAGGGTGGGAAGGAAAAAAAAATAGAAAAACGACGCTCTATTGTAACTTTTTCCGAACTTTGCTCACGGAGGCCAAGGGGCCCCTTGATCTCGGGGGCCCCGGGGCACTGCCCCGCCTAGCCCTATGATAGCTACGCCACTGCCCACACCCTACCCGTTCACAACAGCGTAGAGCCGCGGCTGAGCGGCCGAGCGCATTGAGGCGCTATGCTCCGATGCCCGAGGCCGTTCTCCGTCGGGAGTTCCAACCCCTCTCGACCATGGATGTTTGTGTCGTCTTTAGTATAGGGTAGTTGATAAGTATTTTGTAAGTTTAACGTCCCGCAGTTAAGTCCCATAAACTTAAACATTTGAATATTTTGAACATCCCGAATTAGAGAAGACCATAATTACAATTATAATAAATTTAATGTAATGTTATATTTATAGCAAATACCCACACGCTGATCCATGGAAGCTTTGTAGTTCCGTCCCTGTAGTGCTCAAACCTTGAATGGCACGTTCATTGTGATAGCTCTAAATTTAAAAGGACAAATGGGTGAGAAAGTTTAATCGCAATTTTCCGGGCTTTACAGGAGAGGAGGGATCGATCTTCATTATCTCAACTATTTTCTCGTTCTACAGGCATAGGCCAACATACTGACATGGAATGTAACTATACAAGGAAGGAGGAGGAAGCTCGGAGTTTAACGTGCCGTCGACAGCGTGGTCATTAGAGACGGAGCTTACGCTCGGATTGTTTGCGTAAGGATGTGGAAGGAAATCGGCCGTACCCTTTCAAAAGACGCATCCCGGCATTTGCCTGTAGTGATTTATGGAAATCACGGAAAACCTAAATCTGAATGGCCGGAGATGGGCTCGAACCAATATCCTTCCGAACGCGAGTCCAGTGTGTTACCACTGCGTCAACTCGCCCGGTAACTATACAAGCCCCTGCAGCCGTGGACGATACGTCATCGTGCATCGTCTTGGATGCGTACGTAGAAAAAACAGGATTTTTTTTTGGGGGGGGGGGGCGACCTTGAATTAGCGCAATCGCCTCTGGTGTAACCTGATACACCTAGTCACGGGAAATGATTATCATATCAGTGGTACATGTTGCCGATGCCGTCCAGAAACGGTACCGCATAGTGGCCTAACTACTGAGAAAACGTTTTGAGTAGTGCAACGATTTGCCCGTGGCGTCATGAAATTAACTGTAGCTGAGAGACATTTCTGAAGCCAAGGTTGACAAAACGAGCTTGGTAAATTACTGGGAGAGGTTGGTGGTAACGATGCCGAATAAAAATATATCACTACGAATGCGCATTACTATCAACAATACAAGGAGAAAAAGAATAGGACAAAGACAGTGGTGGTAGGACACAGTGAAAGTGGCAGTAAAGAGACGGTGGTAGGGTTTACGAGAGCAGCGACACCTGTGGCTGCACCTTTCTGTGAGGAAATCAAAAAATATTTACAAATAATTTGTTTCTCTCTTCAGACAAACGTATCCATCTTGAAATAAATCTGAATGTAAATTAAAAAGTAAATAAATATTATACATTACTTAACTTTTATACGTTGTAGCTCCAGTCCAGTAACAATGGCCGAAACTTTTTATTATATTTCTATGCGTCTGAAATATACAAACACGTTTGCGGCGCAGTGATGTATCACACACAACTTCTAAGTGAGCATTAATTTATCGCATCGATGTGTGATGCTGTTAATGTTGATATCCGTGATGTCCATTTGCCGGCCGCGGTGGCCGAGGAGACTGAGGCGCTCCAGTCACGGTCTGCACGGTCACTACGGTCGGGGTTCGAATCCCCCCTCGGGCATGGATATTTGTGCCGTCCTAGTTCGTAAGTAGTTTGTAAGTTTAGGGACTGATGACCCCGTAGTTAAGTCCCATAGACTATACAAACATTTGAACATTTTTGATGTCCATTTGGAGTGAGTACTGTTCTGCATGAACTGTCACACAACTAAAATTGAATTGCGCATTTCAAGTTCTGTGCTTTTTGTATTAACTATTCCTTGTCATAAAGGTCATTTAATAATTATTCTATCATTTCCAGGTACGTTGCTAGAGCTAGCGACTCTGCGCAAGGCTAGATAACGGTAAGACAAATTTCTGTTGTAATTCTTTAATTTAGTGACCACTTACCTGTTTCTCCTGCAAAACGTGTAGTTTGTCCGCAGTGCTTAAACTGTATAGCAAGTGTGATTACTAGTGGTGCTAAGTAAACATTTTTCTTACTACTAATATTACTATTAATACAATTACATTGCTGTGTATCGCGTCCATATCCTAGATCGAGTTATCTCCCCGCTTGCCATGTGTTCGCTTCTCAAATGAGTAAAATTAACAGCTAATATATTTCTGTACAGCTCGGTCAGTTCTGTCGACTTATTTTCCGATATATATGGCTCATACCAAGGCTTTCAAAGGAAATGTGATGAAAGTTTTGGCAACAAAGTTTATTGTTGTAAGTTTTCTTTGCGAATTAGAGCTTGAGACTCGCAAGCCTCGAGTTTAGACGTTTCCCTATTCCCAGCAGACTACGAAACAAGTATTGAGTGGAAGCTACTCATAAGGCTGCGCTTGTCATACATAATAGAGAGTTTTCCCAATTATAGTTCTGATTTTGAAAATGACTCGGTTTGTGTTAAACGAACTCTGCGCTGAAATGAAAAGTAGGGGCGTTTAAGGGAACACTTTCAGTAGAGTTCCCATTATTCTGTTTTTATTGATAGTATTTATTTTTCGAGTTCTGAGCACTTTCTCTTACATTAGAAAGGCAAAGTTCCCATAAATGTGAAAAAAAATGTTCTTATGTAGCACCTCGGCATGTACATTGGAATAAATATTCTACTGCAATTTACAGATTTTACAATCGAGAAAATGTTATTACTTTATTGAGTAGATTAGATTAATACTTGTACCACAGATCTTATACAGGATGGTCCATTAATAGTAATCGGGCCAAATATCTCACGAAATAAGCATCAAAGAAAAAACTACAAAGAACAAAACTTTTCTAGCTTGAAGGGGAAAAACAGATGGCGCTATGGTTAGCCCACTAGATAACGCTGCCGTAGTTCAAACGGATATCAATTGCATTTTTTAAAAATAGGTACAGCCATTTTTATTAAATATTCGTCTAGTAAACAGGAATGTTTTATTTGGAACACTTTTTTCGCTTTGTGATAGATGGCACTGTAATATTCACAAACATTGCTCACAATTTTAGACGAACAATGGAACAGTGGGTAACAGGTAGGTTTTTTAAATTAAAACACAGAACATAGGTACGTTTGAACTTCATTTCGGTTGTTCCAATGTGATACACGTACTTTTGTGATATTACTACAAATTATGAGAACGCATGCTGTTACTCGGTGATTACTTGTAATTACCTCATGATGGCCGCGGCGGAGCGCATTGAGGCGCTGTGCTCCGATGCACGAGGCCGGCTCCCCGCCGCGGGGTCCATCCTTCGAATCCCCCCTCGGGCATGGATGTTTGTGCTGTCTTTAGTATAAGGTAGTTCGTTAGTAGTTTGTAAGTTAAGGGACTGATGACCTCGTAGTTAAGTCCCATAAACTTTACAAACGTTTGAACTTTTTTTTTTTTCTCAATGAATGCTCAAAATGATGTCCTTCAACGTCGATGCATTTGGCAAACGCGTAACGAAATTCTTCTCAACGGCGAGTAGTTCGCCTTCAGTAATGTTCTCACACTTACTGACAATACGCTGACGCATGTTTTCAGTCGTTGTCGGTGAATCACGATAACAAATATCCTTCAGTGTTCCCCACAGAAAGAAATCCGGGGATGTAAGATCCGGTGAACCTGCGGGCCATGGTATGGTGCTTCTACGACCAAACCACCTGTCATTAAATATTCCATTTCAGACCGCTTCAACTGCGCGCGAATCGAACATCCATCATGTTGAAAGTACATCGCCACTCTGTCATGCAGTGAAACATCTTGTAGTAAAATCGGTAAAACATTAAGTAAAAAATCTACATACACTGCACCATTTAGATTGCCATCGATAAAATGCGGGCCAATTATCCTTCCTCCTATAATGCCGCACCATAATTAACCCGCCAAAGTCGCTGATGTTCCACTTGTCGCAGACATCGTGGAATTGCCGTTTCCAAATAGTGCATATTATGCCGGTTTACGTTATCTCTGTTTATGAATGATGCTTCGTCACTAAACAGAACGCGTGTGGAAAAAATCTGTTATCTTCCCGTAATTTATTTTGTGTCCAGTGGTAAAACTGTACACGACGTTCAAAGTCTTTGCCATGCAAATCCTGGTGCATAGAAATATGGTACGGGTGAAATTTATGTTGATGTAGAATTCTCAACACCGACGTTTTTGAGATTCCCGATTCTCGCTCAGTTCGTCTGCTACTGATGTGTGGATTAGCCGCAACTGCAGCTAAAACACTTTTGGGCATCATCATTTGTTGCAGGTCGTGGCTGACGTTTTATTTGAAACTGAATACTTCCTGTCTCTTTAAATATCGTAACTATCCGACGAAAGGCTCGGAAACTTGGATGATGTCTTCCAGGATAACAATCAGCATAAATAGGACAGGCCCTTTGGGTAATTTGATCACAATAGCCATACATAAACACCATTACGACCTTTTCTGCAATTGGTAAACTTATGGTATTATTCGTTTCGGACCTCTTGATAAGTATGGAAGTGCGATTACGCATGTCAATCACATTGTGATTACGGGCAGCATGGGGTTCACGCCTGAGTCTCAGGACGTGCGCTAGCACGTATTTCGGGTTTTTCAAACGTCAACTTCTCGTCGCAATATCTCGGGATGTAATTGGAACATTTCGATGCAATCAACGCCATTGTTTATGTGATTAGTCATGCTATGGATTGCTGAAGAAAAAATATAGGGTGTCCATTAAAAAAAAAAAAAAGGTTGTGTTAAAAAACATATTTGCTTTCGTTTCAGAATTTTCACAAATATGTACATTCATGGGTCCCAGCCGTACATTGATACCGGTGAAAGTCGTTTTCCAATAGCTGCTACAGATCCCTAGATCCTTAAATAAATATCTGCGCGCGCGCGCGCGCACCCCAGGGAGGACTCGAACCTCCGACTACGAGCATCCGCGCGCTCCGCAGCGAGGCGCCTTAGACAGCTCGGCTACTCCACGCGTTTAACCAACAAGTGAAATCGAGTCGTAGTAGTATCTACGACGTGTTACTATAAAATATTGAAAACCTAGATAAATTGCATTTTCAAGATTGGATTAAGTTACTCATTTCATATGCAAATATTACATTTCCTATGTTACAATATCTTCTATTTCAAGCTACATGATTTTCACAACCGATGAAATACTGCGTAACAGTTTACATGTTATACAACTAGCTTTAAAATTGTTGATACAATATTTAAATGAATGGAAATTTAGAAATTCTGTAGGAAACCTAGCCTCATATCTCACATCAACAACAATAGCAAAAAATTTTGTAACTACAAATTCGGTTCCTGCACATTCCTTCAGATGATTGTAAAAGAGGTCACTAGTTTGCAGCACCAATGAGGAAACATTATACGTTCCTAAGTACACATCGCTGTTGTTTAACATTCAAAAAGGCAATATATTTATGAAAAATTTACAGATTCACATATTTCAATCAGACACTGTTTTTCCTCATAGTTTCTTACGTTGTGAATGCTTTTAGTGAGCCGAGGGAGTTACTTTGACGGCTACTGTGACGCTGATTTGGTTCTCGCCAACAGCAGACAATATTCATCTATCTACAAGAGAGGTCAAATGTTAAGGTACCATGAGCGGCGGTTGGTTCTGTAACAACGATACAAATCCCAGAGTTGCTGTGTGGCGTGTACCTTACCATTCTCTTCTTTTGTCCTTTATCGACTCCACACCTTCGATGTAAAGGGGAGAATCCCAATAGGCAGAGGACGCGATTTTTGTGGACTAAGGAACTACTTTGAACTTTTTTCGCTAGTAGGAAGGAAAATTAGGCATCCTGTCGACATCGTGGTTACAGAGTCGAACATTAGTCATGAAACTCCCAGCGAATTTCTGCAACTTCGCGACTACAGCGCTGCCAAGCGACTGGGTCGTAGAAAAACACCGCGAAACGATTGAGTAATGAATGTTTATTTGGAGTGAAGAAGTACATTCGAAACACTTACGTATTTACGAGCTTTTGTGTCGCTGTAAATTGTAGCAACTATCAAAAATATAATTCGGAAATCTCTCATTTGCGAAGGATGCTCAGAAGTAAGAGAATAATGTTATGAAAAAAAACCATGTGTTCGTTAACGGTGGGTATTTATACTTTTACCCATAGAAGTAAATCTATAACAAATCATTCACGTCCAAACCTCTGCTCGTAATCAGAATCGCGAATACTTGACTACTATTTCATGATATTCAAAATGTTCAAATGTTTGTTAAGCTTATGGGACTTAACTACGGGGTCATCAGTCCCTAAACTTACAAACTACTTATCAACTACATTATACTAAGGACGGCACAAATATCCATGCCCGAGGAGGGATTCGAACCCCCGACCGTAGTGGCCGCGCAGACCGTCACTGGAGCGCCTCAGTCCCCTCAGCCACCGCGGCCGGCTTCATGATATTACTGATGTATACAAGTAATGTCTAAATGCTCCCTGTAGCAGTTAATCAACTATTTCAGTAGAGCCTCCTTAGTTTCGTACCTCAGTTTCACAAAAATTGTACGTCTGTATAGTGACATACGAGGCATGTCCACAAAGTAAGTTCCGTTTGGTTATATAAACCAAACGTGTACAGATACAGAAAAAATATTTATTGTATAAAAATCTTCAACTGTCCAACTACTTTTCTACATAACTTCCGAAATTTTGTAGGCACTTGTCATAGCGTGGCACAAGTTTTTGTGTGCCTTCTTCATAGAAGGTTGCCGCCTGTGTATTCAACCATGTGGCAATCGTGTTCTTTCGGCTCATCATCGTTGAAGTGTTGACCACCAAGGCCAGATTTTAGGTCTAAGAAGAGATGAAAGAAGTCTTCTTCTTCCCTTCACGTTGCCGCCCAACCTCACAAGGCGAATGTGACCAAACAACTCCTACGGGAATTTCACTGGGACGTGTTTGATCATCCTCCGTTCAGTCTCGCTCCTAGTGACTTTCTTCTTACACCTAAAATCTGTCCATAGTGGTCAACACTTCAGCGATGATGACGAGCTGAAAGAACATGTTACCACATGGTTGAATACACAGGCGGCAACCTTCTACGAAGAAGGCATACAAATGTTTCTGCCATGCTATGAGAAATGCCTACAAAATTTCGGAAGCTATGTAGAAAAGTAGTTTAATAGTTGTATATTTTTGTACAATAAATATTTTTTTCTGTATCTGTACACGTTTCATTTATATAACCAAACGGAACTTACTTTGTGGAACATACCTCGTATTCTGGCGGTTACCTACTAGAGTGATAAAGTTACTGTGTTGCTACAAATAAATAATATGCCCGTATATAAACTGTTAATATTAGCACGTCACATTCTTGACGATACTCAGTTTGATGCCTGCCAAGTAGCTAAAAAATATTCTGATAGGTACAAGAAAGGCATAGAAGCAAGGACAAGGTGAAAAGAGGGTTTATACGGCGATGTAGACTCTAGTCTCCTACAATGTAAAAATCGAGTGCACTTTTGAAAATATTAAAATGTCTGAAATCCGCTAAAACTTGTACAAACATGTCAGTACTCACCGAGCACGCGAACATAATCGTAATCAGTGCCTTTTATACTTCAGCACATCAGGTTGCATTTCATTTCTGCTTTCAAAAAGTTTTTGGACGATATGTATACGACTCGGGTTTTGTGAACTGTACGAATTACACAACACTGAGAATTTATTGTAGGTTACCATTAACAGAAGCATCGATATTACTTTAATGGTATTTTTGTATTAGAAAGGTCACAACAACGTCCAGTGACGGGAAATATGAAAGTAACAGCATTCTCAGTTTGTATGGTGCCACTCCTCTGTTACTCCCTACTGGTCGCTCGGAGCGCTAGTATCGCTTCAACCGCATTTTTTCCCTGCAGAGTTTCGCGACTGTTTGTGATAGACTGTGGTGGTTATTCGGACGGAGCACACACACACACACACACACACACACACACACACACACGGTTAGATTTTTGCGTCAGGAATGGGGAGGGAAATCGGCCGAGCCATTTGGAATGAACAATGCCGGCATTCGAGTGGAGTGATGTAGTGAAATGAAAGTAAGGGTGGCGGAGGCGGCTGTGAACTGCCACTCTCCAGCGAGAGGAAGCGCTCCCTCATTCTTTATACCGTCGCAGTGCCATGCATCGTACGGGTTGGATCATCTGCAGCAGTGTTTTTCAACGTGTGGGTCGCACCCTCTGGTGTTGCTCAGGGGTCGCCGTGACTGTAGGGAGTAGTTGCACCATAAAATAACCAGCAACACTAGCGATTCAGGTCTAATGAACTGGTAGTATTTTACATTACAATTACGTATTCCTTGTTAACATTAATTTTACTTTGAATAGTAGGTAGTAAACCTTTTTGTATAAATGCAGTGTTAACAATGAATAAATGCAAAGCATAAATACCGTTTTCAGGAATCAGTTGATAATTAACTGGACAACTTACAGTAAATAATTGTTGATAAATTCGAACAAAAAATCTGTGTACTTCTTTACGAATTGACCACACGGTGAGATATTGCTTAACGAGTATATCTCTGTTGTTTTTTACCTGAAATGAGAAACACTCATTGTGAAAAATGTATTTCTCTGTCAGAAATCAAATATTCTAATGTTTGTAAATCTATCTGCTTGGTTATTAGTCCCTAGCTTCCAAACTATTTAAACTTAGTTGAACTAACCGAAGGGCAACACATACACCCATGCCCGAGGGAGGAATCGAACCCCCGACGGTAAACGGCCACGCGCATGTCAGAAATCGCGTAAAAGTAGTGTTCCAGTACAAAAGCATACAGTACAATTTCATTATATGAGATATAATATTGTACATTATTTTTAGAAGACAGCTATATCAACGTAAAGAAAATTACGTTCGTTGGTTTTGAGAACTTGGAGGAGGGGTCGCCAAATATTTTTTCTGCTGGTGTGGGTTGCAATTTAAGGTTGGGAAACAATGATTTACAGCTACATACGACTCTGCAAAAACACCTAAATCTTTCCGTTTTAGATCTGATTTTTATTATGATCATGTTACCCTATACAGGTGGGTGCTAACAAAATATGTTCGCATTCGGAAGAGAAAGTTTGTGACAGAAATTTCTCATATCTCCCGCAACGAATAACGCCTTTCTTTTAATGATTTCCGCTCCAACTCGTCCATAATGTTGTGACACTCTTTTCCCTATAGAAAACAAGTTGCCCTTCTCCAAACTTTCTCTATATCATCCGTCAGTCCCACCTCATGGGATACCACGATGCGCAGCAACACTCCAAAATAGGGCGTGTAGGCATTTCTTTAAGAGGACTTGCATCTTTCATAGCCCGCGACATTTTCTGTGTGTTGTCTACAATTAAGTTTGTTCGTAATTGTAATTCAGTTGAAGTTTGGGTATTTATATTGGACTGATTTTTCATGTAAATGCAGCTTAACGGATTTAGAGCTCGTATGGGTGACTCGTAATTTTCATCACTTAATGTCAATTTCCAAGTTTTGCACTTAGCAGGTATCTTATCTAAATAGTTTTGCACCTGGTTTTGATCTTCTGGTGAAATACAGCACCATCTGCGAACAGTCTACGTCAGCTACGTAGATTGTCTCCTAAATCATTTATACAGATAAGGAAACAGCAGGGTCGTTAATATCACGTACCTGGGGAACGACAGATATCACTGCCATATTACTTGATGCCTTTCCGTCAATTTCTATGAAGTGTGTCTTTTCTGACAGGAAATCACGAATCCAGTCGCACAACTGGGACGACAATTTGATTAAAAGCCTCTTGTGAGGTACAGTGTCAAAAGCATTAACGAAATCTAAGGATATATAATCGATTTGAGATCCCTTGTCGATAGCACTCATCACTTCATGTGAGTAAAGAGCTAGCTGTGTTTCACAAGAACGATACTTTATGAATCCTTGTTGACTATGGGTCGATACGTCGTTCTCTTCGAGTTGGTGCTGATGTTCGAAAAAAGTGTATACTCTAAAATCGTGTTGCAAACCGAAGTCTATGATATGGGCCTGTAATTACTCTCCTTGCCTTTCTAGAAGATTGGAGTGACCTGTACAACTTTCACGACTTTTGGTACCGATCTTTCCCTGAGCGAGCGATTGGATTCGATTAGTAGGTATAGAGCTGTTGCCTAATTGGTAAATAAGCTGGACCGAAACACTTGCTTTTGTTACGTGATTTAAGTTGCTTCCAAGGATATCTGCTTCCAAATTACGCATGTTGGCAGCTCTTCTTGATTCGAATTCAGAAGTATGTGGCTCGTCGTCTTTAGTGCATTTCCATTTTTATTGCGTAGTGAAGTTACTGTACTTTACACATGACTAGAATTTCTTTTGATTTCGTGCTGGAAACTGTTGTAGATTTCTTCCATTGAATTCTGTGCTAAATTACGAGTTTTCGGTATTTTGTGTTTGTTTTGACTTGCATGCTGTTTTCTTTGCTAGTGTAAATCAGTTACTGTCGATACTATTTCATTGAATGTGAGCCACATCTGCTCTGCACTTCCATTATTAGTGTCGAAAGGCTGCAGACACTTTTGCTGCAACTGGTAATTTCGATATTTAGTTTCTCTTCGACAACTGTGTGTTCACTGATCCCTGTACCTGTTTTAGTGCTCTTTATTACCTATGGTCAAACAATAATGTTTGAGAGGCGTTTAAGTCCAAACTGCCGGCTGTGTAGCGTTTTTGCAATGACGTCTCTTTTTTCCAGGGTCCACTGCCGGAGAAACGGCCAACGATGGCTTTCTATTGTGTATAATAGAAGCTAAATAACTACTTAGGAATTTTTCGATATATTGCTTTTTGACCACACGGTGCAATTCTAAATGGGAGTGTGAAAAGGTTACCTACAAAGCAGTCAGATAATTGTTAATAACATAAGAACGATGCAATAGAAAATAGAATTCTACGTACTTCCATATGTAATGTGTTGTTCAAGATATATTCACTATTTCAAGTGAATTCCTGCCAACTTGAAAATTTCCTATTGCGAGATACACGCGTTTGAAGTTACGAGTAGTAGAAAGTTACGAATAAATGCGCAGTATTTTTAATCTGCGACGCCTACAAGATATAAATGGTATTCCACATTATCGTCCTGCTGTTTTGCATTTCTTTTTGTTTGTTTGTATGTGAAGCTTAAGGGACTTAACTACGGGGTCATCAGACCCTAAACTTACAAACTACTTATGAACTACCTACAACTAAGGACGGCAAAAATATCCATGCCCGAGGGGGGATTCGAACCCCCGACCGTGCAGACCGTGACTGAAGCGCCTCAGTCCCCTCGGCCACCGCGGCCGGCTGCATTCTTTTCTGCTCAATCTTGAAGCGATCCTTCTGCAAGCTTCATACGCCGTTTCTTTATCTCCAGTCACATATCGTAGCAGTCCGGTCCGTTGCTTTCATTATATGCAGTAGTGATGAAAAAACAGAAACTCGATTTTTCGAAAATTGTCGAGTGGCGCTTCCTGCGACGGACAGTTCGTTTTTTGCCCCGTTTTCCGCATCCCATTAGGTGTATACCGGGTCGGTACCCGAGTTCCGTCGCAGTTACACGATTCACGAATATTTAGAAAAAGTGTCACATATGTAACACTATACGAAGACTGATGTGGCATACAGATTTCTTCCGGGGAAATGGGGGGGGGGGGGATGGGGAGGTGGCAGTGAGGGCATCCGGCTTCCCCTTAAAGTTAAGCGTGGCAAATCCGTAGTTAACCGCGCCGAGGAAGGCGCAAGGAAAAGAAACGAGGGTGTAGGGTGTCGGCACTGCGATGCGACTTGTCTTCGTATCGGAAGAATATCTCGGTGGCCGTAGTGAAGAGGTTGGGGTAAGTGTGCGGGCAGGTGTAACGTATGCGCGATGGGATCGACGGGGCTGGTGGCGGGCGCATGCGCGGTGCGGCGCGGCGCGCGCGGCGGCTGCTGCGGCCGGCAGTAGCGCGGATGTTCCTGACGGACGCGCACTACTGGTCCCGCCACGCCGCCTGGGCCTCCCAGCGCAGGCCCGCAGTCAACGTCATCAGCGACGGTGCGCACTGCTCTTTATTTCTGCTTCTCTCCCTGCCGCGCTTCAGCAAATCACAGTTTACATTGCCTCGTCTCGGATCCGACAGGAAACACTGTTGCCGACATCCGTACCCGCGTGATACTATTTTACCGAACTGACAATTCGGTGGGTGTGTCGAAGAAAAAGAATATGTTGTGCACTGTTTGTAACTGCGATTGGTGACATCGTTACGAATAGCATCGCGCACAAACCCCGAACTTAGCCGACACCGTAACACTCGATAACAAAAAGAAGGGTTGTTTAATTTCTTAGTGTTAACTGCCGTATACACCCGAGTCACCCGCGCTATTTAACAGTCCTCGCACCGTAATTTTAATTTAGCGAAATAAAAGAAAAAAAAAATTCTTATAACGTGGCCGGCCGCGGTGGCCGAGGTGACTGAGGCGCTCCAGTCACGGTCAGCACGGCCACTACGGTCGGGGGTTCGAATCCCCCCTCGGGCATGGATATTTGTGCCGTCCTAGTTTGTAAGTAGTTCATAAGTAGTTTGTAAGTTTAGGGACTGATGACCCCGTAGTTAAGTCCCATAAGCTTAACAAACATTTGAACTTATAACGTGTAGGAAAGTTTCCGCTGAAAATTTACGACGTAGCGATTTAAATTAACTACTTCTTCCTCCTAATCGCCTGAATGCCGTAGAGCGATGGTAGTTTTCCTGCGGATGCCTGGACCAATTCGGGTGAAAAATCTCGATAGCCGACCCCCGGAACTGGCGATGCCGGTTCTAGTTGCTGGGCTGTAGCCAGTGCTTCGAGGTGGCACATATCACTGGCATCTGTGTTTATCATCTGCATAATGGTGGGGCTCTGCTCCGGTACTTCAGTTTTTACTCGTTAAATTCCCATCACTTTCCGTTCGATTCTTGTAGGCTCATTTTTTTTCTTTACACGTGCACTAGCGGTAACATGGTCTTGCAGCCATAATCAGAAAGTTAACACGTGGTCAGTTCTTCATTCCTGGCGTGCTACTGACGCTTGAGGCCGCAACAACGCCGCAGTGGAGCAGTACCGATCTTACTTCAATAATCCACGCGCCCAGGTTTTTATTCTTAAATTAAGTAACAAAATATGCGCGTGTTATTCGCGTATATTCGGTATATATTAAATATTGCCCATCTTTCGCATCGAACTAGCTCATAAGTTTATTAGCGCTGGGCAGTGCGGAAATTTGTGCTCTCTCTTTCACGTTCATTATTTTACGCGCACTGTGACATTAAATTACGTCACTAGAGCAGTGTGTTTCAAAAATCGAGCAATTTTACGTGAAAATACACAGTTATTGACAGTAGCATCCTTTAAACTATTCTAGAAGGCTAGACCTACACAAAATGCACGAATTATTTACAATTGAGGAAGATAATTGAAATGGGGTTTATATTTTACATAATTATGTCACTTACTACAAAATACAGTAATTTATTAAAATTTTCTATTTTGCAAAAAATTACAATTATGTGCACTGGAGTCAACACTGTGCACTTAAGACCTAGCGAGTCTTTTGTATCACATTTTGTCTTTTATGTGGATACTTTCAAAGAAATTCGGACACAGGATCTTTGAAATTGGCGCACATGTAGTCCCGCCCCTGTCTCTAATATTGCTGCAAACCACTGGCTGGTGCTTGAAGCTCGCCATCCTGACACGCTGGCCACTCGGTCTGACGACACAGCAGCTGCCAGCTGGCTACGTTCACGGTTACCGTCATGCCACGGATTGTGTGGCCGCCCTCGCCGGAGGTTGGCGTCCTTCCTCGTGTGTGTGTGTGTGTCTGTGTGTGTGTGTGTGTGTGTGTTATCCTTAGCGCAAATTAGTTTGTAACCCTAGGGACGAACGACCTAAGCAGTTTGGTCCCTTAGGTTTACAGACATTTTAGTCATTTTCAAAACGACCGCTTCCAGTAACAGCCACCATGCACCACAGGGTTAAACATGTAACCTAACATGTGCTGAGGAGGCGTAGCAACAGTGTTCAGTTTTTCCCCAATTTGGTTAAAATGTAGAGATATTTTTTGTTGTTAAACTCTTAACGGTCTAGAAAATCCAGTTATCGAGTAGGCGACAGCACTCTAGAAATCACTTATACGTGAAAACATTCAGCCTGTATGAGCTGTAAAATTGACGCGCTAAAACAGCGTGTGTTGTTGACCTTCAAGTACAGTGTTTATAACCTGGTACTGCATCGTTGCGCTGTGAAATAATGTGACAAAATATTGCATAATGGCGTGTTGCAGCTGATCTCAATTTTCCATAGCCCACATCCGTGAATTATTTCCCTTCACGTGCACAGCAATATTGAACCGTGCCTCATAACAGACGGCAATAAAAGTTGTTTCACATATGGCGTACCCGGCGACACGATCCACTCACAGAAACATACACTTTATCCATTCGAGACACAAATGAATTTACGACATTAGCTTCCAGCTGACATCGAATTAAATCAGTGTAGAAGTTGAAAATATGTACGCAAGCGGAATTTGAACCCACGTCTCGTGCTTAATAGGCTGTTGCGCTAATCTCTACAACCACTGGGACACAGTAATGAGCTCGACTGCACATATTACCTTATTTATACACTAGCGACGTAGTGTTCCTACCCATTTACACGCACCAGCTGAAAAAATGCTTCTGCCGGAGCACAAAAATAGGTAAATATGTTTCTGTTTGAAAGAGAGTGGGTAACCATCTGGCTCATCCCTCATCCCGCCTTCTTCAACAGAGATTTGGACATGCGAACATATTGGCTAAATCCTTCTCCTCGTAGTAAATACTCTCCCACTGCCACTCTCTCCTTCAGCACAGTGTTCTCTGCCCTTGTCTTACAGAATCACTGTTTCTTTTCTTCTGACAGTCTGGTGTCTGCTTGCCAGTCGCCATTGTCTCCTCTCTACACGTGTCCTTGGGAATGCTTTTTTTCTGGCTTGGAATTTCTCTACCGGTAAACTTCAACACGTGGGTATAGGGGAAGGGCGAGAGGGAACAAAATTTTTGTTAAGTTCGCAGGTCGGGGGGATCAGAAATACAAAGCTTATATAAGCTCTCCACTCATCTCTCTTTCATTTCCACACTCTCTCTTTCGCTCCCACTGCTACTGCAGTAAGTTTCCCTATATGAAAAACATTGGCAACAGGTACAGTAATGTTTGAGCTATTTTTCGACATAGTGCAGCATATCGTGGGCTCAACTTCTTCATTCCCGTGTCCAAGTCTACCGCCTGTGAATGGAACCAGCATGTGATGGTCTTCAGCTTTTTGTCATTGTTAAACCGTTGGCCGCAGGAGAGGAATGTATGTGCAAGAAAAGATGGAAATCGCAGGGAGCAAGGTCAGGATTGTCTGTCGGATGAACAAACAGGTCCCAACTAAAATTGTGCAGAACAGACCTTATGATGACGAGCATTGTGACTGGGCAGCACAATAATTGCACGCCTCTTGTTTGGAATGTCCGCGTTCTGTAACCGTAACGGCCAGCGCCCACTACGGGCGGGGCGTCAGTGAGCAGAATGCCCTTCCCGCCACATCACACTCTCGACTCCAGAGCCACTGTGACTGTCGCTCGGTTTCCTGGGTAAAGCGAAACATCCACGTGACATCGACCTTGACGATCCTGTCGGGGAGCTCGTCGCCATTATCACGTCACCACTGCACAAATGTCAGCGCTGCTCCAAAGCGTTTTGGGGGTGTCACGGTTTTTGGCACACAATTTCTTGACCAGCGGGTACTCAGTGCTTGCTGAGGTCCGTAATTGTAAAGCAACGGTTCTCAACCAGGTAATCATTCATGGGGGACGGCGCCCTTTCTTTTTTATTTTCCTCCTGATGTTCCCGTAGATCTGACACTGCTGAAGATAAATTTCGACGGGCGCTATGTATTGTGTATTATGGAACGTTACCGATGACGGAACTTCGTAGCCAAGATGTTTGTTTTGTCTTTAGTGTAAGTTAGTTCATAAGTAGTTTGTAAGTTTAGGGACTGATGACCCCGTAGTTAAGTCCCATAAGCTTAACAAACATTTGATCATTTTTTTTTTTATTTTTTTTTAAGAATGTGGCAGCCGGATCCACTCTTTTCTGCCTTAGTCTTCTAAACGGGAACATATTATTTTGCGCATAACTGTGACATAAATTCACGCCAGAGGCAGGCGACCGTGTTGAACATTATGAATGGTCTGCAAATAGCTAAGTACTTCGCTAAAGTACAAGTCATTTACTGGCTACAAAATGATTTTATTTTACGCGTTTCGGCAATGGACATCATCAGAAAATATGTCAAAACTATATATAAAAACACTAACTTATACAAATAGTATAAAATAATTAAAAGTCGTATGTATGAAACTGGCATGAATATGAATAGGATTTACATATACACTTGGATATTTTAAGAACACCAGGATATTGAGTGACACAAGATCAGTCTGATAAAAAACAGGTTCAGTGTAATGCACAGGTACAATATATGAACAAAACGCTGGCGTGACACTTGTGGCGTCACCATAAAGGAATCAAAAATGAATCTACAGTGCCATATTTACATTAAAAATATGGGAGTTATAAAATAGTACAAAAATATATATTCAATTTGATTACTGGGTGGGGTTGGTAAAAAAACGACTGAGGGCAATTGTTAAAATTTACATATAGCCACAGATACATCGTGCTACCATCATTGGTTATGTGAAGTACACCTTAACAAAACAATCAGGTTTTAGTACTGAAAATAATATTTTTCTCCTTTGTTTCTTTTCGTTCCATACATATAAAAATTATCGCAGAATTTATTTTTCGTCGTAAAGTACTGACAAGAGTGTCAGCCATCTTTTGATCAAATTTTGTACCTGTGCATTACACTGAACCTGTTTTTAATCAGTCTGCTTTTTATGTTAAACCAACAACATTTACCTCAATATCCTGATGTTCTTAAAATATCCACGGGTATGTTCGAGTCCCGGTTCCAGCATACAATTTTGGTCTGCCAGGAAGTTTATTGTTTGAACATGTTTGTTATATGCGTATTTTCTACTGTTATCAACAAGATAACAGCCGCGATTTCTTCTGGAGGGTGTTCACCACTTGAGCGGCTTTACTGGCGCGTATTATAAAAGTCTCACATATTTTGACGTGGACTGCAACTTATTGCAACTTATCAGAATGGCACCTGGGGTTTGTTTCTTAGCTATGACAGTATCTTTGTGTATTTCGAGAAACTTAAGTGCAAGGTTGAGGAATAACAAAAATAGTCATTTATCGAGAGAAGACGTCAGACTGTACGATGTGCAAAGCTAATTTTTTCACGGGATAGTTTTCTTACAGTGGTACGCTAAGTATTTGCTATCGGCCACCAAGTTCGCTCGGAGAGAAGTGCGTAAACCGTGCGGATTCGCCCGCCGGATAAGAAAGTAGCATCTCGAGAACGCAATGAGCTATTGTGAAAACTAAGCCCGCGGAGCTGTCGGTGCCACTCCCCACTCCCAGCGACCACGTATTGCCGCGCACCACCATCTGCTTATTGCACGCTTTTGTTCGCCCTCCCCAATCAGTTTTATATGACTGCCGCACCAGCTTTTATGATATTGTTCATTTTAACGTGAACGCTGTGCTATTGCTAAAAGGCACGGACACTTTTTTTTTTAATTAATTATAAGTACCTGAAGATGCGTCATTCCCTGGAAATGTCCAGAATGCTATGCAAATCAGTCGCGAAGAATTTGTCTCATGCCTCATTGGCATCAATCAAAATTGCATTGTTGTTTGGGAAAATGACGTCCATAAGCCGCCCTGAATGACCGCGTGGTCTAAGGTGCCATGCTACCAACTGGGCGACCGTTCCCGCCGGAGATACAGTCCTCCCTGTTTGTGTGTTTGTGTGTGTGTGTGTGTGTGTGTGTGTGTGTGTGTGTGTGTAAGTTAGTTTAAGTAGTTTGTAAGTCTAGGGACTGATGGTCATAGCAGTCTGTCGCAATAGGTTTAAAAACATTTGAAAATTTTTTGACGTCCACGAATGTCGGCAGATGGTCTCCATGTAGCGAACCTTCCCATACAAAGGCAGTAATCGGTTCGGAGAAGCAAGTCGACTCCATGTAAAAGCATTGTGGAGCCCTCTCCAGCTAGCCCCCTCGTACTGAGTGAGGACTCACCAGACCACGCAATGATCTTCCTCTGCACGGTCAGCAGCCCAGGTTATCCTCCGCTGTCGCAGTGTCCTGGTGGACGCGTGGGTCGTGCACTGCTTTCTTACTTGTCGGTTGACACCAGCAACTCCGCGCAGACGTCATTACGTGCAGCCCGTCGCCAATGCTTTGATGTAATGCCTGAAATTTGGTAGTTTCGGCACCTTCTGGACGCTATGAATCTCGGAATTTAATTCCCTAACAATTTCCGAATTGTAATATTTCATGCGCCTAACTGCGACTACCATTCGGCGTTCAACGTCTGTTAATTTACGTATTGCGGCCGTAATCTTTTGACATGTATCCCAGGAATAGAAATGACAGCTCTGCTAAAGCATCGCTCTTTCGCAACACAATACTACTGTCATTGTAGCCGGTCGCAGTGGCCGAGCGGTCTGCGACCCGCCAGTCACTGTCTGCACTGCCGCTACGGTCGGGGGTTCGGATCCCCCCCCCCCCCCCCCCACGGGCTGGAGGTTAGTGTCGTCTTTAGTATAAGCTAGTTCATAAGTATTTTGTAAGTTTAGGGACTGATGACCCCGTAGTTAAGTCCCATAGACTATACAAACATTTTTTTTTCTATGTTGCATTGTTCAGGATGGGAAGTACAGATGAACCGCCGTGTGTGTGTGTTCTTCTATGGAGTGGGTAGAATTCTCTAAGCACAGTGGTAGGTCCATTAGTGAATTTGTACAAACCAGGAGCAGTAAGTGTTTTTCTTTCATTACCATGGTGGTATCGAATTACGACTTACAGACTGAGTACGTTTTTCAGCGAATCTATCCTTCTTTGAAAGAATCGGCAGACGCTGAAATGGAAACATACAGATGAAAAGAAGTCAAATTGATAATTCCCCAACTATGTCGAGCTCTTCCACAAATGCATAAATTCTCTAAGGCACCAGGTATGTGAAATATGGCTACCATTGTTATGTTCTAGGCAATTGTATACATTGTACTTCATTTTTCTGTAGACCTGAAGATATACCTCAGTGTGCCGAAACCTGTCGTCAAGACAAATAAATAGAAAATGTTGGCATATTATTAACTTGAATTGTAAAAAGATCGCCAGTTCCGAACATGAGCAAATTAAATGAAAAGTAGTTCCAAGTGCAGCAGTTTTGTATAGCTATAATTTTGAATTTGATATAGCCTGTCTATATTTCTGTGAATGACGTGCTACATAAATAGGATGCAGTATACAGTCGTGTCTTCCGTGCTCCTGTTTTGAAACTGCTGAAGGACATCTCATATTTTTTGACCCTGTCCAATCGTATCTCACGGCGTGAAGTTTTCAAAAATAACCTGTAAGCTATCCAGGAACGAGTGCACAGAAACTAACCATATAGGTCAGACGTCAGTTGTGAATTGTGAGGGTCTTTATCATGGAACGCTACAGCTGGTTAGAATCGTGCAGTTGTCATTAGAACTTCAGAATAACAGCACTGTCGTCTAGGTAACCCGAGTAATTGAGATAGTACACGTATATGCTTGCCACCTGCGACCTGTAAAACGGTAGAAGTTTTGACACTTTTTTGTCTTCGTCATATGCCGACCTGTAACATCACGACGTAAATATAAAGTTTCGGTATCGATCATTGCGGCCTGTTGTTCTTTCTTTATGAATTCCGTGAGTTAGTACGCTAGTCGAAAGTGTCTAACTCTAGTGCTAGTATCGTGTCTCTATGTCATATATGATGAAAAATTCTGTTAAACCATTTATAAAAACTATAAATATTGCGGCATTCGTTTCCGACACTGAATTTATATTTTCGACATAGAAAATAATCTACAAACGCTACTAAAAGAAAAAGAAATAAGAGATATATCATGGCGAACACGATGGAAAAGCATGCATGTTTGTTGTATTTCTGTAATAAACAGGTTAATGATATTACGTGACAGTAACAAGCAAGTGAGTGTAAATTACGGTGTTAAGCCTTTTTCTGTAATGTTGATACAGCCTACAGCTGCACCTCCTAGCAGCCACAATATGATATAGTGGGCACGCAGTAGTGTCACCAGCCAAAACATCCCCTCCCTCCACCAGTTCTATCGGACGACCTTTCAAAGCGTGTCACATTTCATCTTACACAGCGCTTCTTTACTATAGTAGAGCCAAGAGTAATAAATCATTTTATAACTGTGTCAAACCGAAACACCACAAAAAATTTCCATTTCTTGAAGTAGATGTAGCTATTTCCGTGATTTTATGGAACTTTTTCAGCTTCATTTCATATGTCATGAAGTGCGCGCGCTCGTGTGAGTGTGTGTGTGTGTGTGTGTGTGTGTGTGTGTGTGTGTAAATAAATGACTAAAGACAGTTTTCTGGTACCTTGAGGGTTGTTTACGTTAAGTGCGTGTAAGATACGAGCTCCAGTTTTTTTTTTTTTTACTTGTTTAAACTGTCGACGTTTTCAGCATCGTCTGCATAGATTCGCTAGTCCGTTATGTTTTTCAAAACTTGTCTTTGAAATTTCTGGGCAGATTATGTTGGACATGTTAGGTTAGACGATGTTGTTTTTTTTTCCTTGACGAGAGAGGTGGCTGCAGAATTGCGCCCTGCCGCGGTTGAATGGCCAGGCGCCAACACGCCTTGCTGCGGAGCTCCCCGTCTGAGGTTACAGTCCTCTTTCGGGAATGAGTTTGTGTGTTGTCCTTACGTTAAAGTACTTTGTAAACTTAGGGACTGATAACTAAGGTAGTTGAGTCCCATAGATTTAGAAACATTTGAGAATTGCGCCCCGTGTGTGGTTAGTATGTGCTCGTTTTCCCGACAAAGTGGCTGGTGCGGCAGCGTCCTCCTGCGGTAAAAGCAGCTGAATCTCGCCGACTGCGAGAATCCAAATGAGAGGATTGTCCCTTAAGGAAGCTTGTGTGATGGGGCGCGTTTCTCTGCCGGCACTGACACTCCACACCTGCGGTTATACATACGCCAAATCTAGTGACACGAAGGCAGGCAAAATTCGAAACATCTCGACCATTAAAGGGTATTGAGATAAATTCAGTGCCCTGCAACGGTTGAGTTGTTTCAATATTTCGAATTCATAAATTTACGGCCGTTTAATATCAACCAATGGTATCTGTTCTTTATTATATCAATAACTGAATGCCGGGCGGTTCCTCTAGAAAGAAACTGTCAGATTCCAGTCCCAGCTCAATACAATGTTTGTGCGACATTAAACTTGGCAGTCGCGAAGTATTCGATATCTGACATCGAGACTGGAAACGGTTCTGCACCTCATCCTATGCAACACTTGTCAAAGTTAATTCGGTTTTGGCGGTCTAAGGCGCCTCGCTTCGGAGCGCGCGGTTGCTCGCCGTCGGAGTTTCGAGTCCTCCCTGGTTCATGGGTGTGTGTTGTCCTTAGGTTAGTTTACCTTAGTTTAAGTAGTTTGTAAGCTACGGACTGATGACCACGCAGTTTGGTCCGATGGATTTACAAACATTGTTTCATTCGTTTTTGTGAAATTTTCCGCCGACACAGTGATCCGAGAGGCACTGTTTAATTTAAGGGGCACACAATTTTTGTGTGGTTTTGTCAGTTAAGTCTTACTCGAAGACGAAAAACCGGAAATATTTCTCCCCGTCTTCCCATGGTTAGATATACGTCCTCTGCAACCATTTTTTCATGGACTGCAGTGTGTTTAACTGCACGTAACTCGAAAAGACAATTGCAGAATATCCATCGACATCGCCATTTTTAGTATCTAAAACGATACATCCGCAAAACAGATCCAATGGTTTTTTTCTTTTCAGGATGGTGTCATTGGTCATTGTTGATACGTGTTTTTTTATGGATGGTGTCTTTGGTCATTGTTGATGCGTTTTTTTAACACAAAAGGTAACTGTGTGTCAGTTGCAGGATGAGCACATGCATACCCGGCATGGAATCCGTAAACGTCAGCCATCCAAAACCTCACAGTGAAACACTCGCTATCTCCATCTTGATGAGCAGCTCCAAGAGGTTCATGTTGTTGTGGACTTCTGTCCAAAGATTGGTTTGATGCAGCTCTCCACGCTAGCCTGTCCTGTGCAAGCCTCTTCATCTGAGAATAATAACGGCAACCTACATCCTTTTGAATCTGCTTACTGTTTTCGCCCCTCGGTCTCCCTCTACATTTTTACCCCCCCCCCCCCCCACACACACTTCCTTTTAATGCTAATTTCATGATTCCTTGACGTCTAAGAATATGTCCCACCATCCTATCCCTTCTCTTAGTCATCATATGCCACAAACTCTTTTTCTTCCTCAATTCTGTTTAGCACCTCCTTATTAGTTACATGATCTACACACCTAATCTTCATCATTCGTCTGTAGCACCACATTTCGAAAGCTTCTATCATCTTTTTGTCTGAACTCCTTATCATTCATGTTTTTCTCCCATACAATGCTACACTCCAGTCATATGCTTTCAGAAAGGACTTCCTAACGTTTAAACTAATGTTGGATGTCAACAAATTTCTCTTCTTCAGAAACGCTTTTTTTCCCATAGCCATTCTTCATTATTTATCTTCTTTACTTCGGCCATCTGAAGTTATTTTGATACTCAAATAACAAAATTGGTATCCTACTTCTATTGACTTGGTACCTAATCTAATTCCTTCACCATCGCCTTATTTTCTGACAATACCTTCCATTAGCATTGTTCCACTTGTTAATGTTCATTCATGTGATACCTTCGTTTCAAGACCTTGTCCATTCCGTTTAATTACTCGTCCAGGTCCTTTGCTGTCTCTGACAGTATTACTATGTCATCAGCAAACCGCATTTCTTCTCTTTGAACCATTATTCCCTCTTCAAATCTCTTTGCATTCCTTAACAGCTTGCTCCATTTACAGATTGAAAAACATTGCAGAAAGGCTATAACCCTGTCTTCCCTTCCTAACCATTGCGTCCCTTTCATGCCCTTCAACTCTAATAACTGCTGCCTGGTTTTTGAACAAGTTCAGTATAAAACTTCCTGGCAGATTAAAATTGTGTGCCGGAACCGGGACTCGAACCTGGGACCTTTGCCTTTCGCGGGCAAGCGCACTACCGACTGTACTATCCCGACACGACTCACGATGCCGCCTCACAACTTTACTTCCGCCAGTACCTCGCCTCCTACTTTCCAAACTTCACAGAGGTTCTCTTGCAAACACGCAAGACTAGCACTCCTGGAAGAAAGGATATGGTGGAGACATGGCTTAGCCACAGCCTAAGGGATGTTTCCAGAATGAAACTTTCACTCTGCAGCGGAGTGTGCGCTGATATGAAACTTCCTGGCAGATTAAAATTGTGTGCCGGAACCGGGACTCGAACCTGGGACCTTTGCCTTTCGCGGGCAAGCGCACTACCGACTGTACTATCCCGACACGACTCACGATGCCGCCTCACAACAGGTTCGAGTCCCGGTTCCGGCACACAATTTTAATCTGCCAGGAAGTTTCATATCAGCGCACACTCCGCTGCAGAGTGAAAGTTTCATTCTGGAAACATCCCTTAGGCTGTGGCTAAGCCATGTCTCCACCATATCCTTTCTTCCAGGAGTGCTAGTCTTGCGTGTTTGCAAGAGAACCTCTGTGAAGTTTGGAAAGTAGGAGGCGAGGTACTGGCGGAAGTAAAGTTGTGAAGTCTGAGGGTATTTCCCTTGTCTCATACATCTTCCATACCAGGTGGAACAATTTCTTCGTGACTGGCTCTCCTAACGATATCAGCAGTTCAGAAGAAATATTATCTACTCCAGGGGCCTAGTTTCTACTGAAATATTTTAGTGCTCTGTCAAATTCTTCTCGCCGTATCGTATCTCCAAATCATCTTCCTGTACTTCCTCTTCCATTTATAGGATACTGCTTTCAAGACCATTTCCTTTGCATAGGCCCTCTACATGTTCCTTACACCTTTCAGCTTTCCCATCTTTGCTTAGTACTGGTTTTCCATCTGAGTTTTTTATATTTGAATCTTTAATTTCTCCAGTCTGGAATATTTTATGCTTTCATTTCAATTCCTATTTTTAACTATAAATTTTAATATATATGAATGATAATTTTCTAATTACAAACCATTTTATTTTCAACTATGTGTTATATGAAGCTATTTAAAATTGGCCACGGACATGTAAAATAGCTTAGATATATCAATAATTACTCCAGAATGAAATTACACTCTACAGTGGGGTGTGTGTGCAGAGTAAAATTTTCATACAGGAGATATGGGCACGAATCCTTATGAATGCAACACTTCGATTCTCTATAATCACCCATGTGCACATGCTGTCTATAGCCAGCATAACTGATATAAGCAAGTAAGGCATCGTAAATATAAACGCTTATATTTAATTCGTAGATGTAAAATTCATGCAGATTGCTGTCAAATAAGGACGGAAACAAGTATAGTGTGTCTGAGAAATCCAAAAATAACTCAAATGTTTGCAAACATAGTGGACGAGACTGTTATGGTCATCGGTATTACAAACTGCTTTAACTTACTCTAAGACCCACACACACACACACACACACACACACACACACACACACACACCACCGCCCAGTCCGTAGCGCGCGGAAGGCCACACATTGCAGCTGGCGAGATCTTCCTCCTGACCCTTGTGGTGCTGCTGCGCCATGCAGCCGCGTGTGCCTGCAACTTCCAACTGAAGCAGTGAGGCTACTACAGCTGGATCATCCTAACTTCACCCCTTAACATCTAGAAATTGAAATTTTGGGTCCTACACCATCTCAAATTCCACACTTTTCTCCTCGCTGACGGAAAAATCGCCCATTGTGCACTGGGCTGCCAGGAAAGTAGATTGTGGCAGCTGAAGACGGAACTTGTTCAATTTTATTAAAGCGAATTTCGAAGATTGCTCTGTTTTTAGTTAAGCAGTGAGAAATGTTACGACGGATATTTGCTTTGGAATGTGCAGAGAATATGCATTACTGACTGAAAATTCGTTTCGAAAATTTTGTGTGAGCCACACCAATCTCAAAATGCTATACAGGGTGCCCTATTGCAATTATTTATCCGGCCGATATCTCTGAAGCGGCACAATTTTGGGGAAAAAAATTAATGGGGTAATGTAATTGTTACCTTGAAATGACCTTGAACCTTCTTTCCAAGGTTAAGTTAATTTCTTTCAAATGGCAACCCGTATATTTGTTTCCATATTTGTATTCTAAGTGAAAAAAATACGCACTTTTTGTAGGATACATTTTTTCTAAACCACTGATTTGTCGTCAGGGGTAAGTTGATTGTAAGTTTCCCAGGTTACCAGTATCTCAAAAACAAGGAGAGATTGGGAAAAGTTTCATTGAAAATGTTGTATGGTTTCGAAATTCTGTTCACTGGTAAAATTAACGTGAACCTGAAATGGCCTTGAAATTCTTCAGTAGGGATTAACCTGAAAGAAAACACCGTCTCTGGTTCTCACTGGAAATTTAGGTGTCTGATGCTCGATCAACTGCCCATATTGCCTAATCCACATTTGTACTTTCTACCAAAAACTGGCCTCGACATCATCCAATGTCTGATGGGTGACTACTTGAAAAGCTTCCACAGTTCTGTCATATTTTCTGGTGTCGCCTGTGGGGTGGAGTTCATCTTCTGCTTCACAGTTCCCCATAAGAAGAAGTCAATTGGTATTAAGTGTGGCGATCTTGGCGGGAATCCACGAATTGCATTAACGTGTCCAATCCATCGTTTCGCTTAAATTGCATTAAGATACTTTCTGACAGGTAAGACCTGATGGGCAGGGGTGCCGTCATATTGAAACCACATACGTGCACGTATATTTTCTAGTAAAGGAGGCACCGGATTCTCGAGAATGTGCCGTTCAACGTATCATAAAAGCAGGACCTATCACATAATCCCAAATTATGCCCGCCCAGACATTGATTGATCACTGTCTTTGTGTTCGGTGATGTTGTTGCCAACGAGGATTTGCTTCCGGTCAGCAGTGTGCGTCATGGAAATGTTGTCGAAGTCTGCCTCGTCTGTAAAGAGAGTACGTGCAAAGGAAAAGGGATCACGTTGTATTTGCGTATCGCCCCATCGACAAAATGCCACGCGTCTCTCAGTATCCCAGGCTCAATTTCTTGGGTGATGTGTAAGCGATAAGAGCGGAATTTAAAGTCTCTTAAAAACGAGATACCGTTGATCGAGGAACGCCATGCATTTGTTGAATCTGATGAGTCGAAAGGTGTGTATCTTCACGATAGCACAACTCCCAGCGCAATCGCCTTTCTTGGCGCATCTTTCGTCTCTGCCTTTTCAAGGCCCTTCTATCAGCTCGCCTTACCAGAGGCCTAATAGTAACCGTCGTGGATGACGGGCATCGGCATACAATGTTTGCGCGGCTGCATAATTATCGCGACACTTGTTAACAATTTTTACCATTCGCATGATTTCGAACGGCGTGTAATCAGTTATTTCGGACAGATTAGAGTCGAAAAAGAAATTGATCTTTTTTTTTCAACGAAACATCCGGCAAGAGTGTTGCAAGGTAACTGACTTATTGAAGTGTACGCGACCGTTGTTTACACATGCTCGCTGTTCTTTAATCCAAAACATACTACAGTATTCAAGTCCACGCTTCCAGAAAATTACTAATGAATGTGGGTTTCAAGAGGGCACCTTTACATATCTCTATATTTACGTAAATAATAATGTAATACTCAATGGTAATCTGTCCTTTTCAAACATGGAGAGAAGGCCGAAACGAAAGACGTGCCCGAGAAAGTCGATTATGAGACGAGGTGACTCGGATAAATTTTACTTTTGTGGGCTCCAGTTTTGAAAGAATTTCACTTTACACTCATCAAAATCTCGCGAGACGAGGTTGTTCTGAACCCCCACACGTTGGAATTTTTCTAAATCCCTAAACACAGATTTTTTCTAAGGCCATAAGAGAAAATTTTATGAAAGTCACACCAGTCGAGAATCATTCAAAGTGACTAAAGCTGAGAAATTTTTGGAGTCTCTAAAGGTAAAATTTCCTTGAACCTCCAGTAATGATTTCAAATTCCACGACAATGACGCTTATTATTTACCCTCAAAGCTTCGCTCTTCTCTGACTATCGACACAGGCACAACGCTCGCCTCTGATTCAGCATCCTCCAAGTGGTGCACATTGGGTTCCGCTAATGCCGAAAGTATTTGCTTTCAGCTTAACCCATACTAAAGAATTTCAACTCCACGAAAATTGTATCAGTGCACAGAGTTCCGAAACCATACAAGATTTTCATTGAACATTTTTTCCGATCTTTCTTCGTTCTCGAGATTCTGGTAACCCGTGAAACTTACATTGAAGTACCACCTGGCGATAAACCATTAGTTTTTCGAAAAAGATGTTCCGTACAAACAGAGCATATTTTTTCACACAAAATACGAATGTGGAATAATAAATAGGGGTTACCATTTGAAAAAAAAAAAAAGGAAAAAAATGAGCTTGACCTAGGTTTCACGTTTAAAACAGGGCTCAAGGTCATTTCGAGATTACCATTCAATCACCCTTTTCAAAGCTTACCACTTATACTAGAGACTTTTTTTGCACATAAACTTCAAAAGTGAAAAGCCAAGATCCCAAAATACCCATTTATTTTACGACGACCGGTTAGAATGGGCCATGCCACCATCATCCGGTCTTATCAAAATTTGCAAGTTGGTGATCTTATTTAAAAAATGGAGATTAAATAATAGTGCAACATAGCACGTAGTATAAATATGGAAATACGTAAGTAAAAACGTCAACTGCATGTAAGAGGAGTCTCTTCCAAGCTGTTGATGCTTGTGATGCGTTGTGTCGTAAACATCAACGCTTGTAACAGGAGATGAGCAACTCGTAAAATTTGATATGACGATATGATGGTGGCATAGCTTACTGAAATCGGTTGTCATACAATAAATAAGTATTTTTCGATGTTGGCTTTTCACTTTTGAACATTAATAATCTATCAGATCGCCTTCACAACCTGCGATGTCACGTAATGTCACTTTTTGCGAAATTGTTCCGCTCCAGAAATGTCGGCTGGTGTAGATTAAAATGGGACACCCTGTATGGAGAGGAGGGGCAGGCAGAAAAAATGGAATTACGAGTAAAAGAATCGTAGGTTAGGGTCGGTTTATTGAATTTGCGGGTGAGCTTAGCCTCAGCTGCGAGCATGCCAGCACGCACAGGCGTTCACAAGGCACAGAATGCGCGAAACCTTTAGCATCTAGCTTCACTCGTTCTTCTCAAACTGTTCTGCTACACAGAAGTAAATACTGACCGTGGCCGGGCGAAATGATACTGTGTGCTCCTATTGGTTCAGGTAACCTGCCTATCCCAAGCATGTTCCTTTGTCACTGGGACCTGCAAAAATAAATAGACAAAACTTATCCAGCTCAGTCTTGGTAATCCTTGTCACTAGATG
Source organism: Locusta migratoria (assembly GCA_026315105.1). Classification (NCBI taxonomy): domain Eukaryota; kingdom Metazoa; phylum Arthropoda; class Insecta; order Orthoptera; family Acrididae; genus Locusta; species Locusta migratoria. The sequence continues at coordinate 778,828,695 of CM048755.1, forward strand.
TCGAAGCTTGTTCCTCTACACTGTGTCCCTTTGATAACCAGTTCTGCGACGAGATGTCCTGTCAGCAAGTTGCAGTAATAGATATGTTGTTGCATTGAAATTACGTCAGTGACGTAGGTAATTTATTCCTCGGGTCGAAAAAAATGTTCAAATGTTTGTAGAGTCTATGGGACTTAACTACGGGGTCATCAGTCCATAAACTTACAAACTACTTATGAACTAACTACAACTAAGGACGGCACAAATATCCATGCCCGAGGGGGGATTCGAACCCCCGAACGTAGTGGCCGTGCAGACCGTGACTGAAGCGCCTCAGTCTCCTCGGCCACCGCGGTCGTTCGGCTCTGTTAATGTACAAGATTTTCATTTTGACTAGCATCCTCACAATATGAGCAGGTGAGCTTATCTGCCACACTGTTCCAATGTTTAAATTTGGACCGGCCGCGGTGGCCGAGGGGACTGAGGCGCTCCAGTCACGGTCTGCACGGCCACTACGGTCGGGGGTTCGAATCCCCTCTCGGACATGGCTATTTGTGCCGTCCTTAGTATAAGGTAGTTGACAGGTAGTTTGTAAGTTTAGGGGCTGATGACCCCGTAGTTAAGTTCCATAAGCTTAACAAACATTTGAACATTTTTTTTTTAAATTTGGAACACAGGTTGCACAGCAATAAAGAAAAAAATCCGTAATGGATCTGGGGGGAGGGTCTCCCTTCCCCGCCGCCTCAACCTCCCCCTCCTCCCGTCGGAGTGGGTAAGTGGCAGGAGTTTGTGACACTTGCGGGGAGTGACACTTGCGCGGAAAGGGAATGTGTAGACACTTGCGGGGAGACCCGGACGCTGCAGGTAGTGGACAGGGTGTTCCAGAAGTAGAGATACACCTCCCCTACTCCACGCCCTCCAGCCTCTACCTGTGCCGTATTCAGGTAAAGGCCCACCGGACCGGCCGCGCAATTTGTGACACAAATTACATGTTTGATAATATTAATTTAATGCATAGAACTATGAAATCACATCAAGACTACTTCCTGCAAACATTTCGACAAAAAAAGTTGGCACTGAGTTTAGAAAAACAGAATTCTGGTATATTGGATTTTAACATTTTATCAAAAAATGAATGTTACTACAAGAGATACAGCCATTCAAATTTACGGGCACCATAACGTTTTCCCTTCCTGAGTAAATGAGCTGGTTCTTGTAGTTTCAACATCACAGTAGCCTTTTTCTTGAATGTTCTGAATATAAATCTTCACACAGACTTCTTGAGGAGGAGAGTGATACGGATATCTGATTGTAAACCACTGACTATTACCTTAGACCTTTTTGACTGTACTGAACAGGAGTTCCGCGTATTCCGTAATTTATATTTATACAGTTAACAGGCAATGCAATTTATAACCAACTATTGGCTGCCAATTTCGCTTCATTTTTCCTGGAAGTCTTGCAATTTGTTTCTCCCTGTTGGTTTATGCCAAGTTCGGAGTAAAAATGGTTCTATATGACGATTCTAGAAAATTGAATTTATCTTTAGCATTTTTCGGTGTGTGACATTCCCTTACACATTCCGTATTTCATACATTTATTAGATGTATTTGTAATTCGAATACAGCGAAATCGTTTGGGGTCTCGAATAAACGCATCAAGTATGTAAAATACTCATTGACTTATTATTAACGTTTTTTAACTGAAGGTTTAAGGTTGCATCTCCTATTAAAAAGCATAGTAGCTATTTTTAAAGAGATGGAAGTTGCGTGATAGTGGGGTTAACTACATAGCGGTCAATTACATCAACGTATCTGTGCAGGATGCCTAATATATTTATTGCTTGCGCAGGTATCTTGATATGCTTAGTGCTCTGAATAATATGCTTTTAGGAGGTATGACTGTTGAAAGTCATCGTCTTGTAGTAGCAGAGAATGTCTTAATAACTCTCCAAACATTATCACTGTTAAAATACCGTTTTGTTTTCAGGAGGAACACTCAACGTTAGAACAAGTTTCGTGTTATGTTGACAGTGCTAGACTTCTTGGTGTGCCTGTACCCAGGAAAAGCTATTAGCCGCCCCAAGGGCCCCGGGTTCCCCGCAAGTGTCACTCCCCGCAAGTGTTCCAACCCCAAGTGGCAGGGCGTAGTGGGCTTTACCTTAGTGGTGCTGCTATCAAACGAAAGCGCCGCGGCCTTCTGCCTGGTAGTATACGACGTGCGGAAACTGCGCTGCGGGCGGCCACGGCGAACAACCGGCGCCATCACCAGAGACTCACCCAGAATAAGGGCTAAGAAGCTCCAGCTACAAAGGGATAGGTGTGAATGTTGGAAAAACTCTACAAACCTATCTTGGGGAAGTTAAATTTGGATTTAGGAGAAACGTAGGAACACGTGACGGGAAACCTACTCTAAGACTTATCTTAGAAGAAAGATTTCCACTACGGTCGGGGGTTCGAATCCCCCCTCGGGCATGGATATTCGTGCCGTCCTTATTATTAGTTAGTTCATAAGTAGTTTTCAAGTTTAGAGACTGGTGACCCCGTAGTTAAGTCCCATAAGAAGAAGAAGAAGAAGAAGAAGAAAGATTAAGGAAAGGTAAACCTTCGTTTATTGCTTTTATGGATTTAAAAAAGGTTTCTGGAGATAGCGGGCGTAAAATAAAGTTTCACCTTATTATTGTTTATTTTTACCTTTTTCTAGGCCATTACTGCTGAAAATGATTACACTGATTTTCTCGTTTCATAATTTTTTAATCGCACTCAATCTTTTGAAAGAAATCCAGAGATTTTAAACGTCAATTCCTTAAGTCTTTACATATTCTTATAAAATCTTTTAGCCCTTTATCAAGCTTTGTGTACCTTTTCGTACTTTATGCATAAGGCAGGTCAGTGTAATATTTAATTACACATGTAGTACATACTGCCACCTGATTCACCTTATTTATCAGAAGGTATACGTTCGGACATTTCCTATTTATTTAGGAGTGAAGTTTTCTGTGTCAAAATTCGCTTCATTCGTGGTTCTGTGACGCACGGTAAAAACAGTCCACATTTCATCTGATTCACAAGGATTTTCCATCCATTGATTTGACCATACAGTCTGTGTGTTCGATGAGCATCTCTCAACTGGACGTTCACGCTCGGTATGGGAGACGTGTCGCAGTACTATTCTTCTTATGGTCCTGGTTCTTGTGTTTTCTACCATAGATATTGGTTTAAGTGAAAATACAACTGAAAAGTGATATTTCGGGCAACACTTTTCACGGCGTTAATTGTAGCACTGCAGTTTGTTATTACCACCGAGGAATAATATTTTTCAATCCTGGAAATATCTGTCGTATATATTGTCATTTGCGTGGAAAAAGATATAATAAAACAGGAAATACTTGCTCTCCTTTTCTTTCCTCCTGATGTGGACGTTTGTGGTATAGAATTCTCTGAACTGCTTTGAACAACTGTCAAGTCCCCAGTTTGTGTGCGGACACAAGATTTTCTATCTTTCCTCACAACGGAACGTGAGGATTGTCTTATGCTGATTGGAATAGCATTCGGGACGACGGCGGTTCAATCCCGCCTCCAGCCATCCTCATTCAGCTTTTGCGTCATATCGCTGATCATTCTAGGCAAATGCCGGGATGGATCCTTTGAAAGGGAACGGACGATCTCCTTCCCCAAACCTGACAAAAACTATCCGAACGTTTATTCCGTCAATATTATTCCCGGAGCATTAAAACCCTAATCTTCCTTCTTTCCTTCCGTGGTCAGTTTTAAAACAACCACCACTGTTTCAAATTCACTTAATGTTAAAATGTCCTCACTTAGTTGAATCTTTGAACTAGGACCAGGGTTCTGGGTCGTCAATTCTTGCTATAAATAATTCCGTCTTGGTGTTCTCATAATTTTTCATATCTCGGATGAAATTTAATGTTAATCTTTCAAATCGTGAAATTTCTCGTTAAAATTTTGGAAATTGGCACTATCATTTCTTGGTACTTCTGTTTTTCTTTTCTTTCTTTTTTTTTGCAGTTATGTATTTGTCAAATCTACTTCGTTAGTTGGGCAAGAATGTTGTTGTTCCACCATAATTCTATTTGTAATTTTTGACAGGGTGTGCATAGGACATTCAAAAGTGCCACGATCCCCCTTGAATATGTCCTCTGCAGTCGGGGACGAAAGGTTGGGTTTCCATAATAAATCCATAAGACCACGGCATAATAGCCCGGAAATTTTTACTAATTTTGACCTTTCCGGCCATGAAAGTTAACAGTTGGTATACTCACCACGTTTTCAACAGCGCATGAGAATATACGGCACTTCGTCCCGTAACTAAACAAACATTTGAACGTTAGAGAATACACGGCTTCCCTTCTATTAAAGTGTGTACAACTCAAGTAACTTAGGCCTACGAATCTACACGAAACAAAGGCTGTTAGCGAGGGAACTGCCTCGGTCATACTGACAACACATCAGCTGTTGGTGAGCGAGAGGCGTAAATCAGCAGATGGGAAGGCTGTGGTCGGAAAACCCACAACTTGGTCGGAAATGGTCGCAAACACCACGAGTGAAAGCCCACCTAGCCCAAAAAAAAAATGCAAAGTTACTGATTTTGTAAATTGCTGGTGGGATTTCTACTGATAAAGGTAAACAAAACATTGTAAAAATCATCCACTACTTGCCCAGTAGTATAAAAAAGATCTGAAATAGTAACGAAGTGGAAATTTCGAGGCTCATTCTGTAGCTTACATTGCATCTAAAATGCTCAGCAGATAACGAATAATCTGTAATTGTAGACCTTCCCGGCGTATACTACTGATGTATCGCGATACATCAACGCTGCCACCAGCCTGGAGACCAGAGAGACTTTCATCACTACTGGCAATAATTATTCCTAACATAATTGGCTATTTTTACTTCGTGCATTTAAGCTTTGAGTATGGAGTGGACTAATAACTCCTGGAACACCTGAGCAGCCCTCGCAGGTTCTGCGCAGTGAGTGCTGACCATCTCTTGCTTCAACTACGACTTCCCAGCTAGCAGCCAACTATCAGGCATATGGAAAGCCGCGATGGAAAGAACAGCCGTTGATCCTTGTTGGAAAGTCAGGACACCGAAATTGTCACTGCCTAATTCCTTCGTACAACGTAGAATACAGAATCAACAATCAAATGTTCAAATATTTGTAAGGCCATGGTACCAAACTGCAGTGGTCATCAGTCTCTAGACATACAAAATACTCTGACTTCTGCTGAAGACGACCCCCCCCCCACACACACACACCTGCCCGAGGGAGGACTCGAACTTCCGACGGGTAGCAAAAAAATGTTCAAATGTTTGTCATTCTATGGGACAAAACTACGTTGGTCATCACTCCCTAGTCTTACAAACTACTTAAACTAACCTAAGGACAACAGACACATCCATGCCGGAGTGAGGATTGGAACCTCCCGCGCGGACCAGGTAGCAGACGCACGCTGCGCAGCAAGGCACCTTAGAGCGCACGTCACTCCCTCGCGGCGCTTCAGCAATCTGGGGCTTGTTTGTTTTAAAGTGAACGATTATTTAGCATCCCGTGGACGGGAGAGAGAACTCGATTGGAGAAGGAAATCGTCTCTGTCCTGTTGAAAAGAGTCTTCCTGGCATTTACCTAGAACATCTCGCGATACTAAACACAAGTATGAGTGGGCATATAACAGGAATGATGATTCTACCCCATTTCAGCTGTGTGGCTCAGCAACCGATTTTGAATAATTTTTAAAAGAAATTAGTCCACGGTTGCAGCAATTTCATATTTTTTCCTTTGTATATTTTTGTGGGGCATCAGAGTACACACACACACACACACACACACACACACACACACACACACACACAAAAGCGAGGGCCCACCTTCCAGCCACTGAAGGGTATTAAAATGAACTCTGGATGTACAGTATATCTGCTGGCCATATACAGGGTGAGTCTCTAACTATTGTCATCAAGAATAACTCCAAAAGCATGATAGGAGCTGAAACGTTTGTGGGGCAAATGTTGCATGGGACAGCGGGGACAGAATATGACATTGGTTTTTTTGTTGCTAGGTGCGGTCGAGTCAGAGATAGGAAGGTCAAAATTTTTTATGCTATATTATAGTTTTGTGCTTGTTTTCTGATAGCGGCTATCGAGACGAATCCAACGATGTGTGACAGTAAGGTCTTTGAAGGTCAACGAAGTTCAAAAAGGTGGCATGAACATCCATTTACAGAAGGTGTTCAAAGTGATGACCATTGGTATCCATGCAGTGCTGCTATCTTCTTATCGTGGATTGAGTGGTACTCCGTATCACTTCGGCACTTATCGAAGCAAATTCAAATGTTCAAATGTTTGTAAAGCTTATGGGACTTAACTACGGGGTCATCAGTCCCTAAACTTACAAACTACTTATGAACTACCTACGAACTAGGACGGCACAAATATCCATGCCCGAGGGGCGATTCGAACCCCCGACCGTAGTGGCCGTGAAGATCGTGACTGGAGCGCCTTAGTCCCCTCGGCCACCGCGGCCGGCTTATCGAAGCACCTGCTCTGACAGTTCTCTCTCGCAAATCTTCACGTGTAGCTGGAAATTGTTTATAAACAATGTCTTATGCGAATCCTCGCAAGAAAAAATGCAGAGGCGTCAAGCCTGGCAAACGAGCCGGCCGCGACACATCAAACGATTGGGGAATCGTCTCTGCAACTCATTTTTAGCCATCCGCGAGAAATGTGCCGGACACCCATCATGTTGATACCAAATCCTGTTCCTTGTTCCTAAAGGCATTTCTTCCAGTAACAGGCATAATGTTTCTGCAGGAATGTGATTGACATCCTACCATTAAGATTACCTTCGATGAAATAGAGGCCTTTAATTCTGTCCTCCAGAACCCCACTCCATACAGTAACCTATAGCGGTCTTTGATGTGCAACTTGCCGCAGCCAACATGGTTTTACAGTTGCCCAATAGTACATGTTACGCAAATTAACATGTCCATGGTTCGTTAGTAAATAAAATCAAAGTAATAAATGCCTCACCCTCAGAATCTGACGTTGACCCCATAAGCAGAATTTCTTGCGACACATACAATCAGTATCAGTTAATTCTTATTGGAGACTGATATGATAAGGATGATATTTATGGCTATTCAGAACACAAACAACACTACTCTGGCTCATGCCAGATTCCCTTGCTATTTGACGCGAACTAACACAAGGATCTCGAACCACAGTAGCAAGAATACCAATTTTTCGCTTCCTCGTTAGTAACTTTCCTTTGTCGGACATGTTTCCGATGCTTTAAAGATCCAGTTGTTGCCAGTTCATCGTAGACACATTTAAACGTACGACGTGTAGGGCGAGTACATTGAATATATCTTCAAGCGTATAAGTCTCTAGCTATCACTGAATTTCGTCGGCATTCTCCGTAAATGAGAAGTATATCCACTTGTTCTTCGAAGGAATACATCATTCACATTCGCTTGCTTCGGTGATACTATTCTCACCGTTCCTATTAGTGTTGAATTGTGCAACCGTCGTGTGGTGTTCACATCTCGACGGCACGTTAATTGGAAACGCCGTATTTGGCCATTATTTACCATTTGCACGATATACGAGAGATAATTGTCAGAGCATATGCTTCAACAAGTGCCGAAGTGGTACTAAATACCACTCGGTCCATGATAAGAAGATTGGAGCACTGCATTGATACCAGTGGTCATCACTTCGAACACCTTCTGTAAATAGACGTTTCTTACCTGCTTTTTTTACATTCGTTTGTATTCAAAGACCTTACTGTTACCCCCCATTGGATTCGCCTCGATAGCCGCTGTCACAAAATAAGTACCAAACTATAGCATTTGAGCAATTTTCTAGCAATAAGAAAAGCAGCGTTATAAATTGGCTCCCATACAACTTTTGTTTCACACACTTTTCAGCTCATATCATACATTCGGAGTTACTCTTGGTGGCAGTTACTCACCCTGTATAACATCTAAGGGAATCCATGTGTACAGTGGGTCGTGCCAGCTACAATGTCCTGTACTGGAAGCGCGCCCCGTTCGCCGTCGTAGGTTCGAGTCCTCCCACGGGCATGGATGTTATGTGACATGTTGTTATTCGGATAAGTTACTTTAATTAGTTGGTAAATTTAGGGACCAATGACCACTGCAGTTAGGTCGCATAATTTTACAAATACTTGAACATTTGAAGCTCGACCCCTCACTATTTTTGGATTATCAGATGATGCCCCACGAGAGTGAAACTCGTTATTATAAATAAAAAATTAAATTTCTGTAACCGTGGACTATTTTAAAAAAATGCAAATACAGTAGGCAGCTCGCAACTGCAGTTTGACATTCCGCCTCCGACGTAGTTCCATTAGCCTCCCTTTCTCCGTGTCGATTTCTTACTGGTAGTCGTGACACTGCTCTCGGTCGCATCAGAATCCGATACAATATCTTGTGTCACTGCAAACCGAATGAAAAGTTGGGAAACACCGTCTTTCAGTTACAAAAATACTTTGTATGATTCTATATGTGTTAAGAGATTCCATTGCGGTTGTTGAGGCTTCCAGTTTTGGTTATTATCAACTATATAAACAGTTGATGGTACTCTTCCCCGTGCGCTTGTGGTCTCTCACGCCGTCTAGTCCGGGCAGCAGTCAGACGGCTTGTAATTGCGCCGGCATTTAGGCCTGCCATGTTAATGACAAGTGTGACTGGAAGATGTGCCGTGCTTATAAATAAGACGGCGCTTCAAATCTTTAACTAAGTGCCGGCCGAGGGGACTGAGGCGCTACAGTCACGGTCTGCACGGCCACTACGGTCGCGGGTTCGAATCTCCCCTCGGGCATGGATATTTGTGCCGTCCTTAGGAGTAGCTAGTTCATAAGTAGTTTGTAAGTTTAGGGACTGATGACCCCGTAGTTAAGTCCCATAAGCTTAACAAACATTTGAACATTTTAAGTAAGTCGCAAGTAAAACACCTTTATTCTCAACGTATTTCCCAAATTGAAAAGTAAATTATAGTGGTGCGGAAAGTGTGCCCTGGAGGAGAAACAGAATGAGGTCATTGTGAAAATCATTGAGCTGGTAATAGTTTACGGAGGGAGGAGATAACGTTTGTTGAACGTTTGCTCTAAAGGCCCCAGTAATGATTAAAGAAGTACAACGGGCTCAATAAGACATTTAAAATTACTAAATTTATCCAATAAACAAATATGGGCGTCAATAGATCAGAGGCGCATTCTTCTAATAAGGTAAGTCAGACAAAATAATGATAATAATAATGTTTGTTAAGCTTATGGGACTTAACTACGGGGTCATCAGTCCCTAAACTTACAAACTACTTATGAACTACTTACGAACTAGGACGGCACAAATATCCATGCCCGAGGGGGGATTCGAACCCCCGACCGTAGTGGCCGTGCTGACCGTGACTGGAGCGCCTCAGTCACCTCGGCCCAGACAAAATACCCAGGTACGTATGTTATACTTTAAAATCGTATAAAAAGGGATTTCGCTGAAAAAGGTTGGGTCGTGCCTGAAGCAGTTCGCCAAGATCGAAAACCTTTGATTTTTAAATTTGACTCTGATAGCATGCAACATCCTAAAATTAACCCTATTTAAGCTGTAAATTGTGGCAGGTGTTCAGAAAGTACCAGAGCCTTAAGATCAAAACTAAACCATTGAATTTACAGAAAGCTGGTTTAAGCGGGAGATGAGCTGAGTCGATTTTTTAAAATTTTATTTTAGTTTATAATTTTTGATGCCTAAACGGTGTTCCGAACTGACAGATTAAATGCAGCTGGTAGCGCCGTGTTCGTGGCTGTTGCTTGATGATGGGTCAAATAGAAGTGCCCAGGCGAGTGGATACTACTTTGAAACCATTAACGGAGGAACAGGATGCAGCAACTGGCCACGCAGCTGGCTGGCGAACCTTGGAGCACATTTGCACGCCTGACGGAGTTATTAGCACAAGTCACCTGCCCTGTGGGGAGTCCTCACGTGTAACGTGTATCGCAGCTCTCCGCCTTGCCGACCTGAGCCCCAAAGTGCAACTTTTACTATAGTCACGTTACTACTGTACCTCCTTTCCCGTGCTGTGTTTCTTAGTACCCTGCAGCAGGTTACTTTGTAGAGAAAATTCCTGTCAATTGTTTTTGTGCAGCTTATACTTAACAACCGAAATACTTTTATCGATCCCCCTGACTCAGATGATATACTTGCTGAATAGTTCAAATAGGTATGTCACTAATACATTTATAATCAGTGCTTACGTCAATGTACCCTCGATATGTTGGCGAAAATACACATTTACAATCGCTGGTAGACAGAAAACAGCTTTCGATTTTCTCCCGAAAATTATTTCCAGTAATCAGTCCATGAGCCCATGCGATTTGTAACCCTTAATAAATCTAATCGTTTTTTGGCTGTTATTTCTTCTGCAATGTGGAAATTAATTCCAAGTCTTCCTTTTGAGACACTACAATTAATTGTAGCTCCTCGTTTATGAAGAGTTGCAGAATCCTAAACATTTGTACTGTTTAGTTACGGGATCGTGTTGTTTTCTAAGTAACGGTATTTGTTTCTAGTTTTAACAATGACGTGTGGTTTTTTTATTTTTTTTTATTTGCAGTAGTGCAATAATTCCTTTCGTTGTAACAACACGATTTAAAGGCTTTTACAAAACCATGTACTTCAAAGATATTTATCTCTATCATTTTTAAACTAACGCTGTTAGGTACTGGGCTTCTAATACTAGTAAAGAAAGTATATAACCTACACTGTTCACCACTCAATCATATTGCAGTTGAGGCTTCCTTCTGTAGGCCTATTCCATGCGGCTGTACTATAATACAATGTTTACAATGCATGGGTAATGGGGACATATGAATTGCAGCGAAGAAACCACGTCTCCTCCCTGTTCCCTCTCCCACAGACAGCCTTGTACATTGTATGCCTAATTAGATGCACACTTAGTGTACAGTAAGCATTCACTACTGAGAAATAGGAAAATGGGAGAGGTCCAGTGTAGGTTTGGTAACGAGACATGTCAGCTTCCAGCTGCAGGCTATCCATAATTACTGCAGTCAACACATTTAAAATAGTTCCTAACTTTAACAATAGATGGTGCTGTAACGAAAATGGATGAGGACAAATGACGTCCACGTCATGCACAATTTGGGTATTCTTAGTGGAAACCCATCCACCACGGCAAGGTCGTACCACATGGGATGGGAAAATCGTTTTTAATTGTCCTCGGCCAAAAACCGCGGGAGAAGCACGCAATATAAAACCTGTCAATTATCGCAAGTCCTGTTCATCATACTGTCTGCTATTTTCCACTAGAATTTGAAACCGTTTAAACAGTATGTCCCACAACAAACCGCATTGTCTCGGGGGACCCAGTGTGAATATGTTGCCTAATACGTGCCTTTAATTGGCAATGTGGCCACTGGAAACAACACTTTTCAAATATTCCCACAGCAAGAAGTGAACCGGTGACCGTGACGGCTAGGCTACAGGTAAAAGACGGCTGCTAATTCTGTCGTTTGGGAAACGGCTCACCAGGAATTCAAATCAAAAATGTTCGTAGAGTCTATGGGACTTAACTACGGGGTCATCAGTCCCTAAACTTACAAACTACTTATGAACTAGCTACAACTAAGGACGGCACAAATATCCATGCCCGAGGGGGGATTCGAAACCCCCGACCGTAGCGGCCGTGCAGACCGTGACTGAAGCGCCTCAGTCTCCTCGGCCACCGCGGCCGGCCCACCAGGAATTGCTTCACTGGCTTTGCAGTATGCGGAGGTGCGCCATCGTACACGAACACGATACTATCCAGACAACCGCGCTGTTCAAGGCTTGGAGTGACGTGGTTGCGTACAAGATTTTTATACCGGTTATCAGTGACGGCACAGGAGTTTTCTCCTCGAAAAGATGGGCCCTGTGATAAAGGCCGCACTACTCATTTACCTTTGCAGAATGCAAGTTTTGATACTGACATAGCCTGTAAGGTGGAAATGGACTTCATTTGTCCACAAAGTCTATCGCCAATCGTTATTCACTTCCATACGCTCAAGAAATTGTAGAGCGAACGTATGTCTCGCTGGCAGGTCAGTAGGAAGCAGATGCGTAATTTTATATGGATAGCAATGCAGAATATTGCGTAGAATTTTATGCACTGTTCTCAGATACATTTCTAATACTCGGGTAATGCCACATGCACTGCAGTCTGGCGCATCAGTGCTCGTCCCTTACATCTAAAGAGGTCAGAGGGATTAATTTCCTCCCTTTGACACCTGTGCACACCGTGACAAAGTCTCATGTTTGGAAAGGTTCAATTTGTCAACTTAGGTCAACAGGTTGAAGTCAACACGTTTTCCTTAGCATTGTGTCCAACGAATGCCCTAGTGTGCTGTATAATAGCACGCAGGATCTAGAGTGTATGCGTCCATACGAAGACATCGGAATTTCTAAAAGCTGACGTCGGCCTTATCATAGTTTCTTCTCCGTTACAACCTATGGTACCGATTCCAAATCTGAAATTTAAAACAGAATGTTGGATTAGGGACGTAGGGCAGTACAGTTAATTGAAGGAAACCTTCGTTAACAAGTTGCACAAGATTTGGAGACGGAAAGTCAGGATAAATTAGTCAAGCTTTGTCCACTCTGTGTTCTCCCTCTTCACAGTATTTGAACCATATTCATTACCTTCTAGAGCCCACTCTTTCCTAAGTTCTTCTTTAGGAATTTCCACAAAGTGACTACAGGAAAAACTCCTTTTCTGTAGTTAAGATGGCATAATCCCCAAAGCATTTAGCTTTTTGGAGGTTTGCTACTTGTTTCGAATTAGATGTTTCAAACAACAGTGTCCAATTGCGCAAACGTTTCACAGACTTCCAAGTGCCAGCAGTGCCCTCTAGTCCATTTTAGATATAAAAAGGTGAAACCTTCTCAGAACTGCCTTTATCCTCTTAAACGCCTTGTGTGTTGCAGAAAGTGTTCCGATACCACACACAAATTCTTTCACCCTCATTCCCGAATCAGGACGAGTACCTAACCGATCCATCTTGTTACGCAAGTTGTTACACCGACGTCTCCCTCATCCCGTGGTCCACCCATCTCACTGGCTACTGAGAACAAGTCGGCGCTTCTGTTTTGGTCCCACTAGCAGCTAAGCAACTAACTGTCTATCCAGAGAGAGCCCCATTTGTCCGGTAAGGCATATACAACTGAGGTGCGGCAGTATCACCAGAGGTTGCCCGCTAGCGACTGTTTCACCGAAGGGCGATGCATCTCATCATCGGGCAGCACACCTTGACGTTTTTGTTACTAGAGTTTTTTATCATCTTGACGAGCCAGGCAGTCGAGCCGAGATCCCCATTCCCTGAAATGCCACCGCGCGACACGATGGTCGCTGAGCGGGCCCAGCCCCCAGCTCAGGGACTCCGGGTTCGCAAAGCCCGTACTCAGGAATTGAGTCTCGACGGGTAACAGCGTGTTGTTTTACGGAATTTAATTTTTTACAGTGAAAAATGTATTGTTTAAACTTTTTGTGTATTTCATAAGAAATTAAACAATTATGTAGTAATGCATCTTCAGTGCCTTTTTTATATATATTACCGAAACGAAACACAAACGTAAAAAAAATTCACAGTACAATAATAAATTGTGGGTCGTAAAGAATTTTTCCGGAAACATCGTTATATCGGACCCACTGTTTATTAGAATGAATTTTGCCTGCCATAGAGATTTAATGACATAACATAAATGGACGGATTTGCTTGTTGACGTAGGAAGCTGTGGTACTCAGCGGTGATACGCCACCGGCCGGTGTGGCTGCGGCGCCCCACAGTAACAGGAGCGTCTTGTCATTGCAATAACGGCTCCCAAACACTTCCCGAAGGGTTGAAAAATGTTTGTATAAAGAAGGATATATATAAATACCATCGAACTTCTGTCCAATTTCACTTTACCCTCATTCTCAATTAGAAAAGAATACACAGTCGTCTTCGTAACAATCTGACCACAAATATAGAATAGTATCCAAGTAGCATTTCGGATTTCTACAGAATTCCAATACTGAGAATGCTTGCTACACGTTCAGTGAGAATGTATTGCCTTTATTAGACAATAAATGACAGGCTACTGTTATATTTTGTGATTTGTCAGAGGCATTTGACTGTAAATCAGAATCTTTTTTTACGTAAATTAGACTATTGTAGTGTGAGAGGAGATGTTGAAAAATAGTTCAAATCATACATCTCTGACAAACGAAAGTGTGTCAGTAGGAAAGAGATCAGGCATCATCCAACTGGGAACTAACAACACTTGGTGTCCCCCAAGGATCCATCTTAGGATCTTTACTTTTTCTTGTGTATGTCACTGACCTTTCATCAGTAACATTACACCATGCGAAGTTAGTTTTGTTTCCAGACGACATAAACATTGGAATAAATAGTAAATCAAGTATAACCTTAGAGTGGTCAGCTTATGAAGTTTTCATTTACAATGATAGTTACTTGCCAGTTGTCTGTCTGTCAATATTGAAGAAAAAAAAAATAAAAAATATTTAATTTACTTGAAGTAACTGGGGTTAGTAACTACTGCTTTCCAATATACTTGTATTTATTCCTTAATGGAATTTGCCATTAGAAAAATGTCTCTTTGAAATCAACCGCTCGGTTCATGAAAGGTAACCCTAGTATATATGTATTATTTACTGTATATCCTTTTTTTTTTGACATGTTCTACATTCAAGAAGATCTCCTCACTATGGATAAATGTACATATAAGCTAATCTAAATATATCCATGGTCTTAAACGCTTTGTACTGCTGTGTTTACTATGTGTAATTGATTTTGTAGGAATAAGTAAACGCGTAATAGTATGTCTGATAATTACGAATGCAGCTACAAGTAATGGTATGAATATTTATCGATGATTTTTGAGGCTGCCGTTTTCAGAGTTAGTTGTGTGTTCAGACAGCATTAATTGTCTTTTATGGATTTAACTCTTTGACATGACGACAGTAACATTTGCTACATTATAGTGTATACCTGAGTTGTACAGGTAGTTTCCTTCTGCACGGTACATGGAAGCAAATAGATTGTCTCGGAATTGGTACCTAGCAGAATCTAGGTTTACTAATTATAGGCAATGAAATACTGCTTCAATTGAAGAATGGACATTACAGTAATATTGTTTCACAAATGAAAGCCGCTGAGATAATCTAAATTGTTTCCACTAAAAACGTACATGTATTTTAATTCTGTATTCGTGATTTATTGATCTGAAGATTTACTATCAATAATTCATGATGTATTTGGAAATGTATAAAAACTTGACCCGTTTCAATGATTACTGTCCCAAAGAGTACATACATATTATATGAGAGGTGTTCAAATTAATAGGTATGAAACCTCTCGACAACCAAACTGGTTGAAATTTGAATATACCGCTTTGGGCTAACATAGTGTGACACTTAGAAACGCGAAGCATGCTTCGTCACCTCCCCCTAAAAAATTCAAAGTTGTGCCCTCAGCTGGCCGTCTTTTTCAACGTCCGACTTCCGATACTCATCGAATTACTCGAGTACGGAAAAACCATGAACAGTGACGTGTTCTCTGAGACACTCCGTAGCCTATCCAAGTCCATCAAGTGCAAACGGCCTGGGATGCTCACGGAGGGAGTGATTCTGCTCCACGAAAACGTGCGGCCACGCGTCACACAAAGTGTAACGGAGCACCTTGAGCACACGCCCCGCTGCCCTGTCTCTTCCATCTGTCTGGTCGGCTAAGAAGCGCTTCCACACGTACAGGACTGGCGCTTGTCACAGCCACAGGGAATCCTTCAGTGGGACACGCCTCTGAATAAAGACTTCAATCATACAGTGTCGTTTCCTACCTTTTATTTCGAACACCCATAATATTTCATTCTTTTGTTGTCTATGAGACTTTGGCATTTAAAGGTTCAAAGCACAGGTCCTATAGCGATATACTAGCTAAATCGTGTGGAGCACATTAATTAATATTTTTAGTTATAGAGCACATTGTGAATCTTCGGTGAGTTACTCGGTCGGCTCGCGTTAGTAGGAGGGTATTTGTTAGCCTCAGTTCTAATTGTAATGAAGTGTTCAGGCGAATGTAACGTGGTTCTGGTTCACACACAAGCGTAATGTGCTAATTTTCTGACAACGTTATAATTTTAATATCTGCCAACAGTAATCAGATGAGTCACTTTATTGGAAAACAACTGTATAACAAATTTTGAATAGCTTTGTATTATTATTGTACATCGTCATTATAGCCTTTCTTGTTTTACCCTGCCTTCCCTGAAGAGTTGACGGACGCCACTGTCACTGACTTGGAATTATTCGTGTTACTTCGTACTATGGGACGTATTAAATATCACTGACTCGAAATCTGGAAACATCGTCTCGAACAGCGATGATGGACATAACATTGCTTCTCGGAAAATTTGTTGTATACGGGCGTAAGTGCGGTACTTTCCGCTGTTATTGGACGCGCTGCTTTCTTTACAGACTTGTGTGCAAAGCATGAGGCATATAGCGGCAGCTGGTATGAAAGGACGGTGGCCATAATTGAAACGAGCATCCAGTTAATTGTTATTTACAGCACGCACCTTGTTGAATAACTTGTGCTAATTTTTCATAAATTATCCGTAGTGAAATGTAATGTAGAGAGTTTCTCTTTACCGTCGTTAAAAGGCAGATGTAAGCGGGATCTAGTGGCCGAGCGGTCTAACGCGCTGCCGACCGCGCAGTTACTCGCCGTCGGAGGTTCGAGTCGTCGTCCAAGCGTGCGTGTGTGTGTTGGTTTGAGTAGTTAGTAAGCCAAGGGATTGATAATCGCAGCTGTCAAGTCCCTTAGACTTACAAAAATTTCAACATTTGAAGGAGGTAGATAGAAGATGGAGGGATTTCTGAAAGGATTTCTAAATGTTGCTGACTTTTTCGAAATAACAATAGTATACAAGGTGTTTCAGCAGTAGTAGTAAAAATTTTAGGAGCTGGCAGTATAGACGAATTGCAACAACAAAATGCCATATAACACGAGTTCAATTTTCATTGGGTTCGGCGATACAGCACAGTCAGTGATTCTTCATATTAAATTAAGAGCACAGCTTGGTGTATGTTCTATAGGTTTATCCTCATTTAGTTAACCAGACTTTTAAGTCTGAAGATAGCCTTGTAATCTAAAAATCGGTTAACAGAATTAAAATAAACGTATAGAACAATGACGAAATTGTCCTTTTAATTCAATATAATGGTGTTCTACTAAGAACCGACGGAAAAATCAGTAAAAAGTGAATTGCCTTTGTTTTAAGTTACTGTGGGTTACAGACTAACATCTGTATGTCTGTACTCGCTGCGGAGCGCGCCGCTGCTCGCCGTCGGAGGCTCGACTCCTCCCTCGGGCACGGGTATGCGAGTGTTGTTGTTAGCTTTCGTTAGTTTCAGTAGCTGGTAAGCCTAGGGACTGATGACCAGTGTTTTGTAGCACAAGTGTGAAGTGCGCGTTACGTACTGCCTCCTGCAAGCACGTGGGCTGCCTCTGCTGACACCCCGCTGGCGGCCACACTCAACTGTGTCGGCCACTCGGCAGTAGGACAAGACTCTCAAAATGTTCACATGTTTGTTAAGCTTATGGGACTTAACTACGGGGTCATCAGTCCCTAAACTTACAAACTATTTAACTAATACCTTATACTAAGGACGGCACAAATATCCAAGCCCGAGGGGGGATTCGAACCCCCGACCGTAGTGGCCGTGCAGACCGTGACTGGAGCGCCTCAGTCCCCTCGGCCACCGCGGCCGGCGACAAGACTCTCATCAGCAGGCAGTCTTCAAGATAAACTATGTATGTTAGGAAAGCATTCCACTAGTCGGCAGCTATGAAAGTATTGTAATATTTCTACGAAATATATTTCTTGTACTAATCTAGCTCAGTGTTTCTAGTTTCTGCTGTCGCACTGGCTGGTCACCTCAGACTCCGTACCTGCACACGCGTGCATCCTACTTCCCTGTTTCGGTCTCACTCCACTCGGCCACCGACACCCAGGACAACCGGCGGCGACGAGACACAAAAACCAGAGTAGTTAAATTTCATAGATTTACAAACATTTGAATATTTGTAAAAATTGCAAATACGGTATTTAACATTCTTATTGCAATTCGTCTGTACTACAACCTGGTAAAATACGAGGCGTGCTTTTTAAGTAAGTGCCGTTTTGAAATTAAGAAAAGACTTGCTAATATATCTCAATAATTTTATTTTTACATGAAAGCCTATACCTTAATCTACTTTTCTATATAATTTCAGTCAATATTGAGGCACTTGTCATAACGTTGTACCAGTTTTTTAATATCCTCCTCATAAAAGTCTGCCGCCTGACTTGTTAACCACTGCATCCCAACTGTTTCGACTTCGTCATCGTCCTGCTCGATCACAATGCCGTACAAAACACTACGAGAAACACTAGGAAAGTCATCCCGCAAGGAGGAAATCGTAAAGCGTCTGTTTTCTCTCACCTTATTGCCCACTTCCTGCACCAAACTTGCATTAACGACCGAAGGACGCCCACTCCGTTGTTCATCATGCACATTTGTGCAGCCATCTTTAAATGCTTTCACCCACTTTCTAAATGTTCAATTGTGTGTGAGGTCTTATGCGACCAAACTTCGTGGTTATGAGTCGCTAGACTTACATACTAATTACTTGATTAACTTTAACTTAATCTATGGACAACACAAACACCCATGCCCGAGGGAGGATTCGAACTCCCGGCCGTGCAGACTGTGACTGGCGCGCCGCGGCCACTGCGTCCGGCGCCCACTTTCTTATCATTCCATCACTCGTAATGTTTTCTCCGTAAACTGCACAGATCTCGCGATGAATATCGATCGGTTTTAGCCCTTTAGCACAAAGAAATCTTATAACAGCCCGTACTTCTCAGTCGGCGGGACTCACGATTGTCGGAGGCATCTTAAACATCCAGTACACAACGTAAACAAGGCAGAATCGGACTGTAATGATTTCAGTGCTTAGACAACATACGTAGATACCCAGTGCGTATAAAATCATTGAGATATCTCAACATTTTTTTTTTTTTTTTCTTCAAAACGGTACTTACTTAATAAACACGCCTCGTATTTACTATTATGCTGAATATTTGAAATGTGCACTTCTAATTCATCGAGCTTTTGTAAGCATCTCGGATTACGGCATTAGTGGGCGCTTTGCACCCAGCCAAAGTGACGCCATGTTTTGTTATAAGTTTGTTCTGAAAGTAGTACACTCAGTAGATAGATTGTTGGTAGTATGAGCATTGAGATTACCGCTAACACCAAATTGCGAATAATTAAGAAGGCACCTTTATAAATAAATGGACTCAAATAAAATAGTTTTATACCGTCTATATACACACGTGGCGACGACGTACGGTTCATTGTTTCACCGCGGTAATATCGTCCGACCTCGTGGCGAGCATAAGAGGATATGAGCAATAGGACCACTACTTCTGTAGTTGGATATCCAAATGGTTAGGGCGATCGCCGGCACAGGGCGTGTGATTCGGGTTCGAATCCCGAACAGGCTCAAATTTTCACTTGTGCCATTCCTTTACTTCTTCCCTTCTGTCAACAAAACTGCAATTTATATAGTGT
Source organism: Locusta migratoria (assembly GCA_026315105.1). Lineage (NCBI taxonomy): Eukaryota > Metazoa > Arthropoda > Insecta > Orthoptera > Acrididae > Locusta > Locusta migratoria. The sequence continues at coordinate 778,848,380 of CM048755.1, forward strand.
TCCTAATTCTTCTCCATACTACCGCGACGATTGTTCAGATTCAAAAGTGAATAGTTTTTGGACCCTTAACCTGGTTTCAACATCGGAATATAGATTCGACAGAAGACAGCGTACTGTGAGGGTGAGATGACGATATAAAATTGCGAGGGCGAGACGGGAGCGGGGCTCGGCCTGCGCGCTGCCGCGGCCGCTTCGATCCCGCGTTCCCACTTTCCCTCACTCCGCCGCACTGCACCACTCTTCCCATGTCAGCCCCTCACTGCTGGCCGGCGGCCAGTGAGGTGTAGCACATAAGAGGTGCATTACAGGAACATACGTACCATCCCTAAATGTTGTAGAGACTTGGACAATTTCGAAATGAATCGTCTGCAGTGTCTAATATTGTAACAGGGCATGGTCGCTAGAGAGAGAGTATTAAGAATACTTTTGTCACGTCTTGGAGGAGAACCTGTAGGGGACTCGACTCGACTCGATTCGTTTGCGAGGGTGATAGAACGAGATGCACCGGTTTTACTAAGGAAACTGCGTACGCTACAATTGTGCATCCGATTGTGGAGTACTGCCGCGCATTGTACGAAAAAAATCCGCTAAACTTTGTTTACAACATAAATCAATCAAAAGTAAAGGCCGTAATACCATGGAATTACTATTACTTCAGACTTAAATTGGAAAGAACACGTAGATAATATGGGAAAGGCGAACCAGAGACTGCGTTTTATTGACAGAACCCTTAAAAGATGCGACAGAACTACAAAAGAATCTGCATACACTACGCTTGTCCGTCCATTTTTGGAGTATTGCTGCCAAGTGTGGGATCCTTATCAGGTGGGTTGACGGAGGACATCGAAAGAGTCCAAAGAAGGGCAGCTCGTTTCGTATTGTCACGATACAGGGGAGACAGCGTTACGGAAATGATACAGGATCTGGGATGGGAATCATCACAACAACGGCGCTTATCGCTGCGGCGTGTGCTACTTACGAAACTCCAGTCGCAAACATTCTCCTCCGAATGCGAAAATATATTATTTACTCTCACTTTCATAGGTAGAAATGGTCATCAGAACAAAATACGAGAAATCAGAGCTCGAACGGAGAGATTCAGGTGTGCTTTCTTCCCGCGCGCTATTCGAGAATGGAATGGGAGATAAATAGTATAATGGTGGTTTGATGAACCCTCTGCCAGGCACTTAAATGTTATTTACAGAGTATCACATGTAGATGTAGATTGTGGGAGTCCGGCCGAGTGGGACTGACTGACGACTTAGAGAAATAATTAAAATGAAGGCGTTGTTCGTTGCAGTGGGGTTTATTTTCGAAATTTGTTTCACAAACATTCTATGTCTACATATGGATACATAAAGGAAATCACATCGAAAACTGACAGATTTATATGTTCCTTTTAGAGAATGGAACTGTTGAGAAATACCATAAAAGTGGTTCGAAGAACTCTCCACCGTGCACTTCAAGGTGATCTGCAGAGTATTTATGTAGATGTAGATTCCATTAGAGAGTTGTAGCAGACGAAAATTTACGAGTATTTAAAGTTGATACACTAGAATTTCTGACTGTGAATACTTTGTTGAAATTATTTCAGTGCCGTGTTAGCAAAAGCGCGTCAGTTTATCTGGTGTAAGGATAGCGGTAGCACTGGCTCCGTATCGCCGAGAGGTTTCTAAAAGAAACAGAGCTGTAGGAATTGGTCCTCATCGTCGTTTCGTCTTATGTAGTACGAGTCCGAGAGGGAGAAATGAGATACGATTGTAGGCGTTCAGCTGACGGCGTGGACTGGTCGAGGGCGCACACGGCTACTGAAAGGGAGCGGCTGCCTGAGAAGGCTTCCGCTGTCATTCCGGACACAATTGTTTAGAGTGGACCATGGTGCAGGGCGTCGAGAGGGTGCCAGCCGAAAGGATGCAGTAGCAAGCACCAGTCGTCGGGGGAACACAGGCATCGGCCGAGGGCTGGAGAGCAGCGCGGACAAAACAGGGCTGCAGACAAAACATTCATCCCTCCTTTGTTCTCGCTAGTACCTCCCCTCACCACAGTGGCTGAGTGGGAGGGCGAGGGGGCGTGCCAGCAGTGTGAATAGTTAATGTAAACATATATTGTTGCAATTGATTTGATATGCAAATAATAATAATGATAATCAGTGGAGAGTGGATCTCAAATACTCCGCACCGCGATACGAGGCAGACGTTTCTCGAGGCGGCGAGCGGCGCGTTTAAATAGTACTCTAAGCCGCAACGTCGCGCCTTCTCCTTAACCGTAACGCGGCGATTTTCGCGTAAGTAAGATAACGCAAGTACGCGACCGTCGGTGCGGTGGGGTGGCTAGGGGCTGTACGCTCTCAACCGGGCGTTCACGAGGTTCAGACTCTTATTAAGTGCAGTATCGTGCTCGGTGTTATCAGTCGAGGAACGAGTCTCGATCTGCCGAAGAAGCAGGCCCCCGAAACACTGCCATATTGAATTCTCACGCAGTCCCCTGGAGGGTTGGCTGGGATTTCCCCAGTCCTGTCGAGCTGTTATTGTTTACGAGATTTCAAACACTCGTTAAGAGTTATGTAGTTCATTCCGAAGGTATTTCATCTGGAGCGTTGTCTTGTGTGGAAGTGAAATGTAAACAATTAAAGCTTCAGAGAACAGAATCGTGTTATAGAGGAGTGCGACAAACTCTTGTTGATGCCTAGCCTTTAAATTTGCCGTGTATACAGGCGAGGTGGTAGTGTAAGGAATTGCAATAGAAATGCCATATAGCGTAGTATGTGTCCAATTTTTTATGAGTACAGAAATACTGCTGTTGCTATATAACTCAAACAAATTTAAAGCAAATGCAAATGAGGACATTTTCACCGATGCTTCCTTCGGTTCTTGGTAGAACATGTCCACATGTTCCTTTGCTTTCAGTTTGTTTGGGTTACTGTACTCAGTAAAAATTGGATACATGCTCTATGGCATTTTGCTGCAATTCGTCTATACTACCACCACCTAAAACGTTTACTATTTTTCCTGATATTCCCTGTATATCCTGTCGAATTTGTCTGAAGTCATTGAGTGTCAATTTTCAAGTCACAAACTCATCACCGTTTAGCGATTTCCCGATGCTTGTGTGAACCTGTTTACAGAACACGCGTCACGACGGATAGTATTTTTTTTTTTTGTGTCCAAGTTTTATAATCATCCTCTGAATAGACTGACTGTGATACTGTTGTTAAAAATAATTAAGATAACATGGCTGTAACTTTATTGTTAGGATGAAAATTGCATGATACTAGGAGTGTGTTTTGTGAACATTGTCATTTACAGTTAATCACGTTAGTTCTCATATTGATTTTATTACAACTTTTTTCGAGTTATTTTATTTTCGGTCAATACCAGAAATCTATCCATCGCCTTACTACCTTACTTAGATGCTTGAAACTTTCAATAGATATATTTAAAAAGTAAGCCGCAATAATGTAATTTCAGTCACAAAATTTTAATCTAGATGAGCTTATATCTGATTAACAAAATTGGGATTACTTTTTTTATAATTGATGTGTACGTGTTTTTATTTCTTTTGATGTCTATGGTGTACTTTCCTCCAGATAGTACCCGAAAATACCCAAAAAATGTGAAATGGCTACCTCAAATAGATTTTTTCGCAAATATAAACGCTCCACATCTGCTAACTCCGCCATCTAACCTCATAGTTTTTTATCCATCATAGACTGTGTGCGTTCGCACACTAATATTCATTTACATTCTGCATCTTCCCGTGTAAGCCCGTGACAATAGTTTGTCCCTATATATGCGCATAATAAAGAATTGACGGTGGTCATTATCCTAACGAGCTGGAAATGCTGTCGTGTATGCCAACGGGCGTGCCGCAGTGGACACAGCTAGATGACCGAGTTCAGCAGCGTCCGGGTCTGCCGAGTGCTGTAGGCAAGCGGGCTGCCCTCGCCCTTGTGAGGCCAGCTGGGAGCTGCTTGACTGAGAAGTAGCGACGGCGGGGCGCTGGCCACGCCCCCCTCCTTATGCGTGGAGGAGGACGTGGTGCCGCTGCACCGTGGAATTCCACGTTCCACTGCCCTGCCAAGCGTGGAATCAAGGATCCAGCATGTTAGATTTTTGCAAGGTGGAGTGGAACGTGGCCAATGAGAAGCGACGTGGTTTTCACGTGACAGACAGAATGTTTGAGCCGCCATATTGCAAACGGAACTCCGTATTTCGTGGCTTCTTTCGTTGTAGCGTATGAATGTGTTTTTGAAAGCGTCAGAATATTGAAGAAATTTTGAAAAGGTGTCATTTTAGATATGATTTGTTACAATAAATTACCGGAAACACCATTTTCACAGCTTTAAATGTTCTCGTACTTAACGTGTCAGTGTTATAATTTGTACAGTATGAAAGAATATCGTTTCTTTGCTACGATATAATGCACTCTATCAAAGAAGCGTCTTCGTGATGCTTTGTCACACATAAATAACATATTGCAACATGTTTTAGAACCGTAGTATATCTAAATTCAGAATCACCGGCCCAAGAATAGGAGTAGCGTAGTTGGTAGCGTTGCGGATTGTGGTGCAGATAATATCGGCGCAATAGGTTCGCTACTATGCACCTCCGAAATTTTTAATTTTTTTCCTTCTTTGTTTCCTTAACGTTTCTGGTTCTTTCTTATAATTCAAGTACAATATCCGATATTCGTCGTTATTTCTTTAAGACGACATATTACCGTAGTAGATAGCGTCACGAGCTGCGGAGGAAAAAGAGATGTAAATAACAGGTTTGTATCTTCACTCTCCCAGATATTTTTAACCATTTCGTTTAATTATGGTTATTGCAACTTATTAGTTAATTTAATACAATTATAATATTAGGTATTAGACGTTATTTATTATAAACAAAAACGATAGAATTTGTTGAGTTTTTCTTTCTAGGCCACAGAAACAAATAAAATTCAAGGCAGTACCCTACGTCACTCGGTTTTCTCCACGGTGTGTGAATTAAGTTGCAGATCCGTACACTGTTGGAACAGTTCAGTTTCACAGTGCAAAGTGAACATGCTTAGCGCGTGGTTATCGAAGCAGATGCAGTGTAGGAGGAACAGTATTTGGTTGTTGTAATCATCCATGGTGTCTACGAAAAACGTGACACCATCTCCCGTATACGCTGCCCTGAGCCCGTCAGCAATCTGGTGTTTTAGCTCTCGGCACAGTTTAACGTGGGTTGTGCACCTGTAGATGACTATTGGTGGTATTTTCGGTGGTCTCTGTTGTGGTGTCTTTGTCGGTATGTCAGCAGCCGATGGTGTGTCCTGCTAAAACGTCGGACGTGTTTGACGTTTGCAGGGGTTGCTGCACTGTCGGTGTAACCTTCTGGTTGTCCGCTGCCGCGACGACTTCTTACTTTTGACTTGGACGCCGTCAGCAGTTTCGGACTCCACGGTGTCTCCTCACGTATTGGACAGGGTGTCTTCGTTCAGGGTAGTGCAGATGTTTCTGTTTAATTCTTCGAATCTCTTCCTGTGCTTGTTTCCGATGTCTGCTACGTTGGGCCAGTTTTTCTGCCCGTCTGGTAGCGTCAAGGCTTTAACGCCTCGTTTGTTGGTGTCACCTTGTTGTTGATGTAGCAGTCCAGCGGCCGGTGTAGTTGCCCCCTCGCGGTGCTAGAGCCTGCTCTGGTCCTGTCCCACGAGAGGAGGGGCGTCGTCACCTAACCTCCCGCTATTCCTAATAAGCGCCCTACACCACCGCTAAGCGGTAAAGAAAACAAAAACACGGCAATTTGCCGTCACCGCAAGAACGGTCGCCACGACAATTTGTACGTGATGAACAACAGTTTGCGCTCGTGTAAACGACAACTTTGCTCAATAGTCGTGAGAACGACAAGCACGACAACTTTGCTCAATAGTCGTGAGAACGACAAGCACGGCAACTTTGCTCCGCCCTGCTCACAGCGCTACAGTGCGCGCTACTGCTACAGAAAATGAAGAACTCTGTCTCATTCACGCTGGCCGTCATTTTGTTCCGTTTTTATTCCATTTTTTCGTTTTCGCAGAAGCCTCACGTTACTTTTAGAAGCCCTTGTTTGTGCATTATGAAAAGAGAAACCTAATTACAACGGTTGCGTTTGATTCAGTCGCTCATTAAAGCTTCAGTTTGTTTTGATGTCGCCCCATTCACACACATTTCTCGCTGCCCTGTAATCACCACTCTGTTCGCGTCTCGCATTCTGTGTCTCGCCAATATCAACTTGTATTTTGTTGTGAAACTGTACACCCAGAGTATGTTTCTTGGCTTTTCTGTTTATATTTATTGAGTTGTGAACTAAATGTCTCATTATTACCAATGAATGAAAAAAACTGTTACGGACAATTTGCAGTGAAGATCATACATACGGCACGAAATGCCTTGAAAGTCTCTGATGCCTAAATACAACCTTTTAAGTTGTCGGTGAAGAAAATTAAATGTTCTTCTTATTTACGCCTTGGTAAATGCCCTTTTATTCTGCCTCTCGAAATAGTTTTTTAAATGTTGTGGAGAAATGAGGGTATAAATGTTAATCAGAAGTAGCAAGGAAGTTATTGGAAAAGGCCATACCTACACAATTTGATACCATTGAAATTCCACCCATTCTTCCTCAGAAATTAGGAAAATAATAAATTCCCTCAGGAGTAAAAGCTCACATCCATTGATGGCATTTCCAGCAGGGTATTAGAAGCTTATTCCCAAGATATATGTAGGATTCTTAGCCAAATATGTAATAGCTCTTTAAAGCAAGGTATTTTCCCCGAGAGACTGAAATATGCTATTGCTAAACCAATGCGTAAAAAAGGAGATACGTCTAATGTCAACAACTGCCGTCCAATCGCACTTCTGACAGCTTTATCCAAAATTTCTGAAAAAGTTACGTATTCTCGAGTAGCTTCACGTATTAGTAAAAATTAAATTCTAACAAAATGTTATTTGGTTTTCAGATAACCTTTTCAACAGAAAATGCTATATTCACTGATGAAATATTAAATGCTCTGAATAACTGAACATCACCCGTTGGCATTCTTTGTGATCTCTCAAAGTCTTTTAAAATGTTTATAAAGCTTATGGGACTTAACTGCGGGGTCATCAGTCCCTAAACTATGAACTAACTAATACTGAGGACAGCACAGACATCCATGCCCGAGGGGGAGCGACCTCGCGCATCGTGGCATAACGCCTCAATGCGCTCGGCCGCTCCGCCTCGGCTTTCAAAGCCTTCTGATTTGTAAATCATGGACTTCTTCTACATAAGCTTGAGTATTTTGGTATGAGTGGGGTAGTGCATAAATGGTTTAAATCATACTTAACTGGAAGCGTGCAGAAAGTTGAAATAAGCAGTTCACACAATATGCAAGAAACACACAATTCCTCTAATTGGGGAGCTATCAAAAATGGGGTCCCACAAGATTCGGTCTTCGGTCCTTTGCTGTTCTTAGTATATATTAATGAATGACTTGTCATTCTGTATTTACGGAGATGCTAAATTAGTTTATTTTGCTGACGATACAAGTGCAGCTGTTACGCCTGACAAACAGGAGTTAACTGATGAAATTATAAATGATGTCTTTCAGAAAATTATTAAGTTTTTCTCTACATTAGGACTCTCATTAAACTTGGATAAACCCCAGTATATACAGTTTCATACAGTAAATGTTTGAGTTCAGCTACTTATACTATCAGGGTCATTGCAAAATTTGGTGATATACATCTCAGTAAATTAGCTTACTATGCCTATTTTCATTCACTGCTTTCGTATGGGATCATATTTTGGGGCAATTCAACATTTAGTAAAAAAGTATTCATTGCACAAAAGCGAGTAACGAGAATAATTGCTGGAGCCCATCCAAGATCATCCTACAGACATTTATTTAAGGATCTAAGGCCGCGGTGGAGTAGCCGAGCGGTCTAAAGCGTCTCGCTGCGGAGCGCGTGGTTGCTCGCCGTGGAGGTTCGACTCCTCCCTGGGGCATGGGTGTGTGTGTGTGTTGTCCTTAGGTTAGTTTACCTAGGTTTATGAAGGTTGTAATCTACGGACTGATGACAACGCAGTTTGGTCGGATAGATTTACAGACATTTGAACATTTAAGGATCTAGGGATCTTCACAGTAGCTTCACAATATATGTATTCACTTATGAAATTTGTTATTAACAATCCAACCCAATTCGAAAGTAATAGCAGTGTGCATAGCTACAACACTAGGAGAAAGGGTGATATTCTCTATTCAAGGTTAAATCTAACATTGGCAGAGCAAGGGGTGAATTATGCTGCCACAAAAGTCATTAGTCACTTACCAAGTAGAATCAAAAGTCTGACAGATAGACAACTAGTATTTAATAAAAAATTAAAAGAAATTCTGAATGTTAACGCCTTCTACACTTTAGGTGAATTTTTAGATAAAAAGTAGTAATTTCGCAGAAACTACGTAAAAAAACTGAAAATAAAAAAGTCCTTAAAATATTGAGTGTCATCACCATTTATTAAACTGACACGTTCCACATCATTACGAAATGTCGTATTTATGATCTGTGGAATAATTATTAATCTAATCTAATCAGAACAGTTGTCAACTAAACGGAACACATTTCCTTCTGGAAGGACATATGCCTGTTACGTATTACTAGATAAAATCCAGTCCATTAAAATGCTGAAATCGTTTCACGTTGCGTTTCAAATTTGATTGTAATCGTAGCCTACACGCGCTATTTATCCTTAACAGTTACTTTGCTTTTAAAAGTGCGGAAGGTCTACATCCGTATGCAACGACTTCAGGGTGTGTGGTGGAGGGTAATGAGTCATCAAACCTGTTCAAAGGGAAGGAATGCGTACATAACTAGTGTAAATGCAAAGAATACAGAAACCGTAGAAAAGACGAATATTTATTTATAAGGTACGATCAGAAACTTCCCGTTCGAAGGCCATGGTAGCCAATTAGGCAAATGCGTCGGATCACTGAGGTAATCGTCACCAAGGACCGAAGGTGGTGTTGGGAACATGGAGTCCACGAGTTTGCAAGTAACTGAAAGCAGCTATTTCCAGTGAATGAATGGTTCAGTTGACCAGAAGAGCCCGTCCATTCCGTGTAAAACAGCCCACACCATTGTGGAACTACAGGCAGCTTTCACAGTGCCTTGTTGGCGTCCTGGGGTGGCGTAATCACAATTATAGGCCGGGATTAAAATACGTCAATCAACGATTCACAGTTCTGTTAACTTGTGTTTAAAGCCATTATCGCGATAGTTGGTTGTGATGAAAATCGCCGTCTAGAAGCATCTGATGCAGAGTTGCATGTAATTCATTAGAGAATGACCGCTCTTATAATGTGCTCAGGGCAACTCTAGGTAATTTTCAATAAAACTTTTAAATTCACTATTACTTCGACTCCAAAGAAAACTTCACAAATATAATAAAGAACAATTCCCAGGGAGGCATAGTGTCTCAAAAGTTGCAAAAAATACTGAGAGAAAGTGGTCTCCCCCGAGCTTTCTTATATACTGCATATCATACAAGCTTAACACGAATTATTTACAGAAGGATGGAAAAGCTGGTAGAAGCCGACCTCGTGGAAGATCAGTTTGGGTTCAGGAGAAATGTAGGAACACGGCAGGCAATACTCACTTTACGGCTTATCCTAGAAGATAGATTAAGAAAAGGCAAACCTAAATATCTAGCTTTGTAGATTTGGAGAGGGCTTTTGACATTGTTGATTGGAATAAACTCTTTCAAGTTCTGAAGCAAGCGGGAGTAAAATATAGGGAGCGTGAGGTTATTTACAACTTGTACAAAAACCAGACAGCGGTTGTCAGAGTTGAATGACATGAAAGGGATGCAGTGGTTGGGAAGGGAGTAAGACAGGGTTGTAGCCTTTCTCCAATGTTATTAAATTTATTCATTGAGCAAGCTATGACGGAAAGCAAGGAGAAATTTGGAGAAGGAATTAAAGTTCAGGGTGAAGAATTAAAAACACAGTAATTCTGTCAGAGACAGCAAAGGACCTGGAAGAGCAGTTGAACGGAATGGGCAGTGTGCTGAAAGGTGCATATAAGATGAACATTAACAACAGCAAATGTAGGGTAATGGAGTGCAGTCTAAGAAAATGAGGTGATGCTGAAGGAATTAGATTAGGTAACGAAACAATAAAGGAGGTAGATGTGTTTTGTTACTTGGGCAGTAAAATAAAAATGATGGTCGCAGTACAGAGGATATAAAATGCGGAATGGCAAGAATTATGAATTTAGCGTCGGAGGGAAGTGTGTGGGGTAAAAATCGTAGAGGGAGACCAAGAGATGAATACAGTAAGCAGATTCAAATGGATTTAGGGTGCCGTTCTTCTGAGGAGCTGAAGAGGCTTGCTCAGGATAGGCTATTGTGGAGAGCTGCATCCAACTAGTCTCCGGACTGAAGACCACAACAACATACAAGTTGTCAAATATTAAGAATGTGAGTGCTAATAGCCGTCATGTATTTAATAAAATGCACCATTAACCATCACCTGTTTTATTAATAAACTAGTTTCGGTCCAGGACCATTATCTTAGAAAGAAAGGTATAAAAACAGGTTAGTCAGCAGCATTAAATAAAATAGATCTGGCTGAGAACAGCAGGAGCCAGTTTCAATGAAATTACAAATGTCATACTAGATTATCACAGTCAAAACAAACATAAAATGCGAGATTGGACGTCCATTCGTAAACAATCCATAGCACATAACCATGCTACTAAGTATCTATATGCGTTTCCACAATTGTGGATCACATCTGCGTTGCATCGAATCGCATGACTAAACATTTAGAGATAGGTATTTCGCGCAATCTTGCATGCATACTCACATTCCAAGCTATTTCCGGCTGCAGGCGAGTGCGGACCTGTGACTCATCGTAGACGCTGGTTTGGAGCATGTACGTCCTACACATGTAAACGTACCAGTCGACGCTCGCACCTGACCTGGAGAAGTTATCAGTATAATTTTTCCTGGCCGCACCAGATTCCGAATGCACGAGAGCTATTTTTACGAAGATAGAATTCCGTTGATTGTAACAACAGACATAATAAAAAATGATCGAAATGCCACAGCTATACCATAGCTGTTAATGCACCATCATCCCAATAAAGACAGCCTTTACAACCCATAAAGAGACAACCGCACACATGTGTATTACCGACAAATACTGCAACATTTCCTCGCATCTGACACAAATGATGTTATTACCGTACGAGATGACTACAGCAGTCATTTCATACACAGATACATACACAGACAGTGGAATGAGCACTAATTTGCGATGAAGCAATTACAGAAACGAAGTGCTTACTTATGGAGGCAGCTGCCCTTGTTACTGTAGTTAAAATTAAATTGATGTGCAAATTTAATTAACTGGAGGCGGAGGTCGGGCAGTTGGGCGTCTGTCGGGGGCGGCGTGTCGGCCAGGTGTGTGGCTGGGGATGTGGCGTCAGTCTGGCGGGGGTGGACAGGGCTGGAGGTGCCGCCTGTCTGGCGGCGGCGCCGGCGGGGTGTTGTTTACTGCCGCAGTGGCGTAGCCGAGCAGTCTAAAAGGCGTCTCGCTGCGGAGCGCGCGGTTGCTCGCCGGGGAGGTTCGAGTCCTCCCTGCGGCATGGGTGTGTGTGTTTGTCCTTAGGTTAGTTTACCTAGGTTTAAGGAGTTTGTAAGCTACGGACTGATGACCACGCAGTTTGGTCCGATAGATTTACAAACATTTGATTTTTTGTTGTTTACTTGCAAGTGTTATGTGCACCAGTGTTAAGTGTACTTTCATGTAACCTGTCAGTCAACCTATTGTTCGAGTGTGGCAGCATCCTTTGATCTGCGGTTCGGCAATTGGCCGAGCGTCTGGGTTCGGTGACACTATCGTCGACGGGCAATTCTCAGTGGCTCAGTACCGCTACTACTATACTACTCACAGTGTATAAAACAAGACACAACGATTGATAACATAGTGACAAAACTGTAATACGTACAATTTCGGCGTTGAAACCGGTACTCATTATCGTAGCTGACAACGAGCTGGAGAAACGCCACTTTTAAACTGTTGAGATGATGCGTCTGGATCGTTTTCCGCAATACCTGTCCCTGAAAAGTGCAGACACGTAAAAAAAAGGCACAAATTTCGACTCGTACCCAGTGCAGGTAGGCGGCGGTGGAATGACAGAGTGCTCTGGCGCGTCTTGCTGCGAAGCACGTAGCTGCTCCCCGTCGGAGGCTCTCCCTCGCGCATGGCTGTGTTCTGCCCTCTGCATCAGTTAATGTAAGTGCTGGCCACTACAGTCTCGTCCCATTGCTTTACAGATATTTGAATGCAGGAAGGTAATGCATTACATTGTGTGAATATCTGACATAACTCTGTAGAAAAGCATAACTTACTTACTCACACAATAGGACAGTCAAAACACAGAACTTATTGCTGCTTCAGGCAACCAGCCGCTCCCATAAACAGCACACGTCTTGAAGTATTTTTCAATTCTCTTCCCAAAAGTGGAACGCTAAATTTTCACAACCCATTTTTTTTTCTTAAAATCCTTGTGTAGACAGTTTTTACGCCACACTACACGTCATTTGACCAATATTGTAGATGTATAATTGTTTCTTAACCATATAACAACTGAAAACGGCAATTTTTGCAAGTGCATGACACCCATATACTTGAAAAGCATCTTATTAAACGCATTACCGTTTTGAAGCTTTTATGTTTCTTTGCGTCTTTTAGCCCCTTAATAGAACAAAATTAGCTACTGTGACTTTCGTATCCTCTACGCTTGGGATGATTCAGTCAAGTTTGTAATACACTACTGGCCATTAGATTGCTACACCAAGAAGAAATGCAGATGATAAACGGGTACATTATACTAGAACTGACATGTGATTACATTTTCACGCAATTTGGGTGCATAGATCCTGATAAATCAATACCCAGAACCACCACCGCTGGCCGTAATAACTGCCTTGATACGCCTGGGCATTCAGTCAAACAGAGCTTGGGTGGCGTGTACAGGTACAGATGCCCATGCAGCTTCAACACGATAGCACAGTTCATCAAGTGTAGTGACTGTTGTATTGTGACGAGTGAGTTGCTCGGCCACCATTGACCAGACGTTTTCAATTGGTGAGAGATCTGGATGGAGAATGTGCTGGCCAGGGAAGCAGTCGAACATTCTCCGTATCCAGAAAGGCCAGTACAGGACCTGCAAATAGTAAATTTCCTAGAGACGGAAAAGCTTCTTTCTACGAACCAGCACGGGTTCAGGAAACATCGTTCATATGAAACTCGGCTTACCTTTTTTCTCACATGACATCTTGCGAGCCATGGATGAAAGGCAACAGGGGGATTGTGTTTTTCTTGACTTCAAACAGGCGTTTGACGCGGTGCCACACTGCAGACTGCTAACGAAGATACGAGCTTATGGAATAGGTTCACAGATTTGTGACTGACGCGAAGACTTACTAAGTAATAGAACGCACTACGTTGTTCTCGATGGCGAGTATTCATCAGAGACGAGTGTATCGCCAGGCGTGCCCCAGGGGATTGTGATAGGACCACTATTATTTTCTATCTATATAAATGATCTGATGGACAGAGTAACTTGTAATTTGTGGCTGTTTGCTGATGATGCTGTGGTGTATGGGAGGGTGTCATCTTTAACTGATGGTAATATAGCATACGTGAGGACTTAGACAAAATTTCTAGTTGGTGTGAAGAATGGCAGCTAGCTCTCAATATAGAAAAATGTAAGGTGATGCGCATGAGTAGTAAAAACAATCCCATAATATTCGAATACAGCATTAGTAGTGAGCTTCTTGATGCAGTCGCGTCGTTCAAATATCTAGGCGTAACATTGCAGAGCGATATGAAATGGAACGAGCATGTAAGGACAGTTGTGAGTAAGGCGGACAGCCGACTTCGGTTTATTGGGAGAATTTTGGGAAGATGTACTTCACCTGTAAAGGAGACCGCGTATAAAACGCTCGTACGACCACGTCTTGAGTATTGATCAAGTGTTTGAGACCCGCAGCAGATCAGTTTAAAGGAAGACATAGAGGCAGTTCAGAGGCGAGCAGCTAGATTTGTTACCGGTAGGTTCGACCAATGCGCGAGTGTCACGGAAATGCTCCGGCAACTCAGTTGAGGATCGGTGGAGGGAAGACGTCGTTCTTTTCTTGAATTTCTGTTGAGGAAATTTAGAGGGCCGGAATTTGAAGCTGAGTGTAGTACGATTTTGCTGCCGCCTACTTACATTTCGCGTAGTTATCACAAATACAAGATAAGAGAAATTAGGGCTCGTACGGAGGCATATAGGCATTCTTTCTTTCCTTGTTCTATTTGGGAATGGAATAGGAAAGAAAATTGCTAGTAGTGGTAAAGTGTGCCTTCCCCACCTTACGGTGGATTGCGGAGTATGTATGTAGATGTAGATCCTGCTGAAATGTAGGGCTTCGCAGGGATGGAATGAAGGGTAGAGCCACGGGTCGTAACACATCTAAAATGTAACGACCATTGTTTAAAGTGCTGTCGATGCGAACAAGAGGTGACCGAGACGTGTAACCAATGGCACCCCATAACATCACTTCGGGTTGTATGCCAGTATGGCGATGACGAGTACACGCTTCCAATGTGCGTTCACCGCGATGTCGCCAAATACGGATGCGACCAAGATGATGCTGTAAACAGAACCTGAATTCATCCGAAAAAAATGACGTTTTGTCATTCGTGCACCCAGGTTCGTCGTTGCGTACACCATCGCAGGCGCTTCCTGTATGTGATGCAGTGTCGAGGGTAACCGCAGCCATGGTCTCCGAGCTGATAGTCCATGCTGCTGCAAACGTCGTCGAGCTCTTCGTGCAGATGATTATTGTCTTGTAAAAGTCCCCATCTGTTGACTCAGGGATTGAGACGTGGCTGTACGATCCGTTACAGCCATGCGGATAAGATGCCTGTCATCTCGACTGCTAGTGATACGAGCCATGACAACAACGTTTCACCAGGCAACCCCGTTCAACTGTTGTTTGTGTATGAGACATCGGTTGGAAACTGTCCTCATGTCAGCACGTTGTAAGTGTCGCCACCGGCGCCAACCTTGTGTGAATGCTCTGAAATGCTAATAATTTGCATAACACAGCATCTTCTTCCTGTCGGTTAAATTCGCGTCTCTAGCACATCATCTTCGTGGTGTAGCAATTTTAATGGCCAGGAGTGTAGAAATCTTCCCACTTCTTTATGTTAAACCACGTAGCTCAGTCGGTAGAGCGCTTTCCCGTGAAAGGCAAAGGTCCCAGGTTAGAGTCCCGGTTCCGGCACACAATTTTAATTTGCCAGGAAGTTTCATATCACCGCACACTCCGCTGCAGAGTGAAAGTTTCATTCTGGCACGTTGTTTTGCTTCGTGCAATAGCATCGAGTGATTCAATTAATATGCGTGTGAGTCACGACACACGAAAATGTGAGACAATATTTTTTAATTTATCGCTATCATGCAAGACGTATTTAGTAAGATGTGATGATGGTCGTTCACGATCGATTGAAGTATGTGGCTAAACAGTTAAGATCCTGGGCGTTGTGTGGCAGCACATAAGTGCAGATAAAATGTTGTGACTAACCTGCGCAGTTCACCCAGCGCCCTAGCCACAAGCTCTTGTATCTGGAGTGGGGGTAGGGGGACACCTGATCGCGGCTCTCACTCTAATCGAATCCATTTGGCGATGGCCTCACCGGCTCTGTAGCGCTGCTAAGGTCGCTCTGCACATTTCAGTAATCAAAAAGTGCTACATGCCCCAAGTGTTTGGAATTTTTAACTTTCGTCTCAAAGAGGAAAACAATATGCACGTACGTGTATTTCCGTGTACACATTACCACTCAGAGGAGCTCATCGAAATATGCATTTATTTATCTATTGTTAATATTCGGGGTACGTTAGATCCATTATTTCTTAATGCTCTGTGCCTTCCTATTAGCCGAGTTTCTGATCTTGCTTTCCTTTCTTCTTCGGAGATTTGGATAGTTCGCTTGGTTTTGACTTTGGCTTGAAACCTCTCTTTCTTGTCTTTGGTTATTTGTTTTGTAGTTTCATCAGTGAGCATAATTTCTGTGATTTGGAGTTCTTTGAAGTCTTTCTACCTTTGGGAATTTTAGAAAGCATGATGGAGAAACAGCGATCTTAAAACAATGGTTAAAATTAAAGCAGTCCAGATCGCAGAATTGTTATTTTTTTTATTTCATCAGCGGTTTGTCAGCGTAGACAAGCGTCAGATGACTAACACCGTGGCGGTGGCAAACACGGCGAGCCGTACAAACGTGGAGCAGTTTGCAGTGGACGTTTGTGGAGCAAACAGAACGTACACTACTGATGTGTTTTACGACCTGACACCGCGATTCCGTCTAAGTAGTTTGAACGAAAAATAACTGCTGGAGCAGAGGCACTGCCAAATGACGAAGACACTCTGTGTCTCAGATATGTCTCTTGTAAATCAGTTTGTCGCCAGTGCCGTCTGGCACCTTATCCTTCCAAACGTTTTCCGGCACCATAATAGATAGCAGCTAATGAGATTCTGCGGATTCACTATAGCTTTGAATTCGGCGTACAACCTGATTTGCCGGCCGCGGTGGCCGAGCGGTCTGCGGCGCGCCAGTCACGTTCTGCACGGCCACTACGGTCGGCCCCCCAGGGGGCCCACAGTTCTTTTGTGGGTACGTGTGTGGCGCGCACGGGGCCCCGAGCCGGAGCAGCCTTTCTTCTGCCCCAGGCTGCTTCACTTTCCCTCCCGGTTTATGCCTTCGCCCGGAGACGGGCGTATTTCACGAGTTCAGGTGTTTTCTTGTTGTCGTTTCTCTTATTCCTTGGTTCCTTCCTTTCTTACCCTTTGTTTCTGTCTCTCTCTCCTTGTCCTCTCTTCGCCTTCTTCTCCTCATTAGTCTCCGCCTCGGCGTTTGAGACACCTTTCCTTCTTTCTCTTCACTTCCTCTATTCTTCTTCTTTCCTCCCTGTGCGTGTCTGAAGGCCGACCCACGCATTATCATGCGTAGCAGGTGACGGGGTAACGCGTAATTCCCCGCCCCGGGTAGACAAGTAGGGCACGTACGTACCCCCTGGTAAAGGCCAGGCCCAGGGAGGGGTGATTACCCGAGCTGGTACCTTCCGAACATGCCAATTGGTCCCTCCGTCAGTTCTCGGGAGGTGTGACCTGAGGTGTGAACAATCACCTAAGGCGGGTAAGCCCTCGGAGAGGGCCTCCACTAGGAAGGAGCGCGCCATCGGAGACGCCGGTAATCACGGGGGACACTTCCGCAATGACTTCCTTCTCTTCTTCACTGACATTGACCCAGAAACGTAAGATAGATTCGCCTCAGCAAAAGAAGACTCTGCCTAATTTGCCGAAATTTCTTGTTGTGTCGCGCACCGACGGAAAAGATTTCACTTCTGTCAATCCTTTCGTTATACAGAAAGGTGTTGATGCAATTGCTGGCCCTGTTAAAACCTGTTCGCGTCAGCGCAATGGCTCATTGTTGCTGGAAGTGGACAGTGCTTTCCAAGCCCAGAAACTTATCCGGACTACGTTATTACACACGTTTCCAGTCAAAGTAGAAGCGCACCGCACACTCAACTCGTCACGTGGGGTAGTTTTTACGAGATCCCTTGACGGGTTGTCTGATGACGACATCCGGTCCTATATGTCCGATCAGGGTGTGACAGCCGTCCACAGGGTGATGAAAAAGGTAGATAACCAGCTGACACCGACTCATACTGTGTTTTTGACATTCGACAGAGTTGACCTCCCGTCGAAGGTCAAAGCAGGGTACGAAGTTATCTCAGTCCGCCCTTATATTCCAAACCCAACACGCTGCTACCAATGCCACAGGTACAACCATACCCGTGAACATTGCCCACATGCAGCAAAATGTGTCACTTGTGGTAGGGACGCCCATGAGGGGGATTGCCCACCTCCGTCCCCTCACTGCCTTAACTGCAACGGCGACCATGCGGCTTCCTCTCGCGACTGCCCTGTATATAAAGATGAAAAAATCATTCAGCAAATTCGGGTCACGGAGAACGTATCAACATCTGCCGCTCGAAAGTTGTTGGCGAGTCGAAAGCCCACTGTCCTCCCAGCGGGTACATACAGTAAGGTCCTCACCTCAACTCGACCTACTAAGGATTCCAGTACCCAGACTTGTGATTTCACTTTCGCTGACACAGTTGTGCGATCCGCCAGCCCGAAGATTGCCCGTTCCACGTCCCCGCTTCCTCCTGCAGCTTCTAAGGTACAGTCTTCGTCAACCTCTAGTAAACCGCGGGCACCTAAACAAGATGCCCGGACCTTGAAAAAGGAACCCGTCCGTGAGGATTTTCTGCGTTCTCAGGCTTCCCAACCGCCAGTTGCCTCTTCCCGCCGTCACTCTTCCAGAAGAGCTGACAAGAAAAAGAGTTCCTCTCCTTCCCCGCCGAGGCGTGACCCATCTGTCGCGCCGTCCAACAGTTGCCGGCCTCGGCCGTCTTCTGCTTCACCGGGACGCTCCGTTTGCCGGGCGCCCGGCCCTTTAACGGCGGTGGAAACTGCCCCTCCTGATCAACTCAGGGAGGTGGCAGGCGCGTCGGTCGAACCAATGGAACATGACCCTTTGCCCCCAGACAGCGATAGCAGTGCTCCCTCGAAATCCGGTCCTCAGCGGCCGTCGAGGTGACCCCGCTCGCTACTTGGTTTTTATCCTTATTTCTTCTCTCATTTTCATCATGGCGCTCCTTCAATGGAACATTCGCGGCATTCGTTCTAATCGGGAGGAGTTGAAACTACTCCTTCGATTGCACTGCCCGCTTCTAGTCTGCCTCCAGGAAACTAAGTTGCGTCCACGTGATCGTGCAGACTTTCCACACTACACCTCTGTGCGGTTCGACCTGCCACCCGTGGAAGGTGTCCCAGCCCATGGAGGGGTTCTGATGCTCCTTCGAGACGACGTCTATTTCCATCCCATTTCCTTGCACACTCACTACAGGCAGTTGCCGTCCGCGTCACCTTATCCACATTTACCTTCTCCCTCTGTAATATATATTCGCCATCGTCATCTGCCCTTACTAGGGCAGATGTGCTAAACCTTGTTGACCAGCTCCCTTCACCTTTCGTGTTGGTAGGCGACTTTAATGCCCACCACCCCCTATGGGGCTCTCCGGCACCTTGTCCGAGAGACTCCCTTTTGGTGGACCTTCTCCAACACCTCAATTTTGTCTGCCTCAACACTGGTGCACCGACCTTCCTTTCTGACACAACCCATACTTACTCCCACATAGACATTGCGATATGCACTCCTCAGCTTTCCGGTCGGTTTCAGTGGTATGCACTTTCTGACACGTACTCGAGTGACCATTTCCCTTGTATCATCCACTTCCTGCATCATTCCCCATCTCCTCGTCCCACCACTTGGAACATTTCTAAAGCTGACTGGGGGCTTTATTCTTCCATGGCGTTTTTTCACGATCAAAATTTTCCCAACTGTGAAAGTCAGGTCGACTACCTCACAGAGGTTATTCTCACCGCTGCTGAACGTTCCATACCTCGTACATCTTCTTCTCCACGTCGTGTGCAGGTCCCTTGGTGGACTGCAGCCTGCCGCGACGCGCTTCGAGCCCGACGCCGTGCCTTACGCACCTTCCGCCGCCACCCAACTTTGGAGAATTGCATCAATTACAAACGTATGAGAGCGCAGTGCCGTCGTATCATAAACGACAGCAAGAAAGCTTGCTGGACAGCTTTTACTAGTTCTTTTAACCGTTTTACTCCCTCCACGGTTGTCTGGGGTGGCCTACGCCGTTTGTCCGGCATCAAGGTCCACTCCCCGATTCCTGGCCTGACCGTGGAGAACGCGGTCCTCGTGGACCCAGCTGATGTTTCAAACGCATTGGGTCGTTTCTTTGCGGAGGTTTCGAGCTCTGCCCATTACCACCCTGCCTTTCTCCCTCGCAAACAGGTAGAGGAGGCACGGCCGCCTTCTTTCCGCTCTTTTAATCGTGAAAATTACAATGTCGCCTTCACCATGCAGGAGCTAGATCGTGCTCTCGCCCTGTCCCAGTCTTCTGCTCCCGGGCCCGATTCCATTCATATTGAGATGCTGAAGAACCTCTCTCCTGCGGGCAAGTGCTTTCTTCTTAGTACCTACAATCGCATATGGACTGAAGGTCATGTTCCCACAAGTTGGCGTGAAGCCATTGTTGTCCCCATCCCCAAACCAGGGAAGGACAAACACCTTCCTTCCAGTTATCGTCCCATTTCTCTGACGAGCTGCGTCTGTAAGGTGATGGAACGCATGGTTAACGCTCGGTTGGTCTGGCTCCTCGAATCTCGCCGCCTCCTGACTAATATCCAATGCTGTTTTCGTCGACACCGCTCTGCTGCTGACCACCTCGTTACGTTGTCGACCTTCATTATGAACAACTTTCTAAAGAAGCGTCAAACAGTAGCCGTGTTCTTCGACTTGGAGAAGGCATACGATACCTGTTGGAGAGCGGGCATACTCCGCACATTGCACACATGGGGCTTTCGGGGCCGCCTTCCTCTTTTCATTCAAGCGTTTTTGGCGGATCGCAAGTTCCGGGTACGGGTGGGCTCTGTTTTGTCAGATACCTTTAGCCAGGAGAATGGGGTACCACAGGGCTCCGTCTTGAGTGTGGCGCTCTTTGCCATTGCAATCAATCCGATCGTGGACTGCCTTTCAGCCGACGTCTCCGGATCTCTTTTTGTTGACGATTTCGCAATTTATTGTAGCGCCCAGCGGACGTGTCTCTTGGAGCGTTCTCTCCAACGCTGTCTTGACCGTCTATATTCCTGGAGCATCGCAAACGGCTTCCGATTCTCCACTGAGAAAACTGTGTGTATCAATTTTTGGAGATACAAGGAATTTCTTCCACCTTCTCTACGTCTCGGTCCTGTTGCTCTCCCTTTCGTGGAGACTACGAAATTCTTGGGACTCATGTTGGATCGGAAACTTTGCTGGTCCACACACGTGTCCTACCTGGCTGCCCGTTGTGCCCAATCCCTTAACGTTCTTCGTGTCCTCAGTGGCACGTCATGGGGAGCGGATCGTACCGTCCTGCTTCACCTTTACCAGGCCATTGTTCAGTCGAAGCTCGACTATGGAAGCCTTGTGTACTCTTCAGCACGGCCGTCGATTCTCCGCCGTCTCAACTCTATCCACCATCGTGGATTACGTCTGGCGACCGGTGCATTTTATACCAGCCCTGTTGAAAGTCTGTATGCCGAGGCTGCTGTATTACCCTTGACCACTCGACGTGACATACTCTTGTGTCGGTATGCATGCCGCCTACGGTCGATGCCCAACCATCCCTCTTACAGATTATTTTTTGACGACTCACTCGATCGCCAATATCAGTTGTCTGCGATTGCCTTGCTTCCACCGGGAGTTCGGTTTCGCCGCCTGCTACAACGGCTCGATTTTACCCTTCCTTCCACCCTTCGGTTGAGCGAAAGCCCATTGCCACCGTGGCATCAGGCCCAGGTTCACACACACCTCGAACTTAGTTCGCTCCCCAAGGAGAGCACTCCGGATTTGGTATTCCGCTCGAGGCTTGTCGAACTCCGTTCGCGGTTCGGTAATGCCGTATTTATTTACACTGATGGTTCCAAGAGCACTGCCGGTGTCGGATCTGCCTTCGTCGTAGGGGACAACCGGTTCCAATACAAGCTCCCTGACCGGTGCTCGAACTTCACGGCTGAGCTTTTCGCCCTCCACCAGGCCGTCTTGTATACCTGCCGCCACCGCCAACCTTTCTATGCCATATGTTCTGACTCCCTTAGTGCCCTGCAGAGTCTTAAGGACCCTTTCTCGAACCATCCTCTCGTGTATCGGATCCAACGCTCCCTCCAGTTGCTGGCGGATGACAGCTGTCACGTATCTTTCCTGTGGGTCCCTGGCCATGTGGGTGTGCCCGGGAATGAGGCCGCCGACACAGCAGCCAAGGCAGCAGCTCTTTTGCCTCGCATGGCTACCTTTTGCGTCCCATCGGACGATGTTCAACGGGCTCTTCGCCGGAGTATCGTGTCGCAATGGCACAGTGTGTGGCTTTCACTGTACAACAATAAATTGCGAACTGTCAAACCGATCCCGACCGCTTGGAGGACATCCTCACGCCCCTCTCGGCGGGAGGAGGTCATCCTGGCTCGGTTGCGGATCGGTCATTGCCGTTTCAGCCACCGTCACTTGCTATCCGCCGAACCTGCACCGCTATGCTCCTGCGGTGAACTGCTGACAGTGCGACATGTTTTACTGACTTGTGTTAATTTTAATCATCTCCGTGTAGCCCTTCACTTTCCGTCTACTCTGGAGGAAATTTTAGCTGATGACACACGAGCAGCTGCTCGGGTTTTGCGTTTTATGAACTTGGCCAACCTATCCAAGGATATTTAACCCTTTTAATTGTCTTTTATCTTTCGTTTTTAGCCTCTTGTTGATGTTCTGACAGTCACCATTTTTTTGAGATCATAGCGAATCAATGTTCTTGGCTGGGCGCTAATGACCATAGAAGTTGTGCGCCCTAAAACCACAAAAAAAAAAAAAAAAAAAAAAAAAAAAAAAAAAAAAAAAAAACCACTACGGTCGGGGGTTCGAATCCCCCCTGGGGCATGGACATTTGTGCCGTCCTTAGTATTAGCTAGTTCGTAAGTAGTTTGTAAGCTTAAGGCCGGCCGCGGTGGCCGAGGGGACTGAGGCGCTTCAGTCACGGGCTGCACGGCCGCTACGGTCGGGGGTTCGAATCCCCCCCTCGGGCATGGATATTTGTGCCGTCCTAGTTCGTAAGTAGTTCATAATTAGTTTGTAAGTTTAGGGACTGATGACCCCGTAGTTAAGTCCCATAAGCTTTACAAACATTAACATTAACTGTAAGCTTAAGGACTGATGACCCCGTAGTTAAGACCCATAAGTTCTCCAAACATTTGAATAACCTGAGTTTGCGGAAGGCTTTTTTAGAAGTACGAGTTGGTATACGCACTGACTAGCTGCTATGGGTGCTGTTATACTATTACCCTGACATTCTGAGTTCTACAAAACCGTACCTATAAAGATTCCTTTATTGTAACATGTGTAACACACCTTTAGGCTTTGACTAAACCAGGGGTGTCCAACTAAAATTCGACGCGGGCCACATTACCAACTCTAATCACTGTGGCGGGCCAGACGAGAGAAAATTGTAAAGGAATCAATTACTAAACCAGTGGAAATAAAACACTTTTTCTAGGTTGCAGGTAGGATGTATTTATTACAGTATATTGTAAACTTCAAAGAAAAATAATATTAATGAAAAAGGAAAACTAATGAGGCAAATGACTGATATGTTCGATGTAGAAATTCGGAGAATTCCGCTCAGATGTTCATGTGTCAGGGAAGATCTCGTTTTAGATTTTACATTTTTCATTCAAGAAAAAAACGTTCCGAACAAGGACACCAGTTGAAGTGACAACTTGTATAGGTTGGGATAATCATCGGGTTTGATATATTTTTTATAAAACTCCATTAGTTCATTCTGCAGGTAGCTATGGTATGCTGTTTTAGGCTTTCATTGGTTTGAAGTTCAGGCAACTCTATCTGCAGATGTAACATGGCGTCTTCAATCTTCAAATGGATTTTGGAACCCTTTCATATAGGGCTCTTGATTTTTAAAATCTGAGAATCTCTCCTCACACTCATTCCTTACTTGTCGAAATCCAGTCTCTTGATTTCGTGTACACAAGGTCTCCCAAAGACCCGGCTGTCTTTCCCCTATCTGTTTTTTTTAATAAATTCTTCAATGTGTTCATACTTTATCACACATATTTGATTTTTACCCTGGAGTTTTCGATTCAGATCGAAGAGATATTTAGTTACGTCAACTAGAAAAGCCAGGTCATTCAACCATTGCTCATTCTCCAAAAAATTGACATGTCCTTTTCCGGTTATAAAGCTTTTTATTTCTGCCAACAGAAAATAAAGTCGTGAGAATGTTGCTGATCTGCTGAACCAGTGAATTCGGCTGTAATATATCATCATGCACAGAGCCTTCTTCAGACTGTAACACCACAGTGCTTTACTAGGCATGGTCCTGTTTGGAGGTGGTATGCCGTTGCCTTCCTCCGACCTTCGAACTGACTTACCCAGCCAGTTGTAGGGGGACCTACAGTTTAACGTGGGTTCCGAACCACGGTGCTACTCGGTATTTTCACATGAGCAATATTGCCAGAGGTGAAAGAAGTGAAAAGTGACAGATAAAAATCCTAGGACCCGGCGGGGATCGAACCCGCAACCTTTGGATTCTTCAGACTGTAAGATCTGAAGTTATCTATGATTTATTCCTCTCGCGAGAATAAAATTGACAGTCCAAATCACGTTTTCAATCACATTCTTCAAATCGAGAACATGGGCAGACAGCTGTTCTTGGTGAATAATGCAGTGGTGTTTTACAATCGTGTGTTTCATGCTATTACTCACCAAAGTTACAAAACCGTTTCTTCTCCCTGTCATCGCATGTGCACTACCTGTTATTAAGCCAAAAACATTTTCGTCTTGAAGCTCAATCTGTCTCATACAACTTCTTACTTCTTATATATGTCTTGTCCTATTGTTTTACCTTTCATTGAACGTAATTCCAGCAGTTCCTCTATTACAATGTAGTTCTGTGTCACTCCTTTTACAGAGACAGCCAGTTGGGCTGCATCTGAAACATGAGCACTTTCATAAACAGCTAAACTGTAAAATACACATACTTTTAATTTTGCTTTGAGTGAAATTTCAATATCGTGTTCTATGTCAACTCGTCGTGGTACGCTTTTTATGTGATAAGCCTGTATTTTTCACTAATGACATCAGTTCCGGACACACTGTTGTTGCAAATATTTCTAAACATTCTTTGATGAAGTCTCCATCAAATAAAGGTTTTTTTCTTGTGGAAGTAGCTTCTGCTATCTAGAATCTTAGTTCTGTTAATGTTTCTGAGTTTTCTCTTGGTTTTCTGAACATGGCATGTTGACCGGTCTTTTTTTAGTGAATTGATTTGGTCGATTCTCATCGTACTTAGAACTATATTTCGTAGAGTAATGACACTTTATGTTGTAGGCTACTCCTTACAAACTGATATTCTTTTATTACAGATATGAGAGAGTATGTTTCCACTTTGTTCAATCACAAAATATTTTTCAGTCCAACTAGGTTTGAAAACGCGAAATTCTTTGTCAAGTTTCCGCTTCTTCATGGATGACATGACTGCATTAACAATCCTGGATTGTTAATTGGCGATGTATACAGCCAAGAAATATACCAGTCTTCGGAATCGTGCGTGTATTCTAGAAGAAAATTATATTCTTGTAAGTCTTGTTGGTCGATCAAAACTCACAATGAAATGTAGATAAATTACTAGTGGAGAGGCGTAGTCGGTATCTAAGAAACTTGAATTATAATAAAATTGACTTCTTTCCTAACCCTACGAGCGTCAGAGGGGAACATATTTAAGTTAACAAGCCCACTGTGTTCTATCAACTTCCGAGCAAACCTGTAAATATTGGTAACATAAGCCCAGCAATTCAGCTCGTGTACGACCCCACTGTATGTAGGTACACATTACAGTGGGCCGAAACAGAAACTTAACCGTATGTAACATACTTTTCTGTGCAATTTATCGCCCGTTTTTTAGAACAAAAGATCGAAACCTACTTCATTGGTGTGAGTTGGTTTGAAGTAAATTGAATAGTGGTGTAAACCCTCCACAATATGCCTCCCCCTCCCCTCACTCATGAGATGGCACTACAACTAACATTGAATGGAAGAATGATGATCTTCGCAGATTAGAAAATAATGTAGGACAACCGCTACAGTTGAGATATGACTCCTGCATTTTATTGAGCTTGTACTTGTGATTGTTAACTTTTCGATTGTTACCACGAAAGAAATTCTTTTATTGAAAACAACAATGTCAGGAGTGTTTGTTTCCACGCCGCCCGCTCTGGTTAACGGCGTCTTTGTCCTATGTCATTTTTATGACAACAGACAAATGTTCCGTACTAAAAGATCCTTAAAAATAAAATTAAATAAATTCGGCCCATCCTAATATTCACATGCATATAGCCATCCACACTCTGCCACACACGCGTCTCGTCTTTGGAAATAGTATGTTGACTAACTGAACATTATTCCCGAATTTATTAAGGTACATAACGTATAGTTATCCCACGAAGTAGAGCAAACTGAACAGTAACGCCCAGCCACTCAAACAGCAGAGAGTCTACCGTACGCCTCACTGACTGACACTGCAACTAAGACAGCGAGTGACTGCGGCAAGAGGTCGCTATGGTCGTCTCCAGTACAGCCAATGTGCATGCGCGTGACACGTATTTACGAACCCTTCATAACTCCTCCGGTCACCGTGAGAACGTCGCGGCAGAAGGCTTAACGTTGTGGCAGTTTATTTCACACCGACGAGCCGGCACCAGACTTGCACCCCTTCAGCCGCCGAGCTGTGCCGTCCTTCCGTGCCTGGTGTCTCTTCATACAACAAATGGAGGTTGACCAGTTATTAGCGCGTCCGCGAAGAACAGAAGAAGAAGAAAGAAGCTGCATTGGGCCCAGCCACTTAATACGGTGAGACACCAAGTGGGAGCATTCTTTGTTCTTTTCGAGGAATTGAGGGGAGATGGAGGAAGTTTTTTAATTATTTTCGGACGAGTTTACGAACTTTTGACGACCTACTCACAGATAAAGAGTTCCATTCAATGCCGAAACACATCCTTCCAAGAATGTATGCAGCCTATACAAATGCTGGCAATTACAATAAAGTGAGTTTAAAAAATAAAAAAAATTATTATAAAAGACATACATTTTGATCATCATCTTGAAAGTTAAATTATAGGTTAAAAATTGAACGATCTATAACATGAATTTTCAGAGATATCGGACGGTGTAAATTGTTCCACAGCTTGTTCATAATGCCGTGTGTGAGTAGTGGCTGGGGCGGACTATTAACTGCTTCATTTACACTTCGTTCCTGACACGGGGGTAAACATGAAGTAAATGCACGTGTCGTACTGGGATGAGCAACTGTATTAAAGTTTTCCACAGACGTTTTACGTTTTTAATTTCTGAAATTAGCTGCGTTACCGTTAACTGGAACTCCACTACCTCGTCGTCGTTAAGTGTTTCAAAGGTAGGAACTATCCCGCTGGAAAAAGACATAGGACGATTGGATTTCCTGTGTAGCGCATTAATCAGTTCTACCTCTACAGGGTCAAGTTTTGTTTCTTATTAATCCGTGATTCAGATGTTTTGAAGTCGCGAACTTTCTCGGTTAGTGACTCGTTGCCATAATTTTCTATATCCGGATTGTCATCATCATTGACCGAAAAAGTGTCATTAGAATGTGGTCTTTCCACAGTCTCGACACTGTGTGTGAGCGAGAAACTGTCGAAAGTCGGGCGTCCTGTAGTTTTCTTCAAAAACTGTAACTGCTAACTGTATGTGTTTGTTCTGAGTGGCTGCCTCTCACTACCGGAATTTACAGACGATTTATACATCCTCTCACTTGTCTGGAAAGAGTCGCGAATATTCGCCCACTTCTTCAGAACAAATTTGCCTGAAACAAAAATATTACCTGAAGTGATACATCACACTACTATCCTCAGAAAAAGAAATTTACTGGTTTTCTGCCTGATTTGATTTTTCCAGCGCAGCCAAAACAGTCTTGGTCCAACCCGCCACTGCCCGCACCGAAACTAAGATTATTGTGCGGTATCGCTCCCTGTCGTCATTTATCTGCACGCTCCTAAAGTCATGTGCAGTCTTACGAAAAAGCGACGGCAATTCGCCCGGCTGCCCCGGGGCGGCGGGCGGTAGCGAAGGTTTTAGTTGAGACTGCCTCCTGCTGGCTCCAACTCGTTCCCCAGGCCGGCTGGACGCTCTAGGCTGACTGAAGCAAAACGTCCCTGGCCGAAATATTACACGCTGTTGAAATTTAGTTTCCTATACGCTCATATTTTTTGTTTATCAGGTAATAATTTCTGCAAATTTAACATTATGGCATCACAGAATGCTTGGACTACAAGATCAGGTGATCGGGACGGCCAGGCAGTAAAGGAAATGGCGGCTGAGAATCCTAGCATTTACGAAATGGCGCTTCAGCGGCCACTAACTGGATCTGCAATGTGCCGAGGGGCGTCAACTTGCATAAAAGTGATCCCATCCTTACTTCCACGCTGTTGGAGAGCTGGAATAGCGTGGTCGCGCAAAATACACTTATAGCGCTTGCTAGTGATGGTGCTAGTAACAGGACTACAAGTACCTGTCTCGTCTCTTCAAAAACATATACACTACTGGCCATTAAAGTTGCTACACCGAGAAGAAATGCAGATGATAATCGGGTATATTATACTAGATCTGACATGTGATTACATTTTTCACGCTATTTAGGTGCGTAGATCCTGACAAATCATTACCCAGATCAACCATATCTGGCCGTAATAACGGCCTTGATACGCCTGGGCATTGAGCCAAACAGAGCTGGGATGGCGTGTACAGGTACAGATGCCCATGCAGCTTCAACACGATACCACAGTTCATCAAGAGTAATGATTGGTGAATTGTGGCGAGCCAGTTGCTCGGCCACCATTGACCAGACGTTTTCAATTGGTGAGAGATCTGGAAAATGTGCTGGCCAAGGTAGCAGTCGAAATTTCTCCGTATCCAGAAAGGCCCGTACAGGACCTGCATCATGCGGTCGTGCATTATCCTGCTGAAATGTAGGGTTTCGCAGGGATCGAATGAAGGGTAGAACCACTGTTTGTAACACATCTGAAATGCAACGGCCACTGTTCAAAGTGCCGTAGATGCGAACAAAAGGTGACCGAGACGTGTAACCAATGGCACCCCATAACATCACGACGGGTAATATGCCAGTATGGCGATGACGAATACACGCATCCAATGTGCGTTCACCGCGATGTCGCCAAACACGGATGCGACCAAGATGATGCTGTAAACAGAACCTGAATTCATCCGAAAAAAAGTTTTGCCATTCGTGCACCCAGGTTCGTCGTTGCGTACACCATCGCAGGCGCTTCCTGTCTGTGATGCAGCGTCAAGGGTAACGCA
This sequence comes from Locusta migratoria, assembly GCA_026315105.1. Taxonomy (NCBI): domain Eukaryota; kingdom Metazoa; phylum Arthropoda; class Insecta; order Orthoptera; family Acrididae; genus Locusta; species Locusta migratoria. The sequence goes on from CM048755.1 coordinate 778,877,516, forward strand.
GCCATGGTCTCCGAGCTGATAGTCCATGCCGCTGCAAACGTCGTCGAACCTGTCGTGCAGATGGTTGTTGTCTTGCAAACGGCCCCATCTGTTGACTCAGGGATCGAGACGTGGCTGCACGATCCGTTACAGCCATGTGGATAAGATGCCTGTCACCTCGACTTCTAGTGATACGAGGCCATTGGGATCCAGCACGGCGTTCCGTATTGCCCTCCCGAACCCACCGATTCCATATTCTGCTAACAGTCATTGGATCGCGAGCAACGCGAGCAGAAATGTCGCGATACCATAAACCGCCACTCCCATGAACCACAGACATTGCCGAGGTGGGGTGGCTTGCGTGCCTCAACGATACAGATAGCCGTACCGTAGGTGCAACCACAGCAGAGAGGTATCTGTGGAGAGGCCAGACAAACGTGTGGTTCCTGAAGAGGGGCAGCAGCCTTTTCAGTAGTTACAGGGGCAACAGTCTGGATGATTGACTGAGCTGGCCTTGTAACATCAGCTAATATGGCTTTGCCACACAGCTACTGCGAACGGCTGAAAGCAAGGGGAAACTACAGCCGTTACCTTTCCTGAGGACATGCAGCTCTGCTGCATGAACATATGATGATGGCATCCTCTCGGGTAAAATATTCCGGAGGTAAAATAGTCCCCCATTCGGATCTCCGGGCGGGGACTACTGAGGAGGATGTGATCATCAGGAAAGACAATACTGGCATTCTACGGGTCGGAGCGTGGAATGTTAGATCCCTTAATCGAGTAGGAAAATTAGAAAATTTAAAAAGGGAAATGGATAGGTTGAAGTTAGATATAGTGGGGATTAGTGAAGTTCGGTGGCAGGATGAAAGGGATTTCTGGTCAGGTGAGTACAGGATTATAAATACAAAATCAATTGGGAGTATCACAGGAGTAGGATTGATAATGAATAAGAAAATAGGAATGCGGGTAAACTACTATGCCCAGCACAGTGATCGCATTATCATTGTCAAGATAGATACTAAGCCAACACCGACAACAGTAGTACAGGTTTATATGCTAACTAGCTCTGCCGATGATGAGGAAATCGAAGAAATATATGAGGAGCTAAAGGAAATTATTCAGACAATTAAGGGAGAGGAAAACTTAATTGTTATGGGAGACTGGAATTCGGTAATAGGACAAGGAAGGGAAGGGAAGATAGTAGGTGAATATGGTCTGGGCAAAAGGAATGAAAGAGGAAGCCGCCTGGTAGAATTTTGCACAGAACATAATTTAGTTATAACAAACACCTGGTTCAAGAATCACAAAAGAAGGTGGTATACGTGGAAGAGACCAGGAGACACCGGAAGGTATCAGATTTTATAATGGTAAGACATAGATTCCGGAACCAGGTTTTAAACTGTAAAACATACCCAGGGGCAGATATAGACTCTGACCATAACTTGTTGGTTACGAACTGTAGGCTGAAACTAAAGAAACTACAAAAAGGTAGGAAAATAAGGAGATGGGACCTGGATAAATTGAAGGAACGTGATGTTCTTAAGAATTTCTGAGGGAGCTTTAGGCAACAATTGACAGAAACAGGGGAAAATAAAACAGTAGAAGAGGAATGGGTAAAATTGAGAGATGAAATAGTGAAGGTAGCAGAGGACAAAATAGGTAGGAAGGCAAGACTTACAAAAAATCCTTGGATATCACAGGAGATACTAAATTTAATCGATGAAAGGAGAAAATATAAAAATGCAGTAAATGAAACAGGCAAAATGGAGTACAGACGACTAAGAAATGAGATTGACAGGAAGTGCAAAATGGCTAAGCAGGAGTGGTTAGAAGGCAAATGCAAGGATGTAGAAGAATGTAGAAATAGGGGAAAAATAGATACAGCCTACAGGAAAATAAAAGAAACATTTGGAGATAAGAAACGCAGCTGTATGAATATCAAGGACTCTGATGGGAAACCAGTTCTCAGCAAAGAAGGGACAGCTGAAAGGTGGAAAGAGTATATAGAGGGGCTCTACAAAGGAAATTAACTCCGAGACAATATTGTAGGAAGGGAGGAGGATGTAGATGAAGATGAAATAGGAGATACTGTATTGAGAGAAGAATTTGACAGAGCCCTGAAAGACCTAAGTCGAAACAAGGCCCCTGGAGTAGATGATATTCCCTCAGAGCTACTGAAGTCTCTGGGAGAACCAGCCATGACAAACCTGTTTCACCTGGTGCGTAAGATGTATGAGACAGGTGAAGTACCCTCAGACTTTAAGAAAAATGTTATAATCCCCATTCCAAAGAGAGCAGGTGCAGTCAGGTGTGGATGAAAAAGGTGGTAGAAGCCGACCTCGGAGAAGATCAGTTTGGGTTCAGGAGAAATGTAGGAACACGGGAGGCAATACTCACTTTACGGCTTATCCTAGAAGATAGATTAAGAAAAGGCAAACCTACATTTCTAGCTTTTGTAGATTTGGAGAAGGCTTTTGACAATGTTGACTGGAATAAACTCTTTAAAGTTCTGAAGCAAGCAGGAGTAAAATATAGGGAACGTAAGGTTATTTATAACTTGTACAAAAACCAGACAGCAGTTATCAGAGTTGAAGGGCATGAAAGGGATGCAGTGGTTGGAAAGGGAGTAAGACAGGGTTGTAGTCTTTCTCCATTGTTATTCAATTTGTACATTGAGCAAGCTATAAAGGAAAGCAAGGATAAATTTGGAGAAGGAATTAAAGTTCAGGGTGAAGAATTAAAAACATTGCGTTTTGCCGACGACATTGTAATAATCTCAGAGACAGCAAAAGACCTGGAAGAGCAGTTGAAGGGAATGGACAGTGTGCTGAAAGGTGCATATAAGATGAACATTAACAAGAGCAAGACTAGGGTAATGGAGTGCAGTGTAAGGAAATCAGGTGATGCTGAAGGAATTAGATTGGGAAACGAAGCAATAAAGGAGGTAGATGAGTTTTGTTACTTGGGCAGTAAAATAACAAATGATGGTCGCAGTACAGAGGATATAAAATGCAGAATGGCAATGGGCAGAAAAGCGTTCTTGAAAAAGAGAAATTTGTTAACATCGAATATTGATTTAAGCCTAAGGAAGTCTTTTCTGAAGGCATTTGTATGGAGTGTTGCCTTGTATGGGAGTGAGACATGGACGATAAACAGTGCGGACAGGAAGAGGATTGAGGCTTTTGAAATATGGTGCTACAGAAGAATGCTGAAGATTAGGTGCGTGGATCGCGTAACTAATGAGGAGGTATTGAACAGAATTGGAGAGAGAAGAAATTTCTGGCATACCTTGACTAAAAGAAGGGATAGATTGGTAGGACACATTCTTAGACATCAAGGAATTGTGAATTTAGCGTTGGAGGGAAGCGTGTGGGGTAAAAATCGCAGAGGAAGACCAAGAGTTGTATACAGTAAGCAAATTCAGACAGATGTAGGTTGCCGTTCTTATGTAGAGATGAAGAGGCTTGCTCAGGATAGGATATTGTGGAGAGCTGCATGAAACCAGTCTCCGGACTGGAGACCACAACAACACCATAAACCGCTATCGCGATAGGCTACAATCCGACCTTTATCAAAGTCGGAAACGTGATGTACGCATTTCCCCTCATTGCAGGAGGCATCACCACCACGTTTCACCAGGCAACGCCACTCAACTGCTGTTTGTGTATGAGAAATCGGTTGGAAACTGCCTTCATGTTAGCACGTTGTAGGTGTCGCCACCGGCGCCAACCTTGTGTGAATTCTCTGAAAAGCTAATAATTTCCATATCACAGCATCTTCTTCCTGTCGGTTAAATTTGGCGTCTGTAGCACGTCATCTTCGTGGTGTAGCAATTTTAATGGCCAGGAGTGTAGTCCTATGATAAATGATGCCATAAACCTGCACCACACAGTGACAGTTTTAGGATGAAGCAGTACAGGTTGATTTGTATGTGGAATTTCTGTTGCTCATGCTCGACAATTCTGTGTATTGACATATCCTGTGAGATGGAAGTGGGCTTCGTCTGACCTCAAAATCTTCCATGCCCATTCATCGTCCATTTCTATGCGAGCAAGAAATTCTGAAGCAAAAGTCTCTCCTGCAGTCAGGTCGACAGGAAGCAACTCGTGCGTATGGGTAATGTTGAACAGATACAAAGAAGGATGTTTAAAAATGTCCCACGCAATGGTATCCATCATTTATCGTAGATGTAGATGAATAGGAATTTATGCAACGTGCTCACAGGATTGTGCAATGTTCAGGCGATTTTCCTAGTACTACACTTTCTGAACCACCAACAGACTTCTCCTGCATTGCTGTAGCTACTTCTTCCACTGATGGCGAATCAGTTCGTTTCCTCCCACTACTGGGATGCGCACCAAAGGAACCCGCCCTTTCGAAGTTCCGAATCATTTTCTCCAGAGCAGTCATGGGACCAACACCTTTTTTCAAACCCTTCACTGTCCGGAATATCTGCAGAGCGACTTGTGCACAGTCATCTCTGGCAGACGTTACTGATAGAAAAACATTGAAAGATGTTTGATTGGGAAGGTGATCAGAGGGAAATTAGAAAATGGCCTGGAACACCTTGGTGTGATGAAATAAAGAGACTTCACTTTCAAAGAAGGAAAAAAATTGGCCACAATTGAAGGCCTACTATCAAAAACGACATTCTCTAATTGTACTTCCCTTAGTCTTATCGGGTCTATACGTGAATGGTATGTATGTATGTATGTATGTGTTGTGAATTCGTCGCCTTTTGTTGTTTACTCGTCCCAGTCTAGTTGTCAATAAAGGTATTGGTGCAGGATCCTTTGACATCTAAAACATTGATATAGCTAGTATTACAAGATATTTATTGACTGAAATTTACAATACTCATCTTTAGAACATATGTCTGTTTCTTCTTTCTTCTCGCTTCTCGTGGCGTCGTCTGTATGATACTAGCTGCGCTGTGACCGAGTTACTGCTAAGTTCGTAGCCGCGTTCTGACTTAGTACTTTCCTAGTTCTGTCTTTGTAGCTGCCTAGTAACTGTCAGAGTTCTGAATAGTAACTGTCAGAGTTCTCACTAGTAACTGACGGACGTCTGGACATATGTCGGCCTAGATATAGCCGCTTGTAGAGGGCGCGCATTTTCGGCTACTCCCTCCAGGATGCGCGGCGCCTGCTTGTGATTGGCTTTCGGTCGATCGCTGCCTTCTACACGATCGTTCTCTTACGTCTGGCGTGTGACGCTGACTTTAAGCCCCATCATCCCCCCCCCCCCCCCCCCCCGAAGCGCCGAACCGTTGTCGTGTATGGAGCTCGACAACGGGGGAGGAGGCAGGCTCGTGGACGTACTGATGGACAGGCGGACGTCATCTCAGACGCCGGCGCAATCGGTTCCACTGCGCGGCCGCGGCGCGGGGCGCGGACCGCGGAGGGCTCGCTCCGCGGGCCGAGGGTATTTAAATCGCCCGCTACCGGGCTAGAACCCAGTTCCCTTCGAGCAGCCGTAGCGTGCGGATCTCCGTGCCGGCGCGTTTCCAGGAGCTCAGTCCGTCAGTTCACCTGATGATGGCGACATGTATGATCGCCGAAATATTGTGCCCGTTGGACCCTATAGACTGGCAGTACACCCGTGGATCTTTTGATTGTATGCAATTGTTTGTTAGCTAGAATGTTTTACTTCTTCTGCTATGTATTTGTTGTGATACTTATGTAAACTATTTAGCGAAACATGTAAAATGTTTGCGGCATTATGTTAGTGATATGCAGTGACGCTTACTGCTCTTAAGACTATGAATAACCTGTAAGTTGCGGTGCTGGACTGGGCTATAATACTGCGACCAGCGTGTGGCTCATGGAGTCTTCCCATAGAAAGCCCATTACAACAACACTTTTGTTGTTTTCCCCCAATCGACAGCTCTAAAAGAAGCCTACTACTGTGTGTGCGGAGCTGCGTATTGTGTGTGAAGAAATCATTTGCTTTCTTTCGATACCCTTCCTTGCGCTCCAGATCGTATTTACATAAAGTTCTATAAAGATTACGTGTTGTCGGTAACCAGCGGCAACTGAAAGCTTTCCAGAAAGCTGATGCTATTTAACAGCTACTTGCTGGGTTTGTGTTACTTTACGAACCGCCAGGGCTAGCACGCTAGAGGAGGACGGCTGTACAAATTTATCTCCGGCCGTCATACTTACATTTTCCGTGCTTTTAGTATTGACGGTGGTTCCTGTGAAAAGACACGGTTGATTTCCTTCCCCAGCCTAGCTTGTGCTGTCTCAAATTACCACGCTGTCGACAGGACGTTTAAACCCTAATCTACCATCTTTTATTTTTCAATGTACGTTTCTTTGTTTTTCTTCATCACATTCCCATACTAAGAGTTAATTAGGGAATGAAACGGCGCTTTTCTACCACTGTATCCTCGAATTAGATGAATAGCTTCTGTGGAACTCTTGCTTGTCTTTCCCTGCAACCACAATACGAGAGAGTTCTACTGAAATCTGTAGAATAATTGGCTTAGTATTCGCATTTGTTTCGTAAGTCTGTTTCAGATAATGACTCAAGTACTCTAAACTTTTGTTGTTGCAGGAATCACACGACTGCCTGTACTTGAAGGAGAAATCAGCCATATAGAGATACCACGATCGTCCACAAACCTAGGCATTACCATCGTTGGTGGAGCTGATACTGCCTTGGTAAGTTTTTTTTATACACAATTACGTTTGCACGCTTATTAGCGCGCTCAGTGTGAGGGATCATGTAGTGGGTTAAATTGCACTTGACGTTTTTCCGGCCGAGCAGTCCACCTGCACAACAAACGCCCCAGCTTGGTAACCCCAGGCGCACCAACGCGAAGCTGATGCTCACATCCAGTTACAGTCATGTCTAATGAGATTCAAGTTGAGCATAACTGCTAAACCGAACATTTATATTGATCAGCCAAACATTAAAACCGCCATATGGGTGCAGTGTACACGCTAGAAGCTAATTCTGCAGTTTAGTGGATTTCCAAAACGGCCAGAAAGTGGTATATTCCCCTTGTGATGTGACTTCTTGACGTTACAGGTAAAGATTGTTATGTGCTTGGCTGCTCAAAACGTAGACATGCTGCAATTTCTCCGGTATATACCACGGTCTGTACAGTGTTAAAACTCGGCCGAGGTCACAGAATGACTGTGTGTGTTTCTGTAAGAAGACATCACCTGTGGCATCCGAAGAAAAAGCTGTCAAAATGTGCCGCGAATATAACGCAAATATGCGTCACAAACGCTTTTAAGAGTTTTACGCGTGATCATAGTATGTTTCATGTTCCTTACCGATGCGCGAGACCGTTCCCCGTCGGGGGTTCGAATACTCCCTCGGGCATGGATGTTTGTGTTGTCTGTAGCATAAGTTAGTTTGTAAGTTTCTGGACTGATGACTCCGCAGTTAAGTCCCATAAGCTTAATAAACATTTGAACATCTTTTTAAAATAACGATGATTAGCGTAAAATTTGCTTTATTTGCATTATTTCTGTTCCATAATAGAGTACTGTCTTACGTGCCCATGGTGCCATTGTCGAATAACTGAAAAAAAAGCGCCTTTCAAAATTTATGAATACAAATTACAGTTAAAACTGTTGTCTGTAGTCTGTAATAAATGTAAACTTCTTAAAAATTGGAGTTAAAGTTCTGAATATATGTGAGTTAATTATAAATATAAAATAATTTTCGTCGTTACGGGTAAACTCTTTCATGTCTCGTCAGAAATATAAAGCCATTCATACTATGTTACTTAGTATATATCTGATGGCGAGGAAGGCAGATGTTAGGCTGACATTCATCGAACGAACGCTGAGGAAGCATAACAATCTACCAAGGATGTCTTGTACAAAACTCTAGTCCCACGAGTTGGTGACTGTCAATTTGGAATTGCCCTTATTTGAATTAACGGAATCGACAGATCTAACTGAAAATTGTGTTACGCGATTAGTTGAAGGGTTCTTTGTACAGCGCTAACTCCTTAAAATGTACATTGGGGGCGTTATGCTTCACTTAACTCTTACTCTTAAAAGTCTAATGAATATATTACTTCCTCCCACATACCAAATAAACGTGACAACGCTGTTTTTGTGGCATATTAGTTAACCTTTTTTTTTACCTTAAACCTGGTTTTTTAAGCTAAATGAAGATTAATAACATTGGATAAATTCACTAAAATTGCTTTTATCTGTTACCAGTCGCTGGCTGGGACTGCTCTGTTAGAGGAGGCTCTCATGCACAGGGATCTTACAAATACGCCACAACTCGCGTTGCTGTTATTTCTCGATGACTAACCTCTTCCACGCATAACCAACGGCCTGGAAATTCCCATTAATCTATGATGTACACTCATGTATATGGTGGTAATCTCATTCAATCTGTGCGTTCTTCCAAGGGCTATATGTCATTTAGGAAACGGCATTCAGATTGATCACAATAGACGAAGGAAGCCTTTGAAAAATCTGTGTCGCATATTCGAATTCTACCACAGGACGACCATTGCTCTGTTTGTTGAAATTGAACTGTTTCTTATTGTTTATGGGTAACCCTAGTGTAGCCTGACAAGGATCTCGGTTGTGATAACGAAGGGCTTCGGATACTAGTGACCCCACTGCACTCGGGATTCTCCACCTCCTTGCGAGTGCTCGAGTCAACATTTTCAGGACGATAATGGGCAGACGTACCGTGGCCCACGTCGAGTACCGTGCGAGGTGGCGCAATGCCAGAAAATTGCAACAAAACACAGCCAGACGTGCAGAGTATCGATGCAATATCGGTTAGTTGATCGTTACTTCACTCATTTTGACAGCACGATAAGATTTTGAAGCATGTCGGCCCTGAGGGTTGCAGGTCAGCGTGTCGGGTAAAATGTGCCTGCGGCAAATCACTGGTATGAGAGAACGCCAAACTGCTGGGCGGAAGGATGGGGACGTCCCACCACATCATCCGAATGGCCACGTGCCAATATTCGAGTCCCTTCAGGGACTGTGAGGCTGCTTCCGCCGAAGGTTCGAGTCCTCCCTCGGGCACGAGTGAGTGTGTTGCCCTTACGTTAGTTCAAGTAGTTTGTAAGCCTCGGGATTGATGACCACAGTAGTTTGGTCCCATATATTAACATAAATTTGAATATCTTCGTGTGAATGGCATTTCGAGACAGATAAGCTTCCTCCTCGCCTCTGGTCAACAGTGTAATATATTGGGATTCACAGTCCGTCGCCGTTTATTACGTTGTGCACACGGTCCGCTTCTCTGCTTACCTTTGATTAATGTGCAGAAACACGAAAGATGGCAAATGTGTATGGAACAGTGTGACTGGTGACATGAATGTCATCAGAGAGTGTTTGTTTGTGAGCGCCGGACAGGAGGATCTGCAGCACAGTGTCGGCGCCTCGTGTGGAGTGCTACTGGTAAGTCAGTATGCGTCTCAAACCGGTGTCTCTAAGCGAGGAAGACCAATGCAGCAATGGTACGACCTCTACTCGTGGAGAGCAATATGATCCACGCTATTTAGTGTGTACGAGGTCAGATGGCCACAAAGCCCCTATCTTTTGTTGAACACCTAGAGGATACGTTTGGAGAGGTATAAGGACTGTCGGAGATACCTTCAGGAACAGTTCCGATAACGACGTCATCCCCGGTGCAGTCACGGGCATTGCTCGCTGGTGATAAGCTGGCTGATGTTGCCGTTACGATCACCCCACACGAGAGTCTGAAAACGGTCCAGGAAATTCTCTTCCATAAAGATCTCCTTTTTCAATGAGACGATGAATTACCCAATAACTTGAAGTGGCGAGGAGGTTCTCGATCCAGCAGATTCAGAACAGTTGTCAGCAGGTGTTTCCATATAATAACCTGCTTCTTTATGCTTCATGACCATTCAGCTTAGAGAAAGTATAATTCTCCAGTGGAATTGCACCGACTTTGTTCACCATCTGGCTGAGCTGTGGCAATTACTGCGCCGCTTCCCCGTGCTTTGTGTAGCACTCCAGGAAACCTGGTTCCCTGCCCTCCGCGGCTATCGGAACTACTTTAAAAACCGAACCATATATGCCTCTCTGCAGCTCCACACAGCTCTGGAGACGGCGGCTGTTAGAAGCCGTGCCATACAGGAATTCACTACCTGTAGCATCCGCATTCCCCGGATGAGGTCGTCTCTCGCTGACCTTACTGCTTTGGTCATTCAACTTTCCCCACTATTTCTTCTTTTGGGGGATTTCAATGCCCACCAGCCAATGTCAGGTGGAATCCAGACCACGAGCCACGGTAGGCAAGTCGAGACACTTTTGACGCAGCAAGGTCTCTGCATCCAAAAACTCTGGTGCCCCCACGCATTTTTGCGTCGCGCGAGGCAAATATTCGGCCATCGACCTCTGTCTATAGCCCGAGCCTTCGACCACATCTCAGTTGGCGGGTGCACGACGACCTGTATGGCAGCGACCACTTCCTCATCTTTGTGTCGCTCCTGCATTACCGACCTGCAGACCGCTTGTCCCGATAGTGCCCCCTCAAGGCTGACTGGCCACCTTATACGTCGGCTGTTGTACTCGATGATCCACTGCCAGCCGACATCGATACTGCGGTCCGACAGGTGTCTGGCACTATTGCCGACGCAGCTGTTCTGCAAACCGCCGGTTCACCGAGGCGGAAGTCCGTGCCTCGGTGGACACCGAAGATCGCTGAGGCTATCCGGGAACGTCGGCGAGAACTCGAGTGCCCCCGGCGTCACCCTTCCGTGGAGAACCTGATCGCTTGTAAACGGCTCGGTGATTGATCCAGCAGTTTAAGCACCTCCCCTCGTCTGGTACCGACACAAGGACGGCGCCTCTTTGGATACCGCCCACCGACAGGAATCCCATCCCTCACCTCCAGGCTATTCTCTGCATTAACCCAACAGCTATCGCCGAGCACGTGGCAGAGGACTGCGCACGTTCTTCCGCGACTGCAACTTACAGTGACGACTTCCGCGCCCTCAAAGAGCGGAAACAGTTTTCCTTCCGCCGGAAACTCTACAACGACTTGTCCTCTTAATATGTAGAAACACGTTTTCTATCCCTAGTCTTGCAATGTGTTCGGTTTTTTCTTAACATGTATTGCATTGTTCATAAGTCGACAAGAAGGCCCAGCATTGTGCGATTAGACTGCTGGTAATAATGATAAATTACTGGGTACACTGCTGCTGAAAAAGTTTCGTAAATATCCGTCCGGGCCGATATGAATTGGAACGACCACTAGGAGGAGGAGCGGAAGACTCGGTCGGATTGAATAGAAATGCAACTCTTCTAAGAAAGAAGTCAATTACTAAACATTCTCCCCTGAAAAAAGGAAGGAAGATTAGTATTTTACGTGTACATAAATCCTCCATAAAGTGCGTAGTAGAGGATACCTCCCAGCAATCTAATCAATTCCCTTCCTGTTCCACTCCCAGATAGAACGAGGGAATAAACAATTATGTTTGGTTGTGTGGGCATATTCCACAGCAGCTGTTAAAATTGATTATAAGAGGTAATCCGATGCTTATACTGACTGCAAGTAAGATATTTATTTTACACCAGACGAGTTTCGCTCTTTATTTTAAAAGCATCTTCTGTGGTCTGTAAATGATACAAAGGTTTGTACAGTTTGCTTTCGATAAATAGATTAAAAACAGTTTTTTTAAAAAAAAAACATTTTGCACGTTAGGCCTAAGTGTTCCGTGAGCAGACCGAATATTAAGTTATAAACACTTAGGCCTAACGTGCAAAATGTTTTTAAAAAAACTGTTTTTAATCTATTTATCGAAAGCAAACTGTACAAACCTTTGTATCATTTACAGACCACAGAAGATGCTTTTAAAATAAAGAGCGAAACTCGTCTGGTGTAAAATAAATCTCGTAATTGCAGTCAGCATAAGACATCGGATTACCTCTTATAATCAATAAACAATTATTTTATGAGCTCTAATTTCTCTTATTTTTCTCACTTTACGTAAAATGTAAGCTGACTGTTTTAGAATTGTTATGCAGTCAGCTTCAAATTTAGGCCTCAAAATGTTCGCAATAGTATTTCACAAAATAAAAAAAGGTCGACTTCCTTCCAGTGACTCCCATTTCAGTTCCTGAAGCGTTGGTCGAACCTTGCAGTAACAGGGACTGATAACCTAGCTGTTTATTCCCCGCCGCACGGGAGTAGCCGAGCGGTCTGGAGCACCACGCGCGGCATCCCACGTCGGAGGTTCGAATCCTCCTTCGGGCATGGATGTTTGTGATGTCTTTAGGATATGGTAGTTCATAAGTAGTTTCTAAGTTTAGGGACAGATGTCCCCGCAGTTAAGTCCCATAGGCCTTACAAACATTTGAACATTTTTGTTTAGTCCCCTCAAAATAACAATTAGTAGTAACAAGCCTAGCAGCCCGCTTCTGAATTGTTTACATGTCTTTCTTTGAATCGTTCTGCTGCCGATCTCAAACACTTCTGTAGTACTCAATAAGGGGTCGCACAAGCATTCTATACACGGTCTCGTTTACAGAGGAACCACATTTCTCCAAAAGTCTCCCATTAAGCCGAATCGACAAACCGCTTTCCCCACGATTGTCATAGGATCATGCCATGCGCGTCTGCTCCCCGTCGGAGTTTAGAGTCCTCCCTCGGCCATGGTTGTGTGTATTGTCTGTAGCATAAGTTAAAGTAGTTTGTAAGTCTAGGGACTAATGACCACTGCAGTTTGGTCCCATAGCTTTACAAACATTTGAACATTCATTGTTTTTGCTACTCATCGGCATCACCTTATATTTGTACATTTAGAGCTAGCTGCCATTCCATACACCAGCTAGAAATTTTGTCAGGTCATCTCCCAATCTACTACAGTAATTAAATGACAACACCCTTCGGTACTCTATAGCATCATCAGGAAACACCGCCTGTTTGCTACTCACTCTGTCCTTCAGGTCATTTATGTATATAGGATGTCCCATGTAAACTTTTCGCCCCAAATATCTCTGGAACCGCATTAAATATTGGAAAACGATTTTCGCTCGCTTCAAAAGCTTATGAAAGTAAGTACCATGAAACATTCTAAAGTACAGTCAAATATTTTCAACAGAAAGTTATGTTCGTTAAATGGACGTCCCATATTCTTTTTTATGCATTGAATGGCATGAAAAATCACCAAAATAATTGCGTTGATAGCATCGCAATAACTCAATTACGTCCCGAGAAATTGCGAGGCGAAGTTGAGGCTTGAAATAAATGTACCTCGCAAATATAGAAACTCAAGCTACCCGTAATCGTGCCACTTTCCAGTATTTCAAGCCTCAACTTCGCTTCGCAATTACTCGGGATGTAATTGCGAATCTTCCAACGCCATTATTTTTGTACTTTTTGTGCTATTCATTGTATAAAAATAATATATTGTGTCCATTACAAATGTTTTGAAAATAGGAGTTTTTTACGGTTTGGAATGTCTCATAGTAGCTACTGACATTAGCCCCTGTCGTACGTACATGCCCAAAGTCATCTTTTATTCCAGAGATATGTGGCGCGAAAAGTTTAAGTGTATAGGAAATAATAAGGGTGCTATCACACTCTGCTGGGGCACTCCTGACCTGCCCTTATCTCTGATTAACACGTGCTAGGTGCTAGTACTTAAGAATATAGCTGGGAAGCTGTTCCATATGCTCGTGCCTTGGTTAGCAGCGTACAGTTGTAACAGCTTTCCGGAATGTTCATTGTGCCTGTTCACCTTAAGATCGAGGTGATTTTCAAACGAACGATGCTTTCTAAACCCGTGCTGATGCATGGACAGAAGCTTTGCCATTCGGCATTATGTTATCCGTTGTTTCTCTTTCTTATAACCGGAGTCACGTGCGGTTTTTTCAAGTCCAAGTGACTTTGCAATTTGCCAAAAATTCAGGGGCTAATGCCGTGGAGTACTCTTTGTGAAACGGACGTGGCCACTTGTTTGTTTCGACTGCTCCTTCTCTACGTCAGGGATTCGTAAACTTGAACATTAAAACTTGGGCTTGCGGTTTGCTGTCTTGTAATGCTACGCCAGAATGATCAGTAAGTGACTGAATAGAAGCCTACGATCCGCTCATCGACTTTACATAGGACTAGATTTATACTTTATTTTATTTGTTTATTGTTTCTCGGCAAGATCTTTTGCAAAGGTATGACGATGGTAGTTACTGTATGCTTCACAAATCGATCATTTTATGGACGTGCAGATAGCTACCAACTTTTGTGCGGTATTCATTTGCTTGTTATTTTTTAAACGGAGAATGCTACTGCCTTTAGCTTATTAGCATTTTCCGAATATTAAACCTCGGTGAAGCTGTTCATATTTAATCAACTTTCACGGCGCATACTTCTCCAGCGCTTGATTGACAATTCATTTAAATTTTACCCACAATTCCTTTACGTCCATAGTATCGGAACTCAATGATGTCCATTCATTCTCAAAGTGTGACGCTATCAGTTACTGATCAGCTCTTTCTAGCATAAAGAGTCTCTTAGTCTACTTGACTGATTTATTAACCCTTGGTAATCATTGTCGCTATGACATCGTGATCACGAACCTTTGTCTGTACGTTGACGTAATTGGTAAGGTCAGGCTTGTATGTAGCTACAGGGTCTAAAATATTTGCATTACCTCTGGACTGCCGATTTAGCTGCTCAAGACCGTTTTCAGAAGAGGTGGTCAATAGTGATTCACAAGATTGCTTGTCGTAGCACCGGAAATGGAAATGGGAATCGATAGGTGAAAGCCTCCCCCGTCCCGTCCCTCCTAAAACGTGGTCACCAGACACGGAGCACAAGCTCCCATCGTTTTGATAAGCCTGGGGAAGGAAATGGGCCGTGCCGTGTCAGAGGAACTGTCCCCTATTTGCTTGGAGCCATTCAGGGGAAATCACGAAAAACGTAAATGAGGATGGCCGGAGGCGGATTTGAACCGCCGTCCTTCGGAATGCGAGTCCAGTGTGCTACCGCTGCTGTAGCCCAGTTGTGCTATTCTGTCTGGGGTCTTACCTGAGAGCGGCAAAAATGCCGCGCTAACATTGTCTCAGGAGTTGGAAGACTTACCGGCAATCGTTGTTTGTGCGCACTATGCACTAAGGGCTGTTTGTAGAGCGTCTAACACCCAGAAGTTTTAAAGCAGCTCAGGCAAGCCTGGAGAAAGGACAGAACCTCCACTCGCCTTACTGATTTACGAGAAACTGTGATGTGCGTAAATCAGTGCGGACGAACTGGTATCTGAAAACGCATACCTTCCAGTGTCTTGTCAGAGCTATCTCGTTTGTCAGGAATGAACTTCGACAAAATTTTCATTTCAGTAGTTGTTGAGGGTCACCCCTGTGAAATACGTCATACATTTTTGTGGATTCTCATACAGTAGGAATCTTATTATATGCTGTGTTGGGCATAAGTCTAAGCACAACTAGCGCAGAACTAGTCAACGGAAACACTTGGACTGTGAAAATATGCAATTAAATGTAAACAATTTAATACCAAAGCGACGTTTTACTTAAACCAATGTTGCTTGCTCGTTTAGTAGTTTGTACATATACTTTGGTTACCATTTGCTAAGATACAGTTAAGTGTCTCTTTAACCACACTATGAAGTACACAATACGTGTGTAACTCGTGAAGACTCTCCGCTCGAAGACAGTTTGAGAGTTGCGCCAAACGCATTTGAACGGAAATTGTTGGCTTGGTCCGACAGATGCTCTTGTGCTTCATATTTCCTTGGACATACGTGCCCCGTCTCAGTGCCTCTAATGATCTCATCGTCAGGGGGGCGCTACTCTCTATTGCTGCCTTCCTTGCACTGGGACTAAATCACGGAGACTGACTTCTGCCATATTGTATTAAGGCTTCGATTATGCCATTTTTAACGTAACGAAATACTAAAGGTCTATGAGAAAAGTGTGCGTCTTAATTCGGTGTCACTTAATGACTCATCAACCGTGTACTATTATAGCTTATACAAAATACAGTGCTGGTACAAGGTTTCGGTGGTGTAATGGATAACTTAACGGCTTCTGAAGGTAATATAAGTTGTGTAGTTGGTTTCCGTCCTGACTTTACTTATTTTTTTATGGAAAGCTAAATATTTCAACATGTCGGCTGTTCCAGAGCATAGAATAACATTAAGTGGAGAAGTTGAAAATTTTCCGCTTCCGGCCAGCGGTCATCTTAAGCAATTAGGCTGTCTGAGTACGCTTCCCGTCTGTTGTATACTGTCCATTATTCACGTTCCCTCCTGCTTCATCTGTATTCCAGCACTGATATTGTCATTTGCCTATTGGAGACATATCTATAGACTTATTCTTCATTCTTGTATTAGAAAATTCATTTTTCGACTTTCTTTTAAGTGTCAAAATTACTTTTTATTAAAAAAGGAATATGTCATCGCTTTAAACGCTGTGGCTCAGGGGGAACCCAAGAGTACACCTTCAATTTCTGCGATTGAAAAGAACAGCGACAGTCATATAAAATATGGCTTGTCATAAAATACTATGCTGTTTTTGGGTATCTGTCACGATTTTCGAGAATGTGTTTAGGCGGGAACATAATATCACAGCTTAAATTGCTTTGATTAAAAAGAACTTTAATTTTATTGGTAATTTTGATTGCCAAAAATACTTTGCTGTTTCTTAGGAATGTGTCGCGATTTTCGAGGATTCGTTTAGACAGGAACATAAAAGCTCACTGTAAATTGGTTTAAGTGAAACGAGCAGTCATTATATATATAAAGTGGCTTGTCAAAAATCCTTTGTCGTTTCTTGCGAATTTGTCACAATTTTCGGTGATGTGATTAGGTAGGAACTTAACAGCACATTGCTCGTCAGCGTTTTGCTCCATCATTGGCTGCATTTATGAAGCGCGTGTTTATATCTGTGCTGGCACGGGCTTGCTGGAATTTCGCCCATCACTCGTGTCGTTCGGAAAGAAGCGGTAGTTATCAAGTTCCGCAGCTCGAGTTACACACATCCGGGTTGTTCGGAGGTAGCAGCTGTATTCACTTGTGACATTTGAAATTTTGTGGTTCTTAATGTTTTCCCGACATAAAATACATTCCATAAAGTATAGGGTTTGCAGCCGGAAGATGTCTACTTCGTGTTGACAACCATTCAGCTATCTTGAAGTGAGCGACAAAAATGTTCAAATGTTTGTAGAACTTATGGGACTTAACTACGGGGTCATCAGTCGCTAAGCTTACAAACTACTTATGAACTAGCTAAGACTAAGGACGGCACAAATATCCATGCCCGAGGAGCGATTCGAACCCCCGACCGTAGTGGCCGTGCAGACCGTGACTGGAGCGCCTCAGTCACCTCGGCCACCGCGGCCGGCAGTGAGCGACAACTGAATGGTTATCAATAAGAAGACGTCACCCTTCTGCAATTCCGAAATTTTTGGAATATTTAAAAATTTGGTGGGAGTGCACACAGAGCAGAAGTTTGTTTCAATTTCCTATTACTTTGCTATTTTTAACCTGTTTAGTACCTGATATCAGCTTTACTTTTTGAAACTGCTTTGCCGAGTGATACGAATCTCCCCTTCGGATGCCTCTTTCTAACACAAGCAGGCGGCAATCATTGCACTGGAAGGGGAAATCTTAAGTGGCTGCATAACAGCAGATCTTTTACTTCGTCGTATGGATCGGTTACACACAGACATTCAGGCACTGTAGGTGGGTCTTGGTTAAAGAATAGCAGGTCTCACTCATCATCATTCAGTTGAATTACTCTTTAACTTAGGCCCACTTAAACATTAAAAATAATTTGGAAGGGTGAGTGTGGTATTCAATACACACAGAAATATATGGAAGAATGAAAAACATTTGTTTGTTCCTAACCCAAAAGCAGTTAGCCGTACAGACGGTCGGAGCCTTTAACTATCGGCTCAGAACCAAATTTTATCTCTGTACACCGGCAGACTTTTCTGTCACGAGCTGATGTACAGAAAAATGAGTAAGTGCGAAACCGGTGCAAATGACTCATCTCAAGATAACAGAAAAGATCCTACTTCTGCGCGTTGGAATTTGGATACCGCTACATTGTACCAAGCGCCAACAAATTCGTCAAAATGTAATGATGCCTACAGGTATCATTTCTTACCTCGTACATAATTCTAAGTCTGCTGTACCCAAGGATGATATGCATTTTTACCCACAACGTCCATCACTTTCATTTTCCATAAATATTGTTAAAATACTTAATGTAAATAAAGATACCCAACTTATATTGACATATTTTCAACTGTTATGATCCCGGGCGCATTGGGTTGTCTGGCTCATCTTCTCTTTTAAGTCAAGGACATAATCATCGTAATTGTAACTAACAGTTCAGGGATCTTTTTGCATGGTTCTCTACCAATTTGTAGCACTGTGGAATGCAACCGTGCCAGATGTCTCAGTGGACTCGCATTCTCGCGGGCGGTGGTTCAAATCCACCTCCGCCCATCCATCCACATTTAGGTTTTCCTTGATTTCTCCATATGATTGCAGGCAAAAGCCGGGATGGTTACTTTGAAAGACCACGACCAATAGCGTCCTCATTCTTACCCAAAGAATCCGCTGACCACCTTGTCTTCTTAAACGTGACACTTCAAAAATATTTCATTTAGATAAAAAATCCGCTTCGGCTGCAATTAAATTTTATTTTGAAAAAACCACTACCGGTTTCGCGTCCTGTAGACGCATGTAAATCCAAGACACCTTTGTAAAAATATTGCATTTTCTTATAGATTTCCCCTTCCCTTCCATCCCCAAAATATTTTAAAAAAGATGACTAACGCAACAGCGTTCACGTTTTATATTTTTAATGGGGACGTAAAGTTAAGAAGCTTTTAATTGTTTTAAATTTTACGTGAACGCTGGGAAAAGCTAACAGGTAGATATGTTTTTCTAAGGCATTTTAATGAGTACTTTTTTACGGTTAATTTAATTTTATTTTACAGTCAGCATTGTTATTGTATATTTTCTCTTAACGTCAAAAGCCACCCCCCCCCCCCCGAACCACAGACATTGCCGAGATGGGGTGGCTTGCGTGCCTCAACGATGCAGATAGCCGTACTGTAGGTGCAAACACAGCGGAGGGGTATCTGTGGAGAGGCCAGACAAACGTGTGGTTCCTGAAGAGTGGCAGCAGTCTTTTCAGTAGTTACAGGGGCAACAGTCTGGATGATTGACTGAGCTGGCCTTGTAACATCAGCTAATGTGGCTTTGCCACACAACTACTGCGAACGGCTGAAAGCAAGGGGAAACTACAGCCTTTACTTTTTCCGAGGACATGCAGCTCTGCTGTATGAAGATATGATGATGGCATCCTCTAGGGTAAAATATTCTGGAGGTAAAATAGTCCCCCATTCGGATCTCCGGGCGGGGATGTTGTCATCAGGAAAGACGATACTGGCATTCTACGGATCGGAGCGTGGAATGTTAGATCCCTTAATCGGGTAGGAAAATTAGAAAATTTAAAAAGGGAAGTGGATAGGGTGAAGTTAGATATAGTGGGGATTAGTGAAGTTCGGTGGCAGGATGAACAGGATTTCTGGTCAGGTGATTACAGGATTATAAATACAAAATCACTTGGGGGTACCACAGGAGTAGGACTGATAATGAATAAGAAAATAGGAATGCGGGCAAACTACTATGAGCAGCACAGTGATCGCATTATCATTGTAAGGATAGCCAACACCGACAACAGTAGTACAGGTTTATATGCCAACTAGCTCTGCCGATGATGAGGAGATCGAAGAAATATATGAGGAGCTAAAGGAAATTATTAAGACAGTTAAGGGAGAGGAAAAATTAATTGTGATGGGAGACAGGAATTCGGTAGTAGGAAAAGGAAGAGAAGGAAAAATAGTAGGTGAATATGTACTGGGCAGAAGGATTGAAAGAGGAAGTCGCCTGGTAGAATTTTGCACGGAACATGATTTAATCGTAACAAACACCTGGTTTAAGAATCACAAAAGAAGGTTGTATACATGGAAGAGACCAGGAGACACCGAAAGGTATCAGATAGATTTTATAATGGTAAGACATATATTCCGGAACCAGGTTATAAACTGCAAGACGTACCCAGGGGCAGATATAGACTCTGACCATAACTTGTTAGTCATAAACTGTAGGTTGAAACTGAAAAAACTGCAGAAAGGTAGGAAAATAAGGAGATGGGACTTAGATAAATTGAAGGAAAGTGAAGTTCTGGATAATTTCAGAGGGATATTTAGGCAACAATTGACAGAAACAGGGGGAAATAAAACAGTAGAAGAGGAATGGGTAGCATTGAGAGATGAAATAGTGAAGGAGTGAAAGGAGAAAATATAAAAATGCAGTAAATGAAACAGGCAAAATGGAGTACAGACGACTAAAAAGTGAGATTGACAGGAAGTGCAAAATGGCTAAGTAGGAGTGGCTAGAAGCGAAATGCAAATCTATAGAAGAATGTATAAGAAGGGGAAAAGTAGATACCGCCTACAGGAAATTAAGAGAGACATTTGGGGACAAGAAAAGCAACTCTACGAATATCAAGAACTCAGGTGGGAAACCAGTTCTCAGCAAAGAATGGAAAGCTGAAAGTTGGAAAGAATACATAGAACAGCTCTACAAAGGAAATGAACTTAGAGACGATTTTGTAGCTAGGGAAGAGTAAGTAGATCAAGGTGAAATAGGAGATGCTATACTGAGAGCTGAATTTGACAGAGCCTTGAAAGTTCTAGGTCGGAACAAGGCCCCAGGAGTAGATGACATACCCTCAGAGCTACTAAAGTCTCTGGGAGAGCCAGCCATGACAAGACTATTTGAACTGGTGTGTAGGATGTATGAGACAGGCGAAATACCCTCAGACTTTAAGAAAAATGTAATAATCCCCATTCCAAAGAAATCAGGCGCAGATAGGTGTGAAAATTACAGAACCATCAGTTTGATAAGTCATGGTTGCAAAATGTTAACTCGAATTATCTACAGGAGAATGGAAAAGCTGGTAGAAGCTGACCTCGGGGAAGATCAGTTTGGATTCAGGAGGAACATAGGAACCCGGGAGGCAATACTCACTTTACGTCTTATCTTAGAAGATAGATTAAATATAGATTAAGGAAAGGCAAACCTACATTTTTAGCTTTTGTAGATTTGGAGAAAGCATTTGACAATGTTGACTGGAATACACTCTTTCAAATTCTGAAGTCAGCAGGGGTAAAATATAGGGAAAGGAGAGTGATTTACAACTTGTACAAAAGCCAGACCGCAGTTATTAGACTCGAAGGGTATGAAAGGGAAGCATCAGTTGGGAAGGGAGTAAGACATGGTTGTAGCCTTTCTCCGATGTTATTAAATATGTACATCGAGCAGGCGGTGAAGGAAAGCAAGGAAAAATTTGGAATAGGGATTAAAGTACAGGGGGAAGAAATAATAACATTGCGTTTTGCTGATGACATTGTAATTCTGTCAGAGACAGCAAAGGACCTGGAAGAGCAGTTGAATGGAATGGACAGTGTGTTGAAGAGAGCATATAAAATGAACATTGACAAGAGCAAAACATAAGTAATGGAATGCGGTCTTAGAAAATCAGGCGATGCTGAAGGAATTAGATTAGGTAACGAAACAATGAAGGTGGTAGATGAGTTTTGTTACTAGGGTAGTAAAATAACATGTGATGGTCGCAGTACAGAGGATATAAAATGCAGACAGGCAATGGGAAGAAAAGAATTTTTGAAAAAGAGAAATTTGCTAACATCGAATATTAATTTAAGTGTAAGGAAGTCTTTTCTGAAGGCATTTGTGTGGAGTGTTGCCCTGTACGGGAGCGAAACATGGACGATAAGCAGTGCGGACAGGAAGAGAATAGAGGCGTTTGAAATGTGGTGCTACAGAAGAATGCTAAAGATTAGGTGGGTAGATCGCATAACCAATGAAGAAGTACTGAACAGAATTGGTGAGAAAAGGAATTTTTGGCATAGCCTGGCTAAAAGAAGGGGTCGCTTGGTAGGACACATTCTTAGACATCCGGGAATTGTAAATTTAGCATTGGAGGGAAGTGTGTGGGGTAAAAATCGCAGAGGGAGATCAAGAGACGCGTATAGTAAGCAGATTCAAGTGGATGTGGGTTGCCGTTCTTATGAGGAGATGAAAAGGCTTGCTCAGGATAGAGTAGGGTGGAGAGCTGCATCAAACCAGTCTCCGGACTGAAGACCATAACAACAACAACGTCAAAAGACGCCCTTGTAAGTCTCTTTCATTTATGTACATTGCAGAGCACCTGATGATGCGTCTACAGGACGCGAAACCGGTAGTGCTTTCTTAAATAAGAAGTTAATTGCAGCCGAAGCGGATTTTTTATCAAAATGAAAACATATGGCTGCGGAAGCCCGAAACTCAAGATAACTTCAAAAATAGCTGTAATTGTCACTAAGTGTTACCAAACGTATCCCGAGTTTCAAAATTATTTTTTCCTTCACGACTTGACATAATTAGCAGTATTTTGCTCTTATGTCTGTTCTGTTTTAATGATGTTCTTAGGTTGTGGATCGCGCGACCTCCCGAGTCGGAGGTTCGAATCCTCCCTCGCGCATGGATGTTTGTGTTGTCTTTAGTATAAGTTAGTTCATAAGTAGTTTGTAAGTTTAGGGACAGATGACCCCGCAGTTAAGTCCCATAAGGTTCACAAACAATTGAACATTTTGAATGAAATTCTTTGGAGCATGATGAAATTTTCGTTTCTTCTTGCTGATCCTATATGTCGCCCCCCCCCCCCCTCCAGGGGCCCACAGCTCTTTTGTGGGTATGTGTGTGGCGCGCACAGGTCCCCGAGCCATTGCGGCTTTCCTTCCTATTTCCCAGGCCGCTTTTTCCCTCCCCAGTTCCCTCCCCTCCCTAATCCCTTTCCTCCCCCCCTACCCTTCTCCAACCCCATCTCTAGGTGTTCTCGCGATGATGGCCCAGCTATTTCCACGGTACTGCTGGCTTCGCAATTGTGTCTTTGCCGTTTTCACCAATTTCGGACCAGTTAGGTCCCCATCGGGGTTTGACCTCCATAAAAATTTCAGTCTAAGTGTGAGCCATTTGGGGAAGAACTCCCAACCTAGCCCCTACAGCGCGGATTCCTACCAATTCCTTCCTCGCTGTAGCTACCTCTCCCGCTAGGTCACCAGCATGTGTAGCCAGTTCGTGTGGTAAGGCTGTTATGTGCCCTCATAGTTGAGCCCCCTGAATTGCACAGGGATCACACTGCCAATGTCTGAGCTGTGACCTCCTCATGAATGCCAAGGAGTCGATGCTTGTCTCTGTGGGGCATCAGGACTCCCAACAGCGGTCATCCTGCCAGGTGGCGTTGCTGTGGCTGGGTGGCGCCCTTGAGGAGAGACCCTGTTTCGGAGTGGGTGGCGTCAGGGCGGACGTTTCACAATGAAGAGGAAACAAACCTCTGAAAATCCTGGCTCTAAGTCAGATGTCTCTAAGTGTGGCAAATTTAACTTCAATGCTCGAAGATATGACCCCAAATCATTTCCTTCCCTAACTCCATCATGGGGGGAACGTGGGCCCACAAAGCAGACTGAGCCATACTCACCACGGTATCTGGTGTGTACCAGACAGGATTGGAAATCTTTCCAGGGAACTAACCCTTCCTTCTTCCTCAAACACCTCGAGGAAAGGTTTGGAGAAGTTGCCGGCATGTTCGAACTGCGCGACGGTTCGGTCCTAATACAGGCGGAGAACCCTGCTCAGTCACGAAACCTAACGTGTGACCACTCAGGCGACATTCCTCTCTCAATAACGCCATACAAATCCTTAAATAAGGTACAGGGGGTCATTGATCACAGAGACCTTTTGCTGCAGGCAGATGAGGAGTTACGCGAAAATCTACAATGATGCAGAGTCCATTTTGTCCGACGCGTTTTTCGGGGACAAAAAAAATAGGGTGGCCACTGGCGCATTTGTCTCGGCCTTTGAGGGTGACAATCTGCCCGAAAAGGTCAAGGTCATGATGTATCGATGTGACGTCCGACCGTACATTCCCCCCTCCGATGCGATGTTTTAAACATTGGCATTTCGGGCACATGTCTTCTCGTTGCAACGCTGCTGCAACCTGTCCGGACTGTGGCCATCCCTTACATCCGGACACTGCCTGTGCCCCTCCTCCTTACTGTGTCAACTGCAGAGGTCACCACTCTCCATGTTCACAGGACGGTCCCGCTCTACATACAGAGCGGAAGATAGTCAAATACAAGACTCTAGACCGCCTAACATACTCAGAGGCTCGAAGGAAATATGAAAACTGCATCCAGTCTCTTTACTAACATCATGTGCTGCAGCTACAACGATAGCAACACCACTTATGGGCCGCCCTTCTACCTCGGGCTCCCAGAGATCTGGAGGCATACAATCTTCTGCGGGGCCCGTACTGTCCCCCATGTCGGGTGCAGTTACCCCCGCTCCCCAGCCAGAAAAGAGTTCCCCTTCTTGGGCTTCTTCTTCTGGGAAGGGAACCTGCCCCCCCTTCCACCGTCATCACCAAAGAAATTAAGACACTAGCCAGCGGCCGAAGGACCCTCGGCCAGAAAGCTGTTTGGCTCCTCAGTCTTCCCACACTCCTCAAACCACTCCACAGAAACCCCCCTCCTCTGGTAGGCCCAAGGAACGATAGGAAGACAAGAAAGAAAAGACCAGAAAAAGAAAGGAGACACTGGCGGCCTTGGTGCCCCCAGCCCTTGCACCTGATGCACCTGAGGATGAGGTCATCCTTCTCACGACGCCTGAAGATTTGGCCTTTGCCGATCTCGGGGATGCCATGGACACAGAGGATCAGACTTCACACCCAGACATGAGTGCTCATGCCATTCCTGTTCCATCTTCCTTGTCTTCATGCCCTGTCAATCAGGAGACAGCCTGATCCTCCAATGGAATTGTGGAGGTTTTTTCTGCCACTTGGCTGAATTCCGCAGATGTTGCGCTCCTTTCCAACTCTTTGTATCGCTCTACAGGAAACCTGGTTTCCTGGTTATTGGACCTCCACCATTCAGGGCTACCGGGGGTACTTCATTAACCGCACAGTCTACAATAGAGTGTCGGGTGGGGTATGTCTATATGTACATACCTCAGTCTACAGTTCCCCAGTGCCACTTCAAACAGCCCCTGAGGCTGTCACTGTTAGGGTTCGGGCATCATGGGACATTACCATCTGTTCCCTTTATCTCCCTCCTGATGCAGATGTGGCACCAGCTGACCGAACACCCCTGATTGCTCAACTTCCTTCACCATTTCTTCTTTTAGGAGATTTTAACACCCATCACCCCATGTGGGGGAGCAACATGACTACAGGACGTGGTCGAGACATTGAACTGCTTTTGAACGAGCTTGACCTTTGTATTCTTAATACAGGGGCCCCTACCCATTTTAGTGTGGCCCATGGCACGTTTACCGCCATAGACTTTTCTGTGTGTAGTTCGGGCTTACGTCCGCTCCTTAACTGATGGGTCCATGACGACCTTTGTGGAAGTGACCACTTTCCCATCTTCCTTTCGCTTCCCCACCACCAACGCCGTGCACGCCTACCCTGCTGATCTTTCCGCAGGGCCGACTGGGCAGCATACAATTCAACTGCAATGCTGGATACCCCTCTCCCTGCTGACGTGACAATGGCAGTACACCATATTATTTTCGTTGTTGTTTCTGCCACCGAGTCCTCTTCTGCCTTACCCTGGCGAAGACCAGTGCCCTGGTGGTCACCAGAGATAGCAGAAGCAACTCGCAATCGCCGCATAGCTCTGCAGCAGTACCGGCGCCACCCCACAGTTGACCACCTGGTTGCCTTTAAACGTCTTCGGACCCAGACGCGGTGGCTCATCCGGCAGTGCAAGCAGGCATGCTGGGAAGAATATGTTTCCACCATTGGACCCTGTGTCCTTTCTACCCAGATCTGGACGAATATTCGCTGCATATCAGGCTACCACCCACCAGTGGGGGTCGCGGGTCTCTCTATCCATGGTTACTATCCATACTGACCCGACCACCATTGCCGAGCATTTTGCAGCACTCTTTGCTCTCAATTCGGCATCCACTGCCTACACCCCAGGCTTTCGTACCTTGAAAGAGCGGGCTGAGCGAAAGCAGTTGGTATTTCGCACAAACCGCTGGGAGCCTTACAATGTGCCATTTACCGAGTGGGAATTTCAAAGTATTCTTGCCAGTTGCCCCAATAAATCTCCAGTACCAGTCCAAATCCACTGTCAAATGCTAAAACATCTTTCTGTAAACTCACAACGCCATCTTTTGGATTTCTTCAATCGTCTATGGATTGATAGATCATACCCGTCCCAATGGCAGGAGAGTATCGTTATCCCTCTGTTGAAACCGGGTGCAGATCCATTGAACGTTGATAGTTACCGTCCCATAAGTCTCTCAAACGTTCTTTGTAAGCTTTTTGAACGTTTGGTGAGCCGGTAACTGCTGTGGGTTCTCAAGTATGGGGTCTGCTCGCCCCACAACAAGGTGCTTTCCAGCAGGGTCGCTCTGCCATTGATAACCTCCTCTGTTTGAAGTCGGCGATCCACACCACTTTCGCCCGACGTCAACACCTTGTCGCCATCTTTTTCGACCTCCGGAAAGCATATGACATGGCATGGTGTCATCACATCCTTGCCACGCTACATGGATGGGGTCTCCGTGGCTCCCTCCCACTTTTTATCCAGAATTTTTTACTTTCGCGCCGTTTCAGATTTCGCGTTGGCACTACCTTCAGTTCCGCACATATCCAAGAGAACGGGGTACCACAAGGGTCTGTCCTAAGTGTACCCCTCTTCTTGGTGGCCATTAATGGCCTAGTGGCTGCAGTGGAGCCATCAGTTTCTTGCTGTCTCTATGCGGACGATTTTTGCGTGTACTAAACTACCGCCAGTACAAGTGTAGCTGAACAACGACTGCAGGCAGCCATCCATCGGGCGCAGAATTGGGCTTCTGCCTGTGGTTTTCAATATTTCCCTGCGAAAACTAGGCTGATGCATTTTTGTCGTCAACGGATGGTAAATTCGAATCTTGAGCTCTACCTTGATGGTGAGTTCCATCATCTGCGCCAGCTTAAGCAACAGTGCTGACGTCATCTGGACATCCTTCGTTGCCTCAGCCATACTGTCTGGGGGCAGCACGCTCTATCCTCCTCCGGCTGAATTACGCTCTTGTGCAGTCACGTCTGGACTATGGGAGCCAGGTCTATGGCCCAGCCTCCCCATCTGCACTGAGAGTTCTCAACCCAGTCCATCATACCAGCATCTGTCTGGCCACTAGAGCCTTTTGTACGAGTCCTGTCATGAGTATTCTCGCAAAGGCTGGAGTCGCCCCATTGCGATTCCGCCGTCATCAATTGCTCGCCCTATATGCTGCCAGAGTCCACTGTACCCCTCAGCATCCCAACCGCAGGCTTCTCTTCCTAGGAGAAGTCATCCATTTGCCACAGCTGCGACCCCAGTCAGGACTGCCAGTAGCGACACGGGTCCAATCCTTTCAACCATCGACTCTTCCCCTCTTTATGTTACAGTTCCCATACCTCTCCCTGGATCATTCCTCGACCGCAGATCCAGCTGGATCTCTCCCGCGACCCTAAGACCTCCGCTTCTCATGTGGACTTCCAGCAACAGTTTTTTGCCCTAGTGAGCGAGTTTCGCAACTCTGAAATGCTTTATACCGACGGTTCTGTGCATGACGGCCACACTCGATACACCTACACACATGTGGATCATGCTGAGCAATGCTCTTTACCACCTGGCAGCAGCGTCTTCACTGCTGAACTGGTAGCCATATATGGATCCTCGAAGGCATCTACACCTGCACAGGGAACTCTTTCCTAATATGCAGTGACTCACTAAGTGGCTTGCAGGCCCTTGATCAGTGTTACCCCCGTCGTCCATTGGTCAGGGCCATCCATGAGTCGTCTCTGGCACTACATGACTCCGGTCGCTCAGTGACTTTTATTTGGACCCCAGGCCATGTTGGCATTCCAGGTAATGAGAATGTAGACCAGCTAGCCAAACAGGCTACCACCCGCCGCCTACTAGCAATAGGCCTCCCAGAATGAGACTTTCGTCTGCTGCTTCGAACTAAAATAAGAGAACCATGGAATGCCGAATGGTCTGCTCTGGACGTGCCTAATAAGCTGTGAATGAGCAAGGAGACAACATATGGCTGGAAGTCCTTGTAGCTTGGGTCCCGTAGGGGCTCTGTTGCTCTCTGTCGTCTCTGCATTAGCCACACCCGTCTGACACACGGTCACCTTCTCCGCCGAGAGGATCCGCCCATGTGCCAATGTGGTGTTTCATTAACAGTGGCCCATCTTCTACTAGACTGTCATATCTTGGCTTCCCTATGGCGCTCATTCAACCTCCCAAACACGGTCCCTTTGGTGCTCGGTGACGTTGCCTCTGTGGCTGATTCTGTTTTACTATTTCTTCGTGCGGGAGGATTTTACCAGCTGCTTTTAGTTGTATAGTTGAGCTTTTAGTTTCACATCTGTGTTTCCTCTGTCCTGTCTTCCTATTCTTCCTATTAGAGGTTTTGTTGTGTAAGCTGTGCGGTTGACTTTTCCGCCTTTTATCCTCATGGTCGGTCAACCACAATCATTGGCTCTGCTATTTTATCCCGTTTTACCTACTATCTGTCGCCGTGTGATCGTCTCTTGTTGACTTTGTCAGTACTTCATTGGCAATGGGTCCTTTTATTCCGCGCCACCTTAAATCCAATTCCGGCTCTTTCATCACTAGTTGTTTTTCTGTGTGTTGCCAACAGATGCACTGGGGGACACAGGACACACAATAGCCGTCCGCGTGGAGTCCCTCCTGTGGGAGCTCGAGTCCTATCCTCACCTCCGTTTCGGGCCCATTCACGCACACCTCCATGGTGCCTGCCACGGCCGTGTTTCGTTTAGACTTGGCCCACGGGCGCTCTGGACCGGTGCTACCCGCGTTCGCCATTGGTGATGGTCATCCGAGAGACTGTTTTTGCCCTTGGTCGATCTGGTAGATCAGTTGTGTTTCTTTGGTCTCCGGGTCACGTCAGCATCCCAGGCAACGAACATGCTGATGGGCTTATTTCGTTAATTATATGTACTGTGGCATATACTCTAGACATAATCGGTTATAGTTTAGTAGATTAGCAGGTCGAATAAGTTCCCACGGGCCGCATCCTGCTACTTTAACTGCAAACCGTTTCGTCTTTCGTTTGATTGACAATACAGTGACGATCTGAGTTAGTGCACCTAAAGAACGTGGCACACGATTTTCTTGCAGCAACTCATTGTTCTTCAGATCCGCACCGCTGCGTTATTTAATTAAGTTATCGTTGAGTTTTTCCTTCCGAGACCAGATTGCGCCGCAATTTTCGAGTCAGGTACAGGTTCTGCGCTCAACGCCACGGAACTGCGAGACTCACAAAAAGAGGTCTAAAGTGTAAAGCACAATAGAGTACTTTTTTCCTTTTACAGCGCCTTAATATCCAAATCTGGAGACGCCACTGGAGTGAACCCAGGAAACTCTTCAGTGCTAGTGTTCTTCTGTTCTGCGGGTATCTGGCCACTGCAGTTAGCTTGTTTGGATCAGTTTTGCATTCTTCTCTGTTAAGATATATCCCAAGTACCCAACTACTTCCTTCTTTCCTTAAAATTTTACGTTCACCCACCTAAACTTGTGTTTAGTCTCACCAAAGCATCAAGTCATCTGGTATTGTCCTCTTGCACGGATGGGCCAAAATTATTACTTCATGCAAATAAATAACCTTTGTTTCACTTCGCCACTCCATTAGTGCTGAATTCATCAATTTTTGGAACGTGTAAGGCGCAGAACAACGTCCCGTAGGTGTTTTTTAATTGCCATATGGAGTACTGGGTGCTGTAGTTCTCGGTTGTTTGCATCTTAGAACACTAGTTTTTACTATAGTCGACATAATCGAGATTCATCAACTGCACTAATAACTGAAACGATGTATAATCTTAATATCAGCCAGTCGTTGCGAATGTTTTTTTAACATTCGCAACTGTTGGCTGATATTAAGATGATTAATCGTTTCCGTTACAATACCAGATAATGCACTATAGGCAAGTGTTAAAAAACATTTCCCTTTTCCTAATCCATCCAAAATTTCACAAATAAGCGGAAATGTCATTTAGTTTTCTGATATGAGGCACTACTCTGCATTTCTTTTCACTAGAAGCAGCCATCTTCTCTGGGATAATTAGTAACAGGAAATAAAGCAGCTGTGGGTGCTAAAAACCCGCCGTTGCCTTGAGTTAGTACTTCTATCCCTTCTCCCTGTCCATCTCTTTTTTCTAAAAACATTTTATATTTATCGGAGAATATATAAGAAGTAACGCTGTCTTGCATAAATTACAAAATTATACGTGCAGTATCCAAAGAAAGAAAGAAAGAGAGCAATCAAAATATAAATGGCATATAAAAGCCGACCGCGGTGGCCGAGCCGTCTGCGGCGCGCCAGTCACAGTCTGTACGGCCACTACGGTCGGGGGTAAGAATCCCCCCACGGGCATGGATGTTTGTGTCGTCTTTAGTATAAGGTAGTTCATAAGTAGTTTGTAAGTTTAGGGACTGATGACTCCGCAGTTAAGTCCCTTACGCTTAACAAACATTTGAACATTTTGGCATATAAAATTCGCACGATCTCATATTTATTGAGTTATACGTTATAAAATTGAATAATTTTTGGGTATAAATTTGTATAAGTGCTGTATGTCTGTAAAATCTGTTACGAATATAATTAGTAGTAAAGAAGTAGTATATTAAGACTTAGTGCATGATAGGGCGGTTTTCTATTAACGGTACTGTTTATGTGCTCATATCTCATGAACTACGTGTCGTATTGTGATAAAAGTTCGAAGGTACATTCAGCTATATGTGTGTGTTTGTAAAATTTCCTGCGGCTACAATCTGTATTGAAGAAATTATAAAATGTAACGTCATACCGAGTGCCTTAGTTTTAGTTCATGAACAGCGGAAAAGTAGTAAGCAGGAAACTTTTTACCTTTCCTCTTTTTGCTATGGTTGTCAGCGACAAAAGTTCAAAACAGGTTTGAAATTATGTTTAAAGTTGATTACAAGTCGATAAATACTGTCATTCTCATACACTGTGTGAATAAAGTCGCGTCGCATTATGTGGCAGCTTCTTGCAACTATATTGTTTACAAGGTCATGTCTGATGCAACACTTTTACTGCCTCTACACCGAAACGTTTGTTAACGATAGACTTCTTTTCGTTTCATCATTTTGTGTGTGTGTTTGGGGGGGGGGGGGGTGGCCGCAGTTACAAAACGCTTCATAAATGTCTCTAATAACTACTCCCATTTTCCAATAATTGACGCATAAATCTGGGTATTCTCACGCGGCAGCCTCTCATTATTTATGACGTCATATACCCTGAGCTATGTGTCGTGCTCTTTTGTTTTTGGGCCAGGAACCTTCGTGGGCGTACTATGACCAGTTTACCAAAGTTTCATTGCAATCGAATGAATGGTTTATGAACACATAAACGACATACAGACGAATATATATATATATATATATATATATATATATATATATATATATATATATATATATTGCTTTCGCGCCTTTAGGATTCTTTATGGACGAGAGTGAATTATTCGCCACTCTGATTCCTGTGTCAGTTCGATTTGACGCTGAATTTTATGTACATATCCACCTACATACATTACGGTGCGTGTCGGAGTGGAAATTTGTACCACCACTAGTCATTTATCTTTCTGTTCCACTGCCAAATAGAGCGAGGGAAAAACTACTGACTTTATGCCTCCTTATGTCCCCTAATTTTTGCTATCTTATTTGTCTACTTCATATGCAAAATATGACTTGTCGGCAATTGAATTGTTCTGTAGTCAGCTTCAAATGCTGGCCTTCTAAATTTCATTAATGGTTTTCCTAGGAAAGAACGTTGTTCCTCTCCAGGAATTCCCAATTGCGTTACCTAACTATCTCCGCAACACTAGCACGTTGATCGAAGCTACCAGCTACAAACATAGCAGCCCACCTCTGAATTGTTTCTATGTCTTCCTTTAAGCCGATCAGGTGTGGATCCCGGACACTTGAGCAGTACTCAAGACTGGGTCGGAGTAAATTTGTAAACGCGGCCTGCATTACAGTGAACCACGTCTCCCCAAAATTCTCCCAATAAACCCAAGTCTATCATCTGCTTTTCCCACAATTGCCCTTGCACCCTCGTTCCACTTCATATTACCTGCGACAAATGTCCAGGTATTTAACTACGAACTAATACTGTATTCGAACATTATGGAATGGTTTTTCCTACTTATCTCCACCACCTTTCCT
Source organism: Locusta migratoria (assembly GCA_026315105.1). NCBI lineage: Eukaryota > Metazoa > Arthropoda > Insecta > Orthoptera > Acrididae > Locusta > Locusta migratoria. The sequence goes on from CM048755.1 coordinate 778,909,811, forward strand.
TTTTCTACATTCATCACACCAACTAGAAATTTTGTCTAAAGTCATCCTGCATCCTACTGCAGTCAGTTTGGACACATTTTCGTACACCACAGCTCAGTCATCAGACAGCCGGAGATTGCCACTCATCCTGCCCATCAGATCATTTATGTGTATAGAAAATAAAATCAGTTCTATAACTCTTTCCTGGGACATTCCTGACAATACCCTTGTCTCGGAAGAACACTCGCCGTTGACGACAAAGTACTGAGTTCTGATACTCAAGGAGTCTTGAAGCCACTCACATATCTGAGAACCAATTTAAATTAGGAAGAATACATAAGAAATATTGCGGGGAAGGCGACCCAAAGGTTGCCTTACTAAATTGAACAGCTTTACTAAAGAAACTGCCTGTAATACACTTGCCCTCCCTCCCCCCCCCCCCCCCCCCCCCCGGGGGCCCATAGCTCTTTTGTGGGTACGTGTGTGGCGCGCACGGGTCCCCGAGCCATTGCAGCCTTTTTCCTGCTTTCCCCAGGCTGCATTACCTCTCCTAGTTACCCCTCCTTCCCATCCCAATCGCTCCTTCCCACCCTCTCCAACCCCATCTCTCGGCGTTTCTCTAGATGATGGCTTGGGTATTCCATGGTACCGATTGTCCTGCAATTTTGGTTTTGTTTGCTGTGTACACTGGTTTTCGGCCCAGTTTGGTCCCCCCTCGGGGTTTGACCTTCCATAACAAAATTATCCGATAACGTGTGAGCCAATTGGGGAAGAACTCCCGACCTAGCCCCTAAGGCGCGGGTCCTATCCTTTCCTTTTCACTTCCTTTCCTCGCTGTAGCCCTCATCCCCCGCTAGGTCCCCAACACGTGTAGCCAATCCGTGTGGGGGGCTGTTATGTACCCTTTGGCTGAGCCCCCTGACACTTGCGTCCCTAGTTGCCCTCCTTTAGCAACTTCCCCCTCCTTACCTCATCCTTGGGGACTTCAATGCCCACCATCCTTTGTGGGGCAGTGCTTATACGTCTAGCTGGGGCCGCCTCATAGACCAGTTTCTTGCTGACCACAACCTGAGCCTTCTCAACGACGGTTCCCCAACCCATTTTAGTGCCGCTCACGGCACCTTTTCTACCATAGACCTCTCTCTCACGTCTCCTTCTCTCCTCCCTTTATTTCACTGGTCGGCGTATGACGACCTTGTGATAGCGACCACTTTCCGTTGATCCTTTCACTTCCCTCACACCTACCATGAGCCAGGGTATCCCGCTGGGTTTTTCGTCGTGCTAATTGGCCGCTATATACATCCCAGGTTGTTTTTCCATCTTCCCCCTCAGGCTGTATAGATGATATTATAAGCCAAATGACCAACATGATTACCCAAGCTGCCAAAGCCGCTGTTCCCCGGTCGACGGGCCCTCCTACTCGCCGGCCGGTCCCTTGGTGGAATGCAACTGTTGACGCAGCCATTCGCGAGCACTGTAGGGCCTTGCAACATCTAAAGCGCCACCCATTCCTCTCTGGTCTCATAAATTTCAAACGTCTGCGTGCCAGAGCTCGTTACTTAATCAAACAAAGTAAGCGGACATGCTGGGAGCATTTTGTCTCCTCGTTTGGCTGTTCTGTCCCTCTGACAAGAGTGTGGGCTATGCCCCGATCTATCCAAGGTAGCTGGCGGCCGTCTTCCATCCCTGGCCTTGCCCTGCCTGATGGGGTCTGTACAGAGCCATCTGTCCTTGCAGAACATCTTGCAACTCACTTCGCCAATGTATCAGCGACAACTTCATATCTGGCGACCTTTCTCCTTAAGAAACACCAGGCCGAAACCTTCAAATTAGGCTTTACTTCTCACCAGGTGGGACCATATAACGAACCTTTTACTGACTGGGAACTATCGCTGGCGCTCTCCTCTTCTCGTGATTCAGCACCTGGCCCTGACGATATCCATAATCAGTTGCTGAAACACCTCAACCCTTCACAACGACAATTTCTCCTCCAAGTTTTTAACCGTATTTGGCTTCAAGGGGTCTTCCCCTCCCAGTGGAGGCAGAATATTGTGGTCCCTGCCCTCAAGCCTGGCAAGGACCCGTCGAGTCGGCCGCGGTGGCCGTGGTGACTGAGGCGCTCCAGTCACGGTCAGTACGGCCACTGCGGACGGGGGTTCGAATCCCCTCTCAGGCATTGATATTTGTGCCGTTCTAGTTCGTAAGTAGTTCATAAGTAGTTTGTAAGTTTAGGGACTGATGACCCCGTAGTTTCCCATAGACTATACAAACATTTGAACATTTGAAGGACCTGTCGGCGCTGGACAGTTATCGACCAATAAGCCTGACAAATGTCCCCTGTACATTACTCAAAAGGATGGTAGCCTGCAGATTATGCTGGGTTCTTGAATCCCGGGGACTTCTCTCACCTTACCGGTGTGGGTTCCGGGAGGGATGATCCCCTATTGACCATTTACTTCGTCTGGAGACGGCGATCAGACAGGCCTTCTCTAAACGACATCATCTTGCAGCAGTCTTCTTCGATCTTTATAAGGCGTACGACACTACTTGGCGTCGTCATATTTTACGTTCTCTTCATGACTGGGGCCTCAGAGGCTCCTTACCAATTTTTAGCCGTCAGTTTTTATCCCACCGCCTGTTCCGTGTCAGAGTTGGCTCTTCATTCAGCTCCCCTCGAATACAGGAGAACCAGTCTTCTTCGATCTTCATAAGGCGTACGACACTACTTGGCGTCGTCATATTTTACGTTCTCTTCATGACTGGGCCAGAAGTGCCGTGTTTTAAGGGATCGTTCTGAATTAAGCCGAAGTGTCGCAACAAAATGAATACGGGACGTTTATTGTCCCGTTTTTGCCAACCGACCCATATATTTCTAAATGTGCGTTTTAAAGTAATGTGCAGCGTAACCAAATGGAGAACAAATGTGGTCATAATCAGACAATAAAGAAAAAAAAAGGCTTCAAATCAAAGTGAATAATGCGTGATTTTTAATTATTATTTTTTGTTTCTACTACGTAATGGTTCGACATGATATATGCAGCTTTTCCAACTATAAAATGTCAGTAATTAATAAATTCATTACTAGAAGATGGCGTGCTGAGATGGTCCGATTTCTTGTAAATTTCAGTTTTGTTTTACGAGACGTTACCTGACTATATCGCGAAACGGCCGTACCCATTTTATGTGCTGAAACGGGGTTCAGCTCAAATACCCTCTCCTTCCTTTGGAAGACTGTTCTGCAAAGTCTTAAAACTTTACCACAGTTAGATGAAAATGTTTTGAAAGGAAGATATGAAGATTAGCTTTCTGAGGAAGTTGAATTGTTCAAATATTTGTAAAGCTATAGGACCAGACTACTTAAACTATCTTATGCTAATGACTGAGGGAGGACTCGAACTTTCGACGGAGAGCAAACGCGCACTCCACAGCGAGGCGCCTCGGAACGTACGGATAACCTTATTGGCTTGTGGTATTTTGTGTACTTAAAAGTGGCCCTTTCTGCACACAATATACAGTACTAAAAAACTAGTGATTTCGAGAGAAGCAGATGTAAATACGAGAACTGGCAACTACGACAGATAAGCTTTACCACGGTGGGGGGGGGGGGTGTGAGAAACAGTGACTCTGTTTCTTACTATATTGTGTGTGCATTAATTCGTGTTTGCGTTGATGACTTGACACCGAGACAGTCATAATTGTATTAGCTTTAAGGGATAACAGTCATGTCGATGACGCCACCGGTGAACATTTTGTTTCGTTATCTTCAGTACGTATTTTGATTTTGAAAATCTGGTCACCCTAGCCTAGTCTAAGGCGTCACGCTACACACTGGGCAGCTGTTCCCGACGGAGATTCCAGTCTTCCCACGGGCATGGCTGTGTGTTGTCCTTAGTATAGGTTAGTTTACTTAGTTTGTAAGTCAACGGACAGATGACCGTAGCAGTTTCGTCCAATAGATTTACAAACATTTGATCCTCTGAACTATGTTTCGCCGCGCCGAATATGCGTGCGCACTGAGGCGCCGGTGCTGCGGAGCGCGCGGCTGTTCGCCGTTGGGGGCTCGAGTCCTCCCTCGGGCATGGTTATGTTGCCCTTAGGTTAGTTTCACTTAGTTTAAGTAGTTTGTAAGCTAGGGACTAATAACCGAGCAGTTAAGTACTATAGATTTACAAACATTTGAACTATGTATCGACGAGTCAGCTAAAGTGAACAGACATACAAAACAGAGTACTCTTTTTTATAACCGAATTGGGATTCCATTCGGACTGTTAAAAATGCTCTCTTCACGAGGAACTAGTTCTGTGTTAGCCACATGGTTTCTTAGGCTCCGTAGATTTCTTTTCATATCGGTGACACGTTTGTCTACTTTGCCATTGCTTCGGCACACTTTGGTTCACTAGTTCCTGTGAGAACAGTGGTCTTTACTGCATTGGCATAGAGCGTTTTCGATCATTTTGCTGTCGTGCTATAACTGCATGTCGAGAACCAAATGAGATAGCATTCTACTCTCCCCTTCAATTAAATTTTCGATATGTTATCGTTTATCCGCATTTCATGCACAGCTATTTAAGACTTTACGAAAAGTCTACGCAATATGTTTTTACCTTTGGAAACTATTTAAAATATGTTCGAATACTTTATCTAAACTGGATGATACACAGTAAGTGTGATGAATAATGAAAATAAAATCAGTCTTTTTTTCGCCGAGTATATTCTTTGAATTGTTAAAATTTAAGCAATTAGCCATGATTAGTTATTTAGATATTTGCGGCCCACGCTGCAAAAAGGCTAAAAATCAGATTTTGCGATTGTAATCAGAAGTATGATGCGTTTGAACCTCTGGATCTCCGAGATGGATAAAGATATCGAAACATTTGAGAATATCATCCTAAGAATATACGGTGAAAATTTCGACGATCTGCAATGAATTCAAAGTATCGAAGTAGCTATCACCACAATTCGTGGTTTTCGTACCCGAAAATAATGCTTTTTTGTGGTTTTCTCAAGATCCGCCCATGAAAAAATGCTGCTTTTATAAGCTGTGTAAAGTCCAACCTAGACCACATGAAGTGTTCAATAACCAATTTGGATGGACTCCAGGAAATTTGTAATATTTAAATAGTGACCCTTTACTGTAGAATAGCTACAGTGTGCTTCTTTTTCTGATAGGTATGCAAATGATCACTAGAACGAGGCCTATCCAAAACAGTTTCCTCGTTTTCTGTGTGATGAATAGAACCAGACATATGAATCCCTGAAAAATGAAATTTTGCACGCGGCGTCTTCGAACATATTAATACCGTGCACATAATGATAAAGTCATGAATGCCTTCTCTGACATATAGATTTTTATATATTTGTTAAATAGCGACTTGTAACTCTGAATCAAGCCAATTTAGTTTATCAGTCACACTGGTAGTAGTTGTTGTGGTGTTTAGTTAAAAGACTTGTTTAAGGCAGAATTCCACCCGATCCTATCTTGTGCAAGACTCCTAATGTCTGCGGCAACCACATCCTTTACAAACTGCTTACTGTATTCGTCTCTCGGTCTTTCTCTCTGCCATTTTTAACCCACACTCTGCCCTCAAATGCTAAATTCACGATTCGTTGATGACTCAAAATGTGTCGCATCAATCGATCCCTTCTTTCAGTTTTTTTTAGTCAAGGTACGTCAGCAGTTTCTCCCCAATTCTGTTCAACATTAGTTATGCGATCCACCCATCTAATCTTCAGCATTCATATGAGGCACCATATTTTGAAACATCGATCATATTTTTGTCTGAACTGTTTCCTACCATTTAATACTAGATGTCAACAAATTTCCATTCTTGAGAAACGCTGGTCGTCTCATAGCCATTTTGCATTTCATATTTTCTTTTCTTCAGCCATCGGAAGTTATTTTGCTACCCAAATTATGTTCAATGTTCAAATGTTTGTAAAGTTTATAGGACTTAACTGCGTGGTCATCAGTCCCTAAACTTACAAACTACTTATGAACTAGCTTATACTAAAGACGGCACAAACATCCATGCCCGAGAGGAGATTTGAACCCCCGACGGGGAACGGCCTCGCGCATCGTAGCTTAGCGCCTCAATGCGCTCGACCGCTCCGCCGCGGCTACCCAAATTAAAAGAAAAAAACACTCATCTACTATTATTGTTTCGTTACCTAATCTAATTTCTTTTGCATCGCCTGATTTAGTTGACTACATTGCATTGCCCTTCCTCTTCCCATTCCGATCATTTGCGCTTCCAGGTCATTTGCTATCCCAGAAAGAATTACAATGTCATCGGCAAACGACAAACTCTTTATTTCTTCTCCCTGGACTCTAATTCCTTTTCTAAATTTCTCCTTGCTTTCACAGCTTGCGCAGTGTACAAATAGAATTACATTGGAGTAAGGTTACAACTCTGTCCTACTCCCTTCCCAACCAGTGCTTCCCTTTCATGCCCTTCAACTGTAGTAACTGCTGTCTGCTTTTTATACATGTTCTAGATTAAATATCGTTCTCTATATATGACTTCTGCTACCTTCAGAATTTGGAAGAGTGTATTCCAGTCAACACTGTCAAACAACGTCTCCATCTACAAAATCCAAAAACATACGTTTGCGTTTTTTTTAACCTATCTTCTAAGATAAGTCGTGATGTGAGTGTTGTGCCTCACCTGCTCCTACATTTCATCCAAAATGATATTCGCCTTTGCACCTGCTTTCTTTGGGATTTGGATTATTACATTCGTCTTTAAGTCTGATGGCATTTTGCCTGTCTCATACATCTTGGACACCATGTGAAATAGTTGTTTTTGCTGGCTCTCCGAGAGACTTCTGCCTCATTTCGAGTTAGGTCTTTCACAACTCTGTCAAATTCTTCTGGCTGTATCGTATAACCTAGCTCATCTTCATCTACTACTTCTTCTATTTGTTAACAACGCCTTCAAGTTCATTTCCCTTTTATAGGCCCTTTGTATATACCTTCCATCTGTTAGCTTTGCCTTCTTTGCTTAGTACTGGTTTTGAATCTGAGCTCTTGTTATTCGTGCAGCTGCTTTTCTTGTCTCCACGCGTCGCCTTTATTGTCCTGTAGGCGGTATCTATCTTTCCCCTAGTTATAGATTCTTCCACAAACTTCCATTTGTCCTCTAGCCTCTCCTGCTTATCCAGTTCGACTTCTCTTCAACGTCATTTTTAGCCGTCTGTACTCCCTTTTGCCTTCTTATTTTCCTGCATTTTAATATATTCTTCTTTTATCAGTTAAGTATCTCCTATGTTTTCCAAGAATTTTTATTTGATCTTGTCCTTCTACCTCGTATGATCCTCTGCAGCCTTCACTACTTTATCCCTCATAGCTATCCATTCTTCTTCTACTGTATTGTTTTCCCCTTTTCTAGTCAATCATCGCCTAATGCTTCCTCTGAAACTCTCGACAACCTCTGCTACATTCTATTTATCCAGGTTCCATCTTCTCATTTTCCTGCGTTTTTGCAGTTTAAGTTTTTTATCTACAGTTCATAACCAATAAGTTGTGGCCCGAATCTGTATATCTGCCCTTGGATAAGTCTTACAGTTTAAAACCTCGTTTCGAAATCTGTCTTATCATTATAAAATCAATGTTCCCTTCCGGTGTCTCCTGGTCTCTTTCACGAATACAACCTTCTTTCATGATCCTCACACCAAGTGTCTGTGGTGATTAAATTGTGCTCCGTGCATTACTTTTTCTCAGTCCATTTTCATGTGCCGGCCGCGGTGGCCGAGGGGACTGAGGCGCTTCAGTCACGGTCTGCACGGCCACTACGGTCGGGGGTTCGAATCCCCCCTCGGGCATGGATATTTGTGCCGTCCTAGTTCGTAAGTAGTTCATAAGTAGTTTGTAAGTTTAGGGACTGATGACCCCGTAAAGTCCCATAAGCTTTACAAACATTTGAACATTGAACATTTTCATCTACTGCATTTCCTTCTCTTTCTACTTCCGAGTTCTAGTCACCATCACAACTTTTCGTCTCCCGTGACTGTCAACTTCTTTTCTGTCACCATACTTTTTTTCTTTTTCAAAGCTAGTTGGCATTTGAACTTGTACCACTGTGGTGAGTTTTGGCTTCGTATCTATCTTGGCTACGATAATGCTGTTACTATACTGTTGACCGTAGTGTTTACCCGCTTTCCTGTTTTACTAATCATTATTAGATCTACCTATTCTTACGTTTCACCCAATTGATTTTGTATTTATAAGCCTCTGTACTCACCTGACCAGAAATTCTGTTCATGCACCCAACTTTACTTATTTCCACTGTATCTGACTTCAATCTATCCATTTCTGTTTTAAAATTTTCTTAATTACTTAAGCTATTAAGGGCTAGAACTTTCCATGCTCCGCACCGCAAAATAGATGTTTTGTTTTTCCTGATGACATCATCCTGAGTAGTCCCCACTCTGAGATCCGAATGAGGGACAATTTTACCTTCGGAATATTTTACTTGAGGGGACGCATTCATCATACAGTGGAGCTGCATGTCCTCGGGGAAGGTCGCGACTGTAGTTTCCGCTGGCTTTCAGCCGCTCGCAGTAACTGCATGGCAAAGCCACATTGGCTGATGCTACAAGCCCGGCTCAGTCAATCATCCAAGAATGTTGGCCCTGAAAAGGCTGCTGCCCCTCTTCAGGAACCACAAGTTTGTGTATTCTCTCCCTCGGCTGTATCACGCCTAAGATACGGCTGTCTGTATCGTCGAGTCACGCAAGCCACCGTACCTCGGCAATGTCACGGGGTGGCACACTGATACGTAACTATACAAATAGTAACATTCTTTTAAAATGCTCGGTAAGCAATATCATCTGAATCTGAAAAGTATGACATTTGAAGACATTAACTGCTTGGCGAAAATCTTCGTAATATTTTGACAGCAACGTATATTAAAAAACGAAGTATTCTCTTGTCAACCTTTTCAGTCACTGGAACAAGCTGAAAATTGTGGGGAAACAGAATTCTTAGAAGTTTTTAATACTTGGGGGAGAAGTGTTTAATTGATTTATTATGTAAAAACAGCAGATATGATTGTCTTTTATTGAGATGAGAGGTCTCTGCAAATTACATTGTGAGCGTCGGATCTGCGCCACATCACAGGGGAAACCTTTTAAAAATATACTTGTTGACCATGTCACACCACAAAAGTCAGCCACATCTTTCTTCAGTGACTTTTTATTTCTGTTGTGTCATGTACATTTTTAAAAGGTTTCCTCTGCGATGCGGCGCATAAAAAGAAAATCCGACGCTGGCAGTTAAATCTGTCGAAGCCTCTCACCTTAATAAAAGATCTGGGCTGTAAGTAATAATACAATACAATTCTATACTGCACGATAAACATGCTGCGCGTCACACGCGGTATATTATTTGCGCACATTTCTGGAATTATTTGTAAAAACGACGATGCGAAAGCTAGCGACATAATTCGTACATAGAAAAATCACAGATTTAAAAACTTTGCATGTAAAAGTGTTCAAGCATACTGAAAAGAAAACGAGAAAAAGTGTCGGATGAATGAACTGCCAGGAACTGGGGAATTGGGCGCCAGCGACAACTCCGTGGCATCTCCCCTGCTGACACCACGGCAACTCCCGAGGAGTTCTTGCGTGGTGGCTGTGGCTGTGGAGGGCAGTTCTTTGCGCACCACTCGCTATGTGGGCGGCCTTTCACACGTGTGGGATGCGCGTTCTAGACAGCGTTACTAAGCTGTTCTCGGATTTTGTTCTTACCTGTAGTTGATAGTTGCCATCTAAAACACATTGTTCTGTTTTTAATGCTCTTATTCCAATTCGAAACTGACAAATGAAAGTAAAAATAAGCGTCAAAATACTTGCAAGAAAAATCGATTTCCGTGAGAATTCTAGAAGAAAAATAATTAAAAATGAATAATGATACAATGTGCTACATAGAAAAGGTGTCACACAGTTGTAGATATAAGTTCGTAGGCTTCTACGGTCGCTGTTATTTTGAATAAAACAATTCTGGGTATTAGGCCGCGTCATCTTTAAACACTTAGCAAATGAATTGCCGACGTTTCGACCACTGTTCAGTGGTCCTCTTCGAGGCTGTTAACTGTTGGATACTGCTGAATGTACACCCTTTTATACTGTGAATTTTTCGGTTATCTAATACCGGCGTCATATATCTAAGATAGTGATTGTCTGGCAGCGCCGTATCAGCAGGCTCTTACGTTTGCCACCCTGTAAGTGATTGGTAGGCAAAATCTTATGTCTGATTGGAAGGCAACAGCCAATCCGCAACCAGCATCCATGGGATGGTGTTTCCTGCTGCGAATGTTGAGGCCGCGCGTCAGTTGTACTGTGGCCGCTGTTTGCACTGCAGAACCCGGGCCAAGTGGCGCCGCTGGCTGGCGCACACACGCGGCCCGCTGGGCAGGGATTGCCGGCAGCCACGTTGAACGTAACTTGTAGCCATCCTCCCTATTCTTGTTGTTGGTTCATTTAATTATTTCGATGACTTCTCTTATTTTGCGTTGTTGAATCCACGGTTCCCGGGCAAGCACGCGAGGTTCTCGGAAGTTAATAGTACCGCCGCATTCATTCTGGTGTTCTGCCACAGCTGACTTGTCGACTTGTCCCAGCCGTATGTAACGTTCTTGTTCCGAAACGCAAGTGCTGATGGGTCTCCCGGTTTCACCAACATAAACTTCGCCGCACTCGCATTGGAGTTCATACACGCCTGTAGTGTAGAGGGAATTTATGGAATCCTTCGTGGTCCTCAACAGGTCACGGATCGTGCGGCCTCTTTCGAAAATCGGTTTCATTCTTCCTCAGATAAGGACCTTGCTCGCTGACGCCTCTCACGTAAGGTAGACCAGCTAAAGGAAGAGTTTCTTCTGCATCATTGCCTATCTTGTCTTCCTTGTGCCTCATAGCTTGTTGTATGGCCCTGTTGCAGTATCCATTTGCGTGGAATGTTGTTTTCAGGTAGATGGTGTCTTCAAGCAACTCGCTCATTTTGGCTCTATGACGTGGTTGTTTTACCCGCAGACAAGGGCAATGCCACAGTAATATTTCAGTGTAATTTATGTTACCAATGTCAGTAACGAGATTGTCGACTTACCCCGACATGCCCAACAACCAGCAACACAAAATAATATATACCATTTCGAACTAAAACAACCACCAAAAAATTGTATCGAACGCCAAGACAATCCTATAGAGACTAAACATACTTCCCAACCAAGTTAACTACTCCACTTTGTCAGGAGATTTATAAAACCTACGCTGATTCTCGATCGAAGAACAATAACTTACACAGCTGTCATCGCAGGTACGTTGTCGAGATGCGTGCATTCTTAAACACGAGTGAAATCCATCTCTTTTATGGCTTTAATAACTAATTCTGCATCTTCTGGCAATTCATCTAGCCGAGAACTAACTTTAAGCTGCGTAGTAAATTCGACAAGTTTTTCACTGCAACACATGGAGTCATGGCGGAGTTGCTTGCTGTTATAGTAGTAATCGTCAGTACGGTATCTGGGGAACTTTTCAGTACAGGACCCCTGGAGTAGATGATTTTCCTCTGCACTGCTGATATCGTGATGACTTCTATCTTCTGGATCTGTCGATTTTATAAAGTGTGCAGACAGACGACTGCGAGAGACTTCTACTTCTTCGTTGGGTCAAGAACATGGCATTACCAGACTGTCCTTCAGTTAAAACTGTCTACCTCTAATTCTTAATAGTGACGCCGGCAAGGACGATATAAGTATTACACTGAAGAGCTTCATTAAAGCAGGAAAACCTATTTCTCCCAATCCAGAAGATTATTCTCCAGATACACATTTCACCGAATTAGGTCTGGTATCTACAAACAGTGTCATTTCGTAAGTCCAGCGAAAAAGAGTAGATGTATTGTGCAGACTGAAACCATTCCCCATTACAGAAATTACATTGCTACGTGCAGTTAATGCCTTATGTACACGGAACAGAAAATTGGAACTGGAGGATATCGAAGCCAAGAAACAGAAACTTGAATATATGGCTAAAGCAACTGCCATAAAGGACGAATACAAACTAATACTGGAGAAAGAAGCAGCTATACAAGATCTTCAAGCGAGGTTTACATATTGTTTTAAACAGAGGGTGTTGAGAAATCTACATACGACTGGGACTTATAAAATATTTGCATTTACAGTAACCACCCAGGGAGATCGGTCACGCGTCGGTTTGCTAGCCGAAATTAGTGGAACGTAGGATGTATTCCCCATTAAAGGACACACGAAAAACGTGTTTGTAAAGATGCACTCTCGTTTGGATTTGCTCAAAAAGAACGGATACATTGTATCCAAATGTGGAGGACTGGATGTTGTCCATCTACCTACAGAGATGCCATTTGCAGACTTAAAACCCTATGGAATAACAATATTTAAGAAGCATTCGTTTGCAACAGTCATAAACCTAGAGTTCCATGCGGAATTACCGCAGGATTGTGTATCAGAGGACATGGCATCGTACGCATAGGGAGATAGAATCGGTTTTATTAGCACCCACCCGATTTTAAACTTCTATTTCAAATCCAACAGAAATCTACAATTTATTTTTGCTATGTCTCACCTCTGGAGATAATAACTAAAACACACTGATATGCAATCTGTGTTTATTGACCAGTCAAACTAATCATCTTCTGGAAACAAAACAAACTTCTGAAACTAAGGCATAAACAACAAACATCAGCTAAATGTCGTCTTCTTCACCAGTTCGGTACAAGCCAGGGAGATAACGACAGAGTTGAGAGAACGGCCAGGGAGGCAGAGCCGGACAAGTCCTGGAGGCGCGGCGTCGTTGGCAGGGGCGGTTGCGGAGAACTGCCGTCGTATTGCACTGCACCCCCCTAAATAGTCGCTGTGCAGTCTCGAGCTGGTCTCACGTGACTGTGCAGAGGAAAATAGTGCGCTCTCTGGCAGTGCTCGTCTCCTCCTCTGGTGACGGTGGAACGCCTCACTCTTATGCATCCGTGCGCTTGTACCCTGCATTGCGGGTTGTCCGCTCGTCAGGCGAACCACCGGTATATGGCAATAGGTTAACGAAAGGGAAACATACGTTTTTAGCATTTGTGGATCTGGAGAAAGCTTTTAACAGTGTTGACTGGAATACACATTTTCAGATTCTGAAGGTATCAGGGGTAAAATACAGAGGGCGAAGATTTATATGCAACTTGTACAAAAATCAGACAGCAATTATTAGAGTCGAAGGGCATGAAAGAGTCGCAGTGGAGTAAGACAGGATTGGAGCCTTTTCGCCCGTGTTGTTCAATCTATACATTTAGCAAGCTGTGAAGGAATGCAAGGAGAAATTTGGAGAGGGAATAAAAACCGCGCGGTTTGCTGATGAGACATAGTAATTCTGTCAGAGACAGTAAAAGACCTAGAAGATCAATTAAACGGAATGGACAGTGTCCTGAAAGGAAGATGAACATAAACAAGAGTAAAACGGGGGTAATGGAATGAAGTGTCAAAAAGTAAGGCGATGATGAATTAGATTAAGTAATGAGACGATAAAAGACGATGAGTTTTTTTATTTGGGTAGTAAGGTAACTTTTGATGGCCGAAGTAAAGAAGATATGAAATGCAGAATATGGGGCTTTATGAAGGAAAGCGTTTTTGAAGAAGTGATTTTTGTTGAATCCAATATTAGTGCAAATGTTAGGAAGTCATTTCTGAAAGCATTTGTCTGGAGTGTATCATTGTATGGGACTGAAACGTGGTCAATGAATTCAGATAAAAATATGACAGAAGCTTTGGTGCTACAGACGAATGATGAAGATTATATGGGTAGATCTCGTAACTAATGAGGAGGTGCTCAACAGAATTGGGGAGAAAAGGAGTTTCTGGCATATCCTGACTAAGAGAAGGGGTAGGTTGGTGGGACACATTGTGAGACGTCAATGAATCGTGAACTTAGCATTAAAAGGAAGTGAGTGGGGTAAAAATCGGAGAGGGAGGCCGAGGGCCGAATACAGCAAGCAGATTCAAAAGGATGTAAGTTGCAGTACGTATTCTCATATGAAGAGGTGTGCACAAGATATGGTAGCGTGGAGAGATGCATCAAACCAGTCTGCGGACTAGAGACCACTAAAACAACAACGAACTAAGTAAAAAAGAATAGATAAAAGTAACATTAAAACATGTAGTTACCTCCTTATAAGGGATGCTGCAAGTGGTGTCCATGGGTGTACGTGAGTTGTACCGGTTTTATGTGGTTTCTATATTTCAACCCATATCCACTTTCAAAGAACTCCACATAGCGCTAATAATTTATATATATTTTTTATTTTGTTAGCGAGCTGTCTGAGGGGAACTGTGTTTCTGAATCATATGATGACAATTTTCTTTGTCTCCACGGTACTTTCATTTCGATTTTTCTACGTTAACTGGAAGGAAAATGCGCATATTTAGTTTAGCCTCAAACCCTTCAGAACAGGCCAGTAAAGGATGAGAAACAAGTGTCGCTTAGTTTCTTGCCACGTTTTTTCTCCATCTTAGTGGCACTGTCCCTAGCAACAAGGGATACCCGCCCATTGTCAGCAGAAGATCGAAGGAAACACAGGGCTGACAAAAACTTGTTTCCTGCGTCTACTTCGATACAGCTAACAGTTAATTGATTTTCACACTGTAATGACTAATCGAATTTTAAGTACACAATGGACTCAACCCACGAATTCCGACTGACATTTAGGAGAGACTTTCCTTATGTGAACAACTGAAATACATTGCTCAATTTTTAAATTCATATTTCATATTTAATAGTAATACAGGGAAAAAATAAGTCACATTTTCTAAAGTATAATTGAAAATATATCATGCAGAGAGGCTTCTGTTGTAAGCGGGCAGGAGACGTGTGATACTAGTGCCACAGAAGCAACGCCACAGCCCAGTCGGGAATATTAGACATACTGGAAGTGCTCGGCTAGGCGTGCGCCGGCTCAAGCAACACCATCTAGACACAAGTCATCTATTCAGCTGGCGGTCGCTGCCTGGTCGGTGTGACGTCACACGCCAGGCCTTACAGGTGGTGTTGGCCAGCAGTGTGAACACAGTCGCGCCGATTGCGACTTGGGACGCAGCGCTGAAGCGTTGTTAGTCCGGCGCTACTGCAGACTTTGTCAGTTATGCCACTGTCTTAAAGGACTCGGTGAATCGGGAAATGAAATCAGCGCAATTTTTTGCCGTACTACTTAACGAATCTTCCGACATTGTGTAAATCGCAACTGTCAACTATTCTGAGCTATTTCATGAGGAGATTTTTATTAAACATTAGTTGGTTTTGTTGTTGTCATTGTAGAAGAACAGCTAATGGTTTGTTGAACATACAGTTGATGAATTTGCCATTAGAATGAAGTTGGTTGGTCAGACGTCGGATGGAGCATCAATAATGAGAAGTGGGGTTGCAGTCCTGAAGATTAAGGTTTTGTCGCGATATCCCATGGTCGTCTTCGCTTACTGCTACACACATGTATTAAATTTGTTTTTGCAATAAAGCATCTCTAATATAAAAAAATGTAAAATATGTTTGCAAACTCTAAGTGGTCTTTATTAATTTTTTTCTCTCATCTAGAATGGCCCATTTGTCTTGGTAGACTTTCCCGGAGTAATAAATCTTCGTAGTCTCTTGGGGTTTACTGCCGGATACTAAAATCTGACAGATGCAAAACTTCGACAGTACAACAGTTAGTCATGTTCAAAAACCGTCGCTGCTGGTGAGTCCCGCAATTACTGATGGCAAACCGCAGTTGTGGTCCTGTATAGCCGTCAGTCGCGTGCAGTTGCTGCCGCTGGCACCGCTCCTAGTGGAACACGATACATGCATGTATCGTAATCAATCACTGCTGCTGGAATCGTAGTTGATACGATTTAATAGCGGATTCCTTGTCCTAAGAGGAAACCCCGTCCCTCTATTGGATGTAATGGTTTATAAAAACAAAAAAAAAAAAAACAAAAAAAAATAAAAACATGATGACACCGTGGGCCAAAGTGTTCACCGAAAGCCGACACATAGTGACCAGTATCTGCATGCTAGTAGTTGCCATCCACAATACCAACGCGACGACGTCCTTAGATCTCTGGTACGCAAAGCATATCCCGTTTCACTTACGGAAATGTACCATAGGAACTGGAACATCTGACGACTGTTTTCAAGGAAAATTGCTACTCTGAAAAACTGATTCGCCGTGCTATGGAATTTGGACCATTTCCAGAAATGTATGAAGAGGAGAATAGGGCTCTAGCCTTCATTCCTTACGCTGGGGGCGTTGCTTTCAAAATTGGAACACTTTTTAAAAGTTTTAACATCGAGACTGAGTTCCGTTCGCCTTCCGAAATTAGGGCACTGCTTGGCTCCGTCAAAGATGACCTGGGAGTCAGGAAACCCGGTGTTTACAAAATACCGTGCCAGTGTGGCATCGGCCCTACAATTCGCACTGTGCAAGAAAGATGCGTGGAACATTGCCGCCACACGAGACTATTTCAGCCCGAAAAATCGGCTAGCAGAACACTGTTTAACGGAGGGACACATGATGATATATGACGAGACGCGCATAGTAACCAATACCTTCGGTTTTTGGAATAGCGTTCACAGAGAAGCTATTGAAATCAGGTTGACGGACAATTTAATAAACAGAGACAAGAGGTTTCCTCTCAGTAGGACTTGGAATCCACTATTAAATCATATCAAATTGCACTGTTCTACGAAGATCCCAGCACCAGTGATTGATTAATGGTAGGTGCGATACGTCGATGTAGCGTGTTCCACTAGGGGCGGCGTCTACTACCCAATCTAGCAGGCGGCAACTGCAACGGGCAGCGCATGCGCCGTGCACGCGACGACATACAGGACCACAACTGCGGTTTGGCATCAGTATCACCAGCAGCGACGATTCCTCAAGATGACGGACAGTTGTACTGTCGAAATATTTAATCGGTCAGATTATAGTATCCGGCAGAAAATCCCAAGAGACTATTGGCCTAGGCGCCGAGCTACGGAGCGCGCCGTCGGAGATTCGAGTCCTCCCTCGGGCACGGCTGTATTTGTACTCATTCGCAAAAGTTAAAGTACTTTGTAAGCGTAGGGACTGATGATCAGAGTAGTTAACTCTCATTGATTTAAAAACATTTGAATTTTTTGAGACATCGTAGATTGGTCCACACCGTTAAAGAACGTAAAGTGTAATTATTACAATTATTTGACAGCAACGCAGTGGTAAGGTCGCGGCGTTTTTCGGCTTTTCTACACAATTTTCTTGCTGGAAATAATTTCAGTGCCGTTCAGTTACACAGACGTCTTGTGTAACCTACTGAATGAAAAAAACTATGCCGGCCGTGGTGGCCGAGGGGACTGAGGCGCTCCAGTCACGGTCTGCACGGCAATTGCGGTCGGGAGTTCGAATCCCCCCTCGGGCATGGATATTTGTGCCGTCCTTAGTATAAGGTAGTTGATACGTAGTTTGTAAGTTTAGGGACTGATGACCCCGTAGTTAAGTCCCATAACCTATACAAACATTTGAATAA
This sequence comes from Locusta migratoria, assembly GCA_026315105.1. Lineage (NCBI taxonomy): Eukaryota > Metazoa > Arthropoda > Insecta > Orthoptera > Acrididae > Locusta > Locusta migratoria. The sequence continues at coordinate 778,927,336 of CM048755.1, forward strand.
CGTAATGCAATATTTTTAACTAGACGTTGTTCAGAATATGTCACCGAAATGACAAAGAAACACAAACGACTTTATTAGGATAATTCAGTCTGGGATCCCCAAACCACTATATGCAATATCTGGTAAGATAATACATTTTTGTAGCTGGAATCTCTAAACAGGATACGTAAGTCCATTCCAGTGCGAGGTACTATGCTGTCTAAAAATTCCATATGGAAAAAGTACTTCGCTGAGTGTTACTCCCATTTCGATGACTCGGATAAATAAATGGGGTTAATTTTTATGTTTACAGACAACGAAAATTCTGTAACAACAGGAAAACCGGCAAATTCTCGGAGAAAGGACTACCTGAAAACGCCAATTTGTCAACCTTCCTTCAAAAAATCAACGAGGTAGGCAACCATGAGGAAATTCGGAATCCATTCAGTACTTCATTAATGAATAATCTGAAATTAAAATTTAGTGTTACTCTCGAATGGAATGGTATTTTAACAATTACACGTCGCTTCTAATTCCTCTATGAATATCGTGACATTTTTCTGCTAACAGTACATTTTGGTCTATGAGGAAGTAATCACTTCATTTCATATGCTCATGGAAACCTTGTAGCAGATAGGCCACTACCAAGTAACATAAGCAACAAAACAAAATAAAGTCCATTTAAAGATTGGAAACAGCTGTCAGGGACACGGATTTGTAATTTCTTCAGCAGATTGATATCAAACAATACTGGAAGACGTGATCCGTATTAACTGCACAATTGCCTACAACCTATGTTTCGTTTCTGCTTCTGGAGTCGTTTATTCGTTACCTTCTTGTGAGTAGAAGACGTAGAATGTGCAGCATTTACATATCAGTATTCCGATAATCTGAATGCTGTGTAACACCAGACCTCAAGTGAATACATTCCGTTTCAGGACAATTTGGAGCAAGTCGTCGATCTTCACTTATTTTTCTCTTTGTGAAAAGGAACTTGATAATGATACTTTTGCAGTTGTTGTGCATTTTTCAGTGGTGTAACGTGCTTTTGTCTTCCCTCTGGCTGAGGGTGAGTCGCAGCAGGCTTTGATGTGTGGGACCAAACTGGCAGGGTCACGTGTTACAATGCTCCTGTGGCGAGAGCGGCCGCCCGGTCCACGACATGGCGCCTTAGACCACGCGGCTGTGATAGGCGTGAGGATGCAGCAATGTATTCCTGTTCCCAGTACATTGGAGACTGCCGGTATTTCTCATGATGTTAGGCAACTGTATGACAGTTTACCACTTCATAAATCGTGCTGAGTTATTCTGCTAAATTTTCCGTAATATTCCCTTTTCATAGCGGTAGTGTAATCTTTATAGTGGTCGCATATACTTGGCTTTACTTTTTCACCCCAGGAAGGTTGTTCCCCGTTTAAATTGTAAACATTTTTGTATTTCACATAATGAATTGTCTAAAGTTTACATTAACTACCAACAGAGCATTAGCAGAGACGAATGCAGCAGGGTCATGTTACCTCTATGGCGGCATGCTCGTCTGGTGGTCTAAACTTAAGATACTTGATACCTAATATATCGTTGGACTTGTAATGTGTATAGCTTCAGACTTTTTCCTTTCCTCAAGCAAAGTTCAGTTACAAAATTACTAAAAGAAACTCTGTGAAAAGCGAAAACGAAGCGGAGGGCCCATTTAATTTATTATATGAATTGTTAACAATCTTCTTTAATACGGAAAACATCCTTGAAGACCAGTTTGTTATTAGTTTAATTATTATTGACTTTACCAGTATATCCAGAAGAATGGTTGCTGGATGGTTTGACATGGATAATACATATATCGCCGTCTTCTGTTCAGGGCAATAGGAAAAAAAGGAGAAAAGACGATTGTGGGAGGCCAGTGACGCAAACAAAAATTGTAATAATGCCTCTTAATTTAACATCATGCCTTCATACAGACTCGTGTCGAAATATTTACTAAACAATCGTATATGTAATTGGCATACTTTGCCGAATATAGCTACATATAACCAATATAGTGGCTTATTCGTGGCTCAAATGTTTGTTAAACTTAAGGGTCATCAGTCCTTAAACTTACAAACTACTTATGAACTACCGTATGCTGACGACGACACAAACATCCATGCCCGAGGGGGGATTCGAACCCCCGACCGTAGCGGCCGTTTGTGGCTCAGTTGCTGGATGTACTGACTTTATTCTAAGGGATGGCCATGTTTGATAGTAATATACTGTTGTTCGAATATGTCAGTCGATGAATTTGAGTTCCTTATTGATTTCGTTTATCCTGCTTTGTTAACCGATATGGACATTTCTCGTAATCAAATGTCTATTGAACTTCTGACATTCGATTTCCAATACGATTCGTAAGCCTTTAGTCTGATTTGCAAATATTTACCAAGCAACAACACACATAAATAGTGGATGTGCAGACTCGAAGGAGCTATCAGAAACACCTATTTGAATCCTTTGCATCATTTCTTAACCTAACATGTATATAACGTTGTGAAAGCAGTGAATAGGCTGGGTAGTAGCCCATTTATTACAAGTATATGACTGAAGATGAATAAGCGCAGAATTGTACACTGCCCACATTTGCAGTTTAGTTTCTGTGTTAATAGAAATAATTTTTAGTATTTTTTAATTTCTGAATTCTCAGAGGAATTGATTACAGTATGGGGGTGAATATTAGTTTACTGTTCTTCTTGCATCCATCCGCAGTTACGTATTTCTGTATTTTCGCAGAACTCGTGAAATTCAACTTGTACGATTTGCAGACATTTTGTATTACACTTCCCGATGCTCTGCTTCAAAGTAAGGAAAGAAAAGGCATTACAAATATTAGAATATTATCAAAAACATTGAAAACTAACAAGAAATAGCCATGATGGAGGCTCCAACCGGGATCCACGGTTTGAACGTCTAGCCCTGGGCTGCTCGACCAGCGACGGCGGTCGGAGAGTCGCTCATGTTTACGAGTACCGAAGCTACACGAGAACGCTAATGAACTATACAGGGTGAATCCCCTAACACTTGCACCGCACATATTGCTGAAACGGAGAGAGAGATTGATGTGCGGTTTTCACAGAATGGATTGGTAGTCAGGGGCCCGTGTTTTTAGCCAATAAACAGATTGTAATATTACTTAGAAAATGTATTTTTTATGCAAACATACAGTTTTTTAAATGGAACAATGGTTATTTCTATCATGCACTGGAATTTTTGACACCAGCTATGAGTAGAATGTAATTGCGATTCTGCAACCAAAATAATCAAATTGATATAAAATTAATTAGAATAATTGCGTAATTAGAGTAATTGCATAATTAGAGTAATTGCGTAAACTTATAGTACTTCGGGTAATTGTTTATTTATTTATTGTAATTGTTTATTGTTATTGCAATTGCATGTGCTCACTCCTCCACGTCTGGCGTGCAACTGAGCTCATCCCAAGGCATCACGTAAACATTTTTGTATTTCACAAAATACCACGTGACCACCACTGACCAATGAGAGCACAGCACGTGATCACCGCCTCCCCCACCCTACCACGTGACCATCCCCAACCGATATTCTGCAGTCATTCAGATGCAGAGTGTCAGAGGGACAGCAGCAGCAGTATAGAAAGGATGCAATTACGATAATTACATTTGATTTCCGTAGTTGGGAGGTTCCTTGTACAACCACAAATTGGCAGGTAGACCAATTTCTGGTTGCCCTAGAAGGCTTTCGCCCCTCCAATCCGGTGGAGCACCCTCAGACTGCACCTGTTTCTATATTTAAAATCAAATCAGAGCATTCTGTTCGGTAACAGGATAAAAAGAGCCTTAATTACAGCTCATATTGCATCCAAAATTAGATGTGCATATAGATGGATCATATAGAAGATAAACTGTAATGCTATATGTATGTACTCCCATTACACTAGTAAATATATAGAATTTTCAATTGAAATCGGCTGCCAGAATGTCTCCCTGAGAGCAGCAGTTCCAACTGCTGACAAGATGGCTCCCCCCCCCCCCCCCAACGCCTATACAATGAAGCCACATGTGCATCTACCTCTGGAGCTGACCAGTCTCTATTGTGTGTCTCAGTCCGCCGGCCATAGTCGCTGCGACCGCGGAGACGCGACACACAGGCCGCATGTCCACTCACCCAGCTACGGCCCCCAGACGATCATGTACTTGACTACAACGCAAAAAAAACTACCATAGTGCACTTAGTGCCAAACATTTCCAACATAGTAACATAACTACACCTGCAGTCGACACTAACCTACAACAAACAGATCTAGCCATTCCAACTCGTTTTCGTGACCCAACTAGCATGCTGCAAGCTCTGTATACGTTCGTAACAACCCAGACAGGGCTATCCTGACAGCCGTCACTAGCCCAGTACCAACTCTAACTTCCCCCGCATAAACAAGTTACCACAGACTGTGTTATAACCACAATCAGTAACAGACAAGAACTCCCAGACACACAGCGCATTTTAATAAAGTTTCGATCTCTCTCTCTCTCTCTCTCTCTCTCTCTCTCTCTCTCTCTCTCTCTCTCTCTCTCTCTCTCAACCCAATAACTGTGTTGGTTGCTTGACCCATCCCAACCCAAACATCCAACCACAACATTGTTTCCAATGCATAGCCCGGTAGACAATATTTCTGGAACGCTTTCTATCAGTCAATAGACTACATACCTCGAGCATTCGCCGTATCCCACCTTCTAACAAATCAATACTCTCGATAAACATCTGTAACACACCCAATTACATCGTAAAAATGACTGACACACATAGAACAGCTAACAAGGATCGATTCAGATCAACAAGCTCTTTTCTAATATTTATATATCTACTAATACAACACCCGAAAATTTTTATCGAACGCCAAGAGCAGTCCTTTAGAAACTAAACAAACGATTAAACACGCCTCCAAAAGAAGGTATCTACCAAGCTTTAAATCACCTAACCATAGGGTTTATTGAAATCGATGCTTCTCGTCCGAAGGACAATAATTTACCACCGAGAACACCTCCGCAACGCATCCATTCGCATCGTAAGCAACACTAACAGATGAGATGAATACACCACATCCTGAGTACAACCATTACACTTTGTTTCTTTGTGTGCATCTACAACTCGGCTCCCTGTAAGAGGCTGAGATACTATTTCTTTTTTTTTCCGGGAAAGAAGAATCACGTCTGTATTGCAATGAATCGTATGACTAACCGTTCTTTTTTGGACAGAGGAATCCATCCAACCGTCAACAAGCAGCGTTCAGGATTTTAACCCTTAAGTTCTATCTGCGGTCTCTCAGACCGCTACGACTTTTTGAGTCGAGATATTTCTCACACCCCTGCCAAGCTAAAAGGACTCTTCCGTGTACCTTCCTTGTGGCCGACAAGGTCCACGTGCCAGCATTGCAGTGTTGCTGCTCTTTGTTCCGCATGTATGAGCCTTGCGCAGCCTCACTGACCGACCACAGTGTTCGCGTGCCGCTGGCGCAGGCTCTGCCTCGTAGCGCCTGGCCAGTCGGCTTGGTGAGCGCGGCCTGCTAAGCGACAGCGCTGTGGCTGTGGCCTCTCTCTCGCTGTTGTTGTTCCGTGTCGTGTTTCTCCATGGCAGGAAAAGCTGAACGTTCTATACAACGCATTTTAAGTGAAGCAGATGTGGATGATCAAGAACGTTTCGGTGAATCCCCCGATGATTTTGACGACAGCGATAATGACCCTGATTTTGAGGTATCTAGTGAACATGACACTAATTCAGAGCAGGAACCTGAACGTGATGAAGATGTGACACCTGATGATGACGAAGCAGCTTACTTTTTCGGAAAGAACGGATGTTTTCGATGGTGAAAAAAGCAGCCAGCAGCCAACGTAAGAACAAGGCTACACAACATCGTCTTACAGCATCCTGGACTGCGACAGACGGCTCGAAGTCTTGGAGAAAACCCTTCTGCTTTGGACGTATGGAATCTGTTCTTTACACAAGATATTCTAGACGAAATCGTTCTATGGAAAAAACAAAATATCGCAGCTTAGAGCACAGTTTGCGAATGACCTATAACGCTTCCCCCGGGAACGCCAGATATCACTTCTGTTTTACTCGATGACTTACCGTCAATTACAACGAACTGTGTCCTTTCTGATAGGAAATCGTGAATCCAATCGCACAATTAGGGCGATATTTCATAAGCACGCAATTTCATTAGAAGCCGATTGTGAGGTACAGTGTCAAAAGCCTTCCGGAAATTCAGAAATATGGAATCGATTTGAGATCCTCTATCGACGACACTTATCACTTCATGTGAATAAAGGGCAAGCTGTGTTTCGCAAGAGCGGTACTTTCTGAATCGGTGTTGACTATTGGTTAATAGCTCGTTCTTTTCGAGGTAGTTCATAATGTTCGAACAAAGTATATGTTCCAAAATGCTGCTGCAAATCGACGTCAATGAGATTGGCCTGTAATTTTAGGGGTCACTCCTACTGCCTTTCTTGAATATTGGAGTGACTTGGGCAACTTTCCAGTCTTTGGGTACGGATCTTTCGCTGCGTAACCGGTTGTATATGATAGCTAAGTATGGAGCAATTGCATCAGCATACTCTGAGAGGAATCTAGTTGGTATACAATCTGGCCCGGAAGACATGTTTTTGATTAGTGACTTAAGTTGTTTTACTGCTCCAGAACATCTACTTCTAAGTTTCGCATGCTGGCAGCTGTTCTTGGATTGAATTCTGGAGTGAAACAACTGCAAAAGCTAGTTGCCAGAGCTGATGCCTCCACACAAACGGAGTTGTCAGTGTAGGAACCAACACATGCACTTGCCAGTGCACCTGTAAGGACATGGAACCTGCATCTTCCGTAGCCCCCACTGACAACAGCCGATGAAGGTACAGATACTGCCTCTGCAGAGCCTGTGGTACTTCTTACTGCAGAAACCGCTGCCACCGTCACCACTGCAACCACCACAGTTGCAACCACGTCCTCTGTATCCACCTCCAAGCAACCTAAACCAAAGAAAGTTACCAGCAAATCGCAGTCACAGGCGAAAGCAGCAATGAATCTTTCAGACGACTACCTGATGGTTCGTCTGACCCAGCTCCAGAGCTCGTTGAGCTGGATATCCTTCAGGGGTAACCGTATCGCCCCAATTCTGGACCACCACCAGAATCAGTGTCTCCGTCTAGGAAGAAAGAGAGGGTAAAGATCCAACCGGCGTGATAAATTGCTCCAGTATTGCAGTGGAACTTGCTGGGTTTCAGGATGCATGTGGAGGAACTACGTTTATTGACTCAGGGTAGACCGATCTGTATATGCCTCCAAAAGACAAATTTTAAATCCACTGACAACCCTGAGCTCCGTGGCTATCTACTCCATAAGGACTACGATCATAGCGGAGAGAGATCGAGAGGCGGAGTTGTAATTTTTGCTAATACGGCCTATCACTCTGAGCCCCTCTCTCACTACACATTTACAAGCCGTTGCAGTATCCTTAAATGTGCGCCACCGTTTGACAATGCGCTCCTTCTATCTGCGACCTCATGACTCGTTTGATGTAACGGCCCTCGAAGACCTTCTGACGCAGCTCCCCCACCCTTTCATCGTCTGTGGTGATTTTAATGCACACAACGTGCTTTGGGGCTCTGCTAGTACCTGTCCCCAGGGGTCGAGCAACTGAGAGGCTTCTCTTGTCATCGAGCGCACATTTATTAAACACGGGACAGCCCACACTTTTGTACTGCAGCGGCGTCGTTCTCAGCCACAGACCTCTCACTTTGCTCTCCAGCCCTCGCCCACTCTACACAATGGGAAGTGGTCGATGACCTGCACGGCAATGACCATTTCCCCATCTAGCTTCACCTACCAGACAGTAGAGCCCGGACGGAGGCCACCTCAGTGGGTAATCAGTAACGCCCACTGGACACTGTTCTGCCAACTCGCTGAGCTGGAAACTCGTGGCAATGTCCAGGAATTGGTGGACTGTATCACTTAAAAGATGCACAGTGCTGCTGAAGCAACTATGCTGATGTCGTTAGGACAACCGAAACGGCATCTGTCCCTCGGTGGAGTGCTGAGTGTCGCTCTGCAATTAGGGCCAGGCGTGCAGCTCTGCGTAGATTTAAGAGAAGGCCGGACAGCAAACAACCTCGCGGCCTTTCGGATGGTGAGGGCAAAACGTCGTCAAATTATAAAAGAGAGTCGAAAGAGATCTTGGTAACCGCTCCTGAGTACCGCTACCTGCTCCACTAAAAGTTCCATAGTATGGGAGACCATAAGGAGGATTTCTGGGAAAGGAGGCAGGTGTCCAGGCCGGCCGCGGTGGCCGAGGGGACTGAGGCGCTCCAGTCACGGTCTGCACGGCCACTAAGGTCGGGGGTTCGAATCCCCCTCGGGCATGGATATTTGTGCCGTCCTTAGGATAAGCTAGTTGATAAGTAGTTTGTAAGTTTAGGGACTGATAACCCCATAGTTAAGTCCCATAAGCTTAACAAACATTTGTAACATTTTTGCAGGTGTCCAGTGGCTTTTGTAATGGGGAATGGTGTCGTGACAGTGCGTGGTAAATTGAAATCTACCGCCGCGCGTAATGTGCGCAAAGTAATGTAGGGGTGCTACGGCAATTAGATAGCGCCGTCTAAGGGAACCGGGGCTCGCCTCGACTCAGCGGGGCACGGCAGTCTGCAGTGAACCGTGATTAAATACGCTAGCTGTAAACAGTTTTTCTTGTGTTAATAAAGTTACTACACTTGAAGTGGCGACGAGTTGCGAAATACTCCATGCGTTGTCTCAGGCATTGTTTTGATAAATATGGAGACCTTAGACCAGCTATTGGGCACGCTCATCAAGCAACAGACTGCCCTCGTAGCGTCGCCGAGTGACTTACCACAGACGCTTACGCCAGTTGTGTCGACGTCGTTGTCCAGTCGGGTCGCGCCGTGTTCTCTGCCTCCATACGAGGAAGCTGCGGAAGAATGGGAGGACTACGAAAAGCGGCTACGGCAACATTTTGTGGCTTTCGGCGTTGGCGACGATCAGCTGTGCAAATCAATATTTCTTTCGTGGATTTCTCCATAAGTGTATCAACTATTGTCTCAGCTATCCCCCTTACGGGATCCGGCGTCGTTATCTTTTACTGAAATGTGTGACATGCTCTCCAAATATTATCGCAAAAACACCCGCACTACGGTCTGGGGTTCGAATCCCCCCTCGGGCATGGATATTTGTGCCGTCCTAGTTCGTAAGTAGTTCATAAGTAGTTTGTAAGTTTAGGGACTGATGACCCCGCAGTTAAGTCACATAGACTGTACAAACATTTGAACATTTGAAAAACACCCGTGTTGTTGCTTCCCGGGTGGCCTTTTACAAGTGCCGCAAACATCCGCATCAATAGTACCGTGCACGGGTCACGGAATTACAGGGACTTAATAGAAAATGACAATTCTTTACGGACGTGCATGCCGATTCCACGGTTACAGATGCTATTCTTAGATTGGCTCCGGATAAGGAAGTCAGACAATGGGCCTTTCAGCTCCCGAATCCCTCTTTATCTGAAGTATTGAGTTCTGCGCAGTCGTATGAAATTTCTCGTGCCGCCGGCGCCCAAATTGACGAATACATGGACGTGAGTGCTGTGCAGTCTGATGCCGCGCCTGTTTGGTATGAAGTTGCCGCAGTACACGCGCAGCAGCGGCCGCGGCAGGTACGTTCGCCGCTTTATCCAACACGAAAGGCTAGATTTTTCTCAACGCTGGCTCTCGTGTCACACCTGCCGTAAGAAAGGTCACACTGCCTCAGTATGCCGGTCTAACAAGACTCCTGCTGTCGTTAAAGATGGCGACTCTGTCATGACTGTCAATTGTGTACTTTCAAATACTAGTAACTTATATATAGATGTTCAGGTACTTGACAAAAATATTGGCATACAGGTACACACAGGTTGTGCTGTCACTCCCACACGTACTTGGACTTCGGCTCTCCGCCGTTGTCTCCTGAAACGCGCAATTTGCGGACATACAACAAACAGATAATTCCGATTATAGGCTAGTTTGAGGCGTCCACGTCTTACAAGTTGGTTGTTCGTTCTCTCACCTTTCATGTTGTCGATCGTGCAGGTACGGAAAACTTGTTTGGATATGATGCTTTCCAACTTTTTGGATTCTCCATTACAGACGATGTACATCTGGTATCTGACGATATTCCTCACACTCGGTTAGATGCATTGTGTGTAGAATTTTCCTCAATTTTCTCTCCCGGCTGTCGATTTTGAGACACACACAACGCTCAAACCGGCGGCCAGCCACAAGTTTTTCCGCCGCCCCCTTCCAATGGCATTACGTGACCCAGTCGAGACTGAATTTGAGAGGTTGGTGTCTTTGAGGGCTTTTCTACCTGTTACTTCTAGTGAATGGGCATCCCCCCCTCATTGTGGTTTGCAAACCCAATGGCAAATTGCGGTTGTGTGGCGATTTCAAAAAGACCGTCAACACCTAATGTCTTATTGATACTTACCAGCTACCGCGTCCTGACGAGTTGTTTGCCAAACTTGCGGACGGACAATTTTTCTCCAAAATTGATTTATCGGAGGCATATCACCAGCTGCCTTTGGACGCAGATTCCGAAAAATTTCTCGTCTTAAACACTCCTTTTGGCCTGTATCCATACCGACGGTTGCCGTTGGGCGTTGCCGGCGCGCCGGCTATATTTCAGCGTTTTTAGAACAGCTCACGGCTTCAGTGCCTGGTTGCTTTAACTATCGAGGATGATATCGTAGCTATGGAGGGCTTCTAAGGATGAGCACCGTGCCAATCTTCGCGCGTTTTGTAAGGTTCTCCTGTCGGCGTGGTTAAGGTGTAATCTCGCTAAATCTCAATTTTTTCGGTCTTCTGTTAAGTATCTGGGGTTTCGACTGTCACGTGACGCGATTCGTATCTTAAGTCAGCACGATGATGCTGTCGCGGCCGATTGCCGACTATCACAAATTCCTGCCTTCCGCGGCTGACGTGGCGCTGCGTGCATTTCTGCCGGCGCCATTTTGCTGCCCCCCCCCCCCCCCTATATTTTCGCAACTCAACAACAACAAAAATTGAAACTTTGGCCGTAAGTACCAATATTGTTTGTGTTTATCAAAATAAAATAGGAACGCTGCAATTTATTTTCACTAAATAATTTTTGTTTGTTCTATTTTTTTACGTGATGCTCAACAAATGCTATCTGAAGATTCAAAAAAAAAAAAAAAAAAAAAAAAAAAAAAAGGACGGCACAAATATCCATGCCCGAGGGGGGATTCGAACCCCCGACCGTAGTGGCCGTGCAGACCGTGAGTGAAGCGCCTCAGTCCCCTCGGCCACCGCGGCCGGCTTCTGAAGATTATTTATACAACTTATTTGTCTGAGGTGTCTCTAACGGCAAACAAAACCTTCATAAATTTATGATGATAAAAAAAGAGTCTTGGTTGCACAAAATTGATGTTTCATTTATTTATCCATGACGTGTTTCACCTCTTCCGCGGTTGTGGCAGGGAGCGACTCTTACAAAGCTTCGCGCGGCTTAATTAGGTTTTACTATTGACTTCGTTGCCCCCCCCCCTCCCCAATTCTTTAGCAACAGTTACATCTGTTGTAAAGGTTCTATTTTATTGAATTTAATAATTTGACGCTCTGCAACCTCAGAGATAAGTAATTTCATTTGTTGTACTATGCTGTTTAGTGGTATTTATTAGTTCAATCTTCATTCCCCCACGCCAAAACGTGAATGTGGTCATGTGGGTTGCAGTTTTATCAGTCTGCACCTTCCCTATTTCTAATATTTCTTGCTTAGGAAAGATTTAACGTATTTTTAGTTCTGTTTTTAAACAAGTTTGTAAATGTTTTCCCTCTTTCAACTTCTGATGATGCCCAGAAGAGGCGAAAAGCGTCATGAATAAGTAAATGAAACATCAATTTTGTGCAACCGAGACTGTTTTTTATCAAAATATATATTAAGGTAGCTGTGCCAGCGCCACAAAAATATGGAGTGGAGTAATTTTAGTCACATTTATGAGCCTGCAGAGCTTTCATTTGCCGATAGTGATGTAGCGAAGATTACGTACCGAAGTAGAGTGACCAGATTTTCCACGTGGAAAAACGGGACATTTGCGAAAATTTGGTATAAAAAACGGGACAAAATAGGACTCTAAACAAAAATAAGAAATTGTGCACTTATTACTGCATCACTTTCCAAAAATAAATAAAAACTGAAGTTTATACTCATAAAAAGGCATATATTTTAGCAAAACACTTCAAAACATGCTTGTAATGGCACTGCAAAATGTGATAATTGTTTTTCCAGGAACTGATTGTAATTCAGAATATCGAGTAACTGATAGAAATATTTCTAACAAATGAACACTAATCTGTAGACTGTTGAGCTCCTGTATCATGAACACTACTACCGGCACTAAGTTTGTACTCATCAGAAGACCTAATATCTTTCAAAAGCTTTGAATTGGTTAATAGCAAGTTGTAGAACTCCTTGCATGTAAGGTCTTCGTAATGAGTCTTAACTATTACAATTGCTTCAATAGTTTCAGTGGTAAAACGGTTGTTCTCATCTGTCACATGAGAATTTACAATGGATAATACCCTTTCCACAAAAGCATTTGTGCCTGGTACAGCAAGAGCAAAACTCACAAGTGTGTCTATATTTTTACAAGAAGTATCTGTACTTTTAAGTGTATGGAATACATCACACCATCTCTTATCGGTTTCCAAATTAGCTTTTTCCCATTCCTCATGTTTCTTGCATACAATGATGTTCACGAATCCTATCTCATCAAACAATACATTTTCATCCATCTGAAATGTTGCACCTGAACTACTGTTTCAACAATTTTCAGACAATTTAAAACCTCAGTCCAACAAATAGGATATCCAATGAAATGATTTCAGAGGTTGAAATGGAGAAGTCCACTTTTCTAAAAATAAGTCAAAAAAGTGTCATAAAATAAATTGGTATTTGTCTCGTATTTTGACTGAGTGAAAATACCTTCCTTTTCCAAGTTAATTCAAATTGAAGAAATAACTGATGTTTGAAATTTACTCAATTTCCTGTTACTGATTTTTTCTTTAAGCAACTCCAGCTCCTCAGCTGTTTCTGTAGCTGAAATATTGGTTCTTTCCAACTTTTGAATTGAATTGGAAAAAATTTCTAATTGGCTTTGTATGAAATGAAGCCAAAGGAGTGACTGTGGAGTCTCAAAAAACTGTTTCAGCAATGTAGGACACCTGTCCTGAGACAGAAAATATGATTTCAGAGGATCACACATATCAATAACTCTTTTAACTCCTGGCAACAATGACAACCATCTAGTTTTAATACTACCTAGAACTTGTTTGTACTCAGTATCAACAAAATCACAAAATGATTTTAGTTCCTCCACGCGCACAGTGTAAATGTAAAAATACTGAAAATTTTTTTTCTATCCTTTCGATGTCAATGGGAAGAATGTCTGCACTTGTCTGAACTCCATTGTGTATCACATAGGCTGCACAACCGATGCCTTGAATGTTTAGCTTTAGAACACTTTTCAGTTTGGAATAAACATGTTTGTTCCTGCCCTGATGCACCCACCAAAGTTGGTATTACAGTTATCTGCACAAAATGCGACAATATTGTCAACTATATTTTGCTTTTTTAAAAATATCCAGAATATAGTTAGTTAATAATTCTGCCGTTTCTCCACCAATGTTCTGAAGACAGATTACTTTGCACTGAACACCTTTTGTAGGAATGAAATACCTAGCTAGAATTGGCACTAGCTTTAAGCTTTTGTGATTTGATGCATCAATCATCAGAGACACATATTTAGCATCTTTAAGTTCTGACTGAACTACATACATTGCGTACTGCGATAAAACATTCACTAAAATCGACTCACACTTCTTCCTAGAACACGTGAATTTCTCCTCAAATCGGTCTCTGATGAGAAGAGCCGTGCAATACACCGAACGGAAAGAATGATTGTGTTTTGCAGTATGGAACGCAAACAGCCCTTCTTCCACTGCGATACGTTTATCTTCTTCTGTTTGTAGTTTATTCGTACTTACAAAAGAAGTTCTGCTGCTAGACGTTCTCGCAGAAACTGCCAACAAGTGCTTCTTTTTCTTTATATGCTGCATTATATCGGCACGTCCTCCATGTTCAATGGAAAAAACTGAACGACACAATGTACATTCTACCTTCGTACTCGTGATTTCCTTCAAGAATGGGAACTCGTCTTTCTTGATTTTTGAGAAAGAACACTATTTTCCCCCCATTCTAAGGGCACCAGGTTTTGTCACACATAGCAACGACAGACAATGGAGCGCAATAAAGCAAACTGGCCGAACACAATGTCAGTTGGATTTGCAAATTTATGTGATCTAACAGTGGGTAGTCATTCGTAACTACAAATACAGTGGAGCGTTGATAGCCCTACAAAGTTCTTCAACGAAAACTTGTTAGTTCTGTCTGCAATTACTCAGTAGCAAATAATCGATATGAATCGCCTACCTCACCCACAATTTACTGGCACAGAGCACGATAATGAAAAATTTGTTTACAGATCACCTCATTCCGTGACCAAAATAATACTTCTTTATTCTAACTTTCCATGTAAGACAAAGCAAGACACAGGAGAAAGTTAAATAAACTATCTTATGAATCTAAATTGACGTGAGAATAAATAAAAAAACACACACAAAAGATAAGGTTCTGCTGACTGCGAAAAAACGGGACATTTGGCGTCCAGTTAAATATTTTGCGGGACAACGGGACACAGAACGAAAAAAAAAAAAAAAAAAAGAGAGGACAGTCCCGTCAAAAACGGGACGTCTGGTCACCCTAGTCTAACTTCACCTCGAGCGCAATGACGAGGACAATGGACGGTCTCGCGGACGTGGCGAAAACATGGGAAGGAGCTTCACAACTTCACTACGTCCTAATCCTCGACGTTGACGAATTACAGTGGTTGCAATAATTTAAATCCAAAGTTTACTCGTAATATCGAATTTCCAGCGTCTGTATTAGGTACAGATGTACTACCCATTAGAGACATGCGAAAATTTGTGCCTAGCTGCGACTCGAATCGGTATTACGCGGTTTTCGTGATCGGACGTGTTATTACTTTCGGTTATACGAGCACGTTTCCAGGACCGACCGAAATATGTGTGTATCACAATGACCATATATATACAGTCACTACGTTCTGGATTCATTCGTCTTTAATATTAGTCATAGCTGTCTGCCAAATAGAAAGCAACGAAATCAAATCAACTTGCGCTATTGATATAAAATTAAAGAATATTTGGTCTATAAGTATGTAATAACATTATTTGTAATCTCCATTTGCCTTATAGATACAATTTGTTACGGCCGACCAGAAACTTCACCGGTATTGCCTCATGCCTGCAATCGGTCACGCTTTGTCAAATGTTTGTTAAGCTTAAGGGACTTAACTACGGGGTCATCAGTCCCTAAACTTACAGACTACTTATGAACTAGCTACAACTAAGGACGGCACAAATATTCATCCCCGAGGGGGGATTCGAACCCCCGACCGTAGCGGCCGTGCAGACCGTGACTGAAGCGCCTCAGTCTCCTCGGCCACCGCGGCCGGCCACGCTTTGCCCACATCACGCCTGAGCGATATAGACAGCAACTGTAACTATTATTCCCAACATCTCTCTGTCACCAAATTCTGGCATGAACTGCTACGTTTAGGAGCGATTGCACTAATTTTCATATGCTAATATGTGCAAAATATGGAAATAAAATAGTTTTAGAATGCTTTTATTCAAAAACTAATCTACCTTACAAAATATATTAGATTTAAAATTGACATCAAATGTGTCGTGACCATTTTTCCAATCTGTATGTGGAAAATAAAATTCTGGAAACCTATTACTTGTTTTTTTAGCAAACTGAGTAAATAACTGATATGACCTCGGTGAAGACTCCATAAAAATATATCTTTTTACAGATTATTTTGGCCTGGAAATGAATATTAAAGCGAACTGATTTCAACTGGATTGACTAATTTAGAAGTAGTAAGTACTTTTCATGGCACAATTAAAATCTTAGGGGAACTTAACAATGTTTGAATGCAACGTTACAAACAGACGTAATTTGGTGACAAATCTGTTTGTACTTCCCTTTATAGAGAGTACCCAGCTCGCCCGGGGCCACGGCCCCCCGGCACCCCCCACGCTACGCCCATCCACTGAATCAGCTGCTCCGTAAGATCGTTCCTTTCCACTGGACTGACGAATGTGAACGTGCCTTTGTCCGCCTCAAAGATCAACTTCAGTCGGCGCCGTGTCTAGTCACATTTTGCCCGGGGCGGCAACTGGTGTTGGCCGCGGACGCGTCCCAATATGGTACTGGGCCGTCCCTGCACACCGATATGATGACGGATCAGAGCGGCCTATTGCTCGCGCTTCAAAGACGCTCAACGATGCTCAAAGGCGTTATTCTCAGATTGAGAAAGAGGCACTTACCATAGTGTATGCCTTAAAAAAATTTCACGTTTTCTTGTACGGTTCCAAGTTTCATCTCATTACCGACCGTAAGACTCTCGTCTCCTTCTTTCATCCTTCAGCATCACTTCTGGATAAGGCTGCACACAGGTTGCAACGTTGGGCTTTATACTTGTCTCGTTTTGACTATGATATCCATTACCTCCCCACATCCCAGCACGCAAATGCTGACGTCTTATCGCGGCTGCCTACGGGCCCTGACCCCGTATTCGACCGCGATGAGTTACTCTGCTTCCACGTGGATGAGGACGAACGTCGTGCGGTTGACGGTTTTCCATTCACGGGGACCGTTTGCTTCTGCCACATCTGATGACCCAGTTCTTTGTAAGGTGATTAGGTTCATTCAACTGAGGTGGTCTGACCGACCCTCTGGCAACGCATCTGACCCTCTCCGTAACTATTACGCCTCGCATCTGCGACTGTCTGTCTGTGACGGTGTGTTTCGCCTCTGTACAGACGGAACGTTTCCACGAGTGACGGTTCCTGCTTCTCTGCGTCAACATGTTCTTCAGCTGTTACACCGGGAACATTGGGACGTTTCCCGCACCAAATATCTGGCTTGCAGACATGTTTACTGGCCAGGAATTGATGCAGACATTTCGCGCACGGTCGCCCTGTGTACCAAATGTGCTCGACAGTCAGCAGCCCCCCGAGCTGCCCCATCCCTGCGGCCTGCCCCAGCGCGCCCGTGGGAACGGGTCCACGCCGATTTTGCCGGCTCTTTTCTTGGTGCCTACTGGCACAGAGTAACATACAGAGGAGCAGCCCCCCCTAAACCACTGTCCTACGCTCCCCTCGTAGTTCCGTAAGATGCTAGCAGGTGTCAGGCGGTTCCATGGCTTAGGGTGCCTCTCGCACGTCAGAGGGTAGCGTGGAGGGGAGAGCTCGTGCCGCCTGCCACGAGGCCACGGCTGTGTCCGGCTTGCTGGCGTTTGAGGGGAGGTGGTGGTGGGGACAGCCGCTACTTGCCGCCTGCTCTGGCCAGTTTAAAGAGCTGCTTCTGACCGCAGCGCCATCATGGGACATCTTACGGAACTGCTGGAAACCCTCGCTCCCCACACCCCTGAGCGTAGGACCGGGCCCTTTATGGAGGTTTCCCATCTGTATATATTTGTCTGTGCTACTGGTTTCTCGTCATTGATGCTTATTCCAATTTTCCTTTAGTGGTTCGCTGTGCGTCCCCTTCCACTGTGGCAACCACAAATTCATTGGCAAAGATTTCGCCCTTGAAGGTTTACCCTCTACGCTTGTCACAGACAATGGTCCTCAGGTTTCCTCAGAGGCTTTTGCAGATTTCTGTTCCGGCCTCGGTGTCCATTTCACAGTGCCGCCCTTCCATCCACAGTCGAATGCGGAGGTCGAGCGTCTTTTTCGCACATTCGAGTGTCAGATGAAGTTCTTTTTTCTACGGAAGATGCTTTCTTCACTTTCTAACTTCTTATCGATTCACGCTCATGGGTGATCACAGCCCGGCCGTGCTCTTACACGGTCGTCATCCGCGCACGTTGTTACATCTTCTTCACTCCCGACAGTCTCGGGCTGTTTCTCCACCTCCTGACGAGTTGTGGGTAGGTGCTCCTGTCTGGGTACGGGGGTACGGCTCCCGCGTCAAGTGGATCACAGGAACCGTCAAAAATTTTAGAGGCCGTCGGTTGTTTGACATGCGTACTGGTGAAGGAATGGTTGTTCGCCATTTTGACCAGATACGTCCACGGGCGGTGGAACTGCCGCTGTCGATGTTGTCTCCACACACGACTATTCATACTCCTTCGAAAGTCAATAGACACCATCTATGGGTCCCACCCTTACTGTTTACAACTCCGAGCACCCAACATACTCCTGCAGAAGATGTGCTTCCGTCACACGAGCTGACTGTGTGGGGAAGTGTGCCAGCATCACAGTCGCACCCACCAGAGGAATCGCAGCCTCCCGTCATTCAGTCCCGGGGACGTGTGCCTCCAGCAGAGAGTGAGCCGACTTGTCCGCCACCTTCAGTCAATACTTCGAGATGTCATCCACCATCGAGTCACGGGTTCGTGTTCCGTGCAAAGGGCCCCGTCCGGGTTACTTTCGCCCATACGTTTGCGTGGCACCGTGTGACCTGGCCGCAACACGTCAAAAGCCGATGGATGTCTCCGCAATATACAACACCTCTGCAATGTGAAGTGAATTTCCCAAAGGGGGAAAAGTGTTGTGACAGTGCGTCGTAAATTCAAATCTAACGCCCCGCGTAATGCGCGCAAAGTAATATAGGGACGCTACGGCTATTAGACAGCGCCTTCTAAGTGAACCGCCTGAACTCTGCGGGGCTCGGCAGGCTGCACTGAACCACGATTACATACACTAGCTCTAAACAGTTTTTCTTGCGTTAATAAAGTTATAACAGGCATTCTCCAAACCAGCCTGCTAGACATTGCCCAGACCAGACCATGGCTATGTATTTTTCCAATGTTACTGCCACTGCCACTCAGGATCCGGCATTCCAGCGCCACAGAGTGGTTGCTGGGATGGGCCATTTGGACTCCAGGTCCACTGGTCATCAGGAGTACAACTGCCCCTTCACACTGTAGGAGCCGCATTGTCTGCGGCTCGTGATACATCCCCTGGCAATGATACTCCACTACAGTATGCTGTGGCACCTAACACACCGAAATAAAGAAACCCTCCTCAGCCTTTTTAATGCCATTTGGTCGTCAGGTCACTTTCCTCCCCCCAGGGGGCCCACAGTTCTTTTGTGGGTACGTGTGTGGCGCGCACGGGGCCCCGAGCCGGAGCAGCCTTTCTTCTGCCCCAGGCTGCTTCACTTTCCCTCCCGGTTTATGCCTTCGCCCGGAGACGGGCGTATTTCACGAGTTCAGGTGTTTTCTTGTTGTCGTTTCTCTTATTCCTTGGTTCCTTCCTTTCTTACCCTTTGTTTCTGTCTCTCTCTCCTTGTCCTCTCCTCGCCTTCTTCTCCTCATTAGTCTCCGCCTCGGCGTTTGAGACACCTTTCCTTCTTTCTCTTCACTTCCTCTATTCTTCTTCTTTCCTCCCTGTGCGTGTCTGAAGGCCGACCCACGCATTATCATGCGTAGCAGGTGACGGGGTAACGCGTAATTCCCCGCCCCGGGTAGACAAGTAGGGCACGTACGTACCCCCTGGTAAAGGCCAGGCCCAGGGAGGGGTGATTACCCGAGCTGGTACCTTCCGAACATGCCAATTGGTCCCTCCGTCAGTTCTCGGGAGGTGTGACCTGAGGTGTGAACAATCACCTAAGGCGGGTAAGCCCTCGAAGAGGGCCCCCACTAGGAAGGAGCGCGCCATCGGAGACGCCGGTAATCACGGGGGACACTTCCGCAATGACTTCCTTCTCTTCTTCACTGACATTGACCCAGAAACGTAAGGTAGACTCGCCTCAGCAAAAGAAGACTCTGCCTAATTTGCCGAAATTTCTTGTTGTGTCGCGCACCGACGGAAAAGACTTCAATTCTGTCAATCCTTTCGTTGTACAGAAAGGTGTTGATGCAATTGCTGGCCCTGTTAAAACATGTTCGCGTCAGCGCAATGGCTCATTGTTGCTGGAAGTGGACAGTGCTTTCCAAGCCCAGAAACTTATCCGGACTACGTTATTGCACACGTTTCCAGTCAAAGTAGAAGCGCACCGCACACTCAACTCGTCACGTGGGGTAGTTTTTACGAGATCCCTTGACGGGTTGTCTGATGACGACATCCGGTCCTATATGTCCGATCAGGGTGTGACAGCCGTCCACAGGGTGATGAAAAAGGTAGATAACCAGCTGACACCGACTCGTACTGTGTTTTTGACATTCGACAGAGTTGACCTCCCGTCGAAGGTCAAAGCAGGGTACGAAGTTATCTCAGTCCGCCCTTATATTCCAAACCCAACGCGCTGCTACCAATGCCACAGGTACAACCATACCCGTGAACATTGCCCACATGCAGCAAAATGTGTCACTTGTGGTAGGGACGCCCATGAGGGGGATTGCCCACCTCCGTCCCCTCACTGCCTTAACTGCAACGGCGACCATGCGGCTTCCTCTCGCGACTGCCCTGTATATAAGGATGAAAAAATCATTCAGCAAATTCGGGTTACGGAGAAGGTATCGACATCTGCCGCTCGTAAGTTGTTGGCGAGTCGAAAGCCCACTGTCCTCCCAGCGGGTACATACAGTAAGGTACTCACCTCACCTCGACCTACCAAAGATTCCAGTACCCAGACATGTGATTTCACTTTCGCTGACACAGTTGTGCGATCCGCCAGCCCGAAGATTGCCCGTTCCACGTCCCCGCTTCCTCCTGCTGCTTCTAAGGTACAGTCTTCGTCAACATCTAGTAAACCGCGGGCACCTAAACAAGATGCCCGGACCTTGAAAAAGGAACCCGTCCGTGAGGATTTTCTGCGTTCTCAGGCTTCCCAACCGTCAACTGCCTCTTCCCGCCGTCACTCTTCCAGAAGAGCTGACAAGAAAAAGAGTTCCTCTCCTTCCCCGCCGAGGCGGGACCCATCTGTCGCGCCGTCCAACAGTTGCCGGCCTCGGCCGTCTTCTGTTTCACCGGGACGCTCCGTTTGCCGTGCGCCCGGCCCTTTACCGGCGGTGGAAACTGCCCCTCCTGATCAGCTCAGGGAGGTGGCAGGCGCGTCGGTCGAACCTATGGACCACGACCCTTTGCCCCTGGACAGCGATAGCAGTGCTCCCTCGAAATCCGGTCCTCAGCGGCCGTCGAGGTGACCCCGCTCGCTACTTGGTTTTTATCCTTATTTCTTCTCTCATTTTTATCATGGCGCTCCTTCAATGGAACATTCGCGGCATTCGTTCTAATCGGGAGGAGTTAAAATTACTCCTTCGATTGCACTGCCCGCTTCTAGTCTGTCTCCAGGAAACTAAGTTGCGTCCACGTGATCGTGCAGACTTTCCACACTACACCTCTGTGCGGTTCGACCTGCCACCCGTGGAAGGTGTCCCAGCCCATGGAGGGGTTCTGATGCTCCTTCGAGACGACGTCTATTTCCATCCCATTTCCTTGCACACTCACTACAGGCAGTTGCCGTCCGCGTCACCTTATCCACATTTACCTTCTCCCTCTGTAATATATATTCGCCATCGTCATCTGCCCTTACTAGGGCAGATGTGCTAAACCTTGTTGACCAGCTCCCTTCACCTTTCGTGTTGGTAGGCGACTTTAATGCCCACCACCCCCTATGGGGCTCTCCGGCACCTTGTCCGAGAGGCTCCCTTTTGGTGGACCTTCTCCACCACCTCGATCTTGTCTGCCTCAACACCGGTGCACCGACCTTCCTTTCTGACACAACACACACTTATTCCCATATAGACCTCGCAATATGCACTCCTCAGCTTGCCGGTCGGTTTGGGTGGTATGCACTTTCTGACACGTACTCGAGTGACCATTTCCCTTGTATCATCCACTTCCTACATCATTCCCCATCTCCACGTCCCACCAGTTGGAACATTTCTAAAGCCGACTGGGGGCTTTATTCTTCCATGGCTGTTTTTCACAATCAGCATTTTCCCAACTGTGACAGTCAGGTCGAATACCTCACAGAGGTTATTCTCACTGCTGCTGAACGTTCCATACCTCGTACATCCTCTTCTCCACGTCGTGTGCAGGTCCCTTGGTGGACTGCAGCCTGCCGCGACGCGCTTCGAGCCCGACGCCGTGCCTTACGCACCTTCCGCCGCCACCCAACTTTGGAGAATTGCATCAATTACAAACGTATGAGAGCGCAGTGCCGTCGTATCATAAACGACAGCAAGAAAGCTTGCTGGACAGCTTTTACTAGTTCTTTTAACCGTTTTACTCCCTCCACGGTTGTCTGGGGTGGCCTACGCCGTTTGTCCGGCATCAAGGTCCACTCCCCGATTCCTGGCCTGACCGTGGAGAACGCGGTCCTCGTGGACCCAGCTGATGTTTCAAACGCATTGGGTCGTTTCTTTGCGGAGGTTTCGAGCTCTGCCCATTACCACCCTGCCTTTCTCCCTCGCAAACAGGTAGAGGAGGCACGGCCGCCTTCTTTCCGCTCTTTTAATCGTGAAAATTATAACGTCGCCTTCACCATGCAGGAGCTAGATCGTGCTCTCGCCCTGTCCCAGTCTTCTGCTCCCGGGCCCGATTCCATTCATATTGAGATGCTGAAGAACCTCTCTCCTGCGGGCAAGTGCTTTCTTCTTAGTACCTACAATCGCATATGGACTGAAGGTCATGTTCCCACAAGTTGGCGTGAAGCCATTGTTGTCCCCATCCCCAAACCAGGGAAGGACAAACACCTTCCTTCCAGTTATCGCCCCATTTCTCTGACGAGCTGCGTCTGTAAGGTGATGGAACGCATGGTTAACGCTCGGTTGGTCTGGCTCCTCGAATCTCGCCGCCTCCTGACTAATATACAATGCGGTTTTCGTCGACACCGCTCTGCTGCTGACCACCTCGTTACGTTGTCGACCTTCATTATGAACAACTTTCTAAAGAAGCGTCAAACAGTAGCAGTGTTCTTCGACTTGGAGAAGGCATACGATACCTGTTGGAGAGCGGGTATTCTCCGCACATTACACACATGGGGCCTTCGGGGCCGCCTTCCTCTTTTCATTCAAGCGTTTTTGGCGGATCGCAAGTTCCGGGTACGAGTGGGCTCTGTTTTGTCAGATACCTTTTGCCAGGAGAATGGGGTACCACAGGGCTCCGTCTTGAGTGTGGCGCTCTTTGCCATTGCAATCAATCCGATCATGGACTGCCTTTCAGCCGACGTCTCCGGATCTCTTTTTGTTGACGATTTCGCAATTTATTGTAGCGCCCAGCGGACGTGTCTCTTGGAGCGTTCTCTCCAACGCTGTCTTGACCGTCTATATTCCTGGAGCATCGCAAACGGCTTCCGATTCTCCACTGAGAAAACTGTGTGTATCAATTTTTGGAGATACAAGGAATTTCTTCCACCTTCTCTACGTCTCGGCCCTGTTGCTCTCCCTTTCGTGGAGACTACGAAATTCTTGGGACTCATGTTGGATCGGAAACTTTGCTGGTCCACACACGTGTCGTACCTAGCTGCCCGTTGTGCCCGATCCCTTAACGTTCTTCGTGTCCTCAGTGGCACGTCATGGGGAGCGGATCGTACCGTCCTGCTTCACCTTTACCAGGCCATTGTTCAGTCGAAGCTCGACTATGGAAGCCTTGTGTACTCTTCAGCACGGCCGTCGATTCTCCGCCGTCTCAACTCTATGCACCATCGTGGATTACGTTTGGCGACCGGTGCATTTTATACCAGCCCTGTTGAAAGTCTGTATGCCGAGGCTGCTGTATTACCCTTGACCACTCGACGTGACATACTCTTGTGTCGGTATGCATGCCGCCTACAGTCGATGCCCAACCATCCATCTTACAGATTATTTTTTGACGACTCACTCGATCGCCAATATCAGTTGTCTGCGATTGCCTTGCTTCCACCGGGAGTTCGGTTTCGCTGCCTGCTACAGCGGGTCGATTTTACCCTTCCTTCCACCCTTCGGTTGAGCGAAAGCCCATTGCCACCGTGGCATCAGGCCCAGGTTCACACACACCTCGAACTTAGTTCGCTCCCCAAGGAGAGCACTCCGGATTTGGTATACCGCTCGAGGCTTGTCGAACTCCGTTCGCGGTTCGGTAATGCCGTATTTATTTACACTGATGGTTCCAAGAGCACTGCCGGTGTCGGATCTGCCTTCGTCGTCGGGGACAACCGGTTCCAATACAAGCTCCCTGACCGGTGCTCGACCTTCACGGCTGAGCTTTTCGCCCTCCACCAGGCCGTTTTGTATACCTGCCGCCACCGCCAACCTTTCTATGCTATATGTTCTGACTCCCTTAGTGCCCTGCAGAGTCTTAAGGACCCTTTCTCGAACCATCCTCTCGTGTATCGGATCCAACGCTCCCTCCAGTTGCTGGCGGATGACAGCTGTCACGTTTCTTTCCTGTGGGTCCCTGGCCATGTGGGTGTGCCCGGGAATGAGGCCGCCGACACAGCAGCCAAGGCAGCAGCTCTTTTACCTCGCATGGCTACCTTTTGCGTCCCATCGGACGATGTTCAATGGGCTCTTCGCCGGAGTATCGTGTCGCAATGGCACAGTGTGTGGCTTTCACTGTACAACAATAAATTGCGAACTGTCAAACCGATCCCGATCGCTTGGAAGACATCCTCACGCCCCTCTCGGCGGGAGGAGGTCATCCTGGCTCGGTTGCGGATCGGTCATTGCCGTTTCAGCCACCGTCACTTGCTATCCGCCGAACCTGCACCGCTATGCTCCTGCGGTGAACTGTTGACAGTGCGACATGTTTTACTGACTTGTGTTAATTTTAATCATCTCCGTGTAGCCCTTCACTTTCCGTCTACTCTGGAGGAAATTTTAGCTGATGACACACGAGCAGCTGCTCGGGTTTTGCGTTTTATGAACTTGGCCAACCTATCCAAGGATATTTAACCCTTTTAATTGTCTTTTATCTTTCGTTTTTAGCCTCTTGCTGATGTTCTGACAGTCACCATTTTTTTGAGATCATAGCGAATCAATGTTCTTAGCTGGGCGCTAATGACCATAGAAGTTGTGCGCCCTAAAACAACAAAAAAAAAAAAACAAAAAAAAAAAAAGGTCACTTTCCTGACTCGTGGAGAGAGGCAGTCGTAATCCCCCTTTTAAAACCTGGGAAAGATTGCACATGCACAAGCAGTTATCGCAGTGTAGCCCTCACTAGTTTTGTGGGAAAGACCTTAGAGCGTATGGTAAACCGCTGCCTGGTCTGGATGTTGGAATCCAGGCAGCTCCTTAGTCGCTTACACTGAGGGTTCAGGAGATATCGTGGCCTTTCTGGAGGCGGCTATATAACAGGCCATCGTGCGCCGTTATCACCTTCTGGGTGTATTTTTTTATATCGAGAAGGCCTACGATACTACTTGGAGGCATCAAATCCTCAGGCAGCTTCACAATTGGGTATTTCGTGGTTGTCTTCCCAATTTTATTCGGTCTTTCTCCACGTTGTTTTAGGTATCGAGTTGGTGGCGTGCTCTCCAACTGCTTTGAGCAGGAAAACGGTGTCCCTCGGGTAGTGTTATAAGTGTGACTTTGATTGCTATAGCCATTAACAGTATTGCTTCTTTCGTGAAAAGTCCTGTCCAGCGTTCATTATTTGTTGATGACTTCCCTGTCTTCTGTTCTTCCTCCAGCCTTGCAACGACAACTAAATAGTTGCAGCTAACACTCAGATGGTTGGACGAATGGGCACAGAAGGCCGTTTTTAAATTTTCAACCGAGAAGTCGGTGTGTGTTCTTTTTAACCATTTTCGTTCTGTTTTTAACTTTCCTGAACTGCGGATGAGAGACACTGTTCTGAATTTTATAGACACTGTGCGTTTCCTGGATCTTAATTTGACTCTAAACTTACCTGGATGCCGCATCTTAAAGACTTGAGGAGATGGTGCCTCAAAGCACTAAGTATTGTAAAGTATTTTAGTCACACTTCATAGGGAGCTGACAGGATTTCGTCTGCTCCAGTTTTATAGAGCCTTTGTACGATCCCAACTTGATTATAGCTGCATGGTGTATGAGTCTGCAAGACCTTCATATTTAAAAATGCTGGACGTGGTGCACCATGAAGGAATTCGGTTGGCTACCGGGGCATTTCGTACCAGCCCTTTACCGAGCCTTTGTGCCGAGGCTGCTGAGCCACCACTTTACATACGGCGACAGCTCCTCATGGTGCGTCAGGCGTATGCCACATTGTCCACGCCATATACACCTGCTTACAATATCATTGCTCAGCCACCTATGGAAAGGCTTTTCAGCAATTGGCTTCGAGCTACAAGGCCTTTTGGGATTCATGCTAAGGACTGTTTTTTTAGATTTGGGTGTGCCATGTTTTACGTGGAGACTGGGGTGGATTTACCCCTTGATTATTACAGAAGCCCGGACTCCTTTTAGATTTAAAGAATTTTAAAAAAGATTGCACAGACATAACGTTTGTCACCATTTTTTAACATTTTAAATTGGAATCGTGATTATACAGTGGTGTACACTGACAAGGGGACTCCGTCGGTGTTGTGTAGTGTTTCCAGATCATATCACAAGGATCGTTGAAATGTTTGTTAAGCTTAAGGGACTTAACTGCGGGGTCATCACTCCCCACAAGGATTCGCCTGCCCACTGTCTACTCGGTTTTTTTTTTTTTCGGTAATTACATCCTCAAGACACTAGAACACATCCGGCGTGCCCGAGGTACACAATTTCTACTCTACTCTGCTCTGATTCTCTTAATGCCCTACAATCACTGCAGGTCATTAACCCATCTGAAACTATCACACAGTTGATCCATGAACAACTATACTTCCTCCTAAGTCGGGGTAAGGAGGTGTCATTTCTTTGGGTATCAGGGCATGTGGAGATTCGGGTTAATGAAGCGGCTGATGCGGCTGCCAAAGCGGCTAGCAGTGACCCAAATGTTAATGAGTTGTGCTATTCCCTTGCAAGACGTCTACCCTGTGCTGTGGCAGAGGTCGCTTCAGTTGTGCGAGGAGACGTGGTTGGCAGTGAGAGGTAATAAATTGCAGTTGGTTAAACCAACTGTCCGACTGTGGCAGACTTCCTGACAGTCATTCAGGCGGTTTGAAGTGACCCTGATGCGCCTCCGTATTGGGCACTGCCCATTGACCCACAGCTTTTAATTTCAATGAGAGGATACAAAGATTTGCGATGCTTGTGCCGTGCGATCACTGTACGCCACATTTTAACCGAGTGTATTTTGTATTGTGCTGAGAGGGCAGCAGCTAACCTTGGCAGTGTCCTGCTTTCTGTTTTAGCTGATAATGAGGCGAGTGTGAAGAACATTTTACAATTTTGTGAACTGTCTGGACTCTGGCCTAAGCTTTTAGGCAGGAAGTTTTAGTGTGTTGCAGACTGGCTCGCTGATATCTTTTATATCAGAGATCAGCAAACCGCTATAGTCTGATATTGCATTTTAAGTACTTCTACAATTGTAAATTTTAATAGTCCGAATTCAATTGTTGATTTGCAATATGCATTTGTGAATTTGCTATGTTGACCATGGAGTCCATCTTTCTGTCGCCTATTCTTATTTATTTACTGTTGACTCCAATCACATTAATCGCCTAATGATTTTGGCAGGGCACTAAAGACCTTGCTGTTGTGTGCCCTAAACATTCTATCGCATCCTATCCTATCCATTTTTCTTTTTTCTTCTCAAATTTTGTAGGTCAGATATGGTTACCCATATTGCTTGGATATAATGTTTCAACTCGCTATTAGGTATCATCTGACCCTCTTCCCTTCTCTTCAGTAATATTCACAAAATATGTTATATACAGCAATTTTATAGTGACTTATTTATCTTGTAGAGGAAAAAATCCCATGTCAGTGTGTACAACTTATTTCATGTCAGTGATTTTGGGATGTGTGTGCTAAATAAGATTCCATGGAACCATACCACTTTCTTTGGCCTTCCTTTTGTTCCCCTACCTGATTTTTAAATATGGCTAGGACATTGAATTGCCTTATTTAGTGTGCATGTGTTTTTAATTTTCATTTCATTGTGATTAGGCGCGTCCTGTTACACTGCCACCGTGTGCACCACAGTTAGATTTTGTAAATGTTTCATCTTTACTTTTTATTGATTTTTTAAACTCGTGCCAAAAGATTGTGTGTTTGACATTTATGTTATGTTGTCAAAATGATATTGTTCCTATTCAATGGTTTTCCCATTGTGCGTGATCCTGAGGATGGCCAGCCAGTCAAATTCCCACAGTCCATACCTGTAAGATGTATGCACATCTATACAAAAATAACAGCTATTCTGTAAATAGTAATCTTTCTTACTATTTATCTTTGAAAGCTTTATGATATATTATAATTTATTACATTATTATTTTTTTCTGTTGTGACTTTTCCCTTATGATTTTCAGGATTATTAATCATTTCACCATGTTGAAACAGATGAGTCAACTTAACTTCCTATAGTACAGTTTTCAGTTCTTTACTGTTTTCTTTCCTCTCTTCTGCTGCTCATTTTCTTCCTAATTTACTCGATTTTTTGATCTTGAAATCATTTCCATTATTGTTATTATTATTATTATTATTTTACAGCACTGCATAGTGGTGCAAGAAGTATTTGAAGATGGTTTGATATCCCAGGATGGTCGTCTACGCCCTGGTGATCAACTCATCGAAATTAATGGTACTGACATGACAAATGCCACACATCACCAGGTATGAAAATACACAGTTTTTCTGTCTGATGTAATATTGTTTTATTGAAGTTGCATTTGATAATTTTGTATTATTATATTTTCAGAGTTTGTAAGTATGTTTCAACATAAACACTAAAGAAATTAAGATTCATTTCTATGGAATTGCTAGGAATTAATAAATGATGATTTGCAGCCAATAATAAGTGTTATCTGAAATTGTCCTGTATGTAACCATAATTTCTATTTAATGTTTATTTATCTTCCCATTATTTCTTTGGTCGCACTTATTTTTAACTAAATATTAGTTTGATATTGACATGTTGCACAGAAAACTTGTATACAAAGTTGCCTTTCTTCAGAAACATTCTCTCTTAATTTGCTTCTTTGTTTCAAATATTATTCAACACAAAATCTAGAAATTTAAAATCCAAAGCAACAGACCAAAAACATACTACTTAACCAGTCACTAAACCAAAGGCAATAATTATGAGGGGGCAAGAAGCATGCTTAAAAAGTAATTTTGAAACTAGCAAGTAACAAGTGTGTGAGGTGTTATTGGGGATGAATTCTGATGAGAGGTCATGGAAAGAGCTGTAGTATTTTAGGTACCTTCATCTCATCCTAGCACAGGTTGTAGGTGGAAGATCAGATAATTGGCAAAGACCTTGTACCATGTAGTCACTGTGATTCATCACAAAAGTGGTGCAGAGAGGATGATTAGGTTGGGATCTGTTTTGATGTTTTGTAAACCTGTCCTTTCGTCTGCCAAAAGGTTGGTGGTGTTAGGAAGGGAATTGGTGAGGGATGCTGAGGCCAAGTTGGAGCTGAAGAATTCCTTAAAGTTGACCAGGGGATGGTTACGTGGGAGTGAGGAATGATCATGGTTTGCTTGTGGCATGAGCTCAGAGGGGCAGAGTTCAAATTGAGATTTAGTTGACTTTTGTTGAAAGGAATTGGTGGCAAAGTAGTGTCTAAATTTGGGTGCTGGGGTGAAGGTGAAAGCTTTGGATAAGGTTTGAACATCTGTTGAGTTGAGGTTTTTGGTGGGAAGTTTAATAACAATGTTTTGGTGTTGTTTTGTCTTTGGATTTTGTGGAGGTTGGTGGGGTGTTTTGTGGATGTGACAACTTGAAACCATCAGCAAGGCAAGGTGCAGGTGCTGTGAGGGGTTCACGAGGAGGAACACTGTGGGTAATGGGATAGGACAGTAGTTCTCCAAGGCGACAGTAGGATGCCAACGGGGTGTACATTTCTG
This sequence comes from Locusta migratoria, assembly GCA_026315105.1. Classification (NCBI taxonomy): domain Eukaryota; kingdom Metazoa; phylum Arthropoda; class Insecta; order Orthoptera; family Acrididae; genus Locusta; species Locusta migratoria. The sequence continues at coordinate 778,957,370 of CM048755.1, forward strand.
AACAGAGATTTTTTTTTTTTTGGGGGGGGGGGGGTGTATGTTAATAATGTACTAGTGTGTGTGGCACCAGTATGTGGAGGGAAAATAATTAATAAATAAATAACACAAGTAACATATGCTAGGAACAGGGGGAATGACCAGGATAGTAATAATTTAATGCTCCATCAACAATGCTTGCCATTACAGAGCCTTGTGTTGTGAGTGGACAGTACCGTTAGTAAAGATTGGTTCGGATACCAAAGTGAGTGCTGTTTTAAAGGCGATAAGAAACATACAAGAAAGAAGGAAATGAATGGATGGATTAATGAAATGTTAAAATTACACTGCGAAAGAAAAATACTGTTGTGGGGATGGAAGTAAAGCTGTTTGACAAAATCTAATAATGGAAAGTCCAGGTTGGAATGTCAGTAATATGAGGATAGGTAGAAGCTCGCCATAAAGATTGATTACTTAGCCACAGACAAGCACATAGAAAAACAATCAAATTCAGACAGCTTAAATTTTTGGCCACAGACTCAATCAGAAAGGACCATACACACTCACGATCATTCAAGCATAACTCATGCACACACAATCGCTATCTCTCTCGCTACGACCCAACCCACATCTTAACATGAATGATGAGAGGAGTGGGAAGGATGCAGGGCAAGGGTGGGGACAGATCTTTCTCGAATGTATGGTATGTATACATATGTATGTGAAATGAAGCTTGGAATACAGTGTGTATGTGTGTCTGTATTTTATTATTATAATGAGTATTTAGAACATTGTTGCTGCATCTTGCATCCTAAGTGCTATCATTCTTTCTTCCAATCCTCATCTGGAGTTAACTGTGTCAGCTTGATGGTACTTCTCTAATGTCCAAAAGAAGAGTAATCATTCATTTGGAATAAAATTCACATGTTAATAAAGTTGTGGCATCTTTCTGTTAAAGTTTACCTATGTCACCTAACCAATAAAACCCCCACAAAAAAACGTTTGTAGACTTATATTTTACTGCTATGTATCACATGTCATATTGTAACTATCAATGTATACACAGTTGGTTGCCACTGGCAGAGGGTTATACACTTGAATACTAGTTTCACTTGAAATGGTTATGAGTGTAGCACATGGTGTTTAGAAAATGTCTTTCACCAAAATCTATCAGTTTGTTAGACTCTTTTACCCATACTTATTTTCCACAAACATATTCCTACTCCGAAAGAAGCTGAAGAAAAACCAATTATCAGTACTAAAGTCTACCAACATTTATGGAACCCATAAGTTACAGACACACTTTGATTTTGTCTGCTGAACTATTTGTAACCAGAATTATATTTTTAGGCATGCCAGGCTCTAAGGAAAATGTGCCCTGTCCTACGCCTTGGTGTCTACCGTGAAAGAATTGAAAGCTACGCTGCCCGCTCATCATCTCATTTTATAGAAGGTTTGTATTAGTAATTCTGGAATGACTGAAATATAAATAATTTTTAAGTATAGGTAACATGAGCATGAGTGTATATTATGTTCATAAGTTTCTTTTACATGAATGTGTCTCCAATATAATGTAATTTACACAGCTTTATATTGCTATGTGTTGTCGTTGTTGTTGTTGTTGTTGTTGTTGTTGTTGTGGTCTTCAGTCCCGAGACTGGTTTGATGCAGCTCTCCACAATACCCTATCCTGAGCAAGCCTCTTCATCTCCACATAAGAACGGCAACCTACATCTGTCCGAATCTGCTTACTGTATCCATCTCTTGGTCTTCCTCTGCGGTTTTTAGACCACACACTTCCCTCCAATGCTCAATTCACAATCCCTTGATGTCTAAGAATGTGCCCTACCAATCTATCCCTTCTTTTAGTCAAGGTATGCCAGAAATTTCTTTTCTCCCCAATTATGTTCAGTACCTCCTCATTAGTTATGCGATAAACCCACCTAATCTTCAGTATTCTTCTGTAGCACCATATTTCAAAAGCCTCAATACTCTTCCTGTCTGCACTGTTTATTGTCCATGTTTCACTCCCATACAAGGCAACACTCCATACAAATGCCTTCGGAAAGGACTTCCTTAGGTTTAAATCAATATTCAATGTTAACAAATTTCTCTTTTTCAAGAACGCTTTTCTACCCCTTGTCATTCTGCATTTTATATCCTCTGTACTGTGACCGTCATTTGTTATTTTACTGCCCAAGTAACAAAACTCATGTACCTCCTTTATTGCTTCGTTACCTAATCTAATTCCTTCAGCATCACCTGATTTTCTTACACTGCACTCCTTTACCCTAGTTTTGCTCTTGTTAATGTTCATCTTATATGCACCTTTGAGCACACTGGCCATGCCGTTCAATTGCTCTTCCAGGTCCTTTGCTGTATCTGACAGAATTACTATGTCGTCGGCAAAATTCAATGTTTTTAATTCTTCCCCCTGAACTTTAATTCCTTCACCAAATTTCTCCTTGCTTTCCTTTATAGCTTGCTCAATGTACAAATTGAATAACAATGGAGAAAGACTACAACCCTGTCTTATTCCCTTTCCAACCACTGCATCCCTTTCATGCCCTTCAACTCTGACAACTGCTGTCTGGTATTCGTACAAGTTGTAAATAACCTTACGCTCCCTATATTTTACTCCTGCTTGCTTCAGAACTTGAAAGACTTTATTCCAGTCAACATTGTCAAAAGCGTTCTCCAAATCTACAAAAGCTAGATATGTAGATTTGCCTTTTCTTAATCTATCTTCTTGGATAAGCCGTAAAGTGAGTATTGCCTCCCGTGTTCCTACATTTCTCCTGAACCCAAACTGATCTTCCCCGAGGTTGGCTTCTACCAGCTTTTCCACCCTTCTGTAAATAATTCACGTTAATATTTTGTAACCATGACTTATTAAACTGATGGTTCTGTAGTTTTCACACCTGTCTGCACCTGCTTTCTTTGGTATGAGGATTATAATATTTTTCTTAAAGTCTGAGGGTACTTCACCTGTCCCATACATCTTACGCACCAGGTGAAACAGGTTTGTCATGTCTGGTTCTCCCATAGACTTCAGTAGCTCTGAGGGAGTATCATCTACTCCATGGGCCTTGTTTCGACATAGGTCTTTCAGTGCTCTGTCAAATTCATCTCTCAGTATAGTATCTCCTATTTCATCCTCGTCTACTGTTTCTACCCTTTCTACAATATTGCCGCTAAGTTCATTTCCGTCATAGAGCCTCTCTATATACTCTTTCAGCCTTTCGTCTTTCCCTTCTTTCCTGAGAACTGGTTTTTCATCAGAGTCTTTGATATTCTTAGAGCTGTTTTTCTTATCTCCAAATGTCTCTTTTACTTTCCTGTAGGCTGTATCTATTTTTCCCCTATTTCTACATTCTTCTACATCCTTGCATTTGCCTTCTAACCACTCCTGCTTAGCCATTTTGCACTTCCTGTCAATCTCATTTCTTAGTCGTCTGTACTTCATTTTGCCTGTTTCATTTACTGCATTTTTATATTTTCTCCTTTCATCGATTAAATTTAGTATCTCCTGTGATATACAAGGATTTTTTGTAGGTCTTGCCTTCCTACCTATTTTGTCCTCTGCTGCCTTCACTATTTCATCTCTCAATGCTACCCATTCCTCCTCCACTGTGTTATTCCCCCCCCCCCCCCCCCCCCCCCCCCCCCGTTTCTGTCAATTGTTGCCTAAATCTCCCTCTGAAATTCTTAAGAACTTCAGGTTCCTTCAATTTATCCAGGTCCCATCTCCTTATTTTCCTACCTTTTTGTAGTTTCTTCAGTTTCGGCCTACAGTTCATAACCAACAAGTTATGGTCAGAGTCTATATCTGCCACTGGGTATGTCTTACAGTTTAAAACCTGGTTCCGAAATCTATGTCTTACCATTATAAAATATATCTCGTATCTCCCGGTGTCTCCTGGTCTCTTCCACGTATACCACCTTCTTTTGTGATTCTTGAACCAGGTGTTTGTTATAACTAAATTATGTTCTGTGCAAAATTCTACCAGGCGGCTTCCTCTTTCATTCCTTTTACCCAGACCATATTCACCTACTATCTTTCCTTCTCTTCCTTGTTCTACTACCGAATTCCAGTCTCCCTTAACAATTAAGTTTTCCTCTTAATTGTCTGAATAATTTCCTTTAGCTCCTCATATATTTCTTCGATTTCCTCATCATCGGCAGAGCTAGTTGGCATATAAACCTGTACTACTGTTGTCGGTGTTGGCTTCGTATCTATCTTTACAATGATGATGTGATCACTGTGCTGCTCATAGTAGTTTACCTGCATTCCTATTTTCTTATTATTTATCAGTCCTACTCCTGTGATACCCCAACTGATTTTGTATTTATAATCCTGTAGTCACTTGACCAGAAATCCTATTCATCCTGCCACCGAACTTCACTAATCCCCACTATATCTAACTTCAACCTATCCATTTCCCTTTTTAAATTTTCTAATTTTCCTACTCGATTAAGGGATCTAACATTCCACGCTCCGACCCGTAGAATGCCAGTATTGTCTTTCCTGGTGATCACATCCTCCTGAGTAGTCCCCCGCCCGGAGATCCGAATGGGGGACTATTTTACCTCTGGAATATTTTACCCAAGAGGATGCCATCATCATATCTTCATACAGTAGAGCTGCATGTCCTCAGGAAAAGTAACGGCTTTCAGCTGTCCGCAGTAACTGTGTGGCAAAGCCACATTAACTGATGTTACAAGGCCAGCTCAGTCAATCATCCAGACTGTTGCCCCTGTAACTACTGAAAAGGCTGCTGCCCCTCTTCAGGAACCACACGTTTGTTTGGCCTCTCCACAGATACCCCTCCGCTGTGGTTGCACCTACGGTATGGCTATCTGTATCGTTGAGGCACGCAAGCCACCCCACCTTGGCAATGTCTGTGGTTCATGGGAGTGGGCATCTGTCTTATGTTGGGAATTTATCTACCTCTGTAATTCATACATCAAATGTCACTTGTCTACGGTGTCTCCTCCCCCAATAATAAACCGTATCCCAGAGTATCAGGAGATTGATGATTATGCTATTTAGTCCCCTTAAAACTCCCCAACTGCAAAAAACAACCAGAGAATTAACGTTGCATTGTAGAAATTATACCAGAAATACTTTTTTGTAATAACATCCAGCATAATTTGATACTCGGTGTTTGTAGCGGTGAAAGCAGTAACTTTGGAATATGCTTATGTTTCATGTAAATGGTACTGAACCTGTAGGAAGTTGAGGACTGTACTGAATTATACACTGGAAAATGTTGATGTTAGACGGTAACAGTTATTTACAATGAAACAGGTTCCACGTGTAGTACCAGTGTCTGAATTGAGAAGATTGATGTGTTATTACAGAAACAATATTTGAATATTACATACTGTTCATTATCTGCCAATATCCAGAAGTAAGAGGGGGAACATTTGTGCACGTGTGCATGCCTTAAAACTGTACATGATGGTGTGAAGTAGTTTAAAAATGTGTGCATCCCGTGTACTGTTCGCACTTCTTCAGATTCGAAAAATAATTGTATCTTCAACAGCACACTCCACAGAGAGTTGCATTTGCTTGTCTAAACACCAAACATTAGTAAGCAACAGAGTATTCTTAGCCGTGGCGGGGTGGCCGAGTGTGTTGAGGCACTATGATCTGATGTGTGAGGCCGTTCCCAGTCGGGGGTTTCAATCGGGCATGGATGTTCGTGTTGTCTTTAGTATAAGGTAGTTTATAAGTAGTTTGTAAGTTTAGGGTCTGATGACCCTACAGTTAAATCCAATAAGCTTAACAAATATTTGAACATTTTAGTATTCTTAAAAATCACAGTCTACTTCCCTTATGTTTTGTTGCATGTCATCAACTTTATAAAGAACGACGCAGTCAGTTACAGGGACAGTCAGTTACATACAGAAGTTAAATCTCACTGTTTTCTGCATCACTATCACTACCACCACCACCACCACCACTACTACTACTACTATTACTCTGCTAGTTCTTAATGTAATGGGGCAGAAAACATATAGTACTTTATCTTAAAAATATATTACACAAGTAAGGTATAATTCTTAGAATATTAGTTAAGTGATATAAACCAGGCAAACGAGATCTCTTTTTTCCTTGCAGTGTAGCATACCAACTGTTTCATCTCAATAAAAATACTAGAATGATAACAAATTGAAACAAATTTAATAGCTTATTATAGATATGGCACCTGTTCTTTTGGAGACATCTGGAAGAACATACACCATTGATTGACATTAGTAGCCTTAAATTTATGAATTAGAAATATTTCAGTACCTCACCCGTTTTAGGGCATTGAATTAAATTCATATTTGTGCTGGAGTGGGACTCGAATTAGGATTTTATGCTGTCTGGATATACCTGAAAGAACAGGCACAATATCTGTAATTTTGCGTATGCCACAAACAGGCAGTGACAATTTCCAAGCAGATGCACAAATAAATCCAAACCCTTGTGAGAATACAGATAAGCTACAAGTAGGTGGAATAATGAGCAGGGGTACTACAGTTATAGTGCGCGATAAGTTAACAATTTGTGAAAGATGGTATAGCTTAATTGGTAAAGGGGGCCACTAGCCCAAAGTGAAAAATCTGGGTTAAAGTCCTGCTTCGGCACAAATTTTCAATTTTTCCATTGAATTTATTTTGATGCCCAGAAACAGCCAAGGCAGTGAAATACTTCTAATTCATAAATTTAAGGCTGTTAATGTCAACCTATGGTGTCTGTTCTTTCAGATGTGTTTGAACAAACAAACATCATACCTATAATAAGGTATTAGATTTGTTTTGTTGTTATTATTTATGGTCCTAGTATTTTTATTGAGATGAAACAGTGTATGGCACAGCTGGTTTGGCTGCAAATTTTTTTATTGCAGTGTACAGTGCAACTTCAATATTGAAGTCACTCTGTACATGTAGTGTGGCCTGCAATAAAATGTTTTGCAATCTAACCAGCTTTTCACAGCACTACCAATTCATTTCATCATGGTCGCCTGCCTCCTTGATGACTTTATGTAACATTTACAAGATGCTTATAGGTTTGACTAAGGAGAATGCTAAAGGGGACTCAATAGTAACAGAGAGGAGACCTTTCTAAATGTAACACCAGTGCTTGAAATCACTTTACAGCTGGTCCTAGAGATTGTTATTAGCTGTTGGAGAGGTGTCAACTTCATTTCATGGAGTTGAGTAAGTTTTGTGTTTAGAAGAGTGATTGTCCTTCACCAAATCAGTTTGTACAAGCGCTAATGCATGTTGATTCAAATGTTTGTTAACTGCAGGGTCATCAGTCCCTAAACTTACAACCTACCTTATATGACACAAACAACCATGCCCGAGGGGGGATTCGAACCCCTGACTGTAGCGGCCGTGCAGACTCTGACTGGCGCGTCGCAGACTGCTCAGCCACTGCGGCCGGTGCATGTTAATTACTTGCTTCTAGTTGTATAAACATATGACAGCTATAAACAGCACACATTGCGAGAATTTGTGCTTCAAAACTAGCAATATTAAATAAATGCTAATAAATTTTGGGCTGCAATAAAGAATAATGACTATAATCAATATTTACCTTTATACCTATGTTATATCCTGAATGATCTTTATTGCTGCATTATTCATAATTCAGATGTTGAAATGCATGTCCATTTTGTTGGATGCAATGAAATAAGCACCTCTCAGTATTAGTGTGGCCACCTCTTTAACATTTCTACACATTCTGATCATATTCATTCTTTTAAAACATCTGTATTTTTCAGTTCCATTTTCTAAACCTTGCCTTTGATACATCCCCATCAGAAAAACATCCAAGGACATTAAATCAGGCTATTGAATGCCACAACTGTGACCTAACCACCATTCTGGGCACAAACTGTTCTGAAGTGGGATGTCTTCTAGGAGATGTCCGAAATTCAGTTCATTCTGTAACAATTACAAATGCAGTTGACCAGTTAGTCTGGAAGGCAAATAAAGTGGTCCGATGGTTCCTTATGATGCCACATCTTAAAATAACATCATAATGCACTTACATGTAATGTGGTTGTAACCATTGAGGTTTTGCTTCTATCTATTGAAAGCAAAGTCAGTGGCAAAATAAGTCATCTTCCCATCTCCCTGATGAAATCCATATTTTACTTCATTTAAGAGACATCTGCAGAGCAGAACTGTATTTTGGACTTTTTCCCATGTATCTGTTGGTATAGGTACAGCTTAAAGGGTTAGAATTTTCATTTCTCCTGAATACTTTGTTCCAAAGGCCTTGATTCCCCTAGGTCTGTTGCAGCTCTTCTTTGTCCTAATTATTATGGGGAAATAGGTATTACTGGGTAAGATCTAATGACTTATGTAATATTAACAACAATGATCATATTATTATTATTATTATTATTATTATTATTACTATTTGTGCTACAGATAATACTACAACCTAAATTAAATAGTACAATAATATTTTTGTTTATACCGTACTACTTCATACGTATGCTTTATTTTCATTTAAGCCATGATTACCATGTGTGATACTCCAGGATAAACTTTCCAGACAGTATCAGGTGCATTGCAGATTTGTTTTTGCATGACACATTGTACCTGGAAAGTTCCCTCAACTCTTAAGTGCTTCTCTGTACATCTAAAAATGTGCGCAGCAGGTAAACATCGTGTTGGAAAAAGTTCTGAATACAGACCTCTGGCTTCAGCTGCATTGCAGTATGTCTCCTCATAGATCATTATCACATATATGTAGTCTTTGCTGGAGTTTATTGCAATTGTTCTCTGTTCGACTGTAAGAGCTGACAGAAAGACAGACACATTTCCTTATCAGAGCAAACCAGGAGGAATACATGCAAAGGTAGTGACACAGCTAATACAGAGTTTCACGTATACAATACACACGCTTCCCATGTGGGCAGTAGTTATGAGGCAACCCATCTTGCACTCGTGTTTACAGGAAATATAAAAATTCGGAGGACAGCATGTGTTGGGCACCTGGTATATCCACATTCATTAAACATACTAGGAAGATAAATGAGAAAAATCTGGAGTAAGGCTGACAAAACATTGTTAACTTTAGTCTTTTAAAATTCTTAAGAAAAAGAGAAAGATGAGAAATAAGTAGGAAGTGCCGTGCAGGTATGTCTGTGCGGTCTGGAGCATCGTGTCACAGAATGTGCGGCTGCACCTGTTGGAGGTTCGAGTCCTCCCTCATGTGCACGCATCTAATTTGACAGTGCGGCCCAGGCCGGGAGAGAAAATTGAGGAAAATTCAATACACAATGCATCTAACCGAGTGTAAGGAATATAATGAGATACCAGATGTATATCGTCTGTAATGGCGAATCCTAAAAGTCAGAAAGCATCATACCCAAACAAGTTTTTTGTTCCTGCAAATTCAACAACAATAAAGGTGAGAGAACGAATGATTGACTTGTAAGAAGTGGACACCTCAAATTGGTCGATAATCGGAATTTTCTTTTTGTTGTAAGTTCGCAAATTGTGTGAGACAGGAGACAATGGTGAAGAACCCAATTCCAAGTATGTGTGGGAATTTATGAGAGTGACATCAAAACCTGTGTCTACCTGCATGCGAATATTTTTGTAAAGTACCCAAACATCTATATATAACTTACTAGTATCAGAAAGTACATAATTGACAGTCATAACAGAATCGTCATCTTCAACAACAGCAGGAGTCTTGTTAGACCAGCAGACGGAGTCAATGTGATCTTTCTTATGACAGGTGTGACATGTAGCCCAGCATTGAGGACAATCTACCCTCTCATGTTTGATAAAACAAAGTGGACAGGATGGAAGCGCTGAACGTACCTGGCTTTGCTGCCGCGGCTGCTAAATCTGCCGCTGCTGTTTCTTTTTAACACGACTTGTCATTGACACGTGTGTACTGCGACAACTTTCCCATCATCATATGAATCAGACACTTCTTCTGGCACGGCATCAGACTGTACAGCACTGACGTCCATGTATTCGTCAATTTGGGAACCGGCGGCACGAGAAATTTCAAACGACTGGGCAATAATACTTCAGATAAAGAGGGATTCGGGAGCTCGAGGGCCCGTTGTCTGACTTCCTTATCCAGAGCCAACCTAAGAATAGCATCTCTAACCTTGGAATCGACATAAGACTCATAATGCACGTCCGTAACAAATTGACATTTTCGACTAAGGCCTTGTAATTCTGCGGCACTTGTAAAGGGCCACCCGGGAAGCAACAACATGGGTGTTTTTGCGATAATATTTGGAGAGCATGTCACACATTTCAGTAAAAGATAAAGATGCCAGATCCCATAGGGGGGAGAGCTGAGATAATAGTTGATACACTTATGGAGAAATCCACGAAAGAAATAGTGATTTGCACAGCTGATCGTCGCCAGTGCCGAAAGCCACAAAATGTTGCTGCAGCCGCTTTTCATAGTCCTCCCATTCTTCCGCAGCTTCCTTGTATGGAGAGGATGGAGGCAGAGAACACGGCGCGACCCAACTGGACAACGACGTTGACACAACTGACATAAGCGTCTGTGGTAAGTCACATAACGACGCTACGAGGGCAGTCTGTTACTCGATGAGCGTGCACAATAGCTCGTCTAAGGTTGCTATATTTATCAAAACACTGCCAACGACAACACATGGAATAGTTCACAACTCGGTGCCACTAAAAGTGTAATAACTTTATTAACACTAGAAAATTGAACTCTACAGAACAAGTGTTTTGAATCATGGTTCAATGTTGACTGACGTGCTCCACTGAGTCCAGGTGAGCCCCGGTTGACTTAGGCGGCGCTGTCTAATTGCTGTAGCACACCTATATTACTTTGCATGCATTACGTGCGGCAGTAGTTATAAATTTACGTTGCACTGTCACAACGCGTTCAATGAAATTGGTTCAACAGGAAACATTAAAAGTCTCGGGTTTTGTCAAAGTGGTCAACCTGAGGAAAACATTGTGGCGGTTCTTGACAGTGTGGTTGTTAGTCCAAAAAAAAAATTGGTTCCTCAGAGTTTCTAAGAATTGGGCAAGGGACTTTCTTCCATGCAGAGAATCCTCCAGTGTGATCTGTATTTCCACCCTTACTGAATTCAATTAATGCAGCAGCTGAAAGAGGCCTATCGTGCAAAGTGGCAAAATTTTGTTGACCGGTTTCTCATGAGACGACAGGACGTCAATGGCTTTGTGACCGAAATCATCTCAGTGGTGAGGCACATTTCCATTTAAATGGATTTGTTAATAAGCATAACTGCCATATACAGAAAATTCTCATATAATTTAAGAATAGGAAATGCAACGACAATCTGTTACATTCTAGTGTGGCTTATGGGACGGCAGGAAGGGGGTTTTTTTTGTGGCAAGGCAAAAAAAGGGATGTATAAAGTGTAATGTCATGTCGAAATTGTGATCATTAGAGATGCAATGCAGAACAAGCTGTGACAGTGAGTTTTGTGGACTCATTTCAGTGGCACCAACATTCAGAAGTTGTGGTTACATCAGGATTGTGCTACCTGTCATGTCTCTTGTGAAATAATCCAGGAACTTTTTTCAACCCTACTGGTTCGTAATCAGTATTAGGCCTATTGTTCATTTTTAAACATGACCCTCACTGGAAGCGGTTCACACACACACAACCTGTAGTTTATTGGCATGTTTTAGAGTCTAAGAGCTGGTTGTGTGGCATTGCATTAAACGGAAAAGCCTATACCGGGTTCCATTTGTGCATTTACAATAAATAATTGGCAAATTAGTCAATACATATCATCATTTATCTTGATCCACAAAATCTCATAATTCGGTGCCCGATCAAGTGAAATTAAAATGAGTCCTACTACAGTGCATCACAAGTTCATATATGAAATTTATATTAGACGATCACAAGCAGTTTCTAGCACGCAGATCCTTCTTCTTACAGTGCTGCACCCAAAATACCCCATTTCCGTTTTATCTTCTCTCTCCAAAACTTGGTCATGTGACCACTGCTCAAAGCAAATTCACAATGTAATTCTCAGCCACTGTTATTACAAACATGTACAATTGTAAAATTGTATTTCTTACATTATAAACAGTTCTTTAGACCTTCTTTTGATAAAATCATAATTTTTAGATGGCATAACAAACTTGCCAATCTATAACTAATTTCATTTATAATACATAAATTCCATTTTGGATGCCTAACTTCTTCATTTTTATTACTATTAAATATACTTAAAAGTTGATCTTATGCAGAGTCTCAAAGAAAACGTTAACTTAGTAAGCCATTCAGTTTTTGTTTTTTGCATCGACTGCATTGTTCATAATGCCACATGTTCCTAGATCACCTCATTTTCCATAATGCTAACTAACAATGATCATGCAACTTTTGACTTGTGACTTACTTCTCTTTTTTTTCCTTTGCACTCTTAAATAATTGCTGTATGTCAATAAACCCCACTTCCTTCATGACTTTAAGGAGGAGATTTGATGATTTGTTGGCAAAATCCAAGTGGAATCTTGAAACTGTCAGGCAGTCGTCATGAATTTCTCAGATAGAGTTCTTGCATGAAAGTGTAGTAGACAATGTCATGTGTCTGATGTCATACACCATATCAGAAATTAGAAGGTGTGATGAACATGTCTATGGAATTTTTTTGAGTGGTTCGAGAAAACAAAATTCCTAATTTTATGTAACATAATCAGAGTGTTTTTTTGAACGATCCATACAAACTGCAATATAGTTGTAGTTCATATTCTGATGTTATTGATGTTTCACAATGACATTGTGCCTGTAGACTAGATTCTGGCATAACAGTTTCTAGGAGTGCAGAAGGCATGTAATTATTTTGTGATAATTTACAAAAATTTTCTATTGCTGTAGAAGTTAACAAAGTTTTCAGCACTGTTTTTATTAATGAATTTCAGATATATACGTTACCAAATATCCTTATAGAATATTAATTTTGTGTTTCTGATTATCATTTAATATCTATTTCATACCATTAATTGAACTTTTGTTTCCATATTCAGAATATGAGACTGAAGGGCTTAATCATGAAGTTTGTTTTGTATTTTATATGTTATTGCAGAGGTTCACACAGTGACCCTTGAACATCAGCCAAATCAACAGCTTGGTGTTCGCCTGAGTGGTTGGTGGATGGAACCTGGTATTTTTATAATGGAAATCATGCAAGGTAGTCCTGCTGCACAAAGTGGACATCTGGAACCTTATGATCGCATTCTGTCAGTCAATGGGAAAGACTTGGCAAGCTGTTGGCTTGACCAGGCATCAAAACTGATTCAGGTAATAATTAATCAGTTCCTTTTTTTCCACAGAACTTAATTTTACTTACCAAAAGCACAGTCTCGTCGACAGATACAAATAAAAAAACACATACAAGCTTTCGCTACCGCTGGTAGCTTCTTCAGGAAAAGAGGAAGGAAGGAGGGGAGAAAGGGAAGGATGCGGGTTTCAAGGAAGTGGAAAAGAAGTCATTCCAATCCCAGGAGTGGAAGGACTTACCTTAGGGGATAAAAGGAAAGGCAAACAAGCACCCACACACATACACACGCAAACACAACAAGGTAGACATTTGTAGAAAGCAAAGAGGTTGGGCAGAGATAACAGTTGAGGCAGAGGCTCTGTCCAGAGAACTGAGGCAAAGATGTTAAGATGGTGGGCGGAAATTTTAATTTAGTGGAAGTTGAGACCAGGTGGGCAACGGGAATAGAGAATATGAGGAAGGGCAAGTTCCCATCTCCGGAGTTCTGAAAGGTTGGCGTCGATGGGAAGTATCCAGATAACCCGGACAGTGTAACACTGTGCCAAGATGTGCTGGCCGTGCACCAAGGCATGTTTAGCCACAGGGTGATCTTCATTACCAACAAACAGTCTGCCTGTGACCGTTCTGCGAATGGACAGTTTGTTGCTGGTCATTCCCACATAGAACGCTTCACAGTGCAGGCATGTCAGTTGGCAAATCATATGGGTGCTATTGCAAGTGGCTCTGCCCTCAATCGTGTACACCTTCTGGGTTACTGGACTGGAGTAAGTGGTGGTGGAAGGGTGCATAGGGCAGGTTTTACAACGGGGGCGGTTACATGGGTAGTAGCCAGAGGGTAGGGAAGGTGGTTTGGGGATTTCATAGGTATGGACTAGGATGTTACGAAGGTTAGGTGGGCGGCGGAAAGACATGCTTGGGATTCTTCTGTGGAAGGTTCTGGGTTTTGGGGGATGAGAAAATGGCTCTGGCAATTTGCTTCTGTACCAGATCAGGAGGATAGCTACAGGATGTGAAAGCTGTTGTTAGGTTATTGGTGTACTGGTTCAAGGATTTGGGACTAGAGCAGACTCATTTGCCACAAAGACCTAAGCTGTAGGGTAGGAAACGTTTGATGTGGGATGGATGGCAGCTGTCATAATGGAGGTACTGTTGTTGGTTGGTTTGATGTGGACGGATGTGTGAAGTTGGCCGTTGGACAGATGGAGGTCGACATTGAGGAAAGTGGCATGGGATTTGGAGTAGGACCAGGTGAATTTGATGGGACCAAAGGAGTTGAGGTTGGAGAGGAAATTCTGGAGTTCTGCTTCAGTGTGGGTCCAGATCATTAAGATGTCATCAATGAATCTGTACCAAACCTTGGGTTGACAGTCTTGGGTATCCAGGAAGGCTTTCTCTAAGCGTCCCATAAATAACTTTGCATACGAGAGGGCCATCCTGGTTCCCACGGCTGTTCCCTTTAGTTTTTGGTATGTCTGGCCCTCAGAGGTAAAGAAGTTGTGGGTTAGGTAGGGTGGGTTAGGTAGGGTTGCAGGTGTTTGGCCTGAAAGAAAGTACTCCATCGCAGCGAGGCCCTGGGCATGCAGGATGTTTGTGTATAAGGAAGTAGCATCAATAGTTACAAGGATGGTTTCCAGAGGTAACAGGTTAGGTAAGGATTTCAGGCGGTGGAGAAAGTGATTGGTGTCTTTGATGAAGGATGTGAGACTGCACATAATGGGTTGAACGTGTTGTTCTATGTAGGCAGAGATTCGTTCTGTGGGGGTTTGGTAACCGGCCACAATGGGCCGGCATGATTAGGTTTGTGTATCTTAGGAAGTAGGTAGAAGGTAGGGGTGGGGGGGGGGGGGTGTCAGTGGGGTCATGAGTTTGATGGACTCAGGTGAAAGGTTTTGTAAGGGGTGTAAGGATCTGAGGATTCCTTGAAGCTCTGGATATCAGGACTGGGGTTGTCTTGACAAACTTTGTAGGTAGTGTTGTCTGAAAGCTGACGCAATCCCTCAGCCACATACTCCAGCCAATCAAGTACCATGGTCGTGGATCCCTTGTCTGCAGGGAGAATGACGATGAAATGGTCAGCCTTAAGATCACGGATAGGTTGGGATTCAGCTGCGGTAATCTTGGGAGTAGGATTAAGGTTTCTCAGGAAAGACTGAGAGGCAAGGTTGGAAGTAAGGAATTCCTGGAAGGTTTGAAGAGGGTCATTTAAAGGAAGAGCGGGTGGGTCTCACTGTGACGGTGCTGGTTGTGGCCGTGTAGGATCCCCATAAAATTCATACTTGTCTTTGAAGTTAATACTCGAATGCCATCCAGGCCACCTGTAATGTTACCCCAGTTGTTGTGCTCCCCCCCCCCCTCCCCCTTCAACCTATCTATGTCAAAATTTAAATTGAGTGAGGTGGCACAGTGGTGCCACAGTGGACTTGCATTTGAGAGGACGGAGATTCAAATCTTCTTTCGACCATCCAGATTTAGGTTTTTCATGATTTCCCTAAATCACACCAACCAAATGCCAGGTTAGTTACTTTCAAAGGGCACGAGCAAATTCCATTCCAATTCTCCCCCCCCCCCCCCCCCTGACAAAAAAAAAAAAAAAAAAAAAAAAAAAAGAGAATGGGCTCCATCTCTATTGACCATGCTGTTCACGGGACATTAAACCCTAAGCTACCTTCCTTCCTTACTTCAAAGTTCAAATGACCTTCCTCTCTTACTTCAAAGTTCAAATGATCTAATTTATTGTGAAGCACTATGTTTGCTTTTCCTCAGTTATTCTTCTGCCCTCTTTTATTTTATTATTATTTTTCTTTCTTCTTGTTTTGGAGCCTACAGTTTCATGGGAGAGCCTATTGAATTCACCACTTGCTTCCCCACTAAAATCACCAAAATGGAATTCCAATCCATAATTTTCATGGACTATTCTCTATCTGCCCATTTTTTATCTATGTGTTGTTATGAATACAGTAAATTTTCACTTAATGGGTATGGGGATTGTCATCATATAATAAACCCATAATTATGTTGTGGTTTATATCAACTACTAGCTGCCTGAGTGTTACTGCAATGTAGTTTATAGATAAGGGTGATAAGCCCATGAGGCGTCTGTCTTATTTTGTCACTCCTGGTTTATCTTCATCTTTCATATATGAGGTTGATAACATGTAACTTACTTAATCAGTTCTAAAGCAGATGAAGCTTAACTTTGCTAACCTTGTCTTGCTACTCTCCACTAATCATAGTTACTTTGTGACTCAGTTTTGGTGTGTGTTTTTCACAATGACTATAAAAACCAATATTTGCAACATAAAGCCATAAGTCACCATAATTTATATAAAAATATAATATAAAATTGGAGATAAACTACCATATTTTGTCAACATATTGAAAGAAGACATAAAATGAATAAATTGGTAATATTTCGTAAT
Organism: Locusta migratoria; assembly: GCA_026315105.1. NCBI lineage: Eukaryota > Metazoa > Arthropoda > Insecta > Orthoptera > Acrididae > Locusta > Locusta migratoria. The sequence continues at coordinate 778,974,045 of CM048755.1, forward strand.
TAAATAATGTGCTTAATTTTGGAAATCCTATTTCTTTTGGGTGTCAGTGATCACCATGAAGTGTTCCAAAAATATTGTTTAAAAATCAGACTCCACATCAGTATGCAATGGAGATTGTGTTTTTAAATAACATATTTGTGTTTTTAAATAACATATTTGGATAAAAAGCATTACTGGCATCTAAAATTTAACACCTCATTTGTTACAGGGAAGAATTTTTCCCTTCTAAAAGAATGTGATATGCAATTATTTTTACTCTGTTCATTTTATTTTGCAGAGCAGTGAGTGTGTAACACTTGTGATTGCACGGAAGAAGCCAAAAAGACCACCACTGGAACAGGAAAAAAATGAGCAGCGTCCACCTTTATATCATGGCCGGACAAAATCAGCACCAGAGACCTTGAGTAGCCCAGATAAAATATTGCCACAGAGTTCTGCTGTATCACGTTCATCTGATGCAGTACCAACAACCTACCCTGTTTGTGAACGCTTACATAGCCATTCCTGCGATGCTATCCACATGGAGTCACTAGAACCAGTTGGACAGTCACAGACCACACCAAATACTGTCCGAGAAATTGCAGACAATTCATCCATGCAAAAGAGCTCTTGTGCATCTAATGTTTCAGTGCAGCAGAAATGTGTGACTATTCATAAGGTATCAGTTTTTTTCCAGTTTGTAACAGTAGGTTTTGTAAGCAAACAACTTTTCTACTCTTAATAGATAAATAATTATTAATTACAAATATTAGCTAAAGCCAGATCTTATTAGTGAGCAGAGTGTCAAGTTCCTGTGCCTGCAGCGCCACATTTTAAAATATTGGTCAGGGAAAACAACCTGTAATTATGAATGTGGTGTGTGTTATTTTGGACATGTCAGGAAGAACAAAGACCATTTCTTGACATTAACAAACATAAACATATAAAATAAAAATATTTAAACATCTTGCATTGGGGCATTGAATTACATTCAGTGGCAGAATTGAAAATTTGTGCTCGACTGACAAGGAAATTACTTGGGCTCGAATGTACACAAATACACAAAAATTGTGTGAGAGATAATGTAAAGGTCCCCTATTGCACTAGTAATACTCCTGCATCTGCAAAACGTCCATTAGAGGCCTCTGCAAGTGCCAAAGTGCCATGCCACCTTGCACATTGACCTGCCAGTACGCCAGTCGAGACCAGTAGGGACAGTGAAATGTGTCTCTGAAGTTGAGTTTGTGATGTTATTTGTGAAGTGAAGCATCAGATGATTCAGCAATTATTAATCAATCCTGCTAATGTATTACGATTGGTTGAGATGAAGTTACAAAGAACCTTTCTTTGTTTAGTTGGTATTGATGTAGAGGATGAATCACTCAATGTTTTCTGGTATCTATGATAGTGCAGAAATATGAGCATAAGTTAGAAACAGTATCTGTTGTAACACTAACACATGATGATGATGATGATGATGATAATGACGAACAATTCACTGCAAATGGTAGTGTTAGGGCAAGTGCACGAAGAGGTGATGGAAGCAGTGACAGTGAATACCAGCCGTCTCCCAAGAAGGAGGTTAAAGTCAAAAGTATCATCACAGCATTTGCTGATAACAAAGTCTAAAAGCAATATTAAAAACATACTGGATTATGTGGCAAAGAAATGAGAAGTAGTTACATGATCAATGTTGCTATATCAATGGACGGATGATTGGCAGACAAACTCTTATATTTGCTTCCAAGAGCCTAGTGAAAAGTTTGGACCCATGTGTCAAGGGAAATAGAAACTTGGTGCCCTCCAAATGTCATCTTCAATGCGAGTGAGAAGATGATAAAACAACATCTGAAGACGTTTTTTTCTGTCAGTTTTGAATCAACATTTGTCGAGAAAGTCGTTAGTACTTTGTAATTCCTGGTCTAGACGAGTACTGGAAGCATCTGGCATAAAACGTATAGATTTAAAAATCTGCACAACCTCTGGATGTGTATTTCTTTAGGCAATAAAAAATATATGCCAAGAGAATAACAGACATTATTAAACTACATCCCAGTAATAAGCAGCCAAAATTGTGTGACGGTTTTCTTATCTTGAATATGCAGTCTGTCATTTACAATCAGTTAACTGTGGAAGTATACTCCCAATAGAAAGGGCTGAAAGCTGGCTATGATATTGGTGAACCAGTGGACAACTTCAAAAGTGTCATTGATGTGGCATTCAACACTGATATTATAGAATGTGCAAATATGCCATGCGATGAACTTGCATTTTTTCACTGTGCATTTTGCAATCATTCATATTGTTAGGAGCATATTATTGACATTCCCCATTCATGTATATAGTTCAGATTTCTGCATGGTGTATGGTGTCTACAATTAAATCTACAATGCTATCTAGAGCATGATTGCGGAGTTTTGCAGAAAAACGACACCCACCAGCATATTGAGGGTTATGTAATGCTCATGTAACAAACATTTCACACAGATATGTTTGTTCGAGCCCAAGTACCTTCCTTGTGGGACTTGAACCCAGATTACCCCACTTTGGGTCAGCAGTCACCTAAACACTTCTCGTTCTGCCTAAATTCGCAACTTAGTGCATGCTACAAATGCAGTACCTCTGTCAATTACGTGAGTTGGGACTTATAGTGGCAACACTGCTGTGGGGACACTATGCAGTGAAATCTACTATTGTCACTGATAGCACACATTGTTGACATACCTACCTTACCTCTGAGCAAATGGACTTGCCCATCCCTTGTCACGACACATGTGCACAATCGAGGGAAACGCAGTCATTTGTGAGTGAGTGGTCTAACGTATGTAACACTGCATGAGACACAGACCACATCGCACGAGCCAAAACTGAAATGCCAATCAAACAAATGGCATCATTATGGGTTCCCGTGAAAGTTGAAAGTGCATCAGAGCCCCAATATGTTGAAAGTTGTGGTGATTCTTGTCTACGACTGTGATGTTGTTATCCTAATGCATTACATTCCTCCACGGCAGGCCATCAAAACACAGTATTACTGTTCATTTTTGGAGCATCACCTGTGACCAGCATTACAAAAGAAGTGGCAACACTTTCTGTGCAACCCACCCATCATTTTGCACGACAGTATGTGAGCTGTTAATGCTCTATTTGGTCATTGAGACTGGGAAGTACTGTGACTTTGATTTGGTCCTGAAGATAAAGGAACCACTTTGTGGCATTCATTTCAGAACTGTTCCAGAGATTTGACAGGTGGTAGACTGTTCCACTTGCACCATCAAGAGATCATGCGACTTTACCGTGTCATAGTTCGTTGCCTCTTGAAGTTTTCAGAGATCAATAATCTCGGTCTTGACTGGCTGAAATTTCATGGGGCAAAAATAGTCTACTAAAAATAATGTAGGCGATACATAGAATTGAAGTTCATTGACATTTTAATGAATTATTAGTGCCCAGTTGTCCCCATTTATGGCCAGCATACAAGTTTCATTAATAACAGTTATCACAACCTAGAACGCACATTGCACACGTCAATAATACAAATTTGCACAGTTTGTGTGTGGAATACTAAAGTTTAGTGCAGCATGATATGAGGAGTTACTTCGTAGTAAATGTAGATACACTTTCTACAGGACTAATGTTGAAGAACTTATACACAATTGACTATAATCAGAATTGAAAGTGACGTGGACTGTGCCCAGATACACCAGGAAACGAGACTGGAAACAGTACTCCCTACTTGTGTGGCTTGTGCTTTAGATCAAAGATGAAACCAAAGTCAAAACAATACTCCTTACTGATGTGGACTGTGCCTCTTAACAAAGATGAAACAAGACTCATTTACAAGGCACAAAAGCATCCTGTTTATATGACCCAAACAGTGACACTGAAAATTACATGTTGTTCATTAGGTAAATTAAACTCATTGCAATTAAAAAGGTAAAGAATTACCTGCAACTGGCTATAGTAAAGGTAGCGTAAATAATACTCAGTAAATTGATACACAAATCTCGTTTATGTTAGTAGTGTTTCATTTACATATTTAATGAAATGGATTTGTCAACAATAATTTCATAATAAACAGTAGTTATACAGAAACTAATGAGTGCACAACTTTCTTAACATTAATTGTGAAATATAATAATACCTGCTTTAATATTATGAATAAAGAATCTATTTAGTTCATCAAAAACACTAATTTAATATATGACCTACAACAATATGCCTCTTGCATGAAATAATTAATATTTGCTAATTAAATGAAATTCTGTGGCATCAAATAATAGAAAATAACTTCAGCTAGTCACCTTAGAAAAAAGAACAGCAAGAGTTTTGGAAAAGAAAATGGTAATCGAGTAATTACATTCATATCTATTATTATGCAACACTGGTTCTGCAAGCAGATGGGAATAAATCCCAACATGCTTCATTACAAACAGGCTCTGCTAAGACTATACTATGCCTTCCACATCACTGGCAATGGGTTCTACACAATTCTGGGACTACTTTGAAGGACAGTAACAGCTGCAAACATGTGACGCTTTTGTATCAGTTGTGTGTAAATAGTTGCCACTATTTAAGTTCCAACCCTCATATTTCCACTTGCCCACAGATTTATCTGTATTTCTGCAAGGGATTGGACATAATAGTATTTCTGCATCTGTATGGCTATTGTCATTTCCTTGTTGTAAGCATATATGCAATTATAATTATGGAGTCTGTTCTTTGAGACATAGCAGAATAATAAGTTTAGAATTTGGGCGTGACAAGAAGTATGTCCAGATAACCTAATTGGTTAATGCAACTTATGACTCAGAGTGGGAAATCTGGGTTCAAGTCTCAGTCCAGCACAAATTTTCAACTTTGACATTGAATGTAATATGATTTCTTTGTACTATTAATTCTAACACAATTTTTATTTCATTTCTTCGATAATAGCCCAAAAATAAAATGTTTCATATGTGATTAAGACGCCTTGGCACCATTATGTAGTGAAAACATTATATAAGGAGGTAGAGGCACATTTGCATACACTTGAGAGATTGATTTAATAAAGAGGAAATAAAGATTGTCACTAAATCAAATATTGCATAAATATTAAGAATAGAAAATTACAATGAGAATGTCAATAGTGGAGGATAGATAACAACTCACCGTAAAGAGCCTCATTGAGCTGCTGACAGGCATGAAAAATAGACAGCCACATTCACACAACTTAAATTTTCAATCATGGCCTTCATCAGAAAAATAAACACAATCACTCAGACAATTATACAACACACAGCCACCTTGACCAGCCGCTCCAGCACCACAAGCATCTTGACTATGAGTGAGAAGGGGAGTGGAGGGGGAAGGATGCAGAGTAAGGTTGGGGATGGGAAGTTCTACATTGCATGATGGATTGTAAAGACTCTGATTGGTGAACATGTCAGAAGCAACATTGAATACAACAATGGGCAGGGGCAGAAGATGATAAAAGGGAGGTGTAGAGGAGTGTGGGGAGTGAGTGGGGTGGGGGGTGTGGATTTGAAATGATAAAAATAACAAGGAAAAATTAAGAAACTAATTAAGGAGATATTGTAAGGGTGACACACAGTTGCAGTGAAGACATGAATTGGAAGGATAGGGGGGGGGATAATGTTTGCCTACATACACTGCACATTATTTGAACTAGCCACTGAGCTGGCCAGCGCTAGAAACTGAGGCGCTGTTACACATAGGCTACTACGCCAGCGTCATCTGAGTGGCCAGGCGCAGAGATGGCCGGAGCACGTGTGGCTGGAGGGCATTCTGTATAATGCGCTTGCAACGGGAGACTTGACAAACAACCATTACTATTATTGTGTGTGTTATAAATTTTCAAATGAGTTCCTTTGTGTTAATAAATGCTATGTGAAGTTACAACACTTAAGTGGTGACGAGTCAGGGATTTTCCGCACTACCACTACAATATATAGTGGAAGAAATGGCAACACTAGAACAAATCCTACTAAGCCTTGTGGAACAGCAAAAGCTGTTCACAAATACTGTCATATAACACCAGAAGGCTACCACCAAACACCAGAGGGTCATAAGCAATGCCTTGCAGAAATTTCTGACTGCACCTACCAACACTCGCCAACCGATGTTGAAAAAACTTCCTTTCCCCCTGTAAGAGGAAACTGCAGAGGACTGAACTGACTATGAAAAACGCCTACAGCAATAGTTTATGGCAGATCTACAAACCTGTAAGTGTCTCTTTCTATCTTGGATCTCTCCTAAGTTATATTACCTTCTATCTCAGTTGGCTCCTTCAAAAGTATCCTCATCTTTGTCGTTCGACAAAATGTGTTTTCTTTTGTCTGTTTATTACATGAAACAGTCTCACGTAGTTGCATCACGTGTAGTTTTCTATCAATGTAAAAAGCAACCTCATCAGTCTTACAGAGCTTAGGCAGACGGTCTGCTCCTGATAGGGAGGTTCGTCAGTGGGGTCTTCAACTTGATAACCCGACGTTAGAAAAAGTTTTGTCCATTGCTCAAACTTTTAAATTACTCGTGCTGCAGGGGGACAGTTAAACACCTGGGGTGACATTGGGGAAGTGCAGTCAGCTAGGTTACCTGTTGACTCTTCTGTAAGCAGCACAGATGAGGAAGTGGCTGTGGTACACACTCATACACAGTGCAAGACAAACGGGCAACAGAACAACATAAAGGCCAATCAAGGTTCTTCTTCTTTGCTTTCGTGCCCACGATGTTTCTCTCATCATTCAAGGGACTGTCCCCGACGTTGGGCTACTTGTCATAAATGCAAAAAAAGGGGCCTATATCTTCCATTTGCAGATCATAAAACGTTCAGAACATATATGAAGACGAAATTGATGACAATTCATTGCTATTTGTCAATTTTACATTTTCCAATACTAACATGTTGTACCTTACTGTTCAAATGTTTGGCAAGGGCGTTAAAATGCAAATTGACTCAGGACCTGCTCCCACTATTATTAGCTCTCAAACATACCTTCAGCTGCAGTAACCCCCCCCCCCCCCGACTGTCTCCTGTTTTACATTATTTACGTACCTGCAACTGTCAACAGATTCCCTTACTAGGTCAGATGGAAGTCGACATCTCTTAGAAGTCTGTCGTCCAAAATGTCACTGTATTTGTGGTTGATTAGATGTGCACCAAGAATTTATTCGTTTATGATGTAGTTCACATTTTTGGCTTTTTGTTAGATGGTACAGTCATCATAATCTCCGATGATATTCGTTACTCGCAGTTGGAGTCCTTGTGAGATGAATTTTCTCCGCGTTTTTCACCTGGCTTTGGTTGCACAATCAATTTTGAGGCGCACATTACTTTGAAGCAAACAGCTTGGCTGAAATTCTTTTGGGCGCGGCCCGTACCAGTGGCTTTGCATGATGCAGTGAAGCAAGAATTGGATAGGTTGACAGTATCCGGAATCCTGCTTGTGATTACCTCCAGCCAGTGGGCCTCGCCTTTAGTGCTCGTCCGAAAACCTAATGGCAGTCTCTGCCTTTGTGGTAATTTCAAAGCCTCAGTGAATGCTCAGTGCCTCATTGACACTTACCCCACGCCATGCCATGAAGAGTTTCTTTTCCAAGTTGGTTGGGGGCCAGTTCTTTTGAAAAATTAACCTTTCGGAAGCTTATCATCAAGTTACCTCTAGATGAAGACTCTTGTCAGTTCCTTGTATCGAACACACCCTTTGGATTATATCAGTATCAACGGCTACCATTTGGGGTCGCTGGTGTGCCTGAAATTTTTCAGTGTCTTTTGGAACAACTTATTGTCACTGCTCTGGGATGCATCAACTTTCAAAACAATATTGTAGTCACAGGGGCAACTACGAATGAACACCTTGGCAATTTACATACAGTTTTCTCAGTTCTTCAATCCACAGGCCTTAAGTGCAACTTCCACAAATCTCAGTTCTTTCAACCCTCCATCATATACCTGGGGTTTCAACTTTCCAGAGAAGGCATTCGCCCTTTTAACAAGCCTGTAGCTGTTATCGATGCTCTTCCTCACCCCACCACGCTCAAAGAACTTAAGGCTTTTCTTGGAAAAATTGTGTATTATCACAAGTTTCTACCATCGGTGGTGGAAATTGCACATCCATTAAATTGTCTTTTCCACTAGAATGTGCCCTTTCATTGGTCTGCTGACTGTGATGCTTCTTTTCAATGTTTTAAATCTTATCTTCAGAAGGCATACATATTGTCCTGGTCAACTGCTCACCATGGCTGCTGATGCCTCCCAGCATGGGATAGGCACCGTTGTGGCACACAAATATCGATATGGGTCTTATGCATCGAAGAGGCTAAATGCCTCTCAGCAATGCTATTCTCAAATAGAAAAAGAGGCCTTGGGCATCATTTATGCTTTGAAGAAGTTTGGTTCATTTCTCTATGGAGCCAAATTTTATCTCGTCACAGATCACAAACCTTTGGTCTATCTTTTTCATCCTGCAGCTTCTCTACCAGACAAGGCAGCCCACAGACTTCATTGTTGGGCTTTGTTTGTATCCTGCTTCAACTATGAAATTCACTTCCATCCTACAGCTCAGCATGCCAATGCTGATGCCTTAGTCCATCTGCATATGGGTCCTGACCCCAGTTTTGATCAGGATGAGCTTCTCTGTTTTCATTTGGATGAGGCAGAACAATGCGTACTTGAAGGTTTCCCTCTTATGGGGGATCGTCTTGCTGAGGCCACAGCGGCAGATCCTGTTTTTCACTCTGTTATCAGCTTGATCACTCAAGGCTGGCTGGACTGCCATTCTGGAAAAGATTCTGATCCCATAACACAATTACTTCTCCCTGAGTCTTTGCCTTATGTAGTGTAATGGCATTGTTCTGCTTGCCAACGCTGATGTTTTGCACGCATGGATCTCTGCGATTGGCAGTACTCAACCTTCTTCACCAGGTACACTGGGGAGTGTCTTGCATGAAGACACTGGCCTGGAGTCGCGCCTACTGGCCCAGCATCGATGCGGAGATTGAACACCTGGTTGAAACTTCCTTGCATCTTATTGTTTCACACCTATGGGCGACCATAGTCCAGGAGAACTTCTGCATGGCCGCCAGCTGTGCACACACCTACACCTACTCCGTCCTCCTTCTTGCCGACAGGCGACCGTCTCAGAGGGAAAACTTTTCGTGGGTGCTCCTCTTTGGGTGTGGGGGTATGGCAGGCACCCAAAGTGGATACAAGGCCACATCATTGGCCCAAGAGGATGGCACCTGTACAACATTCGGATGTGGGCAGGGGAGGTGGCACATTACATATTCCAACTTCGTTCGAGGATAACACCGGCAGTCACTCCACAGTTAACAGCCTCACAACTAACACCAAATGAGGACATCAGAATGGAACATACACCGGCCACTCCACAGAGGGAAAATCTGGAGCTCGCCATCTGCGAAGAGGACTGCACTCGAGATTCACCCATCTTTCCGCCATTCCAGAGGATAGCCAGCACAAAAACACCTACGAATGTCACGATGTCTCCAATCATTGTCTTGTGTGTCACATCACACCAGAAAGGACATGTTCGTCCCCTGTCCCCAAGTGCTGCTGAGAGACTTCGCCAAGGACCCAGATGACAAGATGGACATAGGTATGGTACACAACACCAAAAAAACTGAGTGTCAAAACTAAAAGGAGGAGAAGTGCTATGTATGCTGCGCAATATTCGAACTAACTGCCGAGGTAGCCAATGCTAGAAACTGAGGCACTGTTCTGCATAGGCTAATATGCCAGCGCCATCTGTGTGGCCAGGCGTGGAGATGGCCAGAGCATGTACGGCCGGCAGGCATTCTGTATAATGCGCTCGCACGGGACACTTGACACGCAACCAGTTTTACTATTGTGTGTGTGTTATAAATTGTCAAATGTGTTACTTTGGTTAATAAATGCTTTGTGAAGTTGCAACACACAGAGTGCATGGATGGCAAGTTATCTTAGGTTGAGGGTGAGTGCTGTGTTCAGACACATGCTGTGCAACTGGGTGGTCCATTTTGCTTTTTGTCACAGTTTGACAGTTGCCACCCATCCTGATGGACAGCTGGTTCATCATCATACCAATAGAAAATGCTGTGCAGTGATTGCAGCAGTGTTGGTAAATCACATGGCTGCTTTTGCAGGTGGCCCCATCACTGATGGGGGTAGGATAACCCTGTGACAGGACTGGAATAGGAAGTCCTGAGTGGCTGAATGGGGCTGGTTTTGCATCAGGGCTTTCCAGAGGGATATGATCCCCATGGTAATGGGTTGGGATTGGGAGTGGCATAGGGATAGACTAGGATGTTGTGGAGGTTGAGTGAGCGACGGAACACCACTTGTAGGAGGGTTCGGAAGGATCTCGGGTAGGATGTGTCTCATTTCATGGCAGGATGTCAGATAATTGGAGCCCTGACAAACAGTATGATTTGATTTCTCCAGTCCAAGGCGCTATTGGATGACAAGAGGGACACTCCTTTGTGTCTGGTTATTGGGTTGGAGGAAGGATTTGTGGTTTGTGCGGATATTGCACAGGAAATCTGTTTGCAGACTGTCAGGAGGGTAATGTCTGTCTGTAAAGGTCTTTGTGAGGCCTTCGCTTATTGAGTCGGGGCCTTCTCGTCACTGCAAATTTGCCGTCCGCACTTGACAAGGCTGTATGGGAGGGATATTTTGATGTGGAATGGATGGTAGCTGTCAAAGTGCAGGTACTGTTGGCAATTAGTAGGTTTAATGATGATGTAAGTGCAGATGGAGCTGTCAGTGAGATGAAGGTTAACAGCCAGAAAGCTGACTTACCAGGTTGAGAAGGACCAACTGGAACTGATGGAGGAGATGGAGTTGAGGTTGTGAAGGAACGAGGATAGTGTCACCTGGCCCTGAGTCCAAATCGTGAAACATCATCAATGACTCTACCAGGGGTTTGGGGTTTTGGTTGTGAAGCAGATTTGATTGTATATTTATTCTTCAAAGGAAAAGTGATTGTTTATTGGGATGTACTTGATAAGGATTATGAGGAATGAGGTATTTGGCTTGGAGGTTGTAAGATCCTGAGAGAGGTAGTGTTAGAGAGCAGCAAAATCATGGTCGTGTGCGATATTGGTGTATAGTGAAGTGGTATCAACAGTGACAAGTAAGGATGCAGGAGGTAAAGGGGTGTGGATGGTGCAGAGTCGGTGAAGGAAGTCATTGGTATCTTGGATGTGTGAGGCTAGGTTTGAACAATTAGTTGGAGGTGCTGGCCAACAAAGGCTGAAATTCTTGCAGTGGGAGCACAGTAACTAGTCACAATTGGGCGTTCAGGATTGTTAGGTTATGTAGTTTTGGGAGCATGTAAAAGGTAAGTGTGTGGGGTGTTGTTGGGGCCAGGAGGGAGGTGGATGGGGAGAATATCTAGAACGATCCATAGGATTTTTTTTAAAGATTTTAGCCCTTCCCAGATGCTCTCCCAATCAATCTCCCTTCTCATTTCAACAACACCCCACACACCTACCTTTTATATCCTCCCAATATCGCACATGCCCAAAGACTTGCTGCTCTCAAACACTACCTTAGTCAGTGTCCTTCAGACTCCAAGCCCAGTACCTCATTCCTTATAACCCTTACAAATTACATCCTAACAAACAATTCCCATGAAGGAATAATCCACGACTCAGCCATGGGCACCCATATGGCACCCTCCTATGCCAACTTATTTATGGACCATCCAGAGGAAACCTTCCTAGCCTCCCAAAACCCCAAACCCCTGGTAGATTCATTGATGATGTTGCATGATTTGGACTCAGGGCCAGGACACCCTTTCCTCGTTCCTTCACAACCTCAACTCCTTCTCCCCCGTCAGTTTCATTTGGTCCTTCTCAACCCAGTAAGTCAGCCTTCTGGCTGTTAACCTTCATCTCACTGACAGCTCCATCTGCACTTCCATCCTCATGAAACCTTCTAATTGCCAACAGTACCTGCACTTTGATAGCTACCATCCGTTCCACATAAAAAATCCCTCCCATACAGGCTTGCCACCTGTGGATGGAAATTTGCAGTTATGAGAAGTCCCTGACTCAGTATGCTGAAGGCCTGCCAAAGATTTTTACAGACAGACATTACCCTCCTGACAGTCTGCAAACAGATTTCCTGTGCCATATCCCCACAAACCACCAATCCTTCCTCCAACCCAATAACCAGACACCAAGAGTTTCCCTCTTGTCACCCAACACCACCCTGAACAGGAACAATTAAATCACATCCATCGTCAGGGCTTTGATTATCTGTCATCATGCATCCAACCAAAGATCCTTCCAACCTCTACTAAAGTGGTGGTCTTTCATGCACCCAACCTCCACAACACCCTATCCATCCCTATGCCACTCCCAATCCCAACCCCTTACCATGTGGATCATATCCCTGTGGAAGGCCCCGATGCAAAACCTGCCCAATTCAGCCACCCAGCACTTCCTATTCCAATCCTGTCACAAGCTTATCCTACCCCATCAGAGGTCGGGCCACCTGTGAAAGCAGCCATGTGATTTACCAAATCTGCTGCAATCATTGCACAGTGTTTTATATTGGTATGACCACAAACCAGCTATCCCTCTGGATGAATGGCCACTGCCTAACGTGGCAAAAAGCAAGATGGACCACCCAATGTCACAACATGCAGCAGAAGACAGCACTCTGGATTTCAGTGGCTGATTTCCTACCCAAGCCATCTTGATCCTCCTCTCCTCCACCATCTATTCTGAAATTTGGGCTTTGTTCCTTCAACACATTCTACAGTCCCACAACCATCCTTGCCTCAACCTAAGGTAACTTGCCATCCCTATTCCGTACACCTAACATTATTCCCCCACCCTTCCCCACTCATTTTCTGTATACCTCGAATTCATGCGTTCCTTGTAACTGTGTGTCACCTGTTACAATATCTCCTTAAGTAATTTCTATTTTATTTTAATTTTTTTCTTAGTGTTTTTATTGTTTCAAATTCCCCCTCCCTCCCCAACACTTCTCTACACTTCCCTTCTATCATCTGCTGCCTCTGCCCTTCACTGTCTTCAGTGACACATCTCACATTCCCACCTATCAGAGCCTTTACAATCCATCATGCAATGTGGAACTTTCCATTCCCACCCTTACCCAGAATGCTTCCCTCTCCAGTACCCTTATCACTCACATTCAAGATGCTCTTCTCCTCATGGTCCAAAAGTTAAGTTGTCTGAATGTGACTGTTTATTTTTCGGGCCTATCAGCAGCTCAGCAAGCCTCTTTATGAAATGTTGAATAAAATCTAACAAATACTCCAATAGAAATTTACAGGTAGTTTAAATCTGTGTGCTGAATTGTGACTAGCCCATAGCCTTTGCCTTTTCTGTCCAAATACTCCATCAACTGAGCAACCTGTGAACAACTTGTTAACTGCCACTACCTCTCTCCTACCTTTCCAAATTTTATAGATGTCAACCTCCACACTAGGCATGCTAGCACAGTTAGGAGTAGATTATATGAAAAATGGTGCAAATAAAAGATGTAAAACAATTTTACTGTACCACAGTCATAAACTGTCAATGATGCAAACTTGGGTCTCTATGAAGTGATTAATGGACAGACAAATTCAGAGTTCCACAAAGGCAAAGTTCTGATGTGTGACCAAATGAAAGTCTGAATTGTAAATCATATAAAGCTTCACAAATAGTTAAACAAAGTTAAGTTTTGGTTCAGGAACCAAAGTTAAAGTATGGAATCACAACACTTGGAATTTCTTGAATAAAGGAATAAACACCATATCTGAGGAAGACCTTCAGACAGACAGACACAGGTAGGAAAAGTATTGCTATTAATGATCAGTTGTAGGCTGCCCTGCATTACACATACAAATGATAGATTCCCAAGAGGACAGACCAAAGTTAAGTTTGGTGAAGTGACAATATTGTCTTAGCAGTAATTCCAAATGGTGGAAAAGTAATCTCTTAGCATCTGGCCCAGCAGACTCACTTGGAATAAAGTGCTGATCCTCAGTTGTGCACTTGCCTGAATAATTGCCTCGATGGGTGATATGCCATGTGTGATTGGCTCCCGGACTAACCTGCAGATCCTGTGCTGATAAGTAGCTGCACATGCCTAGACAACAAACTGGCATGCTGATGTTTCCTGGAGCTGTTTACTTACACAGGAGGATTTCAGGTGCTTATTCTCCTCAGTTGCACAGTGGTAGAGTGCCAGACTACAAATCCAAAGGTCGCGGGTTTGATCTCCCTAGGTCCTGGGATTTTTATCTGTCACTTTCGATTTCTTTTACCTCTGGCAGTATTGCTCATGTGAAAAATACCGAGTAGCACCGTGGTTCGGAACCCATGTTAAACTATAGGTCCCCCTATAACTGGCTGGGTAACTCAGTTCAAAGGTTGGAGGAAGGCAACGGCATACCACCTCCAGATAGAACCATGCCTAGTAAAGCACTGTGGTGTTCAAACCAATCTTTGGATTGTTGACTGCTTTTTTTTATATATACCTTTATTCTTCTTGAAGCCAGTGGTGTCTAAAGTGAGTCCCTTCCCCCCCCCCCCCCCAAGGGGAAATGTATTTCTTCATATTTAATACACAGATATTCCTGTAAAGCTTGATTTAGTCTCTATTTTGCCAAACAAGAGGACCCCAATATTCTAAATCTGCTGTATCAAACTTTTTTTTAGTAATTATTGTGGATGCTATTTATGTTGCTGTTATCCATGTGTTGCACATGTTTATTATGTAGACATAGCCTCTTTTCTCAGTTAACTTCATGTTTTCACGTTCTGATTCCTGCAGGATCCAAAAGAAAATCTCGGAATGCGTATAGGTGGTGGAATTGGAAGCAATGAAGGAGACATACCAATTTACATAGCAAATATTCACCCTCAAGGCTGTGTTGGAAGAACAATGCAGATAATGGTAAGATTTAAACCTGTTTCCTTTTCTCTGTATTAAATCTGTTCATTATTCAAATATTTTTAAACTATTGTTGGTCTCTAGAATTTGCTCAAAATTCAAGAGAAATCATAAAAGAGAACCTCAGTAAAAAATAGAAAGTGAGTGAATAAAGAAAGTAGTTAATCAAATATGCAAAGAGTGTAGAAACTTAATAAATGTTGAGACTGGGTAAGAAGTATGGTCACAACATTCTGATATACATATCCATTATGGTAACTATTTATATTTTTGTGATTTTACTGAGCTGTCAAATAGGCTATGGGCAGGGATAGAATTTTTTTTTAAATTACTAAAAGGCCATATTGTATAGTTAGTGGTTTGTGTAAATGTCTCTAAATCACATATTTTTCCTGTTTTCATGTAAATTTTTTTTACATCTCTGAACAGAAGTTTACTAATATTGGTAACTGATGGTTATTAAAAGTTGAGATTTAGTTTTGACTTTTTTTCTTGAGGATGAAATACATATTGGAGGGTGATAAGGAAAGTAAGTTCTGGTCTCTTATGTCACATCAACAAATGGTAGTTACATTACAAACTTTGTTCTGTTGTGTAGCTTGGTTCAGTAAATCCACAGCAGTATAACTTGAGTTTGTGTTCAGCAGTTTACCTCACCAGTGTCGGTGTTAAATGTGTGCAGCGATAGAGTATCCTGCCAATTGCACGGTATGTGGAGTAATATGGATTCTGTGGGCAAAACAAGTGATTCCAACATAAATTCACTGTGATATTCGTGAGATTATTGAACTGTGTGGGAACATTATGAGTGACAGTGTCATTTGAAATCGGTGTCATAGATTTCAGGACAAATGCACTAACATCTGTGATGAAGAATGAAGTGACCAACCATCTGTTCTGCCTGATGAACTTGTTGCAAGAGTGTCTAAAGTGATTAAACAGAATCACTATTTCAGAACTATTAGAACAGTTTCTATAAATTGGCCAAACTGACTTTGTTTAAAGTGATGATACAAAAATTACAATATCACAATTTTTTTGTTCATTGGGAGCCAACACTTCTGGCAATACCCCCCAAAGAATACCAGGGCAGAAGCAACACTGATGATTCTTCAGTGCTACTAGATTGAAGATGAGGCATTTCTCAACCACACTATCAGTTCAGAGCAAACTGTCATGTACCGGTGGTTCGCCTGATGAGCGGACAACCCGCAATGCAGGGTACAAGTGCATGGATGCATACCAGTGAGGCGTTCCACAGCGGCGGTTCTGGAGTCAGCAGAGGACGCGATGAGCACCGCCAGAGAGTGCACTAAACCAGAACTATTTTCCTCCGCACAGTCACGTGAGACCAGCTCCCCCTCAGGGGCTTAGTTTTAATTTGCTGAGTACGGGCTTGGCAAACCTGGGGTCCTGAGCCATGGGCTGTGTTGTGCCAACAGTCCGCTACACCGTAAACTCTGTGAATGCTTCAAAGACCATTGTTCAGCATGATGGTGGAACGTTGTACGTTTCAGAGCCCGGGGATCTTGGCTTAATCGCCCGAGTCACAAGGACGGTACAAACATCTATATAAAAAAACCTCAATCTCAAGGTGTGCTACATGTCGAGGAGATGCATGGCTGTTGAAGTTGAACAGTAGCTAGCGAGCAACCTCTGAGGATCCCACTGAACCTCAGTTGCATAAGGCTTACCCAGGTAAGTGGGGTTCTGCCTGGGTGGACCTTTAGATCCCTAGACACTCGTGGGAACACCAGGAAGAGACCATTGAGCGACGCTGGTGGGCGTTTAACCACTGTCTCTAAGAGGGGAAGAGCTGACTTTAATGTGGCCACTTATAACCCAAGCACATTCCCTTCCCTGGCCACACCATGGGAGGAATGTCGGGCAAGGTCTAAAGATGAGCCGTAATCTCCTAAATTCCTCATGTGTAGCTGCACGGATGGTGAGTCGTGTGTACGAAGCCTCTTTTCTTTGTGGAACATCTTGAGGACAAGTATGGCGAAGTTTCCAGATTGTCAAAGATGCAAAGCGGTGCAGTGCTCACAGAAGCAGCTTCTCCGCCTCAATCGCGTGCATTACTTGCCTGCGAAAAGCTGGGTGATGTCCCTGTGAGCATCACACCACATAAGTCGCTAAATATGGTCCAAGGTATAATTTTCCACAGAGACCTTTTGTTACAGTCCTATGACAAGTTATGCGCCAACTTAGAGCATAGTGGAGTCCACTTCATCCGGCGTGTCCATAGGGGACCAAAGGATCACAAGGTTGCCACCAGTGCTTTCATCCTGGCCTTCAAAGGCAAACCCCTGCCTGAGAAGGTCAAGGTAATGATTTACCGGTGTGATGTGAAACCTTATATTGCTCCCCCTATGAGATCCTTCAAATGCTGGAAATTCGGCCACATATCCTCTAGATGTACTTTCAACGCTACATGCGGGGACTGTGGACGTCCAGAACACTCGGACTCGCTATGCACACCACCTCCCATCTGCGTTAACTGTTGCTTGAATCAACACCACCTAGAAGACAAGGCTTTACAACAGGCCGTGCCTACGTCACACTTAGAGGCCCCGTCCGCCATCTGACTGGCCGGCCGCTGGCCGGCGGTAGGCATGCCCCAGCCAACAGCCAGTGAGGTGGCGGCCGGGGCCTCTAAGTGTGACGTAGGCACGGCCTGTTGTAAGGCCTTGTATTATAGGTGGTGTTGCTTGAATCATCCTCCTTGTTCGTCGGATTGCACCGTTCTTTAAGGAACGGAAAATTATGGAACTTAAGACCTTGGACCGACTTTCGTATTCTGAGGCTAGAAAGAAACACGAGCGACTTGACTCCGTCACCATGACCGCCTCCTTTGCAGCAGTGACATCGTCGCCATCCTCTCTGGCGACTGTTGCAGTCAATAGTATCTCTCTTTCCGCAGGCCCTCAGGGCCGCCAACTGAAGCCTGCCCCTGTGGTAGTCGGGGTCTCCTTTCCTCCTCCTGCTCTCAAGGCAGTTGCTTTGGGAGCAGCCCCCAACCCTCCGTCTGCCCTCCTTCAGAAGGGGTCCCTAGGGATGCTCCCTTGTGCCAGTACCGGTACCAGCACTAGCCAGCAGCAGGCAACGTCGCCGGCTGCTGGCCGCAGGGCGTCGCACTCTCCCTCTGTCACTGAGACGGAGGCTGAGTCTGCAAAGCCCCTCCTTCCAGCGAAGCCCCTGTGGGATAAGAGGGTTCGAAAGAAGAAAATTAAAAAAGATAAAGCTAAAGAAATCCCGATGGCCACTGTGCCACCTGCCCCCTCCACCTCTGCCTCTGAGGACGAGGTGGAGATAGTTGCATCCCCTGAGGATCTCGATCTCTTGGACGCATCAGACACAATGGACTGTGAAGCTGATGTGTCGCTACCGGTGAATGAAAATGATGTTGAGGTGTAATACATAACATCTTCTCATTCATGCCTTCCCAGCTGTCGGACACTGTCATCCTCCAATGGAACTGCAGTGGTTTTTTCACCCATCTACCTGGCTGAGCTACAACAACTTTTGAGCGTCACACCTGCTCTCTGCATTGCCCTCCAGGAAACCCGGTTTACGGCAATGCAGACCCCTGCCCTTCGGGGCTATAGGGGATTCTTCTGCAACCGTAGCGTGTATAACAGGGTGTCAGGTGGTATGTGTGTGTGTGTATGCCCTTACCTCTGTATATAGTGAACCTGTGCCCCTTTAGACACTGTTGGGAGCGGTGGCTGTCAGGGTAAGGACAACACAATAGATCACTGTCTGCAGTCCCTACCTCCCTCCAGATGGTGATGTCTCTATGGCTGTCTTGGCTGCACTTATCTCGCAACTCCCGCCACCTTTTATGCTATTGGGGGACTTTAATGCGCACAATCCCCTGTGGGGTGGTTCTACGATCTCTGGCCGTGGCAGAGTTGTCAAGGACCTGCTTTCTCAACTCGACCTCCGCCTCTTGAATACATTTCAGTGTTACACACGGCACATTCTCGACCATTGATCTATCGATATGCAGCCACAGCCTTCCGCCATGCATCCATTAGAGTGTCCATGATGACTTGTGTGACAGTGATCATTTTCCAATCTTTTTATCAATCCCACAACTTCAGTGCCCAGCACGCCCTCCTTGGTGGGTTCTTCACAGTGATCACTGGGAAGGTTACACCTCTGCTGCCATCGTTGGCCTCCCCCTGCCGTGGTGGTTGAGAGCGCCACATGATCCATATTGTCTGCTGCGGAAGGTACTATTCCACATTCCTCGGGGTGCCCACGGTATAAGACAGTGCCGTGGTGGTTGCCAGAGGTCGCTGACGCCATTAAAAACCGTAGGCGGGCCCTACAGCGATACATGTGGCACCCTTCTCTTGAGCACCTCATTACATTTAAAAGGCTCTGTGCCCGTGCTCGCCATTTAATTAGAAGATGGAAATGGGAGTGCTGGGAGGCTTAGTCTCCACTATTGGGTCAGGTATCTCCACTTCCCAGGTCTGGAGCCGGATTAGTTGTTTACAGGGATACCCAATACCATCAGGAATCCCTGGGATCTCTGTGAATGGAGTCATATGTACGGATCTAGTTTCGCTTGCAGAGATGTTTGCTGAGCATTATGCTCGTGCTTCTGCCTCTGCAAATACCTACCGGCCCTCCATACATTAAATGAGCGGGTAGAACACCAGCCTATCTCTTTTACCGCCCGCCACACTCAGGCTTATAACACTACATTCAGTGAGTGGGAGCTACTTGGTGCTATAGCACAATGTCCTGACAAGGCCCCTGGGCCTGATAGCACCCATGCCCAAATGCTACGACATACGACACCTGTCAGCCCCCTCCCCCCCCCCCCCCGGGGGCCCACAGCTTTTTTGTGGGTATGTGTGTTGCTCGCACGGGGCCCCGAGCCAAAGCAGCCTTCTTTCCGCCCCAGGCTGCTTCACTTTCCCTCCCGGTTCATGCCTTTGCCCGGAGACGGGCGTCCTTTGCGAGTCAAGGTGGTTTCCTGTCCTAGTTTTCTTTTTCCTTGGTTTCTTCCTTTCCTAACCTTTACTTCTGTCTTTCTCTCCTTGCTGTAACTTAATAGTCATCCTCTCCTCCTCATTAGTCTCTGCTTCGGTGTTTGAGACACTTCTTTCTCTTCACTTCCACTATTCTTCTTCTTTCCTCCCTGTGCGTGTCTGAAGGCCGACCTACGCATTATCATGCATAGCAGGTGACGGGGTAACGCGTAATTCCCCACCCCGGGTAGACAAGTAGGGCACGTACGTACCCCCTGGTAAAGGCCAGGCCCAGGGAGGGGTGATTACCCGAGCTGGTACCTTCCGAACATGCCGATTGGTCCCTCCGTCCATTCTCGGGAGGTGTGACCTGAGGTGTGAACAATCACCTAAGGTGGGTAAGTCCTCAGAGAGGGCCCCCACTAGGAAGGAGCACGCTATCTGAGACGCCGGTAATCACGGGGGACACTTCTGCAATTACTTCCTTCTCTTCTACTGTGACTTTGACCCAAAAAAGAAAGATCGATTCACCTCAGCATAAGAAAACTTTGCGCAATCTTCCGAAATTCCTAGTTGTTTCTCGAACCGACGGTAAAGATTTCACTTCTGTAAATCCTTTTGTCATTCAGAAAGGTGTTGAGGCGATTGCTGGCCCTATTAAGACCTGTTCACGTCAGCGCAATGGAACATTGTTGCTGGAAGCGGACAGTGCTTTCCAGGCGCAAAAACTAATACAGACTACAATGCTACACATGTTTCCTGTCCAAGTAGCAGCGCATCGCATGCTCAACTCGTCACGGGGGGTAGTTTTCACGAGATCCCTTGACGAGTTGTCTGACAAAGAAATAGAAAACTACATATCCGATCAGGGTGTAACAGCCGTGCATAGGGTGTTCAAAAAGGTCAATAACCAGATGACACCAACTCGTACTGCCCTAATACAGCAAAATGTCACTTGTGGTACGGATGCCCATGAGGGCGATTGCCCACTTCAATCCCCTCACTGCCTTCATTGCAACGGTGACCATGCGGCTTCCTCCAGGGACTGCCCTGTTTATAAGGATGAAAAGGTCTTTCAGCAAATTCGGGTTACGGAAAAGGTCTCAACATCTGCCGCTCGAAAGTTGTTGGCGAGTCAGAATCCCACTGTCCTCCCAGCGGGCACATACAGTAAGGTCCTCACCTCCACTCGACTTACTAAGGATGCAGGTACGCAGCCCTGCGATTTCACTTTCGCTGACACAGTTGTGCAATTGGCCAGCCCGAAGATTGCCCGTTCCACGTACCCGCTTCCTCCTGCTGCTTCTAAAGTTCAGTCTTTGTCAACCTCTAATAAACCGCGGGCACCTAAACAAGACGCCTGGACTTTGAAAAAGGAACCCGTCCGTGAAGATTTTCTACGTACTCAAGCTTCTCAACCATCAGCTGCCTCTTCTCACCGCCACTCTTCCGGAAGAGCCAACAAAAAAAAAGAAGAAACAAAAGGTTCCTCTTCTACCCCACCGAGGCGTGACTCATCCGTCGCACCGCCCAACAGTAGTCGCCCCCGATCATCTTCTGTTTCACCGGGACGCACTACTGTTAGCCGGGCAACCGACATTTTACCGGCGGCGGAAGCTGCCCCTCCTGATCAACTCGGGAAGGTGGCAGATGCGTCACTTGAACACATGGAACACGATTCTCTGCCTCTAGATAGCGATAGTAGTGCTCCCTCGAAGTCCGCTCCTCAGCGTCAAGGTGACCCCGCCTATTGTTCCTTTTTATCCTCTTTTCTTCTCTCATTTTTTATCATGTTGCTCCTTCAATGGAATATTCACGGCATTCGTTCCAATCGGTAGGACTTAAAATGACTCCTTCGATTGCACTGCCCCCTTCTAGTTTGTCTCCAAGAAACTAAGTTACGTCCATGTGATCATGCAGACTTCCCCCACTACACCTCTGTGCGTTTCGACCTGCCGCCTGTGAAAGGTACCCCAGCCAATGGAGGGGTTCTGATGCTCATTAGGGACGACATCTATTAGCATCCTATTTCATTGCATACTCACCTACAGACAGTTGCCGTCCGCATCACTCTATCCACCTTTTCCCTCTGTAATATCTATTCGCCATCGTCATCCACCCTTACTAGGGCAGATGTGCTACACCTCGTTGACCAGCTCCCTTTACCTTTCGTGTTGGTAGGTGACTTTAATGCCCATCACCCCCTATGGGGCTCTCCAGCACCTTGTCTGAGAGGCTCCCTTTTGGTGGACCTTTTCCAATACCTGAATCTTGTCTGCCTCACCACCAGTGCACCGACCTTCCTTTCCATCACAACACATACTTATTTCCATATAGACCTCGCGATATGCACTCCTCAGCTTGCCGGTCAGTTTGAGTGGTATACACTTTCTGACACGTACTCAAGTGACCATTTCCCTTGTGTCATCCACTTCCTGCATCATACCCCATCTCCTCGTCCCACCAGTTGGAACATCTCCAAAGCCGACTGGAGGCTTTATTCTTCCATTGCTGTTTTTCACGATCACAACTTTTCCAGCAATGACAGTTAGGTGGAATACCTCACAGAGGTTACTGTCACAGCTGCCGAACATTCCGTACCTCATACATCCTCTTCTCCATGTCACGTTCCAGTCCCTTGGTGGACTGCAGCCTGCCGCGACGCCCTTAGAGCCTGGCGCCGTGCTTTACGCACCATCCGCCGCCACCCAACTTTGGAGAATAGTATAAATTATAAACGACTGCGAGCGCAATGTCGTCGTGTTATATACGACAGCAAAAAATCTTGCTGGACTGCTTTTACCAGATCTTTTAACCGGTTTACTCCCTCCTCGGCTGTCTGGGGTGGCCTACACCGTTTATCTAGCATTAAGGTCCACTCCCCGATTTATGGCCTGACCATCGAGAACGCAGTCCTTGTGGACCCCACTGATGTTTCTAACGCATTGAGCCGTTCCTTTGCGGAGGTTTTGAGCTCTGCCCATTACCACCCTGCCTTCCTCCCTCGCAAACAGGTAGAGGAGCCACAGCCACCTTCTATCCACTCTTTTAATCGTGAAAGTTACAATGTCTCCTTTACCATGCAGGAGCTAGACCATGCTCTCGCCCTGTCCCGATCTTCTGCTCCCGGGCCCGATTCCATCCATATTGAGATGCTGAAGAACATTTCTCCTGTGGGCAAGTGTTTCCTACTTAGCACCTATAATCGCATATGGACTGAAGGTCAGGTTCCCACAAGTTGGCGTGAAGCCATTGTTGTCCCCATTTGCAAACCAGGGAATGACAAACATCTCCCATCCCATCTCTCTTACTAGCTGCATCTGTAAGGTGATGGAACACATGGTTAACGCTCGGTTGGTCTGGCTCCTCGAATCTCCACGCCTCCTGACTAAAATTCAATGTGGTTTTCGTAGACACTGCTCTGCTGCTGCTCATCTTGTCACCTTGTCGACCTTCATTATGAAGGAAGTGTCAAAAAGTAGCAGTGTTCTTCGACTTAGAGAAGGCTTACGATACCTGTTGAAGGGCGAGAATTCTCTGCACATTGCACATATGGGGCCTTCGTGTCCGCCTCCCTCTCTTTATTCAAGCGTTTTTGGCAGATCACAAGTTCAGCGTATGGGTGGGCTCTCTTTTGTCCGATACCTCTCGCCAGGAGAATGGGGTGCCACAGGGCTCCGTCTTCAGCGTGGCTCTGGTTGCCATTGCAATCAATCCGATTGTAGACTGCCTGTCAGCCGACGTTTCCAGATCCCTTTTTGTAGATGATTTCGCAATTTATTGCAGCGCCCAGCGGACATGTCTCTTGGAGTGTTGTCTTCAACGCTGTCTTGACCGCCTATATACCTGGAGCATTGCGAACGGCTTCCGCTTCTCCACTGAGAAAACGGTGTGCATAAACTTCTGGAGATACAAGGAATTTCTTCTGCCATCTCTACGTCTCGGCCCCGTTGTTCTCCCATTCGTGAGACAACAAAATTCTTGGGGCTAATGTTGGAACGGAAACTTTGCTGGTCCCCACACATGTCCTACCTGGCTGCCCGTTGTGCCCGATCCCTTAATGTTCTTTGTGTCCTCAGTGGCACATCATGGGGAGCGGATCGTACCATCCTGCTTCATCTTTACCAGGCCATTGTTCAGTCGAAGCTCGACTATGGAAGCCTTGTATACTCTTCTGCACGGCCGTCATTTCTCCGCCGTCTCAACTCTATTCACCATCGGGGATTGCGCCTGGTGACCGGTGCATTTTATACCAGCCCTGTTGATAGTCTTTATGCCGAAGCTGCTGTATTACCCTTGACCACTCGGTGTTACATACTGTTGTGTCGGTATGCATGCCGTCTGCGCTCGATGCCCAAACATCCATCTTACCCATTATTTTTTGATGACTCACTCAGTCGCCAATATCAGTTGTCTTCGATAGCCTTGCTTCCACCTGGAGTTCGGTTTCACCGCCTACTTCAGTGACTCGATTTTACCCTTCCTTCCACCTTTAGGTTGAGCAAGAGCCCATTGCCACCATGGCATCAGGCCCAGGTTCACTCTCACCTTGAACTTAGTTCGCTCCCCAAGGAGAGCACTCCAGATTTGGTATGTCGAACTCCGTCTGCGGCTTGATAATGCCATATTTATCTACACTGATCGTTCCAAGAGCACTGACGATGTTGGATCTGCCTTTGGCGTCGGGGACAACCTGTTCCAATACAAGCTCCCTGACCGGTGCTCGAATTTCACAGCTGAGCTTTTTGCCCTCCACCAGGCTGTTTTATACATCCGCCATCGCCGCCATCCCTTTTATGCCATCTGTTCTGACTCCCTTAGTGCCCTGCAGAGTCTTAAGGACCCCCTTCTCAACCCATCCTGTCGTATATCAAATCCAATGTTCCCTTCAGTTGCTAGCAGACAACGGTTGTCACGTTTGTTTTCTGTGGTTCCCTGGCCACGTGGATGTGCCTGGGAATGAGACCGCAGACATTGCAGCCAAGGCAGCAGCTCTTTTGCCTCGCATGGCTACTTTTTGCATTCTATCAGCCGATGTTCAACGGGCTCTTCGCCGGTGTATTGTATCGTCCGTGCACAGTTCGTGGTTCTCACTCCATGATAATAAATTGAGAACCGTAAAACCGATCCCGACCACTTGGAGGACCTCCTCGCGCCCCTCTCGTCGAGAGGAGGTCATCCTGGCCCGGTTGCAGATCGGTCACTGCTCATTCAGCCACCGTCATTTGCTAACTGCTGACCTTGCACCACTGTGCTCCTGTGGTGAATTGCTGATGGTACGACATGGTTTACTGTCTTGTGTTAATTTCAATCATATCCATGTAGCCCTTAACTTGCCGTCTACTCTAGAGGAATTTTTAGCTGATGACACACGAGCCATTGCTCGAGTTTTGCGTTTTATCAACATGGCCAATTTATCAAAGGATATTTAACCCTTGTAATTGTTTTATCTCTCATTTTTAGCTTTCCTTTGATACTTTATCTGTCAGTTATAAATTTTTTCGGGATCTATTGAATATCTGTTCCGATCTGGGCACTAATGACCTGAGAAGTTGTGCGTCCTAAAAAAAAAAACCCTAGCAGTAGAAAGCCTGTGTAATATCCTCGCCATCTTCAACTGGATATGGTGCGATGGGGTATTCCCTTCAAAGTGGCGGGAGGGTATCATCATACTATTGATTAAACCAGGCAAAAACCCTGCTCATTTGGATAGCTGTCGACCCATCACCCTGAACAATGTCCTTTGTAAACTGTTGGAGTGCATGGTCAGTAGGCGGTTGTGCTGGATCCTCAAGACTTGGGACTTACTGGTTCCATGCCAGGGCGGGTTCTGCCAAGGTCGCTCCACCACCGACAACCTGGTGTACCTGGAGTCCGCAATCCGCACAGCCTTTTCCAGGCACCAACATCTCATAGCTGTCTTCTTTGATATGCACAAGGCATATGATACAACGTGTTGACACCACATACTCACTACTTTACATGGGTGGGGCCTCCGGGGCTCCATTCCGATTTTTATTAACAACTTTTTAGCTATCCGTTCTTTTCGAGTTCAATTTGGTGCCTCCCAAAGCACCTCTCATGTGCCGGAAAATGGGGTTCCGCAGGGCTCTGTTCTGAGTGTTACCTTATTTTTAGTAGCCATTAATATCCTAGCAACAGCAGTTGGGCCGTCAGTGTCCCCTTCACTTTATGCTGACGACTTCTGCATCTATTTTAGCTCTTCCAGCACCCAAGTCGCTGAACACAGACTGCAGGGAGCAATTCGAAAAGCGCAGTCCTGGGCTCTTGCCCACAGCTTCCAGTTTTCTGCGGCGAAGACTAGTGTTATGTACTTCTGTCAGCGTCGGACTGTTCACTCACACCCTGAACTTTACCTCGACAACCACTTATTTCAAGTAGTGGAAACACATAGGTTTTTAGGGCTGGTCTTCGACACATGGCTGACGTGGCTTCCTCACATTCGTCAGCTGAAGCAGGAGTGCTGGCGCCATCTGAATGTTCTTCGCCACCTGGGCCATACCACTTGAGGCGCTGATTGCTCCACACTGTTGCGACTCTACGCAGCACTGGTACAGTCTTGGCTTGACTTCGGATGCATTGCCTACGGTTCCGCATCGCCTTTGGCATTGCACCTATTGGACCCCATCCACCACTGTGGGGTTCGCATCGCCTTTGGCATTGCATCTATTGGACCCCATCCACAACTGTGGGGTTCGCATCATGACGGGTTCCTTCCGCACCAGCCGAGTGAACAGCCTACTTGTGGAGACTGGGGTCCCACCTCTGGGAATACGCCGCCAAAACCTGCTCGCGGCTTTTGCAGCCAATGTCTATTGCTCCCCAGGCCACCCGAACCGTCATCTCCTATTTTCTGATGTGATCGTCCCCCACCACCAGCGACGCCCCAGATCAGGTCATACGATTGCCTTTAGAGTTCGGTTCCTCCTGCTGGAGCTAGAGTCTTCTCCCCTTCCATCTTCCTATTGGGTCCATGGACGTACACCCCCATGGTGCTTGCCAAGGCCGTGTACCTGGCTGGACTTGGCCCATGGGCCCAAAGACTGTTACCCTGGAGGCGCTCTGCCGCCATTTCTCGGCTGTCGTAGTGGAGTTCCCTGGTCATGACCTAATCTACACCGATGGTTCTCTGGTTGATGGCTGCGTGGGATTTGCCTATACTCATGGCGACCATGTGGAACAGCACTCTCTGTCGAATGGCTGTAGTGTTGAACAGTCCGGGCGATCGGTGGTGTTCATCTGGTCTCCGGGTGATGTGGGTATCCCAGGCAATGAACGTGTTGACAGACTTGCCAAGCAGGCTGTCAGTGTGTCCATTTTGGAGATCAGCCTCCTGATCTCTGTTCATCGTTGCGCCACCGGGTACATCAGCATTGGGATGCAGAGTGGCGTAGTCTGAGCGCACCTAACAAGCTCCGGGTTCTCAAGGAGACCACGGCCGCGTGGCGTTCGTTCATGCTGGCCTCTCACCGGGACTCTGTGGTGCTGTGTAGACTCCGCATTGGGCATATGTGGCTCACCCACGGACATCTCCTTCATGGTGAGGACCCACCCCAGTGTCAGTGTGGCTCCCGTTTGACAATAGTCCACATCTTGGTTTTGTATCAGTCTCTCTAACTAGACTTTACCTTGTGCTGCCGTGTGGTTGACTTTTCCTTTTTTACTCCTATGGTCGGCCAACCACTGACATCAGCTTCTTTGTTGTTAGGTGTCTTTGTATGATCGTCTCTTTTCGTTTAGTTTCTTGTTCATTTTGTTGATGTTTTATGGACTCAGTGGGATTCCCGTCCCACTTTGTAAACTTAAACTCTGGCTGCATTTCTTTGACGTCTGTGGTTTTATTTTTGACAGTTAGAGATGGAATGGGGGACTGATGACCATTGTAGTTTTGTCCCCCTTAAACACCCAAATAACAACAACAGACAGCTCGAGACTGCCACATATCAGTGCGCGCCGACTATTTAGGTGGCCGCAGTGTAACATGACGGCAGTTCTCCGCCGACCGCCTATGAGAACCCTTCCCACAATGGAATTTGTAGTCTGGCTCCATCTCCCAGGCCTTCTCTTACGGATTTCGTTATCTCCCTGACTTGTACCTAATTAGTGAAGAAGAAAACTTTTAGTTGATGTTTGTTGTTTTTGCCTTAGTTTCAGAAGTTTGTTTTGTTTCCAGGAGATGATTAGTTTGTCTTGTTAATAAACACAATTTTCGTATCAGACAGTGTCTTTCAGTTATTATCTCCTGAGGCAAGGTATAGCACAATGTGGCATACAGTGTTGCACCATTGTTTTGATCCCTGACAATGCTCGGCTGCATACTGTCACAAGTATTTAAACTCTCTTGTTAAAGTTTACAGTTCCAGTGGGAGGTGTTTCTGTATCCTCTGTACACTCCTGACTTTGCTCCTGTGTACAGACATTAGCCAGTTACAATTTTATCATATGTATAGATTATCAATAAACTCACTTCTTTTTCTGTTGAAGTAGAGTGTTGCAGCATAATACCTACACTGCCTTATGCAATAAGTTACATGCCAGTTTATGATTGCAATAGTAGTATCAGAACTACCATTTTTTGTTTACTTTACTACACAGGATTAAAAATGGTGTGCCAGGTGTACAAAACTGTCCACACTCTTCACACCTACATACCATACCATAGCTAATCCTCCATTGGA
This sequence comes from Locusta migratoria, assembly GCA_026315105.1. Taxonomy (NCBI): domain Eukaryota; kingdom Metazoa; phylum Arthropoda; class Insecta; order Orthoptera; family Acrididae; genus Locusta; species Locusta migratoria. The sequence goes on from CM048755.1 coordinate 779,002,628, forward strand.
ATGGATTTTTCGTAACCAGCAACGAGCTACGAGATGGCCTGCCTGTCAACACCCCTTCCAAGACAAACTATCTGTACCCCCAAACTATCTATGTAGTTATATCTATAAAAATCCATATGTGGATGTATGTATGTTCCTTATGGACTTCAAAATGTCTGATGTACTTTTGATAAAATCTTCAGGAAATGTCCAGATTAGCCCAGTGGTTGACCCTGTGTAGTTTGGTAGCGATTAGATCAAGATATTAATTGCATTGAAGAATATAACACATAATATGGTACAGTAATTACTCTTTGGGAAAGCTGTTAAGTCTTTGACGTTTCAACTTCATCATATGTCATGATATGCTTTTATTGATTGCTATGTTGTCTGTAATATGATTCAAGGCAATTAATATCATGCTTGCATAATTCTCTGCATGTTTAATCAATATGTACATAAACATGTCATGGTTTAACATGTTTAAGTCTGGCATTTGGAATGACAGTAGCACCTGTAGCGGAGGAAGAGCCAACTGTAGGACCACTATTAAGTTACCAAAGTGACATGAGTGCAACACTTCAATAACAGAAGAATGAAATGGTAGACATGAACAATTTGCTATTTTTAATGCTGTTATTTCCATATTTCTTAGACACTAAAGTTAGTGGTGATTTTTCCAACATGAACAGGAAAAACTAATTAAAGTAAAATGGAGGTTAAGTACATATGGTTCACAGACATTGGTCCGCAGTAGCAGAATTATAGTTGTATTCTAGACAATTGTTCTAATAGTCACACTACTACAACTAGACCCAAGTACTTCACTGATGCTGCGAACTACACACTTAACGGTGATAAACAGCAACTGCCCGAGTGGAGAACTGCCTCTTTCGTGCGGGTACTGGCGGTCACTAGGTGGGAGATGTTGACGGGAGCCGAATGTAGCCAGGCAATGCCCATTGATATATCCTCAGTAGTTGCTGCATTGGAGTCATGGGTGAGCTGGCATGTGGCTGTACAGCCGATAAAGATTGGAACGCGGTGGACAAAGATGGCCCGTCTGCAATGGGATACAGCCTGCAACGATGGGCGAGCTTGGGGTATAGGAGCATCCCAATATCAGAGAGGGCAAAGCCCCCATATCCGATGGTGGGGCTGGCTCTTTGGTCAGCATGGAGCCGGCCTGTACTGTGCTGGGCATTACCCCTGCTGTCCCTCCAGAGCCGGCAACACCATCCGTGGTTGTGGAGGTGCCTCCACTGGTTGAAGGCGTAGAGGGCATCACAAGGGAGGGTGATGCTGCTCCATCTAGCATGGCAGGGGCCCTCGTAGGGTACAAAGACCCCCCCGGTGCTGGAGGAGACACCGAAGGTTTCGCTGGCAAAGGATGAGCAGCAACAAATGATGCCAGAGTTGAAGGGTGCAGGGGAGGTGATAGTGATGGAGTCTGTGGAGGCGGAGGTGGCTTGGCCTGGGGGTGTAACTGATCCCAGTGTTGTACCACACCCCTGGCATGCGGGCAGAGCTAACACGATGGCCCTGGCAGGCTGTGATGATACCCGGCAGCCGGTGGGGGCTGTAGCCAAACTCCTGCGCCCGGACAGTGGAGCCCGGGCGTAACGGTTCGGTGGCCCGGTGGCCGTGCAGAGGCTGCCCGGGCTTGTAACAAGAGGAGATGTAGTAATGTGCATGGTTGGCAGCCATGCAAGAGTTCTGCAGGGCTGTCGTCACCTACCGGAGTATACCGGTATGAAGTGAGGAACCGGAGGAGAGCCTCGTCCACTGAAGAAGGTCCAACATATTTGCGCATTTGGACTTTGACTGTGCCGACCAACCGTTCTGCTTCACCATTGGACTGGTGATGGAAGGGTGGAGTCAAGACATGGTGGACCTCCAACTGAGCACAAAAATCCTGAAAAGCCATTGAGGTAAATTGAAGTTTGTTATTCGAAACCAAGATATGTGGTAAGGCTTCAATAGCATACACTTTGTTAAGGGAGTTAGTGGTTATGGCCGTAGACATCATATGGCAGTGTACGACATAAGGAAAGTTTGAATATGCATTGATTACAAAAAACCAATACGATTGGAGAAAGGGACCAGTCTAATCCACATGGATGTGCTCCCAAATTGGAAAGGGACACCCACAGAGCTGCCTGCTGAGAGGCGCTAGATGAACAAGCCACCATCAAACATGTGATATCCCCATCCATACCTGGAGAAAACATATGCCAAAGTTTTAGTGCACAAGGGCCACTAGTATTCCTCATGCAGCAATGACAGGATTCGTGAGCGTAGGGCAGAAGGCACGACCATGCGAGGCTGGCGATCTTCGGTAGCCAACAAGAGAACCCCCTCACATTAGGACAAGTGCCATCAAAAGGAATAATAATTCCGCAGGGGATCTGAAGCCCGGCGTGGGGAAAGATCCGGCCAGTCATGACGAACGTGTCTCAGTACCATGCGCAGCACTGGATCAGAAGACACAGCCACCAATAATTCGGAAGACGTGATAGGGATACCCTCGACCATAGACTTTGCTTCTTCATCCAAATAAAAACAGAGAACCTCTTCCCAATCAAAATCCGTGTCCAGACCACAGGGGAGGTGCAAAAGAGCGTCAGCATTGGAATGCAAGGTGGCGGGCTGAAAATGAATTTTATAATTGTATCAGACAAGAATAGTGCACAGCACTGAAGATGATGCACAGCCTTATGCGCCAAAGCTGTGGTAGGCCGAAGAAGCAAGAGCAATGGCTTGTGGTCCGTGATGAGAACTTGACACTGTTGACAGATACGTTAATCTTTTTAAGAGTGTAAATAATAGCCAAAGCCTCTCTTTCAACTTGAGAATAGCGTTGTTGAGTCTGAGTCAAGGTTTTAGAAGCATATGCGATGGGGTGTTCTGAACCGTCCTAGTACTTGTGTGCTAACACTGCTCGGACACTATGTTGGGATGTGTTGGTAATGAGGACCGGGTGCTGTTCCGGAGTATAGGGGGCAAAGCAAGGAGCCGACACTAAAAGCTACTTGAGCCTGACAAAATGCACGTTCGCAGTCATCTGATCACTGAAAGAGTACACCCTTATGGAGCAGGTGGTGAAGGGGCTGCGCAATAGTAGCTGCACCTGGCAGAAAACGGTGGTAGTAGGCAATCTAGCCTAAAAACACCTGCAAATCCTTGGTGGACGCAGGATGCAGCATGGAAGGTAACAGCTTCCACATGATCCAGCGAGGGACGAACCTCCGCAGACGAGATCTCGAACCCAAGGTAGGGGATTGACAGCTGGGAAAAAAAACATGACTTCACCAGATTGCAGCTGAGTCCTGTGGCCTGTAAGACTTGAAAAAGGACCCACACATTGTGAAGGTGCTCATTGGTAGTGGCCCCTGTGACCACTGCCATGAAGATAATTTACACAGCCTTAATTGGGGTGCAGAAGTTGCTCCAAGAAACCTTGGAAGATCGCTGGCACAGTGGCTGCGCCAAATGGTAACTGATGATACTGATAAAGGCCAAAAGTCATGTTAACAACCAACAGGTGTTCAGAGTCGTCATCGAGAGGAAGTTGAAGGTAAGACTCTGCCAAATCCACCTGAGAAAAACCCTGGGAGCCCGACAGTAACGTCAACAACTTGTCTGTGCGGAGCGAAGAATAGGAGTTAATCACTGACTGCACATTAATTGACACCATGAAGTCACTGCAGATTCATAAGGAGCCCAAGGGTTTCTTAACAATGACCAGCAGCATGGCCCATTCACTAGAAAAAATTGGGCACAAAATGTAAAGAGATTGAAGGCGGTCAAGCTCAACCTTCAATTGGTCACGCAAGGCCACTGGAACCTGGCAGGCACAAAAAGATCCTGTTTGCTCTGTAGGCTTCACTGTAATATGGGCCGTAATCCCAGTAGTGCACCCCAGTCCGCTAGGAAAGAGCGACAAAAATTCCTGGCAACTGGATTCCACCTCTTGGAAAGGCACCATCTCAGACACAAGATTGGCAGAATCAGAAATAATAAAGCCAAAAGAAGTAAAGGCATCCAACCCAAAAATATTTACTACTGCCATATCATCCACCACGAAGAAGGCAATTGAACACACCACAGATGTGTAGGCCACGGAAGCGGTAAATTGACCCACCACCGGAATGCATTGGCGACTCCAGCCATGCATAGTTGTGAAAGTTTTGCAAAGAAACTGAGGTCCCTGTGTCCACTTGTAAATGCACAGATTTGTCAAAAATTAGCACCTCAACCAATAATTTGGAGGGAAAAGACTGCAACCCCAATAAGAGGTTAATCTCCATGTCCATATCTGTAGAAGACTGCTGTGAATGGCATATAATCCATATGCCCTTTTTTTTTTTTGGCATTTGTTGCACGTTACCCAGTGTTGATGGCAAGATGCCCTGTCATGATCAATGAAACGGTACTGTCAGGAGGGGAGTGAATTAACTTGACCGAGTGGTGTGGACCACTGCCATTGTTTACCATGTGGTGGCTGACGGCAGCGTGTGCAGCGAGTGGACCAGTATTGCACCACAGCGACATCATCACCATCCCCAAACGATCTCCATTCCTTAATGTCGGAAACTGCAGCTACATCCCCCAGGCTTCAATTTGGTCCTCCGTGGCCCGGGAAACTTTAAAGGACTGAGCAATATTGAGAACGCTTACTAAGGTCGGGTTGTCGAACTGCAGAGCCCATTGACACACCTCGCTGTCCGGTTGAGATGCAGAATTGCATGCCGAACCATGTAATCTGCATAGGATTCCTTGAGTATAGCTGTGATGAACAAGCAATGGTGCCTAAGCCCATGTAACTCTGCCGCCCAAGCACGGTAAGACTGGTTTGGTTTTTCTCATGACTGATAGAACTCAACTCTGGCTGCTATGATGTGTGTCCAAGGCCGATAGTATGAACACAGGAGATGGCACATGTCATCAAAGGGTATTGTCGTGGGTTCCTGCAGGGGGGCAAGTTGACCCAAAAACTGATAGATACGTGGTGATATCCAAGAGAGAAACAAAGCTTTACTCAACACCAGATCCGACACACTGAAGGTGATGAAATGTTGGCGTGAGCGCTTTTCTTATGCATTGCAATTTTCCAGCCTGTCATCATATGCCGGGAATGGCAGCGGAAAGGAAACATTGCTCTGAGTAAGAACAGACGACGACATGCCAACCGGCGAAGTCAACGCATTAGAACCTAATGGAGCGCAGTAGCAACGTTCTGTGAGAGGTGTGATTGTGACCAGATGTTGAAGGAAAACTGCCAGAAATTGCATGCAAGGAGGGAGTTGCAAGTCCCTGTTGGCAGGCATGGCCAGGAAACTGCAGCCTGCGTAACCAACAAGAAACACGCGTAAATTCAATGCACCTCGTCGCCAATGTTCTAACAGTTACACTACCACAACTAGACCTGGTACTCTACTGATGCTGTGAGCTACACACTTACGGTGATAAACAGCAACTGCTCAAGTGGAGAGCAGCCTCATCCATGCAGGTACCGGCGCTCGCTAGGTGGCATGCCGGCTGCCAACAGTGTTGCTGCCTCACGGCTGGTTGTGCACACAAAGGTCGCAGTGCGCGTTATTTGGAGTGTTGTACGCCATGACATTCCAACAGACAATAGTTTAAATAAAGAAATTATTTGTACTGGACAGGTTATGTACAGAAGGAAATGATTATGTTTATTTTCATATGCTTGTCTTGTATTTTTGATGCTTTTCACTGATTTTGGATTCATTTTAATAATAGGGCTTACAAAATTTTTTCACTAATTGTAAAATATTTTTGTTATTACTAATATCTTTTCATTTACACCCACACAATGTAGCCTAATGGAATACAGAACTTTCAAGAACATTCTAATGATCTGCTAATTTTAGCATCTTTGCATTTATACACAGCCACAACAATTACTTGCAACTAAATGTTCTTCCCTTAATCTGGTAGGTAACTGCATAAATACACTGATATCTTTGTGAAACTTAAGTATGAACAAAAGTTGGGCCTATCGACACTCTGTACCGGTAGATAAATATGCTATAACTGCATCACACAACCTTCTCCGTCCATCCACTGTATGTCATCTGGCTACAGTAATTAGTGCTGCTTGTGAAAAGCTGGGTTTAGTCACTAGAAGTATTATATATTTGAAAGTGTGTGAAAGTATTTTTAAATGCTTCTGAACTGTGTGACTGAGGTGGAACTTCGGTTCCAGTGGGATGTCAGAAACTGCCTAAAAACCACATCACGGCTGGCCGACACACCACCCCAAGTCAGTAATCTACTGTGAAGATTTAACCTGGGACCAGAATACTTTGCTATCCCAGCATCCCGGAAAGTGACCAATTCGGCAGGTGATCTGAAACCTGCATGAATTTTGAAAACCCTGAAGCTTAATCACATTTATGACAAAATGTTTCCAAACAAGATTCTGTTGCTTCTATCCCAGTTTATTTAGTAGATAATGCTGTAGGGAATCTGGATAGGTCACAATAATTAAAGTCACAGCACAGCTTCAATACGATGTGTTTTGCAAATATCTCTATCGTCAGATATTCATCTACTTTGGGAGTGACAGCTACACACAGACAGAGGTAAGCACATAGGTATATATCGGTTTATGTGTAGCTGTTACTCACAAAACAGATGAATATCTGATGCTGGAAATATTTCTGAAACACGTCATATTAAAGTTGTGCTGTGCCTTTAATTACTGAAACCTATCCAGTTTCTCTGCAGCACCACTGATTAATTTGATTGTGGTTGCCTGCCTCCTACATGGCATTATGTCACATTTACAACTTATTTATTTACTTTAGTTTTATGAAACTGCTGTTCCAGTTTTTTATCCAATGTAATTCAGTAATTGTTGCACAAAATGGAGTTGATACACATTTTAAAAAAGCCAATTTTACTCATTTTCCTATGTAAGTCACACTTTCCAAACATTTATTTGTGGCAAAATTGTTTTAACAGAAAAGCATCCAATGACCTCTAAAACAATTTCCCTGTAACTCCTACTGTTTCTGATTTCACTGTTGTGAACCATTAACAAAAATAATTCATTTAAAATAGTCTCTGTTTGTATAGATACAACTTGAAGGTGTCATATCAAGATAAAACATGTAAAAGATTTTAAATTAGACCTGTAACAATACAACTGTGAAAAACATAATCAGTTTTGTTCAGTAGTTTTTGTGTGATGCTTGTACAAACATATTTTTCAAATGTGTGGAAAGACAGCAACTGTGTTGTGTGGTGTACAAAGTGTCGGACTCCGAAGCAGAGGTTCGAGACCCACCCTGTTTTTAAAATTTTTATTTGAATATACAGTTCTAGTAGATACTCCTGGCAGAGTAAAATGACCTTTGCCTTTTGCATTCACCTTCTGAGCCTATACTGGCACCTTCATGGCCATCCTCACAGCTTTAGATATGCCAGTACCTCACCTCCTATCTTCCAAACTTCACACAAGTTCTCCTACGAACCCTGCAGGACTAACACTCCTGGAAGAAAGGGTATTGTGGAGACGTGGCTTAGCCAGAGCCTAGGGTATGTTTCCAAAATGGTATTTTCACACTTCATTAGAGGCTGTGCTCATATGAAACTTCCTGGCAGATTAGATCTATGTGCAGAACTGAGATTCTGTGTAGGTTGGAGGTGAGATACTAGTGGATTTAAAGTTGTGAGGTTTGGACTTGAAAAATGCCTGGATAACTCATTCAGTAGAGTGCTTGCCTGAGAAAAGCAAAGGTCCCACATTTGAATCGAGCTCCGGCACATAGTTTCGATCTGCCAGGAAGTTACACATCAGTGCACACTCCATTGCAGAGTAAAAATATCATTCTGGAAACATCACCCAAGCTGTGGCTAAGCAATATCTCTACAATATCCTTCCTTTCAGGAGTGCTAGTCCTGCAAGGTTCACAGGAGAACTTCTGTGAAGTTAGAAAGATGGGAGATGAGGTACTGGGGATCAAAAGTTGTGAGGGTGAACTATGAAGTATGCCAGGATATCTCAGGCGGTTGAGCGCTTGCCTGTGAAAGGTGAATGTCCCAGGTTTGAATCTTGGTCTGGCACATAGTTTTAACCTGCTAGGAATTTTCATACAAGCACACCCTCCAATTCAGAGTGAAAATATCGTTCTGGACAGTTATACTACTTTCTAGATGTGTTGAGAAATAATTTTCCAGAAGTTTTTGCTAGTAACTATATAATGTGTAAACCTCCAGCCAGATTCAGTTCACTCTATGCTCTTGTACATGTGGGACAAGTGCTTAATAAATCATCGGTGAGTTCAAACAAGTGTGTTTTAATCAACTAGCCGTGTCCTATGAGAGACACCAGGTACAGCTAACTTTCGACTGTATGAATCATCGTAAGAAAAATGGTTCCTATCAAGTCATAAAAGTGCCATACTTCACATTGTGAGAAATACTCTGCTGAGTGGAAAAGGAAATGACTAACATTACACAAACAAGTTTTCCAGCATATGAAATATCATTCCATGTTATCTGACAATAATAATCAAGATCCAAATAAGTGGTTAAATGGATATTAAGTGTATCTCTAAATTCAACAACTGGGATGGGACAGTACACATGCCTAATGTCTAATTCTATTTGGAGGGGACTATCAAGCAGTGGTATAAAAATAACAAGGAATAACTGACAAAAGGGCAGAAATTCTATGGAGATGCAATGACAGAAATGTCAAACCAAATAAAAACTAAAGTACAGCATGAAGGAGAGATTAGAAACTTCAAGATGATGTGGGGTTGTGTAAGGTTGTTGACCCAACGATGAACAAGGAAGAGAAAGTTGCACATCCTATGAATGGTGTTGCTGAGGACTGAGTTATGCTACTGGTAGGAAGGAAGCAGCTACGGAAGGTGTAGCCCATTTGTAATGAGTGCAAGCCTTGTTGTCATACATATTTATTGGCACAAACATAATTCAATGTTTAAGGTGTTTTACAAACAGGTTGCCATAAGGGCCAAAATCATTAATTTACAATGATTTAGTAAACAAGTAACAGTAATTTAAACCCAAAACAACTATTAAAAAATACAACAAGTTTCTTAAAACCAGGGCAGCAGTGGCCCTCAAGTGTGAAGCATTAACCTCAAGATGGTAGATTACTTTGCTGAACAATTTATTTTTCTTTGGTAAAAAAAAAAATTCTTTTTTAAAATAAGTTTTGAACCAGTTTGCCTTTAGGGCCAAAATCAGAGGCAGTTGCTCTACTAAGAATTCTTAAGACTAAAAGCAATTAACAGTAAATTTCTTTGTTGTTGTTGTGGTCTTCAGTCGGGAGACTGGTTTGATCCAGCTCTCCACAATACCCTATCCTGAGCAAGCCTCTTCATCTCCATCTCCACATAAGAACGGCAACCTACATCAAAATGTCTTTAAAAAAAAAATAAAAACCTGAAAACAGCTGTAATTCCAGTAATGGAAAATACAAGAACAATGTTACCTAATAAATTTTACAGCACAAATCAACTATGCTAGTACAACTTTCCTAAGACAGATAACAGGTAATTACAAACAAAAACCATTTGAACATGTACAACTTGGCGTGGCTACAAAACACAGCTGGTGACTACCGAACAACAGGCCCGACTAACAGGCGGTAAGGAGGAACACTGAATATTAAGTTAAGCAATCTTTAAGGCAAACTTGGATTTAGCAATACACAATCTCATTTAACTGGCAGGAGCAATTAATACATATCATAAGAATGATATACACACCGTAGCACTACCACCAACATATAGAGCAAGGATTACCTTACGTAATTAAATTGTGTACTATGGCTTAAGGCCCAGAAAGAACAGAAAAACAGCTAACCATAGTTGGCTTGTGTCTAACACCACGTGCCATTGCTGGTACAATGGGTTATTTAGTAATAATAAGCTTTCAACATGACAAGCGAAGCCACCTTACAAATACATATATATCAATATATATCTTAGGATAAGAAGGTACACAAATCAAGTTCAGTGTGAGCCACAGGATACCAGGAACCGCAAGCTGACCAGGGAGAGCTTCATAAACGTAATTCCAATTCCATGGGAAAGATATCTGATGTTTAGGCAGACAAGTGCAGTCCATCTCGCTCAAAATTCCAATCACAAGCAATCCCGGCCATCCATACTGCCACTGACCGCATCTGCCCAAGCGCTACCACTGCCTTTCCAGGATCGGTGTTCCTCCTTCCGGCACCACACATCAACAACCTCTCACACAGCCGCTGCCCACCCCGCATCTTGATGGGCACGCCCTCTGTCCTAGTTGCACAGCCAGGAAGCCCTCTAGTGCGGGAAGGAAGATACCAGAGGAGAGGCGGGAAAACAAACCATGCAAGTCGTGACACGGCTCTAGGATATGTACCAGACATTACTCATGAAGCAGATTTTGTCAGTAGATGTTGTCGTAAAATGGTGCCAGTACAAAGAGAAAATGCATCAAAAAGGTATTGAATGTAACATTTTTGATCGGCGTATCGATGGCTGTGATGGAGGAGAAACTAACCTTGCAGACATCATTCCTCAAACAGAAAAGAAGTTCAATATGTACTGGGAGTGCACATTGAGCTGAAAACCAAGACCATAGTAAATGATTCAGAGCTAACATAACTCCACAATTACTATACCATATGCTACAAGTCAAGTGTCCACATTCTTGGCAATTGGTACATCAAAGTCTGTAGTACCTAGTTGTGCTAGCATGTCATACCAACCTTTTCTGTGGGTATTTTACTAATGATTTCCTATGAACGTATATATTCTAAAAGTTACTTATCAAATTTATCAGTTAAAGTAGATAATTAATGTAATGCATTTCACAAAATGTATGTGCTTTACTAGGCAGAAAGTGTTTTTGATTTTGTTTTAGTTTGTGGTCAGTTGTGACATATCTCACCTTTTAGTGATGGTCAGAGCAGTACAAAATCAACCACCTCACTCTTCTGTACAAAGATGGCATGTGTGTTCACAGTCCTTCATATATGCATTTTAGATTACAGATCCATTCCAAATACATTGACTTGACCAACGGTGTCAGGAACATCCATTCAAAAAGTGCTTTCCACAATCCACAATTCTAAGTACTGATTCAAAATGATTCAGTTCCAAATTACAAATTGAACTGAATACATTTTCTGAAAACAAGTATAACCTACAAAATCACAAATTTGCCACTAAGCTTTACAAACATGTAACTTAACGTGGTGACTGCTCTGTTGCTTCAATCGGACCATTATACCACAGGATATGTCACAGTAAAACTTCATGTATGTTAGTTGGAAAAGTTTAAATCAAACTGCATTCTTATAGAATCATGGTCTTAGGTTTTCCCAACTCACAACTAAATTATCACCCATAAACTTAGCATATACCTAGATAGAGAATCATCATAAGTGCCATATATATAGCATATACCTAGATAGAGAATCATCATAAGTGCCATATTTCTATATATATATATGTGTGTGTGTGTGTGTGTGTGTGTGTGTGTGTGTGTGTGTGTGTGGGTGTGTGTGCATTTATTTACCCTCCATTTTTCCCCCAAGGTAAGTCTTTCCTGCCCCGGGATTGGAATGGCTCCTTACCTCCTTCCTTAAAACCCTCATCATTTCCTTTTCCCTCTCCTTCCCTTCTGCCTGATGAAGCAGCTAGGCTGCGAAAGCTAGCATTTTTGTGTGTGTGTGTGTGTGTGTGTGTGTGTGTGTGTGTGTGTGTGTGTGTGTGTGTTGTGTGTGTGTGTGTGTGTGTGTGTGTCTGTGTATATGTTGCTATTACTGCCTGTGCCCCTTATATATATATATATATATATATATATATATATATATATATATATATATATATATATATATATATATATCTCTGTGTGTGTGTGTGTACTCCTTAATAAAGTAACTTTATTTAAATTTTTCAGAAAGGTGACATTTTATTGAATGTAAATGGTACAAGCCTCCTTGGTCTTACTCACACGCAAGCTGTAGCAATCTTGAAAGCAACTGTAGAGAAGAGAGAAGTAACTCTTGAAGTACTTGAAGGTCCTGAAACATCAGCAGGTTCACTCAACTTCATACCATCCTGGGTGTACTGGCAAAAATTACCAAGGTAATGCAATAGGGTCCACAGATTTGTAAGACCTAAATATTTGTTTCTGCAGTGCATCTCTTAAGTTTAATTTTAATGTTTACAGGTGCCTTCAGTTTCCAAAAACTGTCGTCTTACACAGAAGTCCAGGTTCTAGTCTAGGATTCAGCATTGTTGGTGGAGAAGATCCTGTGCGAGGTCCAGAAGCTATACACATTCTTTTTGTTGTTCAAAATTCACCCGCAGCTAAGGATGGAAAATTAAGGTAATACTAAAGTATATTTTCTGTAGAAAAATAAAAATTTCACAATGTTAGAATTGCACTTGCCTTTTAACCACTTATATAATACTTTTTCTTTTTTTGCTTCTGCTTTTATAAAGGGTCAAGTTCATTGCTTTTTTCTGTTGCCTTCCTTATAGTAGTGGTGTATATGGAAAGTGGGAGTCCTCTTCTCACTCTTCCGAAGAAATGACTTTCAGTAATCCTGACAAGTACAGTTTAAGTGTCATTGATGATGATGATTTTGTGTGGCATTTTTGGCCATTAGACCCCAGCTGGGATTTTTTTCTTTTTCTTTTCGGTCTGCCTGGTGCAAGTCTTTAGGTGATGTCACGTGGTCGACTTGCGCATTGATTGTTGTCAGTGCAGTGTGTGTTCTGGTATATGTCATATATGGAGATACCAAAAGTACAACATGATTAAATCAACATGCACAATTTATTTAAAGGAAAAAAGAAAGATAAATGAACTTCTATTTACAAAATGAAGTATAACCCTTCTAATGGTATGAACACACAACTTATTGCATTCATTGGCCGGCATGATTTGGGAAAACAAGTACCTTCCGAAGAACAAGGGACATGCCAACTAAGTCTGTTGTTGAGAGAAGTATTGAATGCTTGACATAAGCTGCCCAGAAATACTTCCTATGGTTCTTATGAAATGCCGAAGCCCCACCACGGTGGCTCTGATCGATGGGCCAGTGCATAAAGTGGCACAGAGTGGTCAGTGGAACCAACTGGTGAGGTGTAGAGATATGACACACTAAATAGCTGGTGACCAACAATAAATTGGAATATCTATTTCTGCACACATGACCAGGTGGAGGGAAGTAATTCTTAGTGCGGATGACCTCTGGCTGCACTCATCATGCCTTCTGTCTTCTCCGGCATGTTTGCCAGTTCCAGTTCTAAGGGGCGACACATTGTTGTCATGCTTTTCTGCCAGAAACGTTGTTGACTTCTTAAATGTACTGCTGGTATATGACATCCCATCCCTGCAACAAGATGAGTTAGATTATAACCTGCCCTGGGGTCTCCATGAAGTCAGCAGGTCCCTCCTGTATGTGTTGGTCCTGGTCAATATCCATTTGGACTGACCAGTGTGCCAGTGTTGGATGCCCACATGTGGCAGTTGGGTAATGGCTTCTGGTTGCCTTGCTGATGGATCTGGAACAAAAAGAAGTGGAGAGTCTATTTCAGTATACAATGGAGGGCCCCTGGTGCATACTTGGTTCAGATGTTTGTGGAAGTAGGAGTCATCTGAAAGCTGAACCTCCACATTTGCATGTTTCAGTAGTTTTGTTACTAACTCTGGAATGCAGTGTCAGCCATGTTGGCAGAACATCAGAACCCATACATCATTGTGGACAGCGAACTGATGCTGCCGACCCCATGTGGTTAGTGCTACTGGTCATTGCAGGTATCGGAAGGAGAGGATTGATCAACGTGCCCATCCATGAAATCATTTTGGGATGGTCCCCTCCTGCAGTGCTGTACTATAAGAGCCCAAAACAACTGAATGTTCATCTTCCAATGAGTGATGATTGTAGAGTGCCAACATTTGATTCTTAAATGTTTAGACGAAATGCTCTTACAGTCCATTGGATGCTGGGTGAAAAGAAGTGATAGGCACAAGTCCAATTGCATTCGAAACATAGAACAAAATAAATTCAACAGACATCAATGGTGGTCTTTATTCATCACAGCTTTGATTACCGAGCGAGGTGGCACAGTGGTAACGCACTGGACTCGTATTCGGGACGGCGGTGGTTCAAATCCTCCCCCGGCCATCCAAATTTAGGTTTTCTGTGATTTCCCTAAATCACTCCAGGCAAATGCCGGGATGGTTCCTTGCACAGGGCACGGACGATTCCGTTCCCCGTCCTTACCCAAAAACTCCGAGCGTTAGCTCCGTCTCTAATGACCAAGCTGTTGATGGGACGTTAAACCCTAAGCTTCCTTCCTCCAAAGCTTTGATTACCTGAGTTAATGATGTGGAAGACATCCAGCAGATGTATTGGAAACCACAATGAACCAAGAGTAGCCAAGGAAAGGGTCTGAGAAGTCTAGATGGAGCCATGACTATGGTGTTGATGCCTCTGGTCATGGGAATTAGCAACATGCCGGGGCTGCTTCTTTGCTTTGGCAGGATGTGCAGGCTGACATCCCGACAATGATTTCTGCATCTGTTCCTTTCCAAAATATGTATTGATGTGTTTCATTAGTACAATGCCCTAATGACCGTGATGAAGCGGGTGTAGGACCTTGCACTGGAGGGAGGCCAGAATGACCACCCTAGCGAGTCTGTTTTCGCACTGGAGTAGTAGGACACTGTTTCGGACAGCAAATTTGTGCCTACGATGCCAATAACTTCGGCCTTCCAGATTAAGCACTTGTTGGCAATCTGATGTCCATCTGCGGTGGACCAGCTACATAATATCATTCGAGAGAGGGACCTCTGCTGATGGCTTGGCAATCATTTGGTGTCTATGAGTAATGAAGTGATAGTTTGTTCCTTTTCAGTATACAAGTGGCAGTATAGTTCTGGGCTAGTGTCAGATGAACAATCCTAACCTACTGTTAATCTGGAAAGTAAGTCCAAGTTGGGATGTTGAGCTGTAGAAAAGTACTGGATATCATATTAATAAATGTTGAAGAACGAAGCCTATTGTTGGATGCGTTAAGCAGTTTTTGTTGACATGTTTGTATCAAATCACAATGGGGCAGTAGTGGTTTGCATCAGTAGAGTAAAACAATGACTTTACACATAATCATGATTTTTTTTTAAAGCAGAGACTATTGTCAGAGCCTCCTTTCCTAGTTGTCCATAGGTGCACTGGTCTGGCATCAATGTTTTTGAAACGAACACAACTGGCCATTCCAGCCCATCAACAGTGTGAGAAAGGACCGTTACTAATCCAGAATCAGATGTGTGTGCTGCAACAATCATAGGGAGTGATGGATCATACGCTATCAGACATGTGGGCTGCAGACATGTGGGCTGAAGTAAAGCCTTCTTGAGATCCCGGGAGGCGTGCACACATGCCGTCTCCCAGTTACACCATAAAAAAGAGTGCAGTCTAGTGCATGCTGACACCAGTGTATAACCTGAAGAGCAGTAGTTTCATAATTTAATTTTCTGTATTTTCATTACTAGTCTTTTTCTTAAATTTCATTAGTGTTTCTGTTTTTGAGACCTTATTCTCGCATTTTTGGTAAATTGTTGTGTAGTCTGTGATTTGTATTTTCATAACAAGTCAGACCATAACTTTAGCTAATTAGTAGTCACTCTTAAAATTTGTTTGTGTTTTTGTCTTAAAAAGCTGTATTCTCTCATAGTGTTACATATTGTTCTGTAGTCATTAGTCTATTGGTTTGAACAGTGTGAACCATTTATCTCAGCTCTGCAGCTACCAGCCACTATTGAAGTATTAGTATAGTAGGGAATTGAATTACTTAGCTACTTTTTTGTTTTCACTATTTAGGAACAGGACGGATAGGGTGTGTGCGTGCTGTGTGCGGATGCAGGAGGAATTAGACGCTGTTCGCGAACAGCTGAATGTGCTTTCAGCCACGCTCCCCCCCCCCCCCTCTAGTACTAGTAGTCCAGGACCTTATGCAGAAAAAGGGAATGAATAGGAAAAAAATAGGGGAGAGACGAAACCTCTTGCAATAGTCTTAGTTTGATTGGCCTAGGTAACACACTAAAAGTCCCCAAAGCTCCAGGCTGTGGAATCGCGGTTATGACGTCATCAATATGGCGGCCTAAGAAACTATAGAGTAATCTTAGAAGGCTATAAATTCTCACAGGATTGATATAAAAAGGTCATTTTTGCACCAAATTACAGAGGAAGACCTGAAAAAGTTTATATAGCAATATCATATGTATATAGCAATATCATATGTATATACACTTTTTCTGAGCTATACTAAAAAAAAAAAAAAAACAACAAAATGATAATTTTTTTTAATTAATTATGTAACACATTCTTAGAGATTTAAAACAATAGTAGTATTTTTTCCTATCATTAATAATAAGGCTGATTTGTATTACGAATTTACATGAATGATATGGAGTCATTCATCTGTATATACATATATGTGTTTATATTTACCTGCTTTACTGCCTGGTTATAGGTGAGACATATATTATTTTGTCAAAAAGGAAACATTACTAACAATATTATTTTGTGATTGAACCAACTAATAACGGTGCACTGTGACCAACAGTAATTAACACATATGTGGAAAAATAAACAGATTGTACACTAAATGCCAATATGGAGTGCCACACACGAATAAAATTGTTACAATATATGTAGCTGCATGTCTTCATAAATTTGCTGTTAAAAATATGAATCACATCTTAAACATCCTAATCATCTTTTTCATCACACTCCTGCACAGAAGGTACATCAACATCCTCATCAAAATCGAGAATATTTGAGTACCTACACCCACTGCCATTGCAATATCCACACAAAACAGAACACTGTAAACCAACACGGCAACAACAACAATTTCGTTCACATCCAGATTCACACTTGCAAGATTTTAACTTTAAGATGAAGTCGGGAGAAGGAGGTTCTTGAGTTAAAACTGGCTGAAGAGAAATATTTTTAGAGACCCATCTCCATGAAGTGGGTAGCAACTCTATACTCCTCCACTGCTGCACCTGAAGATAAACACGTTTTGGTTGCTCTCTTGCTGCCGCAGATGTTGGATGAAGTCGAGCAATATCTATCTGAAAGGTGATTGGACGTGTTGCCACAGCTTTTATCTAAGGCTATTTAATGACGTCGTTCCTTTAGGTGCACCATACAATGCTAACAGAAATTGCTCTCCTGCTTCAGTTACTTCTTGAGCATTTGTGTTGTCATTATTGAAAATGGAAGTAATTTTCCGTAGATTACGGTGTGTTTGGAGGAGTTTGAATGCTGTTTTGTCATGTAATAATCATCAAGCAAGGAGGTGGGATGAGATATCAGTTCATCGTTTAAGCATTTCTGGATGTGCTCATTAGTTTTCGCAACACAGCTAACTCTGAAGAATAGCTGCATGGTGTTATTAGGTGTAACAATGTCATTGTTGATCTTGACAGTGCTATTCATGTGTGCTAATGTCTGCACCTTGTCACTTTGATGTAAATGAACATCCATCAATGTTTACCACACAATTTGTCCAAATGCAGCTTTTCTGACAAAAACTGCATCGTCACTGTTAATAGTCTCAGTTGCTATAATACCACTTGACAGTGGTATGAGCTCAGAATGATTTGTGAGCAGAGAATGTGAGGCGAACCACACCACCACTTTTGAAGAATCAATATCATCACGTACTTGTGATTTCCTTAGCTGAATGTGTTGGTGAGAGGAGGTTACTTCTATACCACAAAATTTCTCAAAGTGCTGAATGAGCTCTGAACATGCATACATCCCCTGCACCCATTTATTCAGAGTACTACTCGTTATCCCATGTCCATGTGTCAGGCCACCAGATGATTTGAACAATCTCATCAATACTTGTTCGGTCGTTGTGTCACTCCAATTACAAACCTACATTTTGTTGGTACATCTAATCGCAAACTGCCGTGTGGTGACAAATTTTTGGAACTCTTGTGGTGTCAGCCTGTCTTCAAGTGTTGTCATCTGTTCTATGTATAAATGTGTGCACTTTGCATATGCATGGTGGCCAGCTGCATGGAAAAAAGGAATCATATTTTTCACCATTTCAACATGCAATCCCAATCACCTGTGCGCTCAGCACGGACAAAAAGCATTATTATGCCAAATTTTTCATAGTACTGCACTCACAATTTGGTATTCCAGTTGCTTCACACTCACATTATATCACTATTCTAGTAAAAGCGTAAGCTGCTCCTGAGAAAATGTGGGAAAACTGTATTGCAGAACATGAGTCTGACAAGTGAACACTTACACCTTTTGGTAAACAAATTCAGATAATTCCCTTATTATTAATGGTAGGAAAGGGGGGCGAAGTTGTTCGCATCCGGAAGCAATCCTCAAAGCTCCACGTGCCCCCTGGGTGGTTCTAAACGGACAACAATCTCTGGTAGCTGGTCCTGTCACCACGGTGATCTCCCAGCTATGTCAGCTACCAAGACAATCCAGAATGGCTCTTGTCAGGGCCAACAAAATTGTCAACAAAACGATCTGAACAGAGCAATAGGTCCAGTCCTAAACGTGTGCCATTTGAATATTGAGGGGATAAGTAGGTCAAAATGTGACTTCCTCAGTAAAAATCTTCTGAGTAACAATATTGACGTCCTTGCTCTACAAGAAACCCATGCCGAAGATCTTAAAAGTTGTTCAAGAGGCAATATCCATGGCTACAGACTTGTGGGACAGATAGGCCATAGAACATATGGCGTGGCTACATATGCTAGACAGGACTTGGATGATGTATCTATAATTCATGAAAGCTGTGACGATGACATATTTGTTTTGGCAGTGAAAGTGTCTGGAACTACCATAGCTAATGTCTACAAGCCTCCCAACATCCAGTGGCAAGATACAGTTCTCCCAGTTTTTGAACACCCTTCCCTATATGTCGGCGATTTCAACAGCCACAGTAGCCATTGGGGGTACTCGTCTGATAATGAAAATGGAATAGCCTTAGCTGAATGGGCTGAAAATAATAACCTTTCCTTGGTTTTTGATGCAAAACACTCCAGCACATTTTTCTCAGCCCGCTGGAAGCGTGGATATTCACCTGATCTGTGTTTTTCTTCCTGTGATCAGACATTAAGATCTCTATCAGTTACGAGAAAGGTACTTGGCACATTCCCACGGTCGCAGCACAGGCCAGTGCTGATATCAGTTGGGATTAAGATTCCCCTAATAAGATCTTTTCCGAGACCCAGGTGGAATTTTAATAAAGCAGACTGGGAGACATTTACTTCCAAATTAGAGGACAACATTAGATTCATTCCTCCTACAATAGAAAATTATGATAGATTCGCTGGACTCCTTAAAGCTATAGCTAAAGCCTGTATACCTCGAGGCTACAGAAAGACATATATTCCGGGATGGAGCCAAGAGTGTGAAGACCTGTATAATGAATTTATCAGCACTGAAGATTCAAACACTGCCGACATCCTACTGAGCTCCCTTGATAATGCCAGAAGAGAGAAATGGGTGAAAAAAGTTCAGAGTTTAGATTTCACTCACAGCAGCAGAAAGGCTTGGTCACTTCTGAGGAAATTGTCTACCAGTGTATCCGAGAAAAAGCTGCCTCCCACACACCCTGATCCTTCCGACATAGCCAAACGAATCGTAGCACTATCCAAGTCAAAACGGCAACAGTCTGACAGATTAATATCCTATAAACTAAATGAAATTAAGAAATGCCAGCAGGCTCCCCTGGAAGTATCAAAACCTTTTTGCTTAGACGAACTGCATGTGGCTATCTCTGATGTGAAGACTGGGAAAGCTGCCGGTATAGATGATATTTTCCCAGAATTTATTAAACATGCTGGACTCAAGACCCGATTGTGGCTTCGAAAGTTATTCAATAACATTCTTAAAGACAGCTCTCTACCAAAAGCTTTTAAGAGATCTAAAGTAATAGCTGTTTTGAAGCCTGGTAAACCAGCCAAACGTGCAGATAGCTACTGCCCAATTGCACTTCTCAGTGTATGTTACAAGCTGCTCGAGAGACTCATCTACAATTGTATTGTTCCCATTCTCACTGCTAGTATCCCTGTTGAACAAGCTGGTTTCAAACAAGGCCGTAATTGCTGTGACCAGGTCCTAGCACTGACATCTTTCATTGAGACTGGTTTCGAAAAGAAGTGTACCACTTCCGTTGCTTTTCTGGATCTCTCGGCAGCTTATGATACCGTGTGGAAGAAGGGCCTCCTAGTGAAGCTTTACAATCTCATTCCTTGCCCTATTTTATTGCGACTTGTGAACTCAATGCTAAGTGGCCGTCTGATCAAGATCTATCTCGGCAACACAGAAAGTGGGTTTAGACAGCTTCACGATGGCCTCCCCCAGGGTTCGGTTCGTGCTCCCATTCTTTTTAATGTTTACACCGCTGATATTCCAGCTACGCAATCTAGAAAATTCATTTATGCCGATGATATTGCCATAGCGTCACAACACAGAGACATCCATGTGACAGAAACTACTTTAACATCTGACCTAACTCTCCTCAGAAATTACTTCGCAATGTGGAAACTAAAGCCAAACCCAAATAAAACGGAAGTAGCTTGTTTCCATCCCAATAACAGGATGGCCGACTATAAACTTAATATCTCATTTGATGGTGTTCAACTTGAACATAATGAGCATCCAAAATACCTGGGAGTCATTTTGGATAGATCTCTTACTTTTAAGTACCACCTTCATAAAACAGCAGACAAAGTTAAAACTAGGAATAACATATTACAGCACTTAGCAGGATCATCTTGGGGAGCCAGTGCTAAGGTTTTGCATACAACAGTTTTTTCCCTAGTTTACTCTGCAGCTGAATACTGTTCTCCTGTCTGTCTCAACAGTGCTCATGTGAGAGACATTGATGTACAATTAAATAGAGCAATGAGATTGATCAGTGGCACTATGATGGCTACACCACTTCAATGGCTCCCGATATTATGCAACATTGTTCCCCCAGATCTAAGACGGAAGGAAGCCTTAATGAGAGAGTATTATAAGATCTTGTCCACTCCTGAGCTTCCTATCCTGCAAGACCTTCCACCACCGGTAAGCCGGCTGAAATCACGTAAACCACCTCTTAAAACAGCTGTGAAACTACATGAGAGTGGCTTCTCGCCTAAATCAAACTGGGCAAGAATTTGGGATTCGTTTAATGGAAAAAACAGCATCTGGATAGACGATCCCTCTAAGCAGCTCCAAGGAATGAACCTTCCCAGGAGAGAATGGTCTTTGATCAACCGTTTCCGAACTGGTGTTGGTCGCTGTAACTATTGGAAATTCAAATGGGGACAGACAGACGACCAGTCATGTGACTGTGGCGCAGACATACAAACGATGACCCACATAATTACTAATTGCCCATTAAGATCATTCTCAGGAGGGATGACCGAACTCCATATAGTCAGTCAAGAAGCTGTCCAGTGGTTAAAGGAGTTGGACTTGGCTCTGTGACAGAGATATGTTTTATCTTATTAATTAGACACTAGTATATCTTACTAAAGTATTATATGTAGCTGACATTATACCATACTATATATATATATATATATAGAGGAAAAATCCTAACAGGAAAAATATACGTAAAAAATAGATGAAGTACACTTACTAGGCGAAGGGGCACAGGCAGTAATAGCAACAAATAAACACACAGACACACACACACACAAAAATGCTAGCTTTCGCAGCCTAGCTGCTTCATCAGGCAGAAGGGAAGGAGAGGGAAAAGGAAATGAGGGTTTTAAGGAAGGGGGTAAGGAGCCATTCCAATCCCGGGACAGGAAAGACTTACCTTGGGGGAAAAAATGGAAGGTAAATAAATGCACATACACCCACACATTTACACAGACACAAGTACACTTAGGCAGACATACTGTAGAACTGTAGAAAGCAGTTGCTATTACTGTAGAAAGCAGTTCTACAGTATGTCTGCCTAAGTGTACTTGTGTCTGTGTAAATGTGTGGGTGTATGTGCATTTATTTACCTTCCATTTTTTCCCCCAAGGTAAGTCTTTCCTGTCCCAGGATTGGAATGGCTCCTTACCCCCTTCCTTAAAACCCTCATTTCCTTTTCCCTCTCCTTCCCTTCTGCCTGATGAAGCAGCTAGGCTGCGAAAGCTAGCATTTGTGTGTGTGTGTGTGTGTGTGTGTGTGTGTGTGTCTGTGTGTTTATTTGTTGCTATTACTGCCTGTGCCCCTTCGCCTGGTAAGTGTTATATATAAAATAGACGAAGATTACTCACCAGGCGAAGGAGCACAGGTGTGACAGCATCACAAATAAATAAATGAATACACACACACACACACACACACACACACTCGCAAGCTTTCGCAACCCAGTTGCGTCTTCAGGCAGTAGGGAAGGAGAGGGAAAAGGAAATGATGAGGGTTTTAAGGAAGGGGGTAAGGAGCCATTCCAATCCCGGGAGAGGAAAGACTTACCTTGGGGGAAAAAATGGAGGGTAAACAAATGCACACATGCCCACACATTCACACAGACACAAGTACACCTAGGCAGACATACTGTAGAAAGCCATATATATATATATATATATATATATATAATATGGTAGGAAAAACATATTGTTATTACTTTAAAGCTCTACGAATGGGCTACAAGATTAATGAAAAGAAATTGTCAATTTGTTCCCTAATTACACAGTTATTCATCAAGAAACTCAAAAAAAGTTTGTAAAATGATATTTTCTCTTTTTCGATTAATAGAAGTCAAAAGGAGCTTTATATACTGCTACATAATAATTTTTCTCCCCTTCCTTTGTAATTTGGTGCAAAAAGGACCTTTTTATCTTAATTCTATGGGAATTTATAGCCATTCAAAAATTACAGCACAAATATTTAGGTCGACCATATTGACGACGTCATAACCGTGATTCCACAGCCAGGAGCTTTGGGGACTTTTACTATGTTAACTAGGCCATCATACTGAGACTATTGCAAAAGGTTTCATCTGCCCCTAATATTTTCCTATTCAATGCATAAAGGTCCTGGACTATAGGCTGCTACCTCGGGGGGTGGTGGCAGCACAGATTCTTAAGATGTCGCATGGGGGATGTCTGGTGTCATGTGGGTTGCCCACAGTGTCTGTTGCCCCGGCACCTTCACGTGTACTGGACACAGTCGATTCACCCTCACCGCAGGGTGAGTGGCAGGTAGCAAATTTGCATTGCTCGAGGTGGACAGTAAATGTGGAGGCTCGCCGCATGGCATCGCCAATTCCTCCCGCGAGTGGGGTGGCCGGTGCTTCAGCAGGTTCCGAGCAGACATACGAGGGGAGGGTTCTGTTAGCGACTGGGAGCTCCTATGTTAGGTGCATTATGGAGCTCCCCCCTTAGGCAGATAACGTCCAGGGCCAGAAAGAATTCCAATGTTCACTCAATATGTCTGCTGGGGGGCCTCATATGAGATGTGGAGGCAGCTATTGAGTGTACAGGGTGCAGTTGTCTGCAAGTTGTTGCTCATGTTGGCACTAATGAGTCCTGTTGCTCGAGTTCTGAGGATTGAACGGGTGGCTGGTGGAATTGAAGACTGCTGGCCTTGTGTGCAGGGTGCAAGCAGAGCTTTCACTTTGCAGCATTGTTCCCAGAGTGGATGGAGTTCCTTTGGTTTGGAGCCGAGTGGAGGGTGTCAGTCAAAGGCTTCGTCAACTCTCTGACAGTCCTAGCTGCAGATTTCTGGACCTGTGTTATCGGGTGGGGAATTGTAGTGATCGCCTTGATAGATCAGGGCTGCACTACACAAAGTAAGCAACTACTCTGGTAGCAGAGTACTTATGGAGTGCACTTTTTTTTAATTATGCTAGGCGATAGTCTGATGAACACTTGTCAGTCGGTATGCAGACAGTTAAATCGGGCCGCCTTCAGAAGGACTTCTAGAGTGTTAAAATATTATCAGTAAATGTTTAGAGTATCAGAAACAAAGTTCTTGAATTTATTGCATTGCAGGAAAGTTGTTGCCCTCAAATAATTTTCGGGACATAGATTTAGCTGAGTCTCAATGTAGAAAGCTCTGAAATATTTAGTGAAGAGTGGAATGTATATCACAAAGATAGATCAGGCACAATTGAAGGGGGTGTGTACATTTCAGTAAAAAAAAAATATTCATTATAGTCTACATGGTCGATTGGAGAGTGTCCGCAACTGCACTATGTTATTTTAAATGTGCTTATTTCCATCAACACGAAAATAAACACATTTAAAATTTAAAAAAAAATTGTTTCTACTGAGGTTGAAATTGAGAGTGACTGTGAAGTTATCTGGATGTGTATAACAGGTATAGATGAAATCAAGTTAATGGTTGGGTGTGTTTACTGGTCACCTGGTTCCACTGTCACATTGGTAGTCATTCAAAGAACATTTAAGCTTAGTAGCTTGAAGGTACCTGTTTCAAGCATTATTAGTTGGTTGTGACTTTAACCTACTGATGGGACAGCTATAGTTTCAGTACAGGGGGTACAGACAGCAGAACTACTACATTTTCCTAACACTCCTTTGAGCTGCTAAATTGTCAGCCCACATGCAGTGGAAATATTTTAGACATTATAGCTACAAACAGGCCAGACCTTGTCATTAATATCACTGTAGAGACAGGGGTTAGTGATAACGATGTCGTCATGGTGACATTTGTCGCCATAGCTAATAAATCAGTCAAGAAGGCTAGGAGAGTGTTTGTACAGCATTCTGACTGTACCCTCACACAACACTAAATCTTTCTCCATGTCATTCTCCATCTCAGCCATATCACTATGGGACACACTGCCATGTGATCTATGTCTTACACCAAACCACTCGACATTCAAGAAGAAACTCAAAATTCACATATTAAAGATGGCATAGCCTCCATTGTTACCCTACTCTCAGTTCTTTCTCTCCATCATAGCTTTGAATCTTACCATTCTATTTCTCTTCCTCTAACCAATCTACCTCTTCTATATTTCCCCCTCACCACATTCTACTGTCTTATGTGTCTGCTTGATGTGAGTAACTCACAATCTGTAAGAACATAATGAGGCAATTCCTAAATTGTAATATGGCTGAAGTTCACAATATGAAACATGCTTACTGTACTTTGCAAAGTCATTATTATTATTATTGTTGTTGTTGTCACTATTATTGTTATTATTATAATTCTGATTCTTATAAATTATTTAAGTATTATTGTTACAATTATATTCTATTAATAATCTGTAACTTTTTTTTTTTTTTACTTTAATACTTGTATTATACATTATCTGTCTATAATGTACTAAAGAAATTGTTCACCTTCAGTAAGTCTGATTAGGTGTAAAAGAGGGCCTGAAGACCCTAATCTTGCCAGGTAAAATAAATGCATAAATAAATAAATATATACTAGAAAGAGCAGTAAGCAATAGTTAGCGTTCCACTTAAGGAATGAATGGACATTGTTAAGTTCCTTTACCTTGAATGTAGAGGAATTATAGGCAAAATTTAAATGCATTGTAAATAAAGCACTGGAGAAATATATGCTGACAAAGTGGATTAAGGATTGGAAAGACCCACCATGGTTCAATAACAATATTTGAAAGATGTTGAGAAAGCCGAGGCAGTTGCATACTCAGTTCAAAAAAAAAAAAAAAAAAAAAAAAAGTGAAGCAAATCAAATGAGTCAAAAATTTGTGTGTGTAAAAAGATTTATGTGTGAAGCATACAATATCTACCACCATCATACCTTAGCAAAAGATCTTGCTGAGGAAAAAAAATCTAGTCTTATGTAGTATCAGTAAGTGGGTCAAAGGCCTTGATCCATTCACTCATTGATAATTCTAGGGTGGTGATAGAAGACAGCAAAATGAAGGCTGAAGTTTTAAATCTAAAGTTTAACAAATCATTAACACTGACTCTCAAATGAAGGATATAGTAATAGGCATAGTCAGTGTAGATAAACATCTGAGAGAATTGAAAACAAACAAGTCATGAGGTCCAAATGGGGTACCAATCTGGTTTTACAAAGAGTACTCTGTGGCATTGGCACCATACTTAGCTTGCATTTATCGCGAATCTTTGATCCAGTTCCAAGCAACTGGCAAAAGGTGCAGGTGACTCCCATGTATAAGAAAGGCAAAAGAACAGGTCCACACAATTACAGACCAATATCATTAACATCAGAATTCTTGAACATATTCTCAGTTCTAATATAGTAAAATTCCTTGAGGCAGCAAAGTGTCTGTCCATGCATTAGCATGTCTTTAGGAAGTATTGATTGTGTGAAACCCAGCTTGTCCTTTCCACTCATGACATCTTGCATTCTATGGATGAAGGGCAACAGGTAGACTGCATATTTCATGATTTTTGAAAGGCATTCAACACAGTGATGCACTGCTAACGAAGGTACGGGCATATGAAATAGGTGCCCAAATACGTGAGTGGCTTGAAAACTACTTAAGTAATATAACCCAGTACATCGTCTTCCATGGTGCGTGTTCATCAGAGACTAGTGTATCATCAGGTGTGCCCAAGGGATGTGTGATTGGATCATTATCATTTTCTATGTAAATGACCTGACCGAGTGAGTTGCCATCTGCAGCTGTTTGTTGATGATGCTGTGGTGTACAGGAAGGTGTTGTCATAGAATGACTGTAGTAGAATACAGGATTACTTGGACCGAATTTCTAGGTGGTTTGAGGAATGGCAGCTAGCTCTAAAGTTAGAAAAATGTAAGATGGTGCAGATGAGCAGGAGAAAAAAAAATCCCATAATGTTCAAATACAGCATCTGTAGTGTGATCCTTAACTGATTCATGTCAATTAAATATCTAGGCATAACACTGCACATCAATATGAAATGGAATGAGGATATAAGGATAGTTGTGGGGAAGGCAGATGGTTGACTTTGGTTTATTGGGAGAATTTTGGGAAGATGTGATTTGTCTGTAAAGGAGACCGCATATAAAATACTTGTGTGACCCTGTCTTGAGTATTGCTCAAGTGTTTGGATGTTTGGGTGTTTGGGATCCCCACCAGGTTGGTTTGAAGGAAGATACAGAAGCAATTCAGAGGTGGGTCACTAGGTTTGTTGCTGGTAAATTCAGTCAATGTGCGAGAGTTACAGAGATGCCTTAGTAACTCAAATGGGAGTCACTCAAAGGAAGGTAACATTCTTTCTGAGAACTACTGTTGAAGAAATTTAGAGGGCTGGAATTTAAAGTGTACTGCAGAAAGAATCTACTGCCCCCAACCTACATTTTCCATAAAGACCACAAAGATAAGATCAAGGAGATTAGGGTTCATACTGAGGCATACACATATTTGTTTTTCCCTTGTTATATATGGGCGTGGTACAGGAAAGCAAGTAACTAGTAGTGGTATGAGGTACCCTCTGCCATCCACCTTCGGGTGGATTGTGGAGTATGCATGTGGATGGAAATGCAATGGTGCAACGATTGTTGCAGCATGGGGCATAAACTTCCAATAATAATTAGGCTAAAGTTCCTTGAAGTGTGTGTATTGGAGATTACATATTTTGCATAGCTTGTGGCGATACCCTTGACACTGAGGATGGGCCATAAGTATTTGGCCTGAGTAAAAAAAAATTGGCACTTCTTTAAATTACAATGAAGATTTGTTGTTTGCAGAATGGAAGAATGGTGTCTATTTTGTTAGCCAAGTGTTGGGCTGACTGTCCTGCAACAATGATGTCATCTAAGTAATTGGTGGTACATTCTTGTCTGAGATGCTCTAGGTATATCTGGAATATTGCTGGTGCACTTGAAATCCCAAAGGGGAGTCTGTTGTTGTGGAAGAAACCAAATAGTGTTGACCACTAGAAAGTTTTGAGAATTGTAAATAGGTGTCCTTTAGGTTAATGTTTAAGATTTTTGCCCCCATTTATGCTAGTAAGAATGTTGTCCATCTTTGGAAAAGGGTAAGTATCAATAATGGACTGAGAATTTGTTGTTTTATTGAAATCAGCACTCAGACGGTAGGAGCCATTCGGTTTGTTGACCAACGTTATGGGTGTTCCCACTGACTATTGGTGACAGCTGTCAAGATGCCTGCATCCTTTAACTGTTGCTACTCTGCCTGTAACTTGTCCTACAGAGAGAATGGTACATTCCATGCCCTAAAAAATAGGCTGAAGCTGTTGGATGGAGGGTGATGTGTACTTCAAATCCCACGACATCGATTGTACAAGGATGGAAAATTGAATAATACTTTGAAAGAAGTGCATTGAAGTAAGGATTGTCAGTTCATAGCTGAATGTTATTCATTGCATCATGTACTTCTTGCCCAAATGCATTAAAAAACCAAGTCCCAGTAAGTGCATCACCCCTTGTGTATCGACAATGAGGAGGTGCACCCTGCACATTGTAGGACCATATTTGATGAAGGCTATACATTGTCCTTTAACCACCACCATGTTATTGCTGTAACTGCGAAAGTTGTGGGTGAATGTTTGAAGAGGAAGAGAGTACTATTGCTGGTATGTTTTCCACGTGTTAATTAATGAGATAGGACCAGTGTCTACTTGGAAGTCAACTGCCCATTGACAAACACCTTCAGGGACACTTGCTATCCTGAACGGCTAGCACTGCACCTGAATGGCTAGCACTGCATGGACACGGGACATGGAGATCCTCCTGATATACTTCATTTGGTTCTGCTAATGAAATGTGATTTACTTGAGTATAATTAAGGGCATCTTGGAGGAGGCTTGACAGACGTCTGCTTTGTGCCCTGTTTTGCCTCACAAGGCGTATTTGTCACAGCGAAACTGACACTAGTACCTAGGATGTCTAACAAAACATTTGCTGCTAGAGAGCAACTGTCGGGTACAGCGAGCTAAGGACACTAGTTTAGTGGGAAGTGGGAAGAGGGGGTCTGTCGGAGGGGCTGGTGGCGAGTGGGGTGGGCAGTGTGGACCTGGTGGACCTGATATGGCTCATGTAATAAAGCTGATGCATGGAGGGACTCTTCAAGTGCCTGAACAATTAGGGATCTTTGAGTTTCAATAAGTCATTCTGGAGCCCTAATGTGGGGTAAGTACCAAGATCGTGTCCCTCGATACTGCCACCGTGTATGAATGTTGACAGCTTTCATTTGTACACCAATAATGGTAGTACCTAGAAAGGCCTTTTGTGTCCTTGTTTCTTGGATCAGGTAAACAGTTTATGCCTTGCCACTGTGACATGGCCTGTGATCTTTTGCGAGTTCAGCAAATTTATTATGAATGCCGTGAAACTGGTACGGAAACATATATAGCTGAACACACACAACAGAATATTTATAAAATCAAAAAAATGAATACAAATTGCATAAATTAATGCATGGAGTAAAAAGTTATTGATCACTGGAGTAAAATCATTTAACGCTGCACTTCACCACTTCCCCCTTTAGTGTCAACATGTGTGAGGTGACACATGTTTATTCAGGATCTGGGAAATTAAGAAACCTGGTTATATGACCATTTCAACAGTTCACTTGGATGTGTATTATGACATGGCTTAAAGATGGTATTCATGTTATACCTACACTACCGCTCATTAATTTCAGTACACCCTGGTATTTCAGATTTACAATACAAATCAAACATTATTTCTCATAAAATACAATTATATTAACTTACACATAATAATACAATCACAATCATTGTATTTTACTTTCATTGAAGTATCCTCCTTTGGATATAATGACTGCCTCACAAACTTGAGGCATGTGGTCAATCAGTTTTTGTGGATATTATGAATCCTGTCTGATTCCACACATCTTTAACAATATTCCAGAGATGTTCCTTGCTGGATATATTAACTTTCCTGATACATCTATCCACTTCATCCCACACCATTTCAATGGGATTACAGTCGGGGCCTTGGGACGACCGTACCATATCTTTCAGTACTTTCTGTTTTTCCTTTGATGCAATTTAGTTCCTACAGTATGCCAATCGATTTTTTGGGTCATTCTTTTTTTGTAAAGTGATCCCTTTCCTTATTAAGTGCAATCCACTTGGTTTTGCATAATTTTGAAGTGTGTGGTGTTACTGCTTCTGATCCATACATCCTTCTATTTTCACATCGCCAACTCTATCTCTGGCAAAACATCCCCAAACCGTAACAGAACTTCTAAAATGTTTAACTGTGGGGTAGAACACACTGTTTGGCCACCCTTTCCCCTACAAATCGGTGAATAAATGTTCTCCTTCTGGTTCCAAAAATCTCGAACTTTGATTTGTCGGTGAATAACACTTTTGTCCAATTACGATGTTTTCTAGCCCATTCAAGTCTCTTCTGTTTATTTATGGGCCTTAGAAGGGTCTTTTTTTTTTTTTTTTTTTTTTTTTGCTGTGACCCAACCTTTCAAGCTGACTTCAGTTAGTCTCCGTTTTACTGTTGTCACAGATATTGTTGTTGTGTTCATTTCTACCAATTCTGCACGAATTTGGGGCACTGTTTTGAATCAATTTCTGTTTTTTACGAGGTCATCCTGGTTGTGGTAAATCCTTATTTCTACCTGTTGTCTTCTGGCGGTGAAGGGTGTATTGCACTCCCTCTATAGACACACTACATTGTTTCACAATTTAGCAAATAGATGAACTTGCTGTGTTAAGTGCTACAATTGCAGCATGTTTTTCTATGGATATCTCCACTCGTTGAGCCATACTAGCAATTTCTACACTTCAACTGTCACTAAGGAACTGACATGCAGGAACCAGATGTTATGTATTGTAGCAGTGCTTGTTAGTTCGCTGCAGACACCACATCACTACAGGTGCAGCAAATGCAGCATCCCTCAGCAAATAGGTAAACAAACGTATCAGATAGTTACATAACGGTTATGTACACAACATTGTTTGTTGGATACTATTGTATCTCAATGACCACAAACAAAAATCATGACTTGGATAATTTTTGTACTATTCCTTTGCTTCCTCAATGGTACCCACGGTATTAGATCTTATCTACGGAGAACTAGAATGTAATTATTGGGGGTACTGAAATTTATGAGCGGTAGTGTAACTGGTTGTTAAATAAAACAACATAAACTTTATGGCTATTGGTGGATACTTTAATAATTTGGTAGTAAAACTGTGTGTACAAGCCCTTGATGGACTAGCTGTATGTCTTGTAAGATGAGCAATATTTATTGTGTCATGTCTGGTGGTTTGGGGAAACTTATGTGACTTATCAGTTGACCAAGAAAGTAAATACAGAAGACTGCACACAAAACTTCTCATTGTCACTACTGTATCTCTTGTGGAGATACCAAAAAGTACGACATGGCCAGATCAACACACATGATGTATTATACATGTAAAAAAGCTGACACTTAACAAAAAGAAAAATAACCCATCTAATGGTATGAACACAAAACTTCCTTGAGTGTGTCGGCAGGAACGCAAGTGGAAAACACCAAGTACCTTCCAGAGAGTGGGATCTAAAGACAAGCAAACTGAGTCTCCCATGGAGGGAATTATTCAAAGCTCAACATAAGCTGGCCACAAATACTTCTCATGGTGTAGTTGGAAATGCCAAAGCCCTGATGCGGTGAATCCGACTGTGCTCTGATCGATGGGCTCGGGCTATCCGGTACACAAAGTGGCCCAGTGAGGTCGGTGGAGCCGACTGGCGAGTTGTCGAGATGTGCCGCCCTAAATATCTGGTGCACTATGATACATTGGAGTATCTACTTCCACACACATGATGGGGATGAGGAAAGTAGTTCACAGCAAGGACAAAATCTGACGGCACTGATCGTGCCTTCAGTTGACTCCAGTATGGCTGCCATTCACAGATCTATGGGGCGACACCTTGTCTTGTATAATTCTTTGCCTGAAGGATTATCAACTTGCTAGGTGTACTGCTAGTACTTGACATGGTTTCTTGCAAGTCCAGCACTAACCCCCATGTGTCCGTATGCTATTCACTCCTCATTGTAACATCCTTGGCAGTACAATTCCCTTGTCCAAGATTTTCAGTACTGTTTGCAACATTTCCAAATTATGATTTATCAGGTCGTCTGGTGCCATGACAGACTCCATTACTTTCTCCATCCCTTTCCATAACAATTTAGGGTTGTTGAGCACTTCAGTCTCCAAATTTACTATCTTCAGTAGTGTGTTACTCTTTTGCCGATCTACTTCCCTCTACCAGCTTGCTGCTGCTTAGACAGTTCTGTTCCGTACTCAACCATCATCCAGTGTTCAATTCTTGAATATCACCCTCATCTGTCCTTCAAAACACTGTTTTCAACATTTTATTCCAAGCATTGTGCCTTTTCGATATGTATGTGGCACAACTTAAACAGACTACCTCATTTGTTCTCGTAGCTGCTAGAGGTTGGGTTGTTGTTTGCTTGGGATAGGGGGATTAAACTGCTAAGGTTATCAGTCCCCCATTGGGGAGGGGAAAGAATGAGGATAGCAAATGAGAGGAGTGGGAAAGGAAATGCAGTCCAGAAAGTAAAGAAGGAAGAGGAAGATTGCATTAGCTCGGGGTCCCATGCTCGCCACACGCATACTCACGAAAGAACTGTGTGCCCCCTAGGGAGTCATAGCTGCTCATACAATCTGTACCCTGTCTCTCACTCCCCTGTAATTTCTTAAGTGCCCCTTTGCATTTTGCACTTTGCCAAAGTCCACCAAATACTTCCTCCAATTTCCTCACCTCATTCTGCTTTCCCCATTAATTAAAAAACACCTTCAGTGCCCACTGATGGCTGATAACCACCATGTCCTCTTGTCTTGAGAATAGCTCTCCTCCTTCCAGTTTTTGGTTCTGCTATATTTTTGTCCCTATCCAATCAACAAAATAAAGCACTACTATGTCTCATATGTCCCCCATTTTCACTCCTAAGATACGCCAGTCTGGGGGTAGGGATTAATTGCACCCTAGTGCAACCCTCAAAAGACTGCTGCCACTTGCAGATCCATCAGGGTATCACAAAAACATTAATCACAACAAATACACAAATCTTATACTAATTAACTCAAGGCCTTCTGAATATTCGGTTTTCGTTACAGCCAGTTTTGACCAAAATATTGGTTTCAGCTGCAATTTTGGTTTTGGCCATTCGAATCTTCAACTTGGCAAAATTAGCTTTCTTAAACTTACTGATGAAGTCTGGTCGCATTCTGGATCGATTCAGTCAACAATAACACTTTACCTCTGTTAATATTGTGCTGTTTAACTCCTATTGATTAAAACTGCTATATATTAAGGAATGCCAAAAAGGAGATATGTGAAGTTGTTTGTCTGTTGCAAAAAATAGAAGTGAAGATGGCAATATAAAGCTATCACTCTCAAGAACAAAATTGTAAAGGCTATTTATGGAAGCAAACAAATGATTACTTTCTGTGTATTTTGTGTTGTGGTAGTCACGTTGAGGCTCTGGCATTTCATAGTATCTTTTTGGCATTTCATAGTATCTGTTTGGCATGTTTGTTGTGTACCTAAATACTAAAGACTATCTTCCCACAAGAAGGTATGCAGGACAGTGGTATTTGTGGCAGCTATACAGTAGTCTCATTAATTTGAGGTCAACTGGCCCAGTACCACCTCACCACCTCAAACTATCAAAATTTATGTGTGAAAAAGAAGAAAATCGACCTTGAAAAAGTACACTTGCAAACTTTAAAACAAAGTTTTTAAGCAGTCACTTACATTGGCAGCCTAAAAGTTTTAAAGTCTTTTCACTATTTACTTCATGTTATTATGGCCTTTTTCTGTGAAGATAGAATGTACCCACAGTTGTTGCTGTTTTGTTTGATGACGCTTGTATTTATGGGAAACTTGTAAATCCAAGACTTGAAATATCGAGATCCACTGCATCAGGTTCAGTTTACTCTTTGTCTAACTTCCTTTATTTTTTCTTGTTTAGATAGAAAATTTCACAGTGAGGAGAAAAGAATTCAATTTGGAAGTACTTAAATAAAAGTACTGTCGATTTGTCTAAACCTGTTCGCCTTCCATGTCATCTTCTATGGACTTCTGATCAGGCTTACACATCCAAGAAGGTTTAGTACAGGGAGGAGATCTTGAAAAATGTGGAAAAACTATTGATTTGTGGTGCAATGTAAATATATAGAAATTTTAACTTAATTACACAAGTTTTGGTTACAGCTTCGGTTTTGACCGAAACTAGATGAGGAACCAACTATTCGGTTATGGTTATGGCCACAAATCGTGTTTCGCTCAGACTCTTATAATTAACCTGTTCCCTAAAATCCTATCCATAAGTAACATAAAAAAATAAAAAATATCAGACAATCATCTTTTTTTATCTTAACATGTGTAGCACTTTGATGCACAGGCTTCACCACAATTTATTAGCTCTTTCTCCGATTCCTTCCTCTTGCATTCTTCTCCAGCTCTTCTCGTGAAACTTCTTGATCTGACTGTCAGCTACCTCAGAAAAGATCACATACATCTAATGTGTACTCTCGTTGTCCTCGCGATGCACTTCATCTGAGTCGTTTTGGCATGTATGGACTGGACAACATTATCCTACTTTATACTGTGGTAAACTATCCACACATCTCACTCATTCCTCTTGCTTCTACAATACTTTCATGTTAACCTACTGTTCTCATTTCTGTACTTCTCATTATGATTTTGCAAACTTTCAGGCATATTATCCATCTACATCTACATGGGATACTCTGCAAATCACATTTAAGTGCCTGGCAAAGGGTTCATCGAACCACCATTATACTATTTATCTCCCATTCCACTCTCGAATAGCGCGTGGGAAGAGAGAACATCTGAATCTCTCTGTTTGAGCTCTGATTTCTCGAATTTTATTCTGATGGTCATTTCTACCTTGTAAGTGGGAGTCAAGAATATATTTTTGCATTCAGAGGAGAATGTTGGTGATGGGAGTTTCGTAAGTAGCCCACGCCGCAGCGATAAGTGCTGTTGTTGTAATGATTCCCATCCCAGATCCTGTATCATTTCTGTAACGCTGTCTCCCCTGTATCGTGACAATACAAAATGAGCTGTCCTTCTCTGGACTCTTTCAATGTCCTCCGTCAAACCCAGCTGATAAAGATCCCACACTGGGCAGCAATACTCCAAAAATGGACGGACAAGCATATTGTACGCAGTTTCTTTTGTAGTTCTGTTGCATGTTTTAAGGGTTCTGCCAATAAAATGCAGTCTCTGGTTTGCCTTTCCCACAACATTATCTACGTGTTCTTTCCAGTTTAAGTCTGAAGTAATAGTAATTCCTAGGTATTTTGAGGAGTTTGCGGCCTTCACGTTTGATTGATTTATCTTGTAAACAAAGTTTAGCGGATTTCTTTTCGTATCCATGTGGACGACTTCACACTTCTCATTATTTAGAGCCAATTGCCAATTTTTACACCATAGTGATATTCAGATCATATTGCAGTTGGTTTTGATCTTCAGATGATTTTACTAGACAGGAAATGATGGCGTCATATGCAAACAACCTAAGAGAGCTACTTAGACTTTCCCCTAAATCATTTTTGTAAATAAGGAACAGCAGAGGACCAATAACACTACCCTGTGGAACGCCCGATATCACCTGTGTTTTAGTCGCTGCCTTACCATCGATTACTACGAACTGTGTCCTCTCTGACAGGAAATCCCCTATCCAATCGCAAATTTGGGGCGATATACCATAACCATGCAATTTGATTAAAAGCCATTTGTGACGTACGGTGTCAAAAGCCTTCTGGAAATCAAGAAATTCGGAATCGATTTGCGAACCCTTGTTGATAGCGCCCATCACTTCGTGTGAATAGAGCTAGTTGTGTTTCGCATGAACAATATTTTCTAAATCCGTGTTGACCTTGGGTCAATAGATCGTTCTGTTCGAGATAATTCATAATATTTGAATACAGGATATGTTCTAAAACCCTGCTGCAAATTGACATCAAGGAAATAGGCCTGTAGTTTAGTGGGTTACTCTTGCTGCCTTTCTTGAATATTGGTGTGACCTGTGCAACTTTCCAATCTTTTGGTAGAGATCCTTCTTTGAGAGAGCAGTTGTATATGGCTCTTAAGTAAGGAGCTATCGCTTCAGCATAATCAGATAGAAATATAATGGGTATACAGTCCAGACCAGAAGACTTGTTCTTGTTAAGTGATTTTAGTTGCTGAACTACTCCGATGATATCTACTTCTACGTTACTCATTACGGCCTCTTTTCGTAATTCGAAATGTGGAATATTGGTTTCGTCGTCTTTGGTGAATGAGTTTCTAAAAGCTATTTTTATTAACTCTGCTTTAGTAGTGCTGTCATTGGCAGGATCGCCATTACTATCACGCAGTGAGGGTATTGTTTGTGTTTTGCCCTAGTATATTTAACATATGACCAAAATCTCTTCGGGTTTTCAGTCAAATTTCAAGAAAGAGTTTCGTTGTGATAAGTATTGTTGGCATCTCGCATTGAGATCCTCGCTAAATTTCGAGCTTCTGTGTAGGATCACCAATCCTGGGGATTTTCTGTTTGTTTAAATTTAGCATGTCTTTTCCTTTGCTTTTGCATCAGTGTCCTGATCTGTTTTGTGTACCAAGGGCATCACCACCTTCTTTTATTAATTTATTAGGTATAAAACTGTCAACTGGTGTCAATACCACTTCTTTGAATTTGAGCCACTTCTGGTCTACACCTATGTTTAGTGTGAGAAACGAGTGGAAGCTGTCTTTCAAGAACCAATGTATTTTATTTCTATCTGCTTTCCTGAACAAATATACTTTTTGTTTATTTTTGGTAACTTGGGGACTTTTGATATTCAATCTTGCTATGGCAGGTCTGTGTTCACTAATACCTGTATCCGTTTTGATGCTCGTTATGAGCTCAGGATTATTTGTTGCTAAGAGATCAATTGTGTTTTCACATCCATTTACAATTCTAGTTGGCTCATGAACTAATAGTTCGAAGTAATTCTCAGAGAATGCGTTAAGTAGAATTTCGCACGATGTTTTATGCGTACCTCCTGATTTGAAAATATAATTTCGCCAACAGATTGAGGGTAAATTAAAATCACCGCCTACTATTATCGTGTGAGTCGGGTACGTTTTTGTAATTAGATTCAGGCTTTCTTTGAACCATTCTGCTATTGTATCGTCAGAGTCAGGAGGCTGGTAAAAGGCACCAATTATTAACTTCTTACGATTTTCAGGTACAACCTCTACCCATAATAGCTCACAGTAACTATCAACTGCAACTTCGCTACATGAAATACTACTTTGGAAGGCGACAAACATGCCTCCACCTATTTTGTTTAATATATCCTTTCTGAACACAGTTAGATCTTTTGCAAATACTTCTGCTGAACTTATTTCCGGCTTGATCCAACTTTCACTGCCTACAATGATGTGTGTTTCGGTGCCTTCTATTAACGCATGGAGTTCTGGTACTTTCCCGACACAGCAATGACAATTTACAACTGTTATACCGATAGTTCCCAGATCTACATTTCACCTGTGATCTACCTGCAGTCTTTGAGATTGCCCATTTTGTTTTTCCCCGAAGCCCCTTATCCTAAAAAACCGCCCAGTCCATGCCACACAGCCCCCGCTACCAATGTAGCCGCTTCCTGCGTATAGTGGACTCCTGACCTATTCAGCGGAACCCTGAATCCCACCACCAGATGGCGTAAGTCAAGGAATCTGCAGCCTACACAGTCGCAGAACCATCTGAGCTTCTGATTCAGACACTCCACTCGGCTCTGTACCAGAGGTCCACAGTCAGTCCTGTCAACTGTGCTGCAGATGGTGAGCTCTGCTTTCATCTTCCAAGCAAGATTGGCAGTCTTTACCACTTCAGATAGCCACTCAAAACCCGAGAGGATCTCTTTAGATCTGAAGCGCACACATCATTGGTACCGACGTGAGCCACCACCTGCAATTGGCTGCACCCCATACCCTTCATGACATCCGGAAGGACTCGTTCCACATCTGGAATGACTCCACCCAGTATGCACATGGAGTGTATGTTGGCCTTCTTACCCTTCTTGGCAGCCATCTCTCTAAGGTGCTCCATCACCCGCCTTACGTTGGAGCTCCCAACTACAAGCAAACCCACCCTCTGTGAAAGCTCGGATCTTGCAGGCTGGGTGGTGACCTCAGGATGAGAGACACCATCCGACTCGGGAACAGTGTCCTGAACAGATAGTGCCGCAAACCTGTTTGCAAGATGAACCGGGGAGGCCTCACGATCGGTCTCCTGGAATGTCTTACACGTCCTGCCACGCACTGTAGCAACCTCCCACACAACCACAGGTGGGGTGTCTGCCTCAGTGCTAGCAGTATTAAGGCATGTCGATGGTGCAAGTCGATCGGTGGAGACGAGAGGAGTCCGTTCTGTCTCCACTACCGGCCAACGACGCCGCCGCCCCTGAATTGCAGCTTCCAACTGTGCAACCGAGGTTAACATAGATTGAAGCTGGGAGCGAAATATCACCATCTCAGACTGCATCCGCACACACTATTCACAGTCCCTATTCATGATTACAGTACCAACAAAAACTACAGTTGTGATGCGTTCGAAGGAAGACTACACTGTTTGTTAAAATGCAGATTTGAATCAAATATGCACGAGAGCACAGTATAAATTTACAAATTGAAACGAGAATGCGCAGACAAAAATCAAAATACTATATGTAGCTTCCAATCAGAAAATAAAGACAGCCGACTGTCGCGACGTGATTCACATGGTGGAATAATACACTAACCAGATATTTAATGTGAATATGAATCAAATAAAAATACGAGTACACAATAACTTTAATGAACTGAAGGGAAAGCGTACTGAAAAGTCAAAATATGTAGCTTCTAGAGAGAAGCCGGTTACATTTACAACTGAAAATGTGCTGTCAGTAGGCACTGGACGACGTTCACTCAGCGACTTACTAAATTAAACGGCAAAGGTGTCATCCTCCCCTACAGTATCTATGTCCAAATTATATGTTGACATGACATATCTAAGATTTGTATGCCAATCATTATGATGTGCATTCACATAATACCGTAACATTTTTCCAATTCTATATATCCACTCTGTTCTACCATTTCCCAGTGGATGAATAGAACTAGTTCCTAATTCCTTCACCTGCAACAACTACGGTGACTACCATTTGATCTAATACAAGAATTGTAGTTGCAATTCTGAATATGAATCAGCATTAACTGTATAATTTAATGATGACATGAAAATTTGTGCTGGAGCAAAACTTGAACCTGTATTTCCCGCTTCTTCCAAGTGCTTGTGTTAACCTATTATGCTCTCCATGCACCTCCAGACTGTCTCAAATATCCATGTACCACACATTACTCAGTAGCCATGAGTGACTGTATATTCCACTATGTAAGTTCCACACAGGCAGAGACATTTATTACAATTGTTACAAGCCTTGCTGTGGATAATTTAAATACTATGTTAATCCAGTAACCAGGTACATACTAAATTGCATCAAGTGAGGGTAGTAGGTTTATTTCACTTTTCTTGTATGGTATGTGACTACAATGCAAAATCAAAGTTTTCGACCTTTGCAGCCCCTGGATTAGTTTTGAATATCCCAGAAACTGCTATTCTATACATTTGAAACTAGATTGGGTTTGCTACAATTTGAGACCAAAATGAGCTCTAAAGACCTAATAGTTACTGAGATACAGATTTTGAGAGATTGACAAATTTTTCAAACTTCCAAATTTTTAGCTCATTTTCATATTTCATTATATGCAATTGCCTTAATATCCTTAAAACCTGTCTGAAATGATTCAGTGAAGGAAACATTTATTCAGTTTGATGTTCTGAAGGGCAATGGGGAATGTTTGTGGAAGGTTGCTGTTGTCAACGTGGAAAAATTGGAGCATTCCTTGGATTTCATTCAAATGCAAAATCCAGTCTACCATCAACTCTGCTTGGGTGAATTGTTTCACCAGTGTTGCCATTCAAAAGTAGGTAACCAAATCTGTGCAGTAGGTACAGTGCCTTTACGTTTTTGTAGGGCACTGTGGAGTTTTGTTACTATTGCCTGGAATTTTTCATTTTCATTTAGTTTTAAAACTATAGATTTTTCATAGTATGACAGGATATTTTCAACCACAAATGTCTCTTCTGCTGTTAAGACTATTGTTTTCACCACCACCTGTGCTCACGCTAGGTAGGCTAAAGTGTGAGCCCTTACAGCTTGGGCATATAAATTGCCCGATATCTTTTGAATACTGTTTCCAGTATAAATGTTTGCAATCAGTTCCTTCAATCCACTCCCCCCCCCTCACCCCTAATTATATTGGCAATCATTCACAAAAACTGCATTAGGTGAAATCCTCCCAATCTCATGATGAAATTATTTAAATCAGACTCGCAGTTGTTGGCGATGGTCTCTTTGCCTTAATGCATAATGCTTGATCAAACATGACAAAGCAAGTTTTCTGGCCATAAGACTGACATCCTGGTTTGCCATTCTAAGGGAGAGTCTTTTGTAGCCTCAATAAACTCACTCCATTCTTGTCAGCTCTGAAGATGCAATCTCTTACCATGAGCATCTGCAGCATGTCGGCGTGTCGTATGCCGCCTGTCAGATGTCGCATATGAAGTCGAGGATTGTGAGCCATCTGAAAAACAATAAAAGCGAAGGGACATAGTGCACATCCACTGTATGAAGCCGTACCATGATCCCAAAGAACGGATGGACAGAAACAGCCTCTTGTTCAAGGAAGACTGTTGTGATAATGATAAATCCACGACAGGAGGGTCTGGTGCCGGTCATTGTCACCATAAGAAAGGCATGCAGGCAGAATGAAAGGATTTTCCAGACCTGCCATACAGAAGACCCATGACAAGATCCAGGACACTGCTGGCTCCAAAGGGAACCTAACAGCCGGTCACTGTTCTTTCAGGAAGGACAGCAACGCCACGACAGAATACGTGGTGCAGTGGTTAGCATTGCAGATTGCTATGCTTGCGGTCCCCAGTTCAAATCCTGCCATGGACAGAAAAAATTTATTTGTTTTTATTTACTATTTCTAGAATGTTCTACATGTTTCTTATCTTTTCTATGCTTGTAAGTTCCAGAAAGTTCGTTCTATGTATAAATAGTGGAGCACTCCAAGTAGTAGACAGTTTGTACTGAGTGAATGCTTCTGTTAGCAAGAAATGTGTTCTAAGTGTAAAGTGTTGCGCTCTATTAATGACCAGACTTCAAATTCTGGACCACTTGCAGTTTGCAATGTGACAATACTGACCTCGGTGGTGGTAGCTTGCACAACTTTTAACATATGTGAAAGTTCTCCTCTACCCTTCACATCACAGTCAATGGACAAGGTTAGCAAGTACAGATGTAACAGTAAGTCAATGTTAGTGAAGTTCAAGAACTGCCCATGCAATCAGGTGCACTAAGCCGAGCAATGCATAGGGGGTCTCCAACCAGATTTGAACTGTCCTTCGCTGCATTGTATAACACTCGCACTCCCTGCGGTGTGCACCATTTCTACTGCTCGGCTTACACACGGCGCATCTATACAATGACCCTATCAGTAATGATGGGTACGACACATGCATTCAAACTTGCGATGTCGCAGTCCCCCCCCCCCCCCCCCCAAATGTCACGCCATCATTGTGTAGGGCTGTCGACTGCAACTGCAATGGAGGGAAAGTCTGGACACCGACGTTATTGAGGGGGGCAGGATCCGTGACTGCTGCCAACAACAGGCTGCTGTAAAAGCTCCGGTATTCACCCTTAACTTCTGAGGAAAGGGTGTACACCGACATCTAGGACAAACGACATCGGGACTACAGCAGAGAGGCCGACCGCCGATAAGGAGGCGAGGTGCCGAGGCGACATTCGCGACGACCGGGATTGCTGGCCCAGCTGGGGTGCCAGTGCAGGCTGTGACGATAGTGGGGATGTGTCGATGTCTGTTGGAACCACTTCTGGTTGCGGCAGTGTTTGAGGCCACGGTTTTAGATCCCCATTGTGTGATCGATCTGAAATCAAAAGCTGAGCTACAGGCTCACGCAGTCGACGCAAGTGCAGCCAATTAGCGTGGCGGCGACACAGCAATCCTGTGGCAGAGGACTAAACCAAAAATGTATTGTGACCAACTGCGGGCTGAACAGTGCCACATCCCAGTGTCGAAGTCTGTGGAAAGTACAAAGAAGTACTGTATCGCCAATCTGAAAATGCAGTCCACCATTCTGACCCATACTGTATGTGAGAGGATGCAACAAAGGAAAAAGTGTAAGATGTGGGCAGCCGTGTAGCAGTTTGGCTGGCAAATGTCTGTCTCATGGCATCGCACAATACGTAGAGACCCAAGACCCAAGAATCTCGTCTGTGTGTGACTTAAACGATCACACAAAATGTTCTGCCTCGCCATTAGACTGGGGGTGAAATGGTGCAGTGGTGACATGTTCAATTCTGTTGACTTGACTAAACTGTCTCAATTCATGTGACAAGAATTGAGGTCCATTGTTAGAGACAAGGATTTCTGGTAATGCTTCAATGCAAAAGATGGAGGTCAAGCCACTGTTAGTACTGGCTGCAATTGTCAACATCATGGAAACGACAAACAGGAGTCTGCTAAAAGCATCGACCACCACAACGCATTGAATGTTTCAAAAGGGTCCAGCAAAATCCAAGTGTAGTCATTTCCAGGGACCGCTGGGGTGTGGGCGCGCAAGAAAATTTTGAGGTGGAGCCACTTGGTGCTCTGCGCGTGTTGTGCAGCGAGACGTCGTAATCTCAATTTATGAGTCCATTACCATTGAATTGCAGCAACATTGGGCCAACTGTTTAGTCTCGACAATACCCCAGTGTCCTTGATACGGCAACTGAAGCACTTCCTGTTGGAGGGAACAGGGAAAAGCACTCTAGTCTGGTACGTAACAAAAATATCCCTTGTCCGACAGACAATGCATGTCTCTGTCCAAAGTAGCAACACACAGTCAGTGAAGCGATATCCTTTCCTCTTGTGGGGCAACCAGAGCGGACAAATTCCCCCGATGTGTTGATGGCATCAGTGTGAAAACGTGCCACTTCTGATGAGTCAAACTGTGTGTACTGACCTACAGGCAAACGTGACAAAGTGTCGGCATTGGCATTTTGTGTGGTGGTGCGATACAGGATCTCGTAATTGTAGTTGTACAAAAGCAAGGGCCATCATTGCAACTTTTGCTCCATCCTCAGTGGAACTGGCTTGCTGGGACTGAACGGTGAAGTTAAAGGCTCAGTACCCAAGTAGAAATAATTGTGAAACTTGGTTACCCCATACATGATAGCTAAAGCTTCTTTTTCCATCTGACTAGTTTTCTTGGGTTTTTCGTAAAAAGCTTCAATGCAAAGGCAATCAGATGGTCTGTCAATCCGACCCTCTGGGACAGAAGCACATTTAATCAATACAAGGATGCGTCCACCATGAGAACCACTGGCTTTTTAGGATCTAACTGTGTTGAGCAAGCATCACCAAGCACTCATTCGCCATCTTGCCGCCATCTACTGTGGTTGCATGTTACACGTGTTCCTACACCTCTGTGCTCATTTGCTCTGTGTGTGGCATTACTCCAGTTTTTAAATCTTGACAAGGAGTAAAATTTGCACTTGACTACAGCATTTGAATCTGTCTTTTATTTTATAACAACTTTTATGTGATTTATATGTAGGTATATTCTCATAAAATTCTGTATTATTATTTTACTCGCCATTTTGTATATTACTATTCTGCACATTATTGTTGTTAGGTCCAGCTTCTGATGAAGGTAAAATTAATTTTACTGAAACCTGGTCAAGGTTTTAATAAATAAACAATTTAATGCAAGTGAGAGGCTGTTATTTGTCTACAGATTGATTCTTCAGTTATAACTATAGTCAACATAATCAATATTTGAAAGTCAGCAACTGCTAATGTTTAAAAGCAATGTTATTATCAGCCAAAGGGATTGAAACATCTAAACATTTTTAAAAATGCAACTGTAGGCTGATAATAAGATAGTAACTTGTGGTCTACAGTTATAAGAATATTTTTGAGGATAGTTTGCTACTGACCACAGAGATATCTTGATGAGCTGCAAAAATGCACATAAAACAATAAAACAGACTACAACAGTAAAAATCTTTTGGCCATTACGGCTTACATCAGACAGAACAAAACACAAACACGACAATAGGCTATGGCCGTGTTTGTGTGTGTGTGTGTGTGTGTGTGTGTGTGTGTGTGTTCCTCTCTGTCTGACGAAGGCTGTAATTCCCTAAACCTTTTTGAAGTTGTAATTCGTTTTGTGTGCCATTCTGAGGCTCACTGAGACTTCTCTGTGGTGAGGAGCAACCTATCTTTCTCAAAATCTTTGTTGAATCCTTCCAGGAATTTCCATAATTTGTTTCTACAGTTGTATGTAATTTTAGCTCCCAAAATGAGTGTTTTTCCAATCAAGTGTTTATAATGTTTTAGGTGTGGAGATCGTCTCTTGGCAGTGGATGGACGGAGTCTGGAGAATGTGAAACATT
Source organism: Locusta migratoria (assembly GCA_026315105.1). Classification (NCBI taxonomy): domain Eukaryota; kingdom Metazoa; phylum Arthropoda; class Insecta; order Orthoptera; family Acrididae; genus Locusta; species Locusta migratoria. The sequence goes on from CM048755.1 coordinate 779,047,136, forward strand.
CAGCAGCAGTGAAAATGTTAAAACAAACAGGTAGTAAGGTGACTCTGGAGGTCGTCTCATGGCTAGGAACTGAATTATAAACCAAGTGAATATGTCCCCAAGAATAATTTTATTGCACTGTATTTACACTGAAGATGCCTGTGATTGGGATTTCATATGAGACCTGAGTTTCTGATGTAAGGTGTATTGTATACAGTGCAAAAAATATTTCTGTGTGTATTTGTAAATATGTCCATTTACTTTTTTATAAAATGATGATTTCATAAATTTGTGAGAGATTGAAGTAAGACTTGAAAAATTTTACTATAGATGCTATTTTGTATACCAGAAATGAGAGATTTATGGCATTCATATCCCATACCAATATGAAACTAAAAATTTCTTAACGCTTAAGATTGGTACACACCTCCAGCAGTTAGATGGGTTCTATTCTGGATGAGTAGTGCTTTTCCAGATTTTATTTGGTAGCATGTTAAATTTTTAATGGGTCTTAAGGAGAGGTAAAACAATGTTGTGGTCCTTCATTGAAGTGCTCCCTGTCTGGTTTAAGATAATCAGTTGTCAGATTTATGTTTTGGGGAGCACAGACTGAAAATGCATTGAAATGTCTTATATAACAATACATTTGTGCTAATAAGTTTGGAAACTTATGAACTAGATAGAGATAATGGTGTAGGTATGACACACTTTTTTGTAACTGGAGGAAAAATACAAATCTCAATATGCCATGTTCTGTGTTACTTCCAAAAGTAAAGAGAAAAAAAGAAAAGAAAAAAAGGAAAAAAAAGAAGAAAAAAAAAGAAAGGAAAAAAAAAAAACTGAACCACTTTTACATCATAAACTATTTTTTTCCATGTTCTTATGGGGTTTGCAGTTGGTTATTGCAGCTATAGTAATTTTGTTACTTACAGTATTACAGTTATCACATAAGAAAGATTCTTCTTTTTTAACTGTTACATCCTCATTATTGTCCGTGGGACAACACAAAAGTTTGCTGAAAGGATATTACCACAGAAATTTCTGCACAAACTGTTAGCACTGTTTTCTATATTTGACTATTTCCTGTTTTGTGGCTGATAAATAACATTAATTATTAATATTAAGTATGGGAAGAAATGACAGCAGGGAAGCCTGAATAATGTAATTTACATTTTTGTGTATTGTGCCTTCTTTCTTCAGTTGTCAAATGAAACAATACCTTTTGATAATTCCCATCTCATGTCCTTTTCCAGTAACTTTCAAATTAAATCTGATGACAGATTACCAACTTTATTTTAACATAATAGTTTTATTGTAGATCATTATTGAGATAATTGACAAAATTTTGAATGAATGTACCTCAAGACAATGTTGCCTTCTCTAAGCTAGGATTTTGCTTATAAAGTAATTTTCTCTCTCTCTCTCTCTCTCTCTCCACCCTCCTCCTTCTCATCTTGGTCTGCCTGTTTATCTATCTCCTCACCCGCAATCAATCCCCAGATTTCTATATTCTTCCTTCATGTTAGTAGAGAGAGCCAGTGGTATCTCAAAAGTTACTTTTTTAAACTAAGTTTTACTACTGTATAATGATTCATAGTAAAGAGTTGTTGAATTGTACCATTTTTTGGAATATGTACATTTCATCTATTCTTTGGCATTACTTTTTTTGTGATTCATAGTTGAGGACAATTTCCTGACTGTCAACATTTTCATTATTAATGTGCACCCTTGTTTAGATGAAGGATTGAGGAAAGCACAGCTTTTTTGCCTCTTGGTTGAAGAATAGTATCTGCTGGAAGTTTTTTAACTACACTTCTTGTGCCTAAGTGTTGATGGTAAAATATGAACTGTAAAAGACTTATTCATATATTTTCTTACTTTCTGTATTTGTGCATATTAATGTACATTTGTGTTCACTTGACGGATACATCATCAAATTGTTAAGAGATGCAAGTGATTTTTATATCACTTTTACACCAATCTCCATTGTGGCAAAAATCGTTGCAAATATAATTTATGAGTAACACCATATTTTAAGGCCACTTGTTCTTGGAATATAGATCTAATAAAACTTTGGAGGAAATATTACTGCTGCATTTTGTTCATTTACCAAATTCCTTTCACAATATTTCGTGGAATGTTATAGGAATATTTAGTTTCCATCAGGAGAAAAAACTAGTTTTCAATAACAGCATTTTTTTTTTTTTTTATTTTTTTTTTTTTTTTTGGATATGTTATGCTCACATCTGCTAGAACTAAAATCAGAATAAACATAAGAACAGATGTGTAAACATTACTTGAATCAAATTCCATCAAATGTAGAAAACAGTACTGTAGGTTTCGTAGTTTTGGATGAAGAAAGGAAAAATTCCATTGTCAAACAGTAAGTTGTCATTATTTAAGCAGATTCAAGTCACAATCTCACATGCATTACAAGAAAGAGCAAACATTTTGTATCTTATGGCAGGTAAGATAAGGTTAATGTGGAGCTGTGGATTATGATTCTATGCCTAGTACCTAGTGCTACCGCTCGGGGTCACATTCTGTGAGCCATTCTTCTCATGATCTGAAAATAACTACAACGTAAGCTATTTTGTCAAAAGTTGACATTTTGAGCCCATGATTGTGTATAAAAAACAGGATTATTCTTACAGTGAAGAAAATAGCAACCAACCACATTTAATTATGATATTTATTTACGAAATACGACCATTACCGGTTTCAAACACTGCAGTTCATCATCAGATGGCTGTTCACGTTCACATACATTTTTGTCATCCACATTTTGATTGTGCTCATAATTTTGCTTTGTGGCAAAAAGTTCTTGGTTAAGTGATGCTCTACAATACAAAAAGGTGATTGAAATGACTTACTTGAAACTAAGTATGCATCATGATGATAAGATGTATTGTGAACCAACTTTTATGAGAGATTTGCCATTAAAATTTAGGTGCACACTCATCAGGACAATACTGAGAATTCACCAAGTTCTTTGCAGTTTTGGGAATTTTATTTATTTATTTTTCCATGTACAGTCTTAGACAAAAAAATTGATCGCCCGCTGGCCGACGCAAAGGCTAAGTCAGAGTCGGTCGCGCAGTGTGGACAATAAATTCGATCGCCCCTCGGAACTCTAAGTCCGGTGATATGTATGATCTGGCAACACTGTAGAATGCGATACTATCAGGACGAAGTGTTATTTCCTTCTCAAGTCAGCTGTGTACTGTATCAGCATGTGGTCTCATGGTAAAGGTCGCATTTACAAGTGTATTTGTAAGTAGTCGCGAGATCAAATCCAGCTATCCTCAATTTCTTTTTAAACCGCATATCGGCTGTCTTTGTTATCAGTGTTGAAGTACCTGAAATGCAGCAGCGAAAACTCCTAGAAATAATTACACAAAAGAGCCCGCGTCTGCATCAAAACTCTCTGGAGTAGTGGGCACGAGCTATGGCAACGCACCAGTGGCCACATCGCGGCAACCGCCTGCAGTCTCAGTGACAGCGGCGCACTGCTGTCTATTTACTGGCTGTTGTATCCTTACTTCAAGTTCTAGTACTTATATTACAGTTAAGTATTGAATTTTCCTGAATGATATTGTTGCGTTGAAAGGGAATCAGGCTTCACTTCAAAGGCAACTGAACACAGCACTTATACTGAAAGCAAGTTTATTACGAACTCAACATACATGCAGCACTAACTGTCTCTTGGGCAGAGTGCTCTGCTTTTTATACACAGACAGAATGTACCAGAAATTAGAAGAACAGTTAACATAAGAAACAAGTAGAATTTACAAGTGAACACAAGAAAGATGTAGAACATTCTGGAATTGTGAATTACAAAGAAATAAATTTTTGACAATGGGCGAGATTGAACTGGCAACCTTAAGCACCGCAGTCGGTGACGCTATCCCCTACGCCACGTGAGCAGTCGGTGTACGTGGTGTCTCACGGCATTGCTCCCTCTCCTGGAAAAACAGAGACCCGCTGTTATGTTCCCTGTGGAGCCAGCTGCAATGTCCTGGATCTTGACCTTGTCATGGGTCTTCTGTATGGCAGTTCTGGAGAATCCTTACCTTATGCATGATTATCGATGACAGACGGTCCTGTCCTTATAGTCCTTGAACAAGAAGCCATTGTCGCCTACCTGCTCTTCACAGGCATATTAAGGCTTCATGCCCAGGACGTGAACAATGTCTCTTCATTTTTGTCGTTTCCACGACGGCTCATAATCTTCAACTTCGTATGTGACGTCTGATGGGTGGTGTATAACACAATACAGACCAAAGTATCGCTTCAATAACTTTTCTGACAGTCCAACCTTCCGTACAGGGGTATAAATCCATACCAGATCTCCAGGGCTGTATACAACAGGTTGGTGCTAGTCATTATACCGCTGACGGTCATTCTCCTGGGCGTCCAGTGACCGTATGCAAGCCAGCTGTCTTGCTTCTTCGACCCTGGTGATGAGCTGTTTAACGTAGTCATCCTGAGTGTCGTCCGGTTGGAACCGGAACAGCATATTCCATTGTCGTCTCAGCTTCACGGCCATGGACCAGGAAAAACGGCGTGAAGCCTGTGGTGTCTTGTCTTGCGGTATTGTGAGCAAATGTCACGACTGGCAGAATTGTATCACAATCCTTCTGCTCAACATCGATGTACATCGACAGCATATCGGCTAATGTCTTGTTAAAACGTTCCGTAAGACCATTTGTCTGAGGATGGTTTGCAGTTGTCATTCTGTGGACAATTTCGTACCATGACATTACCTCTGATACCTGTTTTGACTGGAATACTTTTCCACGATCAGATATCATGACACGTGGTGCTCCATGCTTAAAAATAATGTCTTCTACAAGAAATTTTGCGATCACTGGAGCTTCTGCAGCGGCACAGGTTTGGTTACAGTGTAGCATGTGAGGTAGTCAGTGCAGACTATTATCCATCGGATACCGGTTGTCGACTTCGGGAACCCTCCCTAAAAGATCGATCCCAACTCGGTGGAATGGAGCTGCTGCCGGCAGAATCAGTACGAGATGTCCTGGAGGTAATTGCGGCACTTGCTTCTGTCGCTGGCACTCTTTACAGTGACTCACTTAGTGCTTGACAGATCGGTAGAGACCTTTCCAGTAATACCTGCGTCTGATTCTGTCTAGGGTCTTCACGATTCCAAGATGACCGGATATTGGAGCATCGTGGAAATATTTGAGAATACCTGGCTGGAGATGAGCTGGAACGACCAGTAGCCATTTGGGGCCCAGTGGATCGTAGTTGCTGTTATACATTGTTCCGTTTATAAGTTGGAACTCTCCATTGGTCGGTTCTTCTTTCTCCAAGGCCTCTATCGTTTTTAATAATGCATTATCTTCCCTCTGTTCAGCTGTAACGTCATCTAATCCCCTTAAGGTCTCAGCACTAATTTGCTGAGTATGGGCTTGGCGAACCCGGGGTCCTGAGCCCCGTGGGCTGTGTCGCGCCAACAGTCTGCTACACCGTAAGCTCTGTGCGTGCTTCAACGGCCATCGTTCGGCGTGACAGTGGAACGTTGTACATTTCAGAGCCTGGGGATCTTGGCTTAAGTGCCCGGGTCGCGAGGACGGTACAAACCTCTATATATAAAAAAAAACCTCAATGTCAAGGTGTGATACGAGCCGAGGATATGCATGGCTATTGAGGTTGAACAGCCGCTAGCAAGCAACCTCTGAGGAACCTGCTGCACCTCAGTTGTATAAGGCTTTCTCAGGCAAGCGGGGCTCTGCCTGGGCGGACCTTTAGTTCCCTAGCTGCTTGTGGGACCAGAATGAAACGAGCAAATAATAGCTTCGCCACACGCAAACCTGGCGCCTCTAAGAGAGGTAGAAGGGACTACAATGCTGCAGAGTATGATCCCCAAACGTTCCCTTCCCTGGCTACACCATGAAAGGAATGTCGGGCAAGAAACTAGGGTGACGCTTATGCCCCTAAATATCTAGTCTGTAGCCACACTGATGGGGACTCCTTTAAGATGACTAAGCCCTTGTTCTTCGTGGAAAACTTGGAGGACAAGTATGGTGAGGTGGAAGGTATGTCAAAAATGCGCTCTGGGTCGTTATTAATAATGACGTCATCCCCAGCCCAGTCACGGGCATTGCTTGCCTGTGACAAGTTGGGTGATGTTTCCGTTAGCATAACACCACACAAGACCTTAAATATGGTACAGGGAATAATATTCCACAGAGACCTTTTGTTGCAGTCAGACGACAAACTGCGTGCAAACTTAGAATGGCGGGGTGTTCATTTTATTCAACGAGTCCGTAGGGGTGCGAAGGACAACAGGGTTGCCACCAGTGCCTTCATCTTGGCTTTCGAGGGTGTGATTCATTGCCCGAGAAGGTCAAGCTGATGATCTACCGGTGCGACACAAAGCCCTACGTTCCTTCCCCTATGCGTTGTTTTTTAAGTGCTGGAGGTTTGGGCATATGTCCTCCCGATGTGATGCCAACCCTACATGTCGGGAGTGTGGACGTGCTGTCCATCCAAACGTCCCTTGCACCCCTCCTCCAGTATGTGTTAACTGTGGCTTAAATCACTCCCCTTGTTCATCTGTCTGCACGGTTCTGCACCAGGAAAGAAAAGTAATGGAATACAAGACCCACGACCGACTAACCTACTCAGAGGCAAAGCGAAAATATCAAAAGCTCCACCCTGTGTGCCTGGTCAACACCTATGCCATGGCAGCCTTGTCATCGTCATCAACACTGCCTGGTCTACCATCTGTACCACCTATGCCACACCTGGTGCCACTTCTGAGGCTGGCCGCGGTGGCCGAGGAGACTGAGGCGCTCCAGTCACGGTCTGCACGGCCACTACGGTCGGGGGTTCGAATCCCCACTCGGGCATGGATATTTGTGCCGTCCTAGTTCGTAAGTAGTTCATAAGTAGTTTGTAAGTTTAGGGACTGATGACCCCGTAGTTAAGTCCCATAGACTATACAAACATTTGAACATTTGAACCACTTCTGAGAAGCCCTCCCAGCCCCTCAAACCGAAGGGACAGCGAGAGGGAAGAGTAAAAAAGTCGAAGAAAAAGGACTCTTTTGTGGCTCAAAAGCCACAGCTACCCTCATCTTCTGCTTCAGAAGATGAGTTAGAGATCCTCACCTCACCTGAGGGTCTCGCCCTCATCGACTCCCCAGAGTCAATGATCTTGAATCTGATAGGTTCAAAATCAGCGGGATCAAGTGAACCTATGGAGTAACCTTTTTCTTAATCGTCCCACTCATGGCCTTTAAATCCAATAACACCATCCTCCAGTGGAATTGCGGTGGTTTTTTCCCCTGCTTAGCTGAGTTACGCCAACTCCTCAGCACTTCACCTGCGTTTTGCATTGCCCTGCAAGAAACTTGGTTTCCTGTGATGCGCACCCCTGCCTTACGTGGCCATTGGGGTTATTATAGGAACCCCACAGACGGTGACAGGGCGTCAAGTGGCGTATGCATCTACGTCCTTACCTCTGTCTACAGCACAGCTGATCCACTACGAACACCTTTGGAAGCTGTAGCTGTCAGGGTAAGAACTGCAGTGGACATAACCCTCTGCAATGTCTACCTCCCTCCGGACGGTGAAGTACCACATGTGCACTGATAGCGCAACTACCCCCGCCTTATATGTTACTGGGTGATTTCAACGCCCATAACCCATTGTGGGGTGGTACTATGATTACTGGCCGTGGTAGAGATGTCGAGTCTTTGATATCTCAACTCAACCTCTGCCTTTTAAACAACGGTGCCCCCACGCATTTTAGCGTGGCGTATGGTACTTACTCGGCCATCTATCTCTCAGTGTGTAGCCCTAGCCTCTTCCCCTTAATCCACTGGAATGTCCACGATGATTTGTGTGGTAGTGACCACTTTCCGATTTTCTTGTCACTACCCCCCGCATCGGGCCCCAGAACGCACGCCCCGATTGGCGCTGAATAAGGCTGATTGGGACGTTTTTACTTCTGCTGCCATCATTGGTTCTCCTACACGCTCCAACATAGATGCGGTAATCGACAGCACTACCTCAGCCATTATTTCCGCAATCCCTCGCTCTTCGGGATCTGCCCGGCGGCGTACAGTGCCATGGTGGCCGCCGGAGATTGCTGAGGCGATTAGAGAGTGCAGGCTTGCAACAGGAGCCTTTCGAACAAGCCCTGTGACTAGTCTCCTTGTGGAGGCCGGTGTGCCTCCTCTGCATATCAGGCGACAACAGCTGCTTGTAAATTATGCTGCTACCATCTGTGGTTTACCTAACCACCCCCACCGTCTACTGTTTCCTCTAACTGATCTCCACATTCCGCAGAGGCGGCCGAGATCAGGGTTGACAGTTGGTGTCCATGTTAGGTCTCTACTGAGTCAATTGGAGTCTGTTCCTGTCCCCTCTTTATTCAGATACCAGTCGCGTACACCACCATGGTGTATACGACGGCCTCACCTTCGGCTGGACCTGTCACGGTACTCTAAAACCTCAGTCCACCCTGAGACCCTTCATCGTCAATTCCTATCCATTATTGACGACTTCCGGGGCTCTACGGTAGTGTACACCGACAGCTCGATGGTAGATGGTCATGTCGGTTTTGCTTATATGCTTGCAGGACACAATGAGCTGCGCTCCCTGCCAGATGGCTGCAGTGTCTTCACTGCAGGGCTGGTAGCCATCCACTGCGCACTCCAACATATCCGTTTCTGCCCTGGGGAGTCATTTGTAGTGACTCCCTGAGCGGCTTACAGTGTTTTCCGCGCAATCTTTTGGTTGTTGCCATACACGAGTCCTTGTACACCATTGAACAACGTGGGCAGTCAGTGGCATTCCTTTGGACTCCAGGACACGTCGGGATAGACGGCAATGAGCTGGCTGACAGGCTGGCCAAAGAGGCCACCCAAAGGCCTGTCCTCAATATAGGCATCCCATCTGCTGATCTCTGTTCTACACTACGCCATGAAGTTCTCGGTTTGTGGAGTAGTGAATGGCGCACCCTACAGGTGCCCAACAAATTGAGGTATATCAAGGAGACAACCAACGTGTGGGCCCCTCGAAAAGACTCTGTTGTTCTCTGCCGGCTGCGTATCGGCCATACTTGGCTTACGCACGGTCACCTTCTAGCACTGGTGCGGAAGTTAGAGCCCCCTTAAGTGCCCAGAAAGCTCTTTCTTTTGTCTCATCCCAGTAAAACTTGGCGTCTCCCTGCAGAAGTTGTTGTAATGGACGTGTCTTGTTACAAAATCCTTTTATGAAACGTCGGTAGTATGAGCAGAGTCCGAGAAAACTTCTCACATCACGAATGTGCTGAGGAGTAGGAAATTCTGTGACTGCCCTTACTTTATCTGGATCAGGACGGACACCATCTCCGTTGACTAGGTGCCCCAGGAGTTTTATCTCTTTGGCGACGAAGAGGCACTTCTTTGGATTGAGGCGGAGACATGCAGGCTGAACACACATCAACACAGTTGACAGGCTACTCAGATGTTCTTCAAATGTTTTCGAGAAAACGACAATGCAGAGATACGTCGTCCACTTAAGGTGTCGAAGCAGGTTGTCCATCATGCGTTCGAATGTGGCCGGAGCATTACATAATCCAAATGGCATTACTTTAAATTCATAGAGGCCGTCAGGTGTAATAAAAGCCGTCTTCTCCCTGTCAGCTTCGTCAACCTCGATTTGCCAGTAACCTGTCTCCATGTCCATAGTAGAGAAGTATGTAGCTCCTTTCAAGCAGTCTAAGGTGTCGTCAATGCGCGGTAGTGGGTAGACATCTTTCTTTGTGATCCTGTTCAGCCGTCGATAGTCGACACAGAATTGTCACGTGCCATCCTTCTTCTTTACGAGGACCACCGGAGACGACCAAGGACTCTCCGAAGGTTGAATAATGTCATCGTTCAACATCTTCTCCACTTCCTCCCGAACTATTCGTCTTTCAGCTGACGACACTCTGTACGAACGCTGGCTAATTGGTGGATGATTCCCAGTATTGATACGGTGCTTTATCGTGGGCCGTTTCGTCTGACTTTCCCCTGATGAGGTGTGAATGCACCCGAAAATTGACGTAGTATAGCCAACACTCACTGGCGTTGTTCCTTGATCAGTCCTTGCCATATTGACAGTTCCACGTTTGTTTCCTCCAGCGTGTTGTCTGTACTAACAGCAGAGCATGGGTCTTCGTTGATGACGTTGAGCTCACCGTCCTGGATTGGTTCAGCTGTCCCGATACACATTCCTTTGGGGATAAGTTGCGGCTGCTCTTGACAATTTGTGATCCAAATCTCTCCTTGACCTCCGGTAATGCTTATGATAGCCGCCGGTATGTAAATTTCTTTGGTGAGCCTGATAAACGTTTTACTATCGACAATCACTTCACAGTTTAATCGCTCATCTGTGTGTGTGACTGCAACTCTTCTCATCGTCAACGGCGGGATCGTCACATTGTTAACGGCAAATAACTTCCCAGAAAATTCTGTATTACATGTACCCGTGGGAACAACTTCTTCAATTTGCAGCTCAGATCTTCCACAGTCAATGATAGCTTGGGATGCCTGAAGGAAGTCCTATCCGAGGATGACATTGTGACTACATTCTGTTAACACGACAAATTCAAATGGCTGGGTCCTGTTGTTGATGGTTATTCTTGCGACCCGAGTTCCTGCTGGATGGACGTACTTTCCATTCGCGACCTTCAGCACAGTAGCTTCCGTATCACAGAACATTGTCTTCTTTAGTGTGCGGCGGTAATTATCCGACAGTACAGAAGAAGACGCTCCTTTATCAACAAGTGCCCGGACAGGTTGGCCGTCGATTATGGCGTCTATGAGATTTCCCGACATCTTAGCGACTGTCGTCCATGGAGGATTTTCATCTGCGGCGGCCTCACCTCCGTAGATGGTCGCCTCGCTTAGTTTTCCTGGGCGCGGCGGCTAGGGGAGCGGCTGGTACCTCTGAACGGCGACGGTGAACGGCTGCGGCGCGTCGGGGAGCGACCTCGTCTAGGGTACGGCAATGGGCTTCTTCCCATAGGTCGACTGAACTCATCAGCAGGTGATTGCCTGGGATAGAACTGGTCTGATGGCTGACGTCTTGCGGCAAAATAGTCAAATACTCGCCTTCTCTCTCTGCAGTAGCATACGACATGTCCAGGGCGCCCACAGTGGAAACACAGTGGTGTGTTGTCTTCTGTCCTCCAGACGTCTGTTGTTCTGCGGGGCGTCATAGTTGCCAGGGACGTTGGTTGTGGCCGCGTCGGCCGGTTCATTGGCTGCCAAAAATGTTCAAATGTTTGTTAAGCTTATGGGACTTAACTACGGGGTCATCAGTCCCTAAACTTACAAACTACTTACGAACTAGGACGGCACAAATATCCATGCCCGAGGGGGGATTCGAACCCCCAACCGTAGTAGCCGTGATGACCGTGACTGGAGAGCCTCAGTCACCTCGGCCACCGCGGCCGGCATAGGCTGCCGTTTGGCGGCTGCAGCCTAAGTCATAGCAGGGCGACGCCATTCTTCACGTCGGGTGCGATTGGCAGGGCAGACAAGAGCTATTGCCTGAAATACCTCTTCAAGAAAATGTTCAAATGTTTGTAAATCTTATGGGACTTAACTACGGGGTCATCAGTTCCTAAACTGACAAACTACTTATGAAATACTTACGAACTAGGACGGCACAAATATCCATGCCCGAGGGAGGATTCGAACCCCCGACCGTAGTGGCCGTGCAGACCGTGACTGAAGCGCCACAGTCCCCTCGGCCACCGCGGCCGGCGAAATACCTCTTCCTCAGCGGCGTCGGCTCCCTCGTCACTTATGGGGCTTACATCCATGGCCATGATCTGATGCTCGCTCGGTCTAATAGTCCCGGCTGCCATAAATTGTTGTAATTCTTCTCTCACAATTTGTCGTATGAGAGAAGCGAAGTCATGCTGATTCCACAATGGCCATAGGGACTACATTGGGGTGTCTGTCATACTTCTTTTGGCAAACCCTCCTTTGTTGCATCTCTTCAATACGTTGGCACCACTTAATGAATTCTTCCGTCGTAGCGACGTCTTTTATCAGAAGAGCTTGGTTCATGTCTTCTGCAATACCCTTCATCAGGTGCGTGATTTTGTCGGCCTCAGTCATATTCGGATTGACTGTTACACAAGGCCAAAACATTCTGTATGTACGACTGTGTCGGCTCACCATGTCGTTGGGCCCGGTTCTTCAGTTGTTCATCCGCCGAGCGGATTTGTCGCTGGCGGTCTCCAAACGTCTTCTTAAGTTCCTCCTGGAGCGTCTCCCGGTCATTCTACTTGTCTCCGTTGTTTTCAAACCACCGCTGGGCTGTTCCGTCCAGGTAGAAATAAACATTGGCCAAGCACATCGTATGATCCCACCTGTTGTACTTGGCGACAGGGTCGAACCCTTTTAGCCATTTGTTGGGGTCCTGGCCAGCGTCTCCAGAGAACACCGACGGGTGTGTAGCTGGCTTACCGCTGGTTTCGTGTCCATCGTTCTTCTTATAATACGGACTTTCGGAAGCATGTACTCGGTATATCCCTTGTATTCCGGTTCTAGTCCGTGTAAGCGACGGCTTTTTCATTGCCTATTCGGAGCCAAGGTGATTCAGCTGTTGCACAGGATACCCCGCAGTAGAGGTCTGCACCTCGCTCGAATCGCGTGTTACATGTCGTTCTATGACAGTCCAACAGGTGTCGGTACTGCAGCTTGCGGCAAGGCGCGTGGCTGCGCTCGACTACCTCCACGCTCGTTCGAGCGGGGCACGCTCGACTGGTTCGATCGTCCACACTAGCCGCTCGCCACTCAGTCGCCCACCGCAGCGCCACTCGAGTCCAAGGCGAGTGTCGGGAGCAAGCTAGACGCCAGAGAATAAATCCTGAGTGCGAAATTTGTAATACAAGTTATTATACGTGACTAATATAAAGTTTCTGTGCTAAGATCATTTACTAAATGAGTTATCCATGATCATTCTTTCATTCTTGTTCCCATTTTGTGGACTGTTAGTTGCTGTTTAGTGGTAGGTGTTACTTGCCGTCTTAACGAGAAAATGATTGTATTTTATATCCATTGCACTTTTCACTCTCAAGTCCTGGAATACTTTGTCCGTCTTTTATTTTGATATTAAATAAACAATATTGATGTATACCCGTTAGGTTAGGTTTGTGCATCTCTCTCTGTTGCACACGGTTAATACATATTCTCGTAGCACTGTGCGTGGTTGCTGCGCCTCTACCTTTTCCGAGTGAGCCCTTAACGGGAATTTTTCCAATTGCAACATTCATATATCCCCCACTGCCACTGTCGTCTTTCTCAACTATATAATAAAGAACGCATGCAAGCTTTTGTGCAATATATAGGATCCGCGCTTTCCTCCGTCATTAGGGTCATATGCCGGTCTAATGCTCATATATCCGGTACCTGTTTTAAATCCTCTTATTCCAATTGTTTACTTTACACAGCTGTACGAATATATGGTGCTCCTGCTGTTTGAATGATATCTGTTTTATATTTATTTAGGGCCCCCTGAAGAATGTCACCCGGGTGCACCAGCCAAAAGAATGAACTGCATGTTTTCGGATTGGCGGGATAAGAAATCGGCCTAGGTACATTGCACGGGAAGTGACAATTAGAGGGGCAGCTACCCCTAAAGTGACCAATTTTTTGTGCTCAAAAAATTGTTTTGATTTAATCGAAGTTGAATTTATGAAATATGTCTTTTATCAAAAAGATACTTTCATACCGAAAATCATTAAAATCGTTTCACTAATCTTTGTTATTGCCATTTTTCTATTTTAGCCCGAATTTTGGAGGGACCGTTTCACCCCTTAAATATGTTTTTCCGCCGCTAAAAAAATTACGTGTCCCATAGTTTTTCATGTATTATATAACATATGCAAATTTCATAAAAATCGGAGAGTGACTTGGGTAGGGTTCCTTGTGAGTACAGCGGCAGTCCCACGCTGTGCGGCCTGTGCCCGCCCTGCCCCACGCAGCCTCGTTCGAGTGTCAACACGCTCGCTCCGAGCGTAACACACTCGCCGCGCCACCGCCGAGCGTTGCGCACTCGACCGAGTACGAGCGAGCGAAACCGGCGATTTGCAGACCTCTACCCCGCAGCTCCACCAAACAATGTCGCGTTGAAAGGGAAGCAGGCTTGACTTCGAAGGCAACTGAACACAGCACTTATACTGAAAGCAAGTTTATTACGAACTTAACATACACGCAGCACTAACTGCCTCTCGGGCAGAGTGCTCTGCTATTTATACACAGACAGAATGTACCAGAAATTAGAAGAACATTTGACATAATAAACAAGTAGAATTTACAAGTGAACATAAGAAAGATGTAGAAACTTCTGGAATTGTGAATTACAAAGAAATAAATTTTTGCCGATGGGCGAGATTGAACCGGCAACCTTAAAGCACCGCAGTCAGTGACGCTATCCCCTGCGCCACGCCGGCAGTTTTTTTTTTTCTTCAGGTAGATCTACCATTAGCGATCGTTTTCATTGTTCGTATTTGGTTGTTCTTTGGCTCAGCTTTTTATTACAGAGGGCGTCTAGCCTCTGACCGTGCGCGCTGAGCCACGGCGCCCGGCTGGCAGCGGTGTAAGTGGTGTCTCGCGGCAATATATATGAACATAATCTGAACGCCGTAAAGTAGAATCGAAAAAAAGGGGTCATGACTATTACCACATGTTTCTTGATTGTTATCAGGTCTCTCAATCAGGATTCCTACTCACGATTGTTACTAGTGACGAGTTATCAAGCCCTCATGCCGACATCTTAAGGAGAAATTAATGACTGAGTAATAAAAGATTTTTATACTGAGCAAAGTGCAACCACAACACCAGGGTGCGCCCATTTTCTGCAAACAACTAAAACAACATTTAGTCACACTGTAAGGACAAACAACCTAAAAAATTACATCATGCGTTAGTACTACACCATAATAATTTCCGCTGATTTCACAAACAAAACATCAAGTCGTGTGCTTTGGAAGTCACCCATTCCTCACCTACTCTTTCGATCATATGTCCTCAAATGTTTATCTTTCCTGCACATACTCGAATAACCTTCGACAAAAATTATTTCCAGACGAAAATACACATTGAACATCGAATGGCGTCATAATTAGCTTGGAATCATTTCGATTCTACAGGCACAGATTTGATAAAGTACCAGGACGTTGTCAGACTTTCCCATAATCAGAGAGAATATAGCAAGTAACCACGAGAGGTGTCTTGTTGTTTTCGATGTGGATTCGTGCAACTCCTGTCACGAAAGAAATTAAAAAATTCTACTCCAACGAGAGCCGAACCATTGACCAAAGTCACCTCTCCGTGGCAGACGACTGCTTTACCCCAGAGCTAGTGAGGAGCTGTGCACGCCACTGCTTTCCTACTGCCACATACAGCACTAGAACATGTAACTCGTAACGTAAGAGACGAGATTAGTTGCAATTTCGCCGCGTATACAATTTTCTGGACCCAAAAGCATGAACTAATAGTCTTCTTTCACCTCTCGACTGAGAAACCAGTCAGATTATTCGATGGAAATTGCAGGAAACATGAAGTGAATTTATGAGCATAGTTCTGTGCCAACCCGGAAGTAAGACCTCGGTACCATCATTGACAGACGTACACTGCGATGTTGCCAAGCTTCAGTCATACTATAAACAGGAAGAATAAGAGCCGAGGTGATTGCCTAGCTCGACAGAGACTTAGCTCGCCCCTCCCACGCTTGCTGAGGGTACGAACACCTGAAGTATATGTCAATGGGCCCTGCTCGCAATTCCGTAAATAGCTGTAATGAGTCGATCGTTGCCACTAATAAAAATATACAGATTTACGGACCGCTAACATATTAATAAGTGTCTCAATTACTTGCATATTCTGTCGTAAGCGCAATGACGACAAAGGGTCATTCACCAGTACTGTTTCTCATTTCTTCGAGCATTTCCGTTGTTTATACTGAAACAATTAGATGTAAGCATCAGTTTTCTTTAGAATTATAGACTCCGAAAATATCTTTCCTGAAATCTCTGTTAGTGGCACAATCCCCAAATAGAGGCAAACAAACGAAGAGAAATCAATGCAGCATTGTTTACAAGATGTGAACATCTCTGGGAAGGCTTCGTAACATGGTGTTCAAAATAATAAGATCTTGTGTTATCCGAACGTAGAATTAGGGACAGTAATGTATAGATTAATTTACCTGTCATAACTTCCATTGTTGTATTTTACTTCTTTTGGCCCACTTCAGGTTACGTTAGTAACACTAAAAGTGGGCCTTTGTGATCGTCTTTTGACAGCTCGAAATTTAAATAAAAATAACGGCTTAACCATTCACCTGACATGAAAATTGAATAACCGAATTTGTAGAGGAGAAAACAGAAAATTCTCTACAACTTTGCTCTCTTATGTTTTTTCTCATATCTAATATCGTTTTTAGAGATATTTGCAAAAATAACGGCGATTTTGGAATGTATGTCTGTCTGTCTGTCCGCGTGTCTGTCCCTAACGTGTTCCCCGTTTTCAAGACGAACCGTTCAACCGATCAACACCAAATTATACAGACATAATTGTAGGCCGCCAGACACCAGAATCTCCCTTTTTCAATTTTTTCGGACAAAAAAATACGGTAGTAATAAAAAAAACGTTTGTAATATAATTGTAATTGCAAACGAACCGTTCATCTGACACGAAAATTGAATAACGTAATTGGTAGAGAACCTAGTTCGTAGAGGGGAAAATTCTCTACAACTTCGCTCTATTATGTTTATTTTCATATCTTGCATCGTTGCAGAGATATTTGCAAAAATAACGGCTATTTGACGATGTCTGTCTGGATGTAACGTGTTCCCACTTTCTAGGTCGAACCGTTCAACCGATCGGCACCAAATTTTACAGACATAATTGTTGGCTACCAGAGACCAGAACCTCGCTTTTTCAAATATTTCGGACAAGAAATGCGTTAGTAATACCAAAAAAGCTGTTTGTAATGTAATTTTAATTGCATATAAACCGTTGATCTGACGCTAAAATTGAATAACGGAATTTGTAGAGGAGAAGATTCTCTACATCTTTGTTCCCTTATATTTTTTTCATATCTCGTATTGTTTGAGAGATATTTGCAAAAATAACAGAGTTTTGACACCCTCCCACTGAATTAACAAAAACACGTCGTTCTTCATACGAAATGCCATATTAGCATCAGTTCAGTCGCGGCCGTAGCGAGCGGAAGTGTGTTGTTTATGTCTTCGCGGTTGGCGGCCGAGCGCTGTTGGTGAGTTTTAACGCCGTAGCGCGTTGCACTCGTGTTTCATAACGAACACATAGTTGACGAACACATAATGGAACCTAAAAGGAAAGACACATTGAAGATAACGTTTGGCAATACCCTTCCGCGACCGAAATCGTTTGATGTAGAAGACTTTTTGTTCGAAAAATTGCAGTTAACTGATGACATTATTGGAATACATCTCTCGATTAGTAGCAGTACAGTGTATTTGAAGTAGCCCTACAAAATGTGATCAAATTGTTGAAATATATGGGAACAAATTAAAGTTCACACATCCCGACGGTAGTATTGGCTACGTTCAAGTCACTCACGCAGGTCTTGGCACGAGGACTATTCGAATTTTTGAACTGCCGTTTGAAATCACTCCAGAGGAAATTAATCCTGTTCTGAAACCGTACGGCACATTTCTTAGTAATATAGCCGAAAAATGGTATTCCGCTCATAAATTTTAAGTGTTAAATGGCGTAAGACAGGTAAAAATTGAGATGACCAAACACATTCCTTCATACATAACTGTCTGTGGATACAGGGCAATTGTAATTTATGAGGGACAGCCAAGAACGTGTCCAGGATGCGGTGCCACTGGCCACGTGCGCGCTCAGTGTGTGCAGCGCCGAGTGACGCAACTGCCGAGAGGTGAGACCGTAGCACAACCCACCATGACGCAGCTTCCGATAAGCTATGTAGCGGCAGCTCGCGGGACTACGATGGTAGAGGCTCTCCCGGAAGTTATTAGTAACATTGGAGAAGACACGCGGCGCATGAAAACTGTTAATGTAGAGGAACGCATAGTAGACGCAGTTCCCGAACATTCTAATGGACAAGAACAAAGTAGCAGTACAAAGCCGGTACAGAACCGCCCACGGACTGAGAACCCGCCTCCAGCACAACACACTGAACCACAGTCTTCGGATGACATTACGTCATCGCTGACGGTTAAAGATGTGCCAGAAAAATCGCCGAAGGACACCAAGAAACGACGTATCGCTCATCAAGGCGCGGAAAATACGGCCCCCACGTTACGGGAAAAGGCCAAATATGTACGCCAAAAATTGCAGTGCGTGCCAACCGTAACCCAAGAAGACAACCAGCAAACATTAAAAAATCACGGACGACAGGAATGACAGCAGACGTGCCGGAACAAACAGGGCAGAAGGCAAATGCCGCCGAAATGTTCCAAGTAGAAGGAGTGACAGGCAGCCAACCTGCAGAAGTATCGAAAGGGGCAAAAGGCACACAAAAAACCATCAAAATGCCAGCTTGGGGCGATGAAGAAGACAGCAGCGTCTCAGATCACGAAATGACGAAATCTCCAGACGAAAAGGGGCAAACACAAAGAGAAAATCAAATCCAGCAAACACAACAACATGCAACACCAGATGTAAAGATAGCGACTTCCATGTTTGAAGGAAGGGACCTCACCAAGATTCACATCCATGAATCTCCGATCGATGGTGTACAGCACGATGTCGGACTTGATTTAGCGCCTCCTGTCAACAGAGTGAATACAACTGCATCCTCATCTACCAGTAAGTCTCGTCGCGAAGACATGGAAGTCAGTCATTCGTCGGCGATAGACGTGGCGCCACGGAGACCGGCAAGCGTGAAGAAGACATGGAAGACGACTTTTATTAATAGAAAAACCATATATTAATGATATGACAGCTGTTACTACCTTGCAGTCTTATAGTATAGCCACCATTAATATTAACAGAGTCGTAAGCCAGACGAAAGTAGAGTGCTTACGACATTGATATTGTCATGCTACAAGAAGTGTGTAAAGACAGAATACAACATATTGCGGGATACAGTGCAATTCTCAACCTAGGCACTGTAAGCGGCACTGCCACGTTATTGAAAGACGGCATTATACCGTGAAATGTGAAACAGTTAGCGAGTGGACGGGGAATATCAGTGGAAACAGACATAGCCCAGATCATTAATATCTACGCGCCATCGGGCTCCAATGCCAGACAGGACAGAGTAACTTTTTCCCAAGAAAGTATACTCGAGTTAATAAATCTCGCGACAGAAAACACCATACTGGCCGGTGATTTTAACTACGTCACTTCCGCAACTGATCAAACACCGAATCCTAACATTTGTATCCAGCTGGGAGATTTGGTGAACGGATTGCACCTCACTTGACATCTGGCACAACGGTCCACGAGGGAACCCAGGGATTACGTTTATCACCAGCCACTCGAAGAGCCGTATAGATAGAATATACACTTCTACTAGTTTGAAGAAGAGTGTACTCAGTGTAGAAACCTGTCCGGTCAGTTTTTCCAACCATCTGGCAGTTTTAGTAAACATTAACACGGCCAAACAAAAGACCTATAGGGGTAGAGGCGTGTGGAAATTTAACACTGCATACTTAATGGACAATGCATTAGAACCGGAATGGAAGCGTGCCTGGGAAATGTCTGAGGAACTAACATCGTTATAGGTCCAAACTCGAATGGTGGGTTACACACGCAAAACCCAAAATCCGATCCTTCCTCAAAAGCTATGCGTTTGAGAAGAAACAATGGGAAAGACACACAATGGAATTTTACTTCCAGAGCTTACGAGAACTGCATGCCGATCACGTCAATATGTCACGCCACATCGTGAAAATAAATAGAATCAAGGCCAAAATAACCGCTTTGAAACGCCAACAATTGGAAGGTTTTAATATACGATCGAGAGATAATAGTGGCATTGCGGAAGAACGGCCAGCACTTTTCCATCTCCTGGCAGAACTGAAAAGAGGACGGCGCCAGCACATCAGTGCCCTTCGTACCGATGACGGCGCACAGATTACTTGTCAACGGGGCATCTTGACGTTTGCACATGATTATTACACTAAATTGTATGCTGCAGGTGACACGTATGACGACATCACATGCGAAACATTTTTAAATTGCATTCAACCGACCGTGACAGACGAAGAAAATGCGGACCTTGAGGCACAAATCACAGAAGAAGAATTGTGCAATGCTTTGAAAGGAAGTCCACGGAACAAATCCCCTGGACCCGACGGGTTGCCTGTCGAATTTTACTTATACTAGTGGTCCATATTTGGCAGCACACTGACAGAAGTTTTTAAGGAAATACGCACGTTTGACACGATTCCCTGCGAGTTTTTAGAGGGCATCATAGTGTTGGTCCCCAAAAAGGGCAGAACAAACGACTTGGAAAACATGCGTCGTATATCGCTGCTCAACGCAGATTTCAAGATAGTTGCTAGGGTATTGCTCCAAAGGTTGAACGCCATTGCTGCTCGTATCATCGGCCAATATCAGTCGTGCGCCGGTGCCTAGGAGAACAACACAGCAAGCGCTAGAGGAATACCGCGATGTCACTGCGGCCTCCAACTGCAGAGCGGCCATCATGTCATTAAATATGGACAAAGCGTTTGATAGGGTTCGACATAGGTACCTGTTTCGTGTGATGTCCAAAATGGGTATGAGACCACTTTTCATAAATATTACCCAGCGACTATATACTGGTGCAACATCAAGAATTCTTGTAAATGGTCAATGCACACCAAAAGTACCCATACTAACGTCGATCAGGCAAGGTTGCCCCCCTTTCGATGAGGCTTTTCTCCATATCAATTGAGCCTTTCCTACGAACATTGTATGTTCAGTTACCAGGACTTGAAATTGGAGGACAGAAATACGTCTGTAGAGGATATGCAGACGACCTGGCTGTGTACATGCCTGACCCCTATGATCTCACCAGAATAGAAGGTGTGATTCATACATATAGCTACTGCTCTGGAGCTAAAATCAACCTCCGTAAATCTCGCATTCTGCAGCTAGGGAAAGGGATAAGATTCATCGAAACTGGCCCATTCGAAGTGACCGATCACACCAAACTACTTGGAATCCGTTACAATAAATGTCCTGTCAAGACAGCAGCCTGGAATTGGAAAATGAAACTCAACAGCCTACGAGCGGTATTAAGAGAGAATTCCACTCGCTCCTTAAATATCATACAGAAAATAATTTTGATAAATCTAGTCATTTTACCGAAAGTGTACTACCTTGCGAGTATTTTTCCACTGCCTGAAACAATCGGACAACGTATTGAATCAGCACTTGCATGGTTTTTATGGAGGGGGAGTGTCCTTCGGGTTGACTACCTCACGACGACTTTACCTGTAACAAAAGGTCTAGGACTCGCCAGCGTCAAAGCGAAATGTAAAGCGCTGCTAATATCTAGGACGGCTAAGGCTCTAGAAGCTGAAGACAGAAATCTCACGGCGTACATTTTAAATTCGGTGACTCCACCAGACACCAGGGTGCCAGTTATGGTTGGTCATATTAATTATAAGCTGCGACACATTAAAGGATACATCATTGAAAACAGCTATATTAATCAGAGAGTAAGAAACTACACAACAAAGGAAATTTATAAAGTGCTGACAGAAGATAATGGCTTAAGTAAAGTTCAGAAGGACAACCCCACAATCGACTGGAGTAGTGTGTGGAAAAATATTAATTTGAAGACCTCAGCATCGAATGTAAGAGCTACGTGGTACTGTGCAGTACACAACATAGTAAGCACAAATGAGCGTCTCTTCAGGATCTACATATCAAACACGGACAAATGCATGGATTGTCAGCAGACAGACACACTACTTCATCGATTCACTTGCGGTGCAGCTAATGAGATGTGGCAATGGGTAAGGCGCAAGCTTGCTATTATGAACCGCACGTCAGTCAGTAATATAACTGTGGAGGAACTGTTAGCTGCAACGAGCTGGCCGTGTCCAGATCAAAAGAGAATGTCCACATATTGGTTAATGGGCAAGTTCATTGAGTATTGCCTGGCCAATGACAGGCAGTCACTTCTGGAATTACAGCATGACATCATGCAGGAGTACGCGAAATGCTCGAAGCACAGGAAATGGAAAGAATTGATGGGTGGTTATTTACCTGCTGTTCTCGATTTAAAGTGATCATAGAGATAGTGAAGATTATATTATAGATTAACAATGAAAATGATATGCATATATTCTTTCTAGTATCCCACAGGAGGGTGGATTTTGTTGACATACATTCAAGGAGAATATTGAGCATCAACTGTTCAGTTTCATATTATTTGATTCCTTAATTTCTTCTGGCGAATAACAACTTCGAAAAACTTACGGGTATGCTGCCAGGTACCAAAATCGACGACGGCCGATATTTCGGCAGGAGACCACCCTGCCATTTTCAAGGCGAAACTGCAGTAAGAAAGCAATGTGCAACGATCTTTAAAACATCTGTTTTCAATGAGATTGGTCGCATTTTGCGTAAAAATAATGTAAAATATGTGTTTCGTCCACCTTCAAAAATTAAGGCATTGTTGGGATCCGTTAAGGATGAACTCGGTTTGCGTAAGGCGGGTGTCTACCGTATCCCATGTAGCTGTGTCATGTCATATGTTGGTCAAACTATCAGGACTGTTGAGGACCGTTGTATTGAGCATAAACGTCACACACGTTTACAACAGCCAAACAAATCTGCTGTGGCCGAACACTGTCTTGACACAGGTCACAGATGGAATATGACAAAACAGAAATTCTGGCATGCACTTACAACTACTGGGACTGTGTTATCAAGGAAGCGATAGAAATAAAACTAGGTGACAACCTTATGAATAGGGATGGAGGCTTCTGCTTCAATTCCGCTTGGGATCCTGCTCTCTCACTTGTCAAAAAAACAGAGGGAGAAAAGTAATCCGACCTCATCTGTCGAGAACTGATGTTTATTATCGATATTCTGACTGGTTTCATCTTTGGTCGTGTCGGCGCTGTGTGCTTGCTTGCTCGGTGTGTCTTGTCTTTCCTGTTTACTCATTGAAAACCGAGGTTTTAAAGATCGTTGCACATTGCTTTCTTACTGCATATTATTTGTTTATACACAGGGTGTTTCACTAAGTGTGTTTGCCTCTGTAACTTATAAAATAATAGGTGACGGGAAATTTTAATGCGGTAGGTCAACACAAGAAATTTTACACTTTCTTCGGAGCTATGAACATAGTTTACTGTATCAGTTTTCAAAGAGTTACAGCACAAAGATATAATTTTTTAAATGGAACAATAGTTTTTTTTCTATCGTGCATTGGATTCGTTAAAACCAGCTGCGTCCAAATCAATTTAATCTACATTCCTATCACTGTTAGTGTGGGAGCTACAAGCCTACAAAGTTTCAGGGGCAGATACTACATGCTGTACATAATACAAGTCTGTGTGGTGGGGTTGGGGCGCTATGGTCCTGATTCATGGCCCACAAGGTCGCCCGATTTAAAACCAGTATATTTCTTTCTAAAGGATCGTGTTTATGTCACTGAGCCCACATCCCCAGATGATCTAAAACGGCGCATCGAGGACGCATGTTGCTCCGTCACACCGGCGATGTTACATCTCGTCCGCAGATTCTTTCGACGGCGCATTGCATTATGCATTGAGGAACATGAACACACATTTGAACATCTCATGCAAATCAACTTCCCACAGCCATAACATCCATCACCCACCACACAGCCATGTATTATGTACAGCGTGTGGTATCTGCTCCTGAAACTTTGAATGGTTGTAGCTCCCGAACTAACAGTGATAGGAATGTAGTTTAAATTGATTTGGACGAAGCTGGTTTCAACGAATCCAATGCACGATAGAAAAAAAGTATTGTTCCATTTAAAAAATTATATCTTTGTGCTGTAACTCTTTGGAAAATGATACAATGAACTATGTTCATAGCTCCGCAGAAACTGTAAAATTTCTTGTGTTGACCTACCGCATTAAAATTTCCCGTCACCTATTATTTTATAAGTTACACAGGCAAACACACTTAGTGAAACACCCTATATATTGCAGGAAGAAAAAATGTTCAAATGTTTGTAGATCTATCGGACCAAACTGCGTGGTCATCAGTCCGTAGCTTACAAACTACTTAAATCTAGATAAACTAACCTACGGACAAACACACACACCGATGCCCCAGGGAGGATTCGAACCTCCACGGCGAGCAACCGCGCGCTCCGCAGCGAGACGCTTTAGACCGCTCGGTTGCAGGAAGAGCAAATTATCATTTAGTTTTATGGTTATGTTAGATGCACAACACTACTCCGTTTTCCTTACCTCGAAGAGAGGAAGAGACGAAACATAAGTGGTTGGTACCGTACTTGTCAGCTGGAACACAAGTCGACGGGTGCGGAGCATCAAACAGTGCCGCGCTCTGAGTTACGAACAGGAGGAGGAGTATTAGACTATAGAAATATCGACGATTATGGAATATACCGGAAGTCCACTATATACGAGAAGACAAACTCAAAGCCGCCACGCAAATGTGACAATTCCCGTCCAGCACCGATACCACAGTAAACGAGGAAGGAGATAAAGATAAAAAAAAAAAAAAATGCGTTGGACTGTGACGGTGAAGGTCAGTGGTTCAAAACCCGCCACTACCTGTAATTTTTTTCTTACTAAAAGGGTTTCTGACACTCTTATTACTTATTTTGTATTTAGTTCGTTTCGGCCTACTAGGACCACGAGGCTCGTCTTAACTCTCAGCTAGGGTCTTCTGCTTTTTCTTGGCCCAGTACGCCTTCATCTTCTGGCTGTGAGCCTGCTTCCTCTCATCCGTCCATTTAGGTCTGGTGGTGCCTGTACACTTCTTGCTTGTGATAGAAGACTCCATGTAGAATGGCCTGACAGTATTGAGTTCGGTTCTCGGTTATCTGTAATGGGATCTGCAGTTCCTCTAAGTCTGATCTAACAGAGGTGAACCACTTGGCTTTGGATGCCTTTCTCTTGCTTGTCACTGTGAGGATCTTCTTGGTTAGCCTTGAGTGAGTCATGTGCCCATAGAAGGTCAGTCGCCTTTTCCTCATACATGTGACTATGTCTTCCTGGTGTTCATACAGTTCGTTATTGTGCCTTATTCTGTAAGTACCGTCTTCCTCTCTTATGGGTCCTAATATTCTCCTCAGAATTTTCCTCTCTTTAAGTTCTAGTTTCCTGAGTGGGCCCTTTCGATTCATCAAGAGGCACTTGGAGGCATAGAGTGCAGAGGGTCTTACTACTGAGATGTAGTGCTTCAGTTTTAAGTTCTTGGATAGGTACTTGGAGGTATAGATATTCTTACATGAATGATAGGCTCTCTCTAACTTGGTGCACCAGGCGTGTATGGCTGAAATCCATTCTCCCAAGTACTTGACTGCAGGAACTTTACAGATATTATTGTTTCCTAGTGGGATTGTAGAAGAAGCCTGCTTGATATTGATGATGAACTCTGTCTGTTGTATGTTGATTTTCAAACCGGTTTTTACTGCAACATTGTAGAGGCTCTGTAGTTGATGAGTAGCCTCCTCCATGCTGTTGGACAATAGGGTGAGATCATCAGCAAAGGCTAGACATGGTACAATGAGGTTATCTTTCTTGTAGCCAAGCTTCAGTCCAGCTTCTGTTGACAATGTGGAAGTCCATTCTGTGATGATTTTTTCCACAACACAGTTGAAGAGGATGCACGAGAGGCCATCCCCCTGCCTGACTCCTGTCTGGATGGGAAAGCTCACTGAGAGTTCACCCCTAAACTTGACTTTGGAGGTGGTGTTATTCATGGTAGCCTGGACCAGTCTGGTAGTCTTCTCATCTAAGCCTAGTTCCCACAAGGTGGAGAAGAGGGTTTGTCGATCTATTGAGTCGTATGCCTTTTCGAAATCTACCATAATGGCTACCAAGGGATGTCCCCCTCGGCTCCTATATGAGAGGATTGTCTTGAGGTTTTGAATCTGCTCTGTGCAGGACCTACTCTCCCGGAAACCAGCCTGGTATTCGCCTAGTTGGGAGTCTAGCTGTTTGGTGACTAGTTTGCAAGGCTTTAGAGAAGTAACAAGGAGATGCCTCTGTAATTGTTGATGTCGGTCTTACTTCCTTTCTTGTGTAATGGATGGATCACAGCTGAGGTCCATCCCTCTGGCAATTCCTCCGTTCTCCAAATGTCGTCAATGATCTGGGTGATACTCTGTATGGACTGGTCATCTACATGCTTCCACATTTCTGCAACTATACCATCTTCACCTAGGGCCTTGTTGTTCTTAAGGTCTTTGATTATCGTCTCTATTTCTTCCCTGTTGGGTGGTACAGAGTCCTGGTTCTTGGTAGTGGGCTTGGTGAAAGCAAGTCTCTCTTTAGGTTGTTCTGCATTGAGGAGTTCCTGAAAGTATTCTGCAAAGGTGTTTGTGCAGTCACTGTTATTTATTTGGAGTTTCCCATCAGGCCCTCTGAGATGTAGGGTTGGGGCTGTGTATGAATTAGTCTGTTTCTTGATTCCTTTATAGAGATCTCTGGAATTGTTATTCTTGAAGTCTTCTTCTGCCTTTCATATTTGACACCTGTTATAGTTCCTCTTGGTTTTTCGGATGAAACATGCTGTTGTTTTCCTTTGTGCCATAAATGCCTGTTGATTGGCCTCATCTTTGCGCTGATTCCACTTGATCCAGGCTCTGCGCCTTTCCTCTATAGCTTCATCACATTCTGTGGTCCACCAGGGGTGCTTGCCTTTGTTCGATGAAACAGGTATGGATGCATCAAGTAGAGCCTTTTGAAGATTAGGCCATCCTTGTTTCTGTGTGTTCTTCTTGAGGATGGTTTGAAAGTCGCAGTCCTTGTCACTCAGCCGTTGGGTGTTAAACCTTATTATTCTCGACACCTTTGGGGTATTGTGTGCTCTTCTCAAGGGTTGTAGGTTGGTCTTAACTAGGGAGAGATAGTGGTCAGAGTCGAGGTTTGCTCCCCTCATTACCTTGACATTTTGTATTTTGTGGTATATTCTGTCAATAGCCACATGGTCTAATTGAAATTCATCCAGCATGTGATTTGGATTCTTCCAGGTCATGGCCTTCCTTGGTAGTCACTTGAATGCGGTTGATTTTAGGACCAGGTTGTAATTGTCACATAGTGTTATGAGGCGCTCGCCATTTCTGTTGGTCCTCTTGTGGGCTGGGTTTTCGCCTACTATCCTGTGGTACTATTTTTCCTTGCCAACTTGTGCATTGAAGTCACCCATCAATATGATGGTGTGGTGGTCTGGGATCTTGTCTAGGGCCTCTTCTAGGGTGTTCCAGTAGTATTCCACTGCTTCCAGATCTTTCCTGTTGGTGTCATTTGTAGGTGCGTGAAAATTAACTATTGTGCATGCTCTATTGCGGACCTCAAGGATAATGAGGAGGTTCTGCCATTGGGAGATGTGAATTCTAAAACATGGTCGACCATTTTATGATGTACAGCAAAGCCAGTACCTAGGTGTGGAACTGTCTTCATCACTCTTTCACCTGGTTTTACGTTATAGATTCGGTATCCTTGGGTTTCCATTGCGTCCTCATCGGGAAATCTAGTCTCCTGTAATGCCGCTATCTTGATGTTATATTTCTTATTACTTAATTTTTTATTGTTTACATTATTGTTTTGGTCCAAAATGTTTGCAAAAACTTATAAAACTACAAATCTAAAGTTGGCCGTAAAACACGTCAGTGCGATTTTTTTTCAGGTTGTTTCCAATTTTTTATTTCGTCTTCTTTCAATAGCTTCTAACTTCGTTACATTCTTTATTGTGGTTAGTTCAGATTATTTGATGTTGTTGCTTTCTTATTATTTACTTCTTTGCTTATGCTATTGTTGATTTATACCTCCAGAAGTATATGAATATTTGTTTCTTTATCCTTTTATCATTCATTTAATACATCTGTCCAACAAAAGTTTACCCTCACTTAACCACTTCGACTGATATTTCTCCGTATTTTTGAAGGTCTCATTACTATGGATTGTCTAAATATAGTGACCGAAGGTCGGACTGGGTCGGGAGTGACTAGCGACGATCGACCGATCAAGCGTCGCCGCTAAGGAGAAACACTACACGAGACCACAGACACGACAAACAATAACAACAACTAATGGAAAATAAAGACCAAAACGTAAGCCAATCGGAACCATGACGGAGCCAAGTACGAAGCCTGATAACCACTGAATATCGAAAGTAAACCGAGCACAGTCAACACAAGACTGAGGAGCGAGCTGCGGCTCCGGGTCCTAAATAGTGCGGCTCTCTGCGCAGATGAACGGCGCGGTAGGCGCGCCACAGCGTGCAGCGCTCTAGTGGCGATGGCAGCGGTAGAAGGTTGTGCGCGCCGCCTAACGGCTGCTGTCACAGTCCATGTGGTCTGGCGGGCTCTCAAACTCATCGTGCCGGGATACCAGATCCCTCCCCTCTGAAATGGGCGCATAGGGACGGAAGCACCCAGGACGGTGCTTTGGAAGGTGGACCGATGGCACGAGTGGTGTCACAGGTGCAGAGCCCACTAAGTCAAAGTACGGATGTGGGGCCTCCGTAGAGGTACAAGGATGTGTCGGTGTGGAAGGCGATTGCCGAGAGGGTGAATGTGGAGGCGAGGTCTCTACTTTCGTGCCCGTGTCCCTGGGGTCGCCGACGCCGCCACGAGGCGCATATGGAGCCCATGTGGTTAAGGTGTGTCAGAGGGTGATCTGTCCTGTGAGCACTGTTGCGGCTGAGGGTGTGCCATCTCTGTGTCCGCATCGACTGGAGCCGTGGACAATGCCCGAGAGCACAGATTGTAGCCGTGGGATCGGGGAATTGGCGATAGCAGGGGCTCCGAGTCTGGGTGTGCTACTGTTTGGGATGATGCAGGGAAACGAGGCAGAAGTTGGCTAGTATGTCGGCGCTCCAAACCCCTCTGAGTGTTGACAGAGAGGAGGCGTCGCCCGTGAGTGGCCACTACGGTAGCCGGCACCCATGAGGGCTTTGTACCATAGGAACGGGCCCACACAGTGGAACCTGGTGCATATTGCCCAGTGTACTGGGTCCTTGGTTCCGAGGGCTGTGGGGCCAAGAGATGGAGAAGGGTACATGGCTGCTGGCCATGGAGGTGTTCTGCCGGACTACGATCCTGGATAGGGGTAGTTCTGTAGGAATAATGTGAGGGCTGCTGTGGTGGTGGAGGTGCCCACAGATTTCAGCATTTGTTGTTTGAACGTTTGCACCATCCGCTCAGCAGCGCCATTGGAGGCTGGGTGGAATGGTGGACTAAACAGGTGTTTGATGCCATTTGCATCACAAAACTGCTCAAAGGCTGTCGCTGTAAACTGGGGCCCATTGTCAGAGACGATAGTACTGGGTAGACCCTCGATAGCAAGAATTTGTGTGAGGGCACTGAGTGTGGCAGTCGTGGTGGTGAATGCCATGCTGACTACATAGGGGTAGTGGGAATAGTCATCAATGACAATAAGCCACATAGATCCCAGAAACGGGCCCGCAAAGTCAAGATGGATGCGGTCCCATGGGCGACATGGAGCAGGCCAGGGAGAGAAAGATTGGTCTGGAGCAGCCTGGTGCTTAGCACAAGTGGAGCAATTGCGGACGATGGCCTCGACATCTTTGTTCAGACCTGGCCAATAAACGTGTCTCCTGGCCAGGGATTTCATACATGACATACCCCAATGCCTCCGATGGAGAAGATCCAGAACCTGAGGGCGTAAAGCATAAAGCAGGTGGGATAACCACCCGGTGGGTATCGCCCTAAGCATTGAGTAGGACAACACCATCAATGACAGACATTCGATGAGAGAGATGGGACCAGGCACGTAGCTGTGAGACAGTTGACTTCGGGAAGTAAGTGGGCCACCTATGAAGCACATGATAGATGACCCGTCATAAGAGGGGGGGTCCTGGCATGTGTCTGCAGCAATGCGTGTGGCTGTGATAGGGAACCCATCTAAGGTATTTTGCCGTTCCAGATCAATGTGGAAACAGGACACTTCAAGTCGGTCAAATGCTGGGTCAGGTCCTGAAGGCAGACAAGAAAGAGTGTCTGCATTGGCGTGTTGTGTAGTAGGCTTGTACTTAATGGTGTAATTGTATTAACTAAGAAATAGAGCCCAACGCTGGCGTCTTTGGGCTGAACATTCTGGGAGCCGAGAGTGTGGCCCAAATAGAACGACCAAAGGTTTGTGGTCTGTAATGAGGGTAAACTTGGCCCCAAAAAGATACACATGTAATTTCCTAACCACATAGACGATCTCAACGCCTCCTTTTCTATCTGAGAGTAATTGTTTCGAGCAGGCGTCGGGGTCTTGGACGCATACGCTATCGGTTGTTCAGTACCATCATCATTGCGGTGTGCCAACACTGCTCCAATGCGTCCGCTGCCAAAACAAAGGGATGTGATGGAGAAAAGGGCATAAGGCAGGGTGCCGAACGCAACAGGCGCTTTAGCCATTGAAAGGAATGGTCACAAGCACCTGACCACCGGAACTGCACACCTTTCTTCCGGAGACAGTTGAGGGGGTGCATAATGTGGGCCGCTTGTAGGGAGGAACTTTGCATAATAGTTCACCTATCCCAAAGACGCCTGCAATTCCTGTAGGTTTTGGGGGCGTGGTAGAGCATCGACCGCTGATACAGTGCGATCTGTGGGCTGGATTCCGTCTTTGGAGAGCAAGTAGCCAAGGTATTCGACCTGTTCCTGGAAAAACTGGCATTTATGGAGGCAGCACCTGAGCCCAGTGTCCCACAATGTGGTAAAGAGAGTGTGGAGGCTATGCAAGTGCTCTTGGTGTGTAGACCCAGTAACGATGACATCATCAAGATAGTTGGCACAACCGGGTATAGGCATGCTTAATTGTTCGAGATACCTCTGGAAAATCGCTGGAGCCGAACAAATCCCAAAGGGTAAACGTTTGTATTTGTAAAGACCAAAAGGGGTATTGATGACCACAATTCATTGAGATTCCTCATCGAGCGGGATTTGCAAATAGGCGTCAGCCAGGTCTATCTTAGAAAAGTATTCGCTGCCAACAAGCTTCATGAGGAGGTCCTCTCGCCGTGGAATTGGGTAGGTTTCGACCTGTGCCTGGGCATTGATGGTGGATTTAAAATCGCCACAAAGGCGGAGGGCGCAATTGGGCTTGAGGACCACTACCAGTGGTGTGGCCCAGACACTCGTTTTGACAGGTTCGATGACTCCTGCGGCGTGCAGATGGTCGAGTTCCAGCTTTACCGCCATCTGTAGGGAGACCAGAAGAGGGCGTGAACGGCAGAAATGGGGCACCACAAAAGAGGCACAAAGCTCGTCGAGTTCCTGAAAAGGAACTGTATCGGAAATGACCTGCACCTCATCGGAGATGGAGAACCCAAACAGTGAGAACGCATCGAGGCCAAAAATGTTTCCAGCTGAGTGGCTATTGTCCACAAAGAGGGTTACAGGACGTGTAACCGTTTTGTAAGCTGCAAAAGTGGTAAACTGACCTTTCAGAGGAATCGCACTGTCACCATACGCTACCAACCTGCAGGAGGGTGGGTCCAATGCTGGGTAGCTGAGATGGGCATATGCCAGGAAGTTCACCAGGGAGACTGTCGCCCCGGTGTCCACTTGGAAGCGGACGTCATGGTTAGCTATTCTGAGATCAATAAACAATTTGGTAGCGGGAGAATCACCCTGGGGAACAATAGACTGCAGTTAATGAACTGCCCCCTGACACCAATACGGAGTTGGGGAAGACTGTCTTGCCATTTGCCGACAAACTGAATGGAGATGCCCATCTTTTCCACAAGAATTACAGTGGGCCCAGCGGTCTGGACAGTCTGCCCGTTGGTGTGCTGTAAAACAGTCAGGACAGGACGGTAAACCACGTTGCCTACGCCGACAAAGAGTGGCCGGTCGTTCAGAGGCCACGGACACGTCAGAGAGGGAAGGATCACGACGCTGTCGGTGGGGCAAGACCTTCCAAACGTTACGTCCCCTTTGTGGCGGTTGTACAGTTGCTACCTGAGGACGAGCCATGAGGCGCTCATTCGCCGCCTGTGCAATCTCGAAGAATGTGCAATCTTCAGGATGTCCTCCAGAGAGGGGTCGTCCAGCTTGAGGGCCGCCGTCCACACTTCTGGATCTGGAGCCAACTGAACGACAACATCACGGATGAGACAGTCAGCATAGGAGGTTTTACAAGACGGGTTGGAGCACGTGACTTCACAACGCCAACTCAGTCCTTGCAAATCCATCACCCATAACCAATATGATTGACCTGGCTGTTTGTGATACTGATGGAATTCGAGGTGCGATGTGACAACGTGAAATTGTTGCGAATAATAATTCGAAAGCAATGCGCACATCTCCTCGAACGTCAGTGCCACCGGATTGGAGAGTGGGGCCAACTTCTTCAGTAAGAAAAACGTCTCGGGGGAAGCCCAAGAAAGAAAAAGCGACCGTTGTAGGACGTCATCAGAGACCTGAAATGCGGCAAAGTGCTGTTTCAGCCGCTATAAGTAAGTATCCCAATCCTCTTTGGTGTCGTTAAAGGGCGGAAACGCAGGGGGGGGGGGTGGAAATCCGTTGACAACGTGACAACCACTTGGACGGTTTGTGAACCCTGAACCTGTAAGCGTTCCGCCAAAAGTTGAATTTCCTGTCGTAATAAATCAGTTTGCTGCTGCTATAGGAGCAGCTGTTGTTGTTGCTGCTCCACGAGTTGCACAAGTCGTTCGTCCATGAGACGTGATGTAACCTTTTACCTCGTCGCCAATTACAGTCACCGAAGGTCGGACTGGGTCGGGAGCGACTAGCGACGATCGACCGATCAAGCGTCGCCGCTAACGAGAAACACTACACCACAGAGATGACAAACAATGACAACAACTAATGGAAAACAAAGACCAAAACGTAAGCCAATCGGAACCGAGACAGAGCCAAGTACGAAGCCTGATAACTACTGAATATCGAAAGTAAACCGAGCGCAGTCAACACAAGACCGAGGAGCGAGCTGCGGCTCCGGGCCCTATACAGTGCGGCTCTCTGCGCAGATGACCGGTGCGATAGACGCGCCACGCCGTGCAGCGCTCTAGTGGCGGTGGCAGCGCTAGTAGGTTGTGCGCGCCGCCTAACGGCTGCTGTCACGGTCCATGTGGTCTGGCGGGCTCTCAAACTCATCGTGCCAGGATACCAGACTAAACGTCTGTACTTTCTCTTGAACCTATTTTCCTTCCTCCTCTATTATTCTTTTTGTGTCGTCTGCACATCTAATAAGGTGTATATTTGCAATACTGAAACTAATATTTAATATTCATTCTATTATTAGCATCACATAATCATACTGTGTAAGAATTTGTACAACGCTGGCACTATTTATAACTTTCAACGTCCCTTGCGCGGTCGTTATCGGTAACGACATTGATGTGTGTTATGTGCGCAGTATTGTTGCAAACACAAAATATCAAACTGTCCAGTTTTTTTACCTCTTAAAGAGACCATTAAACCTGTAAATCAGTACATGGCTACCGTCTTTTCCGACGAAATAGATATTACTTTTGTGCATCTCCTACAGCATTAACGTGAGTGTTGCTCTGAGATGGAGTGGTGCTATGGCTGTGGTTTTCGGTTATCATGCGGACGTCTGCAGAACAACGTTAAAATATGCCATGGAAAATTATTCAAAAAAGTGCTTTTGTCATAGTAGTTGCATTAATAAACTAACTTTCTTCAAACATGAATTATATCTTCAAACATGGTTACAATCTCACGTGTATGGATAACATTCGCTTGAGTCCAGACTGATCAGGCACTTTTCGATCAAAACTTTGTAGAGAGAAGAAACGTAGGCTCTTGCAGTGTAAAATTATACCGCGAACAGGTACTCCACTTTACTGAACCTGTGCTGTTTCTCTTTGCAGGCAGATTGAAGGTTTCACTATAAATGTATAAAACAGGCAACTTCATAAGCCTAATAGAGAAAATATTTTGAGGGAAGTTTCTATAAAAATACAACATTCTGTTCTGCATCTGTTTAACATACCTGCTTTCAGATTAATGATCAGATATGCGTGGTTAACATCACAATTGATCGCAGTAATAATAATTTTTGGAATTTAAATAAATTATGTTTTCAGGTTTCACCTACTTATTCCATGATATGTGAACAGTACTCCAGAACTGGTGTTTCAGTTATCTTTGCGACAAATACTGTTCCTAACTCTTTTCTGGTACAACAAACGATAGTGCCTACGAAGATACTGCAATCCTTTCGGTAACAAACGGACTACATATTTGAAGAAAGTCTGCTGTAATGATGGTGCTTTGTTAATGAAATTACTGTGTCTAAATGACTATTTTTGAATAATAACATACACTACGTAATGATGTGTGGTTTTTTTTTTTTTTTTTTGTGGTGGTAGTCTTCTGTCCGTAGACTGGTTTGATGCAGTTCTCTACCTCCACGCTACCCTATCTTGCGCAAAACTCTTCGTCTCTGAGTAAGAAAGAGAGCCCAAATCCCTTTGAATCTGCTTGCTGTATCCATCTCATCGTCTACCCCTGCGATTTTTACCCCACACGCTCCCTTCCGATACTAAATTGACGATTTGTTGGTGTTTCAGAATGTGCCCTACTTTTAGACAAAATATGCCAGAAATTTCTTTTCTCCCCAATTGTGTTCAGTACGTCCTCATTACACACATGATCTACCCATCTACTCTTCAGCATTCTCCTGTTGCACGAAATTTCGAAAACTATCCTCTTCTTGTCTGAACTACTTTACCGTCCACGCTTCACTGCCGTACAAGACCACAAATGCCTTCATAAAAGACTCCATATTCCTTAAATTACTAATTTCTCTTCTTCAGAAATACTTTTCCTCCCATTGGATTCTACATTTTATGTCTTCATTACTCCGGGCATCAGAAGTTATTTTATAACCCAAATAACAAAACTCAGTGGAGCGAGGTAGCGCAGTGGTTAGCACATTGGACCACATTCGGGAGGATAGTGGTTCAAATCAACCTCCGACCATCCTGATTTAGGTTTTCCATGATTTTCCTAAATCACTCCAGGCGAATGCCAGGATGCTTCCTTTCAAAGGGTAGGCCCGATTTACTTTCCCATTCATATCCGAAATAGGGATTGATGACCTGAGTAGTCTAGTGCCTCCAAACCACAACCTAACCCTCCAACACCCCCCTCCCCCCCCCCCCCCCACACACACACACAACCATCAGAACTCATCTACCACTTTTAATGTCTCTTTCTCTAATCTATTACCTTCCACATCACCTGATTTCTTAGACTAAATTTCGTTACTCTTGTTTTGCTGTTGTTAATGTTTATTTTTTACCCTCTTTTCAAGACACTGTCCATTCCATACAATTGCTCTTCTAGGTCTATTGCAGTCTATGACAGAATTATTACGTCACCGGCAAATCGCAAAGTATTTACTTCTTGTCCCTTGACTTTAAATCATTTCTCCAAATTTCTCCTTTCTCTCCTTCACAGCCTGCTCAATGAACAGATTGATAACATTGGGGAAAAAGCTACAGGCCTGTGTTACACCCTTCCCAACTACTGCGTCCCTTTCATGCTCTTCGGCTCTCACAAAAGCTGACTGGTGTTTGCACAAATTGTGTACTACCCTGCGGTCTTGCTGTACGATGATATGAGTAGCTTGTTATCAAAGGCGAACATCTGTCATTTGCAAATAACTGAGATAAACACCATTTTTATTACGAAACGTGAATACATATGCAGGTTAGTTTGGTCATCACTTAATTGCAAATGATCACCAAAGCAGCATGGAAATACACGTTTCGTAATTAAAATGGCGTTTATCTTAATTATTTGCAAACGACAGATAAGAAGCTACTCGTATATTTATGCAGATTCTGACCTGTACTGTTGGCACGATAACTTCGAACTATAGCCGCTGCACTTCTGTTAGTTGCTTAATATAGGGATCACGTTAGTGGTATAGAAGGTAAGCATTTTACTTCAGTTAGAAGCCTGGTATTCAGTAGAGGTTCGTTCTGGTTGGTTAACTGGTCCGATATTCTTCTTATCATCTTCTTATCTGCATCGTTTTGTATGATTCAGCCAGTCATGCTCAATCTGATATGATGGACATGGAAATGTTTGACTGACAAAGGCCTTTTAACGATATTTGAACCTGACTTGTTAGACACCGTATACAAAACATTAATACAGTGCGTAAATTACAAATACGTTCTTCAAATATAAATAGATGAAATAATTTGATACCTATTTATTTACAGGACCATTCAAGAATGGTTTCGCAACCAAGATCGCATAAAGCTGATTGAGTTCGTTCCACGGTCGTCGGACCTTAATCCTATTGAGAATAAATGGGCGGAAGTAACGAGGTCGTTGCCACTTGGATCAAGAAACGCAAGCAACATTTGGAAAAATATAGAACATACATGGTGACAAATAAACCACTATGAAACATTATCAAAGCAGTTAGTGGAGTCAGTTCCAAGACGCCTTAGAGAAATATTACGAAATGATGGTGGATGGGTAGGCTATAGGAATAGTCCCTTCTCAAAAAAGTCAAGCAGTGTGTGTGGGGGGGGGGGGGGGGGAGGGGGGACGTGCGCGCCTGTGTGCTTGTGTGCGAGTATGTAAGAGACAAGAAACAATAAAAATGCATAAAATATCAATGTGGAATGTTTTAATGACTTCTAAAGCTACAAAATTCAAGATTACCCAAATAATTTCCTGTAAATTACATAAATTGAAATAATGGAAACTGTATTACTTTTGTAAAATAGTTGGCAAAGGCAGTGCGTTACCGGGTGTCGAGAATCGCAACAAGTGCATCTGTAAACAGCGCTCCACTCCAGCACACACCAAGACACAACAGGAAGACGTCGTCTTGGCTCTGAACGCAGTGTGCCGACACTATCTGCACAGGTTTCTCGTAACCAAAGTCAGACTCTATTCCGATGACTCTCTTCTTACCCCGCACAGGAAGACAACCTAGATGAGACCAAAATTCATGCAACACACACGAAAATAAATGAGAAGCTTTCCTGCACTCGATAGTGGTACACAAGTAATATCCTGTTGTGAGAAGCATATAATAAATTTCTTTATCTCGTATCACAGCCCTTGTGTCAGTGTGAAGTGATAAAATCAACATACTAGGGTTTATAATGTCTTTCTTAATAGTAGTCCGGACCGTAAACATAATAAACTCCAGGAGTTTGCTTCCTTTCTTGCATAACTAACCCTCACAACCCTTTATTTATGGAATTGCGGAAATCGGATTTTTCTTGTGACTGAACGATGTGTTACTTTACTTACTATGGCACTAGCTGTCCCCGTCCATGCTTTGCTATGGCTTGTTACAGATTAAAAGGAAAAGGAAGATAAGAGAAACCATACGTAATTTCCTACTGCCTTGTAGATGGGAATTGGATATACGACCTACATTCTCTGCTCCCCTTATCTCTGCCCCATCTCTCTTCACCTCTCTTCGTTCCCCTCTCCTCGCGCCTCTCTCTGTCCATATCCTCCTCCCCCACTCCTTGTCCGTCTTCTCCTCCCCATCTCCTCCCCTCTCTCTTTGTCTATCCGATCCTCCTCCCCCTCTTTCTGTGCATCTGCACCTCCTCCCTCTCCCTCTACATCTCATCAGTACGCCTTTCCTGTGTGTCTTCTCCTCACTTCTATCTCCTCTTAGAACTCTTTCCAACCTAGAGCCATGTTGAGTGTTATTTCCAATATCGTATATTTCCGAAAGATCTTGACCAAAAGCTTTGAAAAGTTACACAACATTCTAATAAAATATGTGCATGTTTTCATATACCAAATTATTCAATATGTGTCATATATAAATTTATATAAACTTTATAATTGGAAAAAGGCTTATACGAAAAATCGCAAAAGTAACCCATTTATAGGTTATATATAATATATTCAAGGAATGTGTACCTCAAAACCTTTCTGGGCTAGAATGCAATGAATGTTGAGTCAGAATTTCAAAGCAGCGGGTCAAGAACTTTCGGACTATAAGCCCAACATTTTTATATATGGACGTGGGGACGTAAGGAGGGAAGTAGACCCGCCCCCTCCTTTAATCGGTGTATATCGCTGCGCATGTGTTCATTCATCACTGGCTCACAATTGCCACAACGCTTTACGGAATTAACGCAATTGTCACATCACTCAAAGACAGGAGATGATGGACTGTAATAACATTGAAGTCGCTTTCCGAGCCATACTCATAAAAAAATCGAATATTTCTTAAATCGTTCGAGAGATCCAGCAGTTACACTTGAATAATTCCTATGTATTTAATATGAGAGCTGAAAATGTTTGTTAGTGTGGAATTGCCTGGAATTTATTTAGAACTAGCTTAAACCCGCGGCTCCGCTCGCGTGATGGTTGATTATGATAGATAATGCGCGAAACGACAAATCGATTTTTTTTAAAGAGATGTATTAAAAGAAGTTTTTTTACTGCTTTATTTATTTATTCTTATATTTACTTATTACTATGCTTATCCTTACAGAGAAAGAGCTGAAGATATTGTACCACCCATAGACCAAAGATATAGACTGTGGCATCACGTTTCCCTGTATGTAACCTCCTTGCTATAGAGTCGCAAAAGTCAT
The DNA here is from genome assembly GCA_026315105.1 of Locusta migratoria. Lineage (NCBI taxonomy): Eukaryota > Metazoa > Arthropoda > Insecta > Orthoptera > Acrididae > Locusta > Locusta migratoria. Next base: position 779,085,867 of record CM048755.1, read on the forward strand.
CGCTAGCCTTCAGTCCGACTTTTTTTATAATTTGACGACTTTCAAACACCATATCTTCCACCCCTTATAGCTATCGGCATGGAACTGCTATGGTGTACAACGGGAGACTTCGGACAACAATTACACACAGAGCAATCGTTTTCGTTCTGTAGTTTTCGCTGCAGAGCGAAATATTACACACACACACACACACACACACACACACACACACGTACGCACGCGCGTGCTCGCGCGTAGAGTTTTATATGCACCGATAACTTTCCATCCCAATATACTCCACCCTTTTATCATTATCAACCCTCAAGCAACAATGTAACCAATAAAACCATTTTCAAAGAGTAAATATAATTTTCAAAGTGTAATTATTGTTCCGAATTTCGCATTATATCCTTCAAATTACCAAGTATCTACCATATCGCTATAAAACCATGCCTAAAGCCTTCCTCAGGTATAAATTAGTAACTGTACAAATATTTAAGTCTCTGCGTCTTGTCGTTCGGGCGTGATAAGCGTACACCGAACAGACATTCATCGCCATAAAACCGTGCGTAAAGCCTTCGCCGGGTACACATTAGTAACTGTACAAATTTTTAGCCCTTTATGTCTTGTGGTTCAGGCGTGATAAACGTACACCGAACAGACATTCACATTCATAGATATAGACTAACTTAAGAATCGAGTCGTGCTGAAACAAAAATTCTAATCTGTAAAGCGCTTTTCACGTTTCGTGGCAAAGCATCAGCATCAGTTATATTGTAACCATCGTTAATGTTTGACAGTAGAATTTGTATATCAGAACAGTAGGGATGCTTAGAGAGCGATACGGTATCACGCTGTCTACCGGCTTTACAACGTGGTAGTCCTGGTGGGCTTAATCTAGCGCTGACATCGTGTCGGTGGCTTCTTTTCTTCTTATGACCAGCAGACCATCAAGAACAAGAAGAGAATGGAACTAAGAAACCGTAACATTTGAAAGAAAACACTCGTTTTTCTGCTCCAGTCCAATATACGATACACCTGTCTGAATACAAATAAGAAGAGACAAAGTTAAATCATATGGTAAATAATGAATTCTTCAAATAATTGCTTAGGCAAATTAGCGTCTGCTACGCAATTGAAATGAAAGTCATTACATTATAAGTTACAATTAAGCAATCAGTTTGCTGCAGTATTTCCACTGTAACGAAAAGTATGGCCCATTAGTTATTTGAATAAATACACTTCCCACTCCGAGACACAAGTATTTCGCACGTTTTGGCCTCTTCATAAACAATGCCTGACGAATGAATACCGTTGAAGTGCCATTACGTTTATTGTCTGACAAACAGTTAAATATAATTCATGCGTAATAAGCAATAATCATAGGAAATTTACGTTTTCGTCTACAAGTAGCTCATCTGAAGAGTAAATTACAATGTTCCTTGTAATTTACAGCATGGAAAACCTATTTTCGCAAATTCGTTGTTGTGCCATGGATGAAGATGAAGTGTGAGATGCAGTAATCGTGATTGGTCAAGTGGCTTATAAAATGTGTATTACACGATGTCACACGAGAACGAAGGAAGTAACACTACCCGCTACCCATATAGGCCATGATATCAGTCAGGACAGATGACGAGACATTGCTTTACGCTAGCGGAAGGCACCTCTGGGCATCGATTTCTGTTCACCCACTAGCACCGCTTTACGTCTGAGACTACAATAGCCACACTAGAGCGGAGAGTGAACAAAACCGATGCTAAGACAATTCCTTTGACTAACGGATCAGTAAGCATAAACGCCTGATGATGAGCAAAACGTGCTTCAAATGTGTTGTATCTCAGGGTGTGCTGAGCTGCCAGCGATGGCTGACGTGTGTGGATGAGTTATTTTGTGTTTGGATGTTTCTCTTTCTGAAGAAGGCTGCAGCCGAAAATTTAAATTGTGTGATTGTGTTTTTTATTTGTGATTAAAAGATTGGACCGCCATTCGAATGTAAAATAAAATACCTTACAGTCAAATGGCGGTCCAATCTTCTAATCAGTACTGTATGCCTGTGGCTCAATACAACAAAATATTTTATTTGTGTCTGCCTGCGGCTCAGCTTTTCTCTTTACTGTGAGTTGTTTCCTATCCTCTGTTATTATTACTGCAGTATGTTAAATTCAAGATAAAATAAATAGTAATGCGGCCGAACAATCCCGCCTGGGATGTCCCGCACAATAATGCCATATGATCACTTCATTTCAATAATTCTAACAGCCGCTTTCTAACTTAGCCTGTACTAAAGAAATGAGAGAATATTCACAGACTCGACAATATATCACCACCTGTGTACTGCTGCAGATGTTGCCATATAGTCAAATCCCACTGCAAAAGTGTGTTTAAAGCCGGAAGCTTTTGTTGTCCTTGCATTTTAAATGGGTACGACTGCAACATCAACTACAAGAATCCTACGAAACACCTGAGTTCCTAACCGTTAGATGACTTATAGAATTTGCCACACATGCCAGTTACTACTATAATATTATTTATCTGTGAGAAACGAATTAATGCCAGTCATTGAACTGTATTTTGTTTGGTGGAGCTGTAAGAATGGAGGCTATTATGTTTTCAGAATAAAAATACAATAACCTCTCAAAAAAAATCTGACAACGAGAAGTAGATAGGGTAAGTATGAAACTGCATCAGTGTCATATTTTATTAAACATCTCTGGTTGCAATTGTTATTGTCCGAGAAGGGAGTGGTGGACTGCAAAAATCGTTTTTCACTTCCAAAATGAGGTGGCAGACTACTGAAAAGCAGAAAATAGAAAAACGGAAAAGATAGATGCTGTCAGAAAGACACGGTCATGTTGCATTCCACTGCAATTAACTGGCATATTATTTGTCTGGTTATATGTGTGGCACCAGAATGTGGATGCTTATTTACGCACTGCTGAGAAACTCTTTCACAGGCAGAAAATAAGTCCTATAATCCGCCGTAGTTGAGCGTCAAGAACCAGTAGCGTATGGGTAGTCTCTACAAGATCTGTCTGCCTGTCTGTGCCATCATAGTAAACGTGTGCCGGCCGCGGTGGCCGAGGAGACTGAGGCGCTCCAGTCACGGTCTGCACGGCCACTACGGTCGGGGGTTCGAATCCCCCCTCGGGCATGGATATTTGTGCCGTCCTAGTTCGTAAGTAGTTCATAAGTAGTTTGTAAGTTTAGGGACTGATGACCCAGTAGTTAAGTCCCATAAGCTGTACAAATATTTAAACATTTCAGTAAACGTGTAGAATTCACATGTGAATATTGTGGAGACAGAGTTCATAATTGGTACTATCAGTGAGTATGTTAACTACACCGTGCACCGACTCAGAAGCACTCTATGGAAAATGAGCTCAATGCTCAGCTCGTTGAACGTTATGAAATCTTGGCAAGTCTCTGTTTTGAGCGCAGTGCAAGTTTGAGAGCTGTTTGGCACCGGTGTGACCGCCGAGTTACTTCCGGGATGACACAGAAATATGATAACAAATTCACTTAATATTTACTGTCTGTTTGATTGAATAATCTCAGTTACTTTCTTTAAAGGTGTGACATCGACACATTACTTTCCTTCAAGTGCAAGGAGGTCATACCATGCGGAAATTGGCGATTAGCTGTAGACACCAGTGGAACAACCAGGAAGTGAGACATAGCAGCACGTCAGTAGCCCTGAGATGACGTGTCTACTTCTTAAGCGAGGGCTGCTTTGGGTCATCGTTCCAATCTCTCTGTAGATCTGAATTTTAATCCTATTTTGAGCTACCAGCCATTTAAGAAGATAACATAAAGGCTACTGAATAAGTCAGTATAGTCGGGCCGGAACATGATGACCTTTGGCTCCGCCTACTGGGCTGGGAGACCGCGTCACTCAGAGAAACGGAATGCAACCATGTTGCCAAATAGTTAGTTCACTGTCGGGTAGTGTCTGACAAAAGTCGGACACGCGCATGCGCAGAGCAACGTTCGCGTGAGACTTACCCCAATGATCTGCTACCGCAGCTGGCGCTTAAAGCCAATGGGCACAACCACTGGGGATCATCGTATTTCGGCTCGACTATAATAACAGCATTACAGTTATACTTAATGAGTGAACTAATGACGTTTATGCAAAAACACAATAATTTGGATTTTGTAGCTTTGAAACTGAGTGTGTAATACTCCTGCTCCCAACTTTTGAATCCTGTCTGACTAGTGAAAACGTCGCACGATGGTCAACTCATCGTAGTTCATGACGTACATGAGTTATCGAGTCTTCCTTCATGTGTAAAATAATGAATACCGGAAAGATCTTTCTTGAAATGGGAAATCTCTTTTGTGAGGTGATTTGCACAAAAGCACTCGCAGCATACCTACGTTTCGAGCTGTCTCCACTGCTATCATACCTATATGAGACCCAATGACAACATGTTTTGAAAAACTTGAAGCATATTGAATATTATTTGCATAAATAATCGAGGCGATTCTTCCAGCTCACTCGGCCAGAGGAGTGATCGCATCAGTATTTTTTTTTTTTTTTTTTTTCTTTCTTAAGGTGGGGAAACTGAGATCAGTCTTACAAGTCAACATAGAAAAACAACTATCCAATGACTGCAAAGAATCTAGGGAAAAGAAAACAGGGTTCCAGTCCTGCTGCGGCACAAATTTTCAATGTTACCGCTGTCTACCTGAATTCACTTTCCTGCAACTACCGGGAAGTTTAAGGAATTCGATTAATAAAAGAATGTCGTAAAGCCCCTTTAATCAGTCTCAAACAACGAATATCATACGGAAAGTGATTGTCATAATCGACGGAGTTCTAGACCTGTAATGCTAATGAAATATATGGACCATAACAAAAGTAGGGCCTAAGTAAAGCATTTCTGTGAAATCCAAGAATTTGTATTGCAGTGGTTTGTAGGTCAAGAAAGTATTTTTCATGTTCTTCAAAAAATGTTCAAATGTTTGTAAAGCTTATGGGACTTAACTACGGGGTCATCAGTCCCTAAACTTACAAACTACTTATGAACTACTTACGAACTAGGACGGCACAAATATCCATGCCCGAGGGGTGATTCGAACCCCCGACCGTAGTGGCCGTGCTAACCGTGACTGGAGCGCCTCAGTCACCTCGGCCACCGCGGCCGGCCATGTTCTGACGATGGAGTTTGTAAACTTCCATTAACTGTTATTTCATTTTCATTTATTGGCATATAGACGCTTTTTATTAGTTTAGTTCCACCATTTTTTGGTTTGTGGAACTGAAATCGACACTTCAGATATTCATCCAGCTGAATATTAGTATTTACGTTGAGTATTCACCTTCAGAACTATAGCAGAATACTGTCGGGAAAACCGCATTAATGTAGGTATAAACCTGTATTTTGTGTCATAATTTATTAGGCCTGCAGATCTACAGTGGGTGTAGGAGTGAGAGCAGGAAGTGGACATGAACAATGACTCATGCTTGTTGAACGCTTTCAGTAAGTAATAGCACTGTTGTGAAAGAAGTTAAATCGTTCATAGGGAAATCAAGTAATAGAAATTTAGCTGTATATAATTAGCAACTGATGGGTTTGTGTTACATGCAGTGGCGGCTCGTACAAAAATGTTCAAATGTTTGTAAATCTATCGGACCAAACTGCGTGGTCATCAGTCCGTAGCTTACAAACTACTTAAACCTAGGTAAACTAACCTAAGGACAAACACACACACCCATGCCCCAGGGAGAACTCGAACCTCCACGGCGAGCAACCGCGCGCTCCGCAGCGAGACGCTTTAGACCGCTCGGCTACTCCACCGCAGCGCGGCTCGTACAAAATTTGACCAGTGTGCTACAATACTACAAAAATAAACAAGAAACAAAATATACTAAAATAAAAAGTAGTACTCACTCAGTGTCGAAAAATGAAGTCCATACGTCATTGTTTTCTGTTGCAGAATTTGTCGATAACTTTCGTGTTGAAGCCCTCGATGTTGCTTACCGTATTCTTCTCAATGGAGAGCACTGCAAGGGCATTAAGTCGTTGTTCTGACATGGTATTCCTCTTCAGAGAAGAAAAACATCTTTCAGGCTCAGCAGTTGTCATCGGTGTGGTTACTATTATCTTCAGAAGTTTTGATATCTGATAGAAGGTGACATGCAGATTGTTGTTAGAAATGAACTGTAGTAATGGTACAGCTCCTACAATATTTCTGAAGTCTGGTCTTTCGAACAATACCGAGAACTCCGTCATTAACCTGGGTTTCTCCAACATCATATAAGCTTGGATCGCAACATTAACTTCTCTGCCTGGGAAGCGTCTTGAGTATCCTTCAAACTTCGAAGCTTTACTGCATCTAGATGATCTAGGGCTCGGAAACGATCACGGGCCTCTGTGGTAATCCTTTCGCAGACTTGTCGTGCATCAGAATGTCGACAAAGACTTATCTTCCGGCGCTTGCTCTGAGAGGTAGCCGCTGCTGTGGCTGCCGCATCAGTGTCGTCGACTGAACCTCTTATATTATTAATGGCCTGTATGAAGCGGGATACTGAACCTTTTATTATTACAGCATCGATCGATCTTGCCTACAACTGGCTGTACATGATATCTACATGAGGCATCACTTTGTGGAAGAATGATAGCCAAAAGAGGAATTCTTCATCCTGTAGATTTCGACGGAGTCCAACTGCTTGGCAGCAAGTTTGGTCGGAAGGCGATTTTTCCAGCATTGATAAGCATTCCAGCAGCAAGGATTTATTTTCATGGACCACATTTTTGGTGCGTGATTTGAAATTCCACCTAGTAGCTGGCCCACTAGGAATACTTCTTGCTGCCAATTTCTCTAAGGCGGAAAGTCGTTCTGATGACCTTGAAAAGAAGGCTGAGAAGCCTGATACATTTAAAAAGAACACTCTAGCTGCCTGATTCTGTGAAGCAGCGGTTTCCGTAGTTCAATTTAGCTGGTGCGCATAACAATGCACATAACGTGCATTAGGATACACTGCTTTAATTTTTGCTTGCACACCGCCTTTGCAACCACTCGTAACAGATGCACCATCGTATGTTTGAGCGATAATTTTGTGCCGTGCATCTTTGAAGAAAGGCTCTATGACTTTCAAAATACAAGTAGCTAGAGCATCAGCATTATGTCCTTCAGGATTGAAAAAATCCCAGAACCTTTCATGTGGCACACCATTTTATTCATAGTGCAGCACTAATACTAACTGTGTCTCTTCGAAAACATCAGTTGTTGCATCTGCCATTACAGCAGCAAACTCAGCCTGCTTTATTTCTTCCGAAATAACTTCACGGCAAATTTCTAACATACAATCGAGCAACTCATTTTGAATGGATTTTGAAATACCCTTAAAAACTTGATTACCTTGTACATGTTATTTTACTGCATTATCAATATCAGAAATTAAGTCTATCAAACCCAAACAGATACCTGAATTTTTCGATGTTTCTGTCTCGTCGTGCCCTCTCAAAGCCAAATCGAAAGCAGCACAGAATTTTATACAATCAATAATTCTAGATAGCACATACCAGTTTTTCTCAACCTGCTGATTATGTTCCACTATTTCGTCATGATAAACACGACTTAAAATTGTTGCGATATTAGCTTTACCTAATTCAATAAGATCAAGTATGTTATTTATATGTTTATGATTTCCTTTATCTTTTCTTATTAATGCATTAAGATGTCCGAGGTCATTCACTCCCCCTGTACTCCACGCATCAATGTTCCTAACTACAAACATGGAATGCAAAAAAGTGCATTGCGAGTATAACATCAGCAAATCCAACTGTTTTCATACACTTTCGTACTACATTTCCTCGTGTAATCACTTTTCTTGCCACCTCCTATAGCCTTTTGACCGAGATTTAAAACTGGAGTAGGTCTACCTAACTCTTTCACTTTCAGTTTCTCTTCCAAAAGTCTAGCAGATCATCGACAGAAATCGCCGTGTTGCTCGCAGAGTACGTAACGCGCACTTTGACGAAGAAATTCACTTCTTCAGCGAACGTACAAAGCGTGACTAACAATGGAAATAACGGAACTTAGCAATACCCCTGGGGCACCTGGATACAGGGCCGGATCTAGGACATTTGCCTAGGGGGGCAAGCTAAAATTTGACGCCCCCTTCTTTCACCCCCTCCCCCCTGTAAGAATCGACTTTTTGACGCTAATTGGGTTACATATTTCTAAACAAATGTCACAATCTCACAACATGAACTCATTTTATTGACTGAATTAAGATCAAAGGAAAACAATTTTAATACATACAAAAATATTAAAAGATTACTCAACGTACAAAAATCAATTCAAAATTTCTCTTTTCGAGCTTTTTTTTTTTTGCTGCAAAACTGTTTTTGATATCAACATAGTTTAGAGAAACAGCTCGTTTGTGCTCTGTGGATATTATACTCAGATTTGTTAAGCAGTCGTGCTCTTCAAGTGTACTTAATTAGTTTCAGCTTTCTGAAACTTCTTTCTCCAGACGAAACAGAAACTAGAATGGTAAGATATATTTTAACGCTGTAGTAAGGTTGGGATACCCCTCTACCAATTTATTTTTATACATTAAACTTTATGTTGATGTTGCAGTGGAATCTTACAAGGCTCTGTCTACTGCCAGCGCATGTTGTCTGAAACTTTCAACTTCAAGTTCTTCCTCTCTAAGATTTTTTGCCAGTTCCGCTGCTTTGGCCTTCAAGTCCTCCACTTCTATTTCTCGAATTTGCACACCACACAGAAAACTAATTTTTGCACCAATTTTCTCAAGTGCGGTAAACCTGGTACTAAGCTCTGTCAATTATTCCTTATTTTTTCTGTGAATGTTGGATACTTCATCCTCACAAAGCTCATCGGCCATTTTCTTCTTTCTTCGCATCCTTTTTTCGGAGAATACCGTTGGTACCTCATTATCTTCTGCTAGCACTTTGGCCTCAGAAGTAGCTTCAGAGGTACAAGAATCCCGGGAAGTTTTGAGAAAGCCCAAAAGTTCTTGAATGTTTCGAACAGCTGTATCAATTGTAGAGTATTAACTTCGCAGAAACTGATTAACATGAGCAATGTTTTTTTTTTTTATTGGATACCAGAAACAAGTTAAAGTAATGAATTTGAGTTTTCTCATATTTTTTAAAATAGATCTTGTCTCTGATTTTGTTTCTGGTGTTGACAATTATTAAGTTTCAGTTTCTTCCAGGGCCTTCAAAACTTTATGAAAATGCTTGTAAACAGCTTCAACCGCATCTACTCTTGCAGATCACCTAGTCTTGCTGAATGTCTGCTAATTTGCTCCTACTAAATTTAAAGAGTGAGCAGCACCTGGTACGAAATAGGCCAGTTCATTCTTCTGAAGTATTCTTGACTGGACCCCTTTGTACTTTCCAGCCCTGTTTGCCCCATAAGTCATGAGACTGCCCCCTGCAGTACTTACTGTTCAACCCATCTTGTTCCTATTTTTGCAGAATCTCTTTACTTAGGCCTTCTCCTGTTTTGTCTGTAACTGTAAAACTGTCAGTAAAACTTTGACATATCGAATTACTTGTGTCATCTGCGCAGTGTGGCTGATATCTGTAGTGCAGTCAAACTTCAGTGAATAGTATTTAGCAGCTAAAATATCTTTAATTATATCTTGTTTTATTTTGTCAGCAATCAAGTCTCGGAACTCATCTTGTATGTTTTTGTAAAAATAGCTAATCTGGCCTTTCTTGTGGCGTTCAATACGCAGACGAAGGGGGACACTATAGTATGATATGAGATCAATTGTATTTAGAAATATGCCGCTATGTGGAACACCAAAATCACCATCTTCTTTTGTTCCTCTAAAAGGACTTCCTTGCTTAGCTAAAAAAAGGACAGCATCAATAACAGTGAGATTCCTCCTGTTTTATCTGGTCTTGCTGCCCAGTGTGCGATACTTATCAGGTGGGTTTGTCGGAGGACATCGAAAGAGTCGAAGAAGGGCAGCTTGTTTTGTATTGTCATGATACAGGGGTACAGCGTCACGGAAATGATACAGGATCTGGGATGGGAATCATTAGAACAAAGGCGTTTATCGCTGCGATGTGGGCTACTTACGAAACTACAATCGTCAATATTCTCCTCCGAATGCGAAAATATATTGTTGCCTCCCACTTACATAAGTAGAAAAGATCATCTGAATAAATACGTGAAATCAGAGCTCGAACAGTGAGATTCAGATGTTCTTTCTTCCCGCGCGCAATTCGAGAATGGAATGGTAGATAAATAGAATAAAAGTAGTCTGATGAACCCTCTGTCAGGCAGTTAAATGTGATTTACAGAGTATCATGTGTAGATGTCTATAAATTCCACCGATACCGAGAGAGGACTCTAGATCCTTAATGCTTTTCACTTTCAATAAGAAGTGTGCGCACCTGAAATACTTTATTTTTAATTTATATATATATATATAAGGACTGGAACGTTATTCAAATTCACCTGTTCTACAAATATTATCTTGATATGAAATATGAATATTCATTTATCTGAAAAAGGAAAGCTCTGCAAATTAATAAACATTGTGCATTTACTTATTCAACAACGCAAACATCTCCCTCACTCTGGCTAATATCTAGTAGATTTTTAAAGTTTGATTAGCTGAAGTACCTGTGACAGGGCAACACTGAAGTCAGCAACCAGGAATTTTAGTTTTATTAAATGATTTCGGTATTTCTTGCAGTCATTTTACTTTTAATAATACTGTGTCAGTTAATTTTACTAAATTATACCAGAAAGATACATAGAGTCGATCAAAAGTTACCGCACTCTAAATTCTGCCGAACGGGGCAACTGCCCCCTTTGCCCCCCCCCCCCCCCCCCTATCCAGATCCGGCCCTCATCATAGCATATGTTAAAACGTAACTTTCACTAAACAGGTAGGCCTACAATTGTCGCTTTAAATGGTCAACAAAAATTGGCTGTTTCCAATCTAGAAGCTGCACAAGCGAACACAGAATAGAAAAAAACCTACTACTACAATACACATCACATGTGAATTCAGATGCCCGCGCGTGAAACACGGTGTCTTCCGATTGGTCGCTTGGTTTGGTGGTGAGACGGTGTGGTATATGGTGGGGACATTGCATTGCTCCAGTGATGTGGCGGACGTGCTGCCATCTCACGCAGTAGTTAAGAAACTCTGTATACGGGTGCTCTTGACGATACCTTCGTCAATTTAAGACATAGTTCCGGATTATTACACAAATACACATCTACCATTAGTGAAACATAAAGCCGATTGGAAGTATCAAGATATTCTTGGTCTTAATAACATATACGGACAAGAAATTACAGAGCAGGATTTTCACGCTCATTGAAGGCAGTACTCTTACGTCATATAAGTATATCTCGCGGCACGCTGTTGGAATGTGAATTAACAGGCAATGAATATTTTTTTCTGCAAGAATCTCGAAATTTTCCTGTTTGAAGTATTGTATTTGTAGTATGCTCATAATATAAACAACTGATAAATTAAAGTAAACAGTGCAGGCTAAGGCCTATTCTAATCTCCTTGCTCGTACTTGTCCCATTATTTCTCCTGGAATATTTATCTGACTGTCGCAAATTGTAAGATTATACCGCAGCAGTTATTGAGTGATTTGTTATGGTTCCAGAATTTTGCTATACAATCTTTGAAATTTTGAATAGTTCTTCGGAATTTTGATGAAAAAATCAATATTCTCATCTTTTGAAAATATTTGTTCTGAGAATTTGCAAAAACAAAAGTTTATCTCATTTATGAATGGCTTCCAAAGAGATAGTGGCAATAATAGAATAGCCGCGGTGGAGTAGTCGAGTGGTCTAAAGCGTCTCGCTGCGGAGCGCGCGGTTGCTCGCCGTGGAGGTTCGAGTCCTCCCTGGGGCATGTGTGTGTGTGTGTGTGTGTGTGTGTGTGTGTGTGTGTGTGTCCTTAGGTTAGTTTACCTAGGTTTAAGTAGTTTGTAAGTTACGGACTGATGACCACGCAGTCTGGTCCGATAGATTTATAAACATTTGAACATTTTTTAATAATAGGATATCCATTTCCACGGTAGTGTGCAGTTGGGCGCACCTTGTGCGAATAACTGATTTTTCAGAGTTCCACATAGATGTACTTTGTGTAGTAGATATTTACCACAATACATGTGTTCCAAATGAATAGACATTGCTGATGGTCCGAAGCTATATGTATTAAATCACCAGATGTAAATTCGCAGATTGCGGCAAATACCAACTTCAGCTGCTTTGCGAATTAAGAGGGACAGCTACGATAGGTTGTTTTAGGAAACTGTGAATTGACTTCTGATTATTAGATATGCAATATTTCTAGAAGTTTAATTCTGTAGAATTACGCGAAAAAAATAACAGTACTTGGGAAAAATTTTACCAGGTAAAAAAAAAGTTTGCGTTTTCGAAGAAATTTGGATCACAACTCCAAACAGTCCTCAAAGAGTTTTACAGGAGACCCTAATAGCATTTTTGTGCAGATAATAGTTTGAGATGAATGGGGAGCATGCAACTTTGTAATGGTGAAGATTGTGTTTTAACACAGGCGGAAATCCATTTTAAAAATATGAAAATTTTTCTTACTGTAATCCTATTAACTAGTCATGGTGTAAAACAACATATGAATTTCTTTGACAAACTAAAAGATGTCTTTGGTCAAAAAGCACAATAATTTGTGTACCAGGATTGTGATGTTGAAGGATAAAAAACCCCCAGCATAGGGACTTTTCAACCTGAAAGGGATTATGGGATGTAATTGTCTAAATCGAGAGAATATAGGAAATTTTTGAATTGCCGATTTTGATTTCTTTTTAGTTTATTATTTCCGTTTAATTATTAAATTTTGCTTGGAGAAGGTATTAATAATGAAAAGTTTCAAAAAAAATGATTAAAACGCTGGCCAAACTGATAGGTTCGTTGATTATGCAACTGTCTGAAGGCCGCTCATCCAGACACATTGTTTGCATCATCGTTAAAACAAATTCCAGTCTAAAATGGACCTGGAGAACGCGGTAGACGAATGGAAACGACTACCTGATTACTTTTCTAGTGATGAAAAGTTACTCCTCCTAAAATTTCCTATTGTTTGAACATTGAAGAATGTGTGAATTTCAATTCGGAAATTCAGATTGCAAATGTTGGAAGCCTGGCCCGAATTCACTTGCCATTACCGCATCCCAATGTTTCTGTGGAACATATTTTTTCCTTAGTCGACAACATAAAAACGAAAAACAGAAATAGAATACATACACAAATAGTTGCATTTCTTGTGCGTATAAAGTTAGATATGTGAAGGGCAACACTGAAGTCAGCAACCAGGAATTTTAGTTTTATTAAATGATTTCAGTATTTCTTGCAGTCATTTTACTTTTAATAATCCTGTGTCAGTTAATTTTATTAAATTATACCAGAAAGATACAATCTGTTAGAAGAAAGATCCGGTCAAAATTTGCCGCCCTGTAAATTCTGCCGCCCGGGGCAACTGCCCCCTTTGTCCCCCCCCCCCCCCCCCCTAGATCCGGCCCTGCCTGGATATATACGTGCATGCGCATCCGCCATTTTTGTTCCTTCGCGTCGACGCGCGAAGTGCAGGCAGTAGGTTTTCAGCAAGGTGGGCTGTGTACCTCCGAATTGTTCTAATCGTTAAGAAAATGGTTTTGTGTTTTTTCGTTTCTAATAGATTCTGAAATGCGTAAAACACGGTTAATAAACTGTCGTTGAGACAAATGGATACCAACAAGGTCTTCAAAACTATGCGAGGCGGGCTAATTCATTTGTAGTTATGCATAATTTCTACATGTTGTGAACGACAAGTTTCGACTGGTGAGACACAGGAAGAAAGCAAATCTAGAAACCATTGGTATAACAGTTGTAAATTGTCGTAGCTGTATTGGGAAAGTTCCAGAGCTCCAAGCGCTGATAGAAAGTACTGAGGCACAAATCGTTATAGGTTCTGAAAGCTGGCTGACGCCTGAGATAAGTTCGGCCGAAATTTTTTCCAAGGGCCAAATGGTCTTCAGAAAGGATAGAATAAATAAAAAAGGGGGTGGCGTGTTTATTGCTGTTACTAACGGTTTATCCTGCAGCGAAATTGAGACAGATACTTCCTGTGAATTGGTCTGGGTAGAGGTTATACCTGACCACCGGAATAAATTAATAATTGGATCTTTTTATCGGCCCCCTGACTCAGACGATGCGGTTGCCGAAATGTTCAAAGAAAGCTTGAATCACATTTCAAATAGGTATCCGAAGCATACTGTTATAATCGGTGGCGACTTTAATTTACCCTCGATATGTTGGCATAATTACGTATTCAAAACCGGCGGTCCCCTACTCTTCCTCGTGTTTATAAACGATTTAGGAGACAATCTGAATAGCTCCCTTAGACTGTTCGCGGATGACGCTGTCGTTTATCGGTTAGTGAAGTCAAGATAGGATCAAAAGCAACTGCAAAGCGATTTAGACAAAATTTCTGCATGGTGCGAAAATTGGCAATTGACACTATTCGCACCATGCAGAAATTTTGTCTAAATCGCTTTGCTCCTGTGTTGACTTCACTAACCGATAAACGACAGCATCATCCGCGAACAGTCTAGGGGAGCTATTCAGATTGTCTCCTAAATCGTTTATAAACACGAGGAAGAGTAGGGGACCTATAACGCTTCCCTGCGGAATGCCAGATATCACTTCTGTTTTACTCGATGATTTACCGTCAATTACAACGACCTGTGAATCTGTTAAAATTATTAACTACATAAAATCACGGCCGTTGAAGTCTAGACTTTTCTGTCAATACTGTGCGAAAATATGAGAAGCCTTCATCATTCTCTAATCCTTTCAAAAAGAAGTGAGGAGGCTTTCACGTTGGAATGCATTCTCTAGATTATACGGGTTTCCTTCAGAAGCATTAGCTTTCCCTTTGACTACAATATCAAATTAATGTGTTTCACTTCAGGCAGCTATCTGAATCGCCATGCGGCTGTCTTCTTGTTCGAACAATGTTTTATAGCCTGATGTCTGAAACAACCGTGTGTTTGAAACCGAGTGTCTGCAGGATTGGTCGCAACGACGATTTCTTGGCTTCAGGAACTTCGGCCTCACACAAAATCGTACGAATGTAGGTGAATTTTGTTGAGAGAGAATGTGTGTGTGTTATCGGAGTCTTTCGTCGTGGCATTCTTCGATAAAATCTCGGTATCCAAGCCTTATCACGTGAGATAAAACTGCCAAGCTTTCGATGGCCAACTCCGCCATCAGCATCTCTAAATGGCGGCGTCCAGAGCAGACACCTGGTCGCGCCGCATTTATAACATTTTTCTTCTTTCCCGGCATATCGTGTCATCCTACAGTTATTTTCTTTTCGCACTTTTTTTACTAACACTCATTACAGTCGCTTCACTAAGATTAATCGCGTTAGCGGTTAGCACGATTGCTTAGATAGAAATTTTCTGCTTTTTCTCTCAAAGTATTACCAGACAATGCACATGAGGCGTGGCGATTGTACGAATCCTAGCTCTGCCTCTTTTCCTTGCGTTATATATATATATATAACACGAACAACAACAGTAACGAAATATACGCACGTTTCTTACACAGCACTAGCCAAACAATCAGAGTGTACTGACCATCAGTTGCGTCACTTAGCGGACAGTTAGAACGTGACGTTGATCACTCTGATTGGAGGAAGACAAATGTTCGTAAAGTTTATAGAACTTAACTGCGGGGTCATCAGTCCCTGGACTTACAAACTACTTATGCACTAACTTATACTGATGATGATGATCGTGTGGCATTTATGACCGTTAGACCCCAACTGGGGTCGTGTTCAGCCTGCCTGGCGCAAGTCTCCTTACCTGACGCCACTTCGGCGACTTGCATGTCAATGATGAGGAGGACGACACAACACCCAGTCCCCGAGTGGAGAAAATCTCCTACCCGACCGGGAATTGAACCCGGGCCCCCTGCGTGGCAACCAACCACGCTGTCCACTGGACTACGGAGGCGGACACTAACTTATACTAAAGACAGCACAAACATCCACGCCCGAGGAAGACATTTGATGCGTTGGAACTGTCAGCTAACAAGTAAACTTTATCAGGGTATAGTGTGCTGCCGCGCGGTCTGGAGCGCCACGTTGTGGATCGCGTGGCCTCCCGCGTAGAAGGTTCGAATGTGTGTGTTGTCCTTAGGTTAGTTTAACTAGTTTTTAAGACTAGGGACTGATGACCAACGTAGTTTGGTCCCATATAATTACAAACAGTTGAATGGTTATAGTGTGCTGAACGATCGGAATAAATCCAACAGCAAAGTATCTGAATATACTGGGAACTTAGACAAATAGGAACATCGTTGATTTAAGGTTGTTTAAATTTATCTCTATACCATAGACTTGAGTCTTCGTGGATTTAGTAGAAAATCACACTTGCTTTAGTTGTAAAAAAAATTTAGGCAGTACTCAGCTAGGCGGAAAAATATTTGAGGTGGTACTCTGCTCATTCCACATGAAATGAGTCAAATGGACATTCTTAGAAAATCAAGAAAGTAAAGATTTAGGCATGTGAATACACGAACAAAATATAGCTATAATTTACAGATCCGAAACTCATTTTAAATGTATTCAAGGGTTTTGTGTATGGAGGTAGCACTCATCAGCTTTGAACAACGACATCTTATCGTAACTTATCAGGTGTGGCGTTCCAGAAGACAATAAGAGTGCGTGTTGCTGCCGGGAATTAAAAGCAGACTTGTAACACAAGAAAACCATTACAAAATTCGGACAATGGAACTGCGTGGAAACCAAGCGTTTACCGTCGGAAGAAGCAAAACTGTCAGCGTTACCCAACAGTTGAACATGTACACATCCAGCCGCTTGAAGAAGCATTGGTCAAAGACATTAAAATTCGCTTCTATTTTAGTTCCTACTATTGCTGCGACACACTATTTTATAACCTTAAACTGACCACAGTTCGAAAAAATCTTATGTAAACATAATATTTACGGTAAATATTTTATTTTGACAGTGAGACGTTCTCAAAACGTGTTGTGCTAAGCATGATAACATACGTAACTTGTGCAGTGTTTCATGATTTGATCAATGGAAATTAAGTCCAAATGTTGCTCTTTTGAGCAAGGTTCTTAAACGCTTTGGAGTCGGTAAGAAGCATTTCCTCTGTCGCGGTTCAGACTAATCGCAAATGCCTAATTCGAACATTTGACCGCCAGTCAGATTCCATTGTAATTGTGCGAAAGTGCAATTTGAATGCTTCAATGGTTATGATCGCAACTCCAACGAAACTAAAACTTTCCCATTTTTCTTTCCGAAATCGTTTCGACGCTTTACAGTTGGTCTATTTGTTACAGATTTAAGAAAGAATTTTAGCCGGTACGCTAATAGCGAATTTGAATTTCAGGCAGTACGCCATACCTCCCCATACTGGCCCAACTAAAGCACTGCTTGCATTGGTAAGTTTTAAATTCCCATGGGTTTCGAGGTGAATTTCATCAGTTACTATGCACTTGACTAACAAGGACTCCGCTGTGGACTTTCACTTGAAAAAGGGGTCCGCCAGCTGGAAGTATTGGGAAGCCCTGTGATAAAACATACGAAAACAAAAAAGGTTGGAGCAAATTATACATTTCAACGGCATTTTTCCACACAACAAATACAAAGGATTTTCGTGGTAGTAGAAATTCTTCTTGAAACACAGAAAAATATAATTTTCAGAATGTGCACTGATAAGTAACTGGCTGAGTACAATTGTATGCTTGAACCGGGACTCGAACCTGCGACCTTTGCCTTTCGCGGGCAAGCGCTCTATCGACTGAGCTATTCCGGCACGCTTCACAGTCTTCCTCACAACTTCTGCCAGTACCTCGCCTCCTACTTTCCAAACTTAGAAGAAGTCCTCCTGCGAACCTTCCAGGACTAACCCTCCTGGGCCGCGGCGGAGCGGCCGAGCGCATTGAGGCGCTATGCTATGATGCGCGAGGCCGTTCCCCGTCGGGCGTTCGAATCCCCCCTCGGGCATGGATGCTTGTGTCGTCTTTAGTATAAAGTAGTTGATAAGTAGTTTGTAAGTTTGGGGACTGATGACCCCGCATTTGAGTCCCTTAAGCTTAACAAACATTTTAACCCTCCTGAAAGAAAGGATGTATTGAAGACACAGCTTAGCCTAAGGGATGTTTCCAGAATGAGGAGTGCTAGTCCTGGCACACAATTTTAATCTGCCAGGAAGATTCAAGTGTAATTTTATTGATCGCAAAAGTTCATTGAAACTTATCTCGTTTTGCTTATCAACTTTACAAAGTATGATAATGAATTGATTCAGTACAACGCGAACACAGGAAATCTGATTTTAGGTTTTGGAGGGAATTCTAACTTAGCACGATATATTTATCAGCTGTTTGCTTCTGACCGACCGACATCTCTAGGGATGCTGAAAGACAACATCTGACGCCAATGCCTCACCATAACTCCGGACATGCTTTACAGTGCTGTTCACAACATTCATTATTCCTCGACTACAGCTATTGTTGAGGAATGATGGTGAACATATTGAGCATTTCATGTAAAGAACACCATCTTTGCTTTATCTCAATTTGTTATGCTAATTATTGGTTTTCTGATCAGATGACGCGCCATCTGCCGGACTTTTTTTTAACTTCTGTTGTTGTTTTTTTTTTTTTGGGGGGGGGGGGGGTTCTAATAAAACCCATGTCATTCCAAGCATGTGTGTCAATTTTTACCTCTCCATCTACATTATTCCGTGATTTATTAAGTTTTCAAATTTATATTGACTTCTTGATCACCCGGTATTATGACTTTGTCAGAAAAATTTGCAAACGTGAGCCAAGCTCGGTTTTTATATTTTATTCTTTTCGGCCTTTTTGGAAAGCCTTTTAAAAAAATTCAATTACGGGAAAAATGCCTGTATTGGGAGGAGGGGAGGGGGGCGCGTTCATAAATAACGAATCGTGATTTTTAATTATGGAGATATACAATCCTGAGGTACTGAATTATCCACGTGAAATCATTCTTCTAACCGCCATTATATGAGTTACAGGTAAAGAATATGACGGTAGAACCATTTCAAGACTTGAACTTTGGCACACATGTCTAAAGAAATAGTCAAAATGTTGAAAAATTTTCAAACAAAAGTTGTCGATTTTAATTTCTGAATAACTTGTACCTAATTTTTTTTATTTATTTTTTTTTTATTTCTATTACTTTTTTTTTTTTTTTCAATCAGATGCGTAACAATCAAAACGGGGCACGAGTTTCGGTGTTTACAGATTTTACTAGAAAAAAATGTTCAAATGTTTGTATAGCTTATGGGACTTTACTACGGGTCATCAGTCCCTAAGCTTACAAACTACTTATGAACTAGCTAATACTAAGGACGGCACAAATATCCATGCCCGAGGGGGGATTCGAACCGCCGTCCGTAGTGGCCGTGCAGACCGTCACTGGAGCGCATCAGTCCCCTCGGCCACCGCGGCTGGCGATTTTACTAGAACGACGACAAAAGAGAAACGTTTACCAAGTTACAATTTTCATTTGTAATTAATCGTGAGTTCAATTACCAGTAGTTCCATCTTCAGCCATGTCTTCTTCGTCCGCTATAAACACCAGACTGTCGAAGCGTTGACAACATAAACAAGAGTCCAACGTATATTGAAGGGACTGAAATTACAAATTAAACCGTAACGTTGCTCGCTTCATTTACAGCAATGTGAAATGAAAGTACTATTTCCACTTGATTCGTTCGCGACTTCATCAGTGACAGTGCAGCGTGTGGTGTCAAGGAACACGATTTAGGAGACAATCTGAATAGCTCCCTTAGACTGTTCGCGGATGATGCTGTTGTTTATCGGTTAGTAAAGTCAACAGAGGATCAAAAGCAACTGCAAAGCGATTTAGACCAAATGTCTACATGATGCGAAAATTGGCAATTGACACTAAATAAAGAAAAGTGTGAAGTAAAACACATGACCACTAAAACAAATCCGCTGAACTTCAGTTACGCGATAAATCAGTCAAACCTTAAGGTCGTAAATTCTACTAAATACCTAGGAGTTACAATTACGAACAACTTAGACTGGAGAGAACACACATAAAATATTGTGAGGAAGGCGAACCAAAGATTACGTTTCATTGGCAGAAAGCTTCGAAGATGCACCAGCTCCACCAAAGAGACTGCCTACATCACACTTGTGAATCCTCTCCTGGAGTACTGTTGCCCATTTTGGGACCCTCACCAGGTGGGACTGACGGAAGATATTGAAGAAGGTGCAGAGAAGGGCAGCTCCTTTTGTTTTATCACGTTACGGGGTGGAAAGCGTCACGGAAATGTTGCACCAATTGGGGCGGAATTCTTTAAAAGAAAGACGTTAGTCATTGCGGTGTGATCTGTTTGCGAAGTTTCCATCACCGACTTCTGAATGTGAAAATATATTGCTAGCGCCCACCTACTTAGGGAGACATGTCCATCCCAATAAAATAAGAGAAATCAGATCGAAAACGGAACGATGTAGGTGTTCTTTCTTCCCGCGCGCTATTAGAGAATGGAACGGTAGAGAAAAGTTATGAAGGTGGTTAATGAACCCTCTGCCAGGCACTTAAATGTGATTTGCGTAGTATCTATGTAGATGTAGATCTATACGCAGGATAAACTCTCCGTTGTAACACAATGTTTATTTCTAGGAGGCATATCAACAATTTCCCTGGCAAGCGGAAATGACGAATAAAGTAAATGGAACCACCATATTGTTTACTACACTGCTGTAAGTGAAACTAGCAATGATACATTATTTTTAAATCCAGTTTGAAATACGATCGCCGCGGCGGAGTGGCCGAGCGCATTGAGGCGCTATGCTACGATGCGAGATGCTGTTCACCGTCGGATGTTCGAATCCCCCCCCTCGGTCATGGATGCTTGTGCCATCTTTAGTATAAGCTAGTTCATAAGTAGTTTGTAAGTTTAGGGACTGATGACCCCGTAGTTAAGTCCCATAACCTCTACAAACATTAGAACATTTTTTGAAACACGATCGACTCTTGTTGACTGTGGCTCCTTCGATTTATATCTTTTGAGGTCCGTGCTTTCGACAGGCAACCATTCCTGGACTTGTGGCAGATTCTGCTACCGGGAGTCGCGCTCAGAGCCCCCTGCTACACAGAGAACTCTCCATTTTTGAGAACCGCTATATACTCCAAGATGATATGCGGAGTGTAAAAGCTGCACGGTTAAAGAAACTGTCGTCATTTTAGGACAATTTCCGCCTCCGCTATTATCTCTGAAGAATGTGTAAAATGCAAACTTTCACGGCCGGAAATGTCAAAATTGGTGACATTGTTTGGGCTGTTATGCGCTAGTCTTGTTGAATTATTAAAACCCAAAGTTTCGTCACCATCTCTGGAGGACATTCTCGAGGGGGATCGTGACTCTTTCGAACGTCCGATACACAACCTGGCTCGCCACTAACTGCGCGCGAGCACGTGAAAACTGAATTCGGCTGTAGAGGTGTGACGTCACATGTTTCGGATAGGCGCACGCAGTTCGCCGTTGCAGATTGCCATTGTCCATTGTTAGCATCGTCCCGTGGTGGAACCCTTACATTTCTTCAACACCGGAATCCAGATTTCATTATCATGCCCTCCTCCATTCTATTGAAATTATCGGTGTGTTTTACAATGGGGTCGAAACATTGCGTGTTAATAACAAATCCACAACACCGTGGCATAATAGGCCGGAAAATGTGATCAATGTCAGGACAATGATCCCGGGGTTACGCGCCTCCAGACAAAAAGGAACAACTAAAATGGGACGGAAATGGAAAAATTACTAGATTAGTAAAATGTAATGAAAATTATTATTTTTCTATGATATGACTAATAACTTCAATACAATCGCACTCCTTATTTACTACTTTATATGAAGTGGAGATGGTAATCATGTTTATGTCCGTGTCGATCGTCCTAAAACATCGATAATGTCATCTGTGGTGCTTCATCGGATCCATCTCTCCGCCAGCGAGCTGGTAATCACAAGGACTGATGTCAGGACATGTTCCAGAATCTCCCACTTTCTTAACCAAGTATTACCAAATAACAGATAATTAAAATAGTTAGAAATTGTTGCTTATAAAAGCTGAACTAAGTAGTCAGTTTCTGAGATTTATTGCAGTCTCGATCTTTCAAAATCGAAATCCCTTTTCCTAATCAGCCTATGTTACGCACAACTATTTTTTCACATTTTTTACAAATAGGTGGCTTCTCTGACCTACCTAAGTGCCACGCATCGGCTAGGGACGAAAGTGAAAAATCTATGTATTTGAACCCTCTTATATTACATTTTAGGAAAATGATTTAATGTTTCGTTAAAAACTAAAAATAAAATAGCAGATAAAACATAAAAAAGACGAATAAAATAATAATAATAATAATAATAATAATAAAAGAAACTAGCAAGAATTGTGTTCTGCAGTTGATAAAAAAACAAGAAATAAGCAGTCTAAGACATTGTATTATACGTGCTGCTAGCAACGATTGATATGTAAGGTCTTGTACCCTAAAACAGTGGCTCTGAAGGTGCAACAAATTTATCAAGACAGATATCAAAAAGCAGTGCACGTTTTCGTCTAAGACAGGTAAGAGGTTGTTAACTGTATTCAGAATGAACTGAACGACGACTACTGTAAGTGGAAAAATAAATAATTACTGCTAAATGACCTCAACGGGTACTAGAGTGTGGTAACGAGCAGTATCTCTGAGAGGTAAAAATTAAATTTATTATGTTAAAATATGGAAAAGGCAAATCAAATTGGAATTAGTTAAATAATGAAACTCTATTAATAAAGAACAGGGTTAGACCGTTAATGGTCTCATTTTGATAACTTAACCCGCAAATATATATATATATATATATATATATATATATATATATATATATATATAAACAGGTATCAACAGGAAAATAGTCATCAGATGATGGCTGAGGTTTACCTCATTTGATTTTACGATAAAAAAAAAACTAAATAACACAGGCTGTCGCGGTAAATGCAGTATAGTGTTGTGCATGTGTCGCTGCCATTTCATAGAAGCGACTTTGCAGAAATAAAAATTAGCCTTGCGTTAGCGCCGATTACCGTTCACTCCGTTGGGTGTCCGCTGCGACATTTAAACAGGTATTTCTTGATAGGTCAATCTGTAGCTGAAATGAAAAAGCCAAAACTTCCTATAAATCTTAATTAAGTCAAGAACCACTAACTTCCCTACTCGCCCTCAGGGGCTCAGTATTAATTTGCTGAGTACGGGCTTGGCGAACCCGGGGTCCCGATCTGTGGGCTGTGTCGCGCCAACAGTCCGCCACACCGTAAGCTCTGTGCGTGCTTCAACGACCACCGTACGGCGCGGCGATGGAACGGTGTACGTTTCAGAGTCCGTCTTAATCGCTCTGATCGCGAGGACGGTACAAACCACTATAAGAAAAAAATAAAAATAAAACCAGAATCTCAAGGTGTGCTACGTGCCCAGGAGATGCATGGATGTTAAGGTTGAATAGTCGATAGCGAGCAACCTCTGGGGAACCTGCCGCACCTCAGTTGGCTAAGGCTTACCCAGGCAAGCGGAGCTCTACTGGGTGGACGTATAGTTCCCTAGCTGCTCTGAAACGAGCAATTAATAGCGTCGGCGGACGCAAAAACGCAGTCTCTAAGCGTGGCAAAACAGAGTTTAAAGTGATGACATACGATCCTAAGACATTCCCTTCCCTTGCCACCCCACGGGAGGAACGTAGCGGCCTGAACTGATCGGCGTCATATTCGCCACAGTATCTAGTCTGTGCGCGTACCGATGGAGGATCATTCACGTCCACCACGCCTCAGTTCTTCATCGACCATCTCGAAGATACGTCTGGTGAAGTGGCGTCATTTTCAAAGATGAGAAGTGGGGGCGTTCTCATACAGACGGCATCCCCAGCCCAGTCGCGGGCATTAATTGCCTGCGATAAGCTGGGTGATAACCCAGTGACTATCGTGCCCCACAAATCCTTAAACATGGTCCAGGATCTAATCTATCGCAGAGATCTGTTGCGGTGGAGTAGCCGAACGGTCTAAAGCGTCTCGCTGCGGAGCGTGCGGTTGCTCGCCGTGGAGGTTCGAGTCCTCCCTGGGGCATGGGTGTGTGTGTTGTTCTTAGGTTAGTTTACCTAGGTTTAAGTAGTTTGTAAACTACGGACTGATGACCACGCAGTTTGGTCCGATAGATTAACAAACATTTGAACCTGTTGTCCCCGACCGACGAAGAGTTGCGTGCGAAACTGCAGCGACGAGGGGTTTACTTCGTCCGGTGAGTGTACTGGGGACCTCGATGAGGATCTCGCCCTTACTGAGACCCTTGAACCGATAGTTCTTGTTGCTGTAGAAACACAGCCCTTGACAGAAGGTGATCCTTTGGGTTGACTGAAATCCTCCAATGGAACTGCGGCGGTTTTTTCAACCGCCTGGCTGAGCTGCAACAGTTGTTGTGCCGCTTCCCCGTTCTCTGTTTGACATTACAGGAAACGTTATTTCCTGCTTACAGCGCTATTGGGGCTACTATAAGAACCGCTCTGTTTAAGACAGAGTCTCTGGTGGTGTCTGTGTTTACGTCCTTGCCACAGTCCCTAGCGCTCCTGTGCCTTTCCACGCAGCCCTCGAGGCAGTGGCCGTCAGAACCCGGACGACGCAGGAACTTACCGTTTGTCCTTTCTACCTCTCCCTGGATGAACTTGTCTCCGCTGCAGACCTTGCTGCCCTGGTCGCTCAATCACCCCCACCATTCCTCCTTTTGGGGGTCTTCAACGTCCACCACACTTTGAGGGGTGGAACTGAGATCTCCTGTCGTAGGGATGATGAGACTGTCATGGCGCAGCTGGACTTCTGTCTCTTAAACACAGGTGCACCCATGCACTTAAGCATGGCACATGGCAGAGACTCGTGAACTTCGGTGAGCACTCAAACGCTACCGGCGCCGCCCTTCGATAGAACACCCCATCGCCTTTAAGCGTCTCCGGGCCCGAGCACGGCGTCTAATCCAGCGGAGTAAGCAGGACTCTTGGGAGTGGTACGTTGCCACCTTCGGCTCTCGCGCTTCTCCACCTCATGTGTGGTTGCAAGTGTGAAGCATTTTTGGACACCACCCACCATGTGGAATCCCCTGTCAACAATTACAGGGTACGCTATGCACCAACGCCACCGCTATCGCAGAGCACATGGCAGAATATTACAAACGTTGTTCTGTGACAGCAGCCTACAGCTCGCAATTCCGCACCCTTAAAGAGCGAGCTGAGAAACGGACGTTATCGTTTCGTACGCGTCGTCAGGAGACGTATAACGCGCCATTCAGTGTGTGGGAGTTCGAAAGTGCCCTTTCTGGATGCCCTGGTGCGTCCCCAGAACGATGACTGGTGACGAAGAAACAGGTTGTGAACGCGGATTCTTATCGTTAAGCCTATGGGACTTAACTACGGGGTTATCAGTCCCTAAACTTACAAACTACTTATCAACTAGCTTATACTAAGGACGGCACAAATATCCATGCCCGAGGGGGGATTCGAACCCCCGACCGTAGTGGCCGTGCAGACCATGACTGAAGCGCCTCAGTCCCCTCGGCCACCGCGGCCGGCAAAAAAGTATCATCATCCCGGTGTTAAAACCTGCCGCCAATCCACAGGCGGCAAATAGTTACCGCCCGATTAGCCTCACCAACTTTCTCTCCAAGCTCCTTAATGGTATGGTGAGTCGTCAGTTCATGTGGATCCTGGAAGATAGGGGGTTATTGGCTCAGCAACAAGGGGGCTTCCATCAGGGTCACTCCGCTATTGATAACCTTGTGTCACTTGAGTGAGCCATTCGTTTAGCTTTTGTTCAGCGTGAGAACCTCATCGACCTTCAGAAGGTGCACAACACTGCCTGGCGTCACCGCATACTGACAACGTTGCATGGATGGTGTTTTTCTTTCCCTTCGCACCTTTCGTGTTAGGGTTGGCACTTGTTTGAGTTCCACTCACACTCAGGAGAACGGTGTCCCACAGGGCTCCATTCTAAGTGCCCCCCTCTTTTTGTTGGCAATAAACGGTATTGTAGCTGCAGCAGGCCCATCGGTCTGTTGCTCCCTATTTGCCAATGAGTTTTGCCTGTATTATAGCTCCACAAGCATCAGCGTTACTGAAAGGCGACTGCAGAGAGCAATTAACAAGGCTCCTGAGCCTCAGGGCATGGATTCCAGTTCTCTGCATCTAAGACCCAAGTCATGCACTTTTGTTGTCGTCAAGCTGTTCACTTGGATCCAGAGCTCTTCTTGGCTGATAAAGACACATCACTTTCTCGACATGCTCTTCAATGACTGGCTCACTTGGGTGCCGCACCTCCGCCAGCTTAAACAAAAGTGCTGACGATACCTGAATATCCTATGTTGTCTTAGCCACACTGTTTGGGAAGCCGCACGTCCAACACTCCTGCAGCTTTATAAGGCACTTGTACAATCAAGGATCGACTACAGGAGCTTGGTATATGGTTTTGCAGCTCCCTCAGCAGTGCGGCTTCTCGATCCCATCTTTCATGGTAGTGTCCAGCTTGCAACGGAGGCTTTCCGCACCAGCCATGTACTGAGCCTGCTTGCCAAAGCTGGGATCCTTCCCTCAGAGAATCGCGGCCAACAACTGCTTCTCTCATATGTGGCCCGTGTCCATGCCTCGCCACACCACCCAAATCGTGGGCTCCTCTTTCCAGCTGCTGCACTTCCTTCTTCACCTCGTCGACTGAGGTCAGGTCTCTGATCATGGTCTGTGTTCATACCCATCTTTCCTGTCTTGAGTCCCTCCCTCTCCCTCCTGCTTTCTCCTACCAACCCCATACACCACCTTGGTCCATTCTCCGCCTGCAGCTCCACCTGGAATTGTCTCACAACCCCAAGCCATTGGTTTCGTCAATAACTCTCCGTCGCCAGTTTCTGGCCACTCTCGATACATTCTAAGGCGCTGACATTATATATACTGATGGCATCTCAGTAGTTAACCGAATTGGGTATACCTTTATACACGGTGACTACACTGAACAACGCTGCTTGCCTCCTGGCTGTAGCGTTTTTACTGTGGAACTGGTCGCGATATCACGTGCTATTGACCGCCTTAAAGGGTGCCCCAGAATGTTGTTTGTCATCTGCAGTGACTCCCTGAGTAGCCTACTAGCCCTTGAGCAGTGTTTCCCTACTCATACTGTGGTGCGATCGATCCAAAGCTCCATCTACACACTCATTACTTCTGGCAGTTCAGTAGCCTTTGTTTGGACACTGGGCCATGTTGGCATCCTGGGTTATGAGCAGGTCTATCGACTGACCAAGCAGACTACAACTTTCCAGCCCCTCGATATTGGTACCCCCAGAGAGGGATATCAAATTGGACTTATGCCACAATGTCTTTGCTGCTTGGGAGTCAGAATGGTCTACTTTCAGCACGCCCAACAAGCTCCATGCGATAAAGTCCTCTACAGCGGCATGGAAGGCCCACAGGGAGTCCATCATCCTTTGTTGCCTGCGTATTGGACATACCTGGGTAATGCATGGCTACCTTCTTCA
The DNA here is from genome assembly GCA_026315105.1 of Locusta migratoria. Lineage (NCBI taxonomy): Eukaryota > Metazoa > Arthropoda > Insecta > Orthoptera > Acrididae > Locusta > Locusta migratoria. Next base: position 779,113,462 of record CM048755.1, read on the forward strand.
TAGAGAGAACCCGCCAGAGTGCTGCTGTGGCGCCATTCAACAAAAGGTGGACCACTGTCAGGATTGCCCCTTTTAGCTGCCCTGTGGCAGTCTTTTAATCTACCTGTTGCACTACCTCTAATTCTTAGAGACTAAGCTGCTATGGCTGACAGTGTTTTAGATTTTATTCATGCAGCTGGTTATCATTCTCTTTAGAGATGGGTACCCTCACCTGAAGTAACAAGTCCCCACCTCTCTACCACTCTTCAGTCACTTTTTGTCTTTTGTGCAGATTGTCTAGCGATTTTAATGTGTGCAGGATGGCTGACTCATCCTTTATTATCTTGCTGATCAGCCAGCCATAGTATCCTGCTTTCCAGTTTTAGTTCAGTTTGTGACTTGGTCTCTTCCTCCTGTGTGTCTTTCCTTTATGTGTTAGGAACATGTTTAATGTAGCTCTGTACATTTTGTGGCTTTTCCCTCTAGGTGTTTTGTTTTTTTTTTTTTTTTTTTTTTTTTTTCTTATACTTTGACAGTTAACTGTTTGTTCGGAACAGAAGACTGATGACCGAGCTGGTTAGTCCCCTTACAACTCCTAACAACAACCTTTTGGGGGACTTTAATGCTCACCACCCATTGTGGGGTGGAATAGAGACCACAAGCCGCAGTAGGGATGTTGAGATGCTTTTGGCACAACATGACTTTTGCCTCCTGAATACTGGTGCCCCCATGCATTTTTATGTTGCCCGAGGCACATACTCAGCCATAGACCTCTCAATTTGTGGTCCGGGCCTTCAATCACATCTTAATTGGAGGCCCCATCATAATCTATGTGGAAGTGACCAATTCCATATTCTGCCGTCGCTCCTGCAGTATCAACCTGCAGCGCTTGCTGAAATGGCCTCTTCATAGGGCAGATTGGCCATCGTACACCTCGAATGCTGTCCTTGCTGCTCCGCTAGAAGCTGACATCAATGCTGCGGTACAACAGGTGATCTATAGTATTTTCTCTGCCACTGAGGCAGCTAGCTGTTCCGCAAACCATCACTTCCAATCGACGCAAGCCTGTGCCTGATGGACTCTGGAGATGGCTCAGGCAATCTGGGACAGACGGCGTGCACTCCAGTGCCATGGACGCTACCCTTCCATTGAACATCTTAATGCATTTAAACGTCTCCAGGTTCAAGCCAGTTGGTTGATCAAGCAGACTAAGCAGGACTCCTGGGAGAGACACATACCCACCATTGGTTCTCGCACCTCACCTTCGAGAGAATGGTCCAAGTAAGGTGACTTTTTTTGGGCACCACCCACCGACAGGAATACCGAGTCTCCAAAATCAGGGTACTATATGCACACACAAAGCCACTATCGCTGAGTACATGGTGGACCATTATGCCCATACCTCTGCGACTGCATATTACAGTGCGGAATTCCATGCCCTCTAAGAGCGGGTCGATTGGCGACAATTATCATTCCACACCCCTCGCTGGGAACTCTACAACGCCCCAGTCAGTGAGTGGGAATCCCAGAGTGCACTCGCTGCATGCCCCGATACCTGTCCAGGACCAGATAGGACTCACAATCAGTTTATTCATCACCTTTCAGCAGAGTCCCAACGCCAGCTTCTCGTCCTGTATAACCATCTATGGGCAGAGGGAGTTTGTCCGTCACCATGGCGGGAAAGCTCCTTCATTCCAGTACTGAAACCTGAAACTGACCAATGGTGACTGACAATTACCACCCGATCAGCCTCACCAACTATCTTTGCAAGTTCTTTGAACGTGTGATGAGTCAACAGCTAATGTGGATCCTTGAAGATAAGGGACTATTGGCCCCTCAACAAGGGGCTTTCCGTCAAGGCCACTCCGCCATCAACGACCTTTTATCACTGGAGTCTGCAATCCGTCCAGCGTCAGTATTTGCTTTCTTGTTTGCAGACTACTTTTGTTTGTATTTTAGCTGTGTTAGCATTGGTGTTGCAGAACGCCAACTGAAGGGAGCCATCAAAAAGGCCCAATCATGGGCCTCCACCCATGGTTTCCAGTTCTCTGCTCCCAAAAGCCGGGGAGGGGGGGGGGGGGGGCAGGCGGTGCACCCGGTGCACTTGGACCCCAAACTGTATTTGGGTGATGACCTGCTCCACATTGTAGAAACACAATGCTTCTTAGGCATGCTGTCCAATTCCCAGCTCACGTGGGTGCCACACCTCTGACAGCTGTGACAGAAGTTCAAAAAATGTTCAAATGTTTGTTAAGCTTATGGGACTTAACTATGGGGTCATCAGTCCCTAAACTTACAAACTACTTACGAACTACCTTATACTAAGGACGGCACAAATACCCATACCTGAGTGGGGATTCGAACCCCCAACCGTAGTGGCCGTGCAGATCGTCACTGGAGCGCCTCAGTCCCCGCGGCCACCGCAGCCGGCTGTGACAGAAGTGTTGGCATTATTTGCAAATTCTTTGCTGCCTTGGCCACACTGGGGAGCCGCCCATTCATCTCTTCTGTAACTACAGAAGGCCCAAATCCAATCATGTCTGGATTATGGCAGCCTGGTCTACAATTCTGCAGCTCCTGTTGTGATGAGGGTCTTGGACCCAGTTCACCACAATGGCATTTGTTTAGCCACAGGGGCTTTCCGCACAAGTCCAGTGACAAGTCTTCTCACTGAAGTTGAGGTACCTCCCTTGCGAATCCACTGCAGCAGCTACTTGCCCATATTCATGCCTCACCTGACCACCCGAATCACAGGCTTCTCTTCCCAGCTGCTGTCCTCCCTTCCCCACGACAATGACCAAGATTGGATCTCCCGATTGTGGTCAGAGTTTGTTCCCTTCTTTAGTCACTTGAATCCCTTCCTATCCCTCCTACTTTCTACTACCCTTTCTGTAGTCCATTCCTCACCTACAGCATCGGTTAGATTTGTCCAGGGACTCGATTCTCCTTTTCACCATTGACCCTTGTCGCCAGTTCCAGGCATTAATTGACTCATTCCATGGTGCGGAAGTGGTATACACAGATGGTTCCCTTATAAATGGCCATGCTGGGAATGCATATGTTCATGGTGACCTCATAGAGCAGCATTATTTGCCATACAGGAGTAACGTTTTCACAGCTGAGCTGGTGGCTATCTCTGGAGCTCTACAACATTTCCGAGTCTGCCCTGGAGAGTCTATAGTTACCAGTAGTGACTCCTTGAGTGGCTTATAAGGCCTTGACCAGTTTCTTCAAAGCATCATTTGTTGCAGTCTCTCCAAGGCGCCACATTCACACTTGGTGCGTCGGGCTGTTCAGTGGTTTCTGTTTGGACCCCGAGCCAAATTGGTATCCTGGGCAACGAACAAGTTGATCGCCTTGCCAAGCAGGTTACCATGAAACGACCATTGGAGATTGGTCTCCAGGATAGAGACCTACGGACTGATGACCACGCAGTTTGGTCTGATAGATTTACAAACATTTGAACATTTGATAGAGACCTCCGACTGCAAATGGTCCGCAAGGTCGTTGGGGTTTGGAACTCGGCATGGTGAACTTGAACGAGCCAAATAAGCTACGTGTTGTCAAGTTCGCAGCCGTATGGAGGTTCTCCCTACAGACCTCTCGCAGGGAGTCTGTTGTTCTCTGCAGACTGCATATCGGCCATACGTGGGTAACGCACAGCCACCTTTTACGTTGTGAGGACCCACCATATTGCTGTTTTGGCTCTCTGTTTGGTCTCCATCTTGTTGGACTGAGCACTTTTAACCATATTGCAGCAGTCCTTTACCCTGCGTTATGAGCTTCAATTGATTTTAGCTGATGATGTTTTAGGTTTTATTCACACAGCCGGTTTTTATCATATGATTTAATGGTAGTACCTAAGCCTGATATTTCAGGCACCCACCAGTCAAACAGTTTTAATTTAATATTTTTTCGTATTGTCAGTCATATTTTTGACTTGCAGTTTTAGTACATGCAGAGTGGCTTGCTCATCCATTATTATCTTCGTGATCAGCCTGCCACATTATTCTGCTATACTCGTATGAGTCAATCTTTTGGCCTGGGCGTTCAGTACTTTATTGTTTTATGCATATTTTATCTGAATAGTAGTTTTTGTCACTCTCTCCACTCTGTGGGCTACCTCTGTAGGTGTTAAACGATGATTTTATCTTGGTGTACCCTACGCTTAATTGCCTTTGTTTGGAACAGGGGACTCATAACCTCACCGTTTAGCCCCCTTTAAGTAACAACTACCCCAGCGTTAGGCCCCTGAACGCTTGCCCATATGGGCGCTCAATAAGGCTAATTGGGACGTTTTTACTTCTGCTGCCACAGTTGGTTCTCCAATGCACTCCAACATAGATGTGGTAATCGACAGCATTACCTCGGCCATTATTTCTGTGGATGAGTGTGCAATCCCTTGTTCTTCAGGATCCCCCAGCGGAGGACAGTGCCCTGGTGGTGGCTGGAGATTGCTGAGGCGATGAGAGGCAAGATCTGCAGTGACACAAGCGGCACACATCTATGGAGGACCTTGTAAGGTGTGGTGGTGAAAAAATGTGAAATGGATAGGAATGATTCCGGCTGGGCACGGTTAATGTGGGTTAATACAATAGGAAGACAGGAGCGGCTGTCCCTGAATAAATTACTGATATTTAACATCACATCAAATATTTTGCATGATTTGCCCTGTTTCAGTTCTAATTGTAATGAGACTCTTCCACTTCCTGCAAGTGGCATAAAATATAATTAATAATTTGTCCCCCCAAAAATCTAACGAACTAACTGGGATCTGACGACTAATAATGTTGAAAAAACATCTTTCAAATCCAGCAATATTTATTACACCTTTTTAAGAAGGATAAAACACACAATGATAAATCCAATACTAAAATCATAAACAACAAGAATACATTTATAACCAAATAAGAAAGAACAATCTAATGCATATGAAGTTACTCAAATTATTACGAAACTGGAAATTAGTAACGACTGGCAAGTCAGAAACACCTATCGTGAAATAATATAATGTTCTTAGCGGAATAATCGAGTCGGAATACCAATGCAGGGTTGACTTTCCTAACTACACTATCCCCACTATAAGGCAGAACCTGATGTATCGACTATATGTTGCTGGCGAACGCTTTGCCATACATTACCAAACTGACGACTTGCGTGTGAAGGTGCTGCGCTGTAGTGGCGTGGGGGCAGGGCGACTGTGTGCTGAAAATTTGCGCGACCACGAAATACAAAAAAACTCGCTCCGTCGCTCGGAAGCTGTACTCCCTGCTATCGGCCTCTGTGCGCTCGGCAGTACACAGTGCCTACGATCTCAAACAATTCTGTCAAGTCAGGACCACTTCAATTAGCTTAGACAAGTACGCACGAGTACTGAAGGTCTAAATGACTCCGGAAGTTGAGTATATCGCAACTAGTGCTTCGGTGCACTAGTATTGTCTGGCTGAACTTATTCAAACCGAAAACAAGAACAACCGGCTCAAGTATAAATCTGAGAGTGTACCCTGAAACTTATACAAGTTCAGTCGTCCAAGTATCGGCTCAATAAGCAAAATCTCCAAGTCCGCACACTGGGAGGACAGGACACCACCAGGCGCGTCCGTACTCCAGCACTACGAAACGCGAAGTCCTTTCTCTCACAGCGTATCTGCGCAAGACCCCCCCCCCCCCCCCCCGAGAAACGTAAAGCCAATCAGCGCCGAGTTCTCGAACTCCAGCCAGTAAAATCTCACAAGACAACCGCTGATTTCGAAAACCTGGCGCTTTGAACATCAGCCATTCAAAGAGGGCATCCCTTCCACACACACTTTTGGTGCGATTCTCACTAAACGGCTCTAACCGTCGCCCGTGGGAGCGGCTGCCTAGCCTCCAGCAACATTCCGTCACTTTCCCTTTCGGACCCTCGGCCACAGTCGTGTGCCCTGCTATCTTCTTCTAAAACGATGCCTCTCCTTCACAGTTTGGAACACAAGGCTACATTTTTCCGACCTACTGCCCTGCCAGTGTGCCACCCAAGGCCAGCGCGCCCGGCCTCCTACGGCGCCGCAGAGCGCAGGTAGGAAAGAATTCGCCCCCTCAGGCCCAAGTCAGCTTTGCATCTCACCTTAGCAAAAATGTTCCCTGCATCGTATTCCCGACTGCAATAGAAAATTGTATGTACAGGACTCATTAAGACAATCCGTCAACAATAAACATCGATAATAAAGATGAGAGATGGGCTGCCAGTTAAAGAAGCAGTTAAGTCTGGAACAGAAAGGGGGAATAAAACATTAATTTTGACAGATTCTAGAAGCGTTTTAGAGAAATTACAGCATATAAACTGGAAAGCCAACAACAGCAATATGTATGAGTTGGTGGAAATAATAATGAAAGCCAACAAAGAAAAGAAATGTGTTCACCTTATGTGGATAAAGGGTCATTCAGGCATTCGGCACAATGAAGCAGTTGATGCTCTAGCAAAAGAAAGCATCAAAGATGGGGACCAACTATTTATACAGCTTCCATATTTCGACTTTATACAAGTCTAAAAAAAAGAGGCATATAATCGATGGGAACAGAAGTGGCAAGTGTCGCAGCAGAAAAAGGGCCTCTCATATGCTACACTTCAGCGTACAATTACAGCAAAACTGTGGTTCTGGCAGAAGAATCTTCCAAGGAGATACATAACTTCAATGATTAGAATAAGGTTAGGACATGCACGCTTCCCTGCACATCTCTACAGGATTGGAGTGAAAGACTCCCCCAAGTGCAATGTTCATCTAGAAGAAGATGGAGATCTTGATCATATCATCTTTGCATGCGCCAAATATACCCCACAGCAATTAAGCTATGGCAGAAGCTCGCAAAAATGAAAATTCCCTTTCCTACAAATATAAGACTGTTAATGAATGAGAACAAGCCAAACCTTTATGATGTTTTATTTAAATTTATACAAGAACCAGATATACAGCTTTGACATCAGACATGGATTTTATAAGTTTGAAGTATGTAATTTTAAAATTTGTAATTTTGAATTTGTAATTTTTCTAACCATGTTTAAAACAGATGTATATACAAAAAGTAGTTGTAAACTAAATTAAAAAATGTAATGGCTGTATTGTTTCAGGCAAAAAGCCAATAAAAATAACATCAATTAATCAAGCTACAGCGCTCTGGGTGGCAGCACTTAGGCCGGTATTACACTGTAAAAGATCTTTGACCAAGATTTTATCCAAGATCTTTGACGAAACTACTTCACAGGAGCACATTACACTAGCGTAAAATATTTCGTCATACTTGCTCGGAAAAGCCTCAAAAATAGTCAATTGTCTGTATTATAGTACATAATATAATGTTGCTCGGGAGTGCATTCATTGGGAAGAACGAAAAAGGGAAACAATTTTAGATAAAACCGTGAATAGCGAGAGGAAAATACGAAAAGTGCTCGCACAAATGTACTTCACGAGCTACACTGCTAGGACATAATAGCATAAATTGTTTAAGAACGCGTGAGCAAACATTTTAATTCGCCCACATCTTCATAAATACTTCATCATAATCGATGTTTCAGGAAGCCCTAAACCTGTGTCAATGGGTAAATAATGAAATAATTTAACGTGTTTCATGAAGGTGTCATGCTAAACATAACACCGTTAGACGCTTTGTCATAATTAAAAAGAGTTAATATTTTCATAGTTCTTTCATGTCATGCTTCATTGCGGATTATGCGCTGTGAAAGACATTTTTATAGTTTACTGCAGTCTGACATGTATTTTGCCTGATTTTCCGAAATATAAAATATCTGTATAAATAGCTGGACCTGTGGTTAAATGTCGAAAAGCATCGTGCAAAGCAAGAAAAAATATGCATCTAACTAGTGCAGTATCTCATTACGCAAAATATGAATGCCTTTTCCGCTGAAGGTCGTCCCATTTATATCCACATACAAAATCTATTCCAGTAGGCACTAAAATACACGAATCCTACAGTGTAGGTCTAAGATTTTACGTATTATTCCAGACGTAAGTGAACCAAAATGTAAATCACTTTAGGAGGAATTACGTACTTAGGTTAGAGTACAAATAAAAACATTTATTTTACTTATGCATCTCCATATATCCTTTAATCCATATATCTTCCCTATCATCATCCACAGTGAGCCACTTTGAATACAACTGACAGCAGTAGCTTTATACGATTATAACCGTATATCTTAGTAAATGTGCTTTGTATACACTTAACACTTTGAAACTTAAAAGGCATCAAAGCAAGGAAAGACACAGGTATACAATGGCGAACTTTTATAAAAGCTAGGCTCTCCCACTAACTTTTATCAAATATCTTTTATAAAAGAAATCTTTTATGAAAGATGACCTAGTACTCCGTCAAAGATTTGACCAAAGGGCTTTGATAAAAGATCTTTGTCAAAGATCTTTTACAGTGTAATACCCGCCTAAGCAACACTGGGCGCCATATTTGAGAACGTCAGTCCTCCTCAGGGGACACCTCCTTAATGTAGCACTGTCCGTGTGGGTGAGGAGGTTTGTGTGCTCTGGATCCTGAGGGCTATGCCAGCGGTAGCTTAGCTGCCAGAAGGGTCAGCCAAGGGGAGGAGCCAGACTAAGCGTGTCCCACAACAGTCTATCGTTCCCTTTATCCATGTCCCTTTTACCTGCCATTCCCTTCACTTCAGTATACCCACAGAAACCATGTCCAGGGTTACGGGTGAACACCTTAATGGCAGCAGCGGCAGAGAAGAATACTTCGGAATGGCGAAGCTGGCAGAAGAGGCAACCCTCCTTCCTGGGGATTAAATAAGAAGGGAACCACTGCCTTATGGAGAAGAGGGATCTTCAAAGACTGAGGTAGTAGACACTCAAATAAAATCCGCAACTGTGTTGGTCCTAGCAACTCAACAGTTGAGCAAATATATGCTTGCTTTCAAATCTAAAACAAGCCTCGGATGGAAAAACGAAAATGCTGGACGTGACAGTTCTTCTAGCACCACTCGAAGTAATGATGGTCAATGGCCTGATGCTCATCGAAGCTACCAGAAGGCACAAAACCAATCCGAGAAGGAACTGAAAATTGGTACACTCAATATCCTCACTCTCACGAACAAATCTGAAGAATACGTAGATCTTATGGACAGACGTAAGTGTAAGATATTGCGATTGAGTGAGACAAAGTGGAAAAGCTGTGGGAAGAAATCTCTGATAAATGGATACGTGCTTTACTGAAGTGGTATCAAAAGAGAATTCAAAAATGAAGTCGCCTTTGTTCTCCATAAAGATATAGATGTCCAGACGGACATCAAATACGTGAGCGACAGGATCATCCAGATGAGACTAAGGACTTGTAATGCACAGCATACTGTTTTGCAAGTATATGGACCACAGGCAGGAGGTACCGTGGAAGAGAAAGAGGATTTCCTTAATGAGCTAGAAGAACAAATAACAGAGGAGAACACTATCATCATGGGCGATCTGAATCAATGGCGTAGCTATGTCACCAAGGGCCCCGGGGCAAAAATGACATTGGGGCCCTCTTTACACTAATACTGTACAGATGCAAAACTACTTCATCATCAGCTCCTTACCGCCCACTGGAAGACATAATAAGGCAAACCTAAATACTACTTAGTAAATTATTATGTGTCACGCAGTAGGTAATATTTAATCGTACTCTCTAATATAATTGTGAAAGTTTGTTTGTTATGCTTTCAAGCAAAAGTTACAGTATTACATATTCTGCTTTAGTTTGCTTGAAGTAAGCGATTGAAGTACAAATAAGTTTAATATTTTTTTTTTTTTTTTTTTTTTTTTTTTTTCTTTTTTAGAGTTACATGCGACTAAGATGGCGCACAGAGTAAAGTGCCAGGTGTGTCATTTGCTATGTCGCTGATAATATTGGGTTGCTACTCCTGTAAGTCTTTCATTCCACAACATTATTTGCGTACAGTTCCATCATTCCTTTTTTGCATTGTTACTACAGTCTTTATTCAGTGTTGTTTGCTCTGTAACACAGTGATATTGTAGCAGAAGAAAGTGTCTTGTAGAAGTTATGTAGATGAAAAAAGGCATGTACAGAAGCTTTTAGATGAAGTTATGGACATAAGTGAAGAAGATGAAGATACTACTGAAATGGAAAAATAAGAGGAATGTGTTGATGCTAAGTACTGTTCATGGAGAGGAAGAAGCTGAAGTTCAAACCAAGATGCCCCTGAGAAATCTCTCGCCGTAGCCACCGTCCTGCCTGCAGATTGTGCTCTTGTGAACATGGGAGCAGCAAGTCATAGGTGTACGGATGCTACGAAAAAATGAAGAATGAATTTGGACGAGAGCAAGCTGTCAAGAAATGTAAACAAACTACATGAAAATGTAAAAAATTCTGACTCATATTTTTTCGAAGAGTGTTTCTTCATAAAGCACAGTGCATGTAGGTATAAGAGATAAAAGGGGAATTACCCAATTTCTCCAGTCTGTTTCATTGTTTTTGCAATTAGAGTCGGAGAATGTAATTAAAACTGTATATGATATACAATCTACTGTATAAGTAATATGTAATACCAAATAATAAATTATAAAAACAAGGAAACTCCAATATGACTTGGCCACGTGAGTTATATATAATTCACGATTTCAAGTGTCAATAACTACTCTTGAGCTCCTGAAAACTGGAGGCCACGAACATAATTTGTTACTGAGGCCATAATGTACTGCAACACCAAGTCACAGCACGCAACTGAGTTACAACTGCACCAGGGAGCTTTAAATGGAAAATGACCGCCGGCCGCAGTGGCCGAGGGGACTGAGGCGCTCCAATCACAGTTTGCACGGACACTACGGTCGGGGGTTCGAATCACCCCTCGTGCATGGATATTTGTGCCGTCATTAGTATTAGCTAGTTTGTAAGTAGTTTGTAAGTTTAGGGACTGATGACCCCATAGTTAAGTCCCATAAGCTATACAAACATTTGAACATTTAGAGGCGTCGTGAAGGCCCAATTAGAAGCATTGTTCTTCCAGCCGGTGGCCCAGTGCGGCTACTGTGGGAAACTTGGTTTGAGGGGAAGGGGATATGATGGTCGATAGGATGCGAGGGTAAAAAAAATTAAATAAAAAATTCGACGCTCTACTGTAGCTTTTTTCGATCGTCGCTCACGAAGGCCAAGGGGCCCCTGGAGCTCGGGGGCCCCGGGGCACTGCCCCGCCTAGCCCTATGATAGCTACGCCACTGATCTGAATGCTCAAGTTGGTAAAGAAAGACTAAGATGTAAAAACATTATTGATCCTCATGGTTATGGGAACAGAAACCTGAAAGGAGAGAATTTAATTGATTTGTGTGTGCAAAACAACTTAACCATACAGAACACATGGTATAAGAAGACGGAAAGTCATAAAATAACGAGATACAGCTGGGATGGCAAGCTGAAGACTATGATAGACTTTATCATTACTGACAGAAAAGATGGCCAGTATGTTACAGATGTTAAAGTAATGCCCAGTGAATGCCTAGACAGCGACCATCATTATCATCATCATTAACATTAGAGACTGATTAGGCCTTTCAGTGTTCAGTCTGGAGCATAGTACCTCTAATAGAATTCCTCCATGATCCCCTATTCAATGCTAACATTGATGCCTCGTCTGATGCTATGCCTTTTACTTCAAAATCATTCTGCACCAAATCTAAGTACTTTCTTCTTGGTCTACCTCGACTCCTCTTACCCTCCGCTGCTGAGCTCATGAGTCTCTTAGGTAACCTTGCTTCTCCCATGCGTGTAACATGACCCCACCATCTCAGTCTGTTGGCTCTAACTGCTTCGTCTATGGTGTTCATTCCAAGTTTTTCTTTGTTTTCCTCATTATGGACACCCTCCTGCCATTGTCTCCATCTATTAGTACCTGCAATCATTCTTCAATTGAGTCCCTGGTCTGTCAATTAGAGATGGCACACCATCACCTCCAAAGGTCCGAGGCATTTTGCTCTGATTGTTGCCAGCATGATATTAAAGTACCTGGGAAGCAGGTTGCTAGCCATACTTGCCCAGGGCCCCACTGGGTTTTACGCCTAACAGTTGAGGAACTAGCCGGTGGATTTGGTACTCTTTGCCGTCTGAGCACAGAGGTGGCCATGACTCAGAGTATTTCCAAGATGCCCAACCTTATTCCAAAGTAACTGGTATCTCAACTATCAGGACCACTTACTTGGCCACTCACACGTTGCCAATGGTTCATAAACTAGGACATGACTACAGGAACCCACACCATGAACCACAGACAGCGACCACCGACTGTTAATTGCTGCCGTAAAAGATGTTCATGTGTCCAAATTTAAACAAAAGAGAATGCCAAAAATTAGGACTTGGCTTTTGAAGGACACAGAAAAAAAAGGAACTATGAAGCCCAAATAGCAACCAAACTACTGAAAAGTGAGAAAGTAGGTGTTGAAGAAGACTAGCCTTTATTCAAAGAAACCCTAGTTAAAGAAGCCACGGACATCTGTGGAAAAACGAGTGCCACACCATAAAAGAAGGAAACACCTTGGTGGAATGATCGGGTGAAGACAGTAGTGAATGATAGGAATATACTAAAAAGAAGATTAGGACATGAAAAACAGAAAGCAGCACAGCGTGAGGTAGAAACAGCATTAAAGAGCATGCAGAATGGAAAGTCAACAGACTTTGATGAGCTCAGCTCAGACATGATAAAGGCAGCAGAAACAACAGGGTTAAATTGGCTGCTCAGAGTGTTATCAGTGATTTGGGAAGAAAACAAAATCCCGGAAGATTGGACTAAAGGAGTCATCATCCCTCTGATTAAAAAGGGCAATCGGCGAAAATGTGGAAACTACAGAGGTATCATGCTGCTGTCCCACAGACTGAAGCTGTTAGAAAAGATCGTAGAAGTCAGACTTAGAAAGGTAGTTGAACCCTTGATTGAGGAAGAACAACATGGATTCAGGAAAGTATCTGATAAAGTCAAAATTCTATACCAAAAGTGTTATAGCGGTGTCCAGATAAGCAACATACGATCATAATGGCTTGAAACAAAGAGAGGTGTCCGACAAGGAAGTGCCTTATCACCACTCGTATTTGTAACAGTAATGGACAAAATTATAAAATCTATCAAGAAAATAGACAGCGAAACTAATACCCTTGTTTTTGCCGATGATTTGATGGTATGGGGAGAGACAGAAGCTGAAGCACAGAGGAAACTGAATGATTGGAACAACATATTCAAAAATTTCGGACTAAAGCTAAGTAAATCAAACACAGTAGAAATGACCATCAACAGGCAAGGAACAACATCAAATATGTTTCTAGATGGGGCCAAAGTAGAATCTGTTTCTCATTTCAAATACCTAGGAAGCATGATCTCTAAAGACAACACCGTTAAGCAGGAAATACTCAGCAGAACACAGAAAGCATCCAGTTTTTACAGTCAAGTAATCTTCTCTGGGAAGATAAAATGCCACAAAATGCAAAATCAACCATGTTCCATACCTATTTCGTTCCAATCCTTACATATGGCTTAGAAACATGTACACTACTGAACAGAGACCTCAGTAGAATTTAGGCAATAGAAATGAGATTCATTAGAACTATGAATCAAACAACCAGACAGGATAAAATTAGGAATGAGGTGAATACAAAAGTAGCTGGTATCGAGGTTCCTGTCACCAGCATGATAAGGAAACGTAGAGTTCAGTGGTATGGGCACTTAATGAGAATGACTAGTGAAAGACCTGCTAAAAAGTATTTCAACCTCAACCTCTTAGGAAGAAGACCACAGGGAAGACCAAGGAAACACTAGATAGAGGCTGTAAGATCAGATGTGGAGGAGAAAGGACACAATGATAAGACATTCTGGAACAGAAGATGTATGAAGACAGGAGGAGATGGCGAGCACTTGAATACCACACCCGAGGAAACTGTAGTTGGAAAATGATGATGATGATGATGAGTTTGATGTAGCAGAGTGAGCAGACGCTTCTGTTTGTAGTCTAAACTAACGCTTAAGCGCTATTACTAGTGGTAATAATAATGTTCGGCGTACAACTGCAGCAACCGCAGTGATAAAATTGTTGGAATATCATTCTTTCTAGTACACATAGAGAAAGAGTTATGTAATTATATAGGTCTTTTGTATCAGCGTATATTTGTTTATTAACATTCATTATACTTACTTCACATCCATCAAAAAGCCAGGCATGTGACGGTTGTATTGGACTGGTGTGTTTTAATGTATTGACAGTTACACTTTTAAACATGGCTGTTATTTTCAAGTGTTTATTTCGTATTGACAGTTGTTTGTATAGTGTAAAAATGCGTATTAACCATTGTTACAAACATCCTAGCGAAATATGGCATGAAACGTAAATACTAGGATCCATTTGAACTGTTAAAAACTCCAAACACAAACAATATAATGCTGAAACTAGAAAAAACAGAACTAGTTATTTAATTTGCTTTGAAAGAACGATAACGACACTTCCCAGTCATGTTTGTATGTGTATATTTGGCTGTCGTTTGCTTTCTCTCATAAAGTTATAACTAGTAGAAATCTACCTCTCGATAAATAAGTAATGTACTTCAAAGCATAAAACATCATTTGAACCGCAGGCAGAATGAAGATAATTAAAGATTTTAAAGAAATTCGGCTGTTTTTATAGGGAAGATATGTCGACAAATACGAACGATTATTGACATTAGAGTAACATCACCAAGTAATGCAGCAGTTCGGCGATTGTAAATATTACACTTACGACGCAATAGTAAGCGAGAAATGCTATTCGTAGTGGGAACTACTTTCCGAAATGCGCCGCCCAGATATTAAGGAAAAATCGAGACTAGCAATGATTAACATAAAACCTATGAGTCAGCGTTAGCAGACGCCCAGTATCGCCTGGCGTAACACTGACGTTCTCAAGGATGGCAGCAACTTTTCCAATTGGCTACGACTATGGCGACGCTACTTCACGCTTCACTTTCATGACGGACCTCGACGTTGGTCCGATGGTTATGCAGGCTAAGCATTTGCTGCTATTCCTGCTGTACCTGAAACATAGGAAAAAAATATTAGAACCTGGCTGTTTGAGTGGATTTAGACTGTCAGATTACTGACGATGTATTTTTTTCCAGGTTTGCTACGAGATTTTTATTAATCTCGCAGCAGGTCTGAAGTGTTGTTGTGTCCCCAATTCCCGGATGAGCCGGTTGTGGGACTGCTCCGTCTTCTCGTACAAGGTCCTGGCGGTGACGCGGAATCTCTCCCGGAGTGGTAGAATGCAAGCTTCTTCATGAAGCAGGTCGGTTGAATAGCGCGTTGGAAGATGCAGGGCAATCTTCAGAGCGCGGTTCTGGATGGTCTGCAGCAGCTGGATGTGGACGTCGGCGGCGTTTCCAAAGACTGGGGACGCGTACTCGAGCACAGGACGGGCCAGTGACAGGTACAGCGTGATCCCATGTTGCGACGGTAGCGGCGACTGCGGGTTGAGCAGTGGGTAAATAATGTGTAAGCGTCCTGTGGCCCTCTGTCTTAAATCACTGACGTGATCTTTCCAGGTGAGCCTTTGGTCTAAGGTTACCCCTAGGTATTTCGCCGTTGTGCTCCAAGGAATGGGAGCCCCCAGGATCTCGATCGGCGGCAGCACATCCGGCAATTTACGTAGATGTACCGTCTTCTGCCCTTACGTGGAAAGTCCGTTCAGACAGTTCAGACAGGTACGACTGCAGCAAGACATCGGAAGCCCGTGAACAAAGAGTTTGTACACTAGGCCGTCGTGCCAGACGGAGTCGAAGGCATGGGAGACATCGAGAAAAACTGCACCAAGGAATTCCCTTGTTTCCAGTGCCCGCATTGCTGGCTCAACCAGCCTTAGTAATTGGTGCATGGTGAAATGACCGGCTCGGAAACCGAACTGCTCATCTGGTATGATGTTGTCTCGCGTGACGTGTTCCAGCAGTCTCGTCACGTACAATTTCTCGAACACTTTCGAGAGGGTTGGCAGCAGGCTTATGGGCCAATAGCTAGTCACTTCACGTGGATCTTTGCCTGTTTTTGGGATTGCCACCACCTCTGCATGTTTCAATGCGTTGGGGAAGACACCCGAGCGGAGGACCTCATTAAAGACGTCCGCTAGTAGCCGATGCGTTTCCTGAGGGAGGTTCGTCAAACGTCGTCTTCTTCCCTGGCAGCGAGGAATATTGGCAGTTGCTCATAGACTATGCGAATATGCTCCTCGTCAACGACGTCTTCCACTGGCGTGAAATTTGCAGCGAACGCGTCTGCCAGCTAGCTGGCCTTCGCATCTGGGTCACTGGCGTATTCGTTCCTGACCAAGAGGGGCGGTATGCATTGACGGCGGCGAAGGAAAGCTTTCACGACCCTCCAGGCGCTGCCGTCGTCTGGGTTGAGTGTTGACACGAGGTCTGCCCAGTTCTGGTTCTGGTGGTGTTCAACTGCGGCCTTGATTTCCCGCCTCATGCGTTTCATCGGCGCTTCGTGTCTGGTTGGCGAGTAAGCTGCCATTCGCGAAACAGTCATATTTCTCGGTGATAGCTGCCATAATGTAGCATGGGAGCTGTCGCGGAAAGTCTCGCAGTTGACGCGGCGGACTCGGAGTTGCTGCTTCTGCTGCTTGCAGGATCGTCCTGGAAAGAAACAACAAGGTCGCGTCGGCTCCAATGTCCGCGGGGTTCGGCGCTTCTTCAAGTGCGGCAAGCACTTCTTCTTGGTAGCGCTCTGCGTTCGGTTTCTTGTAGCTGGGGCGCTGCTCTCGGAGGGATGAACCGATCACGTCCAGTTCAAAGATGACCGGGACACGGTCTGAGTTCAAGACGTTGCGCGTCTCCGCAGTTGCGAAGCGTCCAATACCCTTCAAGAGGGCGATGTCGAACACGACGGGTTCTCCTCGGTCCAGAAAATGCGTGGGGCCAAAAGGCCCAGGCTGATGGCGCCACTATGGTGTACGATTCGAGAAAGTCGGCGCCCATTTACATTGGTGACGCGAGAATTCCACTTGGCGTGTTTCGCATTGAAATCACCCGCAATGAAAAGCCGCCCTTCCAATGACAACAGGGTTTCAAAGTCCCTCGAGGGGTCTGCCGGGCGGCCGGTATACCGACACGAAAAGAATCCTTCCGCCGGTAGTGTCGATGGCCACTCCCATTGTATCCAGTGTGTGTGTCTCTGGGAGATGTACTCGATGGTACCGCAGTGACTTCTTGACGTAAACGGCAGTGCCACCCCCTTGGGTAAGCCTCTCGTCTCGGTAGCAGCAGTAATTTGCTGCTCACACGTTCATCCCAGGTTTGAGGAAGGTCTCCTGTACAAGACAGATGTCGACCGCCTCTTCCCGTAGGAGCAGGCGAAATTCACCTTGCTTAGGATGGAGACTCCTCGCATTGAACGTGTAGATTGTCAGTCCATCATGGATGTGGTGATTATCCATGGTGACTGCTGGAATTCTCGGTGTTGGCCTGGAGGGCCACCATTACTGCCTCCACGAGAGTCGGGAGCTTTCCCAGAAGCTGGCTCTGCGATCGCAGAAGCGCGCTGAGCTCAGCAGATGACGGTGCATCACTCATAGGGGCTGCAGCGGCGGCGGTGGCGGCGGCGGTGGCGGTGGCGGCGGCGGTGGCGGGGAAGACGGCTGGCTGCGTCACTGTGGCAGCGGCTGGCTGTGGCTGGACGGTGGGCCGTGCACGAGCAGGCGTTCCCTGAAGGCGCGCAACCCACACGGCATGCGTGGGCATTGGCTTGTCTGAGGCAATGGCGATGGTGTTCCCTCGTGGCCGTCCACGGCAGGGTGCCTGTTGGCTCACGGCCAGCGCCACGGGCGTGGGCGCCGGCATCCCGACGTCCACTTCCGTAGGCGCTTGCCGGTCCGGGCAGCTGTCCCCCGTGACTGGCTACGTCGGCTGGGCAGCAGCAGCGGGTCTTCTTCCTCTGGCGGCATTGGCAAAGCTGCGACCTGGGACTACACAATTCGTGCGTCTCCCCTTCTTGAAGGCGCGGCAGCCCCTGTAGCCGGCGACGTGTCCCTCGTTGCAGTTGCAGCACAGCAGCGGGTCTTCCTTCTTCTTCTGGCATTCGTGGGATGGGTGGTTTCTGGCGCACTTAGAGCAGCAGGTTGGCATTGTGCAATACCTTGCCACGTGGTCAACACCCTGGCAAGAGAAGCACTGTGCCCGTCTGCTTTTAGCGTGCATCAGCTCCACCTTGATGGGAATGTCGGTGATCTTTCCCAGCTGGAAGATCCTCTTGTTGTCTGCGTTATCCACTAGGATGACGGAGAACAGGGGCATCTCGCAGCACGTCCTCGGCGACTTCATGATGCTAACTTGCCTGGTGATGAATCCTTCCTCATTGATAAGATCCCTCAGATACTTCGGGTCCATCTTCAGAGGAGGGTGGCGAAGGACAACCTTCAGCTGCTTCAGCCTTTCAGCATTGTGGGTGTAGCACCCCCATTACTCAGTGGCGATCAGCTGCATCACCTGGTCGTAGTCCTCGCGGGTCTCGGCCTGGATGACGTACTGGTTGGAGCTCCTGGTCTTCATGAATCGCGGGTTGATCACTGCCTTGATTTTCTCACGGAAAATCTGGTACCTCCCTTCCCACCAAACCATGATTGGCGGCGGTCGGAGCAGTTTCTTCGGTGCGGGCATCATCCCCGCCCTTTCCACGTCCGTCAAGTCTGGCATTACTCCGAAGGTGTTCTGTGTCGATAATTTTTCTGGCTCGACCTGCCAGAATTCGAGGAACTTGACGGTGTGCCGCCGTGGCGTAGCAAACCCGTCATCGTCCGGCTTTCGCGGCGACGTTGTTTTCTTCCGTTGCGACCTCTTCTTCTGCATCCTGGGGTGGTTCAAACTTGCCGGGGGAGGGGGGGGGAGGCGGCGTCATCCATGGACTCGGCAGGCCGTTTCCTGGAGTTTCGCACAACTTCCATCGCCTCTTCCTTGACTGGGAGTGTTGATTTTTCCCCTGGCCAGCGTTCCTCTTCTGCTGGAGCACTGGACACGTCTGGTGCAGCAGCGGCTGGTGTCGGTCGGCTAGGCCGGTCGACGGTCGCGGCGCCAGCGGCGACGATTGCAGGGGCAGTGACCGTGGTAGCGGGCGCCGACTCTGTACCGGTAGACACAGGTGCGGGCAGGAAAACAATTCTCACGTCGGTGACTGTGGACGTCACTCCTGACAAGGGACAGTGCTGCTCAGAGGACGTCATGTTCCCTGGAGCGACCGTCTCTACATCCTGAGGCGGCGGGTTGGTGGAAACCATTTTCAGATGATCCTACGTGTTGGCCTCATGTGGTTCGGGTGCAAGAGCGACGATACCGACGGCTCTAGTCACTCTGTGACTTGCCAAACTGAGTTCATCGTCAGACAAACACTCCCTCAGCTCATCACCTGTCACGCACTGGCTCCTCCTCTCCGATTCGGAGCGATAACAGGTTTATTTCTTACGGTAAGGTAAGAATCTCTCTCGCACAATGGCTTCTCGGGCAAGTTTTGCATCTCACCTTGCCTCGCGGTCGAGCTTTGAGCTTACTGGTGGTGGGAAGGACAGAGGCCGTGATCGTAAGGGAGGCCCTTTCTGACCAGACATCGTCTCCCTCCTAATCTCGGCAATGCGAGACTTCCTGTATAAACTCTCTGATATGGCTGGGACAACGACAATTTGCTCTTTTTCGAGACGACAACAATTTGCTTCTTTTTTTTTTCGAGTCGGGTTTCACAAGCCAGAAAGCTAGTACACAGGTTCCCTATGACTCAGAGTCCTGCTGAGGATCCTCACACAGAGACAAAAAGCGGAAAGATTAGCGCTGAAAAGCACTGAACGCCAACGACGAAAAACGTAGACGGCGGCAATCCCAAGCAGTTAGCAGTCAGCCAAGCCGCGTAGTAACACCAACGAGAACGTACACCGAGCGTCCGCTCGCGCCAAGGTCATCCCGCGAGAGCGCAGGTAGCAGCGCAGGTACCGGAGGTGTGACCCGGTCCGCAGCCGACGCGCTACATGTAGCATGGCGACGCTGTGGCCAGTCTATGTTTATATAGGTCTTTGCGTAGGACCATGGAGGACACACAGCCACATTGCTGCTTGTAGTTGCAGTGTCGCCTAGCCGTATGTCGCGCGCTTTTGTCGCTCACGTAGGACATAGCTTTACTCTAGTTGCATTAAGGCCAATTCACACTGTCCGTCACGTCACGTCACGTCACCGTCCGTCAGAACATTCCGCAATGTATTTCTAATGGCGGCATTCACACTGTACGTCACCGGACCGTCACGTCACGTCAACGTCCATCAAGCTTTCTCGAGAAGAATGTTTTGACGGAACGGACGTCTGCTGACATCAGAAGTTAACCTATTTTCGTCACGCGAATTACATGTCGCACTCGAAGATTGCACTGTTTATATGCAAATGTGTTTTATTCATCTTTGTGTTGTTGTTGTAACTCGTTTAGGGATAAATCTCAAATGTTTGATAAAGACTTAAATATTTTTGCCAATTGAGTGTCCCCCTAAAATCGAGGTCGGATATCTGAAACCAAAAAATGGTTTATGTTACGTAACTTTGTAACAGAAATGACTGAAGCAAACTGTTTATTTGAATAAGATTGTAATTTGATTACGCATTTTTCTTTAAATAACACTTTAAATGAAAATGTCAGTTCTAATGAAAGGCAAAAATTCAGTTGTTTACGACGGTATTAACAATGTCAACGAGCAAATCATAATGGTTAAAGTATACAGGCGCTATTTATGCTCTTACAAGTATGGTTTGATGTCTTCATATGTTTATTTTTTCACTTGAAAATAGATGTCGATGTTTTGAAATGTTGTCTCAGTTCCCAGTAAGTTGGCCAAAAACATACATTGTAAAGTTTTCTTTGGCCGTTAATAGCATTTAGCGTTTTTGTTCCCATTTTCTAGTATTAAACTATGACTTTCTACATAACAGATCGCCACTCATAACCTCACTTTCAACATCCCATATTGAGATGGACGAATTGACGTGACGGACACGGACGGACAGTGTGAATACAACTTGACGTGACGGTTCCGTGACGTGACGTTGACGTGACGGACAGTGTGAATGGGCCTTTAGCTGACATAGAAATAGCTTTTATCATTATGAAACTTGTCTTGCTTGATAACGTATGTTTTCTTCATGCAAAATTTCTCGTTGTGTTAAAAAAGAAAAGAATCGAATCGAATTCTGTTCGAAGTTTTGGTCGAGCGCCCGTTGTGGTCGACAGTTGTAAATAGCGTGGAAGATATCACACTTTGATGACGAGAGTGGTATACGTTCGAGTGGCCCAAAAGCTGATAGTTCCTGACAGTTGCTGACGATTTGGAAGGCCTCTACTGCGCATGCGCGCTTTTTGACAGTTGCCAACTCCGAAGCCAACTCGAACGCTTATTTCACCTGTTTCGCATATTGGCCACCCATAGCGCTAGTTGACATCTTTTCTCTACCAATGTTGAAAGTGAAGTTATGACTGGCGATATGTTATGCATTTCTCAATGGAGAAAACTATTTAAGTCGTCATGAAACATTTGCAATTTACCGTTAAACCAAAGTATAATAATAAAGATTAACAAGACACATTTGCCTGCAAACCGTGTATCTGTCGAGTATAAAATTCGTGTGACGAAACTAGGTTAACTTGCGACTCGCGATGTTACCAGACGACCATTCCATCAAAACATTCTTCTTGAGAAAGCTCACGTTGACGTGAGGTGGCGGACCGGCGACGGACAGTGTGCATTCCGCCATTAGAAATACATTGTGGATTAAATTCTGATCACAAACTTCGACAAAACGCAAAATATACGTAAACATGTCTCTCCATTTATAAATAATGTAGCCAATTTAACCTGACAAAACCTCATACAAAAATGAGGTAAATTAGGATAGTTGTGTGTGAAAGGAATATTTGGTAACATACAACTTCATATGCATTTTGTCCCATTATTATGAGTTACAATAAAATTAAAAAAAAAAAAAAAAAAAAAAATGAAACATACAAATTAATATACAAAAATTTGCAGGTGTTGTGCAAGAATTATCATCGTACATGATTTTCCCAGAAGTTACACATTTCGTGTAGAAACGCCCACATTGGCACTAATAGATTTCTATAAAGGCCAATTCACACTGTCCGTCACGTCACGTCACGTCACCGTCCGTCAGAACATTCCGCAATGTATTTCTAATGGCGGCATTCACACTGTCCGTCACCGGACCGTCACGTCACGTCAACGTCCGTCAAGCTTTCTCGAGAAGAATGTTTTGACGGAACGGTCGTCTGCTAACATCGCAAGTTAACCTAATTTCGTCACGCGAATTACATGTTGCAGTCGACGATTGCACTGTTTATATGCAAATGTGTGTTATTCATCTTTGTGCTGTTGTTGTACTTCGTTTTAGGGGCAAATCTCAAATGTTTCATGACGACTTAAATATTTTTGTCAATTGAGTGTCCCCCTATAATCGAGGTCGGATATCTGAAACAAAAAAATGGTTTATGTTACGTAACAATGTAACAGAAACGACTGAAGCAAACTGTTTATTTGAATAAGATTGTAATTTGAATACGCATTTTTCATTAAATAACACTTTAAGTGAAAATGTCAGTTATAATGAAAGACAAAAATTCAGTTGTTTACGACGTATTAACAATGTCAGCATGCAAATCGTAATGGTTAAAGTATACAGGCGATATTTATGCTCTTACAAGTATGGTTTGATGTCTTCATATGTTTATTTTTTCGCTTGAAAATAGATGTCGATGTTTTGAAATGTTGTTTCAGTTCCCAGTAAGTTGGCCAAAAACACACACTGTAAAGTTTTCTTTGGCCGTTAATAACATTTAGCGTTGTTGTTCCCTCTTTCTAGTATGAAACTATGACTTTCTACATAACAAATTGCCACTCATAGCCTCACTTTCAACATCGCGTATTGAGATGGACGAATTGACGTGACGGACACGGACGGACAGTGTGAATACAACTTGACGTGACGGTTCCGTGACGTGACGTTGACGTGACGGACAGTGTGAATTGGCCTTAATATATAACCACAAGGAGAAACACGGAACAGTAATTGTGAGACGCTATAGTGGCACATATGCCGGTTATAAAAATCTATCAATGCTAATGCCTGTTGTCAACTATATTATTCTTGTGTCAATCACTTCATTTACAGATGGCACAGAAAATCTCAGTAGGACTATTTTTACTTCATTTTCAGGCGAATATATCACAATCCAAACTGTAAAAACATACGCATTCATCTTTAAATTCGTGTTATGAAAATTTCCACACCTTTCATTTATAGTATGTATGGGTGTAATAAAAAGGGGACGTACTGTATTAGAAGGCCACATAAGTTGAAAGAATGCCTGTCTAATATACAAACTCAGCCTCAATCAAGAGAAAATGGAAGACTTGGAACACAAACCTCTTCGTAAATGTGCAGGCTTGTCTTTTGGCCGAGGCTTGTTAAACGCTTTGGAATTAGTCAGAAAACAGTTTGACGAAAATCCGCTGACTTAAACTTTCGGTCGCCAACTATCAGCTCCGCCACTCGAACACCAGATTGGCCAGTCAGATATCGTCAGCAAGAGTCAGAAGTGCCACTCGAACGCCTCAAACTGTTCCTGACCGTCAGCAGCGCCACTCGAACGAAGCTATAGTAGGTTCGTTCGGGTGGCCCAAAAGCTGATAGTTCCTGACAGTTGCTGACGATTTGGAAGGCCTCTACTGCGCATGCGCGCTTTTTGACAGTTGCCAACTCCGAAGCCAACTCGAACGCTTATTTCACCTGTTTCGCATATTGGCCACCCATAGCGCTAGTTGGCATCTTTTCTCTCTACCAATGTTGAAAGTGAAGTTATGACTGGCGATATGTTATGCATTTCTCAATTGAGAAAACTATTTAAGTCGTCATGAAACATTTGCAATTTACCGTTAAACCAAAGTATAATAATAAAGATTAACAAGACACATTTGCCTGCAAACCGTGTGTCTGTCAAGTATAAAATTCGTGTGATGAAACTAGGTTAACTTGCGAGTCGTGATGTTACCAGACGACCATTCCATCAAAACATTCTTCTTGAGAAAGCTCACGTTGACGTGAGGTGGCGGACCGGCGACGGACAGTTGTGCATTCCGCCATTAGAAATACATTGTGGATTAAATTCTGATCATAAACTTCGACAAAACGCAAAATATACGTAAACATGTCTCTCCATTTATAAATAATGTAGCCAATTTAACCTGACAAAACCTCATACAAAATGAGGTAAATTAGGATAGTTGTGTGTGAAAGGAATATTTGGTAACATACAACTTCATATGCATTTTATCCCATTATTATGAGTTACAATAAAATTTAAAAAATGAAAAATACAAAAATTTGCAGGTGTTGTGCAAGAATTATCATCGTACACGATTTTCCCAGAAGTTACACATTTCGTGTAGAAACGCCCACATTGGCACTAATAGATTTCTATAATATATAACCACAAGGAGAAGCACGGAACAGAAATTGTGAGACGCTATAGTGGCACATATGTCGGTTATAAAAATCTATCACTGCTAATGCCTGTTGTGAACTATATTATTCTTATGTGTCAATCACTTCATTTACAGATGGCACAGAAAATCTCAGTAGAACTATTTTTACTTCATTTTCAGGCGAATATATCACAATCCAATCTGTAAAAACATACGCATTCATCTTTGAATTCGTGTTATGAAACTTTCCACACCTTTCATTTATAGTATGTATGGGTGTAATAAAAAGGGGACGTACTGTATTAGAAGGCCACATAAATTGAAAGAATGCCTGTCTAATATACAAACTCAGTCTCAATCAAGAGGAAATGGAAGACTTGGAACACAAAACTCTTCGTAAATGTGCAGGCTTGTCTTTTGGCCGAGGCTTGTTAAACGCTTTGGAGTTAGTCAGAAAACAGTTTGACGAATATCCGCTGACTTAAACTTTCGGTCGCCAACTATCAGCTCCGCCACTCGAACACCAGATTGGCCAGTCAGATATCGTCAGCAAGAGTCAGAAGTGCCACTCGGACGCCTCAAACTGTTCCTGACCGTCAGCAGCGCCACTCGAACGAAGCTATTGATAGTGTGTTTATGTGGCTATGTGCTATGGAACCAAGGAGGTTAACCTCCTTGTATGGAACAATGCAATGCGTATTGTGTACTGTAGTCTGTGAGTAAAACATTGGTGTGGCTGGGAAGTTATTATATGTTGATTGATTGATATTACCTACTGAGAGTGCTATAAATTGTGTTGTCGTGAAGTAATGGCAGCTGTAATGGATGATGTTGGGAAATCTGAGGAAAAATTGTCTGATAAAGAGCTCGCTGACGAAGTAGACGACGGAGAGGCAGAAGAAGGAACACCTGATGCTTCTAAAAAGAAGAGAAGAAAAAAGAAGAAAAGGAGAGCGGGTATGTACCCAACATATTAAATTCTATGAGTGACCGTGACAAACCTCGTGACTGTAAACTGTCGATAAAGATTGCTTATTTGGACTTACCGGTAGTTTATGGAGCTGTATGTTTGCACATTTCGGGTGACAGCAGGGTACGTACTTATGTCTTTTGCGTTCGTATTAACAATGCTCCATTGCGGTAATATTAGTCGTTTCAGGAAAGGCTTATAACGTAACGTGTTTTCATTATGTTAACCTATCAAACATCTACAAAGAACGTATAGTACAATAGTACCGTATATTGAATACAGATCCCTCTTAGGGACCCAGCGCTAGGTCTGTAAGCAAAGAACATTTTGGCGCCCTCTCTTACTCATCAGAGAACCTTCACTATTTCTACTAAATGTGTTATGTGGACAAAAGGTAAAAGGCAAATGGATACAAAAACATACATTTTAAGGAAGGGCATAGGACGTCGAATGGGCCGACTTGGAGTAGCAGAGGCACCACAAGACATTTTAATTTCCATTGCCTATGCTTTTAGATATGAATTAAATTCATAAAACTTTGTAAGCATGACCAAGTCTGATTTAGAATTCATAGTCATAGCAGTGGAAGAAAATGTGTAATTTCATTTACTATTGTCTGCATATTCGTTATAGGTACACTTTTCTTCGTAGGTAAGGAATATTCTTCAATGAATTTTGCACAGCGTACAAACCATACGTACAGGTGTATGAAACTCTAGGATTTATATAATTTGGAGAAAATTGAGCTGTTAAATTTTAAACTCCATATTTAGGAAACAACCCAAATTTCATAGTTGATTGTACCACAGTTTGCATTAGATTTGGGAAATACTAGAGTTTCAAGCTCTTGTAAACGTGGTTTGTATACTGTACAAAATTCAGCGAAGAATCTGTCTTACTTGTGAAGGAAATTGTGCTTAAAGCAACAAATGCAGCCAATAGTAAGTGGAGAAAATAATGAAATTTCACTAGTAAGATAGTTTTGAACTCCTACTGATATCAGTGTGTATCTTGAATGTGCCTCTCCTGCTGGAAGGGGCCCATTTAAAGTCATTCTCCCCCCCCCCCTCCCCCTTAAAACCAAACATTTATTTACAGGTCGTTATTACATAGAATGACAATTATTTGATTTGTTAAACACTGTTGAAATCTTTTAAAATTAAAATGAGATTTTCCTGACTTTGTTTGACAAACTTGTTTAGCATCAAATCTGTTAGCATTTCATTTAACAAATCATTTTTCAGTGGCCAAAGCAGCTTGTCACTCTGTTTCTCTTAGCTTAATCACATTTAGTCCTATGTCCGCCATTGGCCACCAATACCAGCAGCATAAGCAAAATACTCAATGACACAAAAAAATTTAAACAGATGTCTACATAACATTTGGTTATAAAAGATGAGGCTGTAGCTGGGTTAGCTTTGGAGCACAGTTTCCTCCATCGTTCAAAATTTATTGATGGTTCTTGCAAGCTCCAGGTGTCCCTATCTTCATACTTTGGTGACACCTGTGGCTGCGTAGTTTGCTTATCTCATCCCACCAATGCTCCTCTCTTGCATGAAGCTGCCAGCATTGTGTTATTCTACTGTTTCAGTGATATACTCGTCAGCTTTACTGGGTAGTGTGTGTAACATTGAAACTTAGCAAGATTCCAACATTGCCACTTCAGTAGAGCTCCCATACCTGTTCTGATTTCATATATAAGACATTAAGGTACACTTTAGCACAGGCTTGACCAACTACTTGTGATTGTTTCAAATAATAACAAAAGGATCACAATATTTTTGTATTAATCACTTCTTAAATTGTTTTACTATTCAGGTGCTGCAGTGGCTACTACAGATGCCACAGCAGGAAATACCCAGAGTGCAGACAACAAAATAGAAGAGTGTTTAAGGGATATGAGCATCAATGGATGTATTGATACGTTAGCTGGAGCTGATTCTGGAGCAACTACACAGGGGAACAGTGTAGTGGCAGATACGGGCTCTGAAGGTATGGAAAGTAACTGCTGCATGTATTATGGTCCTGATGTAGCCTAGTTGTGTACTTCGAAATGTTCTGGACACACAACTACCTTTATTTCAGGTCAGATTGCTGTCTAGGTTATTATTTGTTATATATACTTAGGCAAACTATTATTTTGATGTTTACATAGCCTATTTATTAAGCAAGGAGTACAGTTTTATGAATGATATGAAGCTGAAACAAAATTGTCTGTAGTTTAGTACAGATCGTAGTCTAACAATTGTTCCGCATTACTGCTCCGTCAGTTTTCATTACTGATCACTGGCCAGAGAATGGAAAATAGTGGGCGCGAAAAGTTGAATTGAAATCTGGTAGGAAATGAACTAGAGTTGTCCATGCAGTTGTGATGACCACTGTCCCCCTCGTGGTGTAGTGGTCAGTGTAACTGCCTAGCAAGCAGCTGACCCAGGTTCGAATCAAAGCTTGGTACAAATTTTCAGTTTTACCCATTCACATCCCGTGAATATAAACTGAAAATTACCAGTCCTGTTGATGGAGAGAATAACTTATTGATACTGTTTCCAATATTGTTGTAAGATTTCATTGGCACATACAGTATACCTTGGTGTGTAGCACAGAGTAGGACCTTAATACAAAGCTTGCAGCAGTTAATTTACTGACCAGGCAGAGGTGCCTACAAGAACCTGTCAACCATAGAGCAGGAACATTATTTCATGGCCAAGAGGAAAGAGCATACCTCTAATTCTATGTGATTGTTTTCAAAGAGCATTCAAAAAATGCGGCATAACCGAAGACTGGGATATCACACATCAACTCTGACCAATGACATCATAAAGATTTCGGAAACACCGTGTATGGGATATCTTAATACTTCTGTGAATGTACCATCAATCACAGGTCTCAGCCCAAAAATTCGCACCTCCAGCACTCACGTGGGGGGTGCGGGGGGACTAACCTTACTGTCAGAGAGATGCTACAGATCATTTTTTAAACACAAAATATTAATATATTCTGTTTATAAACAAACTATCATCTTTAACGCAGCCACCACATA
This sequence comes from Locusta migratoria, assembly GCA_026315105.1. NCBI lineage: Eukaryota > Metazoa > Arthropoda > Insecta > Orthoptera > Acrididae > Locusta > Locusta migratoria. Next base: position 779,141,966 of record CM048755.1, read on the forward strand.
ATTGCTCATGCCTGCTTCAAACATGCACACACCTCAAAACTACCGCACTGCGATGACGTTATGGGTCAAAGCTGACAGGCGGTGTCCCTGTCTTCGGGTGAGCCCAAAATACTTGTATTAACCAGATGTTACTGAAAGACAATTTTTGAAACAAATTGTTGATGCATAGGCCTATATCATATACTGGAATACTGTATTATTGATGGTAATGTTAAAACTGGCAACAAATATAAAATTTTTGCTTTCTCCATCTACATTCGAAAACAACGTATAAATCATGGCATGTCATAAACAGCTAGTTTGTGAATCTAAACACAAGCCCATTAACCTGGACATAACACTTTAGACCTTTACTTTGGTCGGTAATAATAATATTTAATAGTGAATTAATATCATAATGTTTCATATGGAATGTGTTTTTTTCCCCCCCATCAAAGTGATTAGCTAAAGTTTAGATCAGGCTGCATCAGCACAGCAAAGGTTGGTTACAGTGACAGTCTGATCTATAGCGTAGCCCAAGGCCTAGGTTATGAGGCAACCATTTGAGAGTTGGTGAATGTAAAAGCATAAAAACAGGTTGTGGTGACAGTTTAATCTGTAGTGTAGTTTTGCCAACATACACGTCAGCATTAAGGTAAGAGCACGCATGGCCGTACCTAGAGTTTTACCAAATGATCCTCACAGAATTTAACACATAGTGGCCAGTATCTCATGTGGATCACCATGCTTAATTTGGAACACATATTTCTTATTTTTCTTATTCTTTGGAACACTAACACAATTCTTAGAGTTGTTACTGATGCATTTCTACAATATGGTAGTACACACCATTTGTGAACCATTTCTTTGAAACAATTGCAAAATAAGGTAACACTTTTAATGTCAGTTAGAAAAGTAAGAGCAGCATTCTAGCTAGATTGGGACTTCACATGCCCCACATGGCATTTCCGTAGAAAGACGAAATTCATGAGGTGAAATAAGCAGGTTTCAAGCATAGGATGCTTGTTGATGTTTAGGCCTGTATCATGTGCTGAAGCATTGTATCAGTGATCCAGCGCAAATATTAAAACAGACATAGAAGCTGAAATTTGAACTTTCACCATCTTCATTAGAAAACAGTATATGAATCATGCCATGGCATATTGCGACTGACAATATTGTCTGAATATTTGTGGTGCACACACAGTTCAGGAGATAGTGGCTTTTGTTTCACTATGGAGTGCCACTATGGATGATGGAAACTGAAAGCAGCCAGCCTGGGTGCTGTTAAGACATCCAATAAAGAATGTTTTAAGTTTTCTTCTCTCTACAATGGCATGCAACCACGCAACATTACTGTGGTGGGGTGGCTTTTGTGCCATCAACAACACAGGTGAGGTTGGTGTAAGCACATGTCTCAGGAGAGGCCTCACAAATGCGTGGTGTCTGAAGAGTGGCAGCAACCATTTCAGAAGTTGCAACGTTAATTACAGCAAGGATGACTGACTGATCTGGCATTGTAACATCAGCTAACATGAGTTTGCTGTCAGTTATTACAAATGGTTGAAAACAAGGGGGTAAGGTAGTCTCCCATTTGGATCTCTGTGTGGGTTTGGTCTTGAGGATGTCATCGGGAAACACAAAACAGGCATTCTGTCATCACAGTGTGCAATCTTCTATCCCTTATTCGGTAATTAAGTTGGAAAATTTTAAATGGCGAAATTGTTGAGTTAATGTTATAGTGGTGATTAGTAAATTTCGGGTGCAGAATGAACAGGATTTCTCATCAGGCTAGTACATAGTTGTAAATACATAATCAGTTGGGGTGTTGTTGTCAGTCAATAGTAACTAAGCAAATAGGGATGAAGGTAAGCTGCTATGAACACATTGTCGTAGCCAGCTAAACTTGACATCATAGTCCGGGGGATCAGCGGTGGCGCTGCCAATGGAAAGCACACAGCTTAGCAACACACCACATTTTGGGAAGCCTATGGCATGCCAACGAGATTTACAATGCAGCAATAACCCATCCACCAACTGAGCCCATTATTTAATTTAGAGGCATTAATTATTTGAAATATTGCAAATTATCAACTGAGATTTCTCTCTTGTTAAGAATGACTCATTACGCCTAATGATTTAGTTAAAGAAAAATACTAATTGCGTAAAACAGTGATGATTTACTTTTCCTCTGGGCTACTTTGCTTGATAATGTTGGCAAAGGATGCCAAATGCTGGCAATCGCATGACATTGGCATTAGTCAATCGTATGGCAACGCACATGTTTTGTCTTGTAATCTTTGTTGTACGAGGGCAATTACTTTTACTGAGCAGACACGGGTACATACAAAAACCTGTCAACCATGCGAGTAGGAACAGCATTGTTCATTTACTTAATGGTATGTACGAAACTGTAGAAAGATATAAAAAAGCCAAGATCGCTGATCATCAATTTTTATTTAAGATGACCGGTTTCGCTGAACTGTGTCGGCATCATCTTGTCCAATAAAATCATTTTAAAAGGCCATAGTCTTGTAATGTCAACCAGTCTTAAATAAAAATTGATGATCAGCGATCTTGGCTTTTTTATATCTTTCTGCAATATCGTAATTGGATCACATCCTAGAACATAACCCAACTCGGTATGTACGAAACACCAATTGAGTCATTCTATGTGGTTTGAATTTCTAATATTTACATCTTGGCAAAGATTTTCTGCAGTGTTGTTGACCTTGCTGAGAAACCGAAAAAATTCGGGTGCTATATGAAATCAGTAAGTGGATCAAAGGCCTTGATCCAGCAGGGTGGCCACCGTACCTTGAAACTGGGAAAAAGCCTTGAATTTGAAAAAACCGGGAAAAACCTTGAGTTTCAGCCAGAAACCGGGATTTTTAACTCGTAAGGTCTCGCGACTTTAAGAGTTAAACAATCGTTCGCGTGTATAGCCTATTGCTCAGATTTCACAACCAGTTCGAAATGTACTTAATAAGTGAAATAAGTAATCTCTGTAGTTTTAGTAAGAAAAAACCTCAAAGTTTGATATTTAAAAGTAACAAAATTCTAGTCGTTTTAAAATTACGGTGAGCAATATGCTCAGATCGCTAGTGCCTGCATGTTAAATAATATACATCGCTTCATTTTTGTGTACAAAAACATTTTCAATTATATTTCTGGGCGGTTTAAAAAGTTTTATTATAGGTTACGTATTCCGTTACTACTTCTGTATTTATCTCGAAGTGTTGTTGAACCACGCGACTCAATTCCTCGCGATGAACGTCGAAGAGGCGCGAAGTTATCGTAAGGCGCGACTACGAAATTGCAACTAGAATGAAAGGCGATATTTATTTGTACTAAATTTTAGCAATTTTCATAGCTGACCCCCCCCCCCCCTCCCCCCAGTGCCGCCAGTGATGCTCAACACAGATCTCTTCATGGAAGCATTTTGATGATTTTAACTATAAACTTCATAAAAGTTGGTATTGTGATGCTTCGTTAGCACAGGCACCGACTACAGGTATGCTCAGTCGCTCAAGCATACCCCAAAATTTAAGTGAACATTTTGGTATCATTTTTTCTTTACATTGTATTTCTTCAGTGTAATTTAAATCGTCTCTTTCATCCCATTGATGACTGGCTAGCTTTTGTAAGACACCACTCTAAAAAGATTATTTTAAACGGGTAATTGAATTCGTAGGCATTAAAATCCACGTTCACATGTGAGTGAAGTGACTGTTTTCTAAATAGTCCGAATGTTAATGGAATTTCGCTTGTTAAGTCAATATTGTAAATTGCAGCCTTTGTTTTAAAGAACTAGAAATGAAGTCGGTTTGGTACTATACGTTGAAAATGTTTACACTATGAATGTAATTCCCGGATCATTAACACATCATGAGGGACCTACACACGTGACCAGCAAATAAAATTTTTCAGTACTGCAGTGCTTCACGCTACGCGCAACAGCCGCCGAATTCGCAGGCTTGCGATCGCTGCATGATGCCGCTCAGATAACTTGCAATAATTTGTGAAAGGAGGTAGATATCGGTGCGACTACACTTTCAAAAACTTTTTCATACTTTTAGCTCCATTTCATTCGCTGTAATGTATGGTCTAAAATTTATAGAACAGTAAGCTGCCCGCTATCGAACTTTTTCAATACACAATTTGTAAATGACGTGCGCAAACTTGATAATTTTAAAACGACTGTTACGGATTTCGAAAAGTTGAATGTTTTATTCGAATGCTAAGATATTGTACTACCCTGTCTCAAAAAATCAGAGTTTTTAACCGAATACTGTCATCAAAATCGAGTGAGGAGCGTTACGAAAACTAAAAACTCTCGCGGAATGAAAAGTAGACTTTTAATTTTTTCAGATGCAAGACAAAGCTTTTAAGGAAAAAATAAGCTGATAAACGATGTGACGTGGTCTTATATACCGTCAAAATTTTTTGCAACTTGAAAATCGGAAAAGTTCATTCCCCCTCCCCCTCTTTTTTTGCTCGGCTTGGCCCGGCGCGCAGTGTGAACACCCAGGCTGTCGGCGTGCACCGACTATTACCCGGCGCCAGCCGGATCGGCAAAACGCGGCTCGGCCGGTTGGCACTGTGAAAGCACCCTAAGGCCATCTACATATTTCTGAGATGGAACAGAGTGAAACAATCATTGCAGAGAACAATAGAGTGAATCCAAGTGTGAATCGACCTTACCTGTGCCTGCACAGATGAAGTAATTCAACGTGTTTTAGAGTGAAGTGTTTGTCCGTCATGTCAAAACAGAGAATAACTCGATATCAGAGCTCATATGAGACAGTGTATTCGTGGGTTGATCCCAAATAACAAACAAATGCATTATGCTCTTGGTGCAACACAAAGATAAATATTTCTACAATGGGCAAGAATGCTTTGAACAGCCACGCAAGAAACAAGAAAAATAAACTTTCCATAAGCAAATGGAAGTCTGTTACTTTCCATAATATAAGCTATATTTCACTGTTTAGTACTACAAGAATTTAAAAAAATGAAACAAATCCATTAGAACAAATTGTTTTCATTAAAATCTGCTGCTGACTGTTATTTTACCAGATGACACTGGAATGCGAATGCCACACAGCTGTTGCTCCATATATGTTATTGCATTCCCCATTTCATCTCCTCGAAGTTCAAGAACTCGCCCACAACATTGTGCATTATTATGCATGCTGGGTCATTAACATTCATTTATCTTTTAGCTAGAGTTTTCCAGGGCAAAACTTATTTGACTGTATGGCCTCTGGAAACTGAAAACCATCATTCGGAACAATCTAAATGAAAATTTGAAAGAGGTGAAAAGGTTTTTCATATCCTGAAGGTAAAGTAAATCATATGTATTGAGTTCTTGATCACTAGTTTGAGGTGTAACTGTATTTTAATGTATCAGGAAGTCTAGAATGTTGCACAAACGAATGCAATTCACATTAAAACGTACAGTGTTCTCCAACTACTTCAACTCAACTTAGTCCATTATACTGGGTGTAAATTTTGACAAACCGGAATAACTCGGAAAAACAATAGATATTAAAATGGTTTTCACCAGCATGTGCGGATGGCAGAGTCTTAGGAAATAATACTCAACCTGAACCGTTTCCGCCGTTTGTGGGGAGAGAGGTGGTGTCAAGTGTAAAATTTTAAATGGGAACCCCGACTTTTATTGCAGATTCAGATTCTAAAGCCCACATCATGTATGGTCTGGTTGATTTTTCTTTTTTTGTGACAGATGGCGCTGTAATAGTAAGAAATACTTGCCGTACTGTTTAAGAAATGTACTAAACAGGAAATAAAATAAATGAAAACCATATTCATGGTGCTCCAGAACGCTACCAAATGATCCCTAAAGTGATCCCTCCCTCTGCCCGCAGTGGACAGGGCAGTCATTGGGAACAATCTAAATGAAAACTTGAGTTGAAAAGGTGATACCAAGTGATACCTTACTCCAGATTACCCTTGTCTAAATACCAGTTATGAATTGCCGTAAAACACTAAATTGAACTAGCTGGTATCATTTGGTTGGGTTCTGAAGCATCATCAATATGATTAACCTTTATTTTATTTCCTGAGTGGTACATTTCTTCAGCGGTATGGCAAATAATTCTTACCATTACAGTGCAATATGTTGCCAATTGAAAGAAAAAAATTCAACCAAACCATACATGATTTGGTCTGTAGAATCAGAATCTGTAATAAAAGAAATATGGGAGTTTCCAGTTAAAATTTTACACTAGCCACCCACACCACTCCCAAACGGTAAAGACAGTTCAAGTTTAGTATCATTTCCTAAGCATCTGCCGTCCGTTCATAATGGTGAAAACCATTGTTGAATATATACTGTTTGTTTGTTTTTTTCTCTAGTTATTCTGGTTTGTGAACTTAAAATGTGCACCCTGTACTATACATTGTCATTGTCCAATCTGGGGCGGGGAGAGGGGGTCTATGGGGCTGCAGAGTCCCCAAAACCACCAGGAAAACCTCATAATAGGAGCTGCTCCTTTTTAGATCAGTTTGAGGTAAAATTCCACAATATTTTATGAGCTCTGCCCCCCCCCCCCCTCCCCCCGTCTCCAACACAAATTCTGGATTCGCTACTGTTTGGTGTGTATTACGTGACATGGTTCAACTTGGACGACATGTTTTTTTAAAAATATGTAACTAGTTTCTTTAAGGTATAGTTGTGTGCTAACCCCTTTGAGCAAAATTAGGTTTCGTGAAAACCTGGAAAATAATTATTTTTAACCTGGAAAAAACCTTGAATTTGAAAATGAAGATTTGGTGGCCACCCTGTCCAGTCACTCGATCATTTAGGGTTGTGGTGGTAATGGAAGGCGGCAAAGTGAAAGCCTAAGTTTTAAATGTAATGTTGAAGAAAGCATCCATGTAGGAGGACTGGGCAAACACACCTTCATTTGATGAATGCACTGACTCCCAAATGGTGGACAGCAGTAGGCATATGTGGTGTAGAGAAACGGCTGAGAGAGTTGAAAACAAACAAGTTGTGAGGTCCAGATGGGGCACAAATCTGGTTTTACAGATAGTACTCTGTAGCATTGGCTCCTTATTTAGCTTGCGTTTATCGTGACTCTTTGATTCAGTGCGAAGTTTAAAGAAACTAGCAAAAGGTGCAGGTGACTCCCATGTATAAGATAGGCAAAAGAATGGATCCATGTATTTAGAGACCAATATCGTTAACATCTGTTTGCTGTAGAATTCATGAACATATTCTCAGTTCTAGTGCAGTGAATTTCCTTGAGGCAGAAAAGCTTCTGTCCATGCATCAGCACGGCCTCAGGAAGCATCAGGTAGACAGCATATTTCTCTATTTTTTTTAAAGGCATTAAACACTGTGTTGCACTGCAGACTTATAATGAAGGTACGGGCATGTGGAATAGGTACCAAAATGTGTGAATGGTTCAAAGACTACTTACGTAATATAACCCAGTATATTGTCCTTGATGGTAAGTGTACATTTTAGAGTGTAGGGTATCCTCAGAAGTACCCCAGGGAAGTGATAGGACCATTACTAATTTCTATCTATATAAGGCTTATAACGGGCCAAAACAAGATTCCTAATTAAAGATTATTTTCTGAGTTACTTTCCTTTAAATTTCTGATGAAAATTATTCATTGGGCTGTTCTCTTGTGTTGAGAAAAATGGCATAACTGTAGACTGAGATACCACCCGTTTGCTGTGTCCCATGACGTCATCAAGATGTTGGAAAGCGAGTATAAGAGATATCTTAATATTTCTGTATTGTAGATACAAATAATCTCTAGTTGTTACAGATAACAGAATGTACCATCAATCGCAGATCTTGCTCCCGCCCCCCAGGGGGCCCACAGCTCTTTTGTGGGTACGTGTGTGGCGTGCACAGGTCCCCGAGCTGAAGCGGCCTTTCTTCTTTCCCACGCTGCTTTCCCTTCCGCCCCCCCCCCCCCCCCCCAGTTTGTGCCTCAGGTTTCAAAGGTTTCTTTTTCTCTTACTCCGAGACCTCTCCTTTTCTTGGTCCTCTTCCTTTCCTGTTGTTTCGCTTTCCCCTCTTGCCCCTTTCTCCTTGTCCTCGGTCCACCCCTTTTATCTCCGCCTCGGCGCTTGAGATTCTCCCTCCTTCATTCCTTTTTCTCCTTCCTCTCTTTCCTCCCTTCTTTCCTCCCTGTGCGTTTCTGAAGGTCAACCCCCGCTCTGCGTAGCCGGTGACGGGGTAAGGCATAGCTCCCCACCCCTGTTAGACGTGTAGGGCATGTACGTAACCCCCGGTAAAGGCCGGGCCCAGGGAGGTGGTGTCACCTGAGGTGCGAACAGTCACCTAAGGCGGGTGCGCCCTCAGGAGGGCCCCCACAAGGAAGGAGCGCGCCATCGGAGATGTCGGTAATCATGGGGGACACTTCCGCTATGAAACCTTCCAAATCTATTATAACTTTGACCCAAACATGGAAACATGACGAATCTGTCAAAGAAAGTCTTGCCTAACATTCCCAAGTTCCTCATAGTATCTCGTACTGATGATCAGTATTTTTCTTCTCTAAATCCTTTTCTTATTCAGAAGGGCGTCGATGCGATCACAGGTCCCCTGAAGACCTGCTCCAGGCAGCGCAATGGGACCTCGTTGCTTGAAATTGAGAATGCCTTTCAGGCACAGAAATTACACCGGGCTACGCTTTTGCTTACTTTTCCTGTGAAAGTGGAGGCTCATCGCACCCTCAACTCCTCGCAGGGGGTAGTCTTCACAAGATCTCTGGATGGGTTATCGGATGGGGATATACTCAACTATATGTCCGATCAGGGAGTTACGGCTGTTCATCACATTATGAAAGAAGTTGACAATGATCTCATGCTGATTCGTACTGTCTTCTTGACTTTCGACAGGGTTTACATACCATCTAAGGTAAAAGCGGGCAAGTTTTTTGTATTATCTTTGATATGAAGAAAGTCTCACTGATTCATTAGTTTTACTGTAAAAGGCTTCTTTCTGCTACAGTGTCTTGTTTTATGAGGTGCACATAATCATCTATTGAGAACAGAGATTTGCCTTTGCGTTTAGCTGATTCAATACTTCTTATCTCCCTGTGGCCTGATTATAGAAATTTTTGATCTGTTATCTTAAACTGTGGTGGAAAAGACAAGCCAATAGTGAAGCTATGTGTACTGGTTCCTGTTTTGTCCCCCAAGTTACAACATGTTATTAAATGGCCAGCTTTTGTATTTACTGATTTGAGGTAAGATAACAGACATGATCCCACTTCATTAGCACACCTCTTAGCCGTGTGTTCTCCCCACAGATACGTGTGTCCTGAATCATGTTCACAATCATGCACTGCCGCGGTGGAGTAGCTGATCGGTCTAAATCGTCTCACTGCAGAGCGCGCGGTTGCTCGCCGTGGAAGTTAGTCCTCCCTGGGGCATGGGGGGGTGTGTGTTTGTCCGTAGGTTAGTTTACCTAGGTTTAAGTAGTTTGTAAGCTATGGACTGATGACCACGCATTTTGGTCTGATCGATTTACAAACATTTCAACAATCATGCACTCCTAGATTGTACACTCAAAATTTTCTTTTATAAAAATAAATGCTAGTAGCAATAAGGGGCAAATATAATGTTTGTTCCATATCAAAAGTTATAGTATGCACAAAACCATTACTTATAGACATTCAAACAACTTACGGGTATGCTGCCGGGTGACGATGTTGACAACCGCTGATATTTCGGCAGGACAACACCGTGCCATTCTCAAGGCACAATTGCACTTACGGAAGCAATGTGCAAGTGTATTTAATACCTCGGTTTGCAAAGGGTAAATGAGGAAGATAACACACACAGTACAAGTCACTGCAGAGTCAACACAGCCGAAGATGACCGAACATCAAAAATATCGATAGTGACTGTTAATAAACAGGTGAGGCAGCATTAATTATGTCCCTCTGTTTTCTGACGGATTCCAAGCAGAATTTAAAGAAAAACCACCATCTCTGTTTATAAGGTCGCTTGCTAGTTTAATTTCAACAGCTTCCTTAATAACACTATCCCAGTAGGTGGAAGTGCATGCCAGAATCTCCATGTTGTTGTATTCCATAGGATGACCGGTGGCAAGACAGTGTTCTGCAACAGCGGATTTGTTTGGCTGTTGCAAGCGCGTGTAATGTTTATGTTCAATACACCGATCTTCCACAGTCCTGATTGTCTGAGCAATATATGACATGCCACAGCTGCAAGGAAAATGATATGCACATTCCTTACGCAAACCAAGATCATCCTTTACGGACCCCAACAGAGCCTTTATCTTAGAAGGTGGTCAAAAAACATATTTCACATCATATTTCCACAAAATATGAGAAATCTTGTTGGAAATACTTCCTGCGTAAGGCAAAAAGGCCATAGCTTTAGGTGCCACTTCATTACTATCATCACTCACCCGTTGCACAGTAGGCTGATAGCGCAATGCATGTTTTATCTCTCTCTCACTATAAGAACTCTGACAAAAGGTCTCATAGAGCTGGGGCAACTTGGCTGACAAACTTTCATGGTCTGAAATGACATGTGCCCTGTGAACGAAGGTACGAAGTACTCCTACATGCTGAGCTTGATGGTGACAACTATCAGTTCACAGATACAAATCAGTGTGAGTAGGCTTTCTTTAAACAGAATGTCCCAATGTACCATCAAGGAAGGTTGATGGTACATTGATGCCTCCAATGCAATGTCCACTTTACATTGAGTGTTTGAAAGAGTGCGACAATCACTGCACCTTTGTTGCAAGGTGTACATTGCAATAGGCGGGTGTACTTTTTACATCTTTTTGTAGCAGTTGTCAAATAAAGGTTATAACACTTCACCCCGACTTTTCATTACCCTGCTGCTAAAAATACATTGAAGACTTTGCCCTGCAAACCCGGTACTGTGACAACTGGGATAGTATGTTGTGTGCCTACCCTCTTGGTGACGAGTGACACTATTCAACAATGCCTAGCACTGTATGCCAAAGTTTGCGGACATGGGTTGCTATGTGAAATATGTTTGTTATGACCTACTCTACCAGCCCTTACATTTTGGCCCACTTTAGGTTACGGTAGTAACAATAAAAGTGGGCCTTTGCAATCTTGTTTTGACATCTCGAAATTTAAATGAAAATAACGGCTTAACCATTCATCTGACATGAAAATTGAATAACCGAATTTATAGAGGAGAAAATTCTCTACAACTTTGTTCCCTTATGTTTTTTTTTTTCATATCTCGTATCGTTTGAGAGATATTTACAAAAATAGCGGAGTTTTGACACCCTCCATTGAATTAACCAAAACCAGCCGTTCGCAGATGTCGTGAGACATTCCTTGCCCAGAACTCTCTGGCATACACCACCTTTCTTTGTGTATTTGATGATTTTCTTATTGTAACTTGCACGTTGTCATTTCAAAGCAATGGCACACTGAAGAATTAACAAAAACACATGTTCTTCGTACGATAAATGAAAATCTAGTGTCCACATATGCCATATTAGCATCAGTTAACAACAGCCATCTATAGTATGAGATTAAAGAACGCAACTTCTAATTGTTAGCTATAGCGTAGTGGGCAATGCGTTGGACTGTGACGCTGAAGGTCAGTGGGTTGGAACCCGCTACTACCTAATGTTTTTCTTTTTTTTTCCTAAACGGGTTTCAGACACTCTTATTAATTGATTTATTATTTAGATTATTATTTTGGTCCAAAATGTTTGCGGAAATGTATAAAACTAAAAATCTCAAGTGGGCCGTAAAACACATCAGTACCATTTTTTTTTTTTTTTTTACATTTAATTCAAATATACACTCTGCATAAATAAATGTGGTTGTGCCTGTAATTTCGTTACCAGCAAACCATTGTATTCAGAATGGAACTTTCATTCTGCAGCAGAGTGTGCGGTGATATGAAACTTCCTGGCAGATTAAAATTGCGTGCTGGAACCGGGACTTGAACCTGGGACCTTAGGCTGTGGCTAAGCCATGTCTCCACCATATCCTTTCTTCCAGGAGTGCTAGTCCTGCAACGTTTGCAGGAGATCTTCTCTGAAGTTTGGAAACTAGGACTCGAGGTACTGGCGGAATTAAAGTTGTGAGATGGCAGTGTGAGTTGTTGGGGTAGCTCAGTCGGTAGAGCACTTGCCCGCAAAAGGCAAAGGTCCCAGGTTAGAGTCCCGGTTCAGGCACGCAATTTTAATCTGCCAGGAAGTTTCAAATCATTGTATTCATCAGCAGCTGCAGACTGCTTTACCAGTTTGGTCCACTGTCTGTACTCAATTTCATCATTGTGTCTGTAAGCTAATTTTTCTTTCAAGGAGTCTTAACAATTTGTCTTCACTGGGACAGTTATCACAATAATTAAGTGTGCAGTCATAGGTTTCAGAGTTACATTCATTATCACATACAAAAAAGTTTATAAGTTCTTAATAGGTTTCTTCAGTTTGTCTAGAATAATCGGTACAGAACAACGCCTCATATCCGACCTCGGGATATCCAACCATGTGCCCGACTGTCTTCTGCCTGCGACGAGTCAAACTGACTTAACAGTGGTGTGCATTGTTTCTCTGTTAAACTGACATTTGTGTTGTGATTGTCGATGTGTAGGTTGCTCTACTTTATTGTTTTTTGTTTTCGTGATTACTGTATCTTTGGTGATAAACTGTGTTGCGCGATTAGTGAAAGTTGACTATGGCTTCTCAAAAATGTAAGCGTGTGTGCGTTTCCCTTCAACAAAAACTCGAAGTGCTTCAAAGTTTGCACCATAGTGAGTCACTAGTCAAATTAGCCGCAGAGCTAGGGGTCGGTGTGACAACTGTAAAAGACTGGAGAGAAGAAAAAAAAACCATGAAGAAGATGAAGTAAACGACGTCGCAGAAACTCTTAAAGACCGGCAGGAATTGCAACACGGTGTCAAGCTGCAGCTGACAGATGTGGAGAAATGGCTGACCGAAGCTGTCATGGCAGAGGCTACAAATGAAGAACTCAAATGACGACGAAATAGTTGCTGTAGTTCAAAGCGCAACAAATTAAGACCGACGCCGAAGAAGAAGAAGAAGAAGAAGAAGAAGAAGAAAAAGTTGATTGTGAGATTGGTGTGATGCATTCAGAGGCTAAAGATGCATTGGACATTGTGTTAAAATATTTGGAGCAGAACCGAGAGCCACCCCTATGAACGTGTTGTGGGCAAGGAAATGGCGTGATTTTTCAGCGAAATCAACATTGCGTAAATTGAAGCAAAAAGTGTAATAAGGTCTTCTTCAAGTTACTTTTTATTAGAATATGTACTCTAAAATAGTTTTTTATTGAATACAGTAATTACGATTAAGCAGCACTGTGTGTATTTGGAAACAATACTTATAATTTAGTGAAGTGTACAGCTGTTCTGACCCGAAAAAACGTGTTTTATTGCTCCTCGGTATATCCGACCACGGCCCAGTCCCGTGAAGGTCGATATCGGGGGTTCCACTGTATTTAAATATAACTTAACACCCATGCATCTCAGGCAATGGGTTTCAGGCCTGGATGAACTTACTTGGATAGACACTTATATTTTATTGTAATAAAAAGTTCTTGATATCAAGTTTGTTTGTGTGTCAGTTGACAGAATTTTTATTTTTTTTAATTTTTAGATAGCCTACAATACTGTGAAAGTTACCCCAATTAATTTCAATTAATTTATTATTTTGCAGTTTTCTTAGAAACTTCATTGCTTAAATAATTGCATTACTGCTAATTATATGCGTCTTCCATACTTTTTTAAGTAAGTAAATAAATAAATAAATAAATAAAAATCCAAACCAAAAGCTTCATACAGATGTGATCTATGACTATTTTTGTAGGTAGGCACCAATTTAATGGTCAATTTATGTATAATTCTCAGTTAGTTACTGATTTCATGCCTGTAGAAACCAAATGGATCTGGTTGAAACATGGTGAAACTATATTTGAAGTGCATTTTCGTCCAGAAAGAAGTTTTTCTTCATGGTTTTTTGCTTAGGAACAGGTCATTCACTGTCAGCTCACCCAATAATTCTAGTTTTCTAATCCACTATTTCAAATAAAGTTGGACTATGGTCAAAAACACACGAGTCATTTTCCTCAAGTCCAAGCAAATGTGCGAAGTTTTGTGAAAATTTGAGAGGGAATGATTGCACATTGTTAGAATATAGCACCTGAATATTTTATGAGAATCCACCGCCAGGCTGCCACAATATTTATATGAGAATTATTGAATTGTAATGTGATGACTAGAGTCTGACCGAAACATGATTTGTGGCCGAACCTGAAACTGAAGATTGTGTAATTAAGTTAAAATTCCTGTATATTTTCAGAGCTGACCCACATAATTACAGGCCAGTATTATTGACATCAGTTTCCTGTAGAATTTTGGAGCATATTCTCGGTTCAAATATAGTAAATTTCCTCGAGACAGAAAAGCTTCTTTTCATGAATCAACACGGGTTTAGGAAACATCGTTCATGTGAAACTCAGCTTTCCCTTTTCTCACATGACATCTTCGGAGCCATGACTGAAGGGAAACAGGCGTATTGTGTTTTTCTCCATTATGAAAAGGCATTTGACGTGAGGCCTACATTGCAGACTGCTAACGAAGGTACGAGCATATGGAATAGGTTCACAGATTTGTTGCTGGCTGGAAGACTTCCTATGTAATAGAATGCAGTATGTTGTTCTCGACGCTTAGAGTTCATCAGTCGAGTGTATTGTAAGGTGTGCCCCAGGGGAATGTGATAGGACCACTATTATTTTCTAGCTGTATAAATGATCTGATGGACAGAGTAACTTGTAATTTGCACCTGTTTGCTGATGATGCTGTGGTGTGTGGGAGGGTGTAGTCATTAATTGATTGTATTAGCATAGAAGCAGTTCAGAGGCATCTAGGTTTGTTCCCGGTAGGTTCGACCAATGCGCTGGTGTTACGGAAATGCTCTTGGAACTCAGTTGGGGATTGCGGGAGGATAGACAACGTTCTTTTTATGAATTTCTGTTGAGGAAATTTAGAGGGCCAGAATTTGAAGCTGAGTGTAGTAGGATCTTCCTGCCGCCTACTTAAATTTTGCATAATGATCACAGACAAGATAAGAGAAATTAGGGCAGGTATGGAGGCATATAGGCATTATTTTTTTTCCTCTATTTTTGGAGTGGGATAGGAAAGAAAATGCCTAGCAGTGGTTCAGTGTACCCTCTGCCATGCACCTTATGGTGGATTGTGGAGTATGTATGTAGATGTACACCACAAATCACTAGTTTTTCCAAATTTTTCAAGTTCCCTTACCTGTACTAAGACTTCTTGTGTGTGTGAAAGCCTAATCAAGAGTCCGTAGAAGATACGGGAGGCGAACAAGTTTAGACAAAAGACGGTACTTTTATTAAACTACTTCTAAATTGGATTCTTTTCTACCTAAAAAAGAAAAATTAAAGGGAATTAGACAATAAGTAAACTGAACTCGTCACAGTGTAGTCTCGATATGTCAAGTCTCAAAATTAGGAGTTTCCCATAAATACGAGCCTCATAAAACAACTGGGATACATTCTATTTTCACATAAAAATGCACTCCACCATTATAACACGAAGTAAATAGTGAATAGATTTTAATACCTTTAGGCAGCCAATGTAAATGAATATTTAAAACTTTCTTTTAAAAATTTCATTGTTTACACATGTATTCTTTTCAAGGTCGATTTTCTTATTTTTCACATGTAAATTTCAATAGTTTGAAGTGATCCCAGTGCAGTTCACCTCAAATTAACGAGACTACTGTATAACTACCACAAATTCCACAATCCTGTATACCTTCTTGCAGGAAGATAATCTTTAGTATTTAAATACAAACCAAACATGCCAAATAGATACTACAAAATGCCAGTCTCAACATGACTACCACAATAGAAAATATGCAGAAAATAAACATTTGTTTGCTTCCATAAGTTGCCTTTATGATTTTTTCTAGAGTGCTAGCTTTATATCACCATCTTCACTTAAGTTTTTTTACAATTGACTAACAATCTTACATATTTCCTTTTTGGCATTCATGAATACATAACAGCTTCAATCAGTGCTGCAGAAAGTAGCTTAAAAAAATAAAGTCACTGTTCCCATTAACAGTATCAATGTTGTCAGTATAAATTTACACAAACTGAACAGGAAATGGTGTGTACCACATGGGCAATGTTCCCTAAACCCATATTAGTTATTAAAAAGAGCTCTTCTCTTTCAAGGAACCTCATTAATAAAACTATAAAGCATAACTGTATGATACCTAATCCATTACATACAATACTGATAAAGTTAAATTGTAAAATATAAACTTTCACAACCGGAAAGATCAATATTACTAAAATTTTCTGACCAATTATGCTGTGGTCTTACGGATTTATTACTGAAACCCAGCATTTCGTCCCCATCTGCAGAAGACATTTTCAAGGGGGATCGTGGCACTTTTGTACATCCGATGCACACCCTGGCTCGTTACTGACTGCAGCCAAATTCTCTTTACGAGGACTCGCGCAGAGGTGTCACATCAGCTGTTTTGTATAGGCGCTCGCAATTCCTCGTCGCCTTTTGCTGTTGTCCGTTGTTAATATCGTCCCATGGTGGAAGACTGTTACATTTCTTCTTCCACACTGGAATTCAGATTTCATTCAGTTTCATGCCTTCTTCCATTCTATTGAAATTATTGGAGTGTTATACAATTTCTATGGCCTCTCTCTAAATCTTTTGTGATATCGGTTTGTGGCTGCCAAAACCTGAGTCTTATCAAATTGAATGTGGTCCCCTGCTTGAAAATCGTGTTCATCATCAGCTGATCTGTTAGTCTCTCCCCTTCTACTGTAGAAATACAATTTTTATGTGGGAAGAGAGACTCCTAGCAGTTAAACAGCGTGCTGTCAACTGAGGTAAAGCATTGTTGTTGACTGAATCCATCCAGAACGTGACTGGACTTCATCGGTAATTTCAAGAAAGCTGTTTCCGCCAAACCACAGATCTGGCCGAAACTGAAACTGTGGCCGAAGCCAATATTTTGGCCCAAACTGGCCGTATCCAAAACCTTCACAAACGGTTTCCAAAGTCGTAAGTTACTGTCCATAAAAGACCATCTCAAACAGATGGTGATACCAATTTAATTAACACTACATATTTAAATATTTTTCTTCTCTAATCAACAATTAAAATGAAGATGCACATGATTTAGCAAATTTTGTAAAGAAAAAGGTTAATTTCAGGAAAGTTTTTACAAGTGCTAAGTCCTGGTACCAAATACTGACCAGTAATTATATCATCAGCCAAAAATGATACCCCTATACTTATGCAAGGGTAAAGGACTCAAATTAATTATTAAAATTGTTCATAAGGTTTACATAATTATGGGACCCAACTAGGCAGTTAAATAAGAATACATCTTTAACTTGGACATGGCCTGAAGTAAAAAATTAAATAACTTAATTTAGTCAGTCTGCATTAAAAAAAAAAAAAAAAAAACCCCACACTTAGATGCAACACTCCCAATGATGGCTCCCTTTATAGTTTTCCTTTTTCAACCAGACTGTCTCCTGTGTGTGGCCTCATGTGTTCCATGGAAGCTAGGCTTCAGATAACAGAGTTCAACACTGCAGCTCTGTGTCCGCCTCTCATGACCACCAATTGGTGGTTTCCATTTGTTTCCGCGTGGTTGCCTTTTCCTGTTTTTATTCTCACGGTCAGTCAGCCATGGACGTCGGCTTTTACATTTTATTTCTTGTCGTTGCTTGATGACTTTTTGTGATAGTCACATTTTTCGTTGTCTCTTGCCGACTTTGTTGTCCTTTTCCTGACTCGGGATATTCCTCCCTCCCCCCCCCCCCCCCCAGCCGTTCTTAACTCTGGGCTGTTTTAGACATCCAGGCCTTTTTTGTGCTGCCCAATGATGGAATAGGGCACTGATGACCTCCGTAGTTTTGTCCACGTAAAACAACAACAACAACAACAACAACACTGCATCAGACTTAGACCAACTACAAAGCTAAGGAAATGCCATCCACAAGGTCAGATGGAAACTGGGATACATGCGCTCAGCAAAGAAACCGGAATCAAGAGCGCCATGCATCTGGAGAGCGACTGTATTGAAAGAACCCTATTGTAGACTAGCGGATGGTAATGGTCTGAGCAAATACAGCCCTAAGGAAGTGTGGTTGACATGCAATAAAATTTTACTTAAACCCTTGCTACATTCAAATCACTTCCTTGTGCTGAATAGTAACAACAGCATGAAGGGTTCACACATAAGATCTTTAAAATTGAACAACATTAGAATTCACAGAAATCTCCAACTTTTAAATATTCCTTCCCACTGAATAACAGTGCAACATGAGAGAAAATAAAACAGACAACAGGAATTCTCACCAATACAAACAACATTGATGACGCAGAGGAAGTTTGCTATTTTTAAAGTACTCCTGCATTCTTAATAGCAGCAACGACATGGTACGGTTCAAACCAGGCAAATAATTCTCACCAATCTAAGTAGCTTTAATTATATAGTCGAAACTGGTTATTTCACCAGTTAAACAGCATTAAGCTTTATAAGATCCACAGCATCTAAATCACTCTTGCACGCCAAACGTAACGGGGCTGTCGGAAGACAGGAACTCCACAACGTGGCGTGTGCTCCACTGCCAAACAGTTTTAGGAGGAGAGAACAGGCACATGGCAGCAACTTCATCAATCGAATTCTGAGAATATGTTGCCAGATAGTCAGTTGGTCTCCAATTTAATCTGCTGTTCTTGCAATCTCAACTAGTATTAGTGTCTCACTTTGTGCCTAAGATGACAGACCACCAGCACGTAACTGCACACCACCCGGAAACGAGGACTGTGGCTGCAGTAAACTCTAGTTTCCCAGTTGTTTGTTCAGCGGCCTTCCTTCAATTTGGACTCCTGCGGCGCTCTATCTGCCACCACCACTCTCTCCAGTTACCTCGCCATACCCGGCAAAATTATTTGAGAGGATAACAGCGTCACAAATGGAAGAAGTGCAAAATCTCGACTATCGAATAATGCACAATTAAAACTTCCACACAAGCGGCTAGAATACCCAAAAGGAAAGATAACTAAAATACAAGTGAGCTGCCACAGCTCACCTGTTTTTGGCGACAAAGTATGATGTCTTTGTTATCTTGTTAAGAAGTAGTTAATGGATCAGACTTAATAAAAGACAAGGCTATTGTGAACATTATTGTTTCCATCTTGTGATTTGGAAATTATGTGCACTATTCTTCGTTAGGAGTGTCTATCAGTCCTGGTATTTGTTACCAACAATGGTTTGCAATGTAAGAGAAAGTCTGACAAAAGTGCATTGTATGTTTTTGTACATGATAATGTAGGCCTATTCTACTGATTTCACAATTTTATCTAGAACTGTTTTTGGATATTCATAAGTGAAGAACTGACACACACAAATGTTTTCTGTAGAGATCACGCCATAAATGATGCAAAACTATCTGCATCCCACGCAGCTGTGTTGCCAAATACAATAAATAAACGAACAGTTGCACTCCAGATGAAACCACCACTGGAAATTGATTTCTGCCCACCTACTTGTCCCCTCTCCAACCAAATAACAAAATACATTAAAGCAGTGAATAGTAAACAAACCAATACCTGAATGCAAATTAAGGCAACAATTTTCTGTTTGAAGAACTACCTGAGGATAAGCAAAAAGACTGCTTGAAACATGATGCAAAATGTTTCAGGAAATATACAAAAATTATTATAATTTTGTAATTACATTTTTCTGATCTAGCTTGTACTGCAGCAATGAAAGAATGTTTATAAAGTAAATATCGTTTGGTACAAACACTATTCCTCAGCGTACAGGCTCTCCGGCTGCTTGATAGCGCACCTTCGGCAGATGGTATGTGGCTGGTTTGTCGGCTGTTCTCGATGACCTTGACCTCCCGCGGCCGGGCCCCATAGCCGGGCCAGCACCCTTCGACAATGCGTGATATGGCCGCGCACAATTCGAAAGTCTTGCTAGGCCGTGACATCCCTCCCCACCTTGGGGTAGAGGCATCATAACCCAGAACAGGGGCGAAGATTTCAAGCTGTTGAGACAGCTCCACCTCCATCCAAATTGCAGGCAGCTCCACCAGCTCCCTTGCCGGAACCACATCATATGGGCTGAACCCCTTTGCAGAGCGACGGGTCCGCCCCCGCAAGTGACGTCTCACCGCTCCCAGCAAAGGTGATAGCGGCTGGTCCTCCATCCCCTTCTATGGCTGCACCTCCATCGACAACTCTGCGCCCGTGTAAGTGGGTGGCAAGGTCACTACACCGTAGGCGAGCGGAGCTGTCCACTCCTTGCGGGTCTCCCACCACTGATCGGCTGGTGACTGCGGCACTGAAACTTGGAGAGGACCATCCCCAGACAGCGCTGTAGAACGAGGAGGGAATATCACAGAAAGGGGGTAGGGTTTGTAGGCGAGGGAGAGGGATGATGGACCCATAGCTGGTCGTGGTGATGCATGATGGTACCGGTGGAAGACTGGACCTCACAGAGATGACTGCATCCCGCTGGGACCCAGCGAGGATGTGTGCCGTAACCTTGAACCCAGAGAGCTGAACCTGGGGCGAAATGGGATGAAGGGATAGGAGGGGGGCGTGGCAAAGCCTGGGTGCAGGAGGGACAAGTGTCCAATGAGGGCGGCCATGCAGAAGATCGGCGGGGCTATGCGGACTGACATGACAAAAAAACCTGAAGGAGGGCATCCGCCGCCCAAAGACGTGGCATGTACTTAAACTTTTGAACCTTGAAAGTATATGCAAATCTCTCCCCCTACCCCATTGGGTGGAATGGTGGGGTAAGGACGTGGCGGATCCCATGGGTAGAACAAAAGTCTCGAAAATGTTGTGAGTTAATTTGGGGCCCGTTATCAGTCACCAAAGTGCTTGTCCCCCCAGGGGGCCCACAGTTCTTTTGTGGGTACGTGTGTGGCGCGCACGGGGCCCCGAGCCGGAGCAGCCTTTCTTCTGCCCCAGGCTGCTTCACTTTCCCTCCCGGTTTATGCCTTCGCCCGGAGACGGGCATATTTCGTGAGATACGGTGGTTCTTGTTGTGCTTTTTCTTCCTTCGTTCCTTCCTTTCTTACCTTTCGTTTTCTGTCTTTCTCTCCTTGAACTCTCCTAGCCTTCTTCTCCTCATTAGTCTCCGCCTCGGCGTTTGAGACACTTCTTTCCTTCTTTCTCTTCCTTTCCTATCCTCTTCTTCTTTCCTCCCTGTGCGTGTCTGAAGGCCGACCCACGCATTATCGTGCGTAGCAGGTGACGGGGTAACGCGTAATTCCCCGCCCCGGGTAGACATGTAAGGCACGTACGTACCCCCTGGTAAAGGCCAGGCCCAGGGAGGGGTGATTACCCGAGCTGGTACCTTCCGAACGTGCCGATTGGTCCCTCCGTCAGTTCTCGGGAGGTGTGACCTGAGGTGTGAACAATCACCTAAGGCGGGTAAGCCCTCGGAGAGGGCCCCCACTAGGAAGGAGCGCGCCATCGGAGACGCCGGTAATCACGGGGGACACTTCCGCGATGACTTCCTCCTTATCTTCTTTCATGACGTTGACCCACAAACGTAAGTTAGACTCGCCTCAGCCTAAAAAGACTCTGCCTAATGTTCCTAAATACCTGGTTGTCTCTCGCACCGACGGAAAGGATTTCAATTCTGTCAATCCTTTCGTTATACAGAAAGGTGTAGATGCAATTGCTGGCCCTGTTAAAACCTGTTCACGTCAGCGCAATGGCACATTGTTGCTGGAAGTGGAAAGTGCCTTCCAAGCCCAAAAACTGATACGTACTACGTTGTTGCACACTTTTCCAGTTAAGGTCGAAGCGCACCGCACACTCAACTCGTCACGGGGGGTAGTCTTCACGAGATCCCTTGATGGGTTGTCTGATGAAGACATCCAATCGTATATGTCCGATCAGGGTGTGACAGCCGTCCACAGGGTGATGAAAAAGGTCGATAACCAATTGACACCGACTCGTACTGTGTTTTTGACGTTCGACAGAGTTGACCTCCCGTCGAAGGTCAAAGCAGGGTATGAAGTCATCTCCGTCCGACCTTATGTGCCTAACCCAACGCGCTGTTTTCAATGCCACAGGTACAACCATACCCGTGAACATTGCCCAAATGCAGCAAAGTGTGTCACTTGTGGTAGGGACGCCCATGAGGGGGATTGCCCACCTCCGTCCCCTCACTGCCTAAACTGCAACGGTGACCATGCGGCTTCCTCTCGCGACTGCCCTGTATACAAGGATGAGAAGGTAATCCAGCAAATTCGGGTTACGGAGAAGGTATCAACATCTGCCGCTCGAAAGTTGTTGGCGAGTCGAAAGCCCACTATCCTCCCAGCGGGTACATACAGTAAGGTACTCACCTCAACTCGACCTACCAAGGATTCCAGTACCCAGACATGTGACTTGACTTTCGCTGACACAGTTGTGCGATCTGCCAGCCCGAAGATTGCCCGTTCCACGTCCCCGCTTCCTCCTGCTGCTTCTAGGGTACAGTCTTCGTCCAACTCTAGTAAACCGCGGGCACCTAAACAAGATGCCCGGACCTTGAAAAAGGAACCCGTCCGTGAGGATTTTCTGCGTTCTCAGGCTTCCCAACCGTCAACTGCCTCTTCCCGCCGTCACTCTTCCAGAAGAGCTGACACGAAAAAGAGTTCCTCTCCTTCCCCGCCGAGGCGTGACCCATCTGTCGCGCCGTCCAACAGTTGCCGGCCTCGGCCGTCTTCTGTTTCACCGGGACGCTCCGTTTGCCGGGCGCCCGGCCCTTTACCGGCGGTGGAAACTGCCCCTCCTGATCAACTCAGGGAGGTGGCAGGCGCGTCGGGCGAACCAATGGAACATGACACTTTGCCCCCAGACAGCGATAGCAGTGCTCCCTCGACATCCGGTCCTCAGCGGCCGTCGAGGTGACCCCGCTCGCTACTTGGTTTTTATCCTTATTTCTTCTCTCATTTTTATCATGGCGCTCCTTCAATGGAACATTCGCGGCTTTCGTTCTAATTGGGAGGAGTTACAACTTCTCCTTCGATTGCACTGCCCGCTTCTAGTCTGCCTCCAGGAAACTAAGTTGCGTCCACGTGATCGTGCAGACTTTCCACACTACACCTCTGTGCGGTTCGACCTGCCACTCGTGGAAGGTGTCCCAGCCCATGGAGGGGTTTTGATGCTCCTTCGAGACGACGTCTATTTCCATCCCATTTCCTTGCACACTCACCTACAGGCAGTTGCCGTCCGCATCACCTTATCCACCTTTACCTTCTCCCTCTGTAATATATATTCGCCATCGTCATCTGCCCTTACTAGGGCAGATGTGCTAAACCTTGTTGACCAGCTCCCTTCACCTTTCGTGTTGGTAGGCGACTTCAATGGCCACCACCCCCTATGGGGCTCTCCGGCACCTTGTCCGAGAGGCTCCCTTTTGGTGGACATTCTCCACCACCTCGATCTTGTCTGCCTCAACACCGGTGCACCGACCTTCCTTTCTGACACAACACACACTTATTCCCATATAGACCTCGCAATATGCACTCCTCAGCTTGCCGGTCGGTTTGAGTGGTATGCACTTTCTGACACGTACTCGAGTGACCATTTCCCTTGTATCATCCACTTCCTACATCATTCCCCATCTCCACGTCCCACCAGTTGGAACATTTCTAAAGCCAACTGGGGGCTTTATTCTTCCATGGCTGTTTTTCACAATCAGAATTTTCCCAACTGTGACAGTCAGGTCGAATACCTCACAGAGGTTATCCTCACTGCTGCTGAACGTTCCATACCTCGTACATCCTCTTCTCCACGTCGTGTCCAGGTCCCTTGGTGGACTGCAGCCTGCCGCGACGCGCTTCGAGCCCGGCGCCGTGCTTTACGCACCTTCCGCCGCCACCCAACTTTGGAGAATTGCATCAATTACAAACGTATGAGAGCGCAGTGCCGTCGTATCATAAACGACAGCAAGAAAGCTTGCTGGACTGCTTTTACTAGTTCTTTTAACCGTTTTACTCCCTCCACGGTTGTCTGGGGTGGCCTACGCCGTTTGTCCGGCATCAAGGTCCACTCCCCGATTCCTGGCCTGACCGTGGAGAACGCGGTCCTCGTGGACCCAGCTGATGTTTCAAACGCATTGGGTCGTTTCTTTGCGGAGGTTTCGAGCTCTGCCCATTACCACCCTGCCTTTCTCCCTCGCAAACAGGTAGAGGAGGCACGGCCGCCTTCTTTCCGCTCTTTTAATCGGGACAATTATAACGTCGCCTTCACCATGCAGGAGCTAGATCGTGCTCTCGCCCTGTCCCGGTCTTCTGCTCCCGGGCCCGATTCCATTCACATTGAAATGCTGAAGAACCTCTCTCCAGCGGGCAAGTGCTTTCTTCTTAGTACCTACAATCGCATATGGACTGAAGGTCATGTTCCCACAAGTTGGCGTGAAGCCATTGTTGTCCCCATCCCCAAACCAGGGAAGGACAAACACCTTCCTTCCAGTTATCGTCCTATTTCTCTGACGAGCTGCGTCTGTAAGGTGATGGAACGCATGGTTAACGCTCGGTTGGTCTGGCTCCTCGAATCTCGCCGCCTCCTGACTAATATCCAATGCGGTTTTCGTCGACACCGCTCTGCTGCTGACCACCTCGTTACGTTGTCGACCTTCATTATGAACAACTTTCTAAAGAAGCGTCAAACAGTAGCAGTGTTCTTCGACTTGGAGAAGGCATACGATACCTGTTGGAGAGCGGGCATTCTCCGCACATTGCACACATGGGGCCTTCGGGGCCGCCTTCCTCTTTTCATTCAAGCGTTTTTGGCGGATCGCAAGTTCCGGGTGCGGGTGGGCTCTGTTTTGTCAGATACCTTTTGCCAGGAGAATGGGGTACCACAGGGCTCCGTCTTGAGTGTGGCGCTCTTTGCCATTGCAATCAATCCGATCGTGGACTGCCTTTCAGCCGACGTCTCCGGATCTCTTTTTGTTGACGATTTCGCAATTTATTGTAGCGCCCAGCGGACGTGTCTCTTGGAGCGTTCTCTCCAACGCTGTCTTGACCGTCTGTATTCCTGGAGCATCGCAAACGGCTTCCGATTCTCCACTGAGAAAACTGTGTGTATCAATTTCTGGAGATACAAGGAATTTCTTCCACCTTCTCTACGTCTTGGCCCGGTTGCTCTCCCTTTCGTGGAGACTACAAAATTCTTGGGACTCATGTTGGATCGGAAACTTTGCTGGTCCACGCACGTGTCCTACCTGGCTGCCCG
Organism: Locusta migratoria; assembly: GCA_026315105.1. Taxonomy (NCBI): domain Eukaryota; kingdom Metazoa; phylum Arthropoda; class Insecta; order Orthoptera; family Acrididae; genus Locusta; species Locusta migratoria. The sequence goes on from CM048755.1 coordinate 779,167,260, forward strand.
TTGTGCCCGATCCCTTAACGTTCTTCGTGTCCTCAGTGGCACGTCATGGGGAGCGGATCGTACCGTCCTGCTTCACCTTTACCAGGCCATTGTTCAGTCGAAGCTCGACTATGGAAGCCTTGTATACTCTTCAGCACGGCCGTCGATTCTCCGCCGTCTCAACTCTATCCACCATCGTGGATTACGTTTGGCGACCGGTGCATTTTATACCAGCCCTGTTGAAAGTCTGTATGCCGAGGCTGCTGTATTACCCTTGACCACTCGACGTGACATACTCTTGTGTCGGTATGCATGCCGCCTACGGTCGATGCCCAACCATCCATCTTACAGATTATTTTTTGACGACTCACTCGATCGCCAATATCAGTTGTCTGCGATTGCCTTGCTTCCACCGGGAGTTCAGTTTCGCCGTCTGCTACAACGGCTCGATTTTACCCTTCCTTCCACCCTTCGGTTGAGCGAAAGCCCATTGCCACCGTGGCATCAGGCCCAGGTTCACACACACCTCGAACTTAGTTCGCTCCCCAAGGAGAGCACTCCGGATTTGGTATTCCGCTCGAGGCTTGTCGAACTCCGTTCGCGGTTCGATAATGCCGTATTTATTTACACTGATGGTTCCAAGAGCACTGCCGGTGTCGGATCTGCCTTCGTCGTCGGGGACAACCGTTTCCAATACAAGCTCCCTGACCGGTGCTCAAACTTCACGGCTGAGCTTTTCGCCCTCCACCAGGCCGTTTTGTATACCTGCCGCCACCGCCACCCTTTCTATGCCATATGTTCTGACTCCCTTAGTGCCCTGCAGAGTCTTAAGGACCCTTTCTCGAACCATCCTCTCGTGTATCGGATCCAACGCTCCCTCCAGTTGCTGGCGGATGACAGCTGTCACGTTTCTTTCCTGTGGGTCCCTGGCCATGTGGGTGTGCCCGGGAATGAGGCCGCCGACACAGCAGCCAAGGCAGCAGCTCTTTTGCCTCGCATGGCTACCTTTTGCGTCCCATCGGACGATGTTCAACGGGCTCTTCGCCGGAGTATCGTGTCGCAATGGCACAGTGTGTGGCTTTCACTGCACAACAATAAATTGCGAACTGTCAAACCGATCCCGACCGCTTGGAGGACATCCTCACGCCCCTCTCGGCGGGAGGAGGTCATCCTGGCTCGGTTGCGGATCGGTCATTGCCGTTTCAGCCACCGTCACTTGCTATCCGCCGAACCTGCACCGCTATGCTCCTGCGGTGAACTGCTGACAGTGCGACATGTTTTACTGACTTGTGTTAATTTTAATCATCTCCGTGTAGCCCTTCACTTTCCGTCTACTCTGGAGGAAATCTTAGCTGATGACACACGAGCAGCTGCTAGAGTTTTGCGTTTTATCAATTTGGCCAACTTATCCAAGGATATTTAACTCTTTTAATTGTCTTTTATCTTTCGTTTTTAGCCTATTGTTGATGTTCTGACAGTCTACATTTTTTTAGATCATAGCGAATCTATGTTCTTGGCTGGGCGCTAATGACCATAGAAGTTGTGCGCCCTAAAACCACAAAAAAAAAAAAAAAAAAAAAACCAAAGTGCTTGTGAGACCTTCTATAGAAAATATCTTCAACAGGGAGCACATAGTAATGTCTGCAGATGTGAAGGCCAGGGGAAATATAAATGGGAAGTTTTAGTATGTGTCGAGGACCGCAAGCCAATAGCTGTCCAAGAAAGACCCTACAAAATCGGTATAGAGTTGCTCCCAAGGTGCAGACGGAGCAGCCTGTGGGGATAGAGATGAGCAAGGAGGTTCTTGTTGGGAAGCGCAAGGTAAGCCCCCAGCTATGAGGAGAGCTATGTCTCCATCTATGTCCGGCCAATATAATTACCGACGTGCGAGAATCCCCAGTGTCCCAATGTAGAAGATCTAGAATTCGGCGGTGCAACAAAGCCGGAACTACCGCTCATTGGGAGCCGTCTTCTGTGGATAAGAGTAGAATACCCTTTTAGGCGCTGGCACCCGTCAATGACGCATGATATGGGCACATGCTTCAATTATCTTGTTAGGCCATGACAGTTTATACTCTAGTTTTCTTACTAGCTGTGTGCAGCTGCAACTCTAGACATAGATCAAAGTCCCATTTTAAAATTACAGTATATTTATACCTGGCATCACGTAAGAAGGCACTTCCATGCATAGAGGCGGAGTGATAAGGGAAGTGTAGAGGGTAGGAGCTATTGTCAAGCACCCACAGTTGTGCCTGCAGGAGAAAGATTGTGTAACTCGTGGCCAGCTATGCGCCTAAAGAATGAATAATATTGGCTGTCATTGTGGTAATGGTGGGGGATGCGCAGAACGGCTGGAATCTGAGCCACTTTCGTAGCTGATGCCGACTATAAAAGTGAAATATTTTTCCTCCTCTATTTTAACCAGCATTGCCAATAGTTTATTCCATTAACCTGGAGTGAAAATTTCAGTGAATTATTATTATTATTATTATTATTATTATTATTTACCTTCCTAAAAATGAAATATCCATGGACTCATAACTTACAAACACATTTTATGACATAGCCATTGCACATTATTTCTATTGCTGCTGCTGCTGCTGCTGCTGCTATTTATTACAAATTTTGTAGGGCACTGTCAGAGCATGCAAAGCATTCATAAGCATTTGTTCTTTAGTACTCCTTCATCCATCCATCCATCCATCCATCCATTCATTCATTCACTGAAACCACTCTACCTTTCTTCGGTCCACTTTGGTCTTTGGGTGCTTTCTTCTCTGTCATTACTTCCCACTTGCGTCATCTTAATGTATCTGAGTGTTCTGTTAGTGAGTCTCTTCTGTGGAAGTCTGCTGATGTGTCCGTAAAATATAGTCACTTTTTTGTTATGTCTGCTGTGAGGTTGGAAAACTTCTCTGTGATGTCCCTAGAGTGAAGTCTTTGTCCTTAGTCTGTGAGCTTTGGTCCAATAATTTTCCTGATAATTTTTCTTTTCTTTGTGAGGTTCTTCTCTAGGTTACCCTTGGTGTGTCAGCGTCTCTCAGGTATATAGCACATCACGTTTGATTACAGTATTGTAGTTGGAGGTGGACAGACATTTTTTGTTGTAGGTACCCTGTGTTTCGTCTAAGATGCTCTTCATCTTCATTAGCTTGGTGTTCTGCATGATTTTCTCTTTTCCTGTCAGTTTGAGCACTTCACCTAAGTATTTAAAATGTTACTTTGTTGGTCTTGCCACATTTTATGTTTAAATTCAGTATTTTGAATTTCATGCAGACGAATTATGTTTTTTGGAAAGAGATCTGTAGCTCTACTTTCTCTGTGCAGTCTTTGAGTAAATCTACCAGCCTGATTGTTGTGGTTTTGTAGACTGCAAGTAATGCCAGGTGGTATGCGAAGGCTAAACAGCCAACTTCCTGTTTGTCCTTGGATCTCCCTAGTCGCACTGGTTTCCAGTAGCCTTGAAATTTCAGCTCTTCCTCCCATTCCTTATCGACCTTCTCCAACTCTTGGTTGAAGAGGAGTGATGAGAGACCATCACCCTGATTCACAAGTGTCCTGATATCAGAGTTCAGAGATTTTCCATCTAAATTTCACTTTTTATGTCGTGTTTGTCAGTGTCTGTTTACCAATCACATCGTCTTGTTGACCAAACCTTGTTTGTATAGGATGTTAAACAATGACTGGTGGTCAATGGAGTAATATCAAGGGAGTAAAAGTCAACGTAAGTGCAAATGACTGGTGTGTTTCTGAGGGCTTTGATTTTCAGCGTAGTCTTCAAATTGAAGATTTGGTCTGTACAGTAGCGACCGTGTCATAAGTCCATCTGATACTCACCAATGCTGTGTCCTTTAAAGCAGGCATTCTGAAAGGATCTTGTATATGACTTGTAGTAGGGAATGCTCCTATAATTGTTTACATGTGTAGTCACCTTTTTTATGTAATGGATGAATCGATGCGCATTTCTAGTCATCTGGCAGCTTATCTGATGTCCAGATGTCTCTGATAATCCATGCGATTTCTCTGATCGAGTTTGGTACAAGGTTTTTCAGTAGTTTGGCCACTATATAATCTTCACCAAACGTTCTGTTGTTTTTTGAATTTGAGGATGTTCCTGTGGATCACCTCATGCATCTGTGTGCATTTACCCTTATTCATCAGCACCAATTTTCCATCACTTTGTCTAAAACAGACGTTTGGTGGTGTGTATCCTCAGATTTTCCGTGCAAATGTCCTGTAAAAATCGCTTGTATTATAGTTACAGAAGTTGTCCTCTATGGAGTGCAACTGTTCTTTCATAAATTTTCTCTTGGCTTGTATGATATTTTTTTGGTTGTTTTCTGTCTGTCGTTTAAAGCCTGTAAATTTGTAGGGAATTTTTGCTATTGTATTTATGGTATGCAACTTTCTTAGTGATGAGTGCATGGTGTCAAACCAAGGGTATTTGGTGTTCTTCTGCAGAGGAATGAGGACTTATGATTTACCTGTGGAAATTTTACGTCATTTATATGTTCCATTTCCCAGGCATCTTTTACACTAATCTTCCGTGTCTAATTTTGTAAGCGGGCTGTCTTACTGAAAGTTCTCTTTTGGGGTGAATTTGACTTGGGCATGTATGAGGTAATGATGAGTCGGTGTTGGCTCTCTTGTGTACCTGCATTATTATTATTATTATTATTATTATTATTATGGCTTCTAAAAGGACATTTACTAAGTTTGGATTCTACTCACTACATTAATGTAGTTCAAACCACAGTTTTCCTCCTCATCCTTAAGTGGAATATCTTGCATATCCGTTGCTGAAGAACTAGTTCTGGGTAAAGAAATAACCTGTGATGTATGCTCTCATGGTGCTGATATCATGGAGAACATTCTCCGGCAGCTTGTAAACATGACAGCACTCAGTAACACAATTAAGACTGCTCTTATTGTAATAATGTTCACCATAGTAGTAGGTAGTCTGTTCCAGAGCAATATTTTTATCCGATTTCTTTGTCTAAATGCCTTTTGCACCTCTGCATTGGACCATGGTGAAACCAAAAGCATATCCAAACTCTAATTTTTTTTGGAAAGGATTTAATCCACTATCATCTTTGTATGACTTGACTTCATTGCAGAAAGCTGTGATATTCTTTATTTCTTTACATTGGACAGTAGTGAGCTTCAACTACTGAAAATAAGTTTTGTTTACAGTACTGTCTGTCAAGCCAGTTTCCTTAGTCAACGATAATATTGGCTCTCTTTAGCATTCACAAACATTCTCTTGGGGCACTTAAGGATACATTTTGCAACACTTATATTTTGGGACAAGTGCCCTTGCAGCTCAAAAGCAAAGAAATCAAGAAAATTTTTACATCTTTTCTTTATGGCATTCTCAACCTGAGATGAAATTTTATTGGCAGTATTCGTATCTTTTAGTAACATGTGCTGTTAAAAGATCAGCTCTATACCCTGGTGCAACAACTTTCTTAAAAGTCTACCGATAAGTAAAATAACATTGTTCAGCCATGATTTGTCTACAGAATTTGACTGATATGTCTTTTTTACCATCTGATGCTCTTCCAAATAATGTTTCAGAATCTTGTTTACATCATCACTGTAAACTTTATGGAGTAGTAGTGAAGCAATTTAAATTGCTTTATAAAAATAAGTCTTCAGCTCCAGAATGTTTACCAATCAGAGTATGCTCATGTGATGGATCTATTATACCTAGCTATCATATACATCTGCTTGCTCAGCAAAAGATGCATACCAAAAAACTGGAAATTTGCACAGGTATTCCAGTATTCAAGAAAGGCAATGACAGTAATAAACACTATTACAGGCCTTTATCATTGATGTCGATTGATGTTGGAACTTATACTTTGTTCGAACATTATGAACTACCTCAAAGAGAGTGATCTGCTGACTCATCAGTATGGATTCAGAAAATATTGTTCTTATGAAACACAGTTAGCTCTTTACTTCCATGAAGTGCTATCAACAAGGGATATCAAATCCATTCCATATTTTTAGATTAGATGAACTAGCAAAGCAGTAGGACCCAAGAAGAGGAAAGTTACAGAGCAGTTGAGAACTTTTCAAGACAGGTGGACAGTAAACTATTTTTTTTTTTTTTTTTGGAATAAAAAACAAAACTGATATATCTAATATGAAAGGAAGCCATCTCGGTTCCAAAAGAATATAATATAAAACGTCATTAAGAGACTAAACATGCAGTTATGTTTGATAAGTACAAAGGACCATTTTGACAAGATAAAGTAAACGGCATAAGAAAGGTACTTATGACTCAGCAGCAGTTATTTACAAGGGCGAATTCCAAGTCAGCATGTTATGTAAAAGCGAGTTATGCAGTAGCTCTGATACTGGCAAAAAAATCAAAGCCATATTCAGATGGCGAAATTGTGAAGGCATGCTTGGAGACTGTCGTCAAAATTGTGTGTCCAGAAAAGAAACAGGATTTCTCAAAAATCAGCCTGTCTTGTCAAACTATTACCAGACATGTGGACGACATTGGAAGACAAATTGAAGACAATTTAAAAAATCGTCCATCTGAGTTTATATTTTATCCAATATCTTTGGATGAGTGCACAGATATGGCAGATACTGCCCAAGTGACAATTTATATCAGAGGTGTTGACATGCATTTCAATAAAACAAGATACCACGAAGTCAAGAGATTTGTTGGAAGCAGTTACATCGACATTAATTCGGTTTTCGTTAAAGCTTGACAACCTGTCGGGGCTAACAACGGATGGGGCTCCAGCAATGGCTGGCAAACACAAAGGTTTAGTTCAGTTAATTGAAAACGAGGCCCCCAAAATTGGCAATACATTGAAGTTAAATTTTCATTGCATTATCCATCAAGAGAATTTAGGTGCTAAGTCCCTCAAAATGGACCATGTCATGAAGGTAGATGTGAAAACAGTGAACTTTATTAAATCGAGAGATCTGAATCACAGTCAGTTTCAAGAATTTTTGAAGTCTTTGGATTCAGAGCATGATAACATTTTGTATTATACAGAAGTAAGATGGGTAACCCGTGGAAAAATGTTGAAAAGAGTGTTTGATTTGCAGCATGAAATACGATCATTCTTTGAAAGCAAGTCAAAGAGACTTCGAGAGTTCGAAGATAAGGAATGGCTTTCCGACTTTGAGTTCTTGGTCAATATAACTAGCCACCTGAATGATCTTAATACTCGACTCCAAGAAAAAGATCAGCTTATTGTCATGCATGATCTTATTTCTGCATTCCAAATGAAACTTGGACTTTGGGAGCACACTCATTTTCCTGCACTGTCAAAGCAATCAGACGTCACACAGGCAGCAGCGATTAAATATGCTTCTTTAATGTCTGACTTGAAACACGAATTCAAAACCAGATTTCAAGATAGATCTGCTTTTCTCTGCATTTGCTATGCCACTGTCTGTAGACATAGTTCACTACTGGGACATTTGCAAATGGAATGCTGCGAAATGCAATGTGATACACAATTGAAAGAAAAAATTCACCGGGTTGATTTGGAAAAGTTCTATAGAAAATAGGCCTTAAAATGATTTCATTGTTTGGAAATACATACATGTGTGAACAGCTTTTTAGTGTGATGAATTACATCAAATCACACATGAGAACACAACTTACTGATGTTCACCTGGAAATCTTTGTGTGTAGCAACAATTTCACTTGAGATCAACATTGATTCACTGAACAAAGCCAAACATCCCACTAGCACTGTATTTCATTAAAATGTTTAATAAATTGTATAGTAAAATTGTATAATAATTTGTACAATAAATTTTCTTTATTCAAGTTTATTTCGTTTTTTAAATAAATTAATATTTCTTGCTTTTTTATTCATAAATCAAAAATGGTAATGCGGTCCGCGGCATAATCCCCTCTCAGAAATTTGGCCCGCCTTTCCTAAAGATTGGCCACCCCTTGTTTAGAGTATAACCACAGGAGCGAATGCAAAATGTGATTAGTATCTTGTGAAAGAGTTTGTGATTTCTGTATATGTAACAAAGAAACAACAAATTTTTATGATAGTTATGGATTTATGAAGTTTACTTTGCACCTGATGCCAATGGGTATTATTAATAACTTAAACATGGTTACAGAAATGAGAATCTAACATAGTGATGTATACTTTAGATATTCCAGCCTGCTTTAGGAACACATTGCCTGTCATTCTTCCTACATTTAGTATAACTGAGTCTTGGCAACAACACAGACTATGTTCGGCAACTCTAAAGAGTCACTTCCTGGATGGCACACAAGTAAGCAAAGAAATCTTAAGAAAACGTCTCCATCACAAGTTATCTTCTTGCTTCCAGTTGCATATAGTGTTAGGGTGAAAAATTTGACAGTGCGCAATTGGGAGTATCTCTTATCATTTCTGTACTATACTAGTGTGTGGCAGAACAGCAATTACACACTTCAGAATTGAGTAATACTTTACTGTTGTTGTCTTCAGTCCAGAGACTAGTTTGATGCAGCTCTCCACCCTGCTCTATTCTTTGCAAGCCTTTTCATCTCTGAATAATAATGGCAACCCACATCCATTTGAATCTGCTTACTGTATTTGTCTCTTGCTCTCTATCTGTGATTTTTTATCGACATTTCCCTCCAATGCTAAACTGATGATTTTTCGATGTTTCAGACTGTGATACCATATCGACATGCCAAACATTTATTTTCTTTCCAGTTATGTTCAGTATCACATTATTAATTATATGATCTAGCCATTTAATCTTCAGCATTTGTCTGTAGCACCACATTTTAGAAACTTCTGTCATCTTTTTGTGTGAACCCCTTATCGGCCACATTTCACTCCCATGTCATACAAATGCATTAAAAAAAGACTTAGTAACATTCAAATTAATTTTGGATGTCAACAAATTTCACTGCTTCAGAAATGCTTTTCTTCCCATAGCCATTCTGCAGTTTATATCTTTACTTTGGCCATCAGAAGTTACTTTGCTGCCCAAGTAACAAAACTCATCTACTACTTCTATTGTCTTATTACCTGATCTAATTCCTTGAGCATCGCCTGATTTTCTGATCCTACGTTCCATTACTTTTGTTTTACTCTTGTTAATGTTAATCATATACCTTCCTTTCAAGACATTGTACATTTCGTTTAATTGCTTTTCCAGGTCATTCGCTGTCTGACAAAATTAATGTCGTCAGCAAACTGCAAGGTTATTCCCTCTCCTTGGACGTTTATTCCCTCTCCAAATTTCTCCTTGCATTCCTTCACAGCTTGTTCATTGTACAGATTGAATAACATTGGGGAAACACTAGAATCCTGTCTTATTCCCTTCCTAATTACTGCATCCGTTTCATGCCCTTTGACTCTTGTAATTGCTCTCTGGCTTTTGTGCAAGTTGTATATAACCCTACATTTGTTACATTTTACCACTGTTACCTTCAGAATTTGAAAGAATGTATTCCAGTCAAGAGTATCAAAGTGTCTCTCTAAATCTACAAAAGCTAAAAATGTAGTTTGCCTTTCCCTAACCTCTTTTCTAGTATAAGGCATATGTGAGTATTTCTTTGCTTGTTTCTACATTTCTCCTAATTGGAACTGATCTACCCTGAGATCGAATTCTATAGTTTTTTACCATTCATCTGTAAATTATTTGTTGAGTATTTTGCAGAACTGATAGTTCTGTAATTTTCACACTTGTATGAATTTGCATTCTTTGGAATCATTATAGTTTCCTTGAAGTATGAGAATATTTCCCATGTCTCATACATCTTACACCGATGGAACAGTTTCTTTATGACTGGCTCTTCCAATGATGACAGCAGTTCGGAGGGAGTATCATCTACTCCTGGGGCCTTGTTTCGACTCGAATCTTTTGGTGCTCTGTCAAATTCTTCTCGCAGTATTGTAACTCCTATCTCATTTTCATTTACTTCCTTTTCCATTTCTACAATACTGCCTTTGTTTCCCTTGTATAGGCCCTCTATAGATTCCTTCCATCTTTCAGGTTTCACTTTTCTTAGTATTGGTTTTTCATCTGAGCTCTTGATATTCATGTACTACTTCTATTGTTTCCAAACATCTCTTATTTTCCTAGAGGTGGTATCTATGTATACACTATTTACACATTTTTCTACAGACTTGCATTTTTCTTCTTGCCTCTCCTGCTTAACCAATCTGCATTTCTTGTCAACCTCATATTTTAGGTATCTGTACTACTTTTTGTCTGCCTCACTTGCTGTGTTTTTATATTTCCTCCTTTCCTCAACTAAGCTCAGTATCTACTGTGTTACCCAAAGATTTCTGTTAGGCCTTGCCATCCTACCTGTATGACCATCTGCAGCCTTAACTACTCTCTCAAAGCTACACATTTCTGTTCTACTGTATTGTGTCCCCATTTTGGTCAAAGCTTGTGTAACATTCCCTCTAATGCTCTCAACCACATCAGGTTCATTCAGTTTATCCAGGTTCCATCTCCTTACTTTTCTACCTTTTTGCAGTTTTTTATGCTTTAATCTACAGTTCAATACTAATAAGTTATGGTCAGAGTCTACATCTGCCCGTGCATATGTGTTACCATTATAAAGTCAATGTGGTACCTTCTGGTGCCTCATGGTCTCTTCCACATATACAACCTTCTTTTATTTTGCTTAAACTAATTTTTGTGATGATTAAATTGTGCTTTGTCCAAAATTGTACCAGACTATCTCCTCTTCCATTCCTTTTCACCAGTGCATTTCCAGTATTACTATTTGTCCTTCTCTTCCTTTTCCTATTACAGTCCCTCATGGCAGTCAATTTTTCCTTTCCAGTAACTGTCGCAATAATTTCTTTTATCTTATCCTCTCATACATCTCTTCGATCACCTCATCGTCAGCAGAGCTAATCAGCACAGGAACTTGTACTACTATTGTCGGTGTTGGCTTCGTGTCTGTCTTTGCTAAAATAATGTGTTCATTTCGCTGTTCATTGTAACTTACCTGCGTTCCTATTTTCTTATTCATTATTACACCTACACCTTTGTTCCTCCCAACTGATTTTGTATTTAGAACCCTACTTTCACCTTTCACCTGACCTGAAATCTAGTTCATCTTACCACTAAACGTTGCTAATCCCCACTATATCCAACAGTAACCCATCCATTTCTCTCTTTAAATTTTCTGACTTATGTACTCAATTATGGTTTAGAACGTTCCACGCTGCAGTCCATAAAAAGCTTGTGTAGTTTCTCTTGATGATGACATTCTCCTGAGTAGTCCCAGCCTGGAGATCCAAATGGGTGACTATTTTCCCTCTAGAATCTTTTATCTAAGAAGACACCATCATCATATATTCATACAGTAGAGCTGCATGTCTTTGGGGAAAAATAACTGTAGTTTCCCCTTGTTTTCAGCTGTTCATAGTAGTTGCATGGCCAAGTTGTAGTGGCACAAACTAAATCCCTATTCTATCACCTTGAGATACCCACAGCTTTGCTATGTATGTAAATATAATTGGGCCTATTCAAGTCAGAAGCTGCCGACAAAATCTGTCCGTTTCCAATTCTGGTAGAGGCTGCAGCAACAAGTAGGCAAAGAAAACATTTATACACAGTCAAAGAAGTTCCAGGATATATATTACATGGTTAAACAGTGTACATTGTTATTGAAACAAAAGACTGAATTATTGATTATTCTGATGCTGAATGTCAAGCATGTATAACTTTCTGAATATTAATCTGTATAGTTATCACTATAATAAATAGTGGATTTTAAAGATGCTTCTTCACTTTAAAGTTTTATTCAGTGATACACTTAAAGAGAATATATATAAAGACACGTTTATGACAATCACAAATAAAGAAGAAAACTGATAGAGGCACAACGTTAGTTGGACCTCTCTCCTTAATATGCTTTCTACATAATGATTCATTCCAACCAAGTAAGACTAAATCTTCAGTAAGGAAGATATATTTCTATTCAGTCTACACCAACTTGTGCTAGGCTGAAATTTATATAAAGAACTGTTACATTGGTTAAAAATACCATCATAGAAACCAACACATGTAATAGTTCAGTCACATCTGATGTTACAAGGCCAACTCTGACAGTCATCCAGACTGTTGCCCCTGTAACTACTGAAAAGGCTGCTGCCCCTTTTTAGGAACCACATTTGTCTGGCCTCTCGAGTCACCCCTCCAATTTGGTTGCATCTATGGTACTGCTATCTCTATCATAGAGGCACGCAAGCCACCCTACCTCAGCAATGTCTGCAGTTTCTAGGGGTGGATATCTTACTAATTCATGCTAATACAGGCATGCATGTGTTACAGATACTTCAGGTTTTATTAATGTAGATTTTTGTTGTAAGATTTTGAAGTACATAATATATCATGTGCATCAGTATTTTTTCAAATAGTTTATTGAACACAGCAATAAGCATTAGAGAGAAATTAAACATCTGTTAGAGGCCTCGTTGTAGCAGTGATCGAATGGCGTCCATAGGCGCATGGGTGTTGCTTATTGTGGAGTCCTGATGGAACACAACCGGAGTATGTAATTCCTTGGCTGCTGTACGCCTAAGAGCTACTGGCAGTCTGCTTCTAAAGTCTATCTTAGAATGAGCTCTGAGTAATGTGCGATTTAACATTTGCATGCAGAATAACTTCTCACTTCATAATGTAACCTTATCGAATGCTGAATAGTTAGACCATGGACAGACACAGTTATGATGGGTTTACTTGCTGTGCTTGGTATCAGTAATGACTTTATTAAATAAAACTGGTAAAACTCACTTCTCAAAGTTCGTGTATTTCTGCACTATCCGGACCCATGCACATACACGTCCTGACAATTACAGGGGTGCAGCAAAAACCTACTGGCAGCCCTTATATTATCTAAAACAGTGAGACAATACTCATAGTTTGTAGATTCATTACCTCTAAACACATGCTGGGTTTGTATTAACAATTCCATTAAACTAAGCTTTTAGTGCAGATTCACCCAGAAGACAGTTTGAGATAGTTGTTGGATAAGGAGTGAGGAGAAAGGTCACAAGAATAATTATGTGAGAGAGAATTTCTCAAATAACATCCCAGATACATTGTTTGTGAATTAAACCTAGTGCATTGATGTGTTGTAGCAACATGTGATGCAATTTTGTCAATTATTTACCTTACAGTGTGACAGAACTTTGTCCATTATTGGTAACAAAAACTAGCATTAATGAACACACACCTGACAAAGAGTAGTGGACAATATAATTTTTGAATTACCAGTGTCTAATATTATATTCGTGATGCCGTTCTCTCTTACTAGGGCTCAGCAGTTCTCTTTCTTTTTAAAAAGAGAACACGACATTCAACACACACACACACACACACACACACACACACACACACACACACACACACACACACACACATTTGAATTTTTGTCACTTCGAAACAATGAATTACACCTACTCCCAACTTTTGAATCTTGCCCAGTGATTGAAACAGTTGTACAAGGCTTAATCTTCATAGTTCGTGACCTACGTCAGTTACTGGCCTTTCTAAATGTGTGAAATCATTCATGCATGAATGATCTTTCTTGAAATGAGAAAACCCTTTAATGATGTGATTTGCTCGAAAGCACACAGTACAGATATTTCAATCTGCTTCCACAGCTTTCATCCCTCTATTATACCCACAGGGAAGAAAATGTTAAAAAAATTGAAAAGAACTACCAGGGAGGGGAGAGTAGTACACCTGGAAAGATGAGGACTATTGCAATCCATTGATTGGAGATGCCAACTGGGGGCTAGTAGATGTGCTGATAATAGTTTAAATGTTGTTTGCCAACAGATTGCATTGTGGCATAACTCCGAGAGTGCCATCCGTGCGTGTACACTTTAATGGGAAATGTGTTAGATTAGATTAGTACTTGTTCCATAGATCACGAATACGACACTTCGTAATGATCTGGAATGTGTCAAGTTAATGAAAGGTGTCTTTACAAATTATTACTTTGTACTAAATATTACAAGACACAATTTTTTTAGTATTTTTTATTTTTTTTAATTTTTTTTCAAATTTACTAATTTATATCTAAAAATTCATCTATAGTGTAGGAGTTGCCACGCTGAAATTTTTATTTTTAAATGCTTGTTGGCTATCTGTCAGTCTTTTGATGTTGTTTGGTAGGTGACCAAAAACTTGTGGCAGCATAATTCACCCCTTTCTGTGCCAAAGCTATATTTAACCTTGAATAGTGAAGATTATTCTTTCTCCTAGTGTTGTTGTTATGTACACTGCTATTGCTTTTGAATTTGGTGGGATTGGTAATAACAAAGTTCATAAGTGAATATGTATACTGTGAAGCTACTGTGGAGATCCCTAGCTCTTTAAATAAGTGTCTGCAGGATGATCTTGGATGGGCTCCAGCAATTATTCTGATTACACGCTTTTGTGCAATGAATACTTTTTTACTCAATGATGAATTACCCCAGAAAATGCCATACAAAAGCAGAGAATGAAAATAGGCATAGTAAGCTAATTTACTGGGATGTCTATCATGAAAATTTGCAATTACCCTAATAGCATAAGTTGCTGAACACAAACGTTTCACCAGATCTTCAATGTGTTTTTTCCAGTTCAACCCCTCATCAATGCTTACACCTAAAAATTTTGAATATTCTACCTTTGTTACAGATTTGACCAAAGTCTATATTTATTGATGGTGTGATTCCATTTACTGTATGGAACTATATGTACTGTGTTTTATCAAAATTTAATGATAGTCCATTTGCTGAGAACCACGTAATGATTTTCTGAAAGACATCGTTTACAATTTCATCAGTTAGTTCTTGTCTGTCAGGTGTGATAACTATTCTTGTATCATCAGCAAAAAGAACCAGCTTTGCATCCTCATGAATATAGAATGTCAAGTCATTAATATATATTAAGAACAGCAAAGGGCCCAAGACCGAACCTTGTGGCACCCCACTTTTGATTGCTCCCCAGTTTGGGGAATCAGCTGTGTTTTGCATATTATTACTACTAATGTCAACTTTCTGCACTCTTCCTGTTAGGTATGATTTAAACCATTTGTACACTGTCCCATTGATACCACAATACTTTAGTTTATCTAGAAGAATTCCATGATTTACACAATCAAAAGCCTTGGAGAGATCACAAAAAATCCTAACGGGTGATGTCTATTCAGAGCATTTAATATTTCATTAGTGAAAGTATATATAGCATTTTCTGTTGAAAAGCCTTTCTGAAAACCAAACTGACATTTTGTTAGAACTTTTTTTACCTATGTGTGAAACTACTCTAGAATACATTACTTTTTGAAGAATTTTGGATAAGGCTGTAAGAAGTGAGATTGGTCAGTAGTTGTTGACATCAGACGTATCCCCTTTTTTTTGTGTAGTGGTTTAACTATAGCATATGTCAGTATATCAGGAAAAATACCCTGCTTCAGAGAACTATTAAATATATGTCTAAGAATCCTACTTATTTCTTGAGAACAAGCTTCTATTACCCCACTGGAAATACCATCAATTCCATGTGAGCTTTTACTCTTGAGAGAGTTTATTATTTTCTTAATTTCAGGAGGAGAGGTGGTTGGAATTTCTATTGTATCAAATTGTGTGGGTATGGCCTGTTCCATAACTGCCTAGTTTCTTCTAATGAACATTTAGATTCTATTTTCTCCACAACATTTAAAAAATAATTATTAAAAATGTTTTCAACTTCTGGCTTGTTAGTTGTAAACTTTCCATTCACTGTGATGATAATGCTGTCTCCCTGTGCTCTTGGTCGTCCTGTCTCCCTGGTAATAATATTCCAAATTGTTTTAATTTTGTTACCAGAGGTACTAATATCAGACATGATGCACATGCTTCTGGACTTTATAACAACATTTCTTAATGTAGCACAGTAGTTTTTATAATATTTAACTGTTTCTGCGTCATTACTCTTTCTTGCTGTTAGATACAGGCCTCTTTTTCGGCTACAAGATATTTTTATTCCTTTAGTAAGCCATGGTTTGTTTGTTGCTTGGTTTCTTATCATTATACTTAAATTTCTTGGGGGAACAATTTTCAAATACTCTTACAAGAGTATCATGAAATAAGCATTAGCTTCCTTATACAGCTCATCCCAGTCTAACTGCTGATGATTTTCCCTGAAATTTCTTATTGTTGAATCATTAACTGAATGCACAACTTTGGTAGGCTGTTTTGAATTACAGAGAGGAACTAAGTTATTTATTGTAATTAGCTGTGCACCATGATCAGAAAGACCATTCTTAACGGGACAAGCCTTTATGTTCTTAAACTTATCTTGGTCTATAAAAACTTTATCTATCAGTGTGCTGCTGTCCTTTACTACACGAGTAGGAAAATCAATTACAGATGACAAATTGAAAGAATAGAGTAAGACTTCCAGGTCATTCTTCCTATTACACTATAAGGCTCAGTGTAATATCAATGTGTGAAGAAAACAGGTGCCATGTCACAGAGAAGCACTTATGCTTCCCACAACCAACTGTGAGAGTTTGAAAGGCAGTATGGTCCTTTTGGAGAATTGCCACACAAGTTGAATGTGCTGAGGGTTGTGCAACGATACTAGTTGTGGTGATCATGTGAACATTCTCACGCTTGTAGACAGAGTTCTGAATGTCCATGAAGCACAGGTGTCTGTCAAAATCATGTGGAGCATGTTCTTCAGCAATAAAAGCAGATTCTGCTTGCATGCAAGTGATTGTTGTTTGCATGTACGACCTAGATGTAGCCAGTGCTTTGTCATAGTGTTTATTCACCTGAGACATTGACAGTATTCCAGGCCTTACGGTCTGGTGACGAGCTATAACTATTGTTCACTTTTGGTGTCTGTGCAGGGAGTGTTGACCAGTGCTCGGTATGTGCAGAATGATGTAAGGGCCGTACTTCTTCCATTCTTACAATAGGAAGGTGATGTGTTATTCCAATAGGATAATGCTCACCCACACCGGACATGAAACTGAATGTACTTCACAATTCGATCAGAAACTTCCCAGGCCAGCACGAACTCTGGACTCGTATCCGATTGAGCACATGTGGGATACGATGGAATGATGAGAGATGTGTGCGACTTGCCAATCCACAACTGTTGCAGAATTGTGTGAACTGGTTAAGCAGATGTAGAATAATTTATTGCAGTATGCCATTTGCTATATGCATGATCAAATGGATGCCAGAATCGGCACCTGCATTGCTGCCCGTGGAGGCTACAACATATTAATCTGGGTGTTTGTGGCTTGACACCTGGTACCTCAGTATTGCTCTAGTTATTGATCTAGAAATGTAATCATTTCGAGTACTCTGTATGCACTTTTTCGACAATAAATCTGCATGAATTTGGAAAAGTCTTAAGGGGTGCACTAATTTTTATTTCCAGCAGTGTATATACTCTACAGACGATTCTATTTTATGGACACTCAAAGTTTCACAACCCTACAGTACTAAGGGCTGAATCATTGTTTTATACAGCTGGAGTTTAAAATTCCCCGAGAGACCATGTGATGCAGGAAGTTGACTAAGACAAAAGTACAATCGGATTGCAGCTTGGATTCTTGCTTTGATTCTTGTTTCAGATGCTGCATCTTCTGTAAAGATTACCCACAAATATTTAAAATCATGAACCCTTTTATAGGATGGGGTTCCAACTGTCAAAGGCTGGATTGGGTCACTCGCATACTCATGATTCCTGCTGATAAACAGATATTTGGTCGTTGATTCATTTATAAGGAAGTCTTATTTTGTTTTGTTTCTGTCTACATGCTTTCACTCGTTTGCATGCTCCTCCTTAGATCTGGACAGTGGGGTCACATCATCAGCAAATGTGAGATGTCATTTTCTCACCATCTACCTCTATACTCTTGAAGTTTTTACGAGAGGCTTCTTTCATTATCTTCTGTAATGTCAGGTTGAACAATATTGGTACACATCAGCTCCTTTTCTCAACATTGTGTTTTTGTGCTCCCCTGTGAATTGTTTCCCGAGCTTTACTTTGTATTTTGAATCAGTGAGACAAACTCCAACTAGGCTGACGAGTTTTTCAGGTATTCCAAACTCTGTTAGGCAGTTTCTCAGGCTCTCTCAGTGAATGCAGTCATACTCCACCTTAAAATATATGAAGAGCACATTGTCTTCGCCATACTCCCACAACTTTTCGGTGAGTTGTCACAGCACAAAGATGTTACTGATAGTCGAACATCCCTTTCTCAATCTCCCCCCCCCCCCCCCCCCAAATATTTACCAATCAGTTCTTCTGCAAGTGGCTGTGTTCTATCCAGTATACAATTGGACAATATCTTGTGACATTCAGTAGGGCGATTCCTCTGTAGTTCACACAGCTTTATTTTGTCACCTTTCTTTTGTATAGGGCATTGGTGTCTGACTTCCAATATTCTGGGATCTCCTCCAAAATCTAGATCCTATTGTTTAATTGGTGTATTTTCTCGTGTATAATCTGATGCTTTATTTCCTCCAGTGTGGGTGGAGGATAGTCTAAATCTGCAATGTCAGGAAACAGAAAATCAAGCAGAGCTTTAGGTTCATCACACTTGAGGAGTTACCTGAGGTATTGTTTCCAACTTTCAGCACTGTCCAGTTCATTGGTGAGTATGGTTCAGTTATTGTCCTTGAGGAATTTTTGGTGGCGCTGGTATCCATTCTTGAAGAATTTTACTTTCTGATGCATCTTTTGTGCCTCTTCCACAAAGAAATCTCGTTGAGCCTTTTCTATCATTCCTTTAACATACATTGTCTTTGCTCTTCTCAGAGTTGCTTCAGTATTCTTCAAACATCTCTGAACTGTGCTTTGGATTGTAAAAAATCAGCCCCTTGTAGCCAACTCTCCTTGGCTTGTCTTCTCTTGGCTAATGCCTCAATGCATTTTTTTTGCCAAACCAAATCTTTTTGCCTCTGATGTGCTTCTTTGCCATCTCAATTATGGCATCCTTAACTGCTTTCCACATTTCAAAACGGCTGCTGAGCTGGAGCTGAAATATTTCTTTCTTTGTTGTCTGTCAGTGCATCAATGTGGTAATGCAAAATTTTTGTAGGGTTGTTTTTAACTTTGGCTGTGGATTGTTCTTGTAGCCAGCAGTTCACTAAGAAATAATCACACCAGCACTCGCACCCTCGAATGTTGCAAAGGATATGAATCTGATACCATCATCATTTTAGAGTTCTTGAGGACTGTGTCTTTCGGTTGTTGTCTGGAATATGCCCTCTCTTCCAACTTAAGCATTCATGTCTCCCAATAGGACTTTCCAGTTATTATTCGACATCCACGACTACCTTCAGTTCTGTGTAGAATTCATCCTTCACTTGGGATGTACTTTCTTCTGTGGGTGCGTGGCAATTCATGAACAATATGTTACATTTCTCTGTGTTTATTGTTAATATTGCTATTCTAGGGGTCACAGCCTCAAACCCAGATACACGAGCCAGAGCCTTACACATACAAAATGCCATACCTAGCTTATGTCCTGTCTCTCCTTGACTAGACTGATTATGGTGCCTGTTTTACATATGTACTAAGAGTATTCAGTGTTCCAAATTGTAAACCTTTTTCTCACACTTACCATGTTTTTGTACCATCAGCTTCTGAGACTTCCTTGTAATATGTTTACCTTTAATACATTTTCTGTGATGGGGCAGTAACCTGTCGCCAACCCCAGCCTGGAGGGAGGACCAGGGTATTTGATTTTGGGGTAACCTTCCCTTGGATGAATAGCTTTCTCTTCAGCTGTCAAGGTTCATCTTCCCTTTTCTTACAAATGGGGAAGGATAAAGGACAGGGAGTGAAAAGATAGACCATTGTGAGACACACTTCGTCTGGTTTATTGACTAAGACCTGTCCAATTTGGGAGACCCTGCTGGTATTGACGGTCCTGCCGGCATAGCTCTTAGTGTCATTTGAACATGCAAACCTCTCTGCCTGCACGGACAGTGCTAGTTTAAGGTAGTGTCTCCTGGAGAGGATATGAAATTAGCAGAGCACAATTTTTCTAAGAAAAAAGCTTCACAGTAGTTTAAGGCAGCTATGAAATGTGCTTTGTATGCTTTAGTGTATAGTCGCAATTTGATTTCACTGCACAGTACCATTGCCTAGCATATGGTAGTCATACTTTCTCATTACTTGTGTTAAAGTTCTTGGAAAGTGAAGTGTTGGATGAAGATGTTAATGTGACCATTGACTAAAAAACATACTTTTTTTATCATCTTTTTGTTCGCTCTTCCAACTGACATTAGATGCAGTCTGTAGGCGCAAAAAGCTCACTTGTTACTCGTAAGTGCAGCCTCTGCTCGGGTGTGGTGCAGCTAGCAGTTTGTGGCCCAAGCACAGGCACTCACAAGTGAGGCGACTCGGTCAGCTTAGAGTGGAATGGAAATCAGCCAAGTGTAGTGTATGTCTCATGGATGTGGCATATGAAAAGATTTAATAATAATAAACATTTAACAAGTGCAGTGTGTGTTATAAAAGAAAACTCTTGAGAAAATATTCTTTCTGTGTAAAAATACAGTGATAAAAATACAATGACTGAACAGTCATGAACAATGACAGAGATTAAAAAAAGAACACCAGTACACTAGATAAGAGAAAATGAGAATCTTATTTCTCTGGTTGTCTGGTAGTACTGATGTCGATGTGCTCACGGTTCTAACATGCAATATGTCTGGTGTGTGCCCGCATACTTTTATACCGATCTTTATGAAATTTTGCACACTTGACCTTCAAAACAAGATGAAGACCATCTACAGAAAATTTTGTATGACTCATGGCAGACTTCTCTTCGGCACTGTATGTAACCCACAGGATTACAAGTATTCATACCTGCCACTACCTGATATTGTAAACAGCAGTAAGAACATCTAATCTGAAAATGGCAGGTCCTAGTTCTTTCTTATATCTATTTAAGATAATTAAAAAATTATTTCAAAACTAGAAATTAACAAAAAGGAATTCGCAAAATATGATTTCTCCTTCTGTAACAATTTTAAGTTGAAATCTCATGGTCACTACCTTCAGTAAATAAAAACTATTATTCAAATTTCAGTGAAATTGAAGGAACACATTTTCTAATTCTAATTACTGTCTATTTTAATTATAATTTTTATTTCATTTTTCCATAGCTGTCTTTGTCTGACATTGATCTTTTAACTTTATGTGGAACTAATTTAGACAATGGGTGAAAAAATTGACTACATTATAGTTTTAATTTGAACATCCAACATTCTGGAAATATAGTGTTAATCGTGTTTAAGCCTTAGTATTAATATGGTCATGTTAAAGAGCTTAGCATTAGTCTTACTAAGACCAACTGCAGGTTCAGTTCCAAATTGTCATGAAGAAATAATAATAATAACCACCCTCTGTAGAACATGTAGTCTTTAATAGCAGGATCTTTAATAAACTTTCATTTAGTGGAGCTGATGACTCATCAGAAAACTGCACAATCAGTGAAACACATCACTAATTAAATGCACTTGTGATAATTGGATGGTAAAAATCATACGAAGTGACCTGTAGAAGTAAACACTTTTGAAGAAACTTAGAAGGCCGGGATTTGAAGCTGACTGCAGGAAGATTCTGCTGCTGCCAATTTACATTTCATGAAAATACCACAAAAATAATAGAAATTAGGGCTCATACAAAACCATACAGGCATTCGTTTTTCCCTCGTTCTGGTGGGGAGTGGGATAGAATAGCCAATGATGAGTAGTGGTATGAGGTACCCTCTGCCACACACCTTATGGTAGATGCAGATATAGATGAGCATGTGGAAGAAATTTTTAACTCATATTTCTGTTTTGGATCTCTTACTCACAAAGCATATCTGTTACAAGTGGGCAGTGTGCACATCTGTAGCAACATTCTGAATAATCTGAACACTTAAATATCAAAATTACTGCAAGTTTTAATGTGTAACTGTTTAGATGGTAAGAAAATTATAGAGGGAAACTTTCCCGGTGGGATAAACAAAAATAAAAATAGAAAAGAGATGACTTACCAAAAGGACCGGCTCGTCGAGAGAAACAAATAAAATCACACACACACACACACATACAAGCTTTCGCCACCACTGGCAGCTTCTTCAGGAAAAAGAGGAAAAAAGGGGTGGAAAAGGGAAGGATATGGGTTTTAAGGAAGTGGAAAAGGAGTCATTCCAATCCCAGGAGTGGAATGACTTACCTTAGGGGAAAAAAAGGAAGGTAAACAAATACACACACACTCAGACATATCGAAACGCAAACACACCTAGACAGACATTTGTGAAAAGCAAAGAAGTTGAACAGAGATACCAATTGAGGCAGAGGCTCTGTCCACAGAACCAAGGCAAAGATGCTAAAGATAGTGGGCGGGAATTTGAGTTAGCGGAGATTGAGACCAGGTGGGCAACGGGAGGAGAGAATAAGCTGAAGGGCAAGTTCCCATATCCGGAGTTCTGAAAGGTTGGTGTCGGTGGGAAGTATCCAGATAACCCGGACGGTGTAACACTGCGCCAAGATGTGCTGGCCGTGCACCAAGGCATGTTTAGCCACAGGGTGATCCTCATTACCAACAAACACTGTCTGCCTGTGACCGTTCATGCGAATGGACAGTTTGTTGCTGGTCATTCCCACATAGAACGCTTCACAGTGCAGGCATGTTAGTTGGTAAATCACGTGGGTACTATCGCAATGGCTCAAGGGCAGAGCCACTTGCGATAGCACCCACGTGATTTACCAACTAACATGCCTGCACTGTGAAGCGTTCTATGCGGGAATGACCAGCAACAAACTGTCCATTCGCATGAACGGTCACAGGCAGACAGTGTTTGTTGGTAATGAGGATCACCCTGTGGCTAAACATGCCTTGGTGCACGGCCAGCACATCTTGGCGCAGTGATACACCGTCCAGGTTATCTGGATACTTCCCACTGACACCAACCTTTCAGAACTCCGGATATGGGAACTTGCCCTTCAGCTTATTCTCTCCTCCCGTTGCCCACCTGGTCTCAATCTCCGCTAACTCAAATTCCCGCCCACTATCTTTAGCATCTTTGCCTTGGTTCTGTGGACAGAGCCTCTGCCTCAATTGGTATCTCTGTCCAACTTCTTTGCTTTTCACAAATGTCTGTCTAGGTGTGTTTGCGTTTCGATATGTCTGAGTGTGTGTGTATTTGTTTACCTTCCTTTTTTTCCCCTAAGGTAAGTCATTCCACTCCTGGGATTGGAATGACTCCTTTTCCACTTCCTTAAAACCCATATCCTTCCCTTTTCCACCCCTTTTTTCCTCTTTTTCCTGAAGAAGCTGCCAGTGGTGGCGAAAGCTTGTATGTGTGTTTGTGTGTGATTTTATTTGTTTCTCTCGACGAGCCGGTCCTTTTGGTAAGTCATCTCTTTTCTATTTTTATTTTTGTTTAGATGGTAAGTGATATGAAAATAAATCTTCATATTTCTTGTTTAAAATGGCTATAAAAATTAACTTAAGAAAAAATGGATAGGATTGTGGGCACCTCGTTCATCTAACATGAAATGACACAAATTTATAATTAAATTAGTATCTTATACTTATCCAGCCAGGAACTGGTGCTGCGCGTTTCTAAAAGTGTTACAGGTCTAAGAGTCTAAAGAGCGCAGTGGAAGCTTGTAGCAGGCTGGCCACGGCTGACTTGCAGTGCCCCATTGCCCCTCGTGGCAGTGAGTATGGTGCAAGGTGGGGATGAGCTATGAGTGAGCCTGAAGGCTGAGATACCGGCTCTGACTGTATATCAAGACTATGAAACACTTTACTAAATAACTTTGGCATTTGGAGCTTGTTAGGTTCAAATAGTGTTCCAGATATCTTGCTGGTATTTCATGTCCCATGAAAGTTTATCATCTTCGGTATTTTGTTGATTACGTTTAGTAACTGCGTAATTACCATAGTAACAGTTTACAAAACATTCCATTTTAAAATTTGATGATTTGTCTGGGGCCCACTAGCAAAAACTGCCACTGTGTCTCAGAAACAGATTATCATCTGAAAAATAATTCTACATCTACATACATACTCCGCAATTCACCGTAAGGCATTTCCTTTCCTATTCCACGCCCAAATTGAACGAGGGAAAAAAAGAATGCCTATATGCCTCCGTACGAGCCCTAATTTCTCTTATCTTGTCTTTGTGATCTTCACGCGAAATGTAAGTAGGCGGCAGCAAGATCTTACTACACTCAGCTTCAAATTCCGGCCCTCTAAATTTACTCAACAGAAATTCACAGAAATTCAGCGATCCCCAATTGAGTTGCTGGAGCATTTCCGTGACACTCGCGCATTGGTCGAACCTACCGGTAACAAATCTAGCTGCTTGTCTCTGAACCGCCTCTATGTCTTCCTTTAAACTTATCTGCTGCGGGTCCCAGACACTTGAGCAATACTCAAGACGTGGTCGTACAAGCATTTTATACGCGGTCTCCTTTACAGGTGAAGTACATCTTCCCAAAATTCTCCCAATAAACCGAAGTCGGTTGTCTGCCGTACTCACAACTGTCCTTACATGCTCGTTCCATTTCATATCACTCTGCAGTGTTACGCCTAGATATTTGAACGACGCGACAGCATCAAGAAGCTCACTACTAATGCTGTATTCGAACATTATGGGATTGTTTTTTCTGCTCATGCGCATCACCTTACATTTTTCCACATTGAGAGCTAGCTGCCAATCTTCGCACCAACTAGAAATTTTGTCTAAGTCCTCATGTATGCTATATTACAATCAATTAAAGATGACACCCTCCCATACACCACAGCATCATCAGCCGCATATTACAACTTACTCTGTCCATCAGATTATTTATGTAGATAGAAAATAATAGTGGTCCTATCACACTCCCCTGGGGCACAACTGACGATACACTCGTTTATGATGAACACTCGCCGTCGAGGACAACGTACTGCGTTCTATTACTTAGAAAGTCTTCCAGCCAGTCACAAATCTGTGAACCTATTCCATAAGCTCGTATCATTGTTAGCAGTCTGCTAACACTCAGTGGTGTTTCCAGTACTTCGAATTCTAATAAAATATTCACTTCTGTACTTCAAAGAAGGAATGGATTCCTATGAAATCAATGAGTTTGTACTACAGGGCTTCGTAGATAAAAAAAAAAGTGGCATTTCACATTTGTATGATGGTGTTTGCAAAATTCAATTAATTGTTGTCTAAGTATTCATTTTCAGAAGTGACAAAATAGGACGTACCCAGTGAGGAAATCTGGCTGCAAGAAGCTGTTTAATATAAGTATAAAAATTGGCATGTCATGGGTCTGTTACGTGGGCAGGGGTGTTGATACTGTCCAATTGTTGAACAAGTCTGTCAGTGACAGTAATTAAATTGTGCTGTATTCTGATGTGATAATTTGGCATTATCTGTCAGCAGAATATGGATAATCTGCAAATTCCAGAACTACTGTGTCATCACAGTAGAACTCTGTAATTATATATGAACATTGTGAAACCTGGAGTTATACGCTTGGGAAAATATCAGGGGTTAAATTTTAACACTTTGCAGTCACTGCATTGGTTGTCAGCACAATGTCAGCTTAGTGAACCCGTTGTTATGGGGTATTTCTGCAATTTGCACATTCAACAAGTTTTCAGTATATTCTGTTTGCTGTGATAAAAATAGATTTTCTATAATATGACAGCTTTCATGTTTCAAAAATCAGACATGGCATTATGTCTCCTGCATGTGCTGTGGTGACAGTGTTATTGTGCAAGTTAAACATATGTTATAACTAAGTTCACTTTTGAACCATTTGATGGGGAGGATTAATTGTCATACTACATCTCCTTGTATTTCCTTGTTACTTAGCGGGGTAAGCCTTGTTACATGGATTTCGGCAATAGTGGCCATAGTAAATGTCCATGTCCAATGCCATACAAACCCCCCGCCCCCCCACCACTTCTACACACACACACACACACACACACACACACACACACACACACACTCAGGGTCTCAGCATTAATTTGCTGAGTATCGGCTTGGCGAACCCGGGGTCCTGACCTGTGGGCTGTATCGCGCCAACAGTCCGCTACAGCGTAAGCTTACCCCCAGGGGGCCCACAGCTCTTTTGTGGGTACGTGTGGCGCGCGCACGGGGCCCCGAGCTGAGGCCTTTTTTCCGCCCCAGGCTGGTTAACTTTCCCTCCCGATTCATGCCTTCTCCCGGAGACGGGCGTCTTTTGTGAGTCAAGGTGGTTTCTTGTCGTGGTCTTTCTTTTTCCTTGGTTTCTTCCTTTCCTAACCTTTACTTCCATCTTTCTTTCCTTGCTGTACTTTACTAGCCTTTCTCTCCTCCTCATTAGTCTCTGCTTCGGCATTTGAGACACTTCTTCCTCTTCACTTCTTCTTTCCTCTCTGTGCGTGTCTGAAGGCCGACCCATGCATTATCGTGCGTAGCAGGTGACGGGGTAACACGTAATTCCCCGCCCCGGGTAGACAAGTAGGGCACGTACGTACCCCCTGATAAAGGCCAGGCCCAGGGAGGGGTGATTACCCGAGCTGGTACCTTCCGAACATGCTGATTGGTCCCTCCGTCAGCTCTTGGGAGGTGTGACCTGAGGTGTGAACAATCACCTAAGGCGGGTAAGCCCTCAGAGGGGGGGCCCCCATTAGGAAAGAGCGCGCCATCGGAGACGCCGGTAATCACGGGGGACACTTCCGCAATGACTTCCTTCTCTTCTTCTGTGACTTTGACCCAAAAAAAGAAAGATCGATTCCCCTCAGTGACAGAAAACTTTGCCCAATCTCCCGAAAGTCCTAGTTGTCTCTCGAACCGACGGTAAAGATTTCAATTCTGTAAATCCTTTCGTCATTCAGAAAGGTGTTGATGCGATTGCTGGCCCTGTTAAGACATGTTCGCGTCAGCGCAATGGTACATTGTTGCTGGAAGCGGACAGTGCCTTCCAGGCGCAAAAACTAATTCGGACTACGTTGTTATGTTTCCTGTCTAGGTAGAAGCGCATCGCATACTCAACTCGTCATGGGGGGTAGTTTTTACAAGATCCCTTGACGGGTTGTCTGACGAAGTCATACAAAACTACATGTCCGTTTAGGGTGTAACAGCCGTTCATAGGGTGTTGAAAAAGGTCGATAACCAGATGACACCGTCTCGTACTGTGTTTTTGACGTTCAACAGAGTTGAACTCCCGTCGAAGGTCAAAGCAGGGTATGAAGTCATCTCCGTCCGCCCTTATGTACCAAACCCAACGCGCTGTTTCCAATGCCACAGATACAACCACACCCGTCAATCTTGCCCAAATGCAGCAAAATGTGTCGCTTGTGGTAGGGATGCCCAAGAGGGGGATTGCCCACCTCCGTCCCCTCACTGCCTTAATTGCAACAGTGACCATGCGGCTTCCTCTCGAGACTGCCCTGTATATAAGGATGAAAAGGTCATCCAGCAAATTCAGGTTACGGAAAAGGTCTCAACATCTGCCGCTCGAAAGTTGTTGGCGAGTCAAAAGCCCACTGTCCTCCCAGCGGGCACATACAGTAAGGTCCTCACCTCCACTCGACCTACTAAGGATGCAGGTACGCAGCCCTGCGATTTCACTTTCGCTGACACAGTTGTGCGATCGGCCAGCCCGAAGATTGCCCGTCCCACGTACCCGCTTCCTCCTACTGCTTCTAAAGTTCAGTCTTCGTCAACCTCTAATAAATTGCGGGCACCTAAACAAGATGCCCGGACTTTGAAAAAGGAACCCGTCCGTGAAGATTTTCTGCGTTCTCAGGCTTCTCAACCGTCAACTGCCTCTTCTCACCGTCACATTTCCAGAAGAGCCAACAAAAAAGAGTTCCTCTCCTTCCCCGCCGAGGTGTGACCCATCCGTCACACCGCCCAACAGTAGTCGGCCCCGATCATCTTCTGTCTCACCGGGACACACTACTGTTAGCCGGGCAACCGGCATTTTACCGGCGGCGGAAGCTGCCCCTCCTGATAATGTAGGGAAGGTGGCAGATGTATCGTTTGAACCTATGGAACATGACACTCTGCCTCTAGATGGCGACAGTAGTGCTCCCTTGAAGTCCGGTCCTCAGCGGCCGTTGAGGTGACCCCACCTGCTTGTTCCTTTTTATCTTCCTTTCTTCTCTTATTTTTTATCATGGCGCTCCTTCAATGGAATATTCGAGGCTTTTGTTCCAATCGAGGGGAATTAAAACTACTCCTTAGATTGCACTGCCCGCTTCTAGTCTGTCTCCTAAGAAACTAAGTTACGTCCAAGTGATAGTGCAGACTTCCCCCACTTCACATCTGTGCGTTTCGACCTGCCACCTGTGGAAGGTACCCCGGCCCATGGAGGGGTTCTGATGCTCGTTCGGGACGACGTCTATCACCATCCCATTTCATTGCATACTCACCTACAGGCAGTTGCCATCCTCATAACTCTATCCACCTTTTCCTTTTCCCTTTGTAATATCTATTCGCCATCGTCATCCGCCCTTACTAGGGCAGATGTGCTACACCTCGTTGACCAGCTCCCTCCACCTTTCATGTTGGTAGGCGACTTTAATGCCCACCACCCCCTATGGGGCTCTCCGGCACCTTGTCAGAGAGGTTCCCTTTTTGTGGACCTTCTCAAACACCTCAATCTTGTCTGCCTCAACACCGGTGCACTGACCTTCCTTTCCGACACAACACACACTTATTCCCATATAGACCTCGCGATATGCACTCCTCAGCTTGCCGGTCGGTTTGAGTGTTATGCACTTTCTGACACGTACTCGAGTGACCATTTCCCTTGTGTCATCCACTTCCTGCATCATTCCCCATCTCCTCGTCCCACCAGTTGGAACATTTCTAAGGCCGACTGGGGGCTTTATTCTTCCACAGCTGTTTTTCACGATCAGAATTTTCCCAGCTGTGACAGTCAGGTCGAATACCTCACAGAGGTTATTCTCATAGCTGCCGAACATTCCATACCTTGTACATCCTCTTCTCCACGTCGTGTCCCGGTCCCTTGGCGGACTGCAGCCTGCCGTGACGCTCTTAGAGCCCGGCGCCGTGCTTTACCCATCTTCCGCCGCCACCCAACATTAGAGAATAGTATCAACTATAAACGACTGCGAGCACAATGTCGTAGAGTTATAAACGACAGCAAAAAAGCTTGCTGTACTGCTTTTACCAGATCTTTTAACCGCTTTACTCCCTCCTTGGCTGTCTGGGGTGGCCTACGCTGTTTATCCGGCACAAGGTCCACTCCCCGATTTCTGGCCTGACCGTCGAGAACGCAGTCCTTGTGGACCCTGCTGCTGTTTCCAACGCATTGGGCCGTTTCTTTGCAGAGACTTCGATCTCTGCCCATTACCACCCTGCCTTTCTCCCTTGCAAACAGGCAGAGGAGGCACGGCCGCCTTCTTTCCACTCTTTTAATCGAGAAAGTTATAATGTCTCTTTCACCATGCAGGAGCTAGACCGTGCTCTCGCCCTGTCCCGATCTTCTGCTCCCGGGCCCGATTCAATCCATATTGAGATGCTGAGGAACCTCTCTCCTGCGGGCAAGTGTTTCCTACTTAGCACCTATAATCTCATATGGAATGAAGGTCAGGTTCCCACAAGTTGGCGTGAAGCCATTGTTGTCCCCATCCCCAAACCAGGGAAGGACTAACATCTTCCATCAAGTTATCGCCCTATTTCTCTGACGAGCTGCGTCTGTAAGGTGATGGAACGCATGGTTAACGCTCGGTTGGTTTGGCTCCTCGAATCTCGACGCCTCCTGACTAATATCCAATGTGGTTTTCGTAGACACCGTTCTGCCGCTGATCACCTCGTCACCTTATCGACCTTTATTATGAACAACTTTTTAAGGAAGCGTCAAACGGTAGCAGTGTTCTTCGACTTAGAGAAGGATTATGATACCTGTCGGAGGGCGGGTATTCTCTGCACATTGCACACGTGGGGCCTTCGTGGCCGCCTCCCTCTCTTTATTCAAGCATTTTTGGCGGATCGCAAGTTCCGGGTACGGGTGGGCTCTGTTTTGTCAGATACTTTTCGCCAGGAGAACGGTGTGCCATAGCGCTCCGTCTTGAGCGTGGATCTTTTTGCCATTGCAATCAATCCAATCATAGACTGCCTTTCAGTCGACGTTTCCGGATCCCTTTTTGTAGATGATTTTGCAATTTATTGCAGCGCCCATGCGGACGTGTCTCTTGGAGCATTGTCTTCAACGCTGTCTTGACCACCTATATTCCTGGAGCATTGCGTACGGCTTCCGCTTCTCCACTGAGAAAACGGTGCGTATAAACTTCTGGAGATACAAGGAATTTCTTCCACCATCTCTACGTCTCGGCCCCGTAGCTCTCCCTTTCTCGGAGACAACGAAATTCTTGGGAGTCGTGCTGGATCGTAAACTTGGCTGGTCCCCACACGTGTCTTACCTGGCTGCCCGTTGTGCCCGATCCCTTAATGTTCTTCGTGTCCTCTGTGGCACATCATGGGGTGCGGATCGTACCGTCCTGTTTTACCTTTACCAGGCCATTGTTCAGTCGAAGCTGGACTACGGAAGTTTTTTGTATACTCTTCTGCACGGCTGTCCCTTCTCCGCCGTCTCAACTATATTCACCATCAGGGATTACACCTGGCGACAGGTGCATTTTATACCAGCCCTGTTGAAAGTCTCTATGCCGAAGCTGCTGTATTATCCTTGACCACTCGGCGTGACATACTCTTGTGTCGGTACGCATGCCGCTTGCGGTCGATGCCCAACCATCCCTCTTACAGATTATTTTACGATGACTCACTCGATTGCCAATGTCGTTTGTCTGCGATAGCCTTGCTTCCACCTGGGGTTCGGTTTCGCCGCCTGCTTCAGCGGCTCGATTTTACCCTTCCTTCAACCTTTAGGTTGAGAGAGAGAGCCCATTGCCATCGTGGCATCAGGCCCAGGTTCACACTCACCTTGAACTTAGTTCGCTGCCGAAGGAGAGCACCCCGGATTTGGTATACCGCTCGAGGCTTGTCGAACTCGCGGTTCGATAATGCCATATTTATCTACACTGATGGTTCTAAAAGCACTGACGGTGTCGGATGTGCCTTCGTCGTCGGGGACAACCGTTTCCAATACAAGTTCCCTGACCGGTGCTTGAACTTCACGGCTGAGCTTTTTGCCCTCTCCCAGGCTGTTTTATATACCTGCTGCCGCCGCCGCCATCCTTTCTATGCCATCTGTTCGGACTCCCTTAGTGCCCTGCAGAGTCGTAAGGACCCTTTCGACCCATCCTCTCGTGTATCGGATCCAATGCTCCCTCCAGTTGTTAGCAGATAACAGCTGTCACGTTTCTTTTCTGTGGGTCCCTGGCCACGTGGGTGTGCCTGGGAACGAGACCGCCGACATAGCAGCCAAGGCAGCAGCTCTTTTGCCTCGCACTTCGCATGGCTACTTTTTGCGTCCCATTGGACGATGTTCAATGGGCTCTTCGCCGGAGTATTGTGTTGTCCTGGCACAGTGCGTGGTTCTCACTCACGGACAATAAATTGAGAACTGTAAAACTGACCCCGACCGCTTGGAGGACCACCTCATGCCCCTCTCAGCGAGAGGTGGTCATCCTGGCCCGGTTGCGGATCGGTCACTGCCGTTTCAGCCACCGTCATTTGCTAACTGCCGACCCTGCACCGCTGTGCTCCTGCGGTGAATTGCTGACGGTGCGACATGTTTTACTGTCTTGTCCCAATTTTAATCATCTTCGTGTAGCCCTTCACTTTCCGTCTACTCTGGAGGAACTTTTAGCTGATGACACACAAGCAGCTGCTCGAGTATTGCGTTTTATCAACATGGCCAATCTATCAAAAGATATTTAACCCTTTTAATTGTTTTTATCTTTCGTTCTTAGCCTTCTTTTAATACCCTATCTGGTAGTTAGCAATTTTTTTGAGATCTAGTGAATCTCTGTTCCGATCTGGGCGCTAATGACCTTAGCAGTTGTGTGCCCTAAAACCACACACAAAAAAAAACCAGCGAAAGCTCTGTGCGTGCTTCAATGACCATTGTTCGGCGCAACTGTGAAATGTTGTACATTTCAAAGCCTGGGGATCTCGGCTTAATCTCCCGGGTCATGAGGATGGTACAAACCTCAAAAAGAAAGAAGAAAAAACCCTCAATCTCAAGGTTTGCTATGTGCCGAGGAGGTGCATGGCTGCTGAGATTGAACAGTCACTAGTGAGCAACCTCTGAGGAACCTGCCGCACCTCAGTTATACCCAGGCAAGCGGGGCTCTGCTTAGGTGGACATTTAGATACCTTGCTGCTCGTGGGACAAAAATGAAACAAGCAATTAATAGCAGCGGCTGACGCAAAAACGCCATCTCAAAGTGTGGAAGAAGTGACTACTATGCTGCACAGTATAACTCCCAATCGTTCTCTTCTCTTGCCAACCTTTGGGAGGAACGTAGGGCCCACAATAGACCTGAGCCACACATGCCCCAATACCTGGTTTGTACATGTGTCGATGGGGTGTCTTTAACGAATACCAATCCACAGTTCTTTGTGGAGAACATTGAGTACAAGTTTAGCGAGCTTACTTCATTTTCCAACACTAGAAGCGGGTCTGTCCTTATACAAACGGCGTCACCAGCTCAGTCGAAGGCTCTGCTTGCTTTTGAAAAGCTGTATGATGTTACTGTTAGTATCAGCCCCATAAAACTCTCAACATGGTGTAGTGTCTGATCTTTCACAGAGACTTACTATCACAGTACAACGACAAGCTTTGTGCCAACCTCCAGCGACGAGGTATTCACACGTTTACAGGGATCCAAAGGATCAAAGGGTTGCCGCCGATGCTCTTATCTTGGTCTTCGAAGGCCACAGGTCATGATAGGGACATAGAGGGCTTTTTGGCACAACATATCTGCTTCCTGAACAATTGTGCCCCCTCACATTTTAGTGTGGCGCGTGGCACATATTCTGCCATAGACTTGTCCCTTCGTAGCCCCAGCCTTCTTCCACATGTTAACTGGAGGGTCCATGATTACCTATGTGGCAGCGACCATTTCCCCATTTTTCTGTTGCTCCCACAGTCTCAGCCTGCAGACCGCCTGCCCCAATGGTCCTTCCACAGAGCTGATTTGCCACCTTACACCTCATCTGCAGTGCTTCCAGATCAGTTTCCTGTTGATGTTGATATTGCGGTTTGTGAGGCTACTGCTTCCATAATTTCTGCCACTGAAGCCACTGTCCCGTGTACACCTGGGCCACTATAGCATAGGTCCGTGCTGTGGTGGTCACCAGTGATTGCCGAGGCCATCAGAGATCACCGGAGAGGGCTTCAGTGCCATCGGCGGCATCCTTCTGCGGACCATCAGATCGCTTTTAAGCGTCTTTGGGTCCGGGCCTGAGCTTGACGACTGATTCTATAGAGCAAGCAGGACTCATGGGAGAGGGATGTTGCCACCACCGTTTCTCGCACTTCTACCTCTCGGGTGTGCTCCCAAGTTCAGTGCATTTATGGATACTGTCTGTTAGTGGGCATTCACTGTCTCCACATCCATGGTGCTGTCTGTACCAAACCACCCACAATCACTGAGCATTTGGGGGAACACTATGCATGCAGCTCTGCGACGGCAATTTCGGTGCTGACTTTCGTGCCATCAAACGGCAGTCGAGTGAAAGCCATTTTCATTTTGCACATACCGCCAGGAGTCGTATAATGTACACTTCAGCGACTGGGAGGTCCACAGTGCCATCGCTGCATGCCCTGATACATTGCCTGGACCTGACCGAATTCATAGCCAATTCCTCAGACATCTGTCAGCAGACTCTAAGCGTAAACTGCTTGCCGTGTTAAATCGTCTATGGGCCGACGGTGTCTACCCATCAGAGTGGCAGGATAGTGTCATCGTCCCTATGATGAAAACCAGGTGCCGATCCACTGTTGGTTGGTAGTTACCGCCCAATCAGCTTTACTAATGTTCTGAGCAAGCTGTTTGAATGGATGGTTAGTCAGCAACTCGTGTGGATCCTAGAACACTGGGCCTCCTGGCCCCAGAGCAGGGGGGCTTCCATCAAGGCCGTTCCACTATAGACAACATAGTGGCTCTGGAGTCTGCCATCCTTACCACCTTTACTCAGCATGAACACCTTGTTGCGGTCTTTTTTGACCTCTGCAAGGCCTATGACACCACCTGGCACCATCACATCCTTGCAACACTGTATGATTGGGGCTTACGGGGTTCACTCCAAGTTTTCGTACAAAATTTCCTTTCGCACCGCACTTTTCGGGTCTGGGTTAGTGCAACTCTTACCCCACCTTACATGCAGGAGAATGGTGTCCCACAGGCCTCTGTCCTTAGTGTGCCCCTGTGTTTAATAGCTATTAATGGTCTTGCTTTGGCGGTGGGTTCTTTTGTTTCATCTTCCCTGTTTGATGAAGACTTCTGTGTGTATTTTCGATCTGCCAGGATTGGTGTCACTGAAAGGCGTCTGCAGGGAGCCACCCGTAAGGTGCAGTCCTGGGCCCTAGCCCATGGGTTCTCTACAGCCAAAACCAGGGTCATGAACTTCTGTCATTGTCCAGCGGCACACCCAGAACCCGAACTGTACTTAGTTGTCGACAAGCTTTTGTGTTGAAAAGAATCACTGCTTTCTGTGCATGCTCTTTGATGACCGCCTCACTTGGGTGCACCACATCCGATAGCTGAAGCATAAATGCCAGCGATATCTAAATATTCTCCACCATTTCAGCCACACTGTTTGGGGGGCTTCCTGTTCAACCCTTATGCAGCTTTATAAGGCACTCGTGCCGTCACTGCTCATCTACGGTAGCTTGGTTTATGGTTCCGCAGCTCTCTCAGCATTGCATATTCTTGACTCCATTCTTCACAGTGGGGTCCATCTCGCAATGGGAGCTTTCCACACAAGTTCTACATTAAGCCTCCTTGCAGAAGCTGGGATCCATCCCTTGGAGTGTAGCCGCCACCAACTGCTTCTCTCATACGTGGCTCATGTCCATGCCTTGCCACACACCCCCCCAATTCGCGGGCTACTCTTTCCAGCTGCTGCACCTCCCACACCACCTCGCTGGCCCAGGTCGGGTCTTCTGATAGCAGTCCGGGTTCATACCCTCCTTTTCCTCTTGAATTGCTCCCTTTACCTCCTGCTTTCTCCTACCAACCCCATACACCCCCTTGGTCCATCCCCCGCCTGCAGCTCTACCTGGAATTGTCTTGTGATGCAAATAGTTGTTTCCAGTTTGGGTTCAGGAGTTATTGTTCCACCTTCGATAACCTGGCCTCTGGAGGCGGCTATACAACAGGCTTTCCTGCACTGTCATCACCTCCTGGGTATATTTTTTGATAT
Source organism: Locusta migratoria (assembly GCA_026315105.1). Lineage (NCBI taxonomy): Eukaryota > Metazoa > Arthropoda > Insecta > Orthoptera > Acrididae > Locusta > Locusta migratoria. The sequence continues at coordinate 779,202,562 of CM048755.1, forward strand.
CGAGAAGGTCTACGATACTACTTGGAGGCATCTTATGAATGGGGGTTTCCTGGTTGCCTTTCACTTTTTATTTGGTCATTCCTTTCTCCACGTTTTTTTAGATACCGAATTGGTGGCGTGCTCTGCCCACTTCGGGCAGGAAAATGGTGTCCCTCAGGGTAGTGTTTTAAGTGTGATGTTGTTTGCTATAGCCATTAACAGTATCACTTGTGTTGTGAAAAGTCCTGTCCAGTGTTCACTATTTGTTGATGACTTCTCTGTCTTCTGTTCTTCTTCCAGTCTTGCACCGAAAACTCGTGAGTTGCAGCTCACCCTCAGACGGTTCGATGAATGGGCACAGAAGACTGGTTTTAAATTTTCAACAGAGAAGTCTGTGTGTGTTTTAACTGTTCTCGTTCTATTTTTAACTTACCTGAACTGCGGATGAGGGACACTGTTCTGAATTTTAAAGACAATGTGCATTTTCTGGGTCTGACATTTGACCCTAAACTTACCTGGTTGCCACATCTTAAAGATTTGAAGAAACGGTGCCTTAAGGCACTAAAATAAAAGTGTCTTAGCCACACTTCGTGGGGAGCCGACAGGACTTGTGTGCTACCGTTTTATAGAGCATTTGTGCGTAGTCGACTTGATTATGGGTGCACTGTGTGTGGGTCAGCAAGACCCTCTTATTTAAAGATGCTGGACGTGGTGCATCATGAGGGGATTCGGCTCGTGACTGGGGCGTTCCACACGAGTCCCATACCAAGCTCTGCGCAGAGGCTGATGAGCCACCATTTCACATGCGGCGACAGTTCCTCGTGGCACGCCAGGCATATACGACTTTGTCCTCGCCAAATACACCAGCCTATCCTGTCGTTGCCCACCCTCCTGTGGTACGGCTTTTTCGTACCAGGCTACGGGCTACAGGCAATGAGGCCTTTTGGGATACGTTCTCAAGATTGTCTTTTGGATATGGATGTGTCTGGTTTTAATGTTTTGCAGCAAGGTTGGAGAAAATGTCCACCCTGGCTTCTCCAGCGGCAGAGATTACTTTTAGAGTTGACACATTTTAAGAAGCATTCTACTTCAGATTTTATATTTCAATCTATGTTCTCAAATATTTTAGATCAGCATCGTGATTTTACCGTGGTGTACACGGATGGGTCCAAACAGGACTCGATAGGCTGCTCCATAGTGTTCCCCAACACCACCATCAGGATTCGCCTTTCCCCTGAATACTCCATTTTCTCAGCAGAACTCCATGTGATCCTGCGGTCGCTGGAGCAAATGCAACGGGTTTGTGGCATGAAGTTTCTCCTATGCTCTGATTCTCTCAGTGCGCTGCAATCCATATGCCATTTGTATGTGGCTGAGAAGATAGTACAGTGCATTCATGACAGACTATGCACTCTCCAGCAGCGGGGGAAGCAAGTGACGTTCTGTTGGGTACCAGGACTTGTCGGCATTCTTGGCAGTGAAATGTCTGATTGGGTTGCCAAGGAGGCTTGTGAAGGCTCTGATATTACACATTGTGCCGTTCCCCTCTCGGACATCCTATCTGTGATGCGGCGGAAGTCCCTTCGTTTGTGGGACGAGGTGTGGCAGGCAGTGACGAACAATAAGCTGTGGTTGGTTAAGCCAACTGTTCGACCATGGCGAACATCCTGTCAGTCATTGAGGCATGAAGTGGCCTTGACAGGTCCCCGGATTGGGCATTGTCATCTGACACATGGCTATTTACTCCGTCGAGAGAACCCTCCGATTTGCGATGCTTGTGGTGTTCAAATCACTGTACGCCACATTTTACTGGAATGTATTTCCTACCGTGCTGTTAGGGCAACGGTGGATCTTTGTGGTCACCTACCCTCGGTTTTAGCTGATGACGAGGCGAGTGTGATGAAAGTTTTCAATTTCTGTGAACGTTCTGGACTCTGGCCCAAGCCTTTAGGCTGGAGGTTTTAGGATGTTAACGAATGGCTAGCCCACCACTCCTCTGCCACGGCATTTTGAGTACGTCTAACACTGTAAACCTTTGACGATCACCATCTATTACTATATTGCCATGTTTGGTTGGGTCTTTCCTTCTTTCTTATTATCGTTTGGCTAGTTTGGTTACATTCCCTTCTGTTCTCTATTTGTGTTCATTTCATTTTATTCAGGTCACACTTCTCGCCTAATTATCTTGTACGGGCGCTAAAGACCTAGTTGTCATGCGCCCTTAACATTATATCCATCCATCCATCCTTGTGATGCAAAGGCACTGGTTTCGCCACAAACTCTCTGTTCCTGGCCTTTCTTGATGCATTTTGTGGTGCTGACATCAACAACACTGATGGTTCCTCAGTAGATGGCCACATTGAGTATCCATTCATTAATGGAGGGTAAAAGGTAAAGCAGTCAACAATCCGAAGATTGGTTTGAACACCACAGTGCTTTACTAGGCATGGTCCTGTTTGGAGGTGGTATGCCGTTGCCTTCCTTCGAACTGACTTACCCACCCAGTTATAGGGGGACCTACGGTTTAACGTGGGTTCCGATTCACGATGCTACTCGGTATTTTTCACATCAGCAATACTGCCAGAAGTGAAAGAAGTGGAAAGTGACAGATAAAAATCCTAGGGCCCAAACACATTGAAAAACGCTCTTTCCCTCCCAGTTGCAGTGTTTTTACTGCGGAATTGATCGCCATATCACATGCTCTTGACCACTTAACTGGGTGCCCCAGGAAGTGATATGTCATCTGCAGCGACTCTGAGTGGCCTACAAGCCCTTGACCAGTGTCCTTACCCATCCTGTGGTGCAATCGATCCAAAGCTACTTATTGAAGCTCTCTACTTCCGGCAGTTCAGTAGCCTTCGTATTGACCCTGGGCCATGTTGGCATCCCGGTTAATAGCAGGATGATCGACTGGCCAAGCAGGCTACCATCTCCCGGCCCCTTGGTATTGGTATCAGAGAGGGATATCAAATTGGGGTTATGCCGCAAGATCTGTGCTGCCTTTGCAGTATGATATAGAGGCTTTGTGTAACAGTCTCTTATCTTTTTGTCCAATCTTCAATATGATTGACTCATTGTTTTATTTACTATAGTTGGGAATCATCATTAGTGGAATAATTTTCTTGGGTAAAATTTTTACTTCCTGTCCCAGTGGCCTTGTGTGATTGTTGCCAACATCAACAGCATGGTAGGAAATCTGAAATCTTTGCCAAGTTGTTAATATTAGAAATACAAACCACACAGAATGTCTTGATTAGTATTCCACATATATCATGAAGGAAATCTATAATGGTATTCCTGCTCTATGGTTGGCCCTTGTCAGCTAAGTAAAAGTAATTGCCCTCATAAAAGGAAAATTTCATGACAAGACTTTTCCATTGTGATGCAATTCAATAATGCCAGTGTCACGTGATTGCCAGCATTAGGAATCCTCTGCCAACTTTATCATGCGAAGTTACTGGGATGGGATGTAAAATTTAATATTTCCTTGGGATTTTGACATGTGTAATTACTACTTAATCTAGTGTTCTTCTAGCTACAAAGGTTCAAATAATATAATAATTTTATCCTTTTTTAATATATGGTCAGTGGTTATCAAGAAACAGTAAATGAAAATTACAATTGTTATGCTGAGAAAATATATTTGTGTATTTCATAGTTACATTTTAAATGATTTTTTTAAACAGATTTTCTTTTGTAATCAAATGTATTCATGTTTCTTTTATGAAAGTATCATTCATTATTCCTTAAAAATTTAATTATTATGCGTAGTAAACTATTAACCTAATGTTTGGTGGTATTTAAGATACTTCTTTAATTATTGAGTAGTCACTGGGAAGTGATTTTTATGAATTCTTCATTTAACAGATGCTAAGGATGGCAAGAAAAAGAAGCGCCGTAACAGAGGAAAGGGCAAAGAGAATGACAAGAAAGAAGGGGGAATAAAGCAGACGGACCCACCCTCTATACCTATTGTAGACCTTTACACAAATGGTATGGTACAATTAGTGTTCTCTCTCTCTCTCTCTCTCTCTCTCTCTCTCTCTCTCTCTCTCTCTCTCTCTCTCTGCTTGATACACTTAATTAAGATAACAATGTAATTATTTGAGGACTGCTTCAATTATTATTATTATTATTATTATTATTATTAGTAGTAGTAGTAGTAGTAGTAGTAGTATTTATGTATACAGTTGTAAGGTCCCTGTTTGATCCTTTCTTGAAGCATCACTTAAAGTTCAGTCATGAGTTCATGCAAATGATGACAGGCAAAAGTTAGTAGAGATTCGTGCGTCTATAAAAAGATCGATGCGCGAAGCATACAATAATTACCAAAAGATCTTTACGAGAACCCGAAAAAAATTCTGGTCCTATGTAAAATCGATAAGCGGGTCAAAGCCCACTGTCCAGTCACTCGTTCATCATTCTGTGGCAGTAATAGAAGAAAGCAAACGGAAAGCTGAAGTTCTAAATTTAATCTGTAAGTAATCTTTCACGCAGGAGGACCGCACAAATGTACCATCATTTGATCAACATACTAATTCCGAAATGGGGGACATAGCAATAGGTATTTCCGGTGTAGAGAAGCAGCTGAGAGAGCTAAATACAAAAAAGTCTGCTGGTCCGGATGGAATACCAGTTCGGTTTTACAAAGACTATTCTGCAGCGTTGGACGCCTACTTAGCTTGCATTTATTGCGAATCTCTAATTCAGCGCAAAGTTCCTAGTGATTGGAAAAAAGCGCAGGTGACTCCCGTTTATAAGAAAGGAAAAGAGAAGTGACCCACATAATTACAGGCCAATATCGTTGACATCAGTTTCTTGTAGAATTTTAGAGCATATTCTCAGTTCAAATATAGTAAATTTCCTTGAAACGGAAAAGCTTCTTTCCATGAATCAGCACTGGTTTAGGAAACATCGTTCATGTGAAACTCAGCTTGCCCTTTTCTCACATGACATCTTGCGAGACATGGATGAAGGGCAACAGGCAGTTTGAGTTTTTCTTGACTTTAAAAAGGCGTTTGACGTGGTGCCATGCTGCAGACTGCTAATGAAGATAAGAGCTTATGGAATAGGTTCACAGATTTATGACAGGCTGGAAGGCTTCCTAAGTAATAGAACACAGTACATTATTCTCGACAGCGAGTGTTCATCAGAGATGAGCGTATAGTCAGGCGTGCCCCAGGGGAGTGTGATAGGACCGCTATTATTTTCTATCTATTTAAATGATCTGATGGACAGAGTAAGTTGTAATTTGCGGCTGTTTGCTGATGAAGCTGTGGTGTATGGGAGGGTGTCGTCTGTAACTGACTGTAATGGCATATAGGATGACTTAGACAAAATTTCTAGTTGGTGCAAAGAATGGCAGCTAGCTCGCAATGTAGAAAAATGTAAGGTGTTGCGCATGAGTAGACTGCTTCATTAGCAGTCTGCAGTGTGGCACCGCATCAAACGCCTTTTTGAAGTCAAGAAAAACACAATCTGCCTGTTGCCCTTCATCCATGGCTCGCAAGAGGTCATGTGAGAAAAGGGCAAGCTTAGTTACACGTGAACAATGTTTCCTAACCCCTTGTTGGTTCATAGAAAGAAGCTTTTCCGTTTCAAGGAAATTTACTATATTTGAACTGAGAATACGCTCCAGAATTCTACATGAAACTGATGTCAACGATATTGGCCTGTAATTGTGTGGGTCAGTTCTCTTTCCTTTCTTATAAATGGGAGTCACCTGCACTTTTTTCCAATCACTAGGAACTTTACGCTGAATTAAAGATTAGCAATAAAACTCTTGAACTATTTTGGCTTGGAGTCCTCTCCACGCCTCCGTCACTTGGAAGGTACTTAGTTATAAGAAACAACAGATTCCCATGCTGGTGTCAGTTCACCACCTCTATCATGTACCGCTTGTTGTTGTGGCCATTGACATTCTTGTGGCTTGATAATGCTTGCACAGAGAACCCTTTTGGTATGGATGTATTCTAGTTGTTAAAGTTCTCCATTTTCGAAGATGTCAATTTTGTATCTCTACTTCAAACTGCACACACTCTCCACTAAATTAATTTTTCTTTTATTTTTAACATCAGGGTTGTGTTGCACAACTTAAAGCCCACATTACTATGAAACATTTTGCACTATTATGATTTTTTTGGCCTCTCCTGATGAGTCACCCTCGCCTAGCAAGATAAATTGTGGTCACCTCACTGAATTGGGTGTTATTTTGTTACTACTGGTCCTGGTAAAAAAAAAAAAAAAAAAAAAAAAAAAGTGACATGTTGGTTGTGTCTTCGTGGTGACTTGAAGATAACAGTCAATAACCAGGTCACCATTGATACCTATCTGTTGTCACGCTAGGATGAGTTGCGAGGAAAATTATGAGGTGAGTACTTCTTTTTTAAGAGAGGCCAGCTGTATCTACTCTAGGATAAGGCTTCCCAGTGCATATTGTTGTTAATGTTCCCTTTGGTTTATACCAATACTTGCATATTTTTTTTAGGTTGAGAGCACTTCTGCTATTCTCAAACATTTATGGAATAACTTGCTGTGGCAACGTCTTGCTGTATCTATTATCTAGACAGCATAGTTGGTTTTGGCTCATCTGCCAAAGAAAATTTAGGCCTTGCAACCTGCAGTCCTTTTTCTGTGCCCTCCAGTTCAGTGAACTTAAATGTAATTAGGAGAACTGTCTATTTTTTTCTACTCCCTATTCTCTCTCTGGTGTTTGAAGTCTCATGCAGTGGTGCCTTCTACACACCACTTCTATCACAGCATTGCCATGGCCACGTCTGTGAAGGAGCTATTGTGTATTACCATAAATTAATTCCTAGTGTTTTCGGCCATTGTATGCACTTTTTCACGAGGACGTTAGCTTTCTCACTCTCCGGTGTGCGACAATCATTTTCTGTATTCAAATGCAAACTGCATTCGACCTTTGCTTTGTTACTTTTCAACCTGGGCAGCACTTACTTCTGGCCACAAATGCTGGCGTGGGTGTAGTTTTTTCCTCGTAGGTACAAAGACAGTATAGAATGTCATATCGCTTGTGCTTCAAAAACATTAATCCTCACACTTTTTAAGTATTCACAAATCAAAAAGGAGGTACTCACCAATGATAGTGCTTTGAAGAAGAATTTTTTTATGTATGGTATAAAGTTCTTGGTGATCACTGATGAGCTGGCTGCGGTGGCCGAGGGGACTGAGGCGCTTCAGTCATAGTCTGCACGGCCACTACAGTCGGGGGTTCGAATCCCCCCTCGGGCATGGATATTTGTGCTGTCCTAGTTCGTAAGTAGTTCATAAGTAGTTTGTAAGTTTAGGGACTGATGACCCCGTAGTTGAGTCCCATAAGGTTTACAAACATTTGAACATTTTGATCACTGATGACACACCACTGATTTTGTTGTTAAGCTTATCAGTGTTGTTGCCTGATAAAGCAACTTGATGCCTTAGACACTGGAGGGTCTTCCCCCCCCCCCCCCCCCCGCGCGCACACACACACACACACACACACACACACACACACACTGTTTAATTATGAAATCCATTTTATATCCAGTCTAATTGCAGACCCAACACATATTTTGAACATGATGAGATGCTTTTTCACTTAGATGTGGATGCTTAACAGATGATGGATTTCATATTAACATATAATTGCAGTGACTGTTATCATTAATATAGAATCCTGTGTAATGTGTTCTCCTTCATACAACACAATTGACTGGACACACTTCTGGGCTGTGTCTCTGATCTGCTCTGCAACTGCTTTTTCCTTTCAGTACAGGTTTGCAGTCAGGGATGGGGTTCTCTTGTTGCAGTATGGTTTGTCATACTGTTCTCTCTCCTTTGCCCAAGTTTTCAGTCTCGTTCATACAAAGCATTCTCAAAGTTTCTGTATGTGGTTCATTGCGGATCTACGTTGGAGGCACTCTCTCCAAAATTGTGACACCCAAAGAGTTGCCTGCCATGATACTGATAATGGCCCACAGTTTTATTCCCAAGAAATTGTCCATTTCTGTGCTTGTTTTGGTATTTGCCACACCTCCCTTTGATCTCCAATCCAGTGGAGAGACAGAATGTCTCATCCAAACTTTCAAGACCCAGATGAAGAAATAAATTTAGTCATCTTCCAATTTCCCCCTAGAGATTTTTGCCTTCCTATCATTTCACACCAATTGGAGCTCTTACACAGCTGCCAGCTACGGATGCTACTCTGCCTGTTGCCGTCCTCACCCGGTCAGTCGTGAACGCTGCCACCGACTTGGCCGTCGACATATTTTCATCCTCGTGCAGTGTTATGGATGTGTAGGTTTGACTGCCACTTCAAACTGATTTGGACCATCTTCACACGTTGTTCCGGTCACTGTCTCTGTGTGGTCTGCACAGAGAATGGCCCTCACACCTGGATCGAACGTGACCTCTCATGGCGGTTGAATTGTCGCCGGACACACCACTGCTTCTCCATTCTTGAATGACAACTTTGTAGTACCAGCACTGGACCCCATGTAACCTCAAGGATGCGGCTTTCTGTGACCCAGGCTAAGGACACCCATCCTTCCCTGCAGCACCCCCAATTTCTCTGCTGCCACTGCCACTGTCACTGGTGCTGCTCCTGCTGCCACTGAAACATTTTGTGCCCCCATCAGTCACTTTTCCGTGGCACATCTTCCATTGTTTCACATCGTCTGCCGACTGGAATGGAGCCCCCGCGCTGCTCTGAGCCTTCAGTTTCCACAGCTGTACTCGTGTGCCAACTTTGCTGAGACAGTCCCGTCAATGTCTGTTCAAATGGGTGTGTCGTGGTTTTATTTTAATTTTTTCTTTTTTCTGTAAAAGGGGAGGTGTGCGAGTTTTGAATTGTGTGCCACACTTAAGTGACGGACACTCACTGTGCATGCCCGAGGATGGGCTTTCACGGTATTCTCTATGTCAATACTATATAGACCGGAGCACTGAGCTCTCCCATCAGTGTCGTGTACCTGAGTTCTATGTGCCAGTGGAATGCCGATGAAGGCATTTTTAGTTGTATTGATAACTTGTGTGTGATTATAGTTCACTACTGAAATCCTTTCCACAATGATAATATTTAGTTTCATTTTTGTAACTTTGTAGTCCTGGTTTTGACTTCTGTACAATAATCTTAACTTCTTGGCACAGTTCTGGCATTTTTATCTATCTACTGTTGAATACGACAGGGTGTCTTGACAGTTGTTTGTTTGTCTGGGTACTATAGTTGTGGAGAGAGACTGTGACTGCTGTGGATGAATGCACCCCCACCCATGCTCGCCCACACTCTGTCACTATTTTTATTAGACAAAGGGCATTCAAAAAGAAACACGCTGGAGATATAATTGCAGAAACCAGTACCTGTATGTTAGAAGTATTGATCCTGGCTGTTGAGACCCTTGTATCACTGTGATCCAAGGCAGTGAATGGCTGTCTCAAAAATTCTCAGGGCTGAGATGTGAACCAATCACATCTGATCATGACGGTTATGGCTTTCACTGCCACTTGGCGGTCGTGGGTAATGAGTACGTCAACCAGCTGGAAGATATTGTCAGTAATGCAGTGTGGTGCTCCAGACGGTGCGTCGTTGGCTAACGACACCCATCCTTATCCTGAAGCTCTTGTGCCGTGCCTCGACCATTTGGAAGGGATATTCAGTGTTTGTCGTATACTTGTGACATTTGTCTATGAATGTCCATTTCCCCAACTCTTTCCACTGTCAGAAAACTAACACCACAACACCACCTCTTTGCGCTTTTGGATGATTGATGTGTGCTGCTGCTAGCTGGGTATAGTAACGTGAAGTGCACACCTGTCCTCTAGAATGCCTGATCAGAACCACACCTCGTTACACAAGCCACAATTTTACCCTCCTGTCACTGGTTTACGTGTTTGGACTCCGGCTACTTTCTTTTTCTATGCCCCCTTATAAATTACATGTTGGTTAATTAGAAATACTCTCACTATTCTGTGTCCTTCACTATTTTTCCACATAGTTTTCACACAACTCCACACGTTTGTCCCATTGCAGCACTGAAATTGAGATGCACCTGTAATATACTTTATTTATTGGATTATAAGATGTTTTTTTCCAGATTCGTAATTTGGTAAATACAGGGTGTCTTATATTTACAGACTAGTAGGGAAAGTCCACATTTTTGTGACGTGAAATCAACTAAGTAAAGCTTCAGTATATCAAAGTTGCACTTACTTCCAGTGCAACACAATAAATCATATTATATAATACATTTTTAATTAAAATATTTGATGCGATGTATCATTTGAACTGTCTTAATTTCGTAACACGCAAGATTAAATACGAAAACTGCATGCGGAATTGTTAGCTTCGGAACCATAAAAAAATCATTAAGGCATATACACACTGAACTGAGTGTACTTTCTATGTTTTAATTTCTTTGCTCTTCTCTTCTACTACATGCATTTCCATATTTCGTGTTTAGTTTAATTTCATTAGGAAGTCCTGGAATATTTTAGAAATATGAAGGCGAAGAAAGAGATAGAAAGGAAACGGTTCACGATCACTATCATGATAAAGTTGCAAAACTTTGAACGATACTAGATGTTTTATTTAAAACTTATCGTACCAAGCATGAGGTGTTTTTATCATAATAAACTGTATTGCACCAAAGTTGTGCATATTACGATACATTACTGAACACAAGAGGTCTGTGATTGATTTTTATCCTGCCATTAAACAGACATGCCAAGTATTATTTGTCCGTATTTATCATGATTTATGGTTTTATGGTAGCCTGTGCTAAAATTACAGAATTCGATATTTGATCTATTTCAGTAGTTTGACAATATTGTTTTTCGTTATCATTTTATAAAACAGAAAATAATGCAATATAGTTCCCTTTTATCATGTTCAGTACATATAGAATGACATACACAAACATTGAAGTGAAACCTCGATAACTTCGATACTGCAGGTGTATAAACTTGTAGTTATAGTGTGATTTGGCATCCTAATGTTCAAGCTGTTATGTCATTACCGAGTGTAAAAAGATTATAGAGTACCACTTAAATTAATTCTGGCACTTTTTTAGTCTATACTTGGACGAATGTAAATCTAATAGTTGATTCTAAAGTCACAATTATTTATTGTTTAGTAGCTGTCTTCTCGAGTCTAAAAAAATAAACTTTTAGTTAAGCATAAAATGGAGATTTTTACTGTCACTTCTTGAGATTCTTGCCCCATTACAGATAGTGACTTGGCATTAAATAAGGCAATACGCGACCATGTCACTTTTCCACTAAACTGTAATTGTGCCAATGGCGATGTTTATAATGATACGATAGCTATTCAAATAAACCGTTACACTATCATATTATGTTTGCACCAAGTTATGTGACCCCAAGTCGATAGCTGTTAGTGCAGTCTTTGATACAGCGTGTGAGGTAAAAATACAGCATGTTTGATCCAAGTTTTGTGAGGACAAGTTACCCACAGAAATCAGCTGTTCCACCGTCTTGTCTTCCCATCAACACTTGTCAGGTATTACTAATGTGTCCCTAATCCCACCCAAGGTTACCAGTGTCGGCGGTTGAATCATACCCCTCAGTCGTGCCCCAATGCAGCGAAATGCGTCACCTGTGGTAGGGACGCCCATGAGGGTGACTGCCCACCTCCGTCCCCTTGCTGCATCAACTGCGTGGGTGACCATGCTGCTAATTCTCACGAATGCCCTGTATATAAAGATAAGTGAGCCATCCAGGAAATGAGTCAAGGAAAAAGTTCCCACCTCTGCTGCCTCAAAAATACTAGCAAGTAGAAAGCCTGCTGTGCTCCCAGCGGGTACCTACAGTAATGTCCTTTCCTCTCCTCGACCAACAAAGGACACGGGTATGCAGACATGTGACTTTATGTTCAGCGACATAGTTCTCAGATCAGTCAGTCCAAAGATTGCCTGCTCGACATCCCCAATGCCTTGTGGACTGGGATTTAGAGTGAGCACATCGGTTTCACAGAAATGACTTGCCACTAAGTCGGAAGCCTGGGCTTCGAAAAAAGATCCTGTTTGCAAAGATTTTCTAAAAGCTTCATCTTCCCAACCATCAGCCGTTCATTCTTCAAACAGCACTGCCTTTAAAAAGGCACACAAAAGGAGACATTCCTCTCCTTCCCCGCCACGGCGTGACTCTTCGGTCACGCCATCCAGCAGTTGTTAGGCCCGGCCATCCTCTGTCTGGCCAGGATGCTCTACTGATTGCCGATCTGCCGGCATTTCACCAGCGGGGGAAGCTGCCCCTTCCAATCAATCAGAGAACAGATGTATGAACCCATGGAGCATGATTGTCCATCTGTCGATGTTAGTAGCAGTGCCCCCTCACAGCCAGGCCCTTGGTGGCCGTCAAGGTGATTCCCTCTTGTCCTCTTCCTTTTTCTTCTTCTTCTTCTTCTTCTTCTTCTTCTTCTTCTTGCTTTCTTCATGGCACTCCTTCAGTGGAACATCAGAGGCATTCATTCCAACCGTGATGAATTAAGACTACTCCTTCGACTGCAAGAAAAGAAGCTATGTCCAACCGATTGCATCGATTTCCCACCATATACTGCAGTACGTTTTGATTTACCTCCTGTGGAAGGTATTCCTGCCCATGGAGGTGCTATGCTGCTCATTCGAGACATCTATTATCATCCCATCCCACTGCAAACTCCCCTACAGGCGGGTGCCATCTGTATCACCATCCGCACATTCACCTTCTCTCTCTTTGTAATATCTACACCCCGTCGTCTGCCGTTCTTAGGGCAGACTTACTGCACCTAACGCTCAGCTTCCTACGCCATTTTTGTTGATTGGTGACTTCAACGCCCACCACCCTCTATGGGACTCTAGATGCTTCTTGCCAGTGGGACTCTTTTGGCTGACCTCTTCAACAACCTTAACCTTGTCTGCCTAAATACCGGCGAACCAATGTTTCTATCCAATACGACGCATACCTTTTCCCACTCGGACCTTGCAATATGCATTACTCCACTTGCGCATCGTTTCGAATGGTATACAAGTTCTTTCAACAGATTTACTCCTTTGTCGGTCATCTGGGGGTAAGCTACCCCGGCTATCTGGCACTAAGGTGCATTCCCCAATTCCTGGTCTGAACATAGCAAACGAAGTTCTCGTGGAACCTGTTGATATCTGCAATGCTTTGGCCACTTTTTCGCCGAGATATCAAACTCGGCTAATTATGACCCTGCCTTCCTCCCTCGAAAACAGGCAGAGGAGGCAGAAACGCCTTCTTTTACATCTACCAGTCCTGAAAATTACAATGCCACTTTTCACCATGCTGGAGGTAGAACGTGTATTTGCCCACTCCAGGTCCTCTGCCCCGGGGCCCAATATCATTTATAATCAGATGCTGAAGAACCTGTCCCGTTCAGGTAAATGCTTTCTTCTTCGCAGTTACAATTGTGTCTGGACTGAAGGTGAATATCCCACTCATTGGCGTGAAGCAATTGCTGTCCCCACTTCCCTGACCAGCTGTGTCTATAAGGTAATGGAGCGCGTGGTCAATGCTCCGTTGATTTGTATACTCGAATCGCGACATCTCCTCACTAATGTCCAATGTGGGTTTCAAAGGCATCACTCTGCTATTGATCACCTCGTTAACTTGTCGACTTTCATTATGAATAACTTTTTGCGAAAGCGTCAGACGGTGGCTGTGATTGATTTGGAGAAGGCTTATGACACTTGTTGGTGTTCGGGCATTCTCCGCACCATGCGTACATGGATCTTCACGGCCATCTCCCCCTGTTTATTCGTGCCTTTTTAAAAGATCGAATGTTCAGGGTACGAGTGGCTCTGTTTTGTTAGACGGCTTTTGCCAGGAGAATGGGGTGCTACAGGGCTCTGATTTAAGCTTAGCACTTTTTGCCTTTGCAACCAACCCATTTATGGATTGGCTCCCAGCTGATGTTTCAGGCTCCCTGTTTGTGGATGACTTCACAATCTATTGCAGCGCTCAGAGAACGTGTCTCCTGGAGTGTCATCTTCAGCATTGCCTTGACAGTCTCTATTCCTGGAGTGTCACTAAAAGCTTTTGTTTCTCCCATGAGAAGACAGCTTGCATCAACTTGTGGAGATACAAAGAGTTTATTCAACCATCCCTCCATCTTGGCCCCATCGCTCTCTCCTCTTTGGAGACGGCGACATTTTTAGGGCTAATGTTGGATAGGAAACTTAGCTGGTCTCCACATGTCTTCTCTGGCTGCTTGTTTCCTCAACATTCTCGGTGTTCTTAGTGGTACATCATGTTCGGGGGGGGGGGGGGGGTTGAGGGGGGGGGCGGATCGTACCGTACTGCTTCACTTCTATTGGTCTACTGTCAGATCCAAGCTGGATTATGGGAGTTTCGTGCACTCTTCTGCACGGGCATTCATTTTACGCTGCCTAAACTAAATTCACCATTGGGGGTTACGCCTGGCGATAGTCTATAACACTATCCCTGTTGACAGCTTCTATGCCGAAGCTGTCGAATTATCTTTAACCCATCGGCGCTATATATTGCTGTGTCAGTATGCATGTCATCTCATCTGCTGTTGATGCCCCACCACCCTTCCTATGCATCATTCTTTAATGACTCCCTTGATAGCCAATATGGGCTGTCCGCAGCTGCCCTGCTTCCTCCTGGAGTCCGCTTTCGTCGCTTGCTTCGGCAGCTAAATTTTTACCCTGTCTTCCACATTTCAAATATGTGAGAGTCCATTGCCACCTTGGCTTTAGGCTCTAGTTCACGTTCACCTTGAACTCACCTCTCTCCCGAAGGAGAGTACTTCGGATGCTGTTTACCGCTGTTTCTTGAACTTCGTGCACGGCTCTATAATTCCGTCTTCATATATAAGGATGGCTGTAAGATCAATGAAGGTGTCAGATGTGAGTTTCTCGTCGGGATGACGGTTTTCAGTACAGGTTTCATGACCACCGCTCGAATTTAACAGCTGAGCTTTTTGCCCTCTATCAGGCTGTACTATACATCCGCCGACACCATTCTCCTTCCTATGTCATCTGCTCCGACTCCCTCAGCGCCATCCAGAGCCTAAGAGACCCCTTTTCGGCCCATCCTGTTGTGGTGCACCGAATAAACTGCTCCCTTCAGTTAACAGCTGGTGATGGCCGTTGCGTTCACCTCATGTGGGTACCTGGCCATGCAGGCGTGCCTGGTAATGAGGCTGCTGATGCCGCGGCCAAGGCTGCAACTCTCCTACCTCGGACAGATACGTACTGTGTCCCATAGAATGATATTTCGAGGGGCTCTCTCCTGTCCTCTTATATTGTCGTGGCATAATGTGTGGTCCTCGCTTACAAATAATAAGCATCGAACCATTAAATCGCTGCCGATGGCTTGGAAGTCCACGTCATGCCACTCGCAACGAGAAGAGGTCATCTTGGACCAGTTGCGGATCGGACATTGCCGGGTCAGCCACCGCCACTTGCTAACCGGTGACCCCACACCGTTATGTTCCTGTGGTCACTCGCTGACGGTGCGCCATGTTTTATTGTCTTGTCCCAATTTTACTCCTGTTCAGATTGCACTGAATCTACTGAATTCGCAGGAAGAAATTTTAGCTGATGACGCAAGAGCTGCTGCTCAAGCCTTGAATTTTATCAGCTTGACCAATTTGTCAAAGGACACTTAGCTCTTCTTTTTGTTGTATTTTACCGTATGCTTTTAGCTGTTTTCATATAGGCTTATTATCCTTCGGTATATATCAGTTTTGATTTGGGTGCTAATGACCTCAGCAGTTTTGTGCCCTAAAACAAAAAACCTCTCTTCCTGCCTAGTATATATCAGTTGAATGGATATCTCTGTATTAGACATGAAAAACTTTTTTAATGTTATATTTCAAATATTCGAAAAATTTTGATATTTTATTCTATTACTATATTTAATAAGTACAAGATAATGGGTTGCTGTAGTTCTGTATTTAAAAGAGTGTACATAAGAACTATTGAAGAACTACATTTGAAATAGTCATCATTGAGAAATGGTTCAACTTTAATGAGGAGCTATATACAAATGGGTGATCCAATATCTTCATTTTTGGTTTCATCTAATGCAGAATTTATCTCTTTATATTTTTGTTATGAACCACATTATTGATTGATGGGTTAGTTTCAATGATATTACCAACAAAACAAAATTAAAATGAAAATTTTTCATAAACATGTAAAATTGGTCCAATTTTGAAAATCACTAGTATGGAAACGGGTGGTCCAAAAAATATTCAGATGGTCTCATTCAATGCAGAATTTCATGCCCTACAACTCCAATTCCACTATGTTTCCGATATTGCGAGTCATTTATGAGATAAAATCACTAAACCGAAAGATACCCCTTTTTCGGGTACATTTTTGCTCCCCCCCCCCCCCCCCCCTTCCACCACTTATGCACTATTCCTCTAAGGTGGAAAACCTAGGATAGTCATATTGGTCCACAAACGTAGCCATTAAAGCAATAAAACCTTTTGTAGTAATTATTTCCAGTTTCTCTAATTTTTAGGTTTATCCCTACCGGACAATAAGGCAAAAAATTGAGTTTTCGAGCTATTTTTGGTAATTTTAGAAAATTACTGTATTTTTGAACATCTGTAGCTCAGTCATCAGTGGGGCAAAAAACACTTTTCACCAGTGAAATATGTAGGAAATTTTATGCTCTTAGACTTTGTTAAGAGGTATGTTATGCGAAAAACACATGGTTTAGAAGTTATTAGCGAAATAGTGAAAAAAGCCAATAATTTCAATGTTTTTTGGCTGCTGCAAAATTAGCACAGGGATCTTGACATCCAAAACTCAGATTCTACTCCACAGAGTACCTACACACAACACAATAAAATTTCATTAAGTTAGTAATACTTTCCAGGTAAAAGTACCTGACTGCTGTACTATGTGAACTGCAGAGTACTTATGTAGATGTAAGTATGTAGTACAAAATACAAACTTTTGCTTTATTTTTCCAGCTTATGAAGTGTTCTTGGCAGTTTGGAAACAAGTTTTTGCGTGTGTGTGTGTAGTTAAAAACATCTGGAAACATTTGAGACTTGTTTTACCAGAATGTCCTGTTTTATATTTGTTGTTCTAAAAATGTTCTGCCGTGACTGTAATCTTAATAAGTGTGAATTCAGTGATTTCTCTCTTTCTTGCTTTTTTCTTTTTTGGGGGTTGGAGGTGGGTGGGGGGGGGGGGGGGGTTGGGGGGGAGAGTGAGTGAGCGAGTGTGTGTGTGTTAGTTAGTTTTGAGATGTCCGTGTTCTGTATACCTATAATCTTTGTGTACTAAGAAATGTAAACTGTTCTCCAGAAAAAGGTTTGATTACTTATTTCTTCTTATAGGTTGTTACCCAGTGGGACAGTGTTTGGATTATCCCATTATAGGGGACTATCGTACTGCTAGGCAACGTGTTACTTCAGAAGAACAGAAAGCCATTGACCGCATGAACATTGACATTTATAATGAGTTTAGAATTGCTGCAGAAGCTCATCGACAGGTAAGTGACATTGGCCATATGTAGAATTATCTTTGTTCTGTTACCTGTGAGGCCAAAAATTTAAGAACATTGTCCAATAATTCTCATTTATTTCTAAATTGTCAAGAACAAAAATCCTCATCTTGTTCTCTTGAAGTGATATTATCTAATTATAATTAATTACTTTTAATTAATTGCTGCTGTAGATAAAAAATATAATATAGCCAAAGTACTCAAAATTTCTGTTGTGTATAATGCAGATAGGCTACAATGTAACAAGGTACATGTAATTGTTAGTCTTATTGAAATAAGAGGAAAATTGTTTGATAAACATTAATTTTTGTGCGCAATATGACATAATGTTTATCATTTTATTGTCAAAGTTGCAGACAAAAAATCGGGCAGCAAACAAACGTGAAGTCGTACAGTGAACAACTAATATCTTTCTCAGATAGTGGGAAATGGTGAACTGTGATGGCAAAGCGCGTACATTGTGTTATATTTCTGTAAAATTGTTTGACAGGAAGTATTTAGTCTAGGGTATTATTTAGTGGCTTCTCAAAGTCCTGAAAAAGTTACATTTATAATAGCCTGAAAGTTTATATAAATTCAGGAATATTTTTGGATCTACACAAAATTCTTGATAATAGAATATGTATCGTGCTTCTTTACTAAGAAAGAAGGAAATTTAGATGTACTAGAAATTATTTCTTCAGATTGTGCCGAATTGTCAACAATAGTTGTTTAACAGGGATTAATTGCTGCAAATATCACAAGAACACACTCTCTCTCTCTCTCTCTCTCTCTCTCTCTCTCTCTCTCTCCTCTGTCATCTTAATAAGTCTCAACCTTAACTTAATTCCTTCTTTGGTGTGGTGTAGTGTAGTGGTGCCACCTCTTAGGCTAGTCACAATTTGAGATACTTACAGTCTGTGTGGCGCAGGGCAGTGGAAGATGCATGTTTGTAACTGACATATTCTAATGCGATCGCAAAAATTGGGATGCTACTTGATGGACTCGATTTGCACTTGCAGTGGGCTGTGTGGCAGTGGCGCAGTTTTTAGTGCTGCACAACATGTTTGCAATGTGGAAAGGTGTGGCGGGCAGTCTACTGTATGCTGCCATATGGGGAGTGGTATTTTTGGCTGTTCAAACAATAGTGCCATGTTACGGAAATTAATTTTGTCTTAGAATGTTATCTTTTTTTTTTCATTAATGCATGTATTTTTCATTTACTTACATCTCTATTGTTTTGCTTAGTGAAATGGTAAAAAATATTGTA